>OZ059825.1:25131711-26451832 GCA_964057195.1 Orthosia cruda
CCGTTTGCGTATAATTAAGCTTTACTTTAAATTGCAAATTTTTGTTAGAGTCAAGTGTCCCCCCTGCCAGCGAAATGGTTGTTTTTGGTTATTGTGAAAAAAATCACGGCAGTAGTCCTCCTCCTCGCATCGATTCCCCAATGCTGGCGGTCGTGACCACATCATGGTTTCAGAACTTTCTCTTTAATGATGTTTCTCCACCGCTCCTATTCTCCGCAACATGCACGGCTTCTGAGGCTTTGATGTTCAGCGAGGCTCGGATTTGGTCTGACCAGCGTATATGACTTCTGCCTCTAGGTCGTTTGCTCTCGACTTTGCCAGTGACAATTACCTTGAGCAAGTTGTCACCAGGTTTACGGGTAATATGGCCATAGAAGTCAAATATCTTGCGAAGGCACACATTCGACAACCTAGGGCATTCGAGAAACTTCCAGAAAGTACGACATTCGACACAAGCTTTCGAGAAGATTAGTTCCGCTATTCGATACTAGATGGCGCCACTAGTTATTACTTAGTTCATCTACCCGTCGCTCGATGGCGTTACCCTATCTTGTAACAATGGAAACAATCAACCAACGTAAATTTGCTTCAATAAATAATCTAGGACGTCAACTGCGAAAGGAGCCGAAACGAGCGCGCGTTAGAGCCACGGGGAAATGAGGAATGGTATGGTTCGTTCCTGGATCCTCGCACTCACGCCCCTTGTTTCATGCTCGTTCGGCATTTGAAAATTTTGAATGTATTCACTATTTCGTCCTCGAAAATTCATCGCTACTCAATTAGTGATGTAGTCGGGTCGGTTATTGACCAAGATGGATATCTAAAAAAGAAAATAAGTAGTTTAAGATTTCTATAAGACAATATTATTAAAGAGGTCCGCCCGCCTCAATGAGCATCATTTAATTAGTACATCATTTCAAATTGATTTGATATAATTATATTTTACTTTTTGGTAGTTGTTGTTTGAAAATACCTACTCATACTAAAATATTTGTTTTCGGTTTGTAAATATTTGGAGATTTTAACGAAGCCTATCTGCGTAACGGCAATACTGCAGTACCTATTCAAATTATTAAGTGACGCTGGTTATAAATCTTTATTACAAACGCTTCAGATACCATCGTCCTATGTGCTGAAACCGTTTTAATGTTCATGTAACAACAAAAAACGCTCTTCTGAGTCCGCATTATTATGCAACTATGGAACCCTATAACTGCGCGTGGCCCGAGACGCTCTTGGCCGGTTTTTTGTTAATCACACTACCTAGTTATATGTATTTTTAATTTAAATACATATATTGTAAATAATTTTCTACTCTATAGTTTGTTTTTTTAAAGCGTGTTTTTTAGTTTTTAAAGTATTATTTTTAAAACCCACTCTTTCGGAAGCTCTACTGAGGCCGTAGAGCATTTCGCTGAGGTCCTCCATGGTCTCAGCCATGACCACTATGTCGTCGGCAAACTAAAGCTGAGCGATGTACCTATCCGCCATTAACGTAGATGCCGAGCCCTCTCCAGTCCAGAATCTTGAAGACATCCTCCAGTGCAGCAGTGAACAGTTTCGCAGAAATGACGTCTCCCTGCCTCACACGAGACATCTCACAGAATGATAGGTTCCGAAGTCTGGTCTTGGGGTCGGACTGACACGGTGGAGTTTTCGTACAAACAATTCATCACCTTGATGTACCGGTAGTCAATTTGGGACCATTGAAGAGACGAGTACCTATAACCCAAGTCTCGACCGAACCGGAGGCTTTCTCATAGTCGACAAACGCTACGCAGAGAGGTAGGTTATACTCTTCGGCCTTCTGTATAACCTGCCGCAGCGTATGTAGTCTTACGGTGCTGAAGCATTTGGCGCTGCGCGCGCGTGCGGCTCATAATTAGATACTATTTTATCCTGCTCATCTCTAGCTTCTTCGAACCGTGAATGTGTTTTGAATTTGAAAATATTACCAATCCTGATGTCACTAATAATTAAATTGTAGTTTGTATTTTTAGGTTTCATCAAGTCGAAAAACTTTCTAACAAAAAATCAAACCGACTTTATTTTTCTCTTTTTAGTTTTGGTAGGTATCTCCAATTAACATGATTATCATTTATGGCCAAAGTACATCTCATGACGATTCCATTATGCCCAAGCACGACTAGGATACATTGTTTTATTTCACAGTTTCAGTGCCTACCTTCCGGCTTCATCATCAGAACAGTTCAATGGTACCATTTTTATCAGTACCATTCATTTATAAGTATTTGCTTAATCATAGTCGGTTAACTATTCGAGATATTTTATACCCGTGACATACTTAGCATTAAGGAGTTTCAGTGGCCATCTGTGGTCTTCTTCATCAGTTCCACTTCACCAAATTATACTTTCTGAGTGCAAGTGATTGCATTGTTGATGAAAATACCAAAATCGCTATATGTTTGCCTATAATTTTTGAGGAGTTCCCTCGATTTCTCTAGGATTCCATCATCCAATCCTGACTTGATGACTATGGGACCAACTAAGAAGTATATACCATTCAAAACAAAAGAAGATTTTTTGAAATCGGTCCAGGCGTCTTTGAGTAATCGGGGAAAATACATAAAAAAAAAGATTCCGACGAATTGAGAACCTCCTCCTTTTTTGAAGTCGGTTAAAAAGAACATTGAACGGCAACATAATCGTGAATGATTCCGGTCCACCCGAAAAAAGTAAAATGATAAGATGGCTATGGCCCTTCGAATAAAAAGACTTGAGTGGGGACAGTTTGAGCATAGTTATTTACAAATGAAAAAAATATAGATAAATATTTGTAGGTCGTCTAGATAAAACTTCGATAGGTACTAGGTTTAAAAAAGCTGCAAAATTGTATTTAGAGTTATAGGTATTTTATTCAGCGCTTGGATTAAGCATCAAAATAGTAAAATTGATAGAATAGGCAAACAGTGCGCAAGTACAATTTATATAATGTATTTACTTAATTTATAATTTAGTTGCATAATTAGAAATAACATTAAGCTTTAAAACTACGCTTAACTCGCTAAATTAGAAATTACAAGTCCCATGAAAATAAATGGTGTTTTACGAGCATGTCTCTCACTCCTTCTTTTAGGGGCTGATTTTGCGTATCTTTCTTTAATGGTAGTTCCCAATCTGGATTTAAATTGAACCCGAATTGGGAAAGAATTCTTAATTCACATTTTATTTGTACCCATCCTGGAGAATTAATAAACGACCAGGGGTGGTACCATTTTTGAACAACATCTACACAAGAGCACAATACTTCTAGCCATAAATGCAAAGCTTCTTCATTTAAGCCCATACAAATCAATGTGCGTAATTTGACGTCCATTTGTGCATGAGCGTTATCGTGCGACAAGTTGATAGCTTGGACACATCTGTATAATAATTCTTCCGGCGTCAAAACCTTACCATCTTCATCCAAACGATACGTTTTACACAATACTAAACGGCTATAGACAGAATTAAAATCTTTTTCTACTTCTCGTGATGATGCTTCTTCTATAAAAAGCCACGGATGGCATGGTCCATCCAAGAAACTGGGACGTTTTATACCATGTAGGAGTACTCTTTTAAATGCTGGAGCTAAAACTCCTCTGACTAGATGTGCGGCTTTTTCTGTTACAGAGTCATCTCCAGCCCTGCTATACTTAACGCCTTTTTCGTCTAGCAGCTTAACAAATCTTGCTGGAAACCAACCTCGTAGGCCATTCAACTCGCCAATCCAACAGTGTTCATCTCTTGAGCTGATCACTTCAATAACATCATTTTTCCTAAATCCTAATTCATCTCCGTCTCTTCTTTCGAAATCCAAGAGTGCTTTAGCCCGTCTTCTTTTACTTCTTGATACATTGACATATCTTTCTCTATCAGCTGCATGACTTTGCATTGTGTAGTCTGCTGTCAACTGAACTTCAGAAGCTAATTGTGGTTCTAGGGCTAAGAAGTGACGAGCTACTTGCAAAATAGCTTCTCTCAGATCAACTAAAATTTCAGTTTGCTTGACATTCTTTGAAACAGCATCTTCGTTGTTACTATCTTCCCCAAAAAGTATTGTTTGTATTACTGACTTACTTTTCTTTATCTGGCGCCTCTGAAGCTGCTGCTTAGGTAAGTTAGGAACGGCACTCGGATTACCTACCAGAGCCCCTTGATCAGCCATCAGATATGCTAGATGTCTTCTTCTGTGAGTATCAATCAATGTAGGACTTAAAGTATCTCCACAAACCTCATCAATTGTTTTAATCATAAGTTCAACATCATCAATTTCACCAGGAATGTCAGATAGTGCATTAAAAATTTGTGCAGAATTTGATATTTCTGTAAACCTGTTCTCTCTTATTTTCAACATAGCCAAGGTTACCTTAAACAGCACTAAAGATCCGTCCAGAAAGAACAAATCCCAAATTCTGAGTAAAATCTTCATGTGTACAACATTGGCATATAGTGTCAAAAACCAATGCATTGTTATCAAAGAGAGCTCAATATCATGGGCATTTAAAACCTGATCAATACCCGGCAAATAAGTTGAAATCAGGCTTCTTAGAACTTTTTGATCTGCTTGAATTCCTATTAGAGTGGAAGAGTAATACGATGCTGGTAGTAAGTCTTCTACTGTTGTGCACATAATCCAAAATGCATCTTCTTCTTCCATTAAGAGAAGTAGCGATGCTGCAATCATTCCAGTGCCCTGGCAGTATCCAATATCAGGATAAAGCCATGCTAGTGCTCTAAGTATTCTACGTAATCTTGGTACACCAGTGCTGGTTGGGTGTGAGAAGCAAACATTATTAGGTAATATTTGCACCAAGTCTTTTTCAATTTGTTTACTTGTTACTAATCCGTCGTCACTTGATGCCCTTACAATTTCATGGTATGTTATTTCAGTAGAAGCTCGTTTTTTATTTGCACCACATAAATGCATCCAAACCTGAGGGCGAAGCGAATGTGGCACACCATCTTTCACCATTTTTTGTAGTTTGTCGGTTTTTTCAAGTTTTCCTTCGCTTTCAGAAAAGTTTATTTCTTTGCTGTAAAATTCCCACTGAAGACGGTGTTGGTCATCTTCTACAAACGCATCAGCTAATAATTTATTTGAACTCTGTTCTGGTCCATCTTCTTCATCAACACAAAATCCAAACTCATCAAATCTGTAATCTGGGAGTCCACCACCGTGGCCTTCAGATTCTGGTTGCGCCAACTTTGCCATTATGTCCTGAGGTACCATGCTAGGCGTAAGTGCTGAAAATGGTCCGCCAGGTGCCGGCAGAAATTCATCAGCAATATTCAATCCTCGTATCGCATCGATCATATCTTCTGGGTCGTCATCAGCTAATGCAGCACTTATTTTACGTTCATGGTCTTCACGGCCCACATAACCCACATGGTCACGTGAACTAAACAGAGATTTCGCTAAATCCATTGTGCGCAAAGTAAATCTGCACTTTAAATATCAATTTTACGATGGTTTGTTAAACTTTCTCTTTAAAAAACAGTTTCACATACAATCCAATACAATCATTGTAGAAAATGTTAGACGTCAAAATAAATAAAGGTCAAACGTCAGTCTTGATTTTAGGACAAAGTTAATGTAACGTTAGTTAAATAGTTCTTTTAGCTACTATTTTCATGTTGTCCTTGTCACACTTTTAAGAAATCCGACACTGTGTCTCTTTCGTACATAGCACGAAGTTAGTAGAAGACTGCAAAACTAAAGTGGGTTTTTAAGTATTGCGTGGTATCGATTTTTCAGTGGTTCAAAGCACAGATAACTATATACTAGTCACAGATTACTGATATGTATGATACTAGTCAGAGGTTCTAAGACAGGAAAGCAACGAAACTAAATAAAATAAAACTTTGGACGTTATGATAATAGTACATTACTGCAGCGGCCAGCAAAAGAGGCATTGATGGACGAACGTCTACCTACATACGTAAGTCCATCAATGCCTAGTTGTGGCCAAGGCTTGTATAGTGCTTTTCTCAAATAATGCGCGGAAATTAAAACTAAGTAGTATCTAGAACTCATTTTGTCAAATACAATTACTTTTCAAAATCAATAACGAACAACAAACAACAATAATTACAAATTCCCGCGTTAGGCTTAGCACGCACTGCGATTTGAATTCGCGCGTTTTCCGCCCATTCTGTGACCTATGGAATTGTATGAAGCCGCACGCGTTGCGGTAAAAAAATCACGCGGTAATAATACTACAAAAATCCGCGCAAATAAAAATCGCAGTGCGTGCTAAGCCTTAAAGTGTTAATTTGTTTTTTTTTTTCAATACACAGCTTTCTATTTGCAAGCCAGTTCGAAATTTAATTAAAACCTTTGATAAGTTACCTCCTTGGTTGCCATGATTCGGAGTAAAAGATCGTTCCAAATTACACGACAGATATGAGTTTACTATGTAATTTATTTGGCCGCTGCAAACGACAGATATGGATTTTCATACAACTTTTGCCGGCCGCTGCTCGCATGTATTTGGCCTGTACTGCAATTTCGATTTATCTCGAAGAAGGTTGTCAAAATAATGCTCAAATTTCCAAGCATGTTTGAGAAAATAATATTAAATGACAATTATTATTTAGCATAATTATTACACATTAATGTGAGAAGGAAGTGTGAAGTGGCTGTGTGGTCGATGGTGTAAATCTAACGAAAATGAGTTAAATGTGTAATAAATAATAAGATAAAACAAATGGATAACAAAAATATTAAAACCATTCCGGGCCTTTAAATATCTCCTAAAATAATAAGGATGTTTTTTTGTTAGTTTCAGCAATAAATTAATATTGTTGCTCATAATCGACTAATTAATATCATCAAGTTATAACAGAAATGCATGCTAAATGTGAGTCGGATCCGTATCAGTTGGATAATATCGATAAATTTAATTAATTTTCATAAATAAATGCAGACTTCTTACGAACTTTAAGGCATTTGCATAAATGTTTCTCTCTGCTTACTATTTAATTTATCTGTGGTGGTAAATCTTCTTCTCTCCCTTTGGCAAATGGCAGGCCATCCATAACATACTAACATAAAAAAAAATCTCTCTCTTTGGTCAAACAACAGTTTTTTTTTTCTATGATCAACAATCCACAGAGTACTTTCAACCGTAGTATCTCTAAGTAGTCTGTGCTTTCAACAATCCAATCCAAACAATCTCAATCAATGATGATAATTATATCTTAGTTCTAACCTGAAATTGCATTAATAAAATATTTTATTAATGAATGCCGTTTACTATTGCTAATAAGTGTATGACATTAACAATTACGTAAAGTATCGTGTTGATACCAAAACTTACTGTGACTATCAGGTTGGTATACTCCAATTTATTAATGATAATGACTTGATTGCGTTTACCAATAACATTGTTTCTAATAACAAATAATCAAATAAGAACATGGGATTACTTTTCTTAACATTTAATTTCATCTCAGCTTTCATCGCGTGGAGTTCTTTTCCTATGATTATTATTTTTGACTTGCAAAGAAAATACTTATTGTAGTCTGTAGGTATTTTGAGTTTTTCTGGCAGTTTGCTTGGACTTGATGGGTGTGCCCTTTAGGAATTAAGCACCTTTAAAGAGAACTCCTGGAATATTCTAACTGGAGCCAGGAATCAGCTTGTTCTTGCCAGCTTATTCAAGGCCTTTTTATCATTTGATTTCTGTATTTTGTTGATTGTAATATGGTAATTTTCCCTGGGATCTTAAGTTTCATATCTTACTGTATATAGTATAATGTAATAGATTGTTCTAATTTGAAATGATAATTGTTTTCTTTATTAGTATCTAAAAAAGTAAAACTAAAGCTCAATTCTCACTATGTCACTGATAACGATGTTAACAAACTACCTACATAAACACTCAATGATTACAAATATAATTAGTCAATATAATGTTATGGCCATTACAATAGAGAAGTCTCTAATAAGAGTTACTTGGGGAGGTCCTTTTCTGATTTTAGAGTGGATTATGACAAAAGATGAAACATGGGTTCATCAGTTCGAACCCGAGTCCTAAAAATAGTTTATGCAGAGACATAATAAGGATATAAAAACCTACAAAGAAGTTTGAATTGTCGTAATCAGTCAGAAAGTTGATGGCTACTATTTTAGGCATTGCAAAGGTATATTGTTGATGGATTATAAGAGGCTCACAATTACTCAAATGCCTCAATTTTAGATAAACTAATGCAAGCTATCAAGGAAAAGCATCGAAGAAATCTCGATTATCCAACGTGGTGTTGTTTTCACAAGAGCAGAGTTGCAATGGCTTAGAAAAATTGATTCCGAAATCTAATAAAAGTATTTAAATTAGAGGTGATTACATTGGAAACGGAAAATTGTTTCATTGTTTTATTTACTTTACTACCCTTCCTTTCCACAATTTCTGGACCTCCCCTCGTATATAGTTGGTGTTAAAATAAACTTGAGTCTACACACACATAGACACACACACACACTTGACTTAAATTGGATTCATGTGGCGAGTTGCTTAGTAGCGCATCATTTTGAAATGATGCTTAGTGTAACAGACTTTGGTTATAACTGCAAACTTTAACAAGAACACTTTCATACAAGTCTCTCTCTCTCTCTACTACTACTACTTATCTATTGACTTCCACTAACTACATTGTTAATACATCATAATATTAACATTAGGATGGCTGTAAAAAAATGTTGCATTGACAACTGTAAGTCATGTTCCACGAGAAAGGAGGACAAAGGTGTAACATACCACAAGTTTCCCAAAAATGTTACATTATGTGACATTTGGATAACCGTAACACATAACAAACACACAGACACCGAGTTGCCAAAGTTTGTGTGCTCGCGGCATTTCTGTAAAAATGATTTCCAAAGTTTCAAGGAGTCTAAATACAAATTGAGAACAGGTACTTAGTAGAATGTCCATATTGCTTGATGGGTTGTCTTTATATCAATGGTTTAAGTTGATTATGATTTGTATTCTTTTTGTATGTAGCCACTTAGATTTTATTTCTTATTTGTCTGTATTGAATGGTACCTACTGTAGTTTTGGTTGCTAAATTTAAATAGCACTTTAGAAGCTGTGTCTCTGTTTTCTGTCTATTTCAATGTATTGCTAATAAATTAAACTTGCTAAATATTCTGCAACATTTGTATGTAAAACTTATATTAGTTTAGAAAAAGTTGCTTTACATTAGATCTTTTTGAATAACTGTCATACTTTTTATTATTGCTGTCAGTAGACGTAAGATTCGTGAAATGTTGAAGTATGAAAATGTTATTTAAATAATCAGTCATTGTTCTTCCAAAATGCACTTGTAAAAATCACTATATAAACATTGCATGTTATAGAATTACATAGTAAACAGTAACTGATAACATAGTTGATTGCAGACGCGGTTCCATCAATATTTCCATGGGATTCTGACACTGATGAAGAAATGGATGACATAACTGGTCCAGTGGAAGGTTTTAGCAAAGATTGTGAAATTGAGAATGTGGATGCAATTAAAAAATTTATTGAAGCACAGGAGAAAGAGATACAGGACCAGAGAGAAGCAGAAATTCAGAGTAGTAAGCAAAGTAATGACACTAATGATAGTAAGCCAAACCAGGAAGAGGGACTATGTATGGCCAGCAGTGTCCTTGATATGATACTCAATGACTCTGAGCTAGAGATTGCTAAGAGGAAAGATGTCACAAGTAAGGAGATTTTTAGTCCTGTGGACAAAGGTAAGAAACAGTCACCTTAGCATCATTTCAGCTACAAGATGGACATAGGCCTCCCACAAGTGTTGCTACGTCGACCGGTCGTGTGCGACTCGGCAACCACTCCAAGGACGAGATCGCCCGCCTTTACCAGGTCGTTGGCCCACCTCGCGGGAGGCCTTTTAACGCTGCGGCTTCCAATACACCAAAACTTTTCGCTCCATCATCGAATTTTTAAATGGATGGAGTTCCTGCGTCGTGTACCACAACCTATTTCATGTTTATTTTCTAAAGTCCCCGAATCGGATTATTATTTCCTCATCTCTTGCAGGCAATGGCAGTATGGCACTCTCTATTGGATCCAAAGTTGAAACTAAAGACTTTGGGGATAAATGGTTTCCAGCAGAAATTTCAGAAGTTGACTATGAAGATATGGAGGTGCTTGTACATTATATTGATGTAAAGAAGTAAGTACTCTATTTTAAATAATCAACTGAATCCTGAATAAAATGGGATCAGCATAGGTAGCATAAGACAGTATTCAGTATCTGTACATACAGCACGGTTAAGATAACTGAGCACCCAAACCGATTCGCCGCGTTCGCCTCTATGCCCATAAATATCGGCATCTTGGAATCTCATAATATCGGAATCTCTGAACGAAATTACCGATGTTTCAATTCCGATACTGAGTGATCCAATATCGGAATCTCTGGATCAAATTTTATTTTATTTTAGCTCCTTATGAAGCATCAAGCTAGAAAGCGTGGTTACGGAGGTTAGCAGTGTTCGGCTAATCTGTTTACTAATCGGGCGCTTATTGACTTAAACTTCATTTCAGGAAAAAAAAATTGGTACCTATGAAATTGGCATTTTTGTCGTACTGGCCACAATTTCATGTGTAATGATCTAATATGTGCCTTAATGAATTCTGTATTTACAGTCCCGAGATTGCTAAAAATGTTACCTTTAAGAATACACAGTTTCATACAACCCGTTGTAAAAATGATATTTTCATTGATTATTGCTTTGGTTACGGGCATCCACTAGATTTGAGAATTGAGACGCACTGGATCAGCTAATTTGTTGACACTTGGGGGAGGCTTATGGTCAGAAGTGGACGTCTTTCGGCTGAAACGACACAGATGATGATGATGAATGCTAAGATAGTTTTTGTCTTTGTCAAAATACTTTTGAGAGGGACTTTTTCGAATCGAGTAATCTTTATTTCATATTTACAATTTGTTACTGGCTTGGAAACCTCAATAAATCGAAGCTTAATATTTTTCAGTCATCTGCTTGTATTGAATACAGCAAATAAAGGTCTATCCACACATATCAGGGCCGTGCCCGGGACGTGACACATTCATATCAAGCTCAATCATTGAAGCTTCGTCGTGTGAACGAGTTCATATAAAATGTACACAACGATATTTTTTTAGCCCCTGACGGGGCACGGTCCGTCCACGTCCCGGGCACGGGCCTGATATGTGTGGATAGACCTTTAGTCTATCCTATCACTAACCTGTTTGATAAATCAGCTGCCACTAATTGACTACATTGTCTCTCAACATCATCATCATTTCAGCCAAAAGACGTCCACTGCTGAACATAGGCCTGCCCAGGAGGCGTCGCCACATCGCCCGATACACTACACTTATCGGGACTAGTTTCAGATTGGTCAATAAACATTTTCTGGATTTTCTTGCATTATCCTTTTTCAGATAGACATTACTTATATTCTTTCTTGGGAACAAATGTCCAGTTTAGGTAAATAAGCGCCCGATTACCCATTCACTGGTATATATTCTCACAGTAGAGAGATACAATAGAAAATCCTAAGATGTCGCGGCATATACGTGTTTTTCTATTGTATTCAATCCAACCTTAAACGAATATGAGATATTAACAAAAAAAATAATTGATTAACGAAAGTGCGCAATTCCGATATTAATATCAGAATTTCGTTATTGAGATCTAATAGAAATCAATATCGGAATTAAAACTTGCGATATTACATGCCTTATTCGCGTCAAGAGCCAATAGCGAGATTCGAACATCAGAGTGACGCTGACATTTCGGGTGCTCAGTTATGGTGATCGTATATAGTTTGACCGTAACCGCTGTACCGCGCCTTAGGAAGGCGCGGCGAGGCGAAGGAAGGGGGGGACCCATCTCTGGATATTTATCTCATGTGCGTCTGACATAGATAGTCAGTCCGGTACAAAGGACCGGTTGACGGTGGATTGACAGCGGAGCGGCCTGCGTTTGCGTTGCCCCCCATCGCGCACACACCTAAGACGCGGTACAGCGGTCTCGGTCAAACTATAGTACAGTGTGATTGGCCATGTCCAGCTCTAGCAGACAAACCTATACCTACTCTGCTTAATCTAGTTTTTAGAATCGTAATGATTTACGTGTAACGATAACCTCGATAACGCCTCTAAAGGCGGATACAGACATTGCGAGGCATGCGCCGCGCACGCCTCGCAACGCACGCCTTTTGCTTTAAGTTCATTTGTCGTAGCACATGGCTCTCCACGAATATAAACGTCCACACATTGCGAAACATACGATGAGTGCCGTGCGCTGTATCCGCCTTAAAAATAAAATAATTAAAAAAAGCAGCATTAAATACTTTTTATAAAAGGTTATACTGGCTGGCCACATGAAAAATACCAAAAAATAAAAACAAAATAGTGTCATTTTTCTATGGTTACATAATTTTTGTGTCTTGGATTGAGATAAATATTTTATCTTAATTGCAATGTCCTTCTCGTACAATACACGTAATAAAACATTACGTGAAGGACGAAGGTATATGTATGTGTAGTTAAAATTATTTTGTTTATTATGCTAAACAATAATTTAGGTTCTATTTAAACAGTAAACTTTTTTCATATCATATTTTCGTGAAGAAGAATTCTAGTATAAATCTGAGAAAGTATTTTTTGTAATGTTACGATTATTGTCCATGAACTGTTTTTTTTTTATAGATTAAATAGCTAAAAAATAAGCCCTCCAGTAGTTTGGAAACGCGGCGAGAAGCGTCACTGGCGTAGGCTCTCTTTTACTGTTCTTATCTACTATAAAAATAAAAGATGGCTACCATTAAACATGACAAAATTAATTGTAGACACGACGAATGGATAAGCGTGAGCAGTCCGCGCTTACGGCCGGTCAGTTCATCTTCTGTCAGCAGTGTGACTGCAGTAAAACCTGGCCCTAGTTCTGAGGAGAGCCCCACCGATACTATTCCAGTAGCCAGTCTGAAAGAAGAATCCAAAGATGTGAAGGTGGAAGACAAGAGTAGGCTGAGCTTCGCAGAGAGCGAGCGATGCCTCGCAAGGTGGCGCGATAATAGACGGTTCATAGCCACCATTCTTAGAGATTTGGGGGATGGTGAGTCTTAAGTTATATGAATACTCGTTATAATATGTACTAAGGAATTTTCACCCATATTTCATTTCATTCTTCATTAGTTTATATAGTGCAGTTTTGTTTTTTTTAAACTTTCTTTTAATAATTTATTATAATTATTACATTTGAAGGACTTATTAAAATTATTCTAAAAAAGTGAGTCAATTTAATTTAAAATATGACACAAACAAATATAATCAAATTACATACCAACATAAACTCGCGCATCTTTCTATGGGGGTGGCAGAAACTGCAGAACTTGCTAAGGTTAAGATCCGTTACATTCGTTACGTATTCTTTGGCTTCGTTTTCTTTCATAGATCTGGATTATCTCAGGGTTCTAGATCATATCATACACCTACGCCGGTTATAAGTACTATGCAACAGGGCCTATCTGAAGAATATCCGTGTATGTGCCACAAATGTGTACCTCTTGTTAGTCGTCGCCTTTCAATTATTCTCTCGTGACCAAACCATATTAGAATACAATTTAAAATTTTTGTCGCTTCATCTTCTTTTAAACCACATCATTGACTTATTACATCTTATCTGTCAGTTGGCCGTCTAAAGATCACCTAATCTATCATTCAAGGTAACATTATACATACTTTGCTAGGAACTCATTTCTACAGCATTTATTTTACGTTCATGTATTTTATGCTATACCCAATATTCACAAGGTACCATACATAAGTGTAGACACCAGCAAACTATTGTGAACAGCGAGTCGAGCCTTTTTAGGGTTCCGTACCTCAAAAAAAAGGAATCCTTCTAAGATCACTCTCTTGTCCGTCTGTGCGTGTGTCACCACCGATTTTCTCAGGAACGGGTGGGCCAAGCAAGTTGAAATTTATACCAGATACTGAGGTCTTTAGTCCTTATTAGGTGTATACAAATCAAGATCCTGAGTCAACACGATACAAAGATATGGGCAAATTTAGATTTTCGCGAAAACTTGTAAGTAGCATAATTTACCTTAATTTTCATCGTTTACATGTTTGGGCATTTTCTTTTACTTGTGCTGTAAGACTTAGCCACCAATAAAAATAATACCAATTTGATTATGGCAGTATAATAGGTAGGTACGGAACCCTCGGCGCACGAGTTCGACTCGCACTTGACCGGTTTTTTGGAGATTGACTGGCTGGTCACAATCGCATGTATACCCATTCACTTTATTGCCTGCATACACCCACATCTGCTTCAATATTTATCTTTTTATCTCTATTGCGCAAATATACAAAAACATTCACTTGCTCCACAATCCGTCTTCACATCACACATCTATACATCCTATTCGTCCAGTTCACATTTAAATTCGTCTCTTTCAACTTACATGCTTCATTAACCACAGTAGGTCTTGTCTTGCAATTGTTCTCCTGACTTTGCAATTAGAACTTGATCATTGAAATGTCAGTGCCCTTCTTCTTCTTCTTCTTTTCGTGTCGATAATCCTGGACCGCTCTGTCATTTGCCACGTACAGACCGGCGAGCATGGCCTACTGTGACAGTCTTGAGTCACACATTTTTATCACAGTTTGGGAACAAAAACCGTGACAAAATGCGTGACACACGCCTATCACAGAGGCCATGCTCGCCCCGCTGGTCCTGAAAGGTGCACGGTGCAGGTGGGCACGAAGGTAAGAAAAAAGTGCTCTGCCATCCTACTTGCTAAATCGGTTTTATAATAAACCAGTTATAAGACTGTTAGTGAATTTAGTATAAATCCAAAAAGTACACTACTTTGTGAGATGCGAACTCGCGCCTCGACGAGAACTTAATGATGGTCGAACGCCCGCACACTAGACCAATCGTACTTAAACTGTATAATCGAAAATTTACTTCTGTTTACTTGTTTATTATTTAGGATGTAGGTAGTCCTCTCATTTTTAGGGTTCCGTACCCAAAGGGTAAAAACGGGACCCTATTACTAAGACTCCGCGGTCCGTCTGTCTGTCTGTCTGTCTGTCTGTCACCAGGCTGTATCTCAAGAACCGTGATAACTAGAGAGTTGAAATTTTCACAGATGATGTATTTCTGTTGCCGCTATAACAACAAATACTAAAAACAGAATAAAATAAATATTTAAGGGGGGCTCCCATACAAAAAACGTGATTTTTATGTAGTTAAACGTAGTTTTTTGCTATAATGGTACGGAACCCTTCGTGCGCGAGTCCGCCTCGCACTTGGCCGGTTTTTTTAAATTAACGTTTATGTATTTTTGACACACTATTTCTTTATTTTTAAATTTACTTGTTATCTACATGTGGGGTATTACAATATCATATAATATATAGGATCGTATTAGAGTTGTGAGCCATATTTGTATGATAGTGTAATCTCAGATCAAATATAAAGTCAAGATGGAATGTTGCAAACAACAAGGTGAAAGTGTAATATAAACATATTATGAATCATATCGTCTTTGAAAAAGATTTTTGACGTTTGATATTTTGGATAGTATCCTATGTAGATGATAGTGTAATACCCCCCATAGAAAACTAATAAGGAAACAAAAATAAAATATGACCGACTGATGAATGATTCTCGCTGGGGATCCCGAATGGGATGTTGAAAGAAAATATATTTTTTTGTGCGTCAGGTAAATTCATAAAAAATATTGAAACAATAAAGGTGACGAATTGCATTGAAATTTCGTTTGACGTCACGCCTTGGTACACTTTATACTGATATGTGACGTCACAAGGCCCCACTCGTGAATTTATAAGACTGAATTTCGATTACATCAAAATTCAGTCTTATAAATTCAGTAGTCTTTGTCAGTTTTTAGGGTGCCGTACCCAAAAAGTCCGAAAGAGGCTGACATACAGCCAAAGGAAAGGGAGGCGTGAAAAATAATATTGACTTAACCCATCGAAGGGGTATCGTTGTTTACGAGTAGAACCTGAAAAATAAAGGAATGAATACGTAGGATTTTACTAACAAATACCAATATATTGATAAACCAGATTTATTATTTGAAATGCCCTAATTTTTCCTATTACAACCAACTTAATTTTGCGGTTTGGTACGGAACACTAAATGTGCGAAGTCCGATAAGCACTTGGCCGGTTTTTTATTGATTTGTGCAGGGCACATTGCTCGTAGTACGGATGACCGTTGACCTATAGGTTTAGGGTCGAAAACCTGTATGCTCTCACAGCAAAAATAAAGGAAAAACTGCGAAAAATAAAATACAAGTTGTAAATTATGGCGGTATAATGTGTAGGTACGGAACCCTCGGCGCACGAATTCGACTCACACTTCACCGGTTTTTATTCTACCCAGGAAACAGGGCTGGGTTATTTTTTTTTTGTTTCTTATATGTCTATTAGTTTTAATTAAAATATTTTTGACTCATAAGATCCGATGGTTTATCTCTTGTCTAAAAGTAAGTTCATCATCAAACATATATATTATTAACATTTTTTTTTGGCAGGCAATTACGAGATAGTATTCGACGACGGTTGCCATTGGACGTGTAACACGTCTAGGCTGCACAAGTTGCGTTCCAAGTCGGGCGAACATGACGCGACGTCGGCCCCCCTCACTTACGGCGCAGGGCCCAGCAACACCACCCCGCAATCAAACACGCAGTTCCCCAGCCCTGCTTTCCACACACATCTCTTTGACCCCGCAAGAGACTACCTAGGATCTAAAAGCGAACGCCGCGAAATGAAACGTAAACTAAACATAAAAGAAATATTCAATATAGGACAGAAAAAGTCCCGGAAGAATCAGATGGAAAAGTCGCAGACAGAGAGAGTGGAAAGGAAACCGAGGATTCTGAAGAAGAGAAGAGAGAAGATTGTCAAGTTAAAACTTGTTGAGAGTGAAGTAAAGACTGAGAGCAAGACTGAACTACCTGGTGAGTGCCATTTGGCTTCTAGGCTAGTATTAATTTGTTCTTTCATTTATTTGTTGTATCCTAATATAAATTTCAGCCATAGATGCAGTGGCTTCGATCATTGGGACTGTAAGCCAAGAGAAAGAAAAACCTCTCAAGAATGAAAATAACGAGAAGAAAGACGAGAAACCAGAACAAGTCCAGGAGGAGACAAAGGAGGAAGTAGAACAAGAAAGTACTGAATTGACTAATGAAGAAGTTATTGAGCCTGTAGAATGTCCAACTATAGAGCATAATGAAGACCTAATTCAGTTGGAAGACCTGAAAGGTGATTTAGACCCTGTAAGTGACATTTTTGTTTATACCCGTATTCTTTCCACGATGCATCTCATTTTATGCCCGTTATTATAAAACTATGCATTTCTTTTAAAGCCAGCCCTTTGTAACGAACAAGTGAGTGTTACGGTGAGTATATATGTACCTAGATCTTGCGCGGCAAACTCACGGCTGCCGCGCATTGTTATAATCGATATACTTTAACACCTTTGAAGTTTTAGGTTATTTATTTTTGTACCTCTATTTATTGTTGATAATTTCGTAATCAGGTCCTTGAAGAGGAAGTGAAACTCGAACAGTTTGAGAAGCCAGACGACGTTAGACACGAGGAAGTCATTGACAGAATCAAAGAGGTCATCAATAAACTAGAAGATGGTCTCAATAATATTGAAAAGTTTGGCTCACCGAAAGTAGAACCAAAAGTAGAAATAAAAGAAGAAATCGAAACAACTTCAGAAACTAAACCAGAAACAATAGTGGAAGCAAAAGAAGAAGAAAAGCCAGTTAAAGAAGAGTTTGCTCTAACCGTAGTAAAAGATAGAGCAAAGAAGTTGAGTTCTAAGGTAAAGAAGGGAAAGAAATTGCGGTTGATGCGGGCGAAGAAGGTGAAGATTCAAGTGGAGAAAGTGAAAAGTGAGTTAGAAGAGATGAAGAAGCAGGTCAACGAGATGCGGCAGCATATCATGCAGGGGCCGGAACTTGGTACGGGTATGCCGGAGAGCTTCCTGCTGCCCGGCGAGTGGTGCTGCCGCTGGGTCAACGGCCAACCCGTGGGCGCCGTCAGTGAGATCGAGTGCGAGCCGCGCGGGGAGCACAGCGGACAGGCGCCACTTCCAAGACGGAGCGTGCAGGTACGCATATACTCGTAAGAACCTTTTATAAAAATCTCTGAGCTGTTTAATGACTGATTAGCATATTCTTAAATCAAATTCTCAAATAAATTGAAAAGTGTTGAGCTTTTTATAAATAAGGGTGTAGTTAGTTAAGGACAATAATCGGACTTATACTGCTCATAGGCTATCTTCTAGTCAAGTAAGTCAAGCTATCTTCTTATCTCTGTGCAAGGATAATTTTGATAAAATAAGCGCATGGTCTTAAAATGTCTTTTTTGTCCAGAGAAATAATAAATATAAATAATAAAAAATTATAATAATATAATAAAAACTACACTACGATGATGATGATTGATGATACATGAGTAACTGAGAGGTTCAAAGGTTAAATAAAGACCGTGTCATTCTTTGTGTTAAAGGTCGAAGACAAAAGATTACCCGAGGGGTGGACTAAACACATGGTTCGTAGGAGCTTCGGACATTCTGCGGGCAAGTGGGATGTCGTGTTAGTTGGGTATGTAACCGTTAAACAAGACACATAATTTACTGTACTCAGGTGTGAATATTTTTCAGAAAGACGTTAAAATTGAATGAGACAAAGCAGAACTTTTTCTAAAACTCAATGTGCCTTAATAAACAATGCATAATTATTTTTTACCGGACTACGGCGAATTCAAAAGGAAGGGTTATGATTTTAGCATTTGTTTGTATTTACGTATGTTCCTCCGTAACGCCTAAACTGATCATCCGATTTTGATGAATATGGTGTCAATCGATTCCTTATTATGGCCCGGGTAACACAGGCTAAAAGAAACCGTATTCGGGTTACAGTTTTTATTAAACTTTTTGCTTGTCACTAATCTTAAATTTTCTGTCATTTCAAGCCCCGACGACCGAAGGTTCCACACGAAGAACGAAATGCGTCTATACTTAGAGAACAAACCAGAGCTTATCGAACAAGGGTACGAGAACGCGCTGACTGACTTTGGTGTGCACCTGAAAATGGCGCGGCGCCTCGGCTGGATCTCGCAGACAGCCGACGGAGCCCCGGGCGCCGCCTCGCCGCTGCCGGCCGGCACGCTCAGCAGCGCCTCGCCGCTCTTCAAGCGAAGGAAGCTCAGCCTAAAGAAGAAAAGAGACAAAGATAGCAAACACAAGGAGAAGAGGCCCCGGTTAACTATCAAAGTGAGGGTGCCGAAACACGTAAGTTTTATACTTTCTGTCTTTATCTTTAAAAAACGTGTAGATTTTCAGAATAAGTATAATTTATATAACTAGTAAAAACACATTCACAAAAATGTACATTAGGTGCAGTAGTACAATTTCTAAAACAATGGTAATAATTAGTGCAATCATATCTAAAATATTTTATTACAACTGCGACTGTGACCTGTCCGATTTAGGTTCTTTCAAACCTGTGTTTTAGACAGAATAAAAGCCCTATTTCACTCACCGGCCCATAGCTTAGATACCTGTTCGCTAAAAATAGCTTTCTGTTGCTTTATGAAAGGACACTTTCGCAGTTTTTAACATTAGTAGGATTACGCCGCAATAAACGTGGCTTACTGGGCTTAAGCAGTTTAAAAATACATATCGCCGATCATGCTGATAATTTTATTTATTATTTATGTAGTTTTTTAGCAAAGCATTACCCAAGAATATTCTTATCGATAATACTTATGTAATGTATGTACGTAGGTGCCACAGAATATACCATCAGAAGACTCAGTTCCGTCTCCAGGTGTTTCAAGTGTGACGGACAGTATACCAGAAGCTAACCTCGATGTGGCGCCATTAGAAGATGGCTATGGTAAGAATCTACATATGAAAGATTTTATCAAGTAGCTTGTAGATATTCTTCATTTCTTTGCTAATTTCTCTTTTTTTTTTCCAGTATATGTGGGTTCACTAAAAGTGCAAATAATCGATAATCTTCTTCGATGCCCGGCCGAAGGGTGCTTTAAAAACTTCAGAAACAACACTTTACTACAAATGCACATCAAGCACTATCACAGAGAACTTAGAGAAATGATGGGAGCAACACCCAAAGTGCAGGACCTAGCATACGCGAGGACCATGCCAGTAGCAGTAGAAACTCCTCGCGTTAAAGAAGATAGCAAGATCATCAAAGTGAAGATACCGCGACCACCGAAACGGGAAGAACCCAAACCAGAAGTCAAGGACATTCAGTCTGAATTACAAGTAGACACCGGGCATCTCACACCTGTTAGGGATGGAAATAGCATCACTGTGCCACGGAGTCAGGACTCGCCCAAACTGCTGCAGGCTCTCATCAACAAGCCTGTGAAGCGACCACGTGTCCTCCTACCTGTAAGAAGACCTGATCCAGAACCAGTCATACCAGACCCTATGAACGAAGAGGTAGATGTAGAAGACATGGAAACTGTAGAACCTATAATTGACATCCCACCTTTAGACATACCTTTAGACTTTGAAAGTGCCATATCTACTCACACAGTTACAAAGCCTGTGATTGAAAAGAAACGCAAAGGCGAGAAGAAACGTAAGGCCTTCGTGCAGTCTGCTATAAGGCCACCCAGCGAAGAAGAGGACTGGTTTGGTGCGAACTCTGACTTTGAGACAAGGTCCAGTTTCCCTGGGTCTGGAACACCTGACTCGAAGGTTGATTTTAAAGTGGCGCCCGAATCTAATGAGGAGGTTAAGGACGCCAGTACGTATATGCTTAATGAGAGTAAGTTTTGTTCTTTATTTTATTTTGTTGCTTGTTAATTTTTTTATTTATTTTTATGAAACTTGATGTCAATATTTTTCCTTTGTTCATAGATGGCGAACGGATAAAAATAGTGCACATGAAGCGCGAAGAGATCATCAACTGCCACTGCGGGTTCCGCGAGGAGGACGGGCTTATGGTGCAGTGCGAGCTGTGTCTGTGCTGGCAGCACGCCATGTGCCATAACATACAGAGAGAGTGTGACGTGAGTTATTACACTATGATTGAAGAGACAACGACATAGGCCGAGTTTCTCACCTCTAAATTATCGCAGCATTAATGTCATGCACGCGTTATCTGCAGTGAGATTGGTTGAATTATTTTTAAACAGCCAATCACAGCAGATAACGCGTGCTTGACAATTTGTGACATTAATTCTGCGGTAATTTAGAGGTGAGAAACTCGGGGTTAATGTCTTATGTCCCCTGGATGAGGCAGAGGACGTCCACAGTAGTCCTCCATCGCGATCGGTCTTGAGCTTCACGTTTCACCTCGCTCCACGTCATTCTGATGCTCATCGCTTCTGCCAACACGGTGCGACGCCAGTTTGACTTGGATGGCCAAGCTGTCTTTTGCCTTGGAAGTAGATTACTTGAAAAATCTCCTATCTCATGGAGGACATACAGAAGTGCTACCTAAAAGTTTAGATTCTTCCGCAGTGTTTGCATTTATTCATGCTTACGTATTTGTGTGTGGGAATATGTTGTTCCGTACGTCCTTTTTTTTACGTTTGGAAATCCTCCACCCCAGGATGAGCGGAAGAGTCTATCAAACTCTGACTAAAACGACACTGTGTTCTGCAGCTACAAAATGTAATTGTTACTTGCATTTGTTGCATTAATTGCTCTTACCCTACTTAGGTCCCAGAAAAATACACATGCAGCATCTGCTTGAACCCCCGCCGCGGTCGGCGCTCGCAGCGGTTCCTTCACGACCAGGACCGCATGTATGAGGGACTGCTACCGGCCGGCAAGCCGTGTGAGACGTTACGACGGTCCCACGAGGTCGCCGGGAACCTGTTGAGGATTGAGGATGCTTTGCATGCCTTGAGAGTCAAGTACTATGTTGCTACGTGAGTGTTTATGCTGTTATTTTAATAACTTTGGGGCTCCTAAATCCCAATATAGGAACGTATATATACGTTCCTATATTGGGATTTAGGATATATATTGTTATATATATAGAACATATATATATAACAATAGGATTTAGTTGTGTTATCTATTGAGGCTTGGGATTGGAAATTTTTTTTGTAATCCGAATAGAACGTGTCTTATTTATTTTTTTAGAGAGTTTTAATGTCTAGTAGCATACTAAACCGTTTTTGCAAAAATATCTATTTCTGTTTTGGAAAGTGGAAAGAAATATAATTTAACTAGCTGTCCCACGCGGCTTCGCTCCCGTCAACTGGCTACCTACCTACCTACCCGTCTATCCTACATACATGATTGTTGCGTAACTTAAACCGTTTACGCAGCGCACGCAACGGAAGCTCTCAAAAAGGAATATTTTTTTCCCGTTAATGCTACATTTTCCATTTATGCTCCGCTCCTATTGGTCGTAGCGTGATTTTATATAGCCTATAACCTTTCTCGATAAATGGGCTATCCAAGACATAAATCATTTTTCAATTCCAAACAGTAGTTCTTGAGATTAGCGCGTTCAAACAAACAAACTCGTCAGTTTTATAATATTAGTAGATATTAATAATTTAGTAAAAGAATACATGGGTCAGGGAACTTACACAATGTCCAACATACTTTGCCAGGAACCTAACCCTATTAAGTACAATTATCGAAGTCCAGAACATATTAATTTTATAAAATTTAATTCAACAACCCGCAGCAAGAAAGATCATCCAAAACTCTACCTGTGGGCAAAAGACTGGGAGCAAGTCGAGATCCAGTACACGCAAGAGAAGTTGAACTCTGACTACTCGGACCTGAACATTATGATCAACAACATGGACAAAGAGAACCAGCCTCTGAGGCCGGACGCCGTGAAGGACTTACCGTTGGTTATACGCACCCCGACCTATGACGATCACGAACATGAAAGGTAGGTGCAGTGTATTACCCGACCAATGTGAGCTCATTGACGACGAACATAGCACACCTTTTTAAACGCTAAGACGAACGCTAGAGTTGCGACCGTTGCGGTTTGGCTTAACAAGGCGAAATTTAATTTAATTTTCTGCTTCTTATTTTTGCATTGATTTAGCTCCCGTCGCGCGGATTTGGTGTGCCTGACAAAAGGTCCATGAATGTAATGTTTTCTTTTTTGTTAATAAAGCTCCGATCGTACTTTATAATTTGCTATATTTTCATGAGTACTGCCTCGTTGGTCTAGTGTTAATCTGCTGAGCATGAGGCTCAGGACTGGACAAAGTGTTATTAGATATTTCCATCTGGAATTTCACAGTAGGAGTCTGGATTTGTGCCCAGTTGATGGTATAACTTTAACATAACTGGCGAAATGTGGGCGTACTATAGGTCCACCCCTGCCTATCCTTTCGAGGAATCAGGCGTGATGTTATGTTTATTTTTGTGTTTTCATGTTCCCATGTTGATATTCTCAGATACACACAAAGGGAAGCCCCACTTGGTTCGCACGCCTTACTGAGTGGTCTGCTGTCGAGTCCGGGTGGCGCGTCGCTGGACCTCCCTATTAGCAAGTCGGAGTTGGAACGACTTGCCAAGTCTGTTCAAGGTATGCTTGTTACTATCTTCTTCTCTCGTGTCAGGGCCCGATATATAAAATAATGGTAAATGTGGTGATGAGGCTATTGCCTCTCAAAGAGGAGGCCTGCCATGTGTTGTGTCCCAGCAGTGGGAACATTAAAAGGCTTATGTAACGGTGATGAGACTATTCCAATAACGTGATAAAAAAGAGCTTAGCTCGCATGGCTGAGGTATTTTTTTTATAATAACACGAATTAGTTTACATGACACATAGAATAAAAAAACAATCGGCTATGTGAGCTAAGCTAACTTAGATTAGCTCTTGAGCTGTAATTAGGGTTCGAGGGTCTCCCCAGTAAGTAGTACCCAGGGTGTGCTATACCTAATAAAAATATTTGATCGTAATGCTAAGACATCATCTTCAGAATCAAGATAACATGTAAAAACCATATTACATTACCAATACTCATAACTGACGTGCGCCTATGGCTAGATGTATGAACGTAAATAAAGCAAAAGGAATTTGAAAGGATCGTAACAGGTACTTCGATAGTTTCTGCCTACCGCCATAGGAAAAAGTCCTTGAGTTTATGTGCCAATCAACTATAATGTGATTTTTAATTTCGTAGACTAAACTGACATTTGGGGGGTCATCGTTACAAAAAAATTGTGTCGTATCCTGACTATCCTGAGTGATCGAAAGTTTATTGAAAATCGAAGTCGATCGAATATGCAATACTAGCTGTCCCACGCGGCTTCGCTCCCGTCAACTGGCTACCTACCTACCCATCAACCCTACCTACTCTACATACATGATTGTTGTGTAATTAAACCGTTTACGCAGCGCACGCAACGAAAGCTCTCAAAAAGGAATAATTTTGCCCGTTTTTGCAACATTTTTCATTTATGCTCTGCTCCTGTTGGTCGTAGCGTGATGTTATATAGCCTATAACCTTCCTCAATAAATGGACTATCCAACACAAAAAGAATTTTTCAATTCCAACCAGTAGTTTCTGAGATTAGCGCGTTCAAACAAACAAACAAACAAACAAACTCTTCAGCTTTATAATATTAGTATAGATTTCACACCAAAAAAAATACATTTGTTAAGAAACTAGCGGTCCTTATTTAGTTTCTACTCATTTATGTCAGACTTTATTTTATCGATTGCATTTATTTTATTGTTGATTTCATATTTAACACAATAAAAGTTTATGTAATATGTGTATGAATAAAATATATTACGTTTATATTCATAATAGCTATTTATGCAACTGTTACGTTATGGACGGTCTTTTAATACGAGTGCCATTTTTCGGTACAAGCGTAGCGCGTACCGAAATAGATGGGCACGAGTTATTAAAATACCAATAACGTACAGTTGCATACAAGATTTTATCTGCGAAGGAAGGAATAAAACACAGATATAGACAAATAAGTATTTTTAATAGTAACTTACCTACACACTGACTATTGTTTATTTATATGTAGATTTTGTATTTTTCAATTATTAAAATAAACAAGTACTGCTCTATTTGTTATATCTGGTGAAGGATTTTCAATATCACTTGATGTTGGAAGACATTTTTAATAAAATTTCACTCAGAATTTTTCCCGCGTCCACTATATTTTTATTTAGTCTTTATTAGCTATAAGGCAAAGATCTTGTAGCAGCAACAGCCAAATAGTATATGATACTTTTGTTCTAAACTTGTTCCATTTTTAAAAACATCATTTACATTGTCTCGATTTCGAAGTAATATTCTAAGTACCTGGCTGTATGTTCTGAATGTCTTTGCTAGTGTTTTACAATTTATGACGATTCGCATAATGCAATCCGATGTCGTTATGGGTATCTTAATGAAACTGCTGTCAATTTTGTAATTCGAATATAACGAAACCGAAGTAGATAAAACATTTATTTACACTAATTAGTAAAATTAAATTGATGAGTCATGTCACCTGGATTCGATGAATCATTTATGATTGAGCCCCCCATCGACCACATAGCCACTAGACGCCTAATGCTTGATCTAATACATCAAAACAATTCTGTCAACTAGCTGAGGTATGAGGAACGGGACGAATGCGCTCTGATTGGTCCCTTACCAAGGTCATACGCCTCATTAAGGGTGGGACAGGTTTAAATAAATACAGGAAGGTATCGATATTTTTATAAATAGTATATGTAATTTTTTTATTATTAATATTACGTTTTTGTTATTAATTATACGGCGATTATACATTTTAGTAATAGCATAAAATGTTAAAACCAAACAGGTAAAGGCAACATTCTTTTTTCGGTTGTTGGTTCTTAAATATAGTAATATTAAATATAAGTAAAAAACGTAATCAAAATGTCGTTTCACAATTAATAAACTATTCAATTTAATGTCTTTATTTGTAAGTTTTCTAGTTCTACCGATAACAGATTTGGTCATAGGATATGGTGCATCACTAGTTTTGTTTACGAAATTATAGAGGCAGGGCCGGATTTAAGGGAGGGCAATCGGGGCAACTGCCCGGGGCCTCCACAAGAGAGGGGCCCCCACATAAATTTTATTTATTAAAAAAAAACTTACACAACTATAGGGTATCTATAGTGGAATCTCTAACTCGAATGTCAAGGGAAATGCAAAGAAAATCGAGACAAAAAGTTTTTGACTTAACAAGAACTTCGAGATACATATTATTTAACTGCTGAAATTTCGAGCGACTAAGTCGCGATTTCTAAGTATATTTTTCGATTTGTAGAGTCAAACCCAACCTAAAAATTGAATTGAACTTAGAAAATTTAATGAATATATTCATTAATTGCACGTGTACAAGACAAAAACAATAGATTAGAAGCTCCTAACCCGAACATTAATTTTGGATTTTATTGCCATTATTTCGGAGAATTCCAAGTAAGACGTCAGATGTCATTGTATTTTACTAACTACGACTTTTGGAAACTCCTTTTTGAAATTCGAGATATAGAGTATAAATATGTATTATCAATACTTCGTAAGGAAATAACATTTTGTTCGAGTTACAAAGTTTAAATAATTCGAGATACCGCGTATCTAAGGGTTCAGCGGAAGAAAATGGCATTTTTTTCGACTTACTGAGGATTTTGACTTAACGAGGTTCGAGTTATAGAGATTCCACTGTATTACTATTTGAAAACTTATCTAGTAATTTTTATTTTATATGATTTTAACATTATTTATTAAATCTTAATTTTACTTGCAGCAGCGTATTGTTTTACTGTGTTTGCGACCGATGGTCGATCCGTGATCTCGTCTCGTTAGAGCTATCGCTCTGGGAACATAATGCGGGGTGTTGCGGTGCGCGGGGTTCACGCCGCCCGCTTGCCTGTCTCCCCTCCCATACGATTATATAAAAAAAATATTGAAACACTGGCAAGAAAAATATGATTTAACCTATTCGAAAAATAATTAGGGTCCTCCACTCCCTTGTTGCCCCAGGGCCTCCACACCTCTAAATCCGGCCCTGTATAGAGGAGAAGAGACAGCGAAAAAATACTTTAAAGAGAAAGAGACGCAATCATGCGGTGGGCGTTTTCACCTACAAACTTGAAAAGTATAATATGAACTCCGAAATATTATATCAGAAAATAAATCTAATTATGTTTATGTAACTATTAACTTATCAATGAAATGTTATGCCATTTTTCTGGAAATACGAAGTCTGGCTGTTGTTACCATACCAACGTACAAGAGGCCATTATAATATTTATTTCATCAATTTTTCATTGACTGACGCGGAAGTGTTTACGGCTCACAGAAGTGGTCGCTACTAATTCGAAATTGTCGAGTGGCGACCTGTATTACCTGTATATGATCTTTTTAGTCATATATGTGTTAACGCAGACAGAGACATCGCTCGCCTGTTATTAGGCGTCTAGGGGCTGTGTGGTCGCTGAGCCGCCGTACCTACAACAATATGCTCCGCACTTGCAACATTTAAAAAAAATATGGTCATTGCAAGCTGTCAGTTTAGTCTACGAAATTAAAAATCACACTTGAAGTATCTGTCTTTATTTCCAGAGCAAGAAGCTCAGCGCGGCGTAGTGTCGGCCCCTGTGCCCGAGGCGCCCATAGAGAACTCGGCGTGTCGCCGACAGCTGCTGAAGCACCTGCAGCGGTGCCAGTCGCTCCTCGACGCACGACTTGACTCCATCGAGGCACAGGTTGCAGGTAAATTCATTTCTGCGTCTAATAGTTCAATCAGATTATCAGAATCAGAAGTATCTTTATTTTTAATCATTTCATGTAATTTTGTGTCCCACAAGCAGGTCCTGTGCTTTTTTGTAGAGTAGAACATCGTATAAAATAACTCTGTCGAAACAAAAGCCTACCTACACTGTCTTGTTTCTTTTGGTTACTGCCTATGCCTATTTTAGTTCAACTAGTCCTTTGACCGCGGCTGAGCTCCCGTAGGAACCGCCAACTGTTTCCGTGATAACAAATTGCCTATGTTAGTCAGCAGCACTGGTTTTCTATCCATAAAATCATTTTTGAATTTTTTATAGTACTTTCGGAGTTCCTCAATATTTAGACGACTGACTAGCTAAGAAAATCCTATGCTATGGTTTATTTAGCGAATCGAAGGAGTGTACTGGAATGAGTAGAGATACCATAAATACTTTACTTATTTCGTCATTATTGTACTTACATACCAAAATCTATTTACAGAACTGGAATCTCAAGACCCATCGTTTGAAGACGACGAGACAGCGGATTACTTCCCGCGCACCAAACAGACTGTACAGATGCTGATGAGAGATCTGGATACCATGGAAGAGCTAGGAGTCATCACCTAAGCTCATACACACTGCGGAAGTGCTCTAGAATCCTACTAATATCTACATTTATAATGTGAAAGTTTATATGTTGGTGTTACTATCACGCAAACGTGGCTGAACCAATTATGATAATTATCTACACACAAAGTTTATAACCTGAATTGACATACAGGACTTTTTATCAGGTATACCAGAAGCTTTGGCGGAAGCAGTAACTCTGAGGCGGGTTACAATCATGAGCGGTATAGTCGCAACCAGGATACCAGAATCATGCAATGATATTAGTAGGATTGTTTTATTATTTTTTGATCACTGACTACTTTTTTATTTCTCATTGAACCCAATTTTGATGACCACGCAGACGACGTCGCGGGAAGAAGCTAATAATTCATAGATGCGATAAGCAGATAACTCAGTATTCATGAATTTAATATATATTAAAATTCTTGCCCAGATTATGTCGCGTTTTGAATATCTAAAGATATTTATTTTGTTGCACTAATGGATTGTAATTCAAATGATGTCCAATTTAATTATGATTCTCAAGATGTAATGTTAAGTTTATATTCCTGTTTATGTAATGTTTCATGTAACATAGAAATACCAAAGTAAGAAATAAAGTATGTTTACCATGAATCAGTTTTGTTCAATTTTAAGATTCCATTTTATTACACACTAACGTAGAGTCGAGTTCAAGCAATAATTCAAATAATACAAAAAATAAATACTAGGAGCGGTTACGCACTAGAGCATGCAATATTGCAAGGTTCTCATTTCCGGAACTGAGTTCCAATACTGGAGATCTGATTCCGGAATTACGGAACTGGTAACTTAAATCGTAAAATCAACATCATCAGCTAGTCGCTGGCACGACAGTCTTAACAAAATTGTTTGACCCAAAACTTAGCCACATCCACGGACCGACCTCGACATTAATTAACCTTGATGATCGACTAGTGCGGCTGTTATTATTTAGCCGCGAACTCGCCGTATAAAAATCTAAATACTATTTTTGTAACTCTTAACTTATCAATAAAATCATCATCTTCTTGCCCTTATCCTATACTACTTGGGGGCGGCGCAACACGTTTTCTTCTTCCATACCGTCCTGTCCGCTATCACTGACTGCCTTTTCTTTCATATCACTCCTCACACAGTGGATTGTGACAGTGGACCATCTTTTCTTTCGCCTTCCACATCTAAATTTATATACATAACTTATAAAACAACATGCGTCAGTAACATGCATTGCATCCCTCGTCATCACATGCCCATAGACGGACAAACAGTTTCCTTTCAACTTTTCTGTAACTGACGTATAGTACCCGACTGCCGAAGAAAATTTGAACACCATATTTGTACGCCTCCTGGCATAACATAGCGCTCTATTTCATGTAAGCTAAGATCTGTATTTATAAACACCTATGTTAACAAATAAATTATTGATTGATTGACGATTCTTTCGTCAATCGATTCGTCTTAACCCTACGAGTGTCACTGGCTACATTAAAACTGGAAAATAGAAAATGGCGGGTTTTGGGCGCCCTAATGTGGAGGCCCAATATTTTTCTCTTCCAACCTCATCGTGTGAGGTATCAAAAATCAAAATAAAGGATTTTAAGAGGTGATTTCAAAAATATATAGGTAACACTTAAATGTTTAAATGTACCTCATTCGAAGAAATATGTTAACTAATAAGTTATAAATAAAAAAAGTTAATCCTAAAAATCAAAAAACCCGACTGAATAAAAAGCGAACTAAAAAGACGTAAACAAGAAGAAAATCATGCTGTGCAGTCTGAGGATAGGTACATATAATTTTGGTCAGCCAGCTCGCGAATATGTATATATTCTTACTTTATCCATTCTCGTCACTCACACATCCATCTCAACATTCTCATCTCTGCCAAATGCAAATTGCAATGTCTTTTCATCCATCTTTTTCACAGACCAACATTCTAAACCATACAGAATGACAGGTCTAATCACAGACTTGTAGATTTTCTCCTTTAATTTGAGGGGCATCCGTGGGTCGCAAGTTGTTGCAGTGACTTATCAATGATATGCCATTTTTTCGCAAACTCTAAATGCGGCTGTTATTACCACACCAACGTATTTATTGTACAAGGGGCCATTATAATATTTATTTTATACTTATTATATTGACGGACGCGGAAGTATACGTCTCACAGCAGATGAAGAATTTGAAATTGTCGAGTAGCGATGGCGACCCATATTAGATCAGTGATCTTTAAATCAGATGTGTTGACAGACATCGCTCGCCTGATTATGTCTAGGGGCTGTGTGGTCGCTGGTACGAACTGAGTTCGGCAGCCTTGTGCCTTTTCACACGCCCCGGTTTCCGGGTAGCCGGTGCTGGGTAACCGGCGGCGAAGTGTATCGGCATGTATGTTAGCTTTCACATGTACCGGTGAACATGGCTATACATTAGCCGCCGGTTACCCGGAAACCGGAGCCTGTGAAAAGGGACGAAGGCTGCTGATCCAGTGCGTAGGGCTGTTCCGCACTGCATCTGATCCGAATCTGGGAAATGTCGGTATTAAAGTAGTCGTAGTACTTCTTGTAGGAGGGGTTGCGCACTTGATGCGAACTCTATCCGCGCCATTTTGTAGGGGGGGAATTTTTTTTTTCTTCCAAACCCATCGTGTGGGGTATCAAAATAAAGGGTTTTAAGAGGTGATTTCAAAAATATATGCCACTTATATGTTTAAATGAACCTAATTTAAAAAAAATAACTAAAAGTTGTAAATAAAAAAAGTTAATTAAAAATCAAAAACCCGACTGCTTAAAAAGCGAACTAAAAAGAAGTAAACAAGAAGAAAATCATGCTGTGCAGTCGGAGGATACATCTGGTTTTGGTCAGCCAGCTCCCGAATATGTATCCTCCGACTGCGCAGCATGATTTTCTTCTTGTTTACTTTGCTTTTTAAGCAGTCGGGTTTTTTGATATTTTTAATTAACTTTTTCTCCATTTGCATTCATACATCTAATCTTTTGGCTCTCAGCTTGTAATAAAAAGATTCCAGATTCTTTTGTTTTTCTCTTAGATATTATATTCAAATCACTACACAAAAGCAAGTCAAATAAAAATATAATACTTTTCTCAAAATTTTATTACCTTACAAAATAGAATAAAAAAGAAAACTAGCCCTCATAGAACTTAGGCAGCTGGTCTCCCAGAATGACAGAGCGTTCAACACCAGCTTCTGTGATGACACCAAGTCTCACTACACCACCAGAGGAGCCGTCACGAAGGATGGCCAGTGTTAGAGTGTTGGTCACGAACTTGATGGCTTCCTCCTTGGTCATGTTGGGCTTGAAGTTGGCGTCAACATAACCATACACATAGGTTGAACCTGATCCACCGATGGAGACCGCTTGGCGCTGCACCATACCACCGATTGGGACTGAGTAGATTTGTCCTGTAAAAAGAAACATTGTGGTATGAAAAGTGTGTCCATAATGAGAGGTTTTATGGAAATCAGAGAAGCTGATGTTTTCACCATAGTGGTTATTACTTGTTGTAGTCTTTTAGCAGGTTATGAGCCTATCACAAATTATGATGATGGTATAGTTTTAGCCAAACTTCTTGGCCGCCCTGAAGTTGGCTACAGCAGCATAGGAAAGGCAACTTCAAGGCGGTCAAGACGTTTGGTGAGAAATGTAGAACCAGACTGATCTAAGTCATAAATTCATCGTGTTTCAGTAAATACTTATGGATTTGTTGTGAAAAAATAATACCCTAGTACTATTGAGATTGTAATTTCACCAGGATAATGACACATGAAGCCGTGTAGCATTAAATAATAACATTTTTAATATTTGCAAATTTTAACACCAATTGATTTAAAATATACTAGGATTGGTCTGGTAATTTGTTTTGTGTTATTGTTTAGATAAATTGAGAATACTGCAGAAACCACAGAATTAGTATGGTGTGATCGTCCTGACACTATGTTTCTGAGGGAGATTTTCCAATTGAATAAGCACACACAAGATCAGTTTTTGAATTGAGAATTTGTCAAACTTTAATAAAATGTTCATGCTAAGGTAGAATTTAACAAGTTCTCAATTCCAAATGATTATTCAGAAACAGGAGAATAGTCATTTTATCTCATAAATGACAAATCAAAAACCTTACCTCCATTCTTCTTATCCCAGCCTGCAACCAGAATACCAGCAACCAAGGAGTCACGGTAGTTGTAGCAAAGCTCACGGAATATAGCCGCAGCAGTGTGAACTAGTGGGGGCTCACCCAGCTCCATCTTGTGGAAATCTGGAAACAATGGTGTTTGATTAGAGAAGATGATGCAGCTTTTAACAATTAAATTAATAAATGATGAAATACAATAACTAGCTGCTGACAGGCTAGTATTGTCAATGGCAAAATTGCATATTCAGCCTCAAAAAAGATAAATAAAATAATACTCCATTAACTATTCTGGGCAGTCTTTATATTCAAGCTTTGATAGTCACATACAATCATGTTAGATACAGACAAATCTTTGTGTGTCTGAAGTTAGCTCTGCAAACTATTGCACAAGAAACAGCTTGTCATTGAATATACTGCATAGAGTAAGTGAAATAGGAAGATGCGACAAACATAAGCAACTGAAAGAGGCAGTTATACAATGATATCTTCTACTTCAACATCGACACAAAAATAGCAACTGCACAGGGTCTTACAGCCAACTTCCGAGACATAAATATTCACTGTAACTACTATAATTTCTTGTTTAGAACTTCATCTTTACATGTGAAGTAATGTGTCAACCACAATCATTGCCAGAAATGTAGATGACTGACTGTACCTTATAAGTTAGTAAGAATTTAGGATGTTCCAGTTAAAAAAGGGTGGAACAGTAAGTTTTTATAACTTGCAATTGCTTTCCTAAACTTTTCTAATTAGACAAAGGACCACAATAGCACACTCACTCAAATGATAGGTAACGATATCAGCAATGGCTTGCGTATCAGCCGCGGATCCAGATCTGCAGCAGTAGATGTGATCAGTGATCCTTGTCAGCTTGTCTGTCACTCTGTTGGCGATGTAGGCGCCCGTGGTGGTCCGCGAGTCGGCGCCGATCACCACACCTCCATTAAACTCGCAAGCCATGATCGAAGTCCCTGTGCTGTGCGGGGCATTCATCCATTCAGACATGGTCGGATCATTGTAGGCATTCACTACTGAGGCCGCCATGTTTCTGAAATAGTGTTAAAAAGAGATAATTAGAGACTTTAGAGATGAACCGGTCAAATTATTGCCAATGGACGGTGATAGCGTGTATTTTGAACAGGATTTTGGATTGTTTGATGTAGCGTCATTTTGGAAAGGTTATATTAGTAAATAGCTAGTAACAGTACCAGATGTTAATGATGCAGATAGAAGATGTAAGTGGTAGACAATACTTACATTATTTTGTAGTAAAAGTAGAATTATTTAGCTAAAACAATTTATGAAAGTCACGGTTTGACTGCGGCGAATAGTTGTCACCATAGAGTATAGTAATAGATTGGTTGTCACTGTCAAAATTGGAACGTCATCGAAACTATCAACTCATGCTCCCTCCTGCTTCAGAACACGCAATATTTTTTAACTAACTTCTATTTTAAGTGGATTGTAACTACCATTTCAGATTTCAGTTTTTTTTAGGTTACTTGACTTGAAATAATAAACATTTACAAAAATAAGTCTTCTAATAAAAAAAGTTTACTCTATAATTAAATTAAAATAGATATTAACTTATAAAGCACGTCTAAGTTTTCTGCTTATTTCACGAAGCGCATTTTTTTACGTAAAATGTTTCATTTTATGTAAGGCTTATGGAACTTTAACGAATTTTAACCCTACATTATTTATTTATTTTTGCCATGAAATACATTTCACAAGAAAAATATACGTAAACCAGTGAATCACAAAAGGCCTCGTATTCAATAGAAGAGAAAATGGCTTGCAACCCGATCACATCGTCGCGCCAACAGAGGGCGCTTGCCGGTTTTGCCGAACAAAATAATATAAGCCATAGTGTTACATACTCTTTGATATAAGCGACGATCGCAAATCGCATAATGTCGTGATGATTCAACGCAAAGATTACTATTATATAATTCAACGCTTCATAGACCTGCAACACGTGACGAAGTAGTCTATAATATATACTAGCTTGACTTCGCTCTACTATAGATACCTGACTTGGAAATGTCCTGCCCGCGACGCAAACGTCTTTATCAAGAAGACAGAGGATCTCTTGGTTCTTTTATGTGGCCAGATAGCCTAAGGTACTATAGGCCACTAGGATACTAGGGGCCATTTTGTAGCCATCAAGATTATGGTAAACAAATGTGAAATCCTTCAGAGTTGGCGTGGTAATTGTCGTACATGCGTAACTTCATGATCGTTTTACTCTTCATACACAGAGTACTTTTTTTTCTTTATTGATACAGCATGATTATATTATTTTATTACCCAACCGCTAGGTTTTGCCCGCGATTTCACTCTTGTGACCTATCCCGCACAGCGTAATTTTTTTACGGTAAAAAGTTTATCTGTATGATAGATACCCTGCCCAAAGACAATGTAGCTTTTTAACAGTGAAATAATTTTCGTATTTGGAACAGTACCTACGAGTACTTTTAGGTCTATTAGATATTTTTTTCCTTGTAAACAATACATTTTTAGGTACCCTTTTTTAACAAAGAAGAAGATTTTAGTTTAGATATGTAACACTAAACAAGATTGAAACTTTTGATTTCCGGGGTGGGTACTAACAATAAGATACAACATGTTTCCAACGATTGTTTCTGCCACGTAAAGACTTGCAAAATACAAGGGTTGGCTTGCATGGGTTGGGCTCCCGCTTGCAGTCGCTACGACATGAACAGCTTTAAACAAAAAATTGAAAAGAGTTCTCTTTGAAAAGTGTAGGCGACACACCTGTGGTGCCCCAGGCCTCTGGTATTTCAGATGTCCATAGGCGGCGCAGTACCATCAGGTTGAAATTCTTAAAGAGTAATCGATACATCGATCGATATATTATTGATATTATTGATCGAAGAATCTATATTAGTTATGTGCATGGCAAAGAGGTTCCCTTTCCCGGGGGAAGTAAATGTGAAGCGCTATCACAGTCAAGCTTTGAACCTAGGCATCGAATACTCAACAGCATGGTCCTGGACAGACATCATTGAAGTAGAATGCAGCAGATACCCCCGTCATAAATGACCATTTATTATATATCGCACTACGAGTATCTAGCTACATACTGGACTTGAAGCACCAAACCGTTAGAATCAACAATAAGTCAGTGAAAACCGTTGTAACTAACTAAAATCCACATCGGGCAAAAGATTCGCAAACATTGTCCACCTTTTAAAAAGAAAACGCATCGTCATCAAAGCGTGGGTGTCCACCTCCACTCATTAGCATCCCTTGTCCCACTAAAAATACACTTAAAAAAAAAGAAAAAAAGCTTCGCTACGCGCCATTTTGTACGTCATCCCAAAAACGATGTTTATTTAAAAGTTATAAAAGACTATCCTCTATTGAATGCTCGCGACAGTTATGATAAATCGCCTTTTTATTCGCCGTTTTTATTCAAAAAGAATATCGAATTTATATTTATTCATGAAGTTTGCGATTCGCCACCGTTGTTCAAAACGATAGCACACGTCTTAGAAAAAGCCTTACTCAATAGTATTTATTATAACATAACTATATATGGTTTTGATACTTGTTGAAAAGTTTAAATCAGAATCAGAAAGTAAGATTAGTTTCCTTACCAAGTTTGTGAAGTAGAGCACCCACAGCAAGTAGTTAGTGAAAAAGAAAAGAAAAGGAATAAAATCTGCGTAATACAAGATGTGTAATTAAATTAGTTTACTTCGTTAGGTATAAATTAAATACCTATTGTTGTTGTTATTAAATACATGTTTCAAGTGTGAAAGAAGATTACTAAGTATAATAACAGGGTGTTTAATCTTTCTTGACCATATTTACGTGGTACCTACAATATAATACACTACCAGCGTACTTACCAGCAAACACATTTTTAGAACTTGAAATGTTTTTTAAAACAATCATGCTATCATGTCCCCGTCATTGGTATAGGTGATGGTGCGTGTTATCTACAGAAAGTTTGCCAAAGAGAACTTAGAGGATTAGAATATTTTCTTTTCCATAAGCTTAAAAAAGCTTTTCCCAAGCATCAAGCACGTTTTTTCGCGCTAGCCACGCATTGCTCAGCGGCAATAAGTAGGCGTATTATTGAGGCCGCGACGCGCGTCGACCAGCGACCCCGCGCCATGGAAGTGGCTGTCAATCGCTCTTGAATAATGACGCGTGCGGTGGCGACGTTTTGTTATTTATTTATTTATTTCACAGAGACTCCCCCGCGACCCGCACAATGGCCAGATGTTGATATTTTTTTCGACATTACAATGTATTTTAAGTTTCGATAGCCATTGTCGTGTGATGCCTGTTTCCGTTAGACCCTCGGTTGCCAGTCAGCTGAATTGTCAGTCATTCCCTGTTAAAGTTCACTCGATTCATTAAACCTACATCTACAATAATACTCGACACGTTCACAATTTATGCGTCTTGATGTAGCAAAATTAAAATTTTCGCTATATTTTGTTATTTTATATTACAATGATTGCAACAGGTATATATAAATAAATATTACACCAATTAATTCATGTAAAAAATAGTGATTGAAATGTCTGAAGGAATTCAATGGGATCCGAAGATTCGCGCCTTTGGAACTTGGCAGGCCCTAATATAGGGTAATGACGCCCTAGGCTACCTTTCAATAATCGCCCACCCCTCTCAGCCTGTCAGCGACACTTTTTAGTTGGTATTTATCGAGTCGAGCATAGCACGACTAGAGCATAGCGGAACTAAACGTGCTTGCCGTGCACACGAAAAAAAAATACCTATATATTTTTCAATTTTTCGGAAGCTGGGCGTGTTTTAGTTCCGATCCCGATGGTGTATTAAGAGATCGTCATTGACAGTCTTACCAAGAATGTTAGAGGCTATCCGGAAAGAGAGAAAGAGTAAGGAAGGTAGGCGATTTCTTACCCCCAGTTTCCCTGCACAAAATTATCGGAGCATTAATGTGACAAATTGTCAAGCACGCTTAATCTGCTGTGATTGGTTGAATGAATTTTTAACAGCCAATCACAGCAGATAACGCGTGCTTGACAATTTGTCACATTAATTCTCCGATAATTTTGAGCTGGGAAACTGGGGTTAGACACACTCTTTCCGCGATGCTCACCGAACGACCAGAGGTGTTCATACTAGGATTTGGTGCCCCGGCTCATGTAGTTAAGCAAACCTAAAACCAAGAAAAAATTGATCTTTTTGGTATGCTGATTAAAAACAATTTGTTGATTGAAAGAGCGAGCGCAGCGAGCTCAACATCTTTATCACCACCGATTAATTACGTTGTCGACATACAGAATACCTTCAAAAAGTGAATGCAAAAATCAAGAAATTTAAAATGTTTATGTGCACGAAGCTAGCTTGAAAATTTAAATATAAAATTTAAAATTAAATTGCCTCGGATAGGCTTTTTACTAAGATTTTCTTTTACCACACATACCCGACAATAAGTCGATAGTAGCATAAGAGCGAGAATCGAGAATGTAAGAGCGAGTGAAGCCAGCTCAGAAATTTTAGCACCTCGCCTCGGATAGGTTATTTTTTACCATTAATCTATGTATCCTGACGCTACTTCTATATTAGTATTCATATGAGTTACTGTGCCGACTCATCTAAAAAACCCTGACAAAAGAGATTGTAAAAATTTTTGCACTCGGCCTCGGATAGATAAAGATTTCTTTTGATAGACAAGAAGACGGGGCAGCAAGCTAGAAGAGCTAGGGCATAGTAGATGCTTGCCTCAAAAAAACCCGCCTAAGTGCGAGTAGGACTCGCGCACCGTACAGCTACATTCATCAAAATAATTGAGTAACATTACTGAAGTACATAAACAACGAAAGCACCGAACATTGTTCTAATGAAAAGATAAACTGGCTGGATGTAGGGACAAAATTAACTAAACCGTTGGAAAATTGTTGTCCCCATACATCGAAAAGTCGCGGTCCTATTACCAATTGCAAATAAGTTAATAATCTTTTTTTTTTATACAGGGATTTATTTACGGTTGTCGGATTTATCCTTGCCCGTCACTTGTAGGTACTATAAGACATTACTTATTGGTGAATTTTATGATTCTAGGTCAACGGTTAGTAGTTACTCTGTAGGTTTTTATTCCCTTGCGAGTGTCAAATTTGCGTCATAAACGACCGCTCCTTTTGAGAGCGTTGGCTTAGAAGTTTGAGTATCTAACACTTCCAAGGGATTGCAGCCCTGAGTACCTGTAGGTAGAGGCGTAACGGTAGAGGTAGAGACAGTACGCAGACAACGAGGTGATCCTATAGGGGTTCCTCTATTCCCTTAGGAACCGAACCCATAAAATATGCTAAGCTGAGAGGGCTGGATTTTGCCACCCTTCGCAGTCTCTCGCCATGACTCTTTTGGCCAAAGTGTAAATAGGTACGCTACTACTGCATGACTGCGACGGAGGCTGACTGAGGTAGAACGCGGTAAATTAATTGATCTAGTGTAATAAGCGGCACGATAGGAAGCAAAGACGTACGAGAAAATTTACAATGTAATACGTGCTTTAGTATTTTACGCGTGAATTCGTAAACTACATTTTGCAAAGACAAGCTTGGTGCCCCCTCGAATCTTCCCGCCCCCGATTAGCCTGTGGGTAAATCAGACCCGGAACTTAGAAAGCTACGAAAGATTGTGTTGGCACAAATGAAGTCAATGCAAGTAAAAGCTTTAAGCTAGATAAACGTGAATTTGTAAGGAAAACTGGCAAAAGTGCGAAACGCGTTCGGTGTGAACGTAGCCTAATACTACATCACTAGAACTGCGAAAGCCGAGCTAGCTGTAGCAGTATACGAAATAAAGGAGAGCGTACTAAATAGGTTCAGTAACGGTTCATTATTGACAGATAGGTAAGTACTGAACTATTACATTGCCTATGTACTTTTTCTTCTGATCAGCTGAAAACACTTTTTATGGTAGAAGTTTTTTCAGGCATCCTACGAATTTTATCGTTGACCACCTAAAATGAGACATTCGTTTTATTTCGTTGTGAGAGGATGTAGTAAAGTCAGAACCTATTTAGTCATTAGGTATCTACTTACATACGGAATAAATGAGTAACCTTTGCCTTATCTCGTATTTTATATTTAGTACTACCACATGTATTACTAATGCCTATTATATAAGGTTATAGGCTACTGATAAACTTAATGGCGCAGGAGTTTAGGAGTCATAAACAAACGTCAAACTACCATTTAAGGTTGATAATAAAGGTAGGTAAAATCCTGTATCTACTTATGTAAGTCATAAACTACCATGATAAATTACCTACCTATTTAGAAAATTCAGGTCATTTTAGGTTTTAATTTCTGGTAAAGTTTCGTCAACTTTATCATAAAATTCGATGTTTAGGTACACTCAGGTACGAATTTTTGTAAAATTATTTTTAACTTTACCTGCCTCTAGGTTTTCCGTAAAGTGAGATAGCTCAATTTGGTACCTATGCTATTTCAGGATACTTTTGTTCAAATAAACATAACACCACTCCATACAGGCGTACTGTGATGTTTATTTGTACCTAGCGGGCCCACGACTTCGTCCGCTTTAAACTCGCAAAAAGTAAAAACCGGCCAAGTGAGAGTCGGCCTCGCGCACGAAGGGTTCCGTACCATTATCACAAAAAAGGGCAAAAAATCACGTGTGTTGTATGGGAGCCCCACTTGAATATTTATTTTATTGTGTTTTTAGTATTTGTTGTTATAGCGGCAACAAAAACTTCTAACTTCAACCATCTAGCTATCACGGTTCATGAGATACAGCCTGGTGACAGACAGACGGACCGCGAAGACTTAGTAATAGGGTCCCGTTTTTTTTGTTACCCTTTGGGTACGGAACCCTAAAAAATAAGTACCTAATAGGTTTTTATCACGGTCTTTTAATATTTTCCTGAAATAAAAGTAGCCAAGTTACTCCTTAAGATATCAGCTATCTGCAAGTGAAAATTTTTATCAAAATCGGTCCGGCCGTTTCCGAGATTTCCTGGAACTAACAGACAATTAGGCAAAAATTACTTCTTTGCTATATGTATGTACCGCATGTACTTTCATATGCATTTAATCAAAAGCTATTAATTTGATATTACAAACTGACACTTCAATTTTATTTATATGTACCTAATACAACTCGAAGGGTTATGCAGAAGTGTAGATACCTAACACCTACAGTTTTTAAGCTTAAGTCCCATGTCTTAAGAGGCAAGCGTATTCCGGTATTCCCATCAACCATTCGCAAACGAAAACCCCCATAAGGCACGAACTGCGGTTTTTAAACGCACTTTTTTTCCGCATTTTCTGTGACATTTGGAATTGTATGAAGCTTTACGCATTGCGGTAAAAAATCTCGCGGAAATAATACCGCAAGAAATGCATGTTTTGCCACAGATTCCAACGCACCGCGGATTAAATTCGCGCGTATATTTTGAGCTCTATGAACCGATAGAAAGAGACAAAAATCTTGCGGTATCCGTAATGCATCGACCACATAGCCACTATATATCGGGGCTATGTGGTCGATGCCGCGAATAAAATTCGCACGGATAAAATCGGCGCGGCTAAAAATCGCAATGCGTGCTAAGCCTTACACTTTGACCAACCCGGTAGTCGGATCCGGAGCTTTTGTTGCTATCTAAAATTATTGTAATGTACATTAGTAATAAAATGATTAGTACCAACTACCGTATTGCGTTGTTTTCGAGCAACAAAGTGCTAAATTTAGGATTTATTGTTTGTAGTATACCAATATATTTCCAAAATCACGGCTGAGGTTTTCCTTCCCGTCAGAGTAGCCTACCTATTATTGATTTAAAATTAATTTGCTTTAATAATTTCCGTTGTATTTATGTAATTATTGTTCACCTACATATTTGAGAGCAAAAACATTTTGTGCATTTTGTGTTCTCCTGAACTCTCATGTAGATATTTGGGTCAGGCCAGTGCACCAACTACATATCTTTATTAAACTCGTTTTGTTACACGTTGTTCATATCCTGTCTTGGAGACTTGGATACATAAACAAAAAGAAAACTGGAAAATTTTCTGAAAAATAATTTGATAAATTCGTTCGATTTTTTTTTTTCCCCGATTTTTCACTGAAGCTATCACAACCTAATTTCCCGATGACGCAGCAACCAAAAGATTAATGGCTACTAGTAAATAATCTGATATAAAAACTAGCTAATCTCTGCTTAGACTTCAGTGAGAAATCATTACATCAAAGTTAATCTCACTGGCTGGCTTCCTCCCAGCGAGCAACATTCGAAATTCGAAATACTTAAAAACGTTTACAGCGTCAGTTATGAAACCTAACGTTCAACGCTGCGTTCAAAGAAAAGCTAGAAATCGAATACGTATCGCACACTAAGGTACAATAAAATACTGAAAATGTAAGCACTTTAAATTTGTTTCTCTTTGCTTTATTACATTGAGAGGTAATTTCTAGAAGTTTAATGTTTTAAAAACTTTTCTTTATCCATTTTCCCGTAGCTGAAAAGTGAAGGTTTAATTGTTGCTTTTTTATTAGGAAACTAAGATGTTTTTGTGAACATAACTAACGTAGACAAGACCCTGAAAAATAGTAATATGTCGATGGGTATACTTCAAATCAAATCAATTCAAATAAAATGTATTGACCTATTGTTTATATATACTGAGCTATTGTTTGTTTATTTCTTAGTTTTAACTAAAAACAAAAAGTTTAAGAGAGTTATATCCATATAACGCTTTATTTTTTTATTTTAATGTGATGAATCAAGATATCAACCACTTACATTATATGCAAGACATGCAAGTGTTAAAAGGTAAGATTGGTCCGATACCAAGGCTCCAAAGACCTCCTCGCCTTTAGTCCTTGGGTTATAGTTAGACTAACAAAAAGAAAACATAACAGGATATTACCTATAGGATATTGTAGTCACTATAGTATCCTCCAGCATCTGCCATTGATGTTTATAATGGGGTCATCATTAGGTACTGTGTCATCTGGAGATCTAGGAGAGGAAGTCCCGAAAAGATCTTCATATACCCTTTAAGAAAGTAAGTAAAGATACATTCAAAAAGAGTAACCAAATCAACCTCACTACTTTCACTACACCTACCAATAGGTATCCACAAACCGTGCACAAGTCCACACCATCCCCAGATCGTTAAGTAATATCCGCGGTTCACTTCCCTAAATCCATCAAAACAGCCCTAATGTCCGGCTCCTTTATTCCGAATAAGTTTTTTTCCTCTTTCCTCGTGCCAACAAAGGCACTTCCCATTATATAAATTTGATACGATATTTTATAGAGTCTATAGAGTATTTGTAAGCACGCGCTGAAGCTCGCGTCGATATTTTTTATATATTTCGGTAGGTGGCACCACCGAAGGAGGGGAGGGTGAGACGGGGACGGCCGCCCCTAAAAAGTTATGTATTTTTTTTCCTCTTTTTTCACATCGACGTGATGAAACGGCGCGCGATATTGATCCGCCTTGCGTTAGATGTTATAAGCTCGCTGCCTCTCATATACCCTTGATATTTTCTGCACTAGTTCGGATTCTCATTAAGTTTTTGGCTCGGGACTTATTTTTGCTGATGCTTGTAATTAGAGGTATGGAGTTGGGAGAAAAAGTGAGACGTTGATTTTTCTTTGGCTGTTACTTTTCGTATTTCTTTTTAAATAATATTGGATAGCGAATTCAGCAAAAAGCTTTCATGGTTTTTATATCAGAAAGAATGTCAACTGAAACCTAAAATCGTAACTATTATGACTGATAGTCTCCTCGGCCTATCCGAGAGGAGAATCAATCAAAGCAAGTAAGTTAATTAATTAGCCGGTGCTTTGTGGAATTGGGTAGGTAATGGAGAGGATAACAATATATATATAGTTACAATGAGATCGTTTCGGGTTTATCACAGTGCCTGATAACTGAACAATTCCTAACTAGTAGGAAGTTTTGGTTTAGTTTTCAGTCTCAATTTTCTGCAAATGAATGCACACTAAACACATAGAAAACATAATTTTGTTTAAACTCAATTATGATGACTTTTTAAATTCTTTAATCTTTCCTCTTTGCTCTTGCCTACCTCGTTCTAATTTAAAATTATAAGGTTTTATTCAGGCATCTCCATAACCATCGATTAGTAGAGCTACTATTGTTTCAACAGCCAGCATTGTTCTAGTGTGGTTCTTATTTTGAAAGATATGTTTTTTTTTTCAGTTATACCACAGATATTATAATACGTTATACTTAATTTACGATTATAAAGTTTTTTTCTGCACATCGAATATTGTTCTAGTGCCATGTTTGGTTGCAGATCAGTCTGCATGTCTGCAAGCAGGTGCGAGATTGGCGCGCGGCCGGCGTGCGTCCATCCTTTATGCTATTATGTGATGGGACAAGCTGCTCGGCCATAGAGCACGATGGGCACAAAGGCACATGTCACTATACAGGGGGTTGTCTATGTAAGAATGTTATGTTAAGATTATGTAAGTGACATGATTATATTATAAATAATTACTAAATTATATAATCAAAAAAGTAAGTTTTAGTATGTTTCTTCAGTACAACAAACGTATAAAAATTTAATCAGATGTACCTAATTAAAAGTTATTTAGTTAAGGAATTTACTTCTTGTGACGTTACGGCAAATGTTTGCAAAAGATGTTTTAAACGTGTAAGTATTTAATCAACTTCAAATTCTAACAAAATGTCCATTATTCTGGTTATTATAACCGTATTGAAGTTATTTTGTGCTACCCACGTCATAATGTACACTTGAGCCAACAATCATTGTGTTTATAAATAGCACATTTGCTTTAAGTTGTGTTACAAACCTTACGTACGTGTTACTACATTATCATTTAAATATAACCTTTTCAAGATATATCGAGAAATAAATGTTTTCTGTAACGTGTAAAAACTTTACGTCTTTTTTATATTTTTATGTTTTTCGGTTAAGTCGGTAATATCTTGTTGTTTTAGGTGGACGAATGTTCGTTTGTTATACGTTTTCAGGTGTCGAAAACAAAAGAAGGCCAATAAAAAGAAAACACGGTTTAAAATAAATCACAGTTTTTTAATATTGTAATGAATGAATGTCAGTGGAAAAACAACACGCTGTATGCATACGTGTGTCAGAGTTCTGTTCAAATAGACGATTATATTTTTTTGTGCACACCGCTGCTGTGTCAGGGCTATGGTCTATGGCTCGTATTCAGGGGCACAATCCTGAGCACTCTTTGGGGTCACTTTTTGGAGATTATTGCCCATTGTGGGCCGAAGTCGAAAAAGTCAGACAAAGAGCGAAGAGGCCCTGTTGACTGACCGACCGTTTTTGAACAACGGATAAAGTAACGGCGGATTACAATTTTGGAATCGGTTACATCTCCATTTTGGTTTCGTGTCGAGTGCCCGGAAAATGTGCAGCCGAGATACAGATCTACAGATGAAGATATTTTATTACTCGTGAAATTGCCTTTAGATTATCTCCTGAAATAAAAAAATGGAAGGCTCAATCATGTAGGTGATTTGAATTTACGCAGACGATTGGACAGCTGCTACTTTTTTTTAAATGTATATCAGTTAATTTATTTCAATTTGTTAGATTCATTAATGTTTATTAAGAAAATTAACATTTTTGATATTGCATTCGTTAAGAATCACCGAGGATCTTGCGGCTAAATAATAAAAGCCGCACTGGTCGATCACCAAGGTCAAGCAACGCTGGACGAGGTCGGTCCGTGGATGGGTAACCATTATCAAACATCCCGTGTTTCCTCCGTGCCTCAGAAAGCACGTTAAGTCGTTGGTCCCGACTGTCATTTGAACATCTTTGACAGTCGTTACGGGTAGTCAGGAGCTTTAGATCTGACACCAGTATTGCCAAGGGGTACCGTGTTACCCAGTTACTGGGTTGTGGAGGTCAGATAGGCAGTCGCACCATGTAAAATACTGGTACTCAGCTGAATCCGGTAAGACTGGAAGCTGACCCCAATATAATTAGAAAAATGTTCGAATTCGATAAGAATTTCGTTAAGAGTCACCATGTGTTTATGCGTATTAATAAAATGCCGCGTATTAATAAAATGCCGCGTATTAATAAAATGCCGATTTTCTCTAAAACACCTTACCACAGATGCGAATATGAAACAAAATGTGATTTGGACGTTATGTATTTTTTTTTAAAGATTAATTCTGGCTCTTTTTCTACCAGTTTTGCTGTAAATAGCCTATATAGCCTTCCACTCTTCTCTGAACATTATGTTGTCTTCTCTGGCCATTCTGCCATGAATATTTGCAGGTCATCGATTTCTAACAAGCCTACCATTCAAAGCTATCTAGTTACACGTTGAGCCAAGCTAAATCTATCTATACTAATATTATAAAGCTGAAGAGTTTGTTTGTTTGTTAGAACACGCTAATCTCAGGAACTACTGGTTGGAATTGAAAAAATATTTTTGTGTTTGATAGTCCGTTTATCGAGGAAGGAGATTATAGTCTATATAGAATAGAATAGAATATACTTTATTGTACACCATAAAAGTTATACATCTATTTTATAAGAAAAACTATTATATAACATCACGCAACGACCAATAGGAGCGGAGCATAAATGAAAAATGTTGCAAAAACGGGCAAACTTATTACATTTTGAGAGCTGCGTAAACGGTTTTACTTACGCGACAATTATGTATGTATGGTAGGTAGGGTAGATGGGTGGTAGGTAGCCCGTTGTAGGGAGCGAAGCCGCGGGGGACAGCTAGTTTATAAATAAATAACAAGAGCTCGTAAGTAACGATGGCTGTTGTAAAACAAAATCATTACTTAACGATCAATAAGTAACAAAAATACTTGAGATTTTAAGTTTTTTTTAATGAAATAATAATTGGGTTTGTAAGATTACTACACCTACTTAAAGCAATTTTAAAATACTTAGTTGTTATTAGTATTTTGCACTTGTCTAGTAGACTATTATGCAATGCAATGCAGCAAACTGGTTTCCTACAAGGTTATTTTTTGGTATATTTACTTTTCTGTCTGAATATTTTTCTAACGCTGAAAGAACTTTAATAAGTGTAGACCTGTTTGGATATTTAAGTAAACGCTAAATAGGAACATTATTGTATTTTTCGACACAGTTTTTAAGAAAAAAGTCCTAAAAAATCCCCCTTATTTTTAATGTAATCTAAATTACCCTCCTTTTTTGCAGAAGGGGAGCTTTTTTACACCACAGAGATTAGTGTTGACGGAAGTAAGGGCGAGGTGTGAAAGGCGCACTATCTACCTTATTTTTTTTAGGGTTGTCGGTAAAAAGCGGTTGTAATGTCGGTACCACAAGTATATGGTGGTATCTTCATTGGGGAGTGGTAATACCACCCAGAAAACATTAATGAGGGTTATAAAGTTAAATAAATAAGAGCAATTCTAATAATAATAATTAGATATTACGCTTGTGGCTTGTCCTGGGTTCCGCCGCGAGAGAGGTGTGTGTAGATATTTATTTTTTACTAGCGGACGCCTCGCGGTTTTACTCGCGTAGTTCCCGTTCCCGTAGGAAAACAGGGATAAAAAGTAACCTATGTTACCCGGGGATAATGTAGCTTCCCAACGGTGAACGAATTTTTAAAATCGGTCCAGTAGTTTTAAGTTTATTCGTTACTTTCAAAAATACAAATCTTTCCTCTTTATAATAATTGTATAGAAGTATAGATTAGCACCGATCAAAATCAATTTTATGGCGATTAATGGTAATACTCAGGAAAAAAAACATATTTTACTAGTACCATGAGTGTATCTTATTCCTATTATAATATATACCTCTAGAAATGGCGCCAATATTCGAGCATAAAAAACATAAAAACTAACTTAGCAAATCAATGTCTGAGGATTACAAAAAATAGCATTGACCGATGTCTGCCAGAATTATGTGGCACTAGCTTCTGCCCGCGGCTTCGCCCGCGTGATAAGTGTTTTGACATCCAAAGGGAACATTATACCGGAATGAAATGTGCTATTCCAGACTATAATCTATCTCTGAGCCAAATTTCATCCTGATCCGTTCAGCCATTCTGGCCTGATTGAGTAACAAACTTGCACCCATCCATCGAAACTTTTGCATTTATAATATTAGTAAGACCACACTCCCTACGCGATACCTCTTCTCTCGATGTTTTCAAGAGGAAAATTAAAGAGCATTTCCTTTTAAAGCAATGTTAGTAGATATATATATATATATATTTCTTTGTTTATTTTTATGATTATAATTATGTTATTTTTAAATTGTAGACTGGATCCTACCTCTCTTGCCATCAATATCTATCACTCTAGGGTTTGCTGTAAGAGAACTCAACATTGAGTTAAGCTCGCCTTTGTACGTGTAAAAATTTTATAGCGATTAATTGTAATACTCAGGAAAAAAAAAACAATATTTTACTGGTACCATGACTGTAACTAATTCCTATTATAGTAAATACCTCCAGAAATGGCACCAATTTTCGGGCATAAAAACATAAAAACCAACTTAGCAAATAAATGTCTGAGGATTACCAAAAATAGCATTGACCGATGTCTGCCAGAAGTATGTGGCACTAGCTTCTGCCCGCGGCTTCGCCCGCGTGATAAGTGTTTTGACATCCAAAGGGAACATTATACCGGAATGAAATGTGCTATTCCAGACTATAATCTATCTCTGAGCCAAATTTCATCCTGATCCGTTCAGCCATTCTGGCCTGATTGAGTAACAAACTTGCACCCATCCATCGAAACTTTTGCATTTATAATATTAGTAAGACCACACTCCCTACGCGATAGCTCTTCTCTCGATGTTTTCAAGAGAAAATTTAAGAGCATTTCCTTTTAAAGCAATGTTAGTAGATATATATATTTCTTTGTTTATTTTTATGATTATAATTATGTTATTTTTAAATTGTAGACTGGATCCTACCTCTCTTGCCATCAATATCTATCACTCTAGGGTTTGCTGTAAGAGAACTCAACATTGAGTTAAGCTCGCCTTTGTACATGTACTTTATTAGCACATTGTATTGAATATTGTTTTTGGTGTACAATAAAGAATTGAGATTATTTATAGGCTCGCGTTAGACCTCTATCTCATCTCGTTAACCTAAACGTCAATTTGTATTGAAACTGGATAAGCGCCGTCTGGTGAAACCACTTTTTTGCATACAAATTGACCTAGGAGGTCGTTTGCTTTATCACGATCGAGTACCTATGTTAAAAACTCGGAATAAGCTCACTGATGATGTTGTAGATGATGTATGGATGGAAGAAACGTTGAATAGGTTACCTACTCTTTTCTCGCTTTATGTTTTTCTGAACATTCAACTTATTACTTAATTAAGTATATGATCAATTAAGCACATGGTTGAATGTTTCTAGATGGCGAACGCTTTCTAGCACTCATAATCTGAACTTTACCTTATTTAAACCAAATAGAAGATGTATAAAAAAATGCTAGTAAATTAAATTAATAAACTATTTGATGTTTTAAAATCAATAACCTTATCTAACCCTTATTTAAATCTAAAAGTCTCTATTAAATAAAGAAACCTGTTTACAATTTTTCAGTAAATAAATCAAAACGGCACACGTCAGTACTTATCATTACCACCCTTGTTTAAAAAACAAGCATAAGAAACCAAAACAAAACAGTCCCTATTGTCCCTAAGCACGTCATCAATTTACAATTACAATTATTTTCTACAAAAAAAAGTAGAAATACGTGGCAAAAAATATTAAAGGCATTATCACACCTCCCTATATTTCAATTAGCTACATAACGCGTTTGAACAGTAATTACAAATTAAATTTAAAAAAATGCCTCAAATATTTATTATAAAACTACACACGCCAGTATTTGTCATTATCATTATTTAATATCTAAGGTCTCTTAAGGCCATAACATAGTAACATATGCCATAACATAGTAACATAGTATTCAGCATGCTCAACCTCGTACCAAACGGGTTACTTACCAACTTAGTACTTGCTGGTCGTTAAACACCCAGCGCTAACCTCAGTATCTAATTCAGTTAGAAAACCAGCACACGCCAGTCGTAAACATCATCACCCTATTTTTAAAAAAACCACACTTAAAAAACCACAAACACGGTTCAAGCCCCCTAATCACGTCATCAAATTACAATTATTATACGCGTGCCAGGTTCTTTTTACAAAAAATAGAAAAAACCGCAATGTGAACTACTCACCTTATACACGTTAACCCAATACAGGGGTGCGTTTAAAAAGTTATAAATAAACAATAAGGCGTTTTTTGGCGCTCGCGTGCGCTTTTTTAACCGTGGGGCGTAATGTCAAGTGTGCACGCTTCCGGTATTGTGTGGATAAAAGATTTAGCTTCTGAGTTTATTTCAATGTTTCTCCACAGAGTAGCCAGCTAGAAAATCTACTTTAAATTGATGAAAAATGACGTGTAAAAGTGTTATGTTCTTTTAAATCGTCAATAATCATTCTTTAAAAAAATCACTTAAAAACTACAAAAACAAATCAAGCCCCTAATCACGTCATCAAATTACAATTATTATAAAAGTGCCAGCTTTCCTACAAAAAATATAAAAACCTCAATGTGAACTACTCACCTTATACACGTTACCCAATACAGGGGTTCGTTTAAAAAGTTATAAATAAACAATAAGGCGTTTTTTGGCGCTCGCGTGCGCTTTTTTAACAGCGCACAGTAATGTCAAGTGTGCACGCTTCCGGTATTGTGTGGATAAAAGATTTGGCCTCTGAGTTTATTTCAATGTTTCTCCACAGAGTAGCCAGCTAGAAAATCTACTTTAAATTGATGAAAAATGTTGACGTGTAAAAATGTTATCTTCTCTTATTCGTCAATAACCATTCTTTAAAAAATTCACTTAAAAACCACAAAAACAAATCAAACCCCTAATCACGTCATCAAATTACAATTATTATAAACGTGCCAGCTTTCCTACAAAAAATAGAAAAAACCGCAAAGGGAACTATCACACTCACCTTATACACGTAGGTACCTAATACAGGGGTGTGTTTAAAAAGTTATAAATAAATAATAAGTCGTTTTTTGGCGCTCGCGTGCGCGTTTTTAACCACGGGGCGTAATGTCAAGTGTGCACGCTTCCGGTATTGTGTGCGACCCTCTTAAATTTGGAAGTTCTTCGGGTCACGGCTTTGGGAGTCACGGTGAGGAAGACGTGTGTTTAGTTTACAGCTTGTAATATTATGTGGTTATTACTGATGTAACATTATTTTTATTAGTAGGCACTCAAATAAAGATTGGGTGTACTGTTGGTAGTTGGAAATCTTAGATTTTAGGTACAAGTTTAATACTTCTTTCTGTATTGGGTAGCATGTTATTTTTATATTATTACTAGCTGTCCCACGCGGCTTCGCTCCCGTCAACTGGCTACCTACCTACCCATCAACCCTACCTACTCTACATACATGATTGTTGTGTAATTAAACCGTTTACGCAGCGCACGCAACGGAAGCTCTCAAAAAGGAATAATTTTGCCCGTTTTTGCAACATTTTTCATTTATGCTCTGCTCCTGTTGGTCGTAGCGTGATGTTATATAGCCTATAACCTTCCTCAATAAATGGACTATCCAACACAAAAAGAATTTTCAATTCCAACCAGTAGTTTCTGAGATTAGCGCGTTCAAACAAACAAACAAACAAACTCTTCAGCTTTATAATATTAGTATAGATTACCCAGCTTGCTACTGTCCCATTGCAGGGTGGAGGCCTCTTCTCAAACAGAGAAGGCACGATCAGTAATCACCACGTTTGCTCAAGGCGGGTTGACTATTTCAAACTTATATTAACTGTATAAGTCCCGGTTTCCCCACGATGTTTTCATTTGCCGTTGTCAACGATGTCTAAGATAAATTTGGAAAGTACTGTATTATGAATTAAAAGTTACATTGATACTTGCCAGGATTTAAACCCACGACCTCAAACACGAGGGGGTTGTCGCAAAGCACACATATCAATTCGTCAACGGATCATCACCGTATCAACTCGAACCTTTCGGTACTTTTGTATGAAATTCCCTATTGCAACGTACATTACGGCACGCTCACGGGCCGCTTTCGCTATGAGCAGATTACATGGGATGGTGAACGCTCGCAGTAGCGTATATGGCATATATGCAACATAAAAAGATTGAAATAAAAAACTTGTTATTATAGCTTATTTTATGTAAAAAACCACATGTAACAGTAGCATTTGTTATTTATTAACAGTATTGGTCATAAGTAGGTAACCTACCGTTTGCAAATTATTTTATAGTTTGGTACTTTTATAAACAACGACGGACCACCAATAAACGTCGATATTGCCACGAAAATAACCATTAAAAGTAGTTTTTTGGTTGAAATGTGCAATAATCGATGTGAAGGGGCTAAATATTCAAAACTATGTGCCCAATGCCACAGATAATATAATACTAGCCAATGCCGATATTCTGTAAAGAGGTATTTTTGTTTGGATTCAAGCCTGTTTTAAAAGAATGTTGTCCACAACACAGCCATCGGAAAGTATGGTAACAGGATTATACCGCTAAAAATAAAACCTAACAAGGCATAAATATTTTTTCAGTGTAACAGTTAATATAAAAATATCATAATCCACGTTAAATTTTTTCGCAAGTACCTGTCGGTAACATGAAAGTCTTATCCTTCGCCGTTATTCCAAACAAGACCTAACTAAACAAAGGGTTGAAAAATTAAGTCTATTGTCCATTAATTAACTTAAAAGGATTTTGAATTGCAAAAACTGTCGGCTTTTGATGTTCAAACCCTTTTTTTATCATTGCCCGTCGGTACCGTTACCTCGGCAATATTTAGAACAATCTCTTTGTGTATTTTCTAAGCTTTTTACGACGGTCCACGCCGTCGGGTGCCGTCTATTGTTGTAAGAAGTAAAGCAATATATTTGCATATTCAAACACGAAGATTTGCATTTTGTTCCCGTAGCTATTGACGGGTTACTACTACTCTTTATTTCGTACGTCCAAATGACAAAGAGTTGAAATAATAAAATGCAAATCAACAGAAAATGGACGGAGTCTTTTACTGTTTTTGAGTATTGTTTGGTTTGCACCAGTCGTCGTCTGCTACGATGTTAAAATTTTGTTTAAACAGGTTTGTAACAATTTTTCATGTATTCTTTTACAGCATAATCACCTACTTTTTCAGTTTTTTCTCACTATTTTTTCAGGGTCAGTTTACTTCAGGAAAACAGGAAGTCGTGCGTCATTGCCCATGGACTGTGTATGTACTCTATTTAAATACGAGAAAAACATGAAGTAAAAAGGGAAGTATGAACTAAGCACATGTTTAATGTTATACTTGAAGTTGTTGCATTTACTTTATCTAATCAAGCGAGTGTTCCATAGAAATCTTCAAGTTTTGTAACAAAATTAGAATACAAGCGAAACATAAAAGGATTAAAATTTGGAGCATATTCACGTTCTTCTCTATAACTGTACAAAGAAGTTTCTCATATGACAAAGGATTTTTTCGTATGGCAGAGATGGATAGTTTATGAAAGATATATTTTTTTGATGTGGCAATCACTGGAATAACATTTAAAAATGGAATGCGCATGTGGCTGTAAAGGGACAGTGCGGGGCAGGTACTCGCGTTTTTGCATTTCCTTTCCTAGCTTTTTACAATAAAAACTTTCTTTTAAATAAATAATCCCGACATCGCTTGACAGGGATTCTATCTAAAATAATAATTGTTAACCACTGTTTTTTTATCCGTAAAATTTTGGACTTATGTCTGTAAGTAACTCTCTATCCGGCCATTTACAATTTTACATTTCACAGACAGACACAATAATTCCCAAGTCCAGTCCAAGACCCCAAAACGTTTCACAATCTTTAGTTAACAAACATAACTATTGTTTTACAGCAATTTTTTTTGGAAGAACTACAGCTTCAAAGGCAACTCCCGTCATGAATGATCAGCATTTTCTCCAAAACAAAGCGAAGGTTACTCATAAAAGTGCCTCTAACATCGATCCTCGTGTTTCGCAGTAAGTAAAAAGAGGGCTCTGCCTCACTGCGAGGGCGGAGGGCCATAAATTCGGCCAGTCTCATTTGAATTTCCAATCAGTGCATCTATTACTGTTGCTAAGACCGGGGGCGATAGGACGGGAGAATATAGCGCTATGTGATACGAAATATATTTACTGGAACATTTTTTATTTGATGCTTTGTAGAGAAAACTCGTCTTTGTTTTGTTTCTTGTACAAGGAAGATGTAAATGTGTGGGATAAAGTGCCGTTTTATCACCGAAGGCATTTTGACATTTCGACTAGGTATCACCTTAAAAGAAAAAGTGGCATTTGAAAAGTGGTATTCGATGTCCAAATGCCAAAATATACGGGCTTTATAATGTGAAATTTCGATAGCACTTAGTAATCCCATACATTTTTGACATTTTACCAATCGCTATGGCGACGCTTTAGTTGATAGAATATCTTTTGTCTAGAATCTCTGATAAAAGTGTCTTTCTATCAGCGAAGGCGATGGTTGAAATGCCAAAATGTATTGGCTACGTGACTTCGGTAGCGCATGTCTATCCCATACATTGTGGACGTTATGACAATCGTAATCGCCTATATCTCGAAAGCGTAGCGATTGTCAAAAAGGTAAAATTGTTTGGGATTGACAAGCGATAACGAAATGTCACATTATAAGTCCCTTATATTTTGGCATTTTGACCGTTCGTCCTTACATTTTGGCATTTCGACCATTCATCCTAACATTTTGGCATTTTGACCATTCATCCTTACATTTGGCATTTCGTCATAGAATGCCAGCTTTCAAATGCCACTTTTACTTTTATGATGATAGTCGAAATGTCAAAACGTAAGGTATTGATTTCTCGATATCCCATACAATTTTGCCTTTTTGGCAATTGCTATCGCCACGGTTTTGATCATAGAATGTCACTTGTCAGGGACCTCTGGTGTTAGTACCGTGGAGGCGCTCGTAGTTAATCTGCAGATAAACACTAAGTTAGACTTAAACTTAATCTTAAACTTTATGCACAGGTGTAGTACATAGGCGAATTTAATACAAAAAGGCATTCTTTATCAGGCAACCTTTGGGTTAAAAATACCTGCCATTTTCCGCTAGAAAATAACATAAATCTTAAATTTTGGCTATTTTTGACAACCTTTCTAAGATTGCCTACGACTCCAAAGAAGCTTAAGATAGTTTAAATTTTGCATAACGACTCGAAATAACTTCCACACAAAGCTAAGGATTAAATCTTTTAAAGAGTGATAAAATTATTCTTAATTCTGTGATTCCTGATAACATTTACCTGTCGTTTGGAATAAGTTATGACTTGATAATGTCGTTGTTGCAGTTTTTATTGTTAAAAGCGTAATTCCTTAATCCTCAGTGGTGAGGCTTTGCGGCGGGTGTCGATTGCAGGACAGATACTGGGGCCTTACTCTGACGTTTCAAAACTATCATGATTCCACTGTGAAAGGAGCCAGAGCTATACAGGACGAAGAGCTCCCTTTTTATTTATTAAAACAGCATGCAACATAATATTATACGAGAGCGGTTTAGTTCGTCGAATGGGGTTATTACGGAGGTCAGGAGTGAAAATAAAAATACAAATAGATTTTTCTTTCTCAATATATTCATCTGCTACCCTTAAACATTTTTCAGATTTTTCGATTAACTTGTGTATACATTCGGTTTTTTTTTTGTTTTGCCCGAAATATAGGCTGAATCTGCGTCCTAATAGTCGCTTGAAAATTTATTTCCACGAATTTCATTTTTCATCTTTTGGTAATATAAATAATCATTGCTAGGAGCCAAGTCAGGGCCGTATGGTAAGGTCTAGGATATCGAAGTCCACCTTATGCAGAACAGCCAACGCATCAAGACGCTTGTGAACGGGCGCATTGTCGTGCAGAAGAAGGAGACCTTTTGTAAATTTACCTATTATTTTTCTTTAATGGCTTCTTTTAACTGCTTCAGGGTTATGGCGTAGTATTCTCCGGGTATGGTAAGGCCTTTGTCTTTATAATCGATTAAAAGGATTCCTTCTGAATCCCTAAAAAATGTCACCATTATCTTTTCGGCCGACTGTGACACTTTAAACTTCTTAGGTGGTGATGTGCCTTTGTTTTGCCAGTGCATGGAGTCCTGCTTAGACTCAGGTTTAACCCAAGTTTCATCCCCAGTCAAAGTTTGACTCAAAACACCATCTTCATCTTCACTACGGAGAACCAAAACCGCGTTAGAACATTCCACGAGTTGTTGTTTTTGGGGCGCGTGAGCATTCTCGGCACCCATCTTGCGCTGACCTTATTCATGCCGAGACGATCATGAAGAATTTTGAAAATTGTTGTATCAGATACTCCAATCATTCCGCGAGCTGATTCTTCTTTAATCGAGCATCTTTATTCAACTTTTTTAATAATTTCCGGAGGGGTCGTCTTCAAGTGAGTCCCTGCCTTGTTTTAAGAATCTGTGCTCCTTGTAAACCATGGTTTTACATGGACAAGAGTCCCTATAAATGGATTCATCTCTTTTAGAATGGATTAAACAGACTTTCCTTAAGGAAAATTACAAAGTTCCTTACTTTACAACCGCGTGGCATTCGATTTTTCCATATTTCACACTTTCTGCCCGATTGAGCTGCTGGTTTGGTTACAGTTCAAATTCAAAGATGACCCGAATGCGATAAATCTTGGTATTTATACTAATAATGAGCCAGTTAACTTGTTCGGACTTAAAGACTACTCACATTAATAAATCTACTGTCCCATTCTGCAAACTTAAAAACGAACCCTCGTAGGGAGACTTAATGGCTAAGGTATTTCACAGCGGAATCATGTTGGCGTTGAAACGTTATAGTACGACTATTGGGGCCGTACCATAAGGTCTTAGAGCAACATTATTATCATAGCGCGGGAGCAAGATTATTTCCAAGGGACAGATCTATATGACTTCTATTTTTTTATTATATGTATGCTCGCCCTTGGCCACTAGCTCACCTGATGGTAAGCGATGATGTGGGCGACGGTGAAGCACGCTTGCCTAGAAGCTATGTGGTCGATGCCTAGAAGTTACCTATCAATACTCTTGACTTAAAGACCCCTAGGTTGTATCTCGGGAAACACAGACTTCGGCAGGGAATTCCACTCCTCAGCAAGTATTTCCAAAACGTTTAGTGCTTATAGGTGGGATATCCACCATGTAGCAATGGCGCATCGCCGTTCATCTGAAATGATGAAACGGGCTAGGTGGATTAGATCACGCAATTCCATTGCACACTCCCAGAAATGCAACCGTTTAAAACCGACAAGCTGGACAACTCGGCGACGATATTCAAGCAGCTTTCATTCTACCAGTGCTTCATTGCTGATGAGCCTCTTGGCCCGTTTTTCGATCGACCAATGTGCATCAAGCTGGTATTTGGCAGATTCGTCCCAGAAATGAGAATACAGTCATGTATACATCTGTCCCTTACTAACCGTTGAAACACTGGTCCTTTATCGTGCGACACGTAGCAGAGACTGATGGAAGTCAGTAGGTACTACGGGTCGTTGGTTTTGTGGAATGTCTTTACTTGAAACCGATTGTGTAATAAGTTTGCTGTGGTATAAGAAGGGATGTTTTAAGTTCTCGTTGTAATAGATGATCTCCTCGTAAAAAAGGCTACTATCGGAAAATACTATTTTGAAAATGTTTTGGAACACAGAATACGTCTGGCTGCCAAGAAGAATGCGTGGAGATTCAAGGCAGCCCCATGCATTAGCTACGCACGCCAGAGCTGCGCGCAGCCAATAAACTGCTGTACAATCGGGCCGTTCTAAATGCTGCCACAGCCAGGAATTCGTTAGTGCGCTGGCTCCCATACACCGTAATAATATTAGGTTGGACTGACTGCTGGCTGCCTGGGTACGCAGCTAGGCCACAGATTACTAAATAGTTGCCAGGCTGCCTAGTGAGCGGGGGTCTAATGGTAAAGCTCATTCGGCAATCGCCTGTCTTCATTTTTATCTCAATATTGGTACCTATATTATTTGTTTAGTTTATTTAATTAAAATTTAAATATTAAAGTAATATAGTTTTTGTTGCGCACCTGTGTGTACGGCTGATATGATGATATGATGATTTGCGAATCTCTCTATGTCACTGAGATTTGCTGATAGAGAACCCAATTATGGGTTAAGCTCGCCTTTGTACTACATAAGCTGTCCCATTGTATTTGGGCATAATGTTTTGTGCGCAATAAAGAATACGAATATATTGACAAAAAAAATAAAAAGACACTAGCGATAGCCGATCGAGAAGCTGTCATACCCAAATCTGTGACTACGAATTAATTTTCCAAAAACTTAAAAAAATGGAAGAGCTAACGCGGAACACGTGTCGCGACAGAATAATGCTGTCTTGCACGACACAGATTAAGCAAGTGCCTCTTCCTAGAACCGGCAAATCGATTTTTATTCAAATAACATCCCTAACGCATTCGTTCTTCTTGTTTTGGGGATTAGGAACCCGTTTTTATAAGCTTTGTGACAAAAAATATATTTTTGCATGCTGTTCGGTTCTTATACAAAATAACTATTTTTGGTTATTTGGTATAAGAAGTGTTATAAAGGTGCACCTGGTGCTGGCGGCCACATGAATGAACATTTAGGATTAAAGAAGTTTTTTGCATCCTAAAAAACTAAAACAAGGATATCTTTTTGCGTTTTGAGTATAAAAGTAGCATTAGCGTAAGTACATTTTCTCTAGGGTATTATTGGTGACTTATGGACAGTTCCTTAGTTTATTCAGAAACTGACTTGCAAAACGCTAAAATATATTGTAACTCCAATATACACACTTGTACATCTTAAAAATAAAGCAGCTGTAGCACTTTTCTCTTCCCGTTAATTCTCCAAATCAGCATGAAACTTACCGAACTTAAGCTTTATCAGCAAGAAATAAAAATAAGAACTCTAATCTCAAGTAACGGTGAGTCCTTCAAAGGCATCTGGTACAGTCTTTATACCTTCAATCCACTCCAATCATAGTATCGTTTAACATAGACCGTTCCATATGAACAAAAAATCGGACAGTACGAGTGGTCATCAAACAACAGCTGGCTTCTTTGGAAAAAGATAGATTTAACAGAAAAAAAAAGATTGGTCCTTGTAGAAAAAATCGCGCGTTTTGAGGTTATGAAGCGTGCCGCCCCAACGACGCCCTCTTGACGCAGTTTTTATTTTGCTATTTTACTTTTTATTTTTACCAAGAAGGTTTGTGGGTTGTACTGGGTCCGTATGTGGTCAGTTGCCATATGGCTTCTTTTAATATTACATATAAAAAAAATGTGCAATACTGTCCGAAAATTACCTCATCGTGTATTATTTTTTCATCTTAAAATACATTATATCATTCGCAAAAAAAAATATAATTTTATCAACATAATATATGTATTTTAAATTCTTTGTGTTACTAATTGGTAGATAACATTCAAAAAATTATACAGTAAATATTATTTTTGTCTCTTTAAGTACAGATGCTCTTGTGATTTTCCTCTACCTACTGGCGAAGTTGGTATAATAAGTAATATATTGCTAAAATTATAGATTATGTTAGTTTGCACTTTGCACTTAAATTGTTATTTATTTTTCAGTTTAAGTTGGTAGGTTTTGAACCATATTTAAGGTAAGTAGGTACTGTATTTGGATATAATTATAGGTTTTTTAATCATAGGTAAATAACAAGTCATGTGGTTTTGGATACCTTTACCTACATATTCGATATCTTTTGCTGCTTTTATATTTTATGGTATGGGAAAAAAACACCTCTGAATTTCGCATAAATAAGGAAAATAATACAAAATGTTGACAAAGAAATCTATCATGGGTACCTACTTCTACTTTCCGAAAAGGTATCATGTAGAATATTCTAAAATAAAAACTGCTTAATTTTTTTTGTTACAAAACTCGATCAATCACTGCAACTACATTTTTTAAGGTTTTATGCGAAAATTGCTAGGGTGTGTGTGAAAAATCACAAATTAGAGGTCGATTGTGAGCTTAAAAGGTATCCATAGAAACGATAGCGCCGCCTCTTGATAAATGGCTCCGAAGATTAATGGTCTTATTAAATTAAATTTAAAGGAGCGGTTTTTTAAAAACACTTTTTGAAACCAATAATTACCAGCTTTTTTTAAGTTCATCAGGAATAACATATGAGTATTCTTATATACTCATTACTTATTCCTGGTAATTTAAAAAGCTCGTTATAGTGGTCAGGAAAGTCTGAAAATGGCATCGGTGACCGCAAAAATGTGTGGAAATCGGCGAAATGAAGAACACAAATCGTGTGGAAAGTTTTGAGTATGAACACAAACATACCTACTTTGTTCTTCCTCTTAAAGAAAAAAGAAATTGAAAGATGAAAAGAAAGAAAGAAAACTATTTATTAGCGACTCGCACAAGACATACAGACAGATGATAGGGAAAAAAAAAAGTTAAATAAAAAAAAACAAAAAACCCGACTGCTTAGAAAGCGAACTAAAAAGACGTAAACAAGAAGAAAATCATGCTGTGCAGTCGGAGGATAAATATTCGCGAGCTGGCTGACCAAAACCAGATGTATCCTCCTTTTTCTATTTTCTAATTTTAATATAGCCAGTGACACTCGCATGGTTAAGTCAAGACGAATCGATTGAAGTACGAATCATCAAAATCGGCCAACGCGTTTGGTCTCTGGAACGCTACATAGGAACAAACATACATACATAGACTGATAAATATTTTACCCTCCTTCGGCAGTCGGGTAAAAAGGGGGTGACTGTTGAGATTATGGCGGAAGAAACTGCGGTGATCTCAAATGGATTGGGATATGAACAGGAGGATGGTGGTCAGGAATTCAGGCCTCCGATTGCATTTAAAACACAAAATTTCTAAATATGCGACACCACACAGGGGAATAAAGGGCGGTTGAATTCGTGGACATACGAATTTCAATGCATACTTACCTACTTCAAAAATATTGAATGGTACAGTCCGATACGTTACACATAAGTTACCAAAATCTATTGTACTAAAGGACCATTATAATATCGCACCTCCGATAAAATAGGGTTACAACTCGAAAAAGTCGAACTTTGAGTTAAAGATACAGAAATACTTAAAATTTTATCATCTATCTTCTCCAAAATGGTTACATCTGTAACATTAAAACTCGCCGCTAGGTGGAGTTGTAACACTACATGACTAAAAGATTTTGATTCCAGAATGATCTCAATTAGTGTTACATTTATTTTTATGAAAGGTGGACGTGCGTTTGTTGAGACAAATAGTGTTACAATTTGAAAAATAACAGTGTTTCAGGCAGGTAAAATCTTGTTGCTTACATCAATTTGTCTAATGAACAGTTACAAGTCGAATTATTACAGTTTATTGTTAAAGGATTGAATTAAACAATTTCAATATTTCTGTAATAAAGTGATACATTTTGTATTGTATCATACAAATAGCTTGTGTTCGAATAGTTATCTAAAATACTGTTACAATTGGTAATTTTCAGGTTTGTTTTTCAGGAAAATTGAAAAACAGCGTATGCCATTAAAACATATTTTTTGTAAGTTTTAAGTATGTATAATTTTGATCACATAGTAATAATAGTGTAAGAATAAAGACTGATTAACAAATCCGTGAGTTTATTTTCGCTTTTCTCAAAATCCAGGTTTTTCGAGTTGTAACCCTATTTTATCGGAGGTGCGATATAGAAGTGCGTTTTACGCAGGTCCTTTAGGGTTTTTTTACGGGTTGCCAGCACCTGCGTGGCACGAACCTGGCAAAAAAGCACCACATTATTCCATCCACACACTGATTCATGGATTTATTGAGAAACTATTTTGGAACAGAAGTTGTGTCGAGAAGAATTTTATTTTCCGCTGAAGATAGTGTACTCCAGTAGTTTGTTTTAGAAGAAAGAAAAAGTGTTTAATTGTCACAAAACGATATAGCAGTTCTGTGTAGTTTTGTACAGATATCTAGATTCTAGTTTTAGTTTCAACTAATTTGCAATCTCTAATTATAATTTCTTTCAACTACGTAGTAATGTTATCATTAATCACTACAAAACCGATCACAAAGGACTTATTTTATGCTTAGAACCAAAAAAGTGCAGAAATGTTATATGTAATCTCATTGTTGCACAGTTTTCATTAATGCACTGTCTTTATTTTTATTTAGATATAAATTTACTAAAGATACTGGCTGAAAATAAAAATCGGCTGAATAAAATCGATATCTTGAAAAGAAAAACAAATGGCGAGCATTTTGTACCATTGTAAAAGTTTGATACTTCACATTTAGCAAGAAAAGTAAAAAAAAAATGAAATAGACAGCGATAGCGATATGAATTCACCTCCAGAAAGTATAAATACAGCTGCAAATTAAATTGTTAATAATCTTTTGCCGCAAAAGTCGCGGGATAAATATTTTTCATTAACTTGAGTTTTTATTTTGAGTAGGTATATTTTATCACACCACCAGTCTACCTAAGATTGTTAGTTGAAAGAAAAGTAGATTACGCACCTCGCTAAAGTGAGTAATTAATGCACTCGTGTTAATTTAGTGCCATCGCGTGCGCTCAGGCACCAACATAACACTCATGCATTTATAACTCAATATGCACTCGATGCAACAATCTACTATATTTAAATGTATCTTTTATGTTAAAAAACATGGATAAAGACGACAATTAATTTGTAGCAATTTTTGGGTCGATTGAAAACTAGTTTTTCGCAATGAAAAAACACGAATTGCTTTTTCTGATATTCTTTACAGTATTTTCATCACTGTTGTGTTCGTCAAAACACCCACTAGTTTAAATCATGTAAGAAATAATATTTTGTTGTTCACTTCTTCTCCTCAGATTTTTGTTCCCATACCACTCGTATGGAGTTAAGCCGAATTCTTTTTAGGCGCATTTTTTTCTAAAAACGGTCTTTTCATTGTGAAATCTGCAACATCCGCTGGATTTGGGTCAGACGACAATATTGTGGGTGACTCTCTATACTTGCAAATATTACTTAAGTAAGGTAGTTCCTACCTTAAAGATTGGCAAGTGTGTAAATGAAAAGGTATCAGAATCTAAGGAATATGAACAGATGATTCCTCAATTCGTTGGTGGTCCTGAATTCATTTGTATATATTTTAGTTGTTACTAATACAAATTGAGTTGCTAGATTTAACTCGAATTGCCTTGAGTGAACTGTTCTTATCTCTTTTAGCCGACCCAGGCCATGTCTCTTTTGGTCTAAGAATAATTATGGTGCGCGGCACGTAAGTTGAACAAAAATGTACTAACGTTTGAACTTGAGTACATTTTGGTTCAACTTACGTGCCGCGCTACTGCCTTTTTGCATTTGTCATCACGATATTTGGCCTGTTGTAGTGCGTCAAAGATCTTAATGCCAGGTGTTGCTTCACTTGGTCAGAACATCTGACGGGCCTGAAATGGGTCAAAAGATGAGGCAGTAAGTTTGTTTAAAAAACTGCGCAAAATACATACAAATAATTTTGAAAATGACACGTTCTGATGACTCACCCATCGGAATGTTTTTTTTAAAAATCCGTCACCTGTTTCTTAACAAATAATTTGCTTGACACGCATGTACGTAAAACAATTGTTTTACAAAAAAAACTAGGTAGGCCTACGCACGTAACACGTTGTTTTTCGGGGACACATGTGTAAGAAAATTTTCCATACCATAAAACCAGTTTGAAGCTGATGTATTGGTTTTTTCTTTACTTAAACAGTCGTCTATGACGTCAATTAAATACGAAGATATACCTAACTATACCTTTTTCGTGAAGTCAAAGTTTGAATATTGAATATTTTTTGTTGGTAAATTGATTTTTGTGATGTCAGGGGTGATTATGTAACTTAGTAACTTGTAATAGACGATTATTTATAATAGTGAAAATACAGACTCTGGCAAGGAGATCTCCTTAGCTGTAGCCACAATGAAAGTGGGTTAAGAAGCCTGTTGAGTGTTGCCATTAGCACGTTTGCGTATAGTCAAAGCTGCCAATCTCTAAAGCCCTAATAAACTCATATAGAGTCACCATCATACAGGATTTCCTAATTTTATTTACGGTCGTTAGGACACCTCTTATACTTAACAACTAACTGGAACAACTTTCGACTCACGGATGCCCTTCAAGTTAATGGGGAAAATCTACGAGTCCATGATTAGACCTGTCATACTGTATGGATCAAAATGTTTGGCTGTGAAAAAGATGGATGAAAAAAGATTGCATGTCTCAGAGATGAGAATGTTGAGATGGATGTGCGGAGTGACGAGAATGGATAAAGTGAGAAATGAGTATATTAGAGGCAGTTTGAAAGTAGCGCCAGTGACAGAAAAGTTAAAAGGAGACCTTTTGTCCTGGTGAGGCATATTGTGATGAGGAAAAATGTAACGCATGTTACTAAAAGTGTTATGAATATAAATGTGGACGGATGGAGAGGAAGAGGAAGGCCAAATAAAAGATGGTTGGACTGTATGAGGAGAGATATGAAAGAAAAGAAAGTCAGTGATGGCGTGTCAGGGGACAGGACGGTATGGAAGAAGAAAACGTGTTGCGCCGACTCCAAGTAACATGGGATAGGGCAACCAGATGAGTAGATGATGAGTACACAGATACTTAGGTTCGTAATCGACCCAAAAAAATGTACATACCTGCCTAGATCCCCACCTATTATTAACGAGGAACCATACAGGTATGGCGTAAGAATCCAACTACTACTATCTACAATCATAACGAATAAGAATGTAAATGACAAAACAACCCATAGAAACTGCCATAAAGGCATGCAAATGTTAAAATACTAACGATATGGGACCCTTTTCGAACAAAACACGGTAATTAAAAGAAAGTGTCTAAATAAAGAAGAGTATATAAATAGCTAGTGATAAGTGCCTTCAGGGCAATGCTTGGTGTGCCGTATGGAGCCAGTTTATACCTCACTTTGCGATAGTACGATGAATAATTTAACGTTTTTAATGTAATTTTAGAATGTTACACGTGGTATTGTTTTCAGGTTCAGGACGAGGCTTAGGAGTGGAGACTATGTATCGGCAAGCGTAGTGTAGGACGCATAATAACCCAGCTAGGTAAACCAATTTGGTAAAGATGGCTGGGCTGTGACAGCCTGAATACGGAATGCGGGTGTTTTGGTGCATCTTGGGCGACCTCTGTCCGGTTGTGGACTACGATCTATGCTGAGTTGTAATGTTGTTTCAGATAATAATAATAATTTATTTCCATTTTTTCTTCAAGTATCAAAATTAACCACTTGATATTTCGGCAGCGCCTGCCATACATTTGGATATAAGAGAGCCCATGTCTTTTCTGCGGCTTATAGGGACACAGTAAATATCGATTATAAGGATTAATCATTGACAAATAGAATCGGCAAAACATCGTTTATTTATTTATTTTAACTTCACGAACAGACAGAGGCGAATTAAATAATAAACAGAATAATTAATTAATACTTACAATTGAAATAAAACTTATGTTACAACAAGGCGTTTTCTACCAGTCAACCTTCGGGTTAAAAGGGCAAAATTGTGATAATAGTAGTACAAAAAGAAACATGTGTTTTATTATTAATGAAATCAAATAAATAAAAAAAAACAGCTGGAGAGGTTTTCTGTTTCACATATATTTATTGAAAAAATAATTGAAGCAATTACCTAATCATGCCTAGATACCATATTTTTCATATAGTTTTGCGAATATAAGGAATGAACAACAAGTATTTGTACTTACTGAAAGTTGCACAATGAACAACTTATTTACAAAAACGTATGTAGCAGAATTTCTCTATTCAAGTAATCATTAGAATTAAAGACTGTAAATTAACGCTTACATTCTAATTATAAACGTAAGAACATTCAAAAATCCAAAGTGATTGAAAACTACCCCAAAATTGTTCAGCAGGCCTGCTTCACAAATATCGAACTTACTTATAAATACTTGTTATTAACTTATTTAGGGTAAAAAATAAGTAGGAAGCGACTACCAACATACCTACATGTTTTATGTAGGAAAACCTATCAAATGTAGGGTAGGTATTTTTAGCTATTAATTTGTGCTGCAACATAGCAAAAAAAAAATCGGTTTTAAAAGGAAATATTTGTAGAACCCCCCTCCAAAAGGGTAGGCAGAAAATACAGATCGCCATCTGCTACGATTCATACACAACACTCACAATCTACATCTGAAAATCTAAACTAGAGAAGATAAATGAACCCATTCTAATTTTAAATTTAAAAACATTCATAGCACCAAAAATAGCATCTTATAGAATACCAGAGACAAATTCCTAACAGAACCTCCATGTGTTTTCGTCCCAAACAATTAGGCATAGTTCACACCTTCATTACAATTTAATGGGTATTCTCGTAACACAGCTTATAAATATTCATGTGCAGTTTTTACCCGTAACGGTGACATAATAATAGTATTGTTTCGTAAAAAATAGTCTCTTCATAAATAACAATTAAGTTTAAAACAAAAGAATATGTTATTTGTTAAGTTTCTACTTACGTATCTTTGTTTGTCGCATGTGGGTTACCGTTCGGAAAATAAAAAGTGTTTTTTTTTCGCAATCATCTCAATGTTTCTATTTTTGTTTTGATGCTGACATGAAATAATAAAAAGAAAGATAGAAATAAGTAAAAGAATAAAAACGAAAACCAGAACACAATTTCTGCTCTAAAAACGGTGAAGGCAAACATCGTGAGGAAACCGGCATGTCCTAGAACCAAAAAAATCGAAGACATGTGACATCTATCAACCCGCAAAGTGCCCGCGTGGTGGATTAACGACTATTCCCTCTCACAAAGAGGCCCGTGTCCCATCAGTGGAAACATTAAAATGCTGATCATGATGATAATGAACAACATTTTCAAGGAAAAGTCCGTAATTTTAAGAAAACTTTAGAGTTAAGAAAGTGGCAAACCCCGCTTAAATTCCAAAGCTGTTCAGTTTTACAGGCTATTGCAGCCTAACCTTTAGTTTGAGAACTAGATACTCAAGTTCAAATTCTTTAATATACACAGTAAGACTGCATCATACAATATGCTAATGCTAGCTTTGTTGTCTACGGTGAAATAATGCTTAGCTGAGATAACTCGAAAATTCATATTGCAATTTTAAGCGCATCATGCATTGATGCAACTCGTTGCATTTGGTGATTTGACTCTGAAGGTTAATTCACACCATTTAATATAAATTATATTTGGCCTCCCATTATGTGGACCGATGACCTGGTTAAGGTTGCGGGCAGGCGCTGGATGCGAGACGCACGGGATCGGTCAATGTGGCGACGCCTGGAGGCCACAACAGTGGATATCTTTCGAAATGATGATGATATTTGTGCTGTTAATTTTTGTTATTAAGGCCGAGTTTCTCACCTCTAAATTATTGCAGAATTAATGTGACAAATTGTCAAGCACACGTTATCTGCTGTGATTGGTTGAATGAATTTTCAACAGCCAATAACAGCAGAACAGTTGCTCAACTTGTACCAACCGCAAGTTCGGTCATGCATGGAGTACTGCTCTCATCTCTGGGACGGATCTCCCAAGTACCAGCTGGATGCATTAGAGTCGATTGAAAAACGGGCCAAGAGGCTCATCGGCAATGAGATACTGGCCGAGTCTAGGCTCCAGAGCCTTGAACACTGACGCCAAATTGCCATCAGTATGTCGGTTTTTAATCGGTTACATTTCGGGGAGTGTGCGTTGGAATTGCATGAACTAATTCCTCCTAGCCCGTTCCATTATCGGACTACAAAGACGTACGGCGATGCGTCATCGGTACATAGTGGACATCCCACCCATACGCAACAAACGTTTTGGGAATACTTTCATTATGCGTACAGCTAAGGAGTGGAATTCCCTGCCAGAGTCTGTATTTCCTGATAGCTACAACCTGGGTGTCTTTAAGTCAAGAGTGGATAGGTTTCTTCTAGGTAAGCGTGCTACATCGTCGACCACATCATCGCTTACCATCAGGTGAGATAGTGGTCAAGCGCGAGCCTATAAACAATAAAAAAAAACTGCAATAATTTAGAGGTGAGAAATTCGGTCTTATTGTTCTTCTTTTGCTATTCTGTTATCATGCTTACCAAATACTTAAATAGTTAGATTTTGAAGTGAAAACTTCTTAGCCATTGAGCAAAATTTTGGTAGGGCAAAACTTATGGGTTCACGTCACCGCCATGCTAATGTGACCGCGTCATCGAGATGCTAATGTGACTGCGTCACCGACATGCTCATGTGAAAGTTCCACATCTGTCGGCAGTCCCCATGATTGCCTATTTTATTTCTTTAACTCATAATCATAATCTAGGCGCGATTTCAACTCACAATCAATGTCAACCACTTGGCAAGTATGAACTCAATCAGAAGAATTATTGGCAAATTGAGTTTTTTTTTGTAACCTATAGGCTCGCGTTTGACCACTATCTCGAGTGATGTTAAGTGATGATGTGGTCTACGGTGAAGCACGCTTGCCTAGAAGAAACCTATTCACTTTTGACCTAAAGTCCCCAAGGTTGTAGCTATTAGGGAACAAAGACTCTGGAAGGGCATTCCACTCCTTTGCTGTGCGCACAATGAAATTATTAGCAAATCGCTTTGTGCGTATTGGAGGGATGTCCACCATGTACCGATGGCGCATGGCAGTACGTCTTGCGGTCTTGCTAGGCGGAATCAAATTGTGCAGTTCCGTCGCACACTCCCCGAAATGTAACCGATAAAAAACCGACAGGCTGGCAACTCGGCGTCGATGTTCTAGGCTCTGGAGCTTTGAGGCGACCAATGCATCGTCGCCGATAAGCCTTTTGGCCCGTCTGTCAATCGACTCAAGTGCATCCAGCTGGTATTTGGCAGATCCATCCCAGAGGTGAGAGCAGTACTCCACGCATGACCGAACTTGCGCTTTATACAAGTTAAGCAGCTGTTCGGGCGTGAAGTACCGTCTCACCTTTGCAAGAATCCCCAACTTTTTTGCAGCTAACTGAGCTTACGCCTCAATGAATGGACCGAAGTTGAGGGTCGATGTCAACGTAACACCGGGAAGTTCGAGATGGTCCGTCAACGGCACGGTTACACCACGAAAAGATGGAGCCGGGTGGAATTGGCTCTTCTTAGCGGAAAAAAGACACGCCTGGGTCTTGGTAGCATTGAAACTGACCAGATTGGCATCACCCCATTCGGAGATCGCCTTCAAGGACAGGTTCAAGCGTTCAACCATGGCCTCCAGGAGGGACCGAATCTGAGGCCCAGTAATTAGAGGCCCCGTGCGCCGGACACGTATCTCTCAGCAACAGTGCTGTCATCTGCGTACCCAAAGGTTCCGGGTTTTAGCAGATCATTAATGCGCAGCAAGAATAATGTTGCCGAGAGCACTGACCCCTGAGGGACACTGGCGTTGATATCTAATTGACTGGACGAGCAGCCGTCGATGACCACTCGGATGGATTGATCCCTCAGGAAGTCCGCAATCCAATCACATAGACCACTAGGCAGACCGAAGTAAGGAAGCTTACCAATGAGGCTTTCGTGCCAGACCCTGTCGAAAGCCTTCGAGATGTCGAGGGAGACGGCTAGCGCTTCCCCGTGTCTCTCGACGGCCTCACTCCAGATGTGAATGGCATACGCTAGAAGATACTAGATTACCTACTACAATGCGAACGTTTTTGGAAATGCGCGAGTTGATTTTTGATCTCGAATTCGGATTCGAATCGGCCACTTCAACAACAACAACATGACATCTATAAAGCCCTAGCATCACTCGGCGGTTTCAGAGCGTACCAAAACGCTATTGAAACAACGTGATACATAAGTCTGCCAAATATAAAAATCATCATCATCAGCCTTTTAATGTACCCACTGCTGGGACACAGGCTTCTCATAGAGAGGGAAAAATAAAAATGCTTCGACGTAACTACTTTATTAGTAATTATAATAATTAAAAAAAATATATTTTGTTCTTTATTTGGCACGTGAGCTCAATTTAGAACGGACACGAGATATGTTCGTGTTGCGAACAATGCGTACCCATTGTTAAAAACTCATACCTATTATGTTATGTGTAAAATTAGCTTATTGTATGAGTTGTTTGTGACAATGACAATTATTGTTTTAAAAGACTCGGACCATGTACTGAATCTTCTTAATCAATCACACATATTCACACATACTTCTATTTTTTATCGGACACTAATTAATTTTATTTATGTATGCATACATACGTGACGTTCAATAATACGAATTTACATCCGTCACCTCACACATCAGAGGCCTTAGTGCGAGTTTATACTCACGCTCACTCGTAATACGTAAACGATCTCTTATGTCAAAATGTATACAAAAAAAGTGGTTTATCCTTACCGTCACCAGACGGCGCTTATCCAGTTTCAATACAAAATGATGTTTACGTATCACGAGTGAGCGTGAGTAAAAACTCGCACTAAGGCCTCTGGTCCATTTGTAAACCAGTGTAAGGCGCAGCCGTGAGGCTCACTTGCCTGCTAATTTCTTAGATCAGGAGGGTAACCATTGATATGCTCTTAGAGTAAGGTTATTTCGAGTGTTCGTAAGGGACAGATGTATATAACTTGTATACATCTGTCCCTTCTTCCCAGTCTCAGCATGATAGTTTTGACACGTCATGGTACGCTATATCGCTTGTCAATCCCATACAATTTTGCCTTTTTGACAATCGCTATCACCACGCTTTCGATGATAGAGTGTCACTTGTCCGGGGCCTATTCTAGAGCCCCAAGTCATAGATACAACTTATGGAAAACCAATGCAAGTAGGTATATCCAAGATGTGGTTTAAAAACACAAAACAAGTCTAAATCCAAAGTTCTTAATTCAAATTAGGCTAAGAGTCAACACTCCCTAAGGTGAGGTAATCGCCAAATACGCGCGTCCGTTTTTGCTTATTTAGATATCCAGAATGTAGTAGTATAAAAACTCTGCTTTTATTCCCCAATTAGATTTTTAATAAATCAATCCTTTTTTTAGCTAAACAATAGTTAATCATGTCCGTTTGACAAAGGAAAATGATCGACATATGATTTTATTATTACAATCCTGCCTCTAATTAAGCATATGGGGTAAAAGCGTTATATTGTTATTGTATTCATCTGTGACTTGCTGATAGCCGAAACAATCAAAACTTCACATTAGGTATAGTCGTGACAATCTAAGATGTCGGATTCGACAGATATAAAAATACTTAATAATAATTAAACTTGATGTTTACGAATGATACTCTTTGTTATAAGTGTATGGGTAGCATACAATGATATTCAAATAATATTGATTTGAATATCATTGGTAGCATAGTAATTAATTAGGATTATGAATTTGATTTTGGAATTTCTTACTTACAAAGTTATCGCGGCATGTAAAATAAGAAACGTCATCGGACTTCTTAGATTGTCAAAGTCACCACAGTCTAAGAGTCACCACTTTTTGATCGTCGGAATTTTACAAAAGAGTGTCCCCTAAGGCATGGCACGCACTGCGATTTTTATTCACGCGAATTTTTTTTCGCGCATTCTGTGACCTATGGAAATGTATGAAGCTGCACGCACTGCGGAAAAAAAATCGCGCCCAAATAGTACAAAAAAATTCGCACGGAAAAATATTCGCGCGAATGAAAATCGCTGTGCGTGCTATGCCTAAAACGCCCGCCAGGCCGTCACCATAATCTATTGTTTTAGCTGGGTTTATGTAGCGCCAATATCAAAAAATCAAGAGAATGTTAACGGGAGGTTTTCAAGAAAAATTCAGAACATTGATTGTGTAGCAATGTTTTTCCTTAGAATAAGTGTAGAAGCCAGCCAAAAAAAAAGAAACAGAGAATCTACAGTTTACATTATTTAAATACCTAGGCTAGTAACATAGCCTTTCACTTTATTTTTATTAATAATTATAATTTCTTAATTTTAATAATCCTTGGGCTTCACATCACAAAGTTAGTAATGTTAATACAAACTTTACTAACTTATTTTAATATCAGGAATAATAATTAAAATTCTTTAGTAAAATGTTAGATATGAGACGTAGTCAATTTCCCATATTGGCTGATTGATTGGGTCGGCTTCTTGGCTAACCAGCAATAGCGGAACCAGTGTTTTTCAGAGAGCTTCTGTGTATCTGATTTCAAAGACCATGTTATAATTCGACACAAGGGCGTCGCCAGCCGATGGCCCAGGGCGGGCAAGTTGATTATATGGACGACGAGAAAACTATGAACTTTAAATACAGCAAAAAAAAGCACATAAATCTTTACACTGCTAGTACGAATCTTACCACTACCATTGACAATTACATAATTTTAATAATAAAGTAGTCGTTTTTTATTAAATTAATTAAAACACAATCTTCAGGGGTTATTATAAACTTCTCGACTACTTTATTATGAAAATCTTGAAAGTTTTCTGTGCACACTCATACAGGCAGACTATAGAGGCGATTTTCCCCCATAGAGTTTCTTAACCAGCTTTATAGTCTCACGAGGCTGATAAACGATCAAAATTTTCGTTCCGGGAAAGAAGGTTTTTATCTCTTTTAGGATATTAACAACAACGGTTAGATAGTCCTGATTCCACTCTCTAAACAACGGTTAGATTTGTTTAGAGAGTGGACTCAGGACTTTGATTTCTTTGCATTTGGCTAAATTTTTCAAAACTCTATTGAGGGGCAACTGCCTTTCCTTGCCGCCCCTCCCACCCTCTTCCCATGACGGCCATGAGGCAATGCTATGACGATACTCCTTGACAAGACTGGCATCAAAATTGCTACATTCAATTATACAGCCCTGAAATACTTTGATTATTTACATTCCCAAGACGATTAAGTGATAAAAGCACCAATCGTCACCTAAATACTTCAAACTCTATCATGAGAGGGCTTTGTATTGATGGAAATAAGTACTGTACCTAGCTAAAATAGGTTTTATGAGCAAGTTGTAGGTACTGATCGATATCGGTTTATAGAGATTTAGGCAACAATACCTTATGTTTTAGACCAGTGGTGGGCAATCTTTTTCGAGGGCCAGAAAGTTTAAGAAATTTCAGAGGAGGGCCTGAATTATAGGAAAAATGTACCTATGTGTTAAAACTTTTAATCATATAACATATCCAGCCAGTGTAGAAGCCGTTTGAACAGTGTTTTGCTTTTGGTTTTTCGCATTCACTTTTTTCTGCGTCATTCATCAAAGCATGTTTGGTTTTAGCATGATTGGTGTAAAAATGGCGAGCGAGGTTAACACTTTTAAATACCGCCACAGCTTCATTACATAATTAGACATAAAGGCAGACATTCATGACGAAGGACCGTCGGTGGGCCGGATTAAATGCTTTCGTGGGCCGGAGCTGGCCCGCGGGCCGTACTTTGACCATCACTGTTCTAGACAAAGTTAAATTCTACCAGCGAAAAGTATAGGTATGAATTGATAACAATTGTCCAAATTTCCATAATTTTCGTGCGCCACCGAAATTTCATGTGGTGAATTCTAAACATTTTGCCTTATTAACCTCCGGCGGCAAAATAGGGGTGTTATAAGTTTGACGTGTGTATGTGGCACCTAAACGGATGAACCGATGTTGATTTAGTTTTTTTTTTAGAAAGGTAACTTTATCGAGAGTGTTCGTAGGTATGTTGAATGCAAATCGATTATGCCGTTCAAAAGTTATGGGCGTTTTACTGTTTGAATCGAGAAGAAGGTAAATTATATTGAAATGGCACGTGATCAATCCCTTACATTTTGGCTGCCAGAATGACATTGTCTTAAGCTACATTACTGTGTCGTGTGGTGGCATGGCGCGGGATATACCAATCATACGAATCTATTCAAGCCTACATCATAATATTTTATTATCACAACGAGTCTTGTAGCCAATAAAATGCGTCGTAAGGCGCCATGCAACGCCACGCCTCGTTATGTTGCCACCTTTAGAACTCTAGCCAGTATTGACACTTTTGTCTCGGAACCAAATAAATTGAGATATGCAATGTCGGCAGGATGATGTCGATGTAATTAAAATGAAAACAAAGAGACTAAGATAAAACTTCAAATTTTATTATGTAACCAGCACACAAAATTATTTAGTAATAATTTACACTCGTAGCTTCGTAGTTGAGTTTATTTTCGGCAAACTGTAAGTACAGATCAGGGGCCTTACTATAACGTGAGAATGAAAATAAATTTGTTTAGCACAAACTATCAAGAGAAGGAGACAGGAAGTAGTTAGAGCGATTTTTCACAACAGAATCATCATAGCGTTGACACCTTATAGTACGGCCCCTGCAATGTTTATTGCAGTTTTGAGAATGAACACAAATTAAAAATTCAGAATATATTAAATAATAATTCCTTTTACACAATTAATTTATATTTTCTAGTCATAACACAAGTCCAAGTTACAGGTCAAAGACATGGCACATGCTTTTCAGTATTTTTTTTTCATACTCAGGTTTTTATTGAAACAACAGAATTGTGTTTACCAAGCAAGGTCATGTTGCAACATACGTTTTAATAATATTACGAAACAATATTGAAGTCAACATGCGACAATACACCAAATTACTCCCATACAAACTACATACACAATAAGGATAAATAAATAAAATAAAATCTTTCTTCGCCTACATTATAAATACACTCTGATTTAATTATTATTTACATTAAATTGTTATTGGTATTTTTTATGTTCTACTCTATTCTAACGCTATGACTAATAGGTAACTTGACACCGTTGTGTTCAATAATGTACAGAATCTTAAAATTAATGTATTTATATATGTAACACTTCACATTATAAAGAGTGAGTTATTTTTAGACTGAAAACAACAATGGTTTGTTACTTAAAGCTAATGAAAAAATGTTGTTAATTTTTTCTTGTAACCTTTTCTGTAATTGTGAAGCTGTTACATTTAGATAAAACAGAAACGAAATACTAGTTTTCTATATAAAACATTTTAGTATGTTCCATTACCTCCAATACAATGTATTGTACAGACTACTAAAAACTAAATTAAAACGTGAATTAATCTATAACGGTTTTGTACTTAATCGAGGGATACAGTCTTGTTTATGCATTGGTCACTCGTAACTAGTCCTCATCTAAGTCTACTCAAACACAGTTTCACATACATCCTTATAAATACGTTACATCTATGACTCAAACGTGGGGTTAGCATAAATATCTATACCTATTTACAATTTAAGACAAATTAAAGTTAACACGATTTCAACAAGTTTGCTAGAGTCAAAAGTGAATCGCGGAATGTCTTCAGCGGGTTTCGGCGGGTTCATCTGGGAACATCTTCACCGATTAACTTTTGCTGAAATTACAGATACAATACGTAGTCTTTGGTTTTAATAAAATACTCTAGTTTATTTTTCACTTGTCTGTTACTAAGCCTCTACAACAAGAGTTGCCTGTGCTCCACAGCTGTGAACTAGGCATGCTGGGCCCTGCCCAGGTGGATGAAGAACGCCACGCGGTCCGCGCTACGCTCGCCGCACTTGTTACACATAAACGGATCATTGTAACCATGGAAACCCATGTGGATAGTGTGCATTGTTAAGTCTCCGAACGTAATGTCGCAATACTGACAAGAGTAAGACTGAGTGGCGGCGGGAGCTTCCACGGAAGCTTCCGACTCTGAATCGGAAATTTCCATGTCCTTGGTCTTCTCGTCCTCGTGCTGAAGTCTTAACGCTGCTGGTTGCAGCTTGAAGGCACGACCTTTCCGCCTGTTTTTGAGAGCGGTGGTCGGGGTCACGGGTGTCGCTTGTTCTGTGCTAGGGGGTGGCGTACCTGCCTCGCTGGTTTTGGTGTTCGTGAGATCGAGTGCATCGTTGCCCGTCGACGCAGGCATTACTCGAGGAGTGGTCGGTGTATGAGGCAAGCTGGCAGGGATGGCAGGCGACTTAGGAGGAGGCGGCGTCGTCGTGCCACAGTCGACAGGCCTCTCAGAGTACGCAAGGCGTTGATGCAGTAGTGAGGGAGGAGGAGAAATCGTTTGACTTTTCTCAGGCATCTCAGGTAGTTTGGGTGATGTGCGATGTTCATAGTTATTGTTGGGAGGGAATAAGAATGAGTGAGGTAATAGGGGTGGGAGGTAGGGAAGGTTGACGGGGAAATGATTACCGAAGATCGGGTGATGCGACGGCGGGGGAGGTTGGTGTTGGTTGTTGTTGTTCATCGGAGATGAGTGGTCGAACATCTTAGACAGCGGTTTCTGTTTAGGTCCGCGCCGAGTCCCGTACACATCAATGATCGGCAGCGGGTTAGGAGTGCCGTCGGGGTTCAGTACCATTGCGGGGTTGTGCTGGTACTTGCGTAAGTGTAGCTTCAGAGAGTGGCAGTACTTGGTGGCGTAGTTACAGTCCGAACAGCGGTACTGGTACACGTTGGAGTGAGACTTCAAGTGAGAGTTGAGCATGGACTTGTTGACGCACGAGTATGAGCACTGAGTGCACTGGAATGGCTTCGATCCTAAATGATTCCTCATGTGGTACTCAAGGTGATGCTTGTACTCTGTTACGAACGGGCATTTTCTACAAGACAACATCTTCTCAGGTTTGATGTGTTCTTTGCTATGTTCCCAGAAGCTCAGTTTGGTTACGGCAACGAACTCGCATTGCTTACATTTGAAAGTTTTAACTTTACCATGCGAGTTGACGGCGGGCACGCGGAGGCCTGGCTCGTCATCATAGTCTTCATCACCAGAGATGTCGCGGCCATCGTCACCATCGGTCTTCTGTCCGATGTCGTAGCCGGAGTCATGGTAGCGCTCAAAAGATCTTCTATCATGATCCCTATCAGGAGATGAAGGTGTTCTCGGGGGTGACTTCGGTGGGGTAGCGTCGCCACGTGCTAGAGGCGTCGACACATGTGCGGGGGGCGCTAAGTTTCTGGGTGAGTAAGATGTTTCATATCCGGGGGATGGTTCGCGTCCGTCATTGTTGCGCGGGTCGAAGCCGGGTGGGGTGAGCAGGCTGTACGGCAAACCATTTCGGAATGCATCCAGATGCATGCCGAGGTTGGCTTTGGCTTTAAGTGCCATGTTGTCGTAGAAGGGAGTCGGTTCTCCGGAACTGCCAACACTGCGCGGAGAGTGGCCGTTGGAGTCCTTGCTAGAGGAGGACGGCGACGCGCTGTGGAAGCCCTCCGAGTAGAAGCCGCTGGTTTGGTCTTTCAGAAAGCTTCCTTCTTCCATCGGTTCAGATTTCTATAAAGAATTAAAGTTGTTGTAGAACATTGCGGTTTAGAGCTAGTATAGTTAAGGTTAACTAAGTGGCCTATCACAGATTTGCGTTCTAACGTTTAAAACTGAGTTTGAATTACCGATGCATGGCGTTTAGCATTTGGCAGTTATAAATACGTAGGTATATTTCAAGACTAAGAAACATTTTACATATTTTGTAACGGAGTTCCTTAATGCGGCTTGCGGTAGGAATGGTTCGGGAGAAAATGTAACGTAACTTAAGATTATTGCGTTATCCATATCCTTTCTTTCTCTCATTGTATGAGCAGGCATATATTATACGCGCACCGCGCGCTCTCTCGTTTTCTTTCTAGTGTCTGTGTGTGTGCGAATATTGCTCAATCCACGAGTTAGATAAAGAGTCGTCGCACATTTTATGAGAAACCTGCTTCGGCATTTTGACTTTATATAAAATGATAAGACAAAATTGCGGCAAGCGAGGCTACGAACTATACTAGTAACTATTTTTCACCATTCAATAAATGGAAGTTATCGAAGTCTTTCAGTTTCTCTGAATAAGAACACCAAAGTTGGCCATAACATGACACCTGTACCCTCCGAGGGCTAGGCAGAAGTGGACCTACAGGACACCCATATGAAAGTTTGCCATTCACTACAAAAATCGCCATTTAATCGAAATGTAATAGGCTTCTTAAAGGTTTAAGATACATACCACTGTGGGAGGCTGTAGGAGTGGCCCCCAGGCCTGGGGAGGCGTCGAGTGATGCGCAGGCGGCATGCCAGCGGGGGACGCGCAACTGATCATAATATCTGCAAAATAAAAAACACATGAGAATGATGCAAACCGATTTTTTTGCGCCGTTACTCAATTGCGAAGAACACAGAAATCAGCTTCGTAAGCAAACGAGTGAGTAGTTAAAAAAATGCGGAACAAACAGTCACGTATGTTGGCATAATTCGTTTTTCTAATAAGTACTTAGGTATTTGCAAAAAAATTGCTGCGACAAGCAATTAATGCAGGTATGACGAGTCCTGTTTTCGATTTCCGCTGTTACGTAAACCTACATAATATTTGTTTGTAAACATAGAATATTAGTTACTAAGTAGGTACCTATCTATGTATTAAAATATTAGGTATCAACTATTAATTGTTTATCAAGGAAATATGGTTTGAATAACAACAGTTACTTAAAGATTTGCGGTTTGCTAGTTTCTGTCTCCAAAATAAAACAATGCACATTTTTATGTATGACCGTGACAATACACCTATTTTTGAATATAATAAAAACTAGACTTATGTTCTAAGGTCACATAGAGGATAGTGCTAATTGCATTGTCTAATGCATTTGAGACAGTATACAATAAGAATGACGAATGTACAGCATAAATAATGAACATTTACAACAAATAATTGCTAAATTTTCCTTAATTATACAAAACTTCGTTAGCCATCTTGCAACTGACGGAAAATTAGTAAAATGGTATTATTTGACGATCTAAGTTTCCTAAAATATAGATAGATATTGTTTAAGGTAGGTATGACAGTTCACCAAGTATTTATAATTATTTAAGGACATTAACAATGGAAATTGTTTTTTATTATTATCCCTGATTTATACATACCTAGTTAAATATGTTACGACACGGATATAAAAGTTGGTCATCAGTTAATAGGAAGTCTAAATCTGGATTTGAGTTTGATAAAATTGAAATCAATGTCAAATCACATTTAGTTGTTAAATTAGTAGCTTTTATGTTTACTCTAAATTACCGTTTAACAGGAAAGCTTGCAATTGGCCCATTAAAGTTTTATTATTATTAACCGGTTGAATGCCGTAATTACCGAAACAATTAAAAGTTTGTGTTTAGCGTGGATCCACGTTTCGGGGACTCATACATTTTATAAAAAAAAATATTACTATTATCATAAAAGTAATAAATGAATTGCCTACTTCATATCTTTATGAATTTGTGTGTTATTCTGAAGTGTGCTATAATATTTCTGTGAGTGTGAAGTTTCACCCATCAATCCGTTCAGTAGTTTTTGCGTGAAATGATCTGAACAAATATCCATCTTCACAAACTTTCGCATATAATTATATCTTTAAGTAAGTCGTAGGAAGTCCACACAGTATAACAAATGGAAAAGATAACATATCAATTGAGTACAAAGGTAACAACAGCATATTTCTTAATTTTGGTTTAATTTCTAAGGATTTGTTTAATAGCTGCCTACCTAATAAAGTAGTAAAGAAAGAAAACACGTTTATTTGCCACAACACAAGACACACAAAAATATTAAAAAAGCAAACAAAAAAAAGATATAAAATAGTAAAAAATAGTTTACTTATTTTTTATTATTTACAATACTTAGGTAATGTCTAAATCAAGTAATAAGATATATAAAAATGAGTACGTTCGTAGAAAAAAAGGAAAAACACAAAAATAAAATCTGAAGTAAAAATAAACAATAATAAAGTAACTCACCTTAATTCTAACTTATGCAGTTTCAGAACAAACAACACAACAGATATTCATGAATAGAATCCAATAAAGTTCACTTTAATCCTTAATTTCACCGATCAATTTATTTTCATACACACGAAAAAGCTTTGAACGTTTTATGGGACAACCCTTCGGTGCTACGGTCGGGACACGTCTGCCCAACACCACTTCTCACAATGAACTGAAAAAAATCTGTCAATTTTTACGCTCCAAACATCGATAAATGTATTCTATTTTTGAAGGCGACGTGTATCTGTCAGAGCAGGATAGCAATACGTGTTAGATACGTGCGTCCCTTTCGAGCCCCCACAGCCTATTTCACTCCACCAATACGGGGCGAGCTTCTGTAGGTGGGGATCAAGTTATTAAGTTATTGTTTATGCGATATTAATAATAAAAAAATAAGCAACCCCGCGTATTTTGCCAGTTGTTATTGTAATAAAGCCTAGGCGTATTATATCGGGTATTATTGGCCGATAAAGCTGCGTGTAGGGAAATTAGATTGTTTTCATATTGTATCACTTAATGTTTACGGTTATAATGTGATTTTTATGTGTGTTTACCCCATTTATTAAGTAAGACAATAAAATATTTGACGGCGAGTGTTAAAACAAATGGATTGTTTGCTTAGCGTTCATTAGTCGTATAATGATAATACTTATAGACTGATTACTTTTAAAACCCCTACTTCTACTTAAAAATATAAGTAAAAAAACACGAACCCTTATGTACTCGTACTCCCCCCAACCCTCAAACGGTTACGTCGTTTTTTATAGCGTAAAAAGTAGAACATAAAACTCGCGGTCGCTCCGTTGAAGGGGCGTTGAGCTTTTTACGTCACTCGCCAACCAATAGCAGAGAGCAGATTAAAAAAGGAATGCCGTTCAGTTTTTTTCTGTATCGAGCAACCAATTAAAAACTGTTTTCTATTTTTGTTGATCGGTGTTTTTTTACTATGAAGATAGTAAGGTGACATAATAATATAGTGATACTTAGACAGCTATCAATTCTGTATGACAAAATATTGCTGGCTTTTCAGTCTTTTATTTTCCGACTGAGTTGATGCTGAATTTAACTTTTTTTAACTGATTTCAAAAAAAGGAGACCCGTATGTTTGTATGTATGTCCGCGATTTTCTTGCGTTTGGCAGTATAAATTTTGATGCGGTTTTCAGAAAAGTATTTATTACATTCTGGAGAAGGTTTTGGTGTACAACAAATACCTCGTGATGTCGTCCGTTATGTGTATATATGTTTGTATGTATGTATATTTGTCCACGCATTTCGCCGAAACTAATAATTGGTTCATGGTCATTCTTTTTTATTGGAATAAGTGTCTCTCAACTTAGGTCATAGTGCAAGTTTCATCAAATCAGATGTGCAGTTTTCAAGATATGGAGCATACAACCGAACTCTTTAGTGACAAACTGCACGAATGTGTAAATTGAGTTACTCGTTTTATGGGTATAATCCTATAAGTACCTTACAATGGAACTTGCTCAATTTGTGGTGTAGTGACGGTGAACCAAAACTAAAAAGAAAGAAATAAAAACTTTTTCGGTCAGTTCATTTTTATCGCATAAAAATGAACCACTTCAAAAACAAAACACTAAAAAGTTCAAAATAACTTTCGTTTCGGAAGTCGGTGTCGCAAAACGATAAAAACTTTAGATACGAAAGACACCATCGGTTTTTTATTTTGTGAAAACGTTTTTATTTATCTCTTTTTATGGTATTAGTTTGATAGAAAAACTGATCAAGTGCGAGTCAGACTCCCGCACGAAGGGTTCCGTACCATTATCGCAAAAAACGGTAGAAAATCACGTTTATTGTATGGGAGCCCCACTTAAATATTTATTTTATTCTGTTTTTAGTATTTTATGTTTTAGCGGCAACAGAAATACATCATCTGTGAAATTTTCAACTGTCTAGCTATCACGGTTCATGAGATACAGCCTGGTGAAAGACGGACAGACAGACAGACGGATCGTGGAGTCTTAGTAGTAGGGTCCCGTTTTTACCCTTTGGGTAATAAAAGAGCTGAAATGACAGTTTATTTGGAATCAACACACCTTTATAACAGAATTACAAAAACACAAACTTACATCATCTATAAATTATTGAAAATGTACTACAAAGGTAGTTGAATTTAGTAAAAAGAAAAGATATACCTATCTTTTTTTTTTTTTTACTTCAGAAATAAGAAGGTATCTTAATTATTATGAACCCTAGGTGCTCAAAATGCGTAACCTCATTTTGAGCACACGTGTCGTTTGTTTATTGTTTACAAAAGTTGTTTTTTGTTGATTATTTTGTTTTTCTTCCCATCACCATCAATTTATATATGATGGCAAATTGTTCTTAACGATAATTGATAGAATTTAATGGGCTCGGTGATAACAGAGATCGGTAAAAATCAAAGGAAAAACTCGTTAAAAACAAAATAACGTTTGTCATTAGCGGGTTACCTAACCCTACATAACGCGGTGTGCTTGTACACATTATGTGACTATCATTATATGTGCATATGTAGCTAGGTAGGTACTTACATATGTAATATATGTAGGTATGTGGCGCTTTGCTAATGTATGACTCTCTAATACTCGTAAGTGATCATTTTGACATCATGATCGTTACAGTCTGTTCATTAAAACATTGCCCATAACTAGTGTACTTACCTATGTTGGCATTGCAATTTAATTGGTAGGTAATTAAAAAGTTGCTGATGTAATTCTTGTCGCAGTTTCAGTGCATCTATACTTGTTTGATAGTGCCAAAAATCTTGAAAAGCAGAGCCAAGAAAATTCTAGTGCAGATAGGTAAGCCAAGCCTACTTACTTTTTGCGAATGACAAAAATCAAGCTCAGAGCTTATACCAACATACCTATGCGAAGATGGAGATTTTTGATTATTCTGGTGAACGGTTGGTAGTAACATACATTAATTTGGCAGGATAGGTATCTGTTTTTGACATAATTATTTGAAACTAGCTTCTGCCAGCGGCTTCGCCCGCGTCATAAGTGTTTTCTTATCCCAAAGGAACATATACCGGGATAAAAAGCCTATGTGCTATTCCAGTCTATAATCTAACTCTCTGCCAAATTTCATCCAGATCTATTCAGACGTTCAGTGATTGAGTAACAAACATCCATCCAAACTTTCGCATTTATAATTATAAAACTTATTAGTAAGATTATTTTGACTTAATTCTATACAAAGAAGTAATATCTCCAAGTGTGTGTATTTTTACTGTAATTCTTATAATTTTGTATTATTCAACACAATGTAAATTGTTTGTGAATTAATAAATAAATTAAATAATTTCTGGAAAGTTATCTGCTGACCTTTGTTAAAAAAGGATGCTATTGCACCTATCCTCTATTGTAGCGAACCCAAGCGAACCCTAGGGTTATAGATATCTTTATTCTCTTATGAATACGTTAATTCACTAAGAAGTAAAGATAAACGAAAATCTGATATTTTAGGACGTATTGCAAAAACTAGACAATATATAAAATTATATGTTTGAGCTAAAATTAATCGATCGTCAATAAATCATCGATTATGGTCAATCAATTAAAAAAACAAAAAAAAATTTTTTTTTATTTTTTTTTATTTTTCTTAAACACGTTCTTTATCGAAAGGGTTAATTGCTATGATGAGTTAGGTATTGTTTTTAATGTGGTCAGAGTCGGCGACGCCGACAAACAACCATATCTTAAACAAACCTCCGCTAATTACAAAATAATGGTAACGTGTTATCATGTCATTCGTATGTGATTTGTTATTTGGAGAGGCATTTTAAATTTGTCTTTTTGTATCCGGCTGTGAATAGGTAAGTGGCTTTTTCTGACACTCCTGTACGGCCTGATTTTTGTATAGCCATCCATTTTCCGACATTTGGTATTTTTTTTTCTTTCATGATGTTCAATAAATAAATCAATGCAACATAATGGTAATGGTAAATGATTGTACAGTGGGGCAATTATATATTACACACTGATTCCCAAACTGAGACAAGCTCGTATGACGGGATTCGGCGGCTCTCCGCTCTCATAATAATCATTATAACATCAATCTGTGTGCAGTATTGATTTCACTTATGATAAATTTATTTATCTATCAATAAATATATATATAGTATCATTTAAAGACCACGATTTAAGCAAAAACCAACTATCAAACAAGAAAAAAATCAGCTGTTCTGCTGTGCATTTTTGCTCGCATAACTCGAAACATGTAGCGAACAACTGACTGTTTTGAGAAGTTAAAACGGTGATAAAGAATTACATTGTATAGCGATCATCGCTAACCGATGAACTGGCGTTAACTGGTTTAATCAGCACGATGGATCAGCAAAATGCAAATCTGCGTTTTTTCGGCAAATTAATTATTTACATAAATATACGCAATACATAATGACTTTTATATTTTAATTGCTAATACTAAGTTAGTACGACCTGCGTAGTTAGTTCAAGGTAATATTACTTTAAAACTGACCTTAACAACTAATGAGTAATCATGAGTAGTCTATGCTTTTGCTAGCAAGGAGATCGACCAGAAGCGGATTATCCCTGAGGCAAACTAGGCAAGTGCCTCGGGGCGCGAGGTTACAAAGGGAGCACGCGCGGCAGCTTTTAAACAAAGAAAAAAAAACTTTTTTTTTTAAATAATACCTGTTAGTATTAAGTAAGTTCAAGTTGCAGTAGTAAGTATTCGTACTTATACAATATGAAAGATTATTTAATTCTATACAGATGAAGAACTTGCGAACCGTGCTCCTTCTTGATTATTCCTACATATCGCCTGATTTCATAATTGAAGTTCGTAAGATACAGCTCAAGCAGATGCTTGTAAAAGTCATTTGTTGGTCATGGTTTGGGGTTTTATTTTGGTTAAGTTCTAGTTATAATTTATAATAATTATGTATATGGCCCGCTGAGGAGCTCGTGGCTAAATAATAACAGGCGTACGGCGGGCTTATTACGTAAGGAACAGCAATAATTGTACAATTATTGCGCGATCAATTTAGTGACCTGGCTACTGAGGCCTTTAAGTCAAGTATTTTTTTTGACAGTCACTTTTAACAGAAGCTATTTTATCTGTCTGATGATTTATAAAATGTATAATTTGATGCATTAACCAGCTTAAGAAAGAGCAACACTTCGTGGAGGCTGTTTTTTTACAATAGTTAATTTGATTACTATTTAGCTCCAATATTCCGGTAAATTAATATTCGCAGATGTAAAGTATTTGTGTAAAGTAAATATGGCAGTGAAAATTGGTTATTTTCTTTTTATTTACATAATATAATAATTAATTTGAAAAACTGGATGACTAAAATGTCAATGTTTAAAATTTCTTCGAATTGTTGATTGTTATAAGAAATCGAATCGATAATGCATTAGGACATCACTTAATAGACTACATTATCTCGTGTTTGAGCTATGAAACGTTAAATAGATTTTTCAAATTTAATTTATACATTGGCAGAATAGTCGACAACGGCCATGTAAAAAAAGAATATAATAGAAGATACTTATTGCGGACTTATCACAATCTTATGTGTTTGTAAGTATTTAGTAGGTAAACATATAAGCTTCGCTGAGGTAGCGAACACTACAGTATATAAAAATCCTCCACTTTACCGTGATCACATCTGTTTCAATTATTCAACAAATAGTCCAGTTGCGTAGACATTAGAGACACAAAACAACACCAATTTGTCATTACAATATTCACTAGGAATTTGTTATTTCAATATTTACTTTTATATTATTATTCTAATTTGCGGATAATTAAAGTAGCCACAAAATAACACACGAAAAAAGCCGCCAAATACTCAAAAACTTCTGTACCAACTCAGCCATCAGCGAGCGATTGGCAATCGACCAACAACAAGGGAAAAAGTTATCGCAATTTGACAGCCACATTTGCTCGCCGATCGCTGTCGCTCTGCTGTCAAAAACCATACGTAATACGAAATGATCGCGATCACCTTGCGATAATAGCACATTTCAGTTAGCAGAATTTTATTGTTAGCAGTGCTGTCGTAAAATTATTATGGTGTGGCTATAGCTCATATATAATGCGGATTCGTGATTGAAGAGCGATTAATTCGCAAAAATAAGTCTTCCAATTTTTTGACGTAAAGCGATAATCGCGCGATGATTGTACAATCTCTGCGCAAATATTGCTAATTGCTGTTTCATACGTAATAAGCCTGCGGGTCGATCTTCAAGGTTAGGCAACGCTTGACGAGGTCGGTCCGTGGATGGGTGACCATTTCAACATACCGGGTTTCCTCCGTGCCTCGGAAAGCACGTTAAGCCCTTGGTCCCGGCTGTCATTTGAAGATGTTTGACAGTCGTTACGGGTAGTCAGAAGCTTGAGATCTGACACCAGTCTGGCCAAGGGGTATCGTGTTACCAAGTTACTGGTTTGTGGAGATCAGATAGGCAGTCGCTCCATGTAAAACACTGGTACTCAGCTGATCCGGTTAGACTGGAAGCCGACCCCAACATAGTTGGGAAAATGCCAGGCAGATATATTATGTACATGGCCGCTAGAGGGGCGCCGATGAGGTGCTTGCCTAGGGCATTCTCGACTTTTAATTCACTTCTGAGATCGATATAATTTACATAAGAAGTAAGTGGTACCTACAGTATAAAACAAAGGTCGTTATAGACTCCGATAGGAATTCAAAATAATCAATTTTAACCCATTTTTTTATTTACATGTCGCCATTTACATATTAAACAATAAAAATAATAATGTTTGACTTCGATAGCAATGGCGTCAACTTGAGTCAATAATTTTAAATAAACATAATTAACGTTGTTATGTTTTGTTATAATATTAAATACTAAGAAAAATACGTACCTCTAGATTGTTTCCAAGTGTTTTTGTCATTGATTGTTTTCCCACCGTTTAAACGATATGATAGATAAAATACATACCTCTAACTTGCAGAGCACAAATAAATATAACATACTTATTTCAATTAGTACTAATTTAAATATGATTATCTAATGTAAACATGCATAGAAGCTGGAACCGATGCCCTTTTTTATCATGGATAAAAAAGGGCATAATTTTTAGTCATGCACTGCACCACCACGGGGAGATAGCGCAGTTATGTGGGACTCCAACCCACTAAAATTCCACGGTGTCCTCCTGTGCCGCTTATGGCGGGTACACGGGAACGCGTTAGCACTCACCGCGAACCCGCCGCGGCTGTCCGTCACCGGACCCTCTTCAGGGGGGTACCCCCCATCACCGGCACACCAGCACGTTGTCCTTTCCCGCCGCGGCTTCCAACCTTCAGCCGCGATATCGTACGGGAGGCCCTGGGAAGCTCCATACGACATCGCGGCCCGCCTCAGTTGCTATGTCGCCTCTGTTACCAAGCGGCACCGCAACCTACTTGTTGGCTGGATCCTCGGCTTAATCTCCAAAAGCCATGACGTGCGGCCCCTCCTCGGGTTCTTCTTCGCTTGACTGTGGGTGACCAAGCTACGGCTATTGGGCCCCCCGCCTCGTCAATGCGGGAACACTGCGGGAACACATACAACTGGGGGGGTTGAACCCGTTGAACCGATGCCCTAAGGAGCAAAATCCGTATTTTTACCCATCTGCCGAAGGAGGGTAATATGTTTATCAGTCTATATATATATTTACTATGTGGCGTTCTAGAGACCAAACGTGTTGGCCAATTTTCATGATTCTTAAGTCAATCATTTCGTCTTAACCCTGCGAGTGTCACTGGCTACATTCAAATTGGAAAAAAAGGCGGATTTTGGGCGCCATTTTGTGGGGGTTTTTTTCCCCTTCCTTTACCATCGTGTGGGGTATCAAAATTAAGGGTTTTAAAAGGTGATTTCAAAAATATAAAACACTTATATGTTTAAATGTACTGAATTATAAAAAAAAAAAAAAAATGTTGTAAATAAAAAATAATAATTAACAAAATCAAAAATGCCCGACTGCGTAAAAAGCGAAACGACTGCACAGCATGAATTGCTTCTTGTTTACGTCTTTTAGTTCGCTTTTTAAGCAGTCGGGTTTTTTTACTTTTATACTATACTTTTTTATTAATGACGTTCCTTAAGGCGTATATACCTCAATGCTAACGCACAACTGGCCGTGCGCCCGCAAGGAGTCATAATATCTATTTGTTCAATATCTCCTTTTGGACAGTTTTGATAGCAAAATATTCTTTGATTTACATTACTATTTCAGTTATGAAGGCATTCTGGCCATACATTTTTCAGGAAAAATATTTTAAATATCCAAGTCGTTTAGGAGGAGTATCCAAAAGTAGCGCAAAAATATCGTGTTGTTAATTTTTTCTAAAGCGAAACTATTCGTTACACGAAAAAATCATGTTTCACAAATAATGTACATGAATCAATCATAAATACAATTTTTTATCAAACCTTTTAACCTAGCCGTTACTAAGGAGTACCTATACTTTAGAAAATAACCGTTTGACGGCACTAAAGCAGTGGAAGGCCCTTAATACTTTTAATTTCCTTACATTTGGGCAAGTTTTAAACATTGTTTGTCGCCGAAATGAGATTGCAACTTGCATTGGACCGTAGAAACGAGAATTGGTTTACGGCTGACGGTTTGTGCAGTCTGCTGGGCTGCGGTCGAGGTGGCGACGGCTGTGAGAGGCCTGTGTCTAGCAGTAGACGTCATTTGCCTGAAATGATGATGATGATGATCATAGATTTACAGCACTACCTACCGAAGGGCATAGCTGTTCTTTCAATTTTAGAACCGACCTCTGCTTACCATCACGACAGAGCTCTGCTAACCAAGAAAAAATGGTACATATAGGTATTATAAATACCAGTTTTTGCCCTATAAGGAAAAAGGGAAACCACTAAAACTCAGCTAACGGTTCACACAGGAGCGCGGTATCCAATATTTTGGCAATAACTACCCCTGATCGTGGCGGGCAGAAAATTCCCATTTCCCGGTCAGTACACTCGCGAAGATATGCGCTACTCGTAGAAGGCTGTGTGCATACGATACCTTCGCCCTTGTGGTCTTTGAAAACGACTAGCAAGTTAGGGTTTTCAGAACTTTGGAATTTTGTTTTTCGTGATACAAAATGCGAGCGTTTGCAAGTTCGTTTTGAAAAGAGAACATTTTTTTTTACCGATAAATATACTAGACTTAGAAAATATTAGCTTACTTTATAACTCTCTTTGTATCGCCCAAAATGATGCATAAATTATCATTTTGGCAAACCTTTTTAGACCGCAAAACAAAAATAATTATTAACCCCTATGACGCAGTCATTAGGCACTAATTTTAATTTTAAAATATTTTTGTACGTGACCAATGAACTGTGTTCTTCCTTATCCTTACATAGTATAAAATAAAGTCGCTTTCCGCTGTCTGTCCCTATGTATGCTTAGATCTATAAAACTACGCAACGGATTTTGATGTTCATTTTTTTGATAGAGTGATTCAAGAGGAAGGTTTATATGTATAATACACGCAGGCGAAGCCGCTGGCAGAAGCTAGTGTTAATATAATTTTTCTTTCTAACGATATTCCTGGCCGACAAAAAAACTGTTACCTTAACCTTATATACTCACCCCTATATAGCCGTTAGCGTCACATACGCGTCCGCTCGTACGTCCCGATCCCGACTCCCGCCCGAGCCGTTCTTATCGCAGCGAGTAAAAAGTAATGCGTCCAGCCTTTATGGCAGTTTCGAGACACGCTCTTTATTACGGAGGGCAGGGCTTTGCGATGGGCTGGGGACGCACTGAGGGTATAGGGAATAAATATGGGAAAGGGATCACACGAGTATAAATTAGATAAGATACATTTTATTGAGACACCTTACTTTACATACATTAAGCATAATAAAAACAACAAAAATTATAGCATACAACACAAGAAAGTATTAAGTGTAGTATTAAGTAATAAGTAAATATTAAGTGCATTAAAGCAACCCTAGTCCCCACACTAGGATACCCTCCCGAGTAACAAAAACTAGTTGTATAATAAGCCATAGAACGTTTTGGGCCACACTGTTTTTGGTCCTATAAAACCCCAAAGAAGGTGTATTTTATTCGAAAGTGGCGCATTTATTTCTACATTCCGTGTTAAAACGAACCTATAGCAATGTTACACATTACAAATCAGTCATATATACGCTATGTAATAGTGCACGAGTCACAATTTTATTTTTTTAATACGCAAGCATTCAGAATGACCGTCCTATGCTTAACCGGGCTACCCTGTGGAGACTAATCTCTTAGCCTCCGGCCAGGCTTCAAAATACTAAACCTAAAGCGACAGCACTAAGGGCCACCCCAGTTGGGGTCGGACAAAACCCCCGATGGTTGAGCTTGTGGAACGTTACCCATTGTACTTTATACCGTTCTTATAACTATCGCCGTAGAGGTAAGTCTCGTACTACCAGTCATATGCTTTTGACTGTACCGTATTTATTTTTAAATTCATAGTTTTTCCCATCCTTCATATATCAACTTGCCCCCCCTGGTCCATCGGCTGGGACACACTTGGGACTGCTGAGGATGAAGATACAGCTGCAGTATACGTCATAATTGAGGTTATTATTACATATTTCATTTCTAGTTTAAAAAGTGTAAAATTTTGTAATAATCATAATCAGCCTTAAAAAAAAGTCTGTTAATGACGACGATGTAGTTAGAGAATTATTAAAACGATTCGTAATTATTATTACGTTGTGTTGCGTTGCGTTGTACTCATGTAAAGTGTCTTTGTGTCTTTTTTGAGAATAAATATCTTTAAACCTAACCTACATTTCTATTTTAAAAGGAGTAAAATTTTGTTAACAGTTTCGACCGAAATACGACGACCTTAAATACATAAAAAAAGAGATTTCGTCACCTGTGCAATTACAAAATTGATATCGATTTACATAAGTAGTTGATTTAATCGTTGTGTAATGGTGCCTGCTCTAGGAAAATGTACTTAATGATTTTCACAGCAGTTACTTAAATTCAAAAATGGAACAGACTGATTAAAATTCTTTGGTTATTTTGTAATATACATTAAACTGGTTTCAGAAATGCTTTAGTGATGATTATGATATGAGCTTTCGTTCGGCGAGATTCGATAAATATCACACCGATTAGCGATTATTACTAAGTGAAATTGCAATTCGACATTTGAAATTTTCTTTTAAAATTCGTGAGCGATATCGTCTTGGTTGCTTTCGACTAGCTACTGCCAGCGGCTTCACCCGCGTGAAAACTGTTTTTTTATCCCAAGGGAACATTATATTTGGATGAAAAGTAGCCTATGTGCTATTCCAGACTATAATCTATGTCTGCCCCAAATTTCATCCAGATCCGTTCAGCCGTTCAAGCTTGAGTAACGAACATACATCCACACACACATCTATCCAATTCCAAACTTTCACATTTATTATATTAATAAGATCTAAACAGATACAGGCAAAATATGTGTCCCTCTTGCAACAGTTGCCAAATACAAGATATATTAAAAGACAGTTAAAATAAATTGAATTATTTTATAATGGGTTAACATTTTTGCAGTTAATTAATTAAATTAACTAATGAAGGTACTTATTTGATAATTTTGTGTTTTTTTTCTTTGATTTTAATGTGTTTACTCTTTTGTAAGTTTTGCTTTGCAAGTACGAAAAAAGTAGAGAGTGTAATCAGACAGAGGCCACTTTCACTGTTGAATTGAAGACCATATCCTACAACTAAACTATTTCCTAAAACTTTGGTAAATAAACTATTTTTTTAATTCAGTGTACCAGTGGTTTATTAGGTTATGAGATATTTTCTTGTCAAATATTACAACTTCAATGTCAATTGAGGGCCACCTCCTTTATGAAGAAGTCGATACAAAAACTTCAGCGTAATAAAATATTTTGTTTCAAAAATAATCTCCTACGTATTCGATCAGTCTGAGTGTGTCCCCACCCTGTCGAGCATTATTTCCCCTCGCATAAAAAATGATTGTACCTTCAAATCTATCCCGGGCGGAGGGCCGCTCCCTCTGGCAGCCTCCCTCCTCCTCCTAATGTCCTCTCTGCCCAACCTATATGAATGACTTGAACTATTCCACCGTAAAATGAATCTTTTGAGTGCTCTTACCAAGATTTTGAGCTTTGAAGATAAGGAAAAGTGATTTTTAATATTTATGAAGGAATTTGGTTTGAGATGATTTTGCTGCGTTTTGTAGTTGTGTTTTGTGATTAGAGTAACTCTTAAGCTTCAATAGTAGGTACATTTTTATGCAAGTGAACGAGAGCGTTAATCCCTTGAGTGCCTAAAACGCAGCCTAACACAACCGCAGCCTAATTGCGTAAGTGAATTCGGCAAGGCAAAGGGCTTGACCGCCATCAATCGACTAATCACATAGACGGAAATCCACATCGCGTCTTTCATCTCGCATGTTATTGGCCGATTGATGGCGTCAAAACGCATTGCCATGTAAAATTCACTTATACAATTAGGCCGCCGGTTATGCATGCGAGAGGAGGTAGGTAGAATGTCCATAATGCACGAATGCTAAACATGGAAAGTAAACCAGATGAGCTGGAAATAGACTTGGTATATCTCAAACGCAAAAGCAGTACAACTTCTATCACTATTTTGATCGAAGCAGTACAAGAATACGCGCGTGTTCGTCCTGTTCGTATTTTGTGGTGTACAATAAATTATTTAATAATAAATAAGAATAAGAGCTAGTGTTTAGGCCTGTGTTGAAAAATATTTTTGGATCTCTCAAGCGGATTGAAAAAAAAAGGCTGAATTAGGCAGGTGGACACTAGCGATGCCAATCTATTGCTATATTTGTAAGCTTTCCAATATCGCCGAGTTTGTTCGTGTAGCGTTATGGTATGCTTCAAATAAACCCCACTGCAACACAAGGTTGCCATAGAGACTGGTTAGGAATACATTAAAGAAATCAATAATTACTTCAACAAGAACTCTCCGAACTAACAAGATTTTATGCATTTACTATCGTCTGAGGGTCAATTCTTCTATTTTCAAAGAGCGTTCGCATTATAATTTCTTTCGCATTCTGGGCAAGAAACCTCTGATTTCTTAATTCTTTATTGTACACCAAAAAGAAAAAAACTACATCACATAAATCATACTTACTAATATTATACATATGAATGTAAGTTTCTTTGTTACGCTTTCACGCGAAAACTACTTAACCGATCATTATGAAACTTTGTACAAATATTCTTGGAGGTATTAGAAGTAACATAGGATATTCATTATAGAAAAAAAAATACCAACTATATCACTTTTTCCGCGATAACCAACATTCACGCGGACGAAGTCGCGCGCAAAAGCTAGTGTGATAATAAAGTACATGTACAAAGGCGAGCTTAACTCAATGCTGAGTTCTCTTACAGCAAACCCTAGAGTGACAGAGAGAGTTGACAATTATAGAGGTCAGGCAAAGGCATCCAGATTTCCTACATTTTTAAAAGTTTTTGACTTACATGGTCACCGAGTTGAGATTGCGATACGTACCAAAATATTTACTTTCTAACCTCAATTTTCCCAATGATTCTCATAATCTAAAATCAAGAGGAGGATAAAAAAAATAATTTGAAATAATTGACGATCTCTCATTCGCCCACCAATCCTAGGGTCTACGTGCATAATACCGTAAGTAAACACATTCTATCATAGGTGTTTATTTATATTTTAACAAGTAAACGGCTAAAATAATCTCTAGACGGTAATTTGTGTTATTTACGCACATTATCTGTGGCAGACTGTTTAATAATAAAGTGGATTGTGTTTAGGCACTGGGCTTGAGTACTTTATGAGTCATTATAAGGTACTAACTACCAGAAATGTTGTGTTTTTGGCCTCTTTGCTGCCTGAATAAGAACTATTAAAATGAAGTTTCCTTAAAGGCCAAGTGTCAAAGAGATTGTGTGTTGAAAAAATAATTAAAATATATCCTAGGGGCTATCATCAGCATTATAATGTACGGTGGGACAGAGGCATCCTTTCTGTCAGAGAGGTAATGGGCCTTAATCCAACACGCGGACCCAGTGCTGGTTGGTGAATGTCACATGTCTTCGAAATTTTGGTTCTAGGACATGCCGGTTTCCTCACGATGTTTTCCTTCACCGTTTTAAGAGCAGCCCCCCTTTAAAACTACTAAGATTTTCTATAGTGGCCACCTTCTCCCACCTTTCGGTATATAAGATAAGCAGGGCCGTCTTAAACTATGCCGGGGCCCTCGGGCACACAAGAATTTGGGGCCCTTTTGAAAAGTAAAGAAAGCAAACTATGCTAACATTTTTCTACTATGATCTTTTATATAATATGTCATTAATGATATTAGTATGCTGCTGGTTTTTTGGTTACGATTACGATAGTGGTTTCCTTCGGGCTTTTTGTTGAGCAAAATCTTCTATTATATCCTCATAGCAGAGTCAAGTTTTTGAAGGATGTCACTTTCTATGCACATAATAAACAAATTACTTAGTCGGTCTTGTAACATTGTTGTTCGCAATTCATTTTTAGGGTTCAGTACCCAAAGAGTAAAAACGGGACCCTATTAATAAGACTCCACTGTCCGTCTGCCTGTCTGTCACCAGGCTGTATCTCATGAACCGTGATAGCTAGACAGTTGAAATTTTCACAGATGATGTATTTCTTTTGACGCTATAATAACAAATACTAAAAGCAATAAAATTAATATTTACGAGGGGCTCTCATACAACAAACGTGATTTTTTGCGATAATGGTACGGAACCCTTCGTGCGCGAGTCCGACTCGCACTTGGCCGGTTTTTTATTCTCTTAGGCTGCGAAAATGAACGCTTCTTGAAACAACTTCATCAAATTAGAAGAAACTTATCCAAAGATAAGTTTCTTCTAATTTAGATGACTTAATTAGGTTGATATAAAAAATACGCTGATTGCTTTGCTATGTTTTTTAAATATTGGCTTAAATGTAAACATTCTGTTTTGAGCTCACATGTATTAATATCATCATGATAAAATTCTGCAAATTCTTTGCATTTTTTGGTCAACTCGCCAGATTTCAAGCCAAGTTTAGGCTTGAATATGACTTTTTGTCATAAATCGATTCTAACTAAGCTAAATAAGTCAAAATCAAATAAAATGTTATGGAAATTTTATAATTCTAAAAGAAAAAGGCAAAGTTTGTCTTGATTTTGCCTGAATTTGCTTAATTAAAATCGTTATAATTTTTACTTGAATTTAGGGACAATAGTAAGTTTTATTTTCGTGCCCGACGAAAATGTTTTGAGAATTTAATGTGAGATAAATTATCGGTCCTTCGGGGCCCCCTGAGGATGGGGGCCCTGGGCACGGGCCCCGTGTGCCCATAGGGTAAAGACGGCACTGAAGATAAGTGTTTAAGAGCAGTGGTAATGAAATAATTTACACAAAGTACTGCCTGCCTGGGTTCGAACTCACGAACTACACGTAAGTCAGGGCCGTTACCACTGCTCACACTTCCACCACACCTAGGGACTATAAGCAATTCTTATTTAAATGTATTAAGTTGAAGTTTCAAAGTTTCTTCTTGTCCTACTTAAATTTATAATTTTATTTTCTATTATTTCACTGTGTGTAGGTAAATAAAATAAATAAATAGGTGCTTTATTTAAATAGGAAGGTTAAATTACCAACCAAAATTATAGTTTATCATGGTTATCTAGATGTTTTCCCAATGCTTCTGATCTCTTAACGAACGATGCGTCACCATATCAACGTAATGTTCGAAATACTCTCACGAGGAAAAATACCATTAAAAAACTGTAAACGTTGCGGAAAATCCGTTATTTTCCGCTAAAATTTTGTGGTGATTGGTCATATTCGATAATATGAGAATCTATTTTATTATTTTATCTATTTGATGCGCAATGAGCCCCTTTCCGCTTGCCCTTTTTATGTATATAGTTTTGTTTTATTTCCTTTATAGAACACTAGCTAAATTACAGATAAACTTTACAAATCATTTCAATTTCATGTTTTTTAACCAAAATCCAACTTTTAACTTATGCATAAAATTAAAAACCAGTCCAAAACGAGCCCTCACTAACTGCTTATTAAGAACGCTACAGTAAAACTAAGTTAAAAGTTAACAACGGCCACGTGTCGTTATTCGCTTCGCATGCTACCATACGACCCGGAAGCAAAAAACTGGAAGAAAAAGCAAAAGTGGCCGTAAAAGCGTTTTGTGCAAAAATAAAATAATATAATTTATTGCAACCCTACAATGCGGGCGATTGTTTCGGACGGCGTGCGTCGGCCAGTGGGTCTTTCGGACCGGACCGTTTTGCAACCATCGTATTGTTCGCGTTTTATGCCCTATAGGCTGATGTTTATGTGGCGGCACATAAAACGGTAGCAGCCACTGGGTTTACAGGGATTACATGTAATTAGGGATTAAAACATGTTTTACATTAAAAGATTACGGTTTTGAGAGAAAAGGGTGACTTGGAAGTCTTTAGTTTTTTTGTTATAGAAGAAATACATTGTGTTTTAAAACTTAACTTCGAAATAAAAAGTAAAAAAATGGTTTACTTTTTTATGATTTTTAGTTTTACTACCGAGCTACAGTCAGCAGTATCAGCTGGCAGCTAAGCTATTTAATCTAAAGCTCTTCTCAAAACGGTCGCCCTGTATATTGTAACTAACAAACTGACCTATGAAAGCGAATGTCGTTTTACTGCAATTTTTTGCTTCGAAGCTATGGCGAATGCCATCAGTGAACTCAGCTGCCGGCCATCATAAATCAAGGGCTTGCCCATTCAGTAGCCCAAATGCCCAAATTGGCGATGCATTGTGGCGTCATTTGCACCTTTGGTGATATTTTATTGTTTTATTTTAATTTTTTGGACAGAGATTTCACTTTTATTGTTGTTTGTGCTAGTTTTTTGTTTTCAAATAAAGTGTTATTCATTTTGCAATATTCTTGCATATAGACGTGAAAAGACTTAAAAACCTCTAGACTTATTAAACACTTTGTTTAAAAAGTTGGTTTTATTGAATAAAGCTATTTGAATCTGGCAATACGAGCTAGTAGATACGATATCGATAACACATGTTACAGAACAGAAGTTAATGTCGAATATTTTCTTAGTAAACATCTGACTTGTAACGTCTTCTTTCTAGGTTTAAAAAAATTGGTACCAGTAACGTTCGAAAAACAAAAAAAACGAAAAAAATCGTCGTGTTAGTTGAGCGTGCAAAAACTGGCGCAGGCGCAAGTCCTAGCCGGCACGAGACGCAGCTGCCGTGCTTCCTCTTCCGAATGTGGAGAAAAAAAAAACGCAAAAGTATTGATTCTCGAAAGCTGTCACCGAAGAAATCAACGTTTTGGAATACGATATTTTTGCAGACTGTTTATGTAAAAGTGTAAGATTAAAACTTTAAAAAGAAACGTTTTTTTTACTTCCTATATTAAGGATGGCTGACGAAATGCAAATTAAAGGTTCGACTGTTTAGTAAAAGCTCCAGAAGCTGCAGAAACAAAAGCATTTTTTTGCGTGACGTAAAAGTAAAAGCTTTACATATTTTTTAGCCTTGAGTATTCGCTTAATATTTTTTTTTGTAAAAGAATGATGTCGCATACACGGTAGCACTTTTGTCGGAGTTCCTAGAAGGACTTTGCACAAAACAATGCGAAAGTGAATGCTTAATATCTTTTGTGTTAGTAGAAGAAACGGAAAGTTTTTGTAACTAATGTTTATTCATCCTGAAAACGAATTCAATTTTTGGAGATGAAATCTTTAGTTTTCAAAAATAAATAACTATTTATTACAAGAAAACTCTTTATTGAAAAATAAGCATAAGGTGTCAATATCAGCCAGTTAACCTTACACAAATCCAACACATAGTTTAGACCCCAAAGTCAAACGTATTATAAAGAGCACAAAAAACGCGATTAAATGATAAAAACACTTCTATCATGAATGAAAAAAGCCGATTCACGTTAAATACAAGGGTGGCTTGTAAGATCAGGTTTGTAAAAAAACAGCAGCAGGTTTTTTACCCTAAAACGTTTTGATGCTACCGCTGGGGCGCTGGGGTGCTTTTTACCCACCTTAGCAAAATGAGGGTTGGTTTTTGTTAAGATACCGATCTCTCTCACGTTTTTTAAAAAGTTTTTATTGATGTATCGCGTTAATACCAATTGATTAGGGGATGTTTACGCGTGTCGACTTTTTATTGGGTTGTTATTGTACGTTTTTTATGTGTGGGGAGAAAAATAAAATTAGTTACGACTTATGTGGATGAGATTATGATAAGGTCATTGTAGGTACAATATTTTTAGGAAATATGACTTTTTATATAAAAAACTGTAAATATAGGCGATAAGGCGACAAGTTTCTACAAGCTTTTTGCTGTTTTTAATGTTTTGAAGATTCCGTACTTAAATACCTTTGAAATTTCTGCCCGCCACAACGATGCAAACAAAAATAATATACAAAGTACACTAATACACTAATTTGACCGTTGGGCCATGAACGATTTATTTCTCTGTGACCTTTGTGCAACACTATTGTAAAATTTGCTATAATTTATAATTTATGTTATCTCAATAACCATTGTAATTGGAGTTATTATTACGGATCACTCGCCCCAAGACGTCAGTATCCATTGTCCCCAGACCATGGGGTCAAAATGGTCGAGGGTCAAACTGTTTATTGAATTTTTGCAGAAATATAACACCCTGTACATTGTTGTCAAAATGTAAAATGAAAGCATCAGTGATCTGTCTCCTTTGTTATCGATTTTTGGGTCATTTGATTTATTCTCAGCGCCATTAAAATAATGATTAATAGCTAGTCAATAGGTTCAAAATTGATTAAATTATACTAACGAACGAAGAACCTGTAATGGACAATCATATTTTTATAGATTCTTGCACTCATCAAGTCATCATATTCATGTTTTAAATCAAAATTGAAAGAATTAAATATGAAGTATTTAGATTTTAGTGAAGAATTATTAGGTATTATAATCGCCCTAAAGAACAAAATTACACTATTCGTAAACAAGTATTTATTCTTAAATGAATGGATAATATGCATAACCATTACATTATTAACCAAAAATAACATTATTCATCTTAAGTTTAGCTATTCACTTGTAATTAAAAACTTATTCAAAATAAAAATTAGCATACGTACCAAAAAACACAGACCTATTATCACTGTTTTAATGTAAACACGTAAGAAATAAATGGGAATTTTCACGTAGGTACTATAAAACAACTAAATTTATCGGAGGTAAAGATCTACTTATTTATGATTGAATAAGATCACAAATTTTATTCTCACAACAAAAACTATTTTGATATGTTGTCAAATATACTCGCATATCCGCAATTAAATTTAAACCTATTAAATTGCGGGTTATTAAACATTAGGAATTTACATTATAACTTGAGAAAACAAAATAAAAATTAGGAAGTAAAACTTATGAGATATGATTATGTTGAAGTAAAAAAAGGACTGGCCTGAAAATGCCAGCATCTTAAACCGTTAACCTCTGTGAACTTAAGACGTGTGCGACCTTGTGACCGTTATACAATTTATATCTCAACACAATTGACACCATTGACCCATGGCTTAAACAGTCGCCCGTATCCTTAACGATACAATTTCAAATAATCCTCACTTTACAACATAAATCAAACGATCGAACATAAGGAGTTCTTTCCAAAATTGAAAATGTGTCAAAAATCGAACACCAACGGTCACCGGACAATGGTCCTACGGTTACATTTATTTTATTTTATTTCACAAAATGTAACAATGTACAATTGTTATTAAGGAAAAAGGGTAGATTTTGGTAATCTTCTTAATGGCGTGTGTGAAAAGATTATAAATTAAGTTTCTGCAACAAATAAAAGTGACCCCTGGGCATTGTCGGGGTGTCAATATGTGTGACCGTGCCTTTGTCCGTGACCCTAGCGGGCTTAGCAGCAATTTGCGAGCGCTCCGATTCACTCGTGATCGACTCAGTCCGACGAGGATTTCGAAAGATTTACAATTCTATGTCATTACAATAATGGAATCCTAGATATTTTTCCAATGCCCAAATAAACGAACATCGGGCATCATTGTCATAGTTCAACATAGAATTTTGTTTTCCGTGTATTATTTATCTAAACGTTTTGTATGTAATGCTAAGCTAAGTACTTATGTAATAACCTTCGTATTTTCGTTTGTTGCCAAGCTAAGTTTAATTTAATATTCATTGTTAGGTTTTTTCTAGATTTAATTTATTCAGGTCCCCAAGCATTGAACATTGAAATTGCAAAATACTGAGTTGAAACAACAAAAACTGAATAAGACACCGTAAAACAAAAAGAGCAATGAGGTCGTCTGTCTGGAGGACGTTTTTTTAAACAAGTAGTTTTAAGTACATTTATATTTCAATATTCAATATTCAACTATTAATTTAATGTAAATTAGTTGACTACTGCATTTATAATAACGTGTGAGTAAACAACAAAAAAAACTGACCTAAGTGAACATTTTAGAGTTAACGTTAAAGTTTTTTTTTGGTATTACGCAACTTTTTGTATAATAATGTTTACTAAGTTTAAAAAAATTCCGATGCGTCATTTTCCATTGAGGGAGCAATGAGTGCACACTTTGTATACCTACATAAATAAAATATGTATCCAGAAATTTAGAAACGGCAATAAAACGCACTCAGGGAATGAAACCCAAATGGCAAGTCATTGTGCTTGACCCCTCGTTGTAAAATAATGGCCGGGGGCAGATAAATTAAAAATGGCTCAAAAATACCCCTTGACGTGCACGATTTATTGGCACACAATACTTATGTGTTAGTTTCCGACATTATGTCCGTTTCGGGCGGGCAATGTGCGGAACTGAGAACCGTTGCATTGACTGTCCATACAGTAATTTTTCAGTTTACCGACTTCCTAAAAAAGGAAGTTTTCAATTCGATACGTATGTATGTAATATTGATGGAGTTGTACAATATTCACATATGTTACTCTATGTGTATTCTAAAAACGTATGTCAAATTTCATAAGTATCAGTAAGTGTCTGGCATTACGCCGAAACTAGTAATAGGATTGTGATCATTCTTTTTTATTGGATTAGATATCTCTTAACTTAGGGAACAGTACAAGTTTCATCAAAATCGGTTCAGCAGTTTTCAAGATGTGGAACATACAACCGAACTCCACGAAGAATATGTAAATTGAGTTATTATGGGTATTTTGTCAATCGTTTAGGTATCTCTATAGAACTGGCTCAATGTCTGCTGGTGGTGTACCAAAACTAATAAACCGTCTTCCAAACCAAAAACTAAATTTACTTTTTTTTTATATAAGCCGACTTCTAACTTCTGTCGCAAAACGACAAAATAATTAGAGATACCAAAAACACCGACTTCCGAAACGAAAGTAATTTTTGCTTGTTTTAGTGTTTTGCTTTGGAATTGGTTTTTTTGACATTGGAAACTTTAATTTTTGTGAGAATTCTGAGTAATTCTGGCAATCTTATCTGTGCTTCCTGATTTATGTTTCTAACGGTCATCGAAGTTTCGATTTAGACTGTAGACTTGTAGACCTTGACCTTGTAGACTTTTTACCCGTCTGCAAGGAAAGGGTTATGTTTTTCGCGCGTATCTTGTATGCATGTATGTTTGTATGTAATATTCATTTTTACCTCGTATCTTTCAAACCACTTGACGGATTATCGTTAGATAGGCATTGTCTGGGCCGCCCAAGTATTCTTAGATAAGTGCCGTGAACAAAAAAGGAACAAGGCGGATTTTGGGCGCCATATTGTACGGATTGCATTTTTTTTTTCTTCTTAACCTCTCGACGGGGTATCAAAATGAAAGGGTTTTTAGAGGTGATTACAAAAATATATACCTCTTTTATGTTTAAAAGTCTTTAAAAAAATGTATAACTAAAAGCTGTAAATATAAAAGTTAATAAAATCAAAAAACCCGACTGCAAAGATGTAAACAAGAAGAAAATCATGCTGTGCAGTCGGAGGATATTTATAGTTTTAGTCGGGCTTTTTGATTTTACGGTAGAGTTTATAAGGTAGGAGGATACCCTTTTAGAACGCTTGGTATTAGTACCTCTATGGTTGGTGTGTATGAGTTAAAGAAACTAGGTATAAGGTATTGTACACACTCGTGACTTACTCAAAAGTTCGTCGTTAGTAAAAAAACTAAATTAATGCGCAGTTACTTAGCTAGATAGCTATTTTTACATTCTACTTTTTATCTAACTAGGCCTAGTATATTATATATATACCTTATAAGTCCCTAAGTACAAGTATCGTAATTTCCCAAGTTAGTATGGCTTGCCTTTACAACCGTTTTGAAGGCATTAGGTACTACCTGCTTGTCGACTGCTATCTTTCCATTGCCTTTTCCTATAAAAAGTGAACTACAGTTAAGGCGTATTTATGCCCCAATGTTAACGCGGTACTGGCCATACGTCCGCTCAGTGCCAGAATATCAATATTGAACCTCCTTTTGGACAATTTTATTAGCAAATAATGTTTCTGTGTAAAAATAGTTTTAATCATCCAAGTCGTTTTGGAGGAGTATGCTAAAGAAGCGAAAAATTATTGTGGTGTTAATTTTTTTAAAGCAAAGTTATTAGTCATAAGAAAAAATCATAAGTTTTAGAATTAATATTTGTTTCGGGATATTTACCATGTATATTTTGATTTTAGTTGAGAGCTCGATATTTCGGCACCGTTACAAGCGCCATGATCACGAGCACTAAAGTCTTTGCGGGTGGGTATAGTTTACGAGCTGACATATCTGTCTACCCTCTTTCTCACTCGTTTTTACAAATAAATGAAAAAAATGTTTTGTATTTTTAAAAAAAATGCGATGCGATGTCAAAATATACATGGTAAATATCCCGAAACAAAGATTAATTAGAAAAAATCATGTTTTACAAATAATGGTACATGAATCAATATTTTTTTGAAAACTATAACTTAGCCTTTACTAAGGAGTATGCTTTAGAACGTTATTTTTATACGACACTAAAGCGGAGTAAAGGCCTTAAACGTGAAATAAATTAAGCTACCAATACTCCACGCAATGCACAAAGCACGTAGAAATGATAAGTAAGAAATCTTTTACTGCCACAAAACGTAAGATCGATGCCCTTTTTTATATCTGGCACATTTTTTAGTTTGCAAGTAAACTTTCTGAAACCTTAATGCATTCACAAGCCCCTTGCTAAACTAACTTTAAACCTTATTCAAAGAAAATAAGGACGTTTGAATTTTTTTGGGTCGCTAGGTTGGTATTGCCAATTCACAAAGGCAATCTTTTTACATGAAACTCTTTTGTTATTTTTTAAAAAGGACAAGGCAGATTAGGAATGTCCATTTTGTATCGTTTTATCGTTGGCAAAGGAATCGACGGTAAATGCCACATTTGATCGATGGGCAAAGTTAGCACCTGCAATTTTGAGAATTACCCAGTAATGTCGGGTAATATTTTTTTGTGTGTTACCATAACGATTGATTTGTCGAATTTTTGATGCAGGTTGCAAAAATGGAGGGATGTAAAGGAGGATTGTTCATTATAGTATTTCAAAAATAGTCATAGCGATAGGTAATTTTCTGCTAAAAATTGAGGATTATTATAGGTAGTTGGTTATTATAGGTAAGTTAGTAGGAACTATTTTCATACTAATTACACATTAAAATAATATTATACTTAGGGCGATTTTTCTATACAAAAGCTGTCAAACCGCCATTTTTATTCTTCAGATAAAAGTTATCAAACTATTGAATAATCGTTCACCTAAATTGTTCCATAAAATGTAATTAATATGACTGTTTGCCGTGAATAAAACAATTGAAGGAAAAAGGTTTTTTTATATACATTTATATAAACCCTTTTGTTTTATATCTTCTAAGAATATACCTAGGTAATTTTTATTTATTACAATCATAATAACCTATTCACGTTTAAAATAGTTTTTATTGTCATTTTATTGTATAGTTCGACCTAGTTTTTAAGGAAAAAATAAAACATAGGTAAATCAGTAGGTATTTTATAATCACGTGAACGTGTTTTAACTTCCTATCTAAAAATGTTTCACGATGGTAAAATAACTACTAGGTACGTACTTTATTGTTTAGTAACAGTTGGGCTATAAAATATGGTTATTAGCTGAGCCCTTTGTTAGCTTGACTTGTCGGAGGCACTGCCGTGCCCCCAGATCAGATTTTTCAGTTGGTACCTGCTTCTTATGTGTTATCTACACTGCGTTAGACTGTGTTACCACTTATTTCCTGGTACATTATAAAAACGTGGTTAAAAATGATAGATAATTTTGTATTTTAATATATTATCCTACACCACACATTTATACAGACACAGGAAATACATAAAAACATTAACAATTGAATATAGAGAAACAAGTAAAATAATGACAAGCATTAGTTTTTGTATTCTGTCTACAAAATGTACATTTTTCATACGTCTGTGGCGTTGGCGCCGGAAAGCAAACGATGAAATAAACTTAGAAATAAAGGTATTACATATATAATAGTACATTATGGTACAAGTGTGTAATGTTGGTGATTACCGCTGAGGCGCCATTGAGACCCGAGCCGTTAGGTGAGGGTCTTAAGAGAGCCGAGGACGGTAATCATCAATACACACGTGTATCATACGACGTTTTTCAACACACTTGTGAAGAAAATAATGCTTAAAAATCATTTCCAACAGTGAAAACGAGTTGTGAATTTTTTTCGCAATGGCGGTCAAAATTAATCAGATTTTCTATGCGCGCGCATCTAACAATAGCGATCGGCCATAGACTAAAAATAATGAGTTATCTTTTTTTTGGCTTTTCGCGGATAGCGTTTTAGCCACGAACAAAATGGGGAAATTCAAGTTTTCTTTATTACAGACAAAAACAAAAGTTATATTTATGTGAAAGTTTTATTTATTAAACACGTACAAGTTGAAATTATCTATTTAAATACGAAGTTGCATGAAATGTGTTGCATTTGTACTATTGAGCACGATCTATTTTGTATCGAAACTTTTTAAGAACAAAGCAACTCAACCAATAAATAAAAAAAAACTCTTTATCTCACTTGTGTATAATAGTAACGAAAAAGTCACAGTTTGATAACAGGTGTCATTATGTGCCTAATTGCGGTGTTATTAGAGCCACTTTATGAGCAAGTGTGTTGAAATAGTAGTTTATGAAACTGTTGCATAATGAGGGGTATTAAAACATGAGTGTGTGTTTAAAAACCGAGCCGTAGGCGAGGTTTTTAATAGTTTTCACACGAATGTTTTAATACCTAGTTATGTGCAGTTTCATACACTACTTTATCTACACTCATAAATTGGGATTGAACCTACAAAATACCTCTTTTTGCATTTTCCATGCCATAAAATCTTGATAGCATTTGTCATAATTATACTTTTCTCGACTTTGCTGGTAATAAATTAAGAGTAATTTCCTTCGCCGCATCTAAAATATCGGGTGGAGTCAAATTTTCTTCACATTCACTGATATCAGACATTTTTAAACAATAATTAAAATAACTCATGAAATTCAGTACAGCAAAACTTGCAAAACGTATGAATGGCGCCAAAACCCAGCACATCACCACATTAACCGCGCATGCGCTAAGGCTTGCACGCACGCACTGCGATCTTTATTCGCGCGATTTTTTCCGCCCATTCTGTGACCTATGGAATTGTATGAAGTTGTTCGCATTGCGGTAAAGAAATCGTGCGGAAATAATACCGCAAGAAATTCGTGTTTTACCACAGAATCCACCGCACTACGGCGCGAATTTTATTTGCCCGAATATTTTGAGCTCTATGAACAATTAGAAGGAAACAAAATACGCGTGAAGAAAAATCGCAGTGCGTGCTAAGTCTAAAGCGGGCATTGTCATAGACAATTTAAAATTGGAATCAAATCTTTTTATAATAGGTACTATAAAATGGCATTACAAAAAAAAAATATGGAAACTCCTTAGTGATTAACTTCTTGGATTTGTCCTGTATCGTAATAGAAAAAAAATTGTTTTATAGCATTATTTTGTTAGAGAAATAGTGTTATAATAAGATTCTATTTTTAAATTTCGGTATTGTGTTTATAAAGTATGCCAATATAAACTCGTTTTGAATTTTATAATTCGAATATTACGATATGAGAGTAGATAAATATACTTATCTAATAATATCTACCTTTAAACGAGCAATTCTTGTATATATCTATACTAATATTATAAAGATGTAAAGTTTGTGACGTTGTAAGGGGTAATCTCTGGATCTACTGAACCAATTTTTTAAATTCTTTCACCAGTAGAAAGCTTCATTATGCCTGAGTGCCATATGCCATAATATAGTTTCAAAAAAATTAGAGATCCTTATGAAAATTGCAATAATGTAACCCAAAGTAGCAAAATGTTGCCTGTAAAATACATAATTTGGCGTGCGCTGAGAAAACTATTGATGATAGATAAAAAATTGTAGGTAGGTAGGTAGGTAGGATAGGTAGGGTAGACAGGGTAGGCAGGGTAGGCAGGGTAGGCATGGTAGCCAGGGTACTCTGGGTACGCATTGTAGCCAGGGTAGCCAGTTTAGCCAGGGTAGGCAGGGTAGCCATGGTAGCCAGGGTAGCCTGGGTAGCCAGGGAAGGCAGGGTAGGGGCAGGTTAGGCAGGGTAGGCAGGTTAGGCAGGGTATGCAGGGTAGGCAGGGTAGGTTGATAGGTAGCAAGTTGACGGGAGCGAAGCCCAGAGCCAGCTAGTCTATATATATAATCTGAATCTTGGCAACGGCTCCAACGATTTTCATGAAATTTAGTATACAGGGGGTTTCGGGGACGGTAAATCGATCTAGCTAGGTTTCATTTTTAGAATAAATTATCTATTTTCACCCGAGCAGAGGTCGGTCGCCCAGGTACTTTCTATAATGCGAGGATAACCACGGGTAAAATCAAGTTTATTGTGTACTAGCTGTTGTCCGCGACTTCGTCTGCGTAGCATTATTACTTTGAATGGCCTATTTTTATATCGCGCAATATTATTGTAGGTGTGTGGGCCGCCTTACTTGAGAAATCATTAGTTCTCCATTCAAACCTCCACCCCCATATGGATGATTGCCGGGATAAAACCTGTCCTATGTCATTGCCAGGGTCTCAAACTATCTCCATACCAAATCTTACTAATACTATAAAATGCGATTTGGATAGATGGATGTATGTTTGTTACAAATTCACGCCAGAACAGCTGAACGGATCTTGGTGAAGTTTGGCATAGAGTTAGATAATAGTCTGGAATAGCAGACATAGCTACTTTTCATCTCGGTATAATGTTCCCTTGGGATAAAAAAAAAACACTTTTAACACGGCCGAAGCCGCTGGCAGGAGCCAGTTTCAAATGAATCGGTTCAGCGTTGTGAGCGTGAAAAGGTAACAGACAGGCAGACAAAGTTTCTGTCGCATTTATAATAATATAGTATCGTTATAGGCTTTTTTATTATCCCAAGGGAACATATCCAGTGGTGAAAATCATCCTACATCCTTCTCCAAGGTCCTATCTATCTCTATATCAAAATTAATCGAAATTGGTTCAGCGGTTTAAGCATGAAAATGTTACAAACAGTCAGACAGACAGTAATTTTCGCATTTATTAAAATAGTATGGAGTGGTATGGATAGTATTTACTACGACTTAGGTATTATTCAATGAATATTACCTACCTATTTCCTTTTTCGGGTAATTAAACATTCTGTGTCTGTATATTGTTTTTAAATGCATAGAAATAGCGATTGTCATATTTCAATGTCCGGGGTCGCTGCAAGTCAATTTGGAATTAATATGTACATAGTAATATTAAAGATAAGTTATAGTCATTTAATCACGCCTTAATAGCTGTAAGGGACTTGCATGAAGCTTGGCACACTGGGACGTTCCTTACAAATGTACCTGGGTAGTGATAACAATACTAGAACAAGATCCCAGAGCCCCCAGTATCAAAGAAACAAACTCTATGGCCCGTATTCCAGCCGATTGTCAGTTGTGATTGGCATATGATTCTTCAGATTGACATTACGTGTAGTCAAAAGAACAAGATCCCAGACGCCCCAGACGTTACTGAATCTTTCTACACAAAATCAAAAACCTGACGGCAAACTAAAAAGACGTAAACATATACGCGAGCTGGCTGACCAAAACCAGATGTATCCTCCGACTGCACAGCATGATTTTCTTCTTGTTTACATCTTTTTAGTTCGCTTTTTAAGTAGTCGGTTTTTTTGATATTTCTAATTAACTTTTTTTATTTTATAAAATGTTTTAGTATTTTTTTAGAATTAGGTACATTTAAACATAGCAGTGTTATATATTTTTGAAATCACCTCTTACAACCCTTTATTTTGATATCCCACACGATGGGTTTGGAAGAAATATAAAATTTGGTGACCCACAATATGGCGCCCAAAACTCGCCATTTTCTTATTTTACAATTTTAATGTAGCTAGTGACACACGCAGGGTTAAGACAAATCGATTGACGAACGAGTCATCAAAATCGACCAACGCGTTTGGTCTCTGGAACGCCACATAGGAACAAACATACATACATAGACTGATAAACACATTACCCTCCTTCGGCAGTCGGGTAAAAATATGTGTTACGTATTGAGTGATTTTAGTAGGCATATACTTTGAACAGCCGACTCCGACGGCCAATAAAAAGTATTCAAAGCGTAATTAGTAAATGGAATAGTCTCAGCGCTGGTCGCCACCTTGGGTGAGGTCTTACTCTATAGATTTAAATAATGAAAATAAAAGTTCAAGTTAGCAAGTATTCATACGTTCAAAGTATGTAGGTACTAAGACTACTCAATTCCAATTATTTTGTGTTGAAAGATTTCGGTAACGTTTGGGGTGTCTGGGATCTTTGACTTGAGCATGAAAACTAACCAACCAATCACGCAACTGTCCATTTTGAGTTGAGCATAAGTCAATGCTGCTGGAATACCGGCCAATCCCACACATGTTGTGCAGGAGAAAATAAGTAGTCTGAGGGCTCTGGGATCTTGGACCATCGGTACTCATTGTGTTTTAACCTTGCTAAAACAAAAGATATCTATACTAATATTATAAAGCTGAAGAGTTTGTTTGTTTGTTTGAACGCGCTAATCTCAGAAACTACTGGTTGGAATTGAAAAATTCTTTTTGTGTTGGATAGTCCATTTATTGAGGAAGGTTATAGGCTATATAACATCACGCTACGACCAACAGGAGCAGAGCATAAATGAAAAATATTGCAAAAACGGGCAAAATTATTCCTTTTTGAGAGCTTCCGTTGCGTGCGCTGCGTAAACGGTTTAATTACACAACAATCATGTATGTAGAGTAGGTAGGGTTGATGGGTAGGTAGGTAGCCAGTTGACGGGAGCGAAGCCGCGTGGGACAGCTAGTCTATAAATATGATTCTCAAACTTACACAAACTGTTATCATAGGTAGGTATTATGTAAAATGAAAAAATATTATTTCTTGTTATAAAATAGGCAGTCACGATGGGGACTGTCGACAGAAGTGAAACACTGCGGCCAGTTGTTCCAAAGTTTTAAGTTTTAAAAATCGTTCAACGCACAGCGCAGACTGCGCGAGCGCAGTCTGTTGTATTTTAATAAAAAGAGAAAAAAGCACTTTAATTTTAATTTCAGTTATACAGTGATGTACAATAAACAGACATGCGATTGCAGCAACCCCGAGAGATTTACCGTCATTTATATATTTAAGAGTTATATAATTGTACCTCGGCCTACTCTTCGACATCATCAACATCAACAGCCTTTTTTTAATGTTCCATCTGCTGGGATTCAGGCCTGCTCTTATAGAGGGAGTGGGCTATAATCCACCACGCGGGCCCAACGCGGATTGGTAGAAATCACATGTCTTCGAATTTTTAGCTCTAGGACATGCCGGTTTCTTCACGATGTTTTCCTTTACCGTTTTGAGAGCAAATGGTGATGTAATAAATTACACAAAATAATGCGCCTGCTCGGCATCGAACTCACGACCTACAAATCGTAAGTCGGTGCCGTTACCACTGCGCCACCACTGCTCTCCCCCTCCTCAGCCTACCTCTACAAACAAAAAAAAACCAGCCACGTGCGAGTCGGACTCACGCACGTAGGGTTTCGTACCATTTTCGCAAAAAACGGCATTAAAATCACGTTTCTTGTATGGGAATAAATAAAATAAAATATAAAATAAATAAAAAAAAAACTCCACTTAAATATATATTTTATTCTGTTTTTAGTATGTTTTGTTATAGCGGCAACATAAATACATCAACTGTGAAAATTTCAAATGTCTAGCTATCACGGTTCATGAGATACAGCCTGGTGGCAGACGGACAGACGGACCGCGGAGTCTTAGTTTTTTACCCTTTGGGTACGGAAGCCTAAAAAACAATATAGAAATCGGTCTACAATAATTGATGGAGAAATCGGTGAACGTACATTAAAAAAACTGGCCAAGTGCGAGTCGGACTCGCGCACGTAGGGTTCTGTACCATTATCGCAAAAAACGGCAACATAATCACGTTTGTTGTATGGGAGACCCAATTAAATATTTATTTTATTCTGTTTTTAGTATTTGTTGTTATAGCGGCAACAGAAATACATAATCTGTGATTTAATTTTTATCGGGAGCGCTACAAAAAGGTGCGCTCCGAGGAATAAAAATGGTGCGCCTCATTAGGTGCGCCTCAAAACTGTAGCGCTTCGAGGAATACCTCAAAATTTCAACTGTCTAGCTAACACGGATCATGAGATACAGCCTTGTGACAGACGGACAGACAGACAGACTGATAATGGAGTCTTAGTAATAGGGTCCCGTTTTTACCCTTTGGGTACGGAACCCTAAAAATATACAATCGAATATAAAACCAAACACAAAATATTTGTGGTTACACGTATTTAAAGTACCAAATTTAACTTTCATGGCCGAAATAAAATCTATTTACTATTGAATACATTTTTGACTTTTGCATATGTAGTATGTAATTCAGTGTACTACATACGAGTATGTCAGTACATATTTTGTATTCGCAGAGCAACGTGTAGACATCGAACATTAACTGATTATGTTATTGGATAACTTTGAAATATTATATGCCTGTAGGTATCTAACCTATGAATGTAGGTATATTGGTACTAAGGAGGTCTATATTGCCTCTACTTTGGACTTTAGCGTCTCTGCTAATGTTTTTTTTTTGCAGAATTGCGATGGCTGAGCTGTCAATCCCTAGCGTAGGTTGGTGGGATCAATGATATTCAAATAAACAGATACGTTATACACTCACAAAACAATTAAAAAAGTGTTACGCACAGCAGCGGCAGCACACATACACACTTTTCATTCATCTGACATTTCACTACAAGTAGAAAGGGATGGCTTGATAAAACCAACAAGAAAAAAAAAACCGCTAGTGTTTGTCACTTGCGTGAGAATGTAAACAACCATTATTCTGACCACCAATGTTGTTATTTTTTTCTAACCGCCAAATATCAGAATATTAGGAAAAAAAATGAAATAAATTAGTAAATTGAGGCGTATTGCGTACTTACATATGGTATGAGATCCCTTCTGTTTTATGTACTTTGGTATCATAATTGGTACAATTTCTAAATACACACGATGGCATTTTGTTTTTGTTTGAACAAAGCCTATCGCTCTTCGCCATGCGTGACATAAACTAAAGACTAAAGGCCACAATTGTTACATATTCGAGTCTTCACAATGCGCACGCTCATAACATATCTGTTTATTTGAATATCATTGGGTGGGATGGAATGAAAGGAGTTCACTTCACAAAATTATGTCATGACGGTGAGATGTCTACAGAATCGACCGAATATGAATATCTTTAACAAATAAAATAAGATGTAAACGCAAGAAAATTTAAAGCTTGATTATATAATCCTATCATAGTAGGCAATATTTTATTACAGACCTTATTCCACATAATCAAAGCTCAAGGCCTACAGTTACAACCATATACTTATGCCTACCTACTACCAAATCAAGCCATGGTAAATAGCTATCAATGGGTAAATAACAAAAAGATTTGATCCCAATCTCCGATACAATTCCAATCTGATTCGGTTTGAACGCGTCATGAATAAAACATGGTTGTTTGACAGGGTGGTGGGACCAACCCTTTCCCTCCATTTATTATATGTGTTCCATACTGGTCGCCCCCTCGGTTTTTTGTGACAGTTCACTCGAAGGGTTCGGGGATAGTATCGATTTTTCTTTTTTGGCGAGCGGCGAAGCTGCCAGTGAGGACCGAATTTCAAATATTGTCTATTGTATTTTAGAAAGCTGTCTGTTCTTACTCGTAGGTGGATAGAAAACACAATTGAAGGTTGCACGGATGTAAAGAATTGTGAAATTTCTTTTTTTAAATAATATTCATTTGCCTTGCTCGCGGGTTTATTCTGTTTATAAGAAGTCTCTTATTTTGGCGTCAAATTAAGTCTTTAAAGGTCTGAAATTTTGAAATGTTTGTTTAGATACTATCTACATAATGTTAATAACTTCATCGCAACATTTCTTAAAACAATGTCTATGCAATGAACTATAGATTGTGATATATCATTTCAAAGTTAATTTTGTATGCTTTCAAATTATATCAAATTAATTTAATTTTCTTAGTGAAATTATTCGGCATTATTGCAATAGGTCTAAGTTGTGGACGTCTAAATTAATAATATAATAAATAATTTATGTTATTAACCCCTCAATAGTTAGTAGATACCCCCTGCTCCTAATACCATTTTTCATTGACCGAATGAGTTTCCTGATGGATTCTTGTGGATTTTCCTGCTAAAAGCAGTTTTCAGGTCTTCTATCGACGCTGGAGTTGGACATCTTCCTCGTACCCGCCTTTTCAGCTCGTCCCACATATGTTCAATCGGTTTCAAATCACAACTGAGGGCTGGCCAGTCTAGTGTGGGCATCCCGACTTATTTGAGGTACTGTCTAGTCACTGCAGTGATTTTGTTTTACGCTCCATGACATAAGGTGAATATTGAAAGAGGTTGAAAGCTACCAAAATTACCTTTCAAATGATATACCACAATCCATAAGTTCATTGCATAGAAATCGAAAAAAATGTTTTGGACAACGCGCCATAAAGAGATTCCAGTTTATTGCTCGCGAGTGTACTTACGTGAAGAGAAAACTTACTAAACGACTTTTAAAAACTTAGTCAAAGCTAAAAAAACAAATAACATTCAAATTTCGACCACTTGACGACCATTAGTTTGAATGTATTACATTAATCCAGTTAACATAACATGCTAATTATATGTTAACGTTTTTGCATAATAAACTTATTTGTCTTTGACATAACAACATACAGAAATAATTAAATGGAAAAAAAAAATGGAAAATCTAAGTATCGAAATAGACGCCCTTTTATACCGCAAACAGAGGTAGGTAGGTATTGCAATGGAATCTACTTATGTTTATTAGTTAACAAGCCCGATGGGATTAATTAAGATGTATTTTCAAAAATCCTTCCAAAGTGCTCACATTCGTTACATAGGCAGGCACATATTTGGGCAGAAACCAATGGTTCTAGACCCAGCGCTACTATGTAGGATTCCAGTGAAGCAAATCTGCTTTGAGCGCAACCACAGTGAAGTCAAAAAATGTTTGTCCCAACCTATTGAGTAACTGTGATGTACGCTGCCATGCCTGAAACAAAGCAGAAAGGTTCCATATTCCATAATATGCTAGTGTGAACTTTACTATAGTTATCAGGGTTTTGGGCTGCAGACTTCTTGTCCCGAACTACGGTTAATACTTAGGATTGACCGGTAAAACCAAAGATTTACCAAATCTCATTGGTAAAAGTCCGAAATGATCTATGATAATCTTGGGGAATACACTACACGCGTATTCTTCATCGAAGATGATATTCGCTAATTTCGGGGTCTTACCAGAAATCATTATGGTAAATCCAATGATATTCAAATAAACAGATTCGTTATACACTCACAAAACAATTGAAAAAAGTGTTCCGCACTCACACTTTTCATTCATCTGACATTTCAATACAAGTCGAAAGGGATGGCTTGATAAAACCAACAAGAAAAAAAGAGACAGCTAGTGTTTGTCACTTGCGTGTGAATGTAAACAAACATTATTCTGACCACCAATGTTGTCATCTTTTTCTAACCTCTTAATATCAGAATATTAGGAAAAAAATAAATAAATTGAGGCGTATTGCGTACATCCACAGAACAGAAAAAACGTGAGACCCCTTCTGTTTTATGTACTTTGGTATCATAATTGGTACAATTTCTAAATACACACGATGGAATTTTTTATTTTGTTTTTGTTTCAACAAAGCGTATCGCTCTTTGCCATGCGTGACATAAACTAAAGACTAAAGTTCACAATTGTGACCTATCACAATGCGCACGCTCATAACATATCTGTTTATTTGAATATCATTGGGTAAATCATAGGATTTAACTCCGATATTGGTAAATGTCAAAACATTGTAAAGTCTATAATACACTATGACACAAAATGATGAGAACAATTATGAACTGAATCAATCAGTTCAGTTCAGTAGCTTCAGCAAATTATATTATCTGTGACCAAAGTAAATTGAAATTGTGTAAGTATCTACCCGACTGCGCAACGCAAAGGGGTTTAATGTGTATATCAGTATATTTATGTATGTATGTTTATTCCTATGTGGCGTTCTGGAAACCAATCACGTAGGCCGATTTGATAATTCTTACGTCTATCGATTCGTCTTAACCTTGTGAGGGTAGCATTTATTTTTCTTGGTAATCCGCGATCAGTTTCAAACTTTCAGCGGATGAGTTGAAGTTAAACATTGGCGGGAAGAGCATGAATCCAGCGAACCATCAACTCCGTATTCGTGCTTAGATCAAAAAAGTTGTGGGTGGACTACACAATGTCTTTCCTTTGCCTGTAACTTCTTGTTTTCAGTGCGGCAGCCTTTCCAGTCTTTCCTAGTATATTTTGTGATGCTCTTGATCTCGTCCATGACGGTACTCATTGATAACTCCTTGTTTATTTCAATGTTCGTCACAAGCCAGGGAGGGAACGCCACTTTTGACCTCACAAAATTGACCTCAAAATAGCATTCTGCATTCTCTGTATGATGCTAATGTTTGAGTTATAGGCACTGCCCAAAAGTTGAATTCCATAAAACCACACTGGCTTCAAGATCACTTTATAGATTAAAAGTTTGCTGTCGGTACTCAGATTACTGTTTCGTCCCATGATCTAGTGTAAGTTCTTGTAACGGATACTATGCTCGTGTCTCTTGGCCTTTAGATGTTTCTTCCACGTTAGACTTTGGTCGAGATGTAACCCTAGGTATTTTACGCTGTCGTGGTGAAATAGTGTGACATTCTCGAGATGTGAACCGATTTGCTTACGCTAGTCTTTATCCATCCATGCCATGCCATGTGGTTATTTTGTCGTTAACCCTTGCAGCATGTGAGAGACCATAACAGGATCTGTGTGGCTCGCCAGTAATGCGGTGTCATCAGCCAATGTTGCTGTAGTAATCTCATCAGCTTGCGGGAGATCTGCAGAGTATAATGTGTACAAAACCGGTCCCAGTACTGACCCTTGCAGTACTCCAGCAGCTATATTACAGAACCACGACGTCTCATCTGCTCCTTTTAATTGAAATATTCTTTCCGACAAATAGGATTTCATTAGTGAGTAGTACTGGTGGGGAAGACGAGTGTAGCTGGGTACATTAAAATTGAAACAAGGCGGCTTTTGGGCGCCATATTGCGGAGTCCCAACTTTTCTTCCATACCTGTCGTGGGAAGTATCAATGGGTATAAGATGTGATTACAAACCCGATTCGAAAAAAAAGTGACAGGAACCTACTTAAAAAGTTATAAATAAAAAAAGTTAATGACGAAAATCAAAACACCCGACTGCAACTAAAAAGACGTAAACATGAAGAAAATCATGGTGTGCAGTCGGAGGATACATATGGTTTCGGTCAGTCTGTCAGTCAGTTCGTGATTATTAAGAGAGTGTACACGTCTGTATGTAGACACTCTCTTATAACACCAACAGAACTGGCACAAATCACAACACCATGCATACACTATCTATTTTTAAGATTTAAAATTGTGTCTTTTATAAAAAAAGAAATAACGGAACGAAGGAGCCTGGATCTCACGACACAGGGAATCCTAGTGTGAGGTCTAGGAATTCAATCCACTTTAGAGATGGGTAGCTATTCTAATAACTAGCTAAATAACGGCTATTCAAAAAATAGCCACGGCTACGGTATTCGAGAATACGATAGCTAGCTATTGGCTAGCAATATCCAGAGTATAATGGTTGTGTGTGTTGTGTCGCGTCGTAAAATAGTTTTAATAATATTATGTTATAATTTATTCTGTGAATAGATAGTTGTGAAATAGATCGTTTGGAAAACGTTGTCAAAACGCAAACCGCGTTTTGTTGTGTTACTTAAAAATCACGTAACGACACATAACTATATCCTTCTGGTTTAAGATACAACGAGTAGCTGCCGTAGCCGATAGCCGCACAAAGTAGCCGTGGTCGCGATAGCCACCTTAGCCGCCGTAGCCGATAACCGGGATAGCGGGGTAGCTGAGGAAAGCCCCTTGGCGGGGTAGCCGAACTAACTATCATTCAGTGGGTGGTTTTTTTTTTACTTTAATCTGAAATCCTATAGCCAAATAGCTAAATAGCTGGCTAGTTAGCCGGCTAGTCAGCCGGCTAGTTAGCCGGCTATTTCATGCCTAATAGCCAGCTAGCTAGGTTATTGAAATTACGGCCAGCTACCCATCTCTAATCCACTTGAATGTAATCTTATCAAATAAATTTATTCTATTTTATTCAAATAGTCGACTTCGTGAAAATAAAATCGTCTGACAAACTTAATACTTACTTTGATTTAGCTAATCAATCATTCCTTAATTGTTCTTATGATTTAGTATCATAAATATAACAGTTTTTTATAGCCATAAAAAAAAATCAACATTTTCCAGTCGCTAAAAGAAATCCTAAGATTTGCCGTGTAAAAGCCCTAAGTTAGCGATTACCATGCATAGATCATTTCGGCTTTTTACCAGCAAGACTAGGTAAATCTTAGGTTTTGCTGTACTTCGGGTTTTTACAGCAACATGTAGATACATTTATCTACCAGACTTAGGTAGACCAGGCTACAGGGTAGGTACCTATTTAGTACCTACAAAATTCGGTCTAGTGAGTTATATTACACACAAACAAATAATTTTCATTTTAAAAGGTCGCCGTTACCGAAAATGCACGATAAGGAGCACTATATATCACAAAGTTACATAGTATACTATGTACAAGGGGAAGTTTTTTCATTTGCTAAAGTGACTGAGCGAAAGGGGTGACAGACAAAAGAGTTATCATTTCGGATTGCACCCTTTTATTGACAGACGTATAGCACCCCTAAAAGTATCGTGTGAACTCCAATCTGATTTTTCGTCAGTTTTGTATCATATGTAGTTTTGTACCTTTAAGGAACTGTGTTTGTCCATATTTATATTTTTGACACTTATTAAAAGACTAGCTTCTGCCAGCGGCTTGGCCCGCGTGAAAAGTGTTTTATCATGCCAAGGAAACATTATACCGGATAAATAGTAGCCTATGTGCTATTGCAGACTATAATCTATCTCTGCGCCAAATTTCATCTAGATCCGTTGAGCCGTTCTGGCGTGATTGAATAACAAACATACATACCTATATCCATCCAAACTTTCGCATTTATAATATTATAATAAGATGTAAAGAATTGAATAAACAATCGTGACAGCAAAAGTAGGCAAATACTGTGACTTACAAAGTGACAACCAATTTACGTATTTGTATTTTTATAAATAAACCTTAAACCCGGGTCGGGTTCGGGGAATCAGCGAGTATGCACATTGCACAAAGTATTGCTATTTAATTTTTCTTGAAGTGAAATATCGCACTAAGGCACCTAAACAAAATATTTCGGTAGAACATTTCAACTTAACTGCAACTATTTGCTACGCCGTAGGCCGTAGAGGCGTAGACCTTACATATCAAAGACGCAGTCAACAAAAACACTATAAATCATTAAACGATCATTTTCCTCGCTCGTTCATCAACTCAAACGAAAGCAAAACTGTTTGGTACGACAATTTCACCGAAGCGAAATTACGATCGACTACCTTCCAGTCTTCCACATAAGATTTATGAACCGATTCTCTCCAACATTCCCTTTTCATATAAACGCATGAAACTTTCCTTCGCGCTCATAATTTTAGATTCCCTCCGAGAATATTTTTTCCTTCGGCGCGGGAGGGAGATGGTTGGCGTGCGAGCGAGACGGGTATAAAATCCATACTTATAATATTTGCAGCCTCCACTCTCAACACTCACACATACGAAACACGATTTAGCACTCCATGGAGAGTTTCGGACAGCGTACAGGGTGTTTGGAAAGTTGAGATTATAAAATTACTCTTTTTTATGTTTTGTTTGATACTCACTGATATCTGCCGAAGCTGCAAATAAAAGATGTTGCCTTCGTTGTCCCTACTTTATTGCGAATCGTCGGCAGTATTCAGAATCGAATGACAAGTTTTTTTTTTATTGATCAGAATAACACAATATGATCATAAAAGAAATGTTCTTTCAAAACTCAGTTATTGATGTCGAACTTTGTATGTCAAGATATGTAGTATTTAACAGTAAAGTTACTGATTTAAAAAAACGCTATAAAAAATAACTAAAACGCGAGCTTCCCAGCCTCATCTTGTATTGCGTCCAGCTAACCAGGTGTAGCTGCCATTACCATGTTTTTTAAACTGTTTTGACTGGAAATGCGTGAAAACTGAAAAACGATTAATCGCTGTCTTGTCAACGGGTGAAGGAAGTTCCGGTATAAATTAATACTAAGAAGGTTTTTTTTAATTGTTTTGAAAATAATACCAAGTAGGTTTTTTTATTTTTGCAAACTGAAATAGAAATGCTTTTGCTAGGATGACCTTAATTCTTTAAAAACAAAATTACACGTGTTGCTTAAGTTATCTTTAAAACAATAATCCATGCTAATTTGTACATGCGAAAGTAACTTTGTCTGTCCGTTCGTTACGCTTTCATGCCAAAAATTGGACTTTAGAGAAGGACATAATTATTATGATATCTTTTATCCGAGAATAAGTTCCTTTCATATAATCGCCCACATTCACGGGCGTAGCCGCTGGCAGAAGTTTGTAAAAAAATATTATGTGCTGCGAATTTACATAGGTTAAAACTCACTGAATTGTCAATCTTGATTAACATCTTGTTTTTTACACGAAACTTCGTCGTGGATTGCGAAAAAAATATTGCGTCATTACGCACCTGTGGTATTGAATAAAACAAAAGATTCGCAGAATTCGTTATTATGTTTTTTTGGTGAAAGGGTTTATGAACTTTAAATAATGTCTGTAGCGGTTGATCATAATGCCATAAGTATAAATAGGGCAAGAAATTTACATAGTAAAGCGCAACCGATTTTTTTTTCTTTTATTCCTCATAATAACACTGCACTGTCATCACTTGCACTTGCGTCGTGTTTTTTACAGGATACATCAGCGGCTATACCTACTGTTACTTATTTTTTTTCAACACACTTGCTCATAAAGTGGCTCTAATTTCACCGCAATTAGGCACATAATGACACCTGTTATCAAACTGTGACTTTTTCATTACTATTATTCACAAGTGAGTTAAAGAGTTTTTTTTTTAATTTATTGGTTGAGTTGCTTTGTTCTTAAAAAAAGTTTCAATACAAAAAAGATCGTGCTCAATAGAACAAATGCAACACATTTCATGCAACTTCGTATTTAAATAGATAATTTCAACTTGTACGTGTTTAATAAATAAAACTGTCTCTCAAATATAATTTTTGTTTTTGTCTGTAATAAAGAAAACTTGAAATGCCCCATTTTGTACGTGGCTAAAACACTATCCGAGAAAAGCCAAAAAAAAAAAAAACTATTTAGTCTATGGCCGATCGCCATTGTTAGATGCGCGCGCATAGGAAAACTGATTAATTTTGCCCGCCTTTGCGAAAAAAATTTCACATTTCGTTTTCACTATTTAAATTACAGTTATTTATTAATTAAAATGTCTACAAGTACTAATTATGAAGAAAATGATTTAACTTGTACACCGCCCGATATAAAATGTGAAGCCCTTAACGTTATGGAAAGTTTACTACCTGAAAACTCCAAGGAAAAATATCTATTAGCGTACCAAAATTTCATACAATGGCAAAACAACAAGAATACGCAGTCTTTTTCAGAAAATGTGTTCATGGTGTACTTCAAAGAATTATCTTCTAAGTATAAATCTAGCTCTTTGTGGTGTATATACTCAATGTTAAAAAGTACAGTCCGAACATAGAATGGAGTGGACTTAAAAACATACTCTAATTTGTCAGCCTATCTAAAGAGACTAACCTATGGATATAGAAGCAAGAAATCAAAGGTTTTATCGTCTGACGATATTGCAAAATTTATAAAAGATGCTCCAGATAACCAATATCTGGCTACTAAGATAAGTTAAAATATTTTTAAATATCTACGCGACTTCAGCCTGTGTTGTGTGTTGTACTTAATTATTGTTTCTTTTTCCAGGTTGGTTTAATATTTGGTGTAACTGGTGCTTGTAGGATACAAGAATTAACAAATATAACTGTAAAAGACGTAGAGAACCATGGCCAGATGCTTTTAGTGAAGATACCTATCACGAAAAATAAAATACCGAGGTCTTTCACCATACACGGTCCATTCTATGAAATTGTTAATAAGTATGAAAGTTTGCGTTCACCAAAAGCAAAAAATGACCGTTTCTTTCTTAACTACCAGAATGGTAAATGTACCTGTCAGCCGTCAGCCTATAGGTATAAACAAATTTGGTTCTATGCCTAAAGATATCGCAAAGTTTTTAGGTTTAGCAGATCCTGAGAGTTACACTGGACATAGTTTCAGAAGAACTTCAGCTACATTGCTGGCTAATTCAGGAGCCGACAAAATGACTTTAAAGCGTTATGGTGGGTGGCGATCTAGCAGTGTAGCAGAATCATACGTAGAATATTCTATACTAAACAAGAAGGAAATTTGTGCAAAAATCACAAAAATAATTAGACTCGATTCTGAGGCGCGTCCTACTGGCGAAACACCAAGTACATCCAATGATTGGATTTCACCTACCTATACGAATAATGAACCATCTCAAATAACAATAGAACATGAAAGTATTTCAGTAAATAATGTATCTGATGAGACCGCTATGCTACCAAAAATAGTTAATTATAATTTTACTAACTGCACATTTACTAATTGTTTCTCTAAATAAACTTTTTATCTACTAAATAAAATTATATTTTTGTATTATTTTCTTCACAAGTGTGTTGAAAAACGTCGTATGATACACGTGTGTATTGATGATTATCGTCCTCGGCTCTCTTAAGACCCTCGCCTGACGGCTCGGGTCTCAATGGCGCCTCAGCGATAATCACCAACATTACACACTTGTACCATAATGTACTATTATTCTACGACGGCTGATTTTCCGTCAGATATCTTTAGACGTGAAATTGAATTTTAGTCTTTTTTGTATGGAAAAGCTGTAAAAAATCATAGTTGTTTCTTCCGGTGTTAGACGTATGAAAGACATAATTAGAAAAAACACACACAAAAGAGGTAAAATGATAAAAAGGCGGCATTAGGTTTTTGTAGAGTAAAATTAAATTAAATTCCATTAAAATTCCGAAACACGCTGTATGCCACCTCACGCCCACACGGGTCGCTCGGCGTCGCGGCGCTCCCAAGAAAAAATGTACGATGCCATAAAAAATCAGCGTTCGTTCGCTCTCGCAATTTTTACCCGTTTTTTCCCCTCGGAGGGTCGCCCGTTTCCATGGAAACGGGGACCGCCCCTTCCCCAACCACTGCTAAAAGCTGCATCAATATTTTTATGGGTAACGAAAGCTATATTTGCTTTTGAATCTTAGGTTTCTGGGGATTTATTTTCTTTGAACAAAATATGTTGCTTGCTTGTCTGAGTGCTTCTTCTACCAATAGTCGGGAGTGATTTGAGGTACAGTTTGTACAATTTGACACTGTCATTCAGATGCAAATGTAACAAGAATGGATGTGAGATTGAAAAGCGGTGAGGTTGGTTGCAACGGCCCAATCTCTTCAGGGGAGGGCCATTCTGGGATATTTTCCTGCGGTCGGAAAAAGTTTATGCTGACAGTTAGGAAGGGAAATGGCAGGGTATTTGGAATCATGTAAAACCTCACTTCCTGGCAATGATAAGGCCCTCGTTTTCGTCAATCCGCTTAGTTGTCGTTAAAAAAGACTTAGGTATTTAGAGATTATGATATATAGTTTGGTCGGTACTGCGATACATAAAACTTTTTTTCTTACAATGAATATAGTATTTTGATTACGCATAAATACCTACATAAAGGTCCAATCAATCGTCTTAATCAATAATTCTATTTTCAGTTATGGTGACTATAGCAATTTAGATTACTTGCAGAGATTTGATTAGAGCACATTACTTGCAGAACGGATGGCCGATGGAGCTGGAAGATTCTGAAGTGGCGACCGCGGACAGTATACGTCGTGTTACGTTTTTACTCATGTATGACTAAGGTAAGAACAATGTAGTAAACGTAAAACTTCGGCATAAAACATGTGAGTTTGGTCACTTTCCACTTAAGGTCCTTCCACCGCTTTAGTGGCCTAAAACGGTTACTTTCTAAAGCGTACTCCTTAATACATTGTTGTTCTAATCTTTTTTAGAAAAAGCAATAAATTTATTAATGATTCATTAAGTTACATTATTTGTGAAACCTTTTTTTTTCGTGTAACTGATAGCTTTGTTTAATAAAAAAATTAACAACACGATATTTTTTCGCTACTTTTGGATACTCCTCGAAAACGACTTGTATGTTTAAAAATATTCTTACACTGTAAAATGTATGGCTAGAAAAAATGAAATAGCATAATATTAGGTAAATTTAAGAATATTTTACAAAGATTTTTTTGATTTTCCAGGTTCAATATTGATATTCTGGCTCCGAGCGAGCGCACGGCCAGTACTACGTTAACATTGGGGCAAGTTGGTGGTGTGTCTGGGTCAATTATCAAAATAATTAACATCATGGTAGGTATACGTCATAGGCTTACTCATTTTAAACTACACTTTAAAAAAACTATTCAACTATTGAAAGGAATTTAATGAAAATATACATATACAATATTATAAAGAGGAAAGATTTTTTTGTTTGTTTGTACCGAATAGGCTCCAAAACTACTGGACCGATTTTAAAAATTCTTTCACCGTTGGGAAGCTACTCTATCCCCGGGTGACATAGGCTATTTTTTATCCCTGTATTCCCACGGGAACGGGAACTACGCGGGTGAAACCGCGAGGCGTCCTCTAGTGAAAACATAAAATTCATTAAATTCTTTCTGGGTCAAATATCAAACTAATTAACATCATAGTACACGTCATAAGGCTTACTCATTTGAAACCACACATAGAAATAACTATTGAAAGGAATTGAATGAAAACATGAAATTCATTAAATTATTCATTATATTACTTACAATAAAGTGTTATTCGTATCTCACATTGATGTGATCTTTCTTTTGTAACAGATAACATGCTTTTGTTCTTAAAAATTATGACGGTAAAAAAGTACCTAAAATACATATTTCGGAACAATTATGTACAAGGCCTATGGTTGAAAAACTATGTAAGAAACAAAAAAAACTGTTTTACAAAAAAATACTACCGACTTCCAAATAAAAAAATTACAAAGTGAAAAATAACTTTCTTTTTGGAAGTCGGTGTCTTTTGTAGGTACTATCTTTTTGCGTTATGGCAGCGTTATAGACACCGACTTCCAAAAAGAAAGTAATTTTTCACTTTGTAGTTTTTTATTTGGAAGTAGGTAGTATTTTTTGTAAAAAGGTTTTTTTATAGTCGACTGCAAATAGTTAGGGAAAGCCTCGAAGTCGGTTGATAACAGTTTGTGTCACCAAACATTATAATAAAAGATTTACCTTTACCTGTTAACATAATTGCTCGTACAACAACTACTTACTTACCTAATTTATCTAGCTAATTTACCGAACACGAGAATAAACAGAGCCATATCTATGGCAAACACAAAAATATATCATTTTCTTTCGACGGAGTAGAAGCACAAGCAAGCAAACATACTGCCAGTAACTTAATATTTGGAAATCAATTATCCATAAGAATTATTTGTTGGCCGGAAAATAACTGGATTAAGGGAATAATATAATGTCGTTTATTTCTGATAGGTATGATATATTCGTGATGGAGGACGTTTGGTTACGGTTTGTAGAGAAATTACAGTTTTTATGTTATTCATTCTTTAGAAGTTTTGAGTTAGCTATAACAAAGTGATGCACAAGTATTTTGCACATTTTATGCTTGACACATAGTGTACCATATCTACCGAACTGAAAGGCCTAAAACGAAACTGACAAGTCAAGCATGAGTTCCTGTTTTGATATTATGTGGCAAATTATTACACTAATGTAGTTTCAGGTTAGAAAATTATATAAATACTTCGAAGTCGATGGATAAACACCGCCCATAACATACGCCTCTTAATAAAAAACTTACACATACTCTATGTATAAACATAAATAAAAAGTCCCCTTACTTTTTTACAAATAAAACCCCTCTGATTGGCTGTGCTCCCCAATAAAAAAGCTAAAGACGCGTGCTGCGCGCGCACGCGTTCCACCATTCAAATTCAAATAAGGAACGCACGCGCGCCGTATGTTACATACGGTAGCGGCTGCAACTTATTATTAAAATTTTGTCCATTTTAAAGTGATCCCTCGCGCCCCTTCTAAATGAGTAAATCGGGAAAAATGTGCAGCGGATTAGGGGTCCAGTTAAAATAGTTCGTTGGCGTAAAAATAAGCTCGCGCAGGGAAAAAATATAAAATGAACGGTGGGGAAGTATTTTAAAAATAGAGAGGTCTCCCTTCCGACTTAGGGGAGTGAACGCGGTTGATATATTGACGGAGTTACTGGGGATTTTAATAACACCCAGCGTGTGTTAGTTTACTGAGTCCGTAAGATTTGTCAATGTGGCGTTTTGTGGGCGCTATTTTAGGTCGGTCGCGTGTCCTCGCCCCGGCCGGAGTATCGAGTTTCTAGATATTGTTTACCTGTTGTAAGTTCAAGTTACCCGCTTCCGTTCTGTCGAGTACGTGCGCCTTGCGGGGTGATCATATTGGCATTATATAGGTTAAGAATATAATATATTTGATTTACAGATAAGTACAGTAGTGAGTCGCTAAAATGACTGTGCCATCTCCATCCTATTTAGCATCTAGCTAGCGGATTATGGAGCTATGTTTGGAAAATTTAAATTCAAGATGAACATTGTCGTTTTCACTATGTTTTCGTTCGGTTAAAACAAAGCAGCCTACTTCATATGAAATTCTTTGTTTAAGTACCCAATTAACATTCTCAGGAATAAATAATGATATAGAAAACGTATTGTATATTTCGTTATCCATTAAAATACGTATAAATTATTAAATTAAGGCTGAAAGAATGTGAAAGTAAATATCAATGAGCGTCTATCTGAACCATAAAGAGAGAAAAAGAAAAAAAACAAGGATCAATTTAATTATCATTACTCACGCGCTCTAAAGCTGGGTTGAGACCGACAATTTATTATTATGGACCCGTATCCAATTTAAAACAACGCACGGCCGAATGGAGCCATTAGGTACGAGGGGACATTGTTTTGGTACCGTGAACACGGAGGGGAATCTTTGTGGAGTAGAAAAAACAATTTAAAAATAAAATGTAATAATTATAAAAGGGAGGGAGCGCGCGTGTCACTGCCACCTTATTTATTTCGATCCTCAGCTGCTGTTTGAATTTCGAATACGACGTTCGTTGTTACCGCCTTTGCTATTGGCATGCAGTGACATGTGGTTTATGAAAAAAAAGACCTGGCATAGAGAAAACGCGTTCTGATACACCTGTCATTTAAATGGAACAGATTTTTATCTTCTTCTATAACGAAATTAATTCGATTACCTCCATAACTTGGGTTTCCTAGAGCAGTAGTTTGGTCAGCTCAGCAGTAGTAGAGTATATTATTTAGGTACCAAAAATTATTCAAATTTATAAAATCACGTCATTAAAGTTATTCTTCAATCGATCATTTAAACTAAAACTACTTATTTACTTAAATAGGTACTTTGCAATATCTGATTATGTAAAAAAACCATAAAAACGTAATTATCACCAAATTATTAGGTACATAACTTTATTAACTCCATGCATTTAAGATTATTATTGTGAGAGAAATAATTTTTGCATCGATACAGACATCAGTAGAAAATATGCGGGTATTGCGGGCAAATGTTAATTAAATTAAATAGGTATTGATGTGAACATACCAACAGGCCTGAGGTTTTTATATAGCGGCGTGATTTGTGTTTTCGATAACAAATTGTTGGGGTAACTATAATAATTATAGATTTTAATGATAAACTTCTGCTCTCCCGAATGTATTTAAGCAAGATAAAAATAAAAGCTTTGAAGCGTTATTATTGGTTTAAATTGAATGCTAATAATATCAAAGTTACAGAAAACGGATCTCTTTCAACATTATATTGTAACTGGAGACAATAGGAAGATAGGTATCTAATAACTATGTACCTACTTATAAAAAAGAAATACATAAGATAAACACACACCCACAACACATTGATATAAAGATTCTCATATTTGTCTTTATACACTAAAATAATAGTCTACTTAATTATACTTCAATGCAGAATAAAAATAATACGACATTCAGTATTTTATTTTCCTGAGAAGTCTTTGCAAAAAAGAATAAATAAATTCATTAAGTTTATGTGTTAAACTTACTAAAAAGGTTGCATTGTTTTCGCGCCAATTAATCTCCATCTGTCAAAGTATTTAGCAATTTGTTATCTGTGCAGGCTGCAAATTGTCATATCTTTGCCCGAATCTTGCCACCTACGCGTTACCACTAAGAAATGTGTTACTTTGGTTTATGGGCACTTTATTTGCTGGTCAGTAGACACAGACGGACCACCCGAATTTTCGAACGCGTCACTCAGCTCAGTGCCCTTTTAGCCTGCATACGTAATTATTTCTATTGTGTTGCGCTGCGCAAAAAATGTAGTTGACTTTAAATTTCGGAGAAGTAACTTATCATTAGTTTGTTTCTTCGATTTTGCCATATTCAAACGACTTTGCCAATTTATTACTAAACTACTGAAATGGAAATGATCCTGTTTAACTTAAAAGCCCTAAATAAAGAACCAATTCACTTAGGTAGTGTCTCACAACAATGAATGAATAACATAATTTTCACACACCATTAAGCCTAGATAAGTATCTCATTTTTACCGTGTAATCCACACTTTCTTTACGATGTCCAACGTTCAAAATAACAGAAATAGCCTCAGCTGCGCCATTAACCATAAGGGGGACATTTGAGAGACATCTTTTTACAATGGCCCCCAAAATGACCAGAAAAAATCCACTTCTTTTTAACCAACAATGGTGTCTGATGCGAGGGTGGACGATCAATGATCGGGTAAACAAAAAACTGTCCTAAAATAATTGTAAATTCACTGGAAAGATTTATGTAGTTAGTAGTCATTGTGGTGAAAAATGGTGGAATGTTATCTTCTACTGGACTTCGGTGTCCGGTTGCAGATGTGTGTTTGATAAAAAATCGGCCATTGTGAATGCTCTATGCCAATTCCGAGCAAAGAGTAAAGAGAGAGCGCCGCTTTTTTTAGGACCACCGGCGCTTTTCCGAATTAGGAACGCTTCTTTTTAACGGTAATGAAATTATGGCTTTGGTTTTGGCCGGTTTTTAGTGATTTATGAACTACATTCAATGTTAAACGAAACTTATGATGCGGTGAAACGGTGTAAAACTTAAACAGTACAGCTAATCGTATTAATATTATAAATAAGAAAGTTTAGATGTTCAGATATGTATTTGTTAATCAATCTCACACTCGGGTATACTATGACCTGGATTAGAACTTAAGATACCTTTAACCAGAGAACTCTCCTTAGAATAATAAAAAAACTTGCACACGAGCGAAGCCCCGAAAAAAAACTAGTAAACAAATAACTTAAAAGCTATTTATTACTTTTTACCCGACTGCCGGAGGAGGGTAATGTGTTTATCAGTCTATGTTTGTATGTATGTTTGTTCCTATGTGGCGTTCCAGAGCCCAAACGCGTTGGCCGATTTTGATGATTCTTGCGTCAATCGATTCCTGCGAGTGTCACTGGCTACATTAAAATTATAAAATAGAAAAATGGCGCAGTTTGGGCACCATATTGTGGGCACATTTTTTCCCAATCCCTTCTTGTGAGGTATCAAAATAAAGGGTATTACGAGGCAATTTCAAAAATATATAGGTAACACTTATATGTTTCTATGAAGCAAATTCGAAAAATAATAACTAAAAAGTTATCAATAAAAAAGGTAATAAAAAAAACAAAAAACCCGACTGCAAAACGCCGCGCTAGCCGTTTTTCGTGCAGTTTTTAGGAGCTATCTACTCGTTATTTAAAATGAAATATCAACTAATAAAAATACATTAAATGTCTATATATTATTAATTCCAAAATTGTAGATTTCTCTTTTTTTTTTAATGAAGTATATGTTTCACTAATCTCCTTCGAAGAAAACCATAATAAAAAAACTTTTTGCAAAAAAATACTACCGACTTCCAAATACAAAACCACAAAGTGAAAAATAACTTAATTTTTTGAAGTCGGTGTCTTTCGTAAGTACCATTTTTTTGCGTTATGGACACCGACTTCAAAAAATTAAGTTATTTTTCACTTTGTGGTTTTGTATTTGGAAGTCGGTAGTATTTTTTTGCAAAAAGTTTTTTTATTTTTCACTTTTTAGTTGTACGTACCTAATAGGCAAGTTAGTAAGGGAACTATTTCGCCAGAATAGATTTCATTAAACTTGAACATAACCGGTGAAATGAGAGGTCTGCTTACCCCTTAAGAGTGAACTGGCGTGATGTTATGTTATGAAATGTTATAAACAACAAACAGACTTGCGATTGCAGCAATCCCGAGAGATTTGCTGTTATTTATTGAAGAGTTCTGTTGTATATCTCCGAAGTTCTTCATCAGATCTTCACCAAATTAAAATGGGACCAATTTCGGAACATACTTTTTCAAACAAAAAAAGAATTTTCAAAATCGGTCCATAATTGACGGAGTAATCGGTGAACATACACAAAAAAAAAAAAAAAACTTGAAGTCGAACATAGAACCTCCTCCTTTTTGGGTAGTCGGTTAAAAATGAGAAATAATGATTGATAGCATGCATCTCCTCGTAAAGTGTTCATTAATATTCTTTTGCACTAACACTAATGGATAGACAATTTGATAACGAACATTTTGTAAGTTTTATTTTTTTCAAAAGATTTTATTCTAAAATCTGGGCGTATTCACTACTGTAATTCATGCGCCACCAGTGCCGCTAGGCCAATAAGAATGCTCATATCTCACGCAGATTTTTTGGTCAGGGTACGGCCTTAAGAAGCGAACTAAAAAAAGACGCAAACCAGAAGAAAGGCATGCTGTGCAGTCGGAGGATACTTCTGGTGTTGGTCAGCCAGCTCGCGAATATGTATACTTCGACTGCACAGCATGATTTTCTTCTTGTTTACGTCTTTTTAGTTCGCTTCTTAAGCAGTCGGATATTTTGTTTTTTTTTTATTAACATTTTTAGCGTACCAGATCTTTAGTCAAAAATTCCTTCAAAAAATCTTTAAGAAAAAGTGAAACAAATCCTCGAAGTGCTGAAATCCTCAAAACAGTAGCATTCCACATCAGATTCTTCAAACATTCCTTAATTCTCAGCGAAGACAAGTGCCTGTAACCATGAGACCTCTTCGAAGTCTGACGAGGGTTAGACCACTCTAACCGCTGACAGACCACGTCTGCACTTGCATACCTTCCAACTGACACAAGCAACCACAATGCTATATACAGCCAATAGAATTTAAACCTTCAGTTTTTGTAGTAAAGGTTTAAATTCGCTCCAACTGATGTAACTCTTTGCTTGGTTAAAACAGCTAATCAAATTTGGACCTACTTTCTTGTGCGTAAAGGTTGAATGTGCACTGCAGGAACGGATTTGTGTCTATGATTATTTATAGTTTTAAAACTATCATCATTCGGTTCTAATCAAAGGAATTATTCAAGTAATGTGGGAATCGTCCTATGGGAATTGCTAGATACGTATTCATTGTTTAGCTAAAGAATAGTTCTCCTAGAACATACTTATTGAATAACTAGCGGACGCTCGCGGTTTCTCCCGCGTAGTTCCCGTTCCCGTGGGAATACAGGAATAAAAAAAAAGTTACTTAAAAAAATCAAAAAACCCGACTGCTTACAAAGCGAACTAAAAAGACGTAAACAAGAAGAAAATCATGCTGTGCAGTCGGAGGATACATATTCGCGAGCTTTCTGACCAAAACCAGATGTATCCTCCGACTGCACAGCATGATTTTCTTCTTGTTTACGTCTTTTTAGTTCGCTTTGTAAGCAGTCGGGTTTTTTGATTTTTTTAATTAACTTTTTTTATTTACAGCTTTTTAGTTATTTTTTTTAATTAGGTACATTTAAATATATAAGTGTTATATATTTTTGAAATAACCTTTTAAAACCCTTTATTTTAATACCCCACACGGTGGGTTTGGAAGAAAAAAATATTATTCCCCCACAAAAAGCGCCAAAAAGCCGCATTTTTTTTCTTTTCCAATTTTTATGTAGCCAGTGACACTCGAAGAATCATCAAAATCGGCCAACGCGTTTGGTCTCTAGAACGCCACATAGGAACAAACATACATACATACATAGACTGATAAACACATTACCCTCCTTCGGCAGTCGGTTGAAAAGTATATGTTACTCGGGGATAATGTAGCTTCCCAAAGTTGAAAGAATTTTTGAAATGGGTCCAGTAGTTTTTAAGTTTATTCGTTACATACAAAAATACAAATCTTTCCTCTTTATATTATTAGTATAGAAGTATATATATAATTACATAAGTGGATACACCTACTGGAGAGGTTTAGGTAAGTAACGAGTATCTAAGTATTTTAAACTACTCTGACATAAATTATTTTATTATTTAGGTTTACACTGCATTGTCCCATTGAATGGCAATGTTTCTTAGTGTGGGAAAAATAAACGCTATGTGGAGCCCAGTCAGCCACAATAACAGCCAGAAGGCTTCGCGACTGATCACTCAGAATACTGATAGACAAAGTTAGACAGAGATGCTGGACCGAACCAGGAACCTGCTGGAGGTCATGTTGAGATAGATTTGCCTAGCTGTGGGCTGTGCTGTGCAAAAAATACATGCTTAGCTTTCAATAAAATATAAATTACATAATACCATGTAAATAACCGTTTGAATGAAAATTGTATTAATTGACAAGATACCGTACTTGACAATTTGACATACAGTACGGTGCAGTGTTACAAATTTTAAAATTTAGCGATCGCCATTTTGCTTACGAAAACTATCGCGCGCTATTTTCTGCAAAGCGCACCCATTAATAAGATCGCTAAATATATTTGTGTTCAAATGTATTTAAAAGCGTTATGTTGAAGCATTTGAAATAGTAACTACAAAATACCTCAGCGTCAGATATTTGAAAAACCAATTACAAAGTACATTTTTAAGCAGTATTTGATTTAAAAATACCAAATAAGTATTTGTATTTCAATTAAGTATTTTAATTACAAGTAATAAAATTTGGCCCAACCCTGGCTGGTGGGATGAAACAGGCTGACAGTAACGCAATCGCTACTGCTGACCATGAGGTCCTGGGGTCTCAACCCATACAAAGAAACTGTGCCGACATACTGTACTGATTATACTGATTACTTGATTTATCTTTCGATATCGATTGATTATTAGATGGTGATCTATCTGTCGCCGTGGAGCGGAACCGAACGCGATCGATTTACAAAAAAATATCGGTATAATCAGATGGAAAACGTTAGTTACGTCGGCACGGTTTCTCTGGCTAACTCTTCTTTTCGTATCGCTTCTTTAATCTAATCAACTTAAACAACCAGTGGCTGAGTGAGATAACGTATGACTTTTTAGTCCCCGCCTCGAATAGTCATTTAAACGGTAAACTATCTCCGACACAAGCAATGAAGACGAACGACCTGCTTAATGAATCACTTCAGTTTGGCCATAGACAAGATGCAGAAGAGAATGGACTAGTCTATGGAATTTGTAATGTGCTTATCGGTTGAAAATAGATGCGTGCTGTACGATTTCCTACGCTCGGTTATGCGACGAAAGTTGAAAATTCTACAGAGCATGAGTGCACTCATGCTCTGTAGAATTTTCAACTTTATATATATATATATATTATATTATATATATATATTATACATATATATTATTTGTGGGTATTAAAACAGTAGAAAATAAGATTACTTTTTAGCATAAATTGGTTGGCTACGTTCGTAGCACTTTCGTAGCAACGTGCGTAGACAGACGTAGCGCTTTTAAAGCCTATGTTTGTGCAATAGCATTTTAATATTATTTTACTTATATCGGTGAATGTTATTGTGTATTCACAATTCACATTACGAGCAACGACGTAAGTAGGTAAAAAAAACCTGATATTATAACGTTCATAAATAAAAATAGGATAGTATTCAAACGAGCGAAAATAAATTCTAATTAAAGGTGTAAAAAAACTGAGAGACAAACAGTTGGCGAATACATAATATGTTTATAACAGCGACCTGAAAATAAAAGTATGTCTCCTTTTTCTGTCTGCAGGGTCTAAAGTAACCTAACATGAAGGAGATGACTGGAGCTAAGTTCGTTCGCTTTGCTCGCTCACTTCAGCTCCCGTCATCCCCTTCGAACCTAACCTATCCGTGTCGGGATTCTCTAAGCTCCCGAGCTCGCTTCGCTTGCTCTTGGACTAATTCGTCGAAAACACGAATATACCCGAACTCCCGCGCTGCACAGCGATGTCGCTTCGATGGTTGTTGGGCTATTTTCAAAAGAATATTATGCTAAAATAGAAAAAATAGAACCCCGAATACAATTAAAGTAACAATATTATTACCACAGCTCACAAAAACTACCTAAAAGGTATTATTCAAACCGGATAAATATTTACTTATTTAGTATAATAGTCGCCCATTAAGTATATTTTTCGCCCGGTTAATAATTTTCCATAAAAATATAGCCACAATCATAGTTTGATAATTATGCTCCAAATCTTAACATGGTTATTGCAAAACTAATCATGTACATAAGTTCCACAAGGTTAATTTTAAAGCCCGCAGCATCAGCTCTTCAATATGGGGCTACCTATTAACCGAATATCCTCTCAAGTTAAATGCATACTTTTATACACTGTCCCATCTCCGTCCTACTCTTTGGTACCACCACTAGGGCGGTTGCACTTGTTCGTCTGCCGCATGTAGTCGACTTTTTACCGAAGTTTTTATATTCGGTACAAAAAATAGCGCAACACGAGCCGAACGGTATGCGGATGTCGCCGCGTCGATCCGCTTGTTATTGTTAATTAGTTGAGTCGGAGAGTGCGCCATTGATTAAGATAAAGATTGTGAAAAAGATTGGATTTATAGTGAAAACTAGCTTCTGCTAGCGGCTTCGCCCGCGTGAATGTCGAAAATTACCGCAAGGCAACATATTCCCGGGATAAAAAGTATCCTATGTGCTATTCCAGACTATAATCTATCTTTGTGCCTAATTTCATCCAGATCCGTCTAGCCGTTTGAGCGTGAAGAAGTAACAAACATACAAACACACTCACAAACTTTCGCCTTTATAATATTAAGTGTGATGTGATTAGCTTCTGCCAGCGGCTTCGAACGCGTGGTATGTTGATAAAAGATAAGTCGGTCGAGGGGGGCACACGCCAGTAGATCATTTTATGGGGTCACCGTTGTCGAAATCGATGAAAAAGTTTCCTATGTCCATCTCCAGAGGCTCTAGACAAGAGACATTCTTGTATCGAAGAAACAGACGCGAAAGGTAGCGATTGGTCATCATCATCAGCTTTTTAATGTGCCCACTGCTGGGACACAGGCCTCCTCTCAGTTACAGGGAATGGGCCGTAATTCCCAGTGCGGGTTTGTGTATGTCACATGTCTTCGATATGCGATTTGATTCATGTAGCGATTGGTAAAAAATATCTCTATCATCAAAAAATGTATGGGATTGCCGCGCGCTACTGAAATGTTCCGAAATCAATCGTTTACATTTTGGCATTTCGACAATCTCCATCGATGATACAATGACACTTTTTTCATAGAGGCTCAGGTTCTTAGTGATTTCTATGTAAATTAAAATCAGTAAGTTTTGAGGCTCAGGCCTAGTATTTTGATCGGTAGTTTAATCAACCAATGGTTAAATGGTTACGGTTAGTTGGTGGTTGGTTGTTAGCATCACAAATGGTCAAATAAGTTGGAAAGCTAATTATTTGACCATTAATTCTACTAAAAATTGATGAAATTTGAAACCATCGGTTAGCATATTTAACAATTGGTTGAATTAACTACGGGTCAAAAAACAGGGCCTTTGACGTGTATAATTTAAAAAAAAACATAGAAACAGACAAACAAAGATACTTTCTCAATTATAATATTAGTAAAGTAGGTATAACTTATTATGGATTAAATGAGTTAGATGCAGCATTATTATGCTGGTTTATTAACCACATAATTTTGTTCTTTTTCTGTCATGGCGACCAATAAATAAATGATTAATTTGTGCCATTCGGTTTCCTGTTTATCAGTAGTTTGATAGAATTTTTAATAAAAATATCCCCGTTTTAAAATTACAATTGTAGGTACGGAAATCCGCGATTTGATTTTAAATTATTCGACTGAAAACATGTTCTGTTAGGTACAAACTGTGGGTTATGGTTGGAAAACATTATTTGACATTGTTTTTTTGGGTATTTCCATAGTGTGCCCTGATCGGGAATCGCTATCAAATCAATTTGATTTAATTTCGTCTTTTCTAGCGAAAACACGAGAGATACAGCAGTTGGACTAAGAAGTGCACAGAAACTGGGTAAAAGCTGTTGAAAACAAACACAAAAAATAGTCCCGCAAAAAGACAAACGAGGACCTAGAAGAAGCCCAAAAATCTCACAAACAAGCAAAAAGCTTTCGCTAAGAATGTTTGCTGTTATTTTTTCCCGCGTTCAGCTGAGTAGCAGTGCGTTCTACCAGGAAATGACGCTCTGGAATGAGGATACCCGTACTCGTTAATTTGCACCATAAATCATCGAAAATGTAGTCTCTGGCCGCGCCTCTCTGCCGATAAACCTTTTTGTAGACCTCGGCTAAGTTCGGCAAGTGTCGGGTTTCAAATGTTTTGGGACATTTTTTTAATGTTTGGTTAGGAACATCTTGAAGCCGTGATGTCCGATTGTTTTTTGGGTGCTAGAAAGTTTTATAGTTAGCTGAAAACGATACGATGTGGTGTGGGAGCAGTTTATTATAGTTTATCGATTTCAGGAAACTGGGCCATCTTTTTGGTTTGGTTACATAAAAAGCTAAGTTATGGCAAACCTTAAAAAATTATAAAAATGGGATAAAGGCATGAAAATTATGACAAAAAAAGCCAAAGTTTTATCGGCATAATATGCATGACAAAGAGTCTGAGTCCTATTTTTCTTCCTTACTGTTCTTTTTCAAAGGCTTACCCACTCGGCAAAAGATTGACCATTGATCATTAAACTTATTCTAAACGAGTTAACAATTTGAGATTAATAAATACACTATCATAAAAAGAGGAAAAAAATAACCAAGGGCATAAAAAAGAGTCCTCTCGAGACAAGATTTAGCCATAAACAGTAACAAGAAGATCCCATTCCATACAGATAAGTCAGCCATCAATTTACTTAGCATTTATGACAACTAATTCCTGCGGAACTCATGTTTTTCTTATAGCGTATGATATTACGATTGTTTTGGGAATAAGCCAAGTGGCTTCAGATATAGTGACTTATTTGACCCCTGGGAGGGGCCCGGAACTTTTCGATAGTTCTCATATTAAAAGTTGACGTGATATATAGGTAGGATGTTGAGAAAAAAGGCTGGTTTTTTGGTACGGAACTTCGCATGGAGTTTTTAGTTTTGCAACGATAATAACGTAAGGTTTTTATATATAGTATGTAGCTATATATGTCTGAAGTAGCATACGTGGATGCGACATGAACAAAAATGATCCAAAGTTCACCTACTATTTAAACTGTTGTGTATCACTACATTGAAGCACAACTTACCATCGTACACCAGGAGGCAATTACTTATAAAACGTTCAAATTCAAGTCATCATCATCATCAGCTTTTTTTATTTCCCACTGCTGGGACACAGGCTTCCTCTCTGTGAGAGGGAATGGGCCGTAATCCACCACGCGGGCCCAATGCGGGTTGGTGGATGTCACATGTATTCGATTTTTTGTTTCTAGGACATGCCGGTTTCCTCACGATGTTCATGTTTTGAGACCAGTGGTGGTGAAATAATTTACACAAACTAAAGCGCCTGGGTTTGAACCCACGACTTACAGCTTATAAGTCGCAGCCGATATCACGAGGCTACCACTGCATTCTTCTAAATTCAACTAAGTAATCTTATTTCAGCAATAATCTACGTCAAAAATTTGTCAAAATGTGGGTATATCAGAAGTGCTATTGGCAGATTGAGACTGACATTATAATGTGAACGAAAGTTGTTGTGTAATTGTTATTCAAGCCCAATTAAAATTTTCTACTACCCTAACTTACGTACCTACTCTCACCTTTACCGTCCATCTGCCCTTAACCCCAGATGCCGATCATTGATCATTCCCAAACATCCCATTCATTACCGTCATACCTTACGTACAAATGTCGTGAACCCACCTAATTAGTGCTGTGCTGGTCCTCAGGAAGTGCCTAACACCGGTAGCACCCGTGGGACCCCGTAGCACGTGGACACTCGAAAACTTTTTGCTACACTGTTTCACACTCTTGTAGTTCAGAATAGGAAGTTGTTCGCACTTTAAAAATGGAAGCGTTTGGATCCGCGGTGTATGGAATTAGGAAGTGTTCTAATGAGTTCGTTTGTTTGGTGATAGAACGATTGTTTCTATAGTGAGCAGAAGATTATACATATATTTTATAAATAACCACGTGATATGGCGTAAGGCTTAGGAGTAATCTTTGACTAAAATAGGCTAAGTTGATTGAGGCGCAATAATTTTTTTTTAATAATAAGGGTTGTCAACATTATAATAATCATCCCTCTATCTGGCCATGATTGTATTATTACCAGATTTTCTTTTAAACAAAAAAGGAAAATCATTCTTATTACAATTTGAACTTAGTCTATTATAAAAAAAATATAATAATAATAATCTCGATTACAATGTATATTAAATCAGATACGGTAGATAATGGGGTAAATCTCTCAATTGTCATACCAGCAAAAACATCTTAAGATTTTTCTCTCGATTTATTTGAGCACCTTGCGGATCTGCGGATGTAAGTTTTCGCATTGATCATCGCAATCTCCATATGTTCTACTAGCCTAAAAACCCCGTTTACATCAATCCTTGCCATCTTTCTATTTTTTTTTTTTGCAAATCTTCCATTGTAGCCTGACATAACACTTGCGCATGCGATTATTTGACAAAAATCTTTCACTATTTGTTTACCTGGAAAGGTGTTCTATATTTTGTTGAAGGGTGAATATACCAGTTGCTGGAAGTGAGATGCGAATGTTTATTTTCATATTATTGTTCCTGTTTACCGTTACTTAATGCTTTTGTTCCCAAAGAGGTAATATTGTTCGACCTTAAAACGAATGCTAGTTTTAGTCTTCTTTACATGACTTAAATTATCAATTGTTTATTTAAATATTTTTTTAACAAAGCTTTACCCTTTTCAGTGTGTGTTTAAGACATCTTTTTTTTATTTCATTCTTTACTGTTTTAAAATTAACTTTAAAAACGCCGTATTTCTAGTGTTTCTCGTTACTTTGGGTATGTGATTTTTTAATGCCCGATGTTTAATTTCAACATACAATCCTGATAATCGTCTACTTTTACCCTATGAGTAAAGGTGCGTTTCACGGACGGGTTGAGTGTATGTGCTTTCTAAATGGCTTTGTTAATAAAATAAGTGTTTATTTGCGAACACATCTGCGCCAGAACATATGTATGATTATGACAAATGGAATAGAATTCTCAATATTTTATTGTACCTACCAAAGGGCGTTTTTGCACAAAAGGGGTTTTTGGAGAGGATTGGTATTTTTAAATAGGTGACAATGTGGTATTATTTTCTCATGTGATGGGTGGAAAAATAAAGAAAGAATCGTATGCTGCATAATGAATTTAACTGCACAAGACACATCCTTCTTACTTCTTTATAATTTAGGATTTCTCTTGAAGCAGAGTGTTATGTCGTACTTTTTATTTCATATTTTTTCTGTAGACGTTTTTGATGAACGTTATTTTGGCGCAAATAAACTGTTCTTTTTTCTTTTGCAGAACATGTGCTTCAAGAAATACTGACTTGTCTGAGAAGGATTGTAACTGGGCTATGTTTAATCAGAAAACACAACTGACAAATATTTACTGGTACATAAATCATTTGACATTATCTGCATCAGTTATATTGTGCGTAATTGAATATATAATTAATTGGTATTTCAGGTAGGTATGAGAACCTCAACACCCATTAAAAACTGCCATTAAAGAAACGCTCCTGATAATAAAGTCATATTCTAGCAAAACGGTTATAAAAACAGTAAAACATAACGGTATCTACCTATTATTGTTTTAAAGTAAGCAAATATATTTATCTACAACTCTTCACAATCCTATCAGCATTCTCGCAATTGTATTGAATAATGCTCTATTTTGGGTAAACAAATGTTTTAGGTACTATTATATTGCAAACAATAGAATAGAAAATAAAGAAAGAAGACGAAAGTTACCGGCAAGGGATGCAGAAATGGTCATAAATAATTTTCGGTAATGGTTTTACGGCTAGCTACTATAAAAAGATAATTTTGGAAGCAGTCATAAAATTTAATTCTAAAGGAAAGTAACAAGGTAGAATAGAAACACTGTTAGGTATAGGCATGGTAAATTAGGTTCGATCTTTAGGTTCTAGGCAGGTTCTGGTTATCTTTGCTGTTTGCTTCATGTACGTATAGTTTGCTTTGCTGATTTGCCAACTTATTACTGTCATTATGACAATTTCACAGAATGATATCGTTTGCTAATCCATACTTCCATACTACATATGTTATTAATATTATAAATGTGAAAGTAACTCTGTCTGTCTGTTACCTTTTCACGCTTAAATCGCTAAACCGATTTAGATGAAATTTGGTATAGAGATAGTTTGAAACCCTGGGAAGGACAGGATAGTTTTTATGCCGGAAATCATCCTAAACGGGGCGGCAAAGGGGTGGAAGTCCGTATGGTGAACTTATAATAATTTCTCAAGTTAAGACCACATATATTATACAATATTATGCAGCGATATAAAAAATGCATATTCGAAGTGCTAGTGCTTCGCAGACGAAGTCGCGGGATTAATCTAGTTAAAAATATGAGCATAAAAATAAAATAACACACAGATTTGATTAATATAAAAAAAATGTTTAGTCCATTAAAAAGTGTTGGTTTGACGTCAACTATACATTGGTGTATGGTTTATTAAATTCATGACCTTTGTCTGATGTGATTAAGTAAAGTTTTATATGCATGTCGGCTATGTAGTGTCTGGATCTTCAATAGGTATTATGTGTGGTGACTTGATAAAATAATCCGTTGAAAATAATATAATTTAACGAAAGTATAAACGACTAGTCTAGACCATAACTTATTTACATGTTTGAATTAAATACTGTAAGGAGGATAAAATAATGAAGTAGGTACCCAAGAGATTTATTTTAGGAAACCGTCCATATAGGTAAATTAAACTGTTGTAAAATACATTTAGTTTAAGATGGGTATAGCAACAACACAAAAGGACAAAACGTATAATAAGCATGCCATTATTTTTTTATTCTGACTTGCATTAGGTATTATATTGAGGATAGTTATTTTAATATATATCTACCAATATGGTTATTATTATATTTCATAAATGTACCTAATATGGAAATGAATTTATATGATAAATAATTTAGCAACTCAAATTATTGCAAAAATAAGTGACTCACGATGGGAACCATATTTTTCTCATCGATACTAAACGTAGTTGCTCTATATTCCCATCAACCTCTTTCAAAGCGACAGGTAATAATTTTTTCAAAGAGAAAAAATCGAGCCGTTCTATAATGGACCCCTGGTGAAAGTTTTGTACAAGAATCCGTTCAAGGACAAATATAATGCTACTTTTTTATGCACATCGACAGATATTAGCAAAAACTCTTCGTTTGGATTGTCGGACCTTTCTCCGAAACCAATGGTTACCACAAAAGGGTTTTAGATTTCACAAACAGATGCGTTTTTTTTTCTTTTTCGTACTTATATGTAATTTTTGACTATGACATCTGTCAAAAATGCGCATGTTATGTGTCTTTTATTTACCTGTGTGATATCAAATAGAATGAAAGCGGTGTTTTTCTATCATCATTAAGGTCCTCATCTCATATTCTTAAAGCAAATATTCCAAAGATTGTTTTTATTGTAGGCCATAATTACCTCAGCGAAACAATCACTAAAAAGCGACAAAAAAGATACATTTTTATTCATACAAGTCACGCGACAAATGCCTCCTTATCCCCAGCAAAAAGTCTATAACAAGAATCGAAGTATCAAAAATTAAAGACCAATTTTACAAAATTTGACGCACTGCTGACAAGAAAATTATTGTGCATGTTCAGTTCGATATTTGATAGACAGTCACCTTTAAATGCCCTTTGTACTTCGGTTAGCACGCGTGCCCTTTCTGTAGCACATATAATATTTATACAATAATGCTTTTTGTCTGCCAGTTCATAACTGGCCGTGTCTGAGTCAAAATGCGGAAAAATAGATGACAGCTCGAATTAAATGTCACCGTATTAATGTTTGATATCTTGATTATGGTTTAGCAATGGACTTCAATTGTTTTTTTTATGTTTCGGAAGTATGAAAGAAATGTACGTTACTTTTAGTAACTGTACAGTATGATTGAGATATGATTTGAGCGAATTTAATACTAGGTTTTACAAAAAAAATATCTGGCCACAAGTAGTAAGTACTTACGTACTCTAGGTACCTAGAGCTTCTTCATGGCCCCTTATACTACATAACCTGAAAAACAAATAAAAAAGGGAATGGAGATAATAAGGGAGACGGGAAATAATAAACCATGACTTTTTAATTTATTTTAATCAGCTGTCGTTTTAATTTTACATACTTTATCTCAAATTATCTAATCTTAACACTAACCCTTAAAACTAGTAAATGCATCATATTAATTTGCGAAAAAAAAACTCAAAAACTATAAAAGAACTTAACTCAATATCATTTCAATCACCAAAAAAAAATCATTCGACAAAAACCAAACAAAAAATACTAAAAATTATTGAAATACTAAAGGACGGCAATTGTCCCTTTTACCCTATAACCTAAAAAAGTCGTCATCTAAAAGGCTCGTGCTAGCGTGCCTAGTTGACAAGAACCTAAGTTTGCTGCCAACATAACATATTTATAACAACATATTACATAATATACCATCAATCCTATAACCCCCGGCAGGTTAGGCAGTAATGGCACCTATATGACCTATAATACAGTCTCATTCGCCAGTAGCATGGATGGATGAACAACACATTATACATAGGTATTATATATTTCAGCTAATGTATTTCAGTAATACAGAGCACATAAGGATAGAAGAACTGTATAAATAAAGTCCTAAGTACTTCTTTGTGTCTGTTTGGGACATACATTTGTCTTTTATTTGCTATGTTTGCAAAGATATAAGTAAATAGGTATTCAGATATATATTTCTTGTGTCTGATACATGTTATACAAACACTGGTTGATTTTGTGGTGTGAAAGTGTGAACTACGTATACGAACCACATTTTTGGAATACTATCAAATTAACTTAGATAGAATACCAAGCATACATAATCAGTCTATAATGTGCCCAATGCTGGGAAACAGGCCTCCTACCAAGTGGGCCGAGTGTGTGGGTTCGAATGTTTAGCTCTAGGACATGCTGGTTTCCACACGAGATTTTCCTTCACCGTTTTGAGAGCAGTGGTGATGAAATAAATAACACAAAGTAATGCCCCACTTGGGTTCGAATTCACGACCTACGGCTCGTAAGTTGAAGCCATACTACTGGGCCACCACTGCCCCAAACTAAACCAGTGATGAAATACTTAGCAACTATTCAAAATAATTAATTATGTAATGTACTTAGCATTTTTGCCATATTGTTACGTCAGCAGCAAACACCCCGGTTTTCCCTACGCCAAAGATATTCTTAATGAAATTCTAATAATTAAGAGAAACTTATTATGAAATATTAAATGCATTCGATGGCGAATATTTAACTAAATAATACCGAAAAAGCCGCGCAAAAATTACCTATTTTCTTGGTAAAAGTTTCAGTTATTTTATAAATGTACTTTTGCCTTGGCAATAACCAAACGTTTGCGTTATATAAATACTAAGTACGTATACATGGGCAACCTTACTTTGAGCATGTTTTCAAACTTAAATGTAGAACTAATGTTTAAATAAATCATGATGAGCATTTTTGAGCACCATTTCATTTAAAATTATAATAAAGTACTGAAATAAAATAGACTCATTTAAATTTGGATACCTTAAGTTTCTATTTCCCTTTACGTCAAATAAAAATTAGAAATACATAAAGAAGGTCATAGATTCAATCGAGGGCAGTACCTATGTAATCAATGTACTAAATACCTACGAAACTTTAATTGATTCGGCACACAAGTCGAAATAGAGAACTCCAAATAGTGCAAAATTACTTAATTAGACATACATATTATTTGTTCAACTGTTTAAACAATGTTTCTAACATACCAACCAAAAAGTTTTTCGTAGTGAAGTTGTTTTTCGAATGTGAGAAGCGCAGAACCGGTCGATGTGACAACACTTAAATGGGGCATGCCTACGTCAGAGGACGTCCTTCGACTGAGGTGATGAAGTAGCTGCATCTAATAACTCCGAGAATCCAAGACCACGTCATTCAAATCCCTGACCTAACTGACAATAAAAATACAAACTAACAAAGACTTATCATTCTATGACCTAACAACTTAACCTCCGGTTTCTGGAAATAAATTAACTATCGATGCGTCACAAATGAAACTTATGTGACAACGTTTGAAAATTTGTCATATTAATTTCGCGATAATTTTCGTTCCAGAAACGAGACCTAAACCTAACAAATGACGTCACTTCTTACCCTACGTACGAGCTAAGAATGACTGAACTAGACTACATACTAAGGCTCAGTCTTAAATGTATAAGTCGAAGTCGAAGCCGCCTCCTCCGCTGAGGTAGTCGTAGAGGTAGACTTCCATTTCCTCCAGGGCTTCGATGCTGGGGTCTCGGAGAGGCACGTCACGGATCGAGCGGGCTGACCGGGAGAGACTGCGGAAAAATTCAATGACATAAGTAACCAATACCATTTTACATCCCTTTGAGATAAAGGGAGCCTGAGTCCAAGCAGTGGAAATAGGTAGCCATTAGATGTCATACCCCAACCCCACAGCTGAAAAGATTGCTAGAACTCCATTGGTTGGAAAACATTGAGATTGAAACGTTAAGATGGAAATATGTGGTACAGCATTTATTTTATCAGCGTTCGCCTTTGTGTCTGAATATCAGTAGCTTAGCAGTACAATGCAACAACAGGCATTGCGTTATTTACTCCGTCGAGCAGATGAACTTTCATACGTGAAACTATGGATTAGGATTCTCCTTCTAATCCTTTCGGATTATGATGGAGTGTTGAATAAGTGATTCTCATGTAGATAACTGCCTGTAATTTGTCTCAGACATGCTTGCAGTCCTCACCCAAGCAAATGGTTTAAATTAGTGTAACCTTAGATTTAGATACTTTTTATTACAGAATACATTACATTGTATACTTACGCGAAATCTGTGTCAGAGTCGAACATGTACTCCTTGTTGAAATGCTCATTGATGTCCTTCATGATGCAAGCCTCGAGCTTCTTGTGCTGAAAACAAATGAAAGGTATCCCATTAATCTTCCAATGATAAGAACAGAGGACGTTTTGAATGAAAAGAAGAAGGGCAAGAATAAAAGAAAAGAGGGGAGATATTAAAAGTAAATTTGAAGGTATACCTTGTAGCAACGGAAGAAGAAGATGGCTCGGATCTGTTCTTGAGGACGAGGCACGATGTCACGTTTATCTTCGGGCACACATTGCTGGAACAAAGAAGATCATTAGAAAACGCCATAGAACTTCATGGTTATATTATCTTCGTGATTTATTCTATTGAGGCTGGTGTCCGCAACTCTACGTTCAAGCGCGATATTTTATTGTTCGGCTTCGTATATCTAACTAATGGTCTATGATCTATCTCACCACACACTCCGTGTTGTGAGTTGGGTTTCATGGTAGGTACCTATGCTTAAGTTCCATATTATCTATGATACTACCTCTTCAGACTAATAAAGGCTTCGTGATCTATATTTGTAGTATTGAACTTTGTCTCAAATCCTGCTATTTCTTGCACTCACCGAGAACTTCTGGCAGAAATGCAGCCCCTCTTGTATATCCGTCTTGAGCTCGCTGGACACGGGCAGATTGTTGATCCTCTGGGTGATCTGGTCGTAGTTAGGTTCCATGTTGCTGTCGATGTAGCCTAGCTCTTGCATCACACAGGTGACGTTCTGACCGGCTTGTGCGCGGGCGTTGATGCCCAGGCGAGCGCGGAGGCCGAGATGACGCTGATAAGAAACAAGGGTTAGGTGATGAGGAGCGTTATACAATAAAATAATAATGATATGGTATTGGGGCTCATAATAGCGGTTCTTAAGCTTTCAAGTTAAAGGAAAAGCCCTAGCAACCCTACTATTGCAAATGACCCATACAAATATTATAAATGCGAAGGAACTCTGTTTGCCTTTTCATGACTAAACGACAAAACCGATTTGGATGAAATTTGGTATGGATTTGGTTTGAAACCCTGGGCAGGACATAGTATATTTTTATCCCGGTAGTGTGTTCCCTTGGGATGATCAAACATTTTACGCAGGCGCAGCCGCGGGCAGAAGCTAGTCTCAATTAAAATACACTGCTGTATTATATTGAACCCGAGTTCAGGCTAAGTAATCAGTTTTTTGCACTAAGTATTCTAAAATGCCATTATGTGTAAATGTGCAATAATTTATTAGCACAAAATGAATTTAACTGTTGTCAATGTCGTACACTAATAATATTGTAAAGAGGAAAGATTCGTTTGTAATTTTGTTTGTAATGGACAAACTCAAAAACTCCTTAACCGATTTCGAAAATTCTTTCACCAGTAGATGCAGCTACATTATGCCTACAGGCTATTTTTTATCCCGGAATCGACTCCTGTGGAGTGGGCCACGGAAGCGAACCCGCGGGGAAAGCTATATAATATATAATTATGTTACAGTTAAAACCAGTTTTTAGATAGAACGCGTTTTCTCTAGTTAGAACTAGCTTAGATGCCTTTTTTAAAGCTAGAATTATCTAATGCTCAAAATTGAATATCATATAAAAGCCCAGTATTAATAGAAAATGTGATAAAATCTATTATAATGTTATATTTTAATGTTGACATTGGTTTTAATATAGAATAGGTAAGTACGGTTACTATTTAAGCAACAAAGTCGACGGAGCCCCGCGCAGTCTGCAGGGTCTAAAGGAACCTAACATGAAGGAGATGACGCTGACGGGAGCTGAGTTCGCCCGCTTTACTCGCTCACATCAGCTGCCGTCATCTCCTTCAAACCTAACCTATCCGTGTCGGGGTGCCCTAAGCTAATTAATACCTAAGACTAATTCTTTGACCATAATTATCAAATTGCCCAACCGTTACGAAGCAATATTCATAATGACCAGACAATGTGATAAATATAGAAGTCTAAATCAGTATTCATTACATTGCCCGATTACTATAAAGCTCGGAGTGCCAACTAGTTTTATCTGAAAATCAAATATATCAGTGTTGAATTTTAGTTTTTCTAGTTGTAACAAAGGAATTTAGTAAAAACTAGTTTTAACAAGGGAAAACGAGTTCTAACTAAAAACGGGTTTTAACTGTAACATATATACTCGTAATAGTAATACTTGATTGTTTCTAAGTTTGTTTGTAATGAAAAACTCTAAAACTACTTAACCGATTTAAAACATTCTTTCACCAATGGAAAGCTACAGTAGTCCGGAGTAACATAGGCTACTTTTTATCCCGAAAAAACAACGGGTCCAGCGTGGTGGGCCACGGGAGCGAAGCCGTAGGAAAAAGCTTTTCGGAATCAGTATTTCCAGAGAATATCTACCCATTACAAACAAACATAAATTTTTAACTCTTTTAATATTATATAAGATTTAGATAAATATTTAACAATGTAAAAGTAAATTTTAATGTATTTGTGTCTTATTGATGATTTAAATTTGAATAATGTAGGTACTTAATTAATAATATTGTATTTTAAATCGTATTGTGAATTAATGGTAATGTTTTAACAATGTAACTTATTTCCTTGTACTAAAAATACCAACTCACCGACATCCGACTGTTCCCAAAGAACGGTTGTGGCTGCTGTTGCTGATAGAAGGGTTGCTGGTACTGTTGCTGTGCGAAGTAAGGGTTGTAGGGAACGTTCTGTGGGTAGAACACTGGCGCGCTGTACGGCATCTGATAGTAGGGGTTGGCGCTGTAGGGGCGGAACTGCGCGGGGATCACATACGGGGGTATGGCTGACTGGGGCTGCAGGAATGGACCCTGTAGAAAATTTAAATATAGATTAGAAATGAAAAGTAGAATTGGAGAATCAATTTCAGAAGATGTGGAACTGTGGAGTCGTCGAAGACTTTTGTCGCTGGCTGTACTGTGTTTAATGAAGTAAACACGAGTGGGTTTTAGTCAGTCTGACACGCCCTCCCGCTTCAACCAGAGCGGGAAAAGTCATTGGATGATTGCCTACCCAAAAAAAAATATACGGTACAGTCAGTGAAAAAGTTATTCAAGTTGTGTTCGAATTTAGAAACGTAAGTTGACTTTAATTCAAATTATATCCAAAATAATGATGTTTCATCATGTATGTAAATACCTGTGTAAGTATGTAACTGAAACTTTGCATAGCGATACCTAAGTCAATATACCTACTTTTGATGCTCTAAATAAAATTATGAAATATAAATCAAATCAGTCCATAAAAATTCTGGGGTCCCTACGAATAGTTTAAATAAAGTTATAATTACCACAAATAAAGTGTTTATTTATTGAAATGTTATCTTTGCAAAGATAGATAAAATATACGGCTAGTCCATACTCATAAAAAAAGTATTGGTTTTTATATTTTTTTACAAAAAAATACCAATTACGATTCGTTTTATATGCTGATAATAAAGATGATCTATGTTTATATCTAAAAAATAATGTTCGTGTACGGCATATCGTCTTACGGCGCAATATTTCGCGACCTTCATCATAGCCTCTTTAGCTCAGTGGTAGAGCACTGGTCTCGTAAACCAGGGGTCGTGAGTTCAATCCTCACAGGAGGCATCACTTCTCTTTTTGTATTTTTTACGTCGATAATGGTTTTTTTTTATATTACTTACATTTACTCCATGTGGTCTGAAAGTCAAAACACCGCCCATTGATGGTTTTTGAGGTTGTTGTTGTCCTTGATCTTGAATATTTCCTTCATCGTCTTTATTGTGAACAACGCCATCTAGCGGCTTAGTGATAGTTTGCGAGTTCGGGTCCATAGAAAAACCATGCGGTAATTTGCTGAGGAAGAGCGGTGGTATGTGTGAGTTCAACGGTTCCTTCATAGGTGGCGCTGTCGAACATTTTGCGTAAGCATCTTTTAGTTCTTTGGTTATTTGTTTTAAAAGTTGTGTGCCGAAGCAGCTTTCGTAGATCTGTAAAAAATAATATATTTTAATCACGTACTTTTGACATTTTAAAGCAGATTTTTTTTATCTCTTGATACAAAAATATAAGCACACTTAGGATCATGATTTATTACAAGACAATTTTTAAAAATGTTTTAAAATAATGTAATTTTTTTGAAATTGTAATGAAAACAAACAACAAACGTTTTAGTACGTAATAGAATATTCATAGTCGTATCTGTACGTTAATTTCACAATGCTCATCATGAGCAGTCGTGGCCGAGCGGTTAAGGCGTCTGACTAGAAATCAGATTCCCTCTGGGAGCGTAGGTTCGAATCCTACCGACTGCGAACACTTTTTGTGTTTTCTTTCAGTTTATAACAATTATTTTTACCTTTAACATTGCATAATCCTTCATGAATTTGTTATCTCCACTGTCCAGGGCTTGGGCAGACGCCCATATCAGGAAACCTAAAAATACTTGTGTCCGCATTTTGTACCTTGAAAGAAAGAAAAATACTGTTAGTTTATGATTAGTAAATTATGAGGTAAATTTTCTTAAAAATCTACTTTAAAAAAGTGAGGCGTTTGGCGACGATAGACGAAAAATCGAGAGGGTAATATTGATTATTGATCTCGAGCTGGCCCAGCGTCACGGAGCACACGACTTATGTGCTCCGTGCCCAGCATAGTAGAGGTCAGCTTATACTGGTTTTGTTGTCACCAACGTGCGGTTTGCTGTACTTTTCTTGGATTATAATGCTATTAGCTTTTGTCAGCGGCTTCGCGTGCGTGAAAGTCGATAATTATTCCGAGGGCACATTATTCCCGGGATAAAATGTATCCTATATGCTATTCCTGACAATAATCTATCCGATCTGTTCAGCCGTTCTAGCGTGATTGAGTTACAAACATACATATCCATCCAAACTTTCACATTTATAATAATTAGTAAGATTGTTTTACCTACATTAAAAAAATGGTGTATTGTTTGTCTTCAATAAAGTGTAATTATAATAAATATATGTAGAAAAATATAGTAGCAGCGGTATTAAACTTTCTTAACCAATTAAATATAAGTAAAAACCGGCCAAGTGCGAGTCGGACTCGCGCACGAAAGGTTCTGTACCATTATCGCAAAAAACGGCACAAAAATCACGTTTGTTGTACGGGAGCCCCACTTAAATAATTATTTTATTCTGTTTTTAGTTATAGCGGCAGCAGAAATACATAAGCTGTGAAAATTTCAACTGTCTAGCTATCACGGTTCATGAGATACAGCTTGGTGACAGACAGACGGACCGCGGAGTCTTAGTAATAGGGTCCCGTTTTTACCCTTTGGATACGGAACCCTAATAAAAACACTAGAAAAGTTACTCAGACTCGCTCTGCTGAACTTTTGAGAGATGTATCCTGTTACACGTTTTTCTAAGTACCTAGGTATCAATCATTTTCCGCTTTGTAACTCCTTGCTCTTCGTGAGAAAATATTCGCGTACAAATATAGGTAGGTACCCATTATGATTAACTGTATTTTTAATGAAGTATGAATTTATTATGACTTGATGTGTTTTGTAGTAGATAACTATTTGCCCGGTTTATCTTATCTAATTTAGTTTTATATAATATTTATTAGTTTTATATAGTATATTTGAATACTATAATACAAAATACAATTTTATTAATGTAGTTATTCACCACGATACGACCTTTATGGTTACTTAATTTTTTTTCTTAAACTTTGCTATTTAATGTGAGCTTTTGTTTTATTTAGGATTTAGTGGAAACTATAATTATTATTATGTAAGTTAAAATATAAAACAAGAATATCCGCAAACGAATGCCTCCTGTGAGGATTGAACTCACGACCCCTGGTTTACGAGACCAGTGCTCTACCACTGAGCTAAAGAGGCGTTGGTATAATTCGCATATTTTCAGGCCCCTATATGAAACGCATTTTTTACCCTTTCGTGTCATATGGCAGTACTAAGAAGACCATGGTTTTTTTCGTTTTTTGTAATAAGACTGATACAGTCTTATTACAAAAAACGAAATAAACCTTGGTTTAAACCTGTACTATCAAGTCCAGGCTTATCTGCAAAACCATGGTCTAAATTTGTCCGTATTACAAAACTTAAAAATACCGTGGTTTTCATAGTCCCGTCATTTGAACCATTGTCAATATATCAACCACAGATTAATACAAATATCATTCGTTCACCATAATATCATTCAATTGCAACGTTCCGTATGCCCAGAAATGAAAACGTTTTGATGATACGATAAGGATTAAATTACGTTTAAGAGTGTTAAAAATATTGAGACTTTGTTATTTTGCATGGATATAAACATTTGTTATATATCGATTGAAGTTTTGTTTAGATTTTGGTCACAAATAAATATTTTTTCTTTCTTTCTTTCTTTCTCTAGATTTAAGCAAATTACATAAATTCTTAATAATTACTAATAATACATCTACGCACGTGTAACGAAACGTAACGAATATAACGCGCGAGAGTCGCGCGTTATATGAAATCATAACATTTAACAAAAACCATCGCAAGCTGAACAACAAAGTTCACTAAGCTTTGGAATTTTTAAGTTATCGAAGTCTCTAATATAACAATTGCCTCTTTGTTAATAATATATATAATAATATATTGTGATGGACCAACAAAAAAAAAACGATCTGAGAATTAGAGTACCGAGGAAAAAGTAATATCCTCAATAATAAATAAATCAACCATGTTAATATCCATTTTCGGGTAAAAACAACACAACACAATAAAAATATGCTAAAACTTAAAAGAGAAACTTTGACAGATAGACTTAGACCATCGTTAAACTAGGGGCCGCCGAGGTTTAGCGTTAGACCATGATTTGGACTATGGTTTATCGCTTAACCATTATTTGTAATATCATTTTTGTGTAAACCACAGTTTATAGAGATTTAAACCTGGGTTTTTAGTTAAACCGCTTTTTGTAATAAGACTGATATAGTTATAATGTAAGTCTGAAATAGCCAAGTCAGAGGCCTGTGGGGTTTCCCAGAGGTGGCTTAATTAACTCTGACACCAGAGGTGGCCACACCTCACACGAAAAGAAAAGAAGATTCATAGACTTTTGTCTTGAGACACTGTGGTAGCCCGAATAATTGAAAAACTTAAGTGACAGTGGGCAGGGCACATTGCTCGCAGAACGGATGGCCGTTAGGGCAGAAAGGTTCTGAAGTGACGACCGCGAATCGGAAGACGTTGCGTTCGAAGCCTCCCACCAGGTGGACCGATGACCTGGTGAAGGTTGCGGGGATCCGGTCAATGTGGCGACGCTTGGGGGAGGCCTATGTCCAGCAGTGGACGTCTTTCGGCTGATATGATGATGATGACCTACCTACTTGGTGTCTATGCACAAACGCCCTTATTGCAAAGCTTGTTTCCATCACTACATTTTAACGCTTTGGTTCATCGTAACATTACCTACTTCAAAAAACTCCTATGCAAACTATTTTACACCGAAAATACTGTTAGGTATCTACGTAGATACTTATAGCATCAATACAATACCTACCTACCCAGGCGCGGATCCAGTCCTCAAAGTAGGTTGTGGTCACAGCCACCCGAAAATGGGTCAAGTGCGAGTCGGAGTATGGACTTGCTCACTATCGATATAGTGCATTCATACAAAAGAGACGGTTACAAAATATATGAAAACCTGACCAAGATTTTGTACAGTGTGTTCCACGTGGGCAAAGCCGTGGGGGCAGTGAAGAAAATCCAGAAAGCGTTCTGCTTCTGAGCCCTAACTGATGCACCCACAACGCAAATTCACGACGGACGAAATGGCGGCGACGAGAATTTGCATATTTTTCGTTGTGTTATTTTAATGGTTTTCGAGGTCGCTAATAACGAAAATTGGCTGAGAACACGACAAATTTATAATAAATCCTTTTTAACTACCTTTAGGGGTGGCTATTATTTTTTTACTCATACAAACATACTCTTTCAAATAAAATAAAAAATTGAAATCGTACCACTCTATAAAAAGTTATACGAGTACACGTCTAGTTGAGTACCTACCTACTCTTCTTTTTCGTCGTTTAAAAACGTGATTGCGTAGGCTCACTGCAGAGAAGCATTGCCAGTCTTTAAGTCAATAGAGTATAGATTACGAGTAGGGCTCTATCGTCAACCACATCATCGCTTACCATCATTATGAGATAGTGGTCAAACGCGAGCCTATCACTATAAGAAAGAAAAATAAATAAGATAACTATTAGATACTCTTCCAGTCTTTCCATATTCCAAAGTCACTGAGTCCCACTTACTTACCCATGGAACGAGAGTGGGCGTTAAGTTAATAAATCCATCGCTTAACTGTGAACATAACTTGCAAGTAACCGTTAACTTGCCTGTAGAAATGTGAGGTACGCTTGTCTTTAAGGCAATTTAGTTTTGTAGATGTTTTGATTTTGTAGGATAAATTGTTTGGTAGTCTGTCGCTATCAACCGCAATGTAAGAATGTACCCGCAGTTGCTTGGACTGAATCCACCACTGAAGTAAAAGGCTGGGCGTGGTGTTGATTATCAACTTACAAATAGGGTACCTAAACCTTCCAAAACTACCAACCAGGCGAACGATCGAGGCACTAAAATTAGGTACCCTAGTAGTACAAAGCCTGTGGTGAGTGATCTATGGGTCCTCAAAAAAACCAGCTCCAGAAACAAACACAGTGCCTATATGCGGGCACATTGCCGCGATGAGTGTAATTATTGTTATCTATAGGCCTTTCTAGAGCTTCGCTTCAACAGAGACACCTAGGTTTTAGGTAGGTACCTATACTCAATTTGAACTAACATTAGACATTTAAATAATCCCATTTTACATCACGTCCAACCGATTTTGACTTCTATTGCGTTGGTGATATGACAAATGGCAGCTGTAGTAAACAGTGCTCTGGTTTATGCTTTTTATGCTATCCTTATAATTATGAGATAGAACTCAAAATCTGTTGAAAGAACTGTAAAAAAAAATGTAGAAATTTCTATAGGAGCGTCCTCACTGAGAGCATTCTTTCGCGAGCATTTGTAAACGGGCAATCGTAGGCGAGCAACAAATGCTTCCCAGCCAGCCCAGCATTCACCTTCGAGCAAAACTATGAACGTTCGAGTCGAACCATTCCCTTGCGAGCTTGGAGCATTCGAATACGATCTCATTAAATGTCATTCATTCGATAATACGATTGACCAAGAAGGTCACAAACACTTAAGATCAAGGAACTGTTCCTTGCTTACAAGCGGCCAGTAATATTCCTACATATATACTCATTAATTTCATTATCTGAGTGCTCGCTTTCGAGCGTTTTATTTGCGTGAACATTCGAATGCGAGCCGTTTCGGCGAAAATCGTTGCGACGTTCACACCGGCCGAAGTTCGCGCTTGCATGCAAGCTTTGTAACGCTCGGCTCTACGTCCACACCACTCGAATATTCGACGTCGAATGCTCATTACACGTGAATGCTCTCAGTGAGGAGATTTCAAACGGAGTATAGTTCTTTGACCTATGGTTTAGGTTGGAAACCTAAGTTATGTACCTAATTAATAAAAGTTTAGTCGAATAAGTGCCCTTTATTCTATCAATTGCACTGCTTGCCTGAAGTAATCTCAACCTTCAACCAATTAAAAAAAAACGACAGAAATAATGAGACTCTGCACGTCTACGTCACTACAAAGCGCTTGTGTGGTTACGTTACAACTTATAAACATAAATCAATGGTTTTGCGGTGACCATTCGAATATAATAAGCACAAAACAAGTTACTGCCTAAGTGCTACATCATAAGAGGAAATTGAAACAACCTCACGCTACGCCATCATTATCTCAAGAGATTACCAACAAAAACATACAACTCAACAGTTTTAATGTATGTGTGTGTTTTCTTAAACGGCTAACTGTAAATATGAAGCGTACACCATATAAAGTTAACACGTTGTATGTAATAACTTAACACGTACAAACTCTTGAGAGATGAGGTATTCAACTCTTTTTGTAGACGCTACCACACTGGCTAGTATTATTATACCACACTACCACAAATAATAATAGATCTTGTTAACCCATAAAATCTCTTATCTAGAGAAAATTCGAAATACAATTAATCAGTCGCTAAACAGCGTCGGAAAGAGAGTTATCAATGAATCTAAGTATAACTAACTTTTGTTTATATTCTGTCCATGTTTGGGATGATACGCTTTGCATGACACAAATAATATTTTTTAGTTTTTAATATGGAAAAGAAATGATACATAAATAAGCTTCCATTTATGTCAAGTTACAGCGCTAATAAAACATCTTTTTGGTGCAAAGCCAGCACTAGATATAGGAACCAGAAAGATTTTAACGTTCATCATTTCCTGTTCTATGACATTACTCTTGCTGGTTCAGGCCAAAACAAGCGTGTTCAGTGTCCAATCCAAACACAAACAAGTTTATATATTTACTACCTCTTATTATAATTAATTTACTATAACTACCAAAGCCTACACATTTCACTGAGCGCAACAGCACAATGAACATATTCTATCTAATCTAACACACCATTAGCCAATGGGCGCGCTTCGTCGTCATTCCTTCATATTTTACTGATGGAAACTATACATAAAATTACCTACTAGCTGCAGAGTGTGTAAGTTATTTATTACAAATGACAGTTAGCTCCCAACATCCTGGTAGACTATTTGTAAATATACCGGACGGAATGTTAAAAATGTTGACAAAATTCAACAGTTAGCGTGCTTCACCGTCAAACATGTCAAAGTAAAAACATAATAGTAAGAAGTATATTATATACAAAAATAGATAGATGACAATATGGTATGTGCAGATCGAGCACTGTTGAATATAAGCGAATAACCAAGGTGCCACATAAAAAAGCTCAATCGGACATAGATAAGATATTGCTATGGCCCATAAAACCCCATTAGCCAACGGGCGCGCTTCCTCGCCATTCCTTCATATTTTATTGATGGGACCATACATAAAATAACTAGCTGAAGAATCTCTAAATCATTACAAATGACAGTTAGGCCTAACATCCTGGACTAGCTAGGTTAGACGTTCTCACCATAAAAAGTACTGTCGACTTGTATGGGAATTCATAATGGGAATTTTCTATAGAAACTAATAGGATTTTACCGTTCTGCCGTATTTCCTAATAACGTTAACGATGATTACGGTAAAGTGCACTGTAAACTTGAAGTTATTGCTGACTGAAATGGCGATGAATCAAACGGTATGGAAATAGAAAGACTTCTTTGGTAGGTCATGTGTTGGAATTCCATTTAAAAACTAATAATATATAGCTAAACTTTTAGAAATAGGTAGATGCATGCTTCATCGCTTATCATCAGTGAGTAATAAAGATGCCTGCTGCTATACTCGATGAAAACCGTTTGGTTTCGAACAAAATACGCAATTTCAATGCATTAAATACAATAAAGACCACAAACGAACTCGACACCTACGTTTCCCGAGAATTTCATAGCAAAGAGTTTTGTATAATTGTATCCATCTTCTTCATCGAAAATAATAATCTTTACAAACAAGCCAGACCAGTGGGCAACAGCAAGTTATTCAATAAATGCACCACATCTTATCGTATCAAACGATCAATGTGCAAAGCTTTAGAGCCTGCAATCCTGCATACAGTTAGTCGCACCTCGTTGATAAGCTGCTCGCCCGCTTATCACGAGATATCATCTTATCGATCTGATGGCAAAGCTATGGATTTTATTAAGTAAGAATGACTCGTTTCTGCAGAACAAGTTGGAATAACTTTTACAAGAAGGGCTTTTTGTTTTGATAACTAGCACACACTAGGATTGGTGTTTTCTCACTTGTCTGAAACTGCTTTAACACAGAAGTTAATAACCCTTTACGCAAACAGAAATTTTTATGCTATTTTTGTCAAAGAATCAAAGCTTGCAGTGTGAAAATTTGCCCATGAAATGGGACAAGCTGGTTAATTATTGGACTATTGAGCCTTCGCTTTGTGGTAGACGTGCCTTAGTCCACCACACTATTTTACAACCACTTTGCAATGGTTCGCCAATGTTGATTCTGGCTTTTAAGAGTTGCCTCTTGAAACCAAGAATCAACACTGGCGATCGACTGCCAGAAAAGCGCCGGAAAACGATTCAACTGGTTTGGGTACTGTCAGAAAATAATAGTGGATTACAAAGTAAAATATAAACATGCCCATCCAAGTAGATGCATTATAACTGTTCGTCGATCATACCATGCGTATTCTAACACCAGGGTCTAACATTATCACACACTCAATTACGAAGCAAATATTATGCAAGAACAGTTAATCGCAACTTGCAGCTCGATCACATTTAAAGATCATATCTTATCTGTGACATTAACACTGATCGGAGTCACTGAGCCTTGTATTTTTCTCTCGTTATCTAATGGAACTGCTTGTCCATAGAAACTACAGGTTTGAAGCGTCAGTTTATATGCTGAGGGTCTAAGATTATGCTATTAGGGCTTACTAAATATGTTATGGCTTTGTATCTTAAGATAAGGAGTTCTTCAGAACTGGCCCTTTCATTGATAGTTATTTTTGTTAGTTTAAATCTGCAACCAACATGAAATGTGGAAGTGTGACCATACTTAGGCAAAGATTATTCACTGTGAGACTAAAGAGTATCCTGAAATGAGGCTTTAGCGCTTCAGGGTCGTGTCTATCCAGTAAGATGCATTCTAGTTGTTCGTCGACACTATCTTGCATTTTGCAAGATAGGTCATACATTATCTCACACTCGATTATATCAGATTATATGCTGAGCACCAAGGATCATGCCATTAGGGTTTTTGGGCCTACTGGAGCTGATATGACATAGTCTCATTCAATACTTAAAGATTTCTTGACTGCTGGCTCCGTGGATTATTACTGACTCTTTGATTTGTTTTGTATAGAAGTTATGTTAGTGCTTATTGGTTGTTATTCTATTAAATTTAAATATGGCAATTACGAGAGCTGTATTTGACGTAAATATAGTTTGAATGGTCAGATTAGTTGTTTGAGTGTCAGTAGGAACATTATGCCATTACGGTTTAGGGCCTTCTGAAACCGTTTTGCCGTAAAGCCATAACAACTCCTGTATCATTACTGACTCCTTAAATTGTTTTAAACGGCTACTTTTATATTTAATGGTTGTGTTGTGTGTTTCTGTTCCATTTAAATATGGCAATTGCAAGGCCCAGTTTTAGACTAAAATTGATCTGTAAACATATTTTTCTTCATTAGAAATAATATGAGATTTTTTTTTTATGAAAAGTGCCAGTCGGTAGGGGATTATGCAATTAGGGTGTATGGCTTTGCTGAAACCTTTATGGTATTTATCTGGAACTATTATATAGTCCTTGAGAATGATTGCGGTCTGGATCGGTAGTGGTTATTGTGTTTGGTTGTTTTTGTTTTGTTTCTGTAAGTTATTTAGAAGATTGGTATTCTATGTAGAGCGGTTGTTATAATTTGCAGATGGCTTTTATTTTTTAGATTTTGCTCAATTTTTTTTTTTTCTGTCCTAATTGTAAAGCGTTTCGGGGCTAAAGACACGTTCTCAAAAAAATGACACAGAAAGCTTACTATCTGAACTCATATAAGAAATAGGTAAAATTGTAAATAAAACTACGTTTGAAAATAAATTTAACTAAATTATTAAAGAGATACAATTGTTTGTTTATTTCAGGTAATCTCTGAAAGGTACTCCTGATCCAGTTACGAAAACTTTCACTGATAGAAAGATATATATATTGATATTGCTGAGTGTAATCATTTTTATCCTGCCAAAAAGAACAGTTCCTAGAATACGGGACCTGCGAGCTCAACCAGCGGAAAAAGCTAGGTGACGATATGCAAGAAAGCTCATTAGTGCATTACTAGCGAAACTACGCCATAAAAAGTCGTGAGCACCTCACAAACACGTACACTACTAATCTAACCCATTTACAAAGACTAATCGAGCTCCTAGGTGAGATTCCGATAGTCCATCTTACCTCCAGTAGAAGTGCTCATTACGCAAGTACAGAGGCGTTTGCGCATACCTGCTAGCAAGGCCGCGGGGGCAATGACCTCCACAACCAGTATAAGTATGTAATTTAAAAAATATGATGGGCGATCTTCGATTTTTTGTACTTATGCCCGTTTTGTGACGGCGTAATTTGAATTTTTATCTATTCTTATTATGTTGGTATTTAGTTTTGGTGTGGTGAATTCGAAATTGATAAATTGATCGATGAGAGTTTTTATCAAGGTTGGATAACTGTACAGGCAAATGAAGATATTGAAAATGGTGTTAAGTTTTACGTGCAAGTCTTTCAAACTAATATTATAAATGCGATAGTTTCGCTGGATGAATGGATGTTTGTCTCTCAATCACGCCAGAACGGCTGAATTGACCTCTATGAAATTTGGCACAGTGGAATAGCACATAGGCTGGACGAAACCGGCATGTACTAGAACCAAAAATTCGTAGACATGTGACATCCACCAATCCGCACTGGACCCGCGTGGTGGATCGAGGCCCATTTCCTCTCTCACAGAGAGAGAGCTGTGTCCCAGCAGTGGGAACATTAAGGATGATGATGAGCACATAAGCTAATTTTGTATCTCGGTATAATGTTCCCTTGGGAAAAGCTTGTGCTGTTTTTATGTTATTTTTCAAGTTGGCACAAATCTGATAGAAAATGAAATCCCTGAATCTATCTTACAATTTGCCACGCACATTCCTTTACAATTCTCACACGTCCAATCGAAATTTCAAGCTGCCCCAATTCTAATCTCATTCCATACGGATCACTATAATCATCTTACGCAACGATCGATATAGAAAAACTCGCAAATTCCCATTTAAACGGATCACGGAGAGCCAAACCATATAATTTACACTGGTGATAGTATCTACAGGCGATGGCCACACCATGCAATCACTCACGCCAATAGTACAATTTGAAACCCTGACCATAATTTCGAAACACCGCAAAAAAGCTATCGGAGCTTCACAGTTCAGTGGTTCGGAATATGGGATGCTACGTGATTTGTGAACTAGGTAGGTCGGGTGCTTTGGTTTTAAACCAGGCCTTAGCGTGGATCCGTGTTTGAATATTTATTGATAACTAACTTTTGCCCGCGACTTCGTTTGCGTAGCATTAGTAAGTACTGCAATAATAATGTAGGTGTGTAATCTCAGGGTTCACCAACTTTCACCCCTTTTTCTACCTTCCGGGATAAAAATTAACCTATGTCGGAATGCCCTTCCCTTCTCAAACTATGTACATACCAAATTTCATCTAAATAAGTTTAGGGGTTAATGCGAGAAAAGATAAGACAGACAGATGGATGATCACAAATAAAGTGCAGCTAAGGCGTAATCTTAAGTTCTAGATAAAGGAGATAGAGGGGGGGGGGGAGGGATAGGGGGTATAAAGAGTTCATTCTGCGAAATAAATGCACGGAAGGCCAAAATGTAAGGGATTGGTCTCGTGACATTTCTAAATAAGGATTATGGACCGAAATAACGATAGAAAAGTTATCGTTAATAGAATACCATTTGTCTAGAGAGCTGATTTTAACCAGCCATTGGCATGATGATACTACTATTATCGATGTTCCTGAACTAGTCTCAGACCAATCACAGGAATCAGAACAAGATAGTTAAAACAAGTTAAATGGGCCATCTATATCTGCCAATTGAAACAAAACAAGTTGTAGCGAATTTTATGGCGTATATAGGGGCAAAGGCATGCTTCTATTCTATATCCCGTATTGCCCCTATACTATAGTGAGAAGATCTTTCACAAATTAGCAGAGGAATATTCTAAGGCTGAAAAAAGCGGGGAATATTAGGAGTAACAAAAAAAAAAAAAAACATTATGACCATTTTTTTACAATATGACCTACTCCAAATACCTCCGAATATCGCCCTTTTTCGTTGAATCCACGATTTTTGGCCCACCCTGCATAATTCTGAAGAGTTTATATTTCCATACTTTTTATTTTAACTCCACTAAAAAGCATGAAGCCAGTTTTAGACCAAGAACTAATCTAAGTTATTTTCGGCTTAGTTCGCATTGCTAAGGTAATTTTGTATCTAAAATATTACTAAGCCAATCTAACTTAGCTTTTGAACTGCAACCAGATGAACATTTTCTTTTATTAATATTATATTTTAATGCCAGGATTTATAGAACCGATAGTACGGTTTCTCTCTCTATAGTTCTTCTATAGTTCATTTATATCTCTTTATAGTTCACAAGGTTTGAATAACAGCTTCACTTCATGTTCCTCTCAGTTCTTAGTAGAACAGTTTTTTGTTCCACTAGTGGTAAGATAAGTGCTCTGCTCCGGCGTTCTTCAGACTCATTATAGAGCCACGCCTTGGAATCAGGCCATCGATGGGTTTGGGCTAATAATATGGGCTATTGTAATAATTGAACGGATTTCTAAGACGTAGCTAGTAAATGGCAGTTTATCGTTTATTTGTTAGGTTTTGAACGTTTATAAATGTTGCATTAGTTGTTTCAGGAGAAAGTAATTAGTGCCTATACTAATATTCTTATAAGCACCTATAGTGGTTTTGTCGTAGTTTACATACAGCCGTTCTAATAAGTATTATATGTCACAACCCACTAGAACAAATAACTGTATCTAGCCGTAACACGGTGACACTGCAATGGATAAAGGCGGACACAGCGGATCGCTGGTCAACGACGCGGCTGACGAGCTTGCGAGACGAGGATCCAGCTCGGCGGTCTATGGACCCGAGCCTGTTGTACCCATCCCATTCAACCAAATACGCAGGTGGCTACAGGAATTCACCCAGACACAGGCGGAGAACTGGTGGACCTCGACACCGGGCTGTAGGCAATCCAAAAAAGCTCTGCCATCCTTGGACAGCAGGCTTACCAGGCGTCTTTTACGGATGCACGGCGCATGGTGACGGAGACCATCACGGGACACTGCTCACTCAACTAACACTTCCACACCATAGGCATAACGGACAGTCCTCTGTGCAGGGCATGCATGGAGGTCGAGGAAACCGTTGCGCACGTGCTCTTTGAATGCACAGGTGTCACCCAGATCTTACACAGATGATTTGAGGAAACCAGGAGCTCTAATTGACTTCTGGAGGGAGGTGGGCTGGTTGGAATAACCACCAAACGGCCGCCATGGCCCACGTACAAAGGTCCATTTGAGGGACTAAGTGCGGAAACGAAACCCCCCTGGCCCCTAACATAGAACATAAGTATTACATTACATCCAACGTTGATGTTTAAATCTTTTAGAAAAATAAACTTTAACTTAAATACAAACTACAGACCGCCTTAACGCAAAACGCGAGCAGCATCTAGTAGGTAACAAAAGTCAGCTTTGCCTCACTGCTGGGCAAAGCTGGCTTTTCTCTTTCCACTACTCAATGCTCAGGAAGCGACGCCATGCAAAGATGACGAGAAATACTAGACCGCTTTATTAGGGATAGGGCCACAACAGCAAACCATGATAAATAAATTTCAATAAAAATTACTTTTAATAAGTTGGGTAAATCAAATTGTCATGATCAGGTATTAGCATCGGTTCTTTAAAGTATGTTTAACAAATGGTTATACAAGCCAATAATCAATAAACTTATTCTATGACCTACACCGTAAAATAATATTTTAAACCAATTAAAAAATAATAATTTAAACAAGCTAGGGAAGGATGACAATGCACAGTAAGATAAAAATCTTACTTCCATTCATGGATCATTGTCATCCAATCCAAACGTATATGTAAAATTTCATCTTAATAGGTTGAGGAAACTGCTTGAAAATTCAGTTGCAAGATTTGACCCGAACACACATAACACAATACATACATACATTGCAAGTTAATAAAAAGCTTGTAAAAACAGGCTTCACCTTAAGCTGGCGATAAAAAGACTGATCCGTAAAAGTGATTTATGATTTCACTCAACCCGTAATTTGTGCAATTTGTGTAATCCTCTTACAGCAATGTTATTTCCAGAGTTCGTAAGGGACAGTTGTATATGACTTGTATTCATCTATCCCTTTTTCACACTCGAAGCATTATAATTTTGACCCGTCATGGTACGACATTCGATTCAATCAGGATACATAAATAATCAATACATCATGATATAAGTAAGTTTACTTACTGAAGTTTATACTTGTACCTATCTTCTAAGTCCCTTTGCATCTATTCAGAAACCTGATGAGCTGCTTTTTCTTACTCGCTTTGATATAAAGTCATTTAAATTAATTGAAGCTTTCCTCTTTTTTATAGAATAAAATAAAATTTTATAGGCTTTTAATATTATGTTTATTGCTTGTTATTACTTATATCGTTATGATTAAGATGGAGTTTTATTATTAAAAAATAGTTTTATGATGTTATTAATTAAGTATCTACTTAATTTATTTATTATATGGTTTACTAGAGATTTAAATCATTTAATAAGCGTCAATGACAGTTGTAGCTTGTTAACTTCTTGTTCTACATTTTCATTTAGGAAAACAATTTTGTCAAATTCACAGCTTCGACTGTTACGTTTCCTACAACTGCCGACTGACCTTCAAGACCCAGGGGAATCTGATATAAGTATCTGGTACTGAATAGGTATGAATAGCATTCACTTGATAATATAATCTTTGGGAGTGTAGACCACCTCTTATCTAAAGAAAATATACTGTTATATCTAGATAGTAGAGCAACACTTCGTTTTTGTAAAGGTGGGTTTAGACTGGTAGAAAATAAATCAACAACTGAAAATTGAGCGAGCATAAGATTAATTTGTTTAACATTTTATTGTTATTTAATGAATTTTGTTAAAGTAGATTATTAATTAATAAAAATTACGTTTTAATGGCAGTAAATCAAAACCGAAATATTTTTTTTTGTGAAAATGGCCGAATAAATAAAAACGAATTTTTTTTCTTAATTATTTCTGGCTATGCCACTGGCTTGGTTGCGAGACCTTTAAGCCAAGTTGATGCATAAGAAGACGTGTACGGTATACCATATTGTTGTTATTGTGTTGTATCTTTAGTATATATAAGAATTATTTCAAACTTTATGGAGTTTACCCATTTTACCCGCTCATGTATCCCACACTATTTGTACTGGGAATGGTGGGATACAACGAACTCAGAGTGCGCCGGGAATTTACACTCGCGGCGTATGCACTGAAGCTCCTGCGTGGAGTAGCACATAACCCGGGTGTGCTGCGTCACCTGAAGCTGTGCGTGCCAGATCGGTACGTGTGGAGGCGGCGGCGGCCGCCACTGCTGGCCGTACCTGCTGCTAGAACCAATCTATTGGCAAAAACACCTCTCACCCGCACAATCTGTGTGCTCAACGAATTGCATGAGAGGCTAGACATATTTTCGTGCAATTTGAGTGAATTCGCAAGAGTTTTGTTGAATTTTGCTAGTTATAATTAAAATATAGATGTGTAAAGTTTTATTTCATATTAGTTTGGATATTTTAATAGTGTTAGAAGTTTAGGTGTATATAATTATTATACATTTATGTAAAAACTTATTTTAGATTAAGTTTTTAACCACCCTATTGTATTGGGTTCAACCTGTAAGATAGTGTGTGTAAGTTAAATAAATAAATAAAAAAATAAATAAATTCAAATTGATTTCTCATAGTGAAAACAGTATTATTTATTTTTTATTTCTGCAACGAATGTATTACGAATTTGAATCGCGTGCGCTGTGCCGTTTTGCGCGTCATTTCTTAAATTGACGACTAAGACGATAAAGACCATACAAAATTACAGAGTAACCGATTCATGGGTTAAATAATAAAAATAGCAAACATACAAAATAATTACACATATCCAAAAATGATAGCTATATTGAGTTATATTTTAAATAACTATTATTATTTGTAATAACTGGTTATTAACTATGAGATATTGTTAATAACAGTTCTAGAACCGCCTCCTTGTACCTGGTGGGTGTAAGTGCAGCTGTTGAGCGAGAGTTCCTGGCCTCGATTACCGGGTTAGAAACGGTGTTAGTGGCGTTTCTATCATTAGTGTCTTAAGGTAAGCATTTACTTTCATAACAAAATGACAATTAATTTAGCTACTACCATCAGTACCAACTATATCTGAAGTTTGCTTGCTATATCTGATGGCTCTTTGTGTGGGTGTACTTTATATTTGTCGCACCAGATTTTTTTACTTAATTCTATCAATATTTAAACATCTATCGATCTCTCACACTCCCAGAAGTTGGACAGTTGTCATTTGAAGAACGCCAACCACCACTAATTGAAATCGTAAAATATTTTCAGGTACCGTGCCGTTTTCGTTCAATCAATCATCCATGTTTCCAATCTGTCAACGTTAACGAGACCCTTAAAAGAGATACCTAAGATGTCTTACTCCTAAGTACTAACCAAAGACCACACCGCTATACTTCGAGCACGGGGCTACTAAACAAGATATAATGTAGCCCCATAGCCTGAAGTCTATGGCCTGGCAGTAAATAATCCAATCGGGATCTTAATCGAATCGTGATGATGGTTTCATACATTAACAGTTACCTGTAGAACATGATTAATGAGCTCGTAAATCAGTAAGTAGATTTATGTGCTGGAAAGTACGGTCAAAGTGGTATCACTGTATGAGTCATATTTAGCAGTGGCATAGCAAAGGTCATGCACAGTGATCGGAATAGGTAGAGCATTACCTAATGTTCAAAGAACAGAGACAAACAATACAAATCGTGCATACTGTTTTTTTAAAAACAGAAACAAGAAAATGAATTCGATAGTTGTTTTACTTTTTACACGACTGCCGAAGGAGGTTAATGTGTTTATCAGTCTATGTATGTATGTATGTATATATGTATGTATGTACGTATGTACGATTCGTTTTAACTCTGCGAGTGTCACTGGCTACATTAAAATTGTAAAATAAAAAAATGGCGGATTTTGGGCGCCATTTTGTGGGGCTCCAAATTTTTTTTTCCTTTCGAACCCATCGTGGGTTATCAAAATAAAGGGTTTTATGAGGTGATTTCAAAAATATATATTACTTATATGTTTAATTGTACCTAATTCTAAAAAAAAAGACTAAGAAGTTATAAATAAAAAAGTTAACTAGAAAAATCAAAAAACTGCAAAAAATGCTTAAAAAGCGAACTAAAAAGACGTAAACAAGAAGAAAATCATGCTGAGCAGTCGGAGGATACATGTTCGCGAGCTGGCTGACCAAAACCAGATGTATCCTCCGACTGCTCAGCATGATTTTCGTCTTGTTTACGTCTTTTTAGTTCGCTTTTTAAGCAGTCGGGTTTTTTGATTTTTGTAATTAACTTTTTTTTTAGTTTTAGTTGTAATTAAGTAATGTGCCGAAAAACGGAACAAATATTCCGAAAAAAATATTGTGTACGTACCATGGACGGAAGAAATATTCATGCAGCACGTTACCTTAAACAACCAACTTTTCAGTGATGAAAATACAGAATAAATAAATATTTGATATATTGTAAAGAGTGACCAGAAACAAATAAGAGGGAATTTGAAATATACAGGTTTGACTTTGGATGCCTGAAAATCCAGGATAAGGATAAGTTGAAGCAAGCAGCCATTGAAAAACTTCCTTAGATTTTACACTACCATTAAATATCCTATGAAGCCAAAATAAAATAAGATAGTCTGTATATTTGTTAATCAATCACTCCGATTGGTAAGATACTTAGCACACGCGTATAATAAGACTTGCTAATAAATAGTACATTATTGCAAAGGCCGGGAAATAGACAATTGCAGGTCGAGTATGAGTTTGAAGGCCGAGCCGTAGGCGAAAACTTCACTAATACGAGACAGGCAATTGCCATTTCTGCCGAGGCGTATATAGTGCTTTTCTCAAAATAATTCAGATAAATAAAACATAATTTTTATAAATAAATTTAATTTATTAAAAGTTACAACAACATTGCTGGAGCGTTGAAATGTTCCAAATTCAAAAAAACGTTCCTGCAATGGATTTGATTTTCTTTGTCCGTAAATTCGATACATCGCGTGTTCTTTTTTCGAAAATAATGACAACATTTCCATGCATGTTTCAATTTTACCGCTTACGAAGCTGCGGGGAGATACTAGTCATGAATGAAACCACATCTATAACCTTTTAGTCTGTTTTCCATGCGTCTTTCTTACATCAGCTTTTCATGAACTTAATGTTAACGGTACCAGCGACCGTGTAACTCCGAACCAACAATGCTTTGCTACATAACTGTTCCGCTGTTGTTTTGATGCTTTGGTTTTTACGGCCACCATGAGTGAGAGGTACAGCGTAACACGCAAGTTGATGGTGTTGATTCTTGGGTCGTGTAGGTCGGCGGTGCGACATGCGATGAGAGGTGTACTGTTAGGTGGTGAAGAGTTGGTTTTTAGGTGTTTAATTTTTTAGGATTCCGTACCCAAAGGGTAAAAACGGGACCCTATTACTAAGACTCCGCGGTCCGTCTGTCTGTCTGTCTGTCTGTCACCAGGCTGTATCTAAAGAACCGTGATAGCTAGAGAGTTGAAATTTTCACAGATTATGTATTTCTGTTGCCGCTATAACAACAAATACTAAAAACGTGATTCTTAAGTCGTTTTTTGCTATAATGGTACGGAACCCTTCGTGCGCGAGTCCGACTCACACTTGGCCGGTTTTATAGGAAACATACTAACGACCGTTAATTCGGCAATGAAATATTGGTCGAAACTAAGCTCTAGAACCTCGAACATCGACGCCGAGTTGCCAGCCTGTCGGTTTTTTATCGGTTACATTTCGGGAAGTGTGCGTTGGAATTACATGAACTAATTCCTCCTATCCCGTTCCGTCATCGGACTACAAGAAGTACGGCGATGCGTCATCGGTACATAGTGGACATCCCACCCATACGCACTAAACTTTTTGAGAATACTTTTATTATGCGTACAGCAAAGGAGTGGAATTCCCTGCCGGAGTCTGTATTTTCGGATAGGTACAACCTGGGAGTCTTTAAGTCAAGAGTGAATAGGTTACTTCTAGGCAAACGTGCTTCACCGTCGACCACATCATCGCTTACCATCAGGTGAGATAGTGGTCAAGCGCAAGCCTATCAAAATCAAAAAAGCACATGTTTTCCACGCAAAAACAGGCAAGTTGCAATATTTATTCTTGAGCTTATAGTGATCTGACTATTGTATAATTCACTCATTGATTATGATTCAACTAAGGCTTTGGCCTTTGTCTAAATAATGTGTAATGTGCATGTGAAATAAATACTTGGAAAATATTTGCAGTAGTGAACGTTAATGGCAAAGATTGATTGAGATTGTGGTTGGGACCCACGGAGCACACACCCAGTAGAGAGAGCGTGCGGGGCTACCGCGGGCGCCAAAATATCAAGCTCATGCGATGGAATTTTGGTCAGTCGCAGCATTTGTAGAAATACTGAAACGCTCGTCGAGCGAAATGCTCAGAATGCGTTGTGACTTCTTGCAAACGGCCACAAAGCCATTATTAAGAAACAATACTTTCTAAGTTGCCAAAATTAATAAGAACTGCAGCTTTGTACGTTGTTTTGTTTGTTATTCCAATTATTTTTTATAAATCCAAAAATTTAAAAATTTAAATCCAAATATTCCAATTCGTTTATGTATCTATTGTTAACCAATGTTGCTCTTGATTTTGGTTTGTTTGAGTGAAAGACTGTTAGAATCGTTCTTAGAACTCAGTGTATGGCTAAAATATTTTATCGCCGAAAGATCAATAAAACATGAATAGATGCAATTCTAATCAACATCCTTAATTGCCTTAGCAGTTACAATGGCCATAATCTTGCCAGACTACATGGACCTATACACCACAATCAAAGTTCATCAACGAATTTATAGTCCATATCGAATCGGGTTCAGAGAAAATGATGTGTTACCATTATCAAGAGAAAGGTATCATAATATTTGTACGAGTTCTGAACATAACTGTTCACCATTCATTTAATTTTATCGATCGTACGATTCGAGCCAAGTAATTAAAGTTGCAAATACTGTTATGTTAATTTTAGGTTGGTTTGGGCTGGATTTTGCAAAGTTTGGCATATGGGCTTTAGGATAATGGACCAATGGTGGGCAAAGGCCTCGCCTGTATATTAAAATGAGAAATTTCTAAGCATGAAGTATAAGCACCTGTTAATTTCTAGGTAAAAGAAAAACTGAAGTTACAATATGTTCAGTAAATACCTACTGCTGTAGAAATCACAGCATTCATAGCATACTACTTTGTATAGGCTATTGATTTAAAATACTTCGAACATAAATTTATACTAACTAACATTTGAGGATTCAGAAAAGGCTTCTCTACCATCGACCATATATTCACACACTCGAACTTCTCATCGAGAAATATCTAGAGAGAAGTAGACCATTGTACTTGGATTATATCGATTACAAAAAAGCATTCGACTCGGTGTTACACAGCTATATCTGGGAAACTCTAGCAACACAGAATGTGGAAAACGAATATATAAGAGTCATCAAAAGCATATACAGCAAGAGCAAAAGTAGAGTTAAACTAGAAATAGCCGGTTCTTGGTTCCCTGTAAAGTGAGGCATAAGACAGGGGGATCCACTGTCACCTATACTATTTATTGCCACGTTAGAGTCGATAATAAGCAAGCTTGACTGGAATGAATGCAGTACAAAAGTAAAAACCAAGCTTTTAAGCCACCTGCGTTTTGCCGACGACTTGGTGCTGATATCAGAGAAAGAAAAAGAACTACAGCACATGGTAGAGTCACTAAACAAAGCTAGCAAGCTCGCCAGGCTAGAAATGAACCTCTCTAAAACTATGGTAAGTAATGACCAACAGCACTAAGGTACAAATATACGTCGACAACGAGCCTCTCCAATATACCGAAAATACATGCCTACAATCTACCTATGCAAGCAAATAAGCTTCGACAGACTAACTAACTACCAGGAGATTGAGCGCAGCCCAGTTAACATGGAATAAGTACTGGAGCTTTAAAGAAATATTTAATAGCAACATGCCAATCAAACTGAAGACTAAGGTTATGAATTCTTGCCTTATACCATGCCTAACATATCCTTGTCAGACAAGGAAGTTTAACAAAAATATCATGAATAAAATTATAACGTGCCAACGAGGAATGGCGCGGAGTATGCTTAACATAAAAATTAAAAATAAAATAAGGCTTACAAAAATACGCAACGTCACAAAAGCAACAGACGGTTTAGCACAAGCTATGGGCCGGACACATAGCACGCCTGCAAGATCAAAGGTGGACAAAAATAGTGACAGAATGGAGGAGGCCAGTGGACAAAAGAAAGAAAGTGAGACCTTGCAACAGATGGGAGGATGAAATTACGAGTAAACGCACAGCGGGTCCAAACTGGATACAAACAGCGCAATCCAGAGAAAACTGGCTCAATTTGCAGGAGGCCTTTACCTGCAGAGGGGTTCTTACAGAATAATTTCACTATAATATTAACGTATCTATCTAAAAATCTTTTTTATAAAACTGTAACTACTAACTATTAATATAATAAACTACTAATTCTTTTGATACTAACAAAACTAATTAACTTCGCAAACTAGCATTTTCTGGAGAAATAAAAGGCAGGAGGTTCTCAATTCGACTGTTATTTTTTAAAGTGTGGTTTTTTTTTCCTTTTCTAGTTACATCAATAGGATGAACCCTAATTTTATTACAATCTAGCCTTATAAATAGACTAATAAGTAATTTAATTATAACCTAAACTATTAAATTGTCTTTACTAAGAATGTGTCCAATAGCACTTTTCTTATTGTCTCTACACTTCGTTTAAGTGTTCGTTTGGTAACATGTCTGTTTATTGTTTAACTAGCTTCTGCCAGCAGCTTTCCCCGCGTGTATGTCAAAATTATCCCAAGGGAACATATTCCTGGGATAAAAATTATCCTATGTGTTATTCCAGAACATAATGTTTCTCTGTGCCAAATTTCATCCAGATCCGTCCAGCTGTTTGAGCGTGAATAAGTAACATAAATTTTGTAAGTGTGTGAGTGTGTGTTTGTATTGTATATAAACACACACACACACATTCACAAATTTGCGTCTTTATAATATTATATATATAATACATATAATTAATGTGAAGAATAAAAACTAATTTATAAAAAAATACAAACGACTTCCAAATAAAAACACTACAAAGTGAAACATAACTTCGGAAGTCGGTGTCAAAAAACGAAGAAACAAAAAGAAGAACACTGATTGCCAAAATTGAAGTTGTTTTTCACTTACAAAGTATTTTTATTTTGAAGTCGGTTGTATATTTTGTAAAAAGTTTTCAATTAAAAAAAATGTTCGGCTTTCCAGAAATCTGTCGGAGGTCATGTTGAAAGATGACTATTGCGATTGTAAGGCTTTCCTAGAAGACATAACACGCTTTGCATGAATGGCGTTTTCCTATTCGAGATTTAAAGATTACATTCACAGTAATAATTCAGTTTGACCTAACTTTGTGTAAAAGTACAGTTTAATGTTTACTTATTCACACGCGAGAAACGGTAGGCCCAAGTCAAAACATTTAACCGTTATTTCTAACGTAACGACTTCAAAGTTGGCACCCGTTATTTTAAGGAGCTTACACAAAAAAAAAGACATTGTATTTTTAATTATTTACCTACTACTTTTTATTTTAATTAAGTGCGATAAGACTCGCACCATGAAGAAAAAACTGTGAGCTACACCACTGTTATTTAATTTTTATAAATGCATCATCTGCCTAACCTTTTCCCAACTATGTTTGGGTCGGCTGCCAGTCTTACCGGATTTAGCTGAGTACCAGTGATTACATGGAGCGACTGCCTATCTGACCTCCACAACCCAATAACTGGCAAACATCGTACCCCTTGGCTAGACTGGTTCAGATCTCAAGCTTCTGACTACTCGTAACGACTGTCAAAGATCTTCAAATGACCAACGGCTTAACGTGCTTTCCGAGGCACGGAGGCATTGTTTATCAATTAATAAATATAAACAAGCTTAAAATAAATACTAAATTACCAATACATACCAGGGTCTTTAATTCTGCTATCAATATATTAATCATGGTATATTGGGCGTTAAATAAATTAAATAGGATTTATTAGTTACTATGATATAAGCATGCAACGGAAACATAGCGAATTAAATGGCAAACCATTAAAGATATACGAGTATCTAAACTTGACGTCCAATAAATGTCATAATTAAATTGGCTTGTAAGACTATCAAGATAATGAATTATTTTACGATTGAACTGATTTATCTAGTAGTATATGTTAGTGGCTACTGTATACATGGAGTTGATACATCATCATATACGTCACGGGCCGAGTATTGGAGTAAAACTAAAGTAAACATCGTCGTTAGAGAATACTTGAAATGAGATAGATGATTTATATGTAGCTAATTAACAATCGAGATGGTGGTATAACTCAGCATAATGCTGTAGCTAATGTAAGCTGTGGGGTAATGCCCCCACAGCAAGCAGACGCGTAGCAGTAAATTGGCAATTAAATCAAATTCAAATAGTAGTAATCACGAAGCATGCTAAGACAGATAGACCAGAGGTCTTCTAGTGTGCCTTGTTTAAGCTTGAGGTTGAGTCAAAGCTTCAGAGCCTTGAACATCGTCGCCGAGTTGCTAGCTTGTCGGTTTATTATCGGTTGCACTTCGGGGAGTGTGCGATGGAATTTCATAATCCATTCCCCCAAACCCGTTTGATCATCAGACTACAAGACGTGCGGCGATGCGCCATCGGTACATGGTGGTCATCCCACCCATATGCACTAAACGTTTTGGAAATACTTTCATTATGCGTACAGCTAATCAGTGGAATTCCCTGCCGGAGTCTGTGTTTCCCGATAGCTACAATCTCGGGGTCTTTAAGTCAAGAGTGAATAGGTTACTTCTAGGCAAGCGTGCTCCACCGTCGACCACATCATCGCTTACTATCAGGTGAGATAGTGGTCAAGCGCAAGCCTATCTAAATATATATATATAAAAAAAACTAAAATTTTTATTTATAAATAAATACAATATTATAAAGAGGAAAGATTTTTTTGTTTGATTGTTTGTTTGTACCGAATAGGCTCCAAAACTAATGGACCGATTTCAAAAATTCTTTCACCGTTGGGAAGCTACTCTATCCCCGGGTGACATAGGCTACTTTTTATCCCTGTATTCCCACGGGAACGGGAACTACGCGGGTGAAACCGCGAGGCGTCCTCTATAAATAATAAAGTCCCTGTCACTCGCTGTTCATTACTTGTAGACTCGAGCAATTTTACATGGAAAAGGTAATAAAAAATCGTAAAGAACTGACACTTTACTATTGAATGGACTGTTTCGTGGTTTTATTTTTATCCCAATGACTGCACAAAGAATTTCTCGTTAATGCAATTCAAACCAAATGGCAAATTACTCAATTGAACGTAATTTAGCTGTAAAATTGTGAATGAATGGAAAAGTTAATTTCTGAAGTTGCCTGCTTTGTTAAAGTTAGTTATTGAAGAATACATTTTCGTTTTATTAGGTATTGTTGAAGATTTGAAGACAAAATTAATGCTAGCAGGTTGAAGTCAAGTGAAATGATCATGAAGAATAGATTTTATGTGGAGCTAGCATCCGGTTTGCACAAATACACAGCGAGCTTTGTTATTTTGCATTACATCTTTGCGTCAATACATTTTACCTAATAATAGACCCATGCACAGTACGTTATTCCAAATACAGTGTTTTTGAGGATTTATACAAAAAGCATGCGCCTTATAAAAAAAATACAAATGCGCTTGCGCGCCATTTGAAGGTGCTTTAAATCAATACGTCAATTAAATTCACTTTCAGAAGCACTCCCACGCATGTCATACACCTACGCCTTAAAAATAAAACAACCTGTAAGTTGATGTCTTTGAACCACACATGTTACTCGTATATAGTCGTTACCCAACCAGGTGTTTTTTAGCAATTGTAACAAACGGTACTCCGTACTAAGATTAGCATCCATTTAATTGAAGAAGGCGGATAAAAAGTGACGTAATTACTGGTGTCGGCTTCCGGCCGGTGTAAACGTATCTTTACAACGCAAACGAACGAACGAGAAAACGAGAGAGCGAAGAACGAGTGAACGAAAGAGTGAAGCACTTTTGTAAAAAATAACTTGAGGGATTATTATTGCGATGTGTTTGATGATATTGTTGTAATGTTTTTCTGTAAACAAATATAGGACACATTTGTTTTATTAAATAATTAACATTATGAGTAGGTACGTAATTTTTTATTTTAATAATATCAGAATTTCTATCAATAAACCTATGAAGGAGTCTTTGTTTTAAACCTTTTTTAGATGAGTTTTAGAGCAATACCTTGTTGTGAAACTTTAATTTAGAGATCATATTTCAAAGATCATCTTCTTCTACCATACATTTAAAGTAGCAGATGCAGAGATTCAACTCAAAAACAAAATTACTTGGGTGCGAATGTACATGCTTAAGTTATCTACAGTTTTAAACATGTATTTCCTGTTCGCAAATAAATTAGTTAGCAGGAAGGTAGCTGAGCGTTAACAATTAGTCATGTAAGTTCGTGTCTCTAATTAGATTGGCGGGGAAATGAAGAAAAACTTAGATCACTGACGAGCTTATTAACCCGTAACAGCACACACCGAGGGAAAAGCTTTTTTACGAGTTCTACACAAATATAAATTAATTGTTTAAAAGGAGTATGTAAGGACCGTAGCAGGTTGTGTTCAGGTGATGTGTAGTTTTTATTTATCCCCCATGGGGTAAAAAGCGTGAGTTTATGTTTGTAATGCAATTGCTAACCAATTATTGACTTGAAAACTATACGTGCCTGCTTTTAATTACGCTTGCATGTAATACTCGTAGATAGCATTTGTAAGTTTTAAAATTAATAGGTAGTATTATTAGCATATAATAAAAGCATTCGTTATTTTTTTATATTCTATAGGCTCACGCTTGACCACTATCTCACATGATGGTAAGCGATGATGTGGTCGACGGTGGAGCACGCTTGCCTAGAAGTAACCTATTCACTCTTGGCTTAAAGACCCCTAGATTGTATTGTAGCTGTCGGGAAACACAGACTCCGGCCGAGCGTTCCACTCCTTAGCTGTACGCATAATAAAAACGTCCTCGAACTCTTACGTCTAAGAGGTGGGTTTTTAATCGATAAAAGCGGAAGACGGCTTTTCTCTGAAGAATAATTGCGATGGATTGACAATCACATCATATTTACATTTTGATTATAAAGGCAAAAGTTATCTGATGATTGAAAATCTGCTCATAAAGTCGCATCGAAGTTACTGAATGGGCTTACAAAGTGCCTCCAGACCATAGCCGGGCAAAACAAATATTTTTAATAACAGTAGTCTAGTTACAGTCTAGTGCGGTAAATTATAACATTAGTTAACTCTCATTTCGCCAGTTAACTGTAAGGTAATTTAGATGACTGCTCAAATTCAAATGAGCGTGAACTCAATCATAAGTTATCATAAAAGTGATTGGCGAAATAAAAAATAAACAATGATGATAATGCTAATTAGAATTGAGGCTTTAGATTAGATTGATTAACAAAATAAAAAGTTTTGCCGAGGTGAGATACAATCCAAGCTTAGTAAATTATCAGTAATTTAGAAATCTGTAGTAGGGCTTCGTCCATATAGCGAGAAAAGTAACATTGACTTTCTCATAACAAATGGATACCAACAATTTTTAACTTGTATGTGAAAGAAAATATAAATAAAAATATCGGCCAAGTGCGTGTCGGACTTCGCACATTTAGGGTTCCGTACCAAACCGCAAAATCAAGTTGGTTGTAATAGGAAAGATAAGGGCATATCTAAGAAAAAATATGATTTATCAACTCATGTTGGTAAAATATACGTAATAATAGCAATTCAAATAAAACATACAAATTTCAAGTTCAAAATGGAAAGTTAAAAAAAATCTGAACAAAGTTTTGTGATAAACTGACTTTGGTGGTTTCTCATTCCATCGTTTCCTAATATTTTTAGAATCAAAAATACTGTAGGTATATATCTACTCAACGAGTTCTGTTCTAAACAACGATACCTCTCTTGATGAGGTAGGTCAAAAACAATTTTCATGCTCTTTTCTCTGTATCGGAGCCTCCCTTAAAAACATTTAAACATATTTTATTACTTTAATAAAAACTATTGATGATGGCAAAATTAGAAATCACCGCTTACTGCAGTTTTAATCTTTCAATTAGACGCAGTTTTAATTAACCGCAAGTTGGCCAAAATATGAAGAAAAAGAAAATAATGATTTAATCTTTGTCTAAAACAATAAACCATGTCATCATAATAAAACTGAATTGAAATATAAAAAGATTTGTAATAGTGTTACCTATAATGCATTTTTTCAGGGGCGATAAAAATAGCCATAATCTTAATTAGAAGAGGCAGGATTAAGTTTATTTTTATTAAAAATAGTTTCAAGCCTTTCAATTAAGAAATTAAAAGATGGTGGTTCTCGAGTTGATTTTAATCGAGGGATTTAATTGCTACCTTCAATGCAGTTAAGAAAAGCAGTAAAATTATAGTAAAGGAGAACTTCACAACACACAGCGATAGTGTAACTACCACTGTGGTGCCAATAGTTAGTTTTATAGAAATAATAAAATTATTAAATTGATTTTTATTTAGCTAGATGACTGCACCCGATTTTAAATTGTGTGTGTGCAGAGTTTGACATGTTATGCTCAAATTCGAAATTCGAATTTCGAATTTGAGCATAACATGTCAAACTCTGCTGTTTGAAAAGCTTAGGTAGATTTTGAAAAGTTCTCAACTTCAAATCTAAGTATTTAGAAACCAGATCAGGAAATGCTTGCGTAAAAAATGGAGCCGATTCTATAAATTAAATATTTATAATATTTTGTGCTTTTTCACTTAGTACAGTAAATGAGAAAAGTGTTTCACCTTAATAAAGTATTTTTCCTTGCAAACAAAAATTATATATCTAAGCCTAATTATTTGGTTTTGTTATTGCTATTGAAACTGACTGTTATAATTAGTTAAAATTATTCTCATTTGTTTAAGGTTTCATAGTTGATTATGTTTAATTATTATTGTTACAAAGTTAAAAGATAATTTCACTATGTAAAAAGTTAGTTGCTCTGCAGTAGTTTGTAAGACTGACTATTTAAAATCACTATCTTATTTTATTAATTTTTATACTGTTTAGATTCTCTTGATTTGAGACTGACTATTATAATAAAGTTAAATGATTCTCTTGATTATAGGTGAAGAAAACTGTGATTTATATACATTTTTTTACTAGATTTCTTATTGAGATAAATAAATAAATAATGAAGAATAGCTAAGATTTTCATTTTTCAAAAGATCATCATCATCTTCCTGCCCTTGTCCCAAGTTACTTGGGGTCGGCGCAACACGTTTTCCTCTTCCATACCGTCCTGTCCCCAGTCACGCTATCACTGACTCCCTTTTCTTTCATATCACTCCTCACACAGTCCATCCATCTTTTCTTTGGCCATCCCCTCCCTCTCCATCCATCCACATTTATATTCATAACTCTTTTAGTAACATGCGCTTCATCCCTCCTCATCAGATGGCCATACCAGGACAAACGGTTTCCTTTCAACTTTTCTGTCACGGTGCCACTTTCAAAAGATACAATTTTTCAAAAGAATTTCATTTTTCAAAAGATACAACCTATATAAAAGCATTTCTTTGTTATTAATATAATTATGATTTAATATTGTACATATATTTACAATCAATATGAATTTATTATTTTTGTACCTGACAGAAAATTTGATCAAAAACTGCTTTGAAATAAATTAATCGAATCAGGAGCGTCGGCCACAGGTGCCTCGGCCACTGGGCGCGTAAGCCACGGACCCAAAAAAATTGGGAATAATTATTGACATGACAAAATATCATGACTGTATTCCCCGAAGTTAGTTAGTTTAGTTACTACAGGTAACTAAACCTGTAGTAATAACTAAGTAGATAATAACTTGTATTTTTATTAGGTAAGTTGCAAAATTAACAGAAATATGTTGCGAATAACTTAACGATTCTGTTAAACTTTCACCAAGATTCTGGCAAAATAATATTTCAATAACTACTGGAAAATACGCAAAAGGAGCAGTGGTGGCCCAGTGGTAACGGCCACGACTTGCAAGTTCAAGTGCAAGTAGGTCTTTGGTTCGAGCCCAGGCAGGCACTTCATTTTGTGTAAATTATTTCATCACCACTGCTCTCAAAACGGTGAAGGAAAACATCGTGAGGAAACCGGCATGTCCTAGAACCTAAAATTCGAAGACATATGACATCTACCAATCCGCACTGGGCTCGCCCACTCCCTCTATGAGAGGAGACCTGTGTCCCAGCAGTGGGAACATTAAAATACTGATGATGATGATGACGCAAAATTAACTACACAACAACAAAACAACTAATAGTCCACCTTTTATGCTATTTGACTTAAGCCCAGTAGTTTTATTGTTTGTCAACCCTAATAAATCTGTATAGTGCTGCGTGGTACAATAAAATCTAAATAAAGGACCAATAAAGTTACTCTGAATGTACCACAGGAACACAGGGACCATTGAAGGGACCATTATTAGTGTATCCTTCCTGGATGCTACTGTAGCGTCGGAGGGTTGGATATAGGTAAGTATATAGCTACTAGTATATTTTGTTTTTGTAAGTTATAAGAGGCTAGATATAGTTTTACCTAATAAATAAAACGAATAAAAATAGTATATAAACAAATTTATGTTTTTAACACGCTTTTATTAGCTTGGTATGTAAGTATATATATAACGGAATAATAATAATAATAATATGAGAAACGGCAAGCATTGTGAGGAGGTTCCTGTCTCTGGAGCCCTAACCACCGGTAGCTTGGACCCTGTTCCCGATACCGGTTGGCCTCTATTTTTTATATTTTTAAATGTTTTTAAGTTTTCTTTTTTTTAATATTTAAAAATGTACTAAATAAGAAAGAAGATAAATAAAGGAATAATAATATTATAATATTAATATAATATAAATTAATATAATATAATATTATAATATAATATTATTATTGATATAATATTATAATCCGTTATATAATATTATATCTATGTAACGGAATCTTTGAACGTGATTTTCAACCCCTGCAAAACTTTCGATTAATTTGCACGATTTTCGAAGTTCGATTTTTTTTAAATACCCTAGTGTCTTTGTGCCATGTACCAAGCCGCGTGCTAAGACATGCGTTTGGCTTAATTTATTTCCGAAGACAAGGTAGTGTCTTGCGCCAAGTTACATGAATAAAATGCATTTTTGTTAATCACGTTATTCTTAATTTAAATTGATTGAACTTTTTTCCTCCTTTTAGTTTGGTTATCTAATGAAGCGCGTTTTTTAGATTTTTTTAGTTTTTTTTTTTTAATATATGTTTGTTTTTAACTGTTTGTAAAACTGAAATGTTACATTAGTTAAATAGAAAGCTCAGTTTTATTTTGTTATTATGTTGTCATGTACCCACTTATTAAAGGGCCAATAAAGCTGTCTGAACCGGTAGATTGCCGTAATTACCTAATCAATTAAAAGCCATTGTGTCTCGTGTGGATCCACGTTTCGGGCACTCAAGGGGTTAAATTTACTGCAAGAACATAGGGTTCACTGAAGGGTTTACTCTCAATGAATTCAAGTATCCTGGATGCAAAATGCCACTCTAGCGATGGAAGGTAAAAATAAATGGCTGTCATTTGTTTTTCGAAGATGAAAGAAACCCTTCTTCTGGGAAACGACAACATGGCTAGATGCAGTTACAATGGAGAAATTATTTCTAGTGAATGAATTAATGAAATTATGTAAAATATGTTTTTAATTAGCTGTAGATGTGTTGATTATTTATTTATAAATGTTACGTATGTAAGTATACCCGCCTTTAACAAACCTATGTTGAAAGATTAAAGTGTTATTAGCTTACGGCGGCGTTAAAATTCACGATGTTTTTGTTATTTTAATAATATTACGGGAAAAAGGCAAATAAATTCCGTTTTAATCATTAAAAAAAATCAAGTATTCTTTTAGCACTATCGAGTAATTTTAGTAGCTATGTACCTAATTAATTAAAAATAATTAAAAAAAAGAGCTTTATTTAAAACAGCTCACACAATTTAATAGTTTTTCAATAGCTCTATTTGCTTCCTACAATCTAATATATATATCCATCCTGTTGTCTATGCAAATTTATTTAACGAATATATTTTACAGTACCTACTTGTTTAAAAATAATTAGATATAACAAAGAGCTTTTTTCAAAAAAGCTTACACAACTCAAAAGTTTTCCATCCCTCCATTTCAATCCCACAATCTAATACTAGCCATCCCTAAATTTTTAAAAAAACCACAACAAAAACATTTTCCTGTCTCTAAAATCTATAAATAAAGTCACAAGGCTCGCAGCCGGGACTCACCTCGCTCCGTGGAACACTGGGCACTAATAGCTGCGCCCGCGCAACTATGCGATGCTCACGCGCAGAGCAATGACTCGGACGCTCGCACTTGACCTTGTGGGGAGCGAGTATACGCGAAACATCAGCCCGTACTCGTTTTATACTAGCTTTCTTGGTGTGACACAGTGTTGGATAGGGAAGACAGCATTTTAAAGCTATAAAAGCTTTGCTAAGTTAGGAAGATGTAACTTATTATTCTGCTCCTCCTATGTGTTTCATAATGATAATAACATCTACAAGCAGAATTGGCTGCCATATGTAGCCTCTTAAACCAGCGCTAATTGCTATAAGAACAGTTGGGCCCGAAAGGTTTCTCAGGTGGTGGCTGCGATCCGATAGACGCAGCTTTGGAAGACATCACACAAGGTGGACGGATGACCTGGAAAGGGTCACGGGAGTCTGCTAGATGGAAGAAGCTCAGGGTGAGTAGATGTGACGATCTTTGTGGGAGGACTATGAACCATTGATATCTTAATTATGGCTTGAAATTAAAATTGATTTGAGACCTACAGGGACGCCATTGAAAGTCTGGGCGTGGTATCTCACAGCTTGGTTCTTTAGTTGTGCATCAATAAATTACCTAATCCAGAGGAGGGTCCGGTGACGGACAGCCGCGGCGGGTTCGCGATGAGTGCTAACGCGTGCCCGTGTTCCCGCCATAAGCGGCACAGGAGGACACCGTGGGGCTTTAGTGGGTTGGAGTCCCACATATCTGCGCTATCTCCCCGTGGTAGAGCAGTATGCATGAGCATTTCTCCAGGTTAAAAAAAGGCATGGCCTTGGTACCCGTGTTTCCCAATTTCTTCGAAATCCGTTAAGTTGTTGAACCGTGATTGAACAAACATTCGGTACAGGCTTATATTTTACTTATCGAGGTCCTAGCATTGTTTGGTCGGTACCAAGTGCCTTTGCCTGAAATAAACAAAATTGCATGATGTGACTAAATGATCGACTAGATGTCGCTAAATAAATCGATGCTGATTGCTTTCATCCTATCTATAATAGAAAAAAGTATTGTCCGGCTAACAAAACAAAGTGACCGTATGTATAAAGTGCAACTTCAACTCCCAAGCTTACTTAGACCTCTTTTACTTGGCAAATGGAACTGACATAGATGTCCAGCTCAACTAGTTATATTTTTATAGCGCCGGCCGGCCTCGGGATGAGACTAATGTTATAAACACAGGACGTCCAGATATGTATAGAGATTGCTAATTAGGTTTATTTAATTGATGGCAATTATGTGAGTAGATAAATAGCAGGAAGCTAGGTAGGTTTATTGATTTGAACGACTTTTTGAGCAACTGTATCTATAAATTATTGGTCACTTGATGACTTATCTATACTTTGATCTTGGTCAATATCAAAAGCCCACTTTGATATCAAACATATTTCTTTTTCTTCCTCGCTAATCCCACTTTAGGTGGTGTCGGCTCTCCTAATCTTTGCTGGTTTATCGGGTCAGGCAGTACTTCTTCCAATAGGAGTAGTGCAATAGGAGTCGGGCAAAACCCGGATAGTTGCCACACTTTTCGAAATTACTTTATATCTTTCAGTATAAAATAAAAAAAAGTTTATTCAAAAAATCAAAAAACCCGACTGCTGAAAAAGCAAACTAAATAGACGTAAACAAGAAGAAAATAATGCTGTGCTGTCGGAGGATACGTATTCGCGAGCTGGCTGACCAAAACTGGATGTATCCTCCGACTGCACAGCATATTTTTTTTGTTTTTTTAAGCTAGCCAGTGACACCCGCAGGGTTAAGACGAATCGATTGACGTATGAATCATCAAAATCGGCCAAAGCGTTAGGTCTCTAGCACTCCACGTAGGAACAAACATACACACATACATACATACATAGACTGATAAACACATTACCCTCCTTCGGAAATCGGGTAAAATTTTTTTAATTGTAAAACGGGTAGGTGCTTTAGTTTATTATCTTAAAATTTATGAAAATAATAAACAGTATCTTTGATATTTCCAGAGTATTGGCGATTTTTGCGGGCCTCTACATTTTGGGGCATCTATCCCATACAGGGGATAATTCCCTAATATAAATTACGTTTAGGATAGTAGACACGTTGAGAAAGAGGACATCTATCTCGCAAAAATTTTGATCGCGTACCTAGCCGTCCCATAATATATGGAATCGCACAGAGATATGCATCATCATCGCTTGCATGCAGCTTGGGGTCGCTGCAACACGTTTTCTTCTTTCATGTCGTCCTGTCCCCCCTTATGCCATCACTAACTCCCTTTTCTTTCATATCACTCCTCACATAGTCCATCCATCTTTTCTTTAGCCGTCCCCTCCCTCTCCATATATTCTCTATACTCTCCACTCTTTTAGTAACATGCGTTTCATCCCTCTTCATCACATAACCAATTCAGAGACATGCAACCGATCAAATTTAGTTGTAGTTGTAGAGTCTCTCGATTAATAAATAAAAGAACAGAGTAATTACAATCCAGGCAACTAACGCATGTGCATTTCTTCAGGCTAAAAAAATGGATGTGCGTGTGAATGTATGTTTGTTATTCAATCACGCTAGAACGGCTGAACGGATCTCGATGAAATTTGGCACATAGATAGATTATAGTGTGGAATAGCACATAGGTTTATATCCTGGAATGTTCCCTTGGGATGATAAAACACTTTTCTCGCGTGCGAAGTCGCTGGTAGAAATTCGTTTCTTGATATTTTTCCAATCGCTATCGCGACGCTTATATTGATAGAATGGCACTATTGTCTAGGGCCTCTGTAATATAATAGGCTATTAGAATCTTGAACCATTATTCAAAACAGATTTAATATTCAAGCAATAACTTTTGCCAGCGGCTCTGTCCGCGTGAAAGTCGAACATTATCCCACGGGAATTTACTACAGGCATAAAAAAAATATCCTGTGCCCTACTCCAGGCAACTCGTGTTCCAGATTTCGTGCAGCCGTTTAAGATGAACCATACAGACATACCCATCCATATTTCCATACTTTATTATATGCCAAAGTAACTCTGTCTTTTTGTTACGTTGGCCAAACAGCTGAACCAATTTAATGATAATTTATAACTGATGAGATGATAAAGGGTAGACCCCGGGAGCCAGCTCCCTTGGTATAGCTGCCGACCCCGTTTGCAAAAGTTAGTTTCTAATAATACAAGGATCCTAGTTTTACTATGTCTTGATGCAGGATACAATACTGGCCTGCAAATTGGTGTCTGATTAATATGGCGAATGTTGTAAGCAGTTTTTCCTTGCTCTGTTAATATGAATCTTCCATGTGGCTTCCGAGAAAGAATAATCCTCACTTGTGAGTAGTAAAAAGGAACTAGAATATTGTTATAGGCTTAAGAATGTAGCTGGGTCTATATTTCAAGTTGAACTTGTCAAACTCGACATTACGAGTAGCATGAAACCCTGTCAAAATATCAGAGCTGACAAATTCTCAATGTAGAAATCGGAGGATAGTAAATTATGCAAATATCATTAAACAAACAAACTGATAAACAATCCGTCTGCTATAAAGCGCCTTCCTTTTGATATTTCAATACAGTGGTTATTTTACCGTCTATGTCCAGTTGGGTGGACACTTTGAGGCGATGTTTTGTTATTAAGTATAATTACTGATATAAATACAGAGTACCTTGTTAGCTCAGGCTTCAATATGCCACCCGTGAAGTAAGATACTGCTTTATCCCCTTGGTGCATAATCTACGATTGTTTACGATGCCGTTTAACTCTTACCAATCTCAAAAGCCTCTGTTTTAGAGCCATCGAAGGCGAGACCATTGTAGTAAGATAAAGTGGCGCCTTAACGCTCTGGCGCCGGCAGTCGCACAAATTACTGGCAAGGGGGCGTCGAGCCTTAGTTAAGTGTTGTACCTGTCTGGATAGAAGGTCATGTAGCATGAAGCATATTTGTGTCTGATCACAACCTCGTACAGGAGATAGTCCTCGAAGGGACATACAGTTTACGTATGAATTTCGTTTACGAAGTACAGTCAATCGTCATAAAGTGGAAGCTAGAAAATGAGAAGCTTAGGAAAAACTGGCGTGACGGACTTAGAGGTGTTTACGGGAGATAGGTCAGAGAAGGCAGCACATCGGGCAAAGTGGAAGGCTATGTAGTCAATCGCACAAAAGGTGATGAGCCTAAGTTAAGTGTCTCGATGGAAGGTAATTTAATGCCATTGACGAATATTTCTGACTGGCCACAGCCACCTTAAGAAGATAGTCATTGAGGAAACTTACATTGTAGGCATATGGACAGCCCTTTGATGATTATTCTCGAACGAGTACTATGTGCGCATAGCTTGCATAATAATATATAGGTACATAGGATCTCTCTCATTATCACTATCATCATTTCAGCCGAAAGACGACCACTGCCGGGGGCATAAGTCGCCCGCAAACGTCGCTACATCGACCGGTCCTGTGCGTCTCGCAACCGATGGATTCCTGCGGCCTTCAACAGGTCCCGATCCCGGTTGGCATCCAAACACTGAACTCTTGAAAACAGTGGTGACCTTCAGAAAACGGCGATGCAATAATGCATAATAGTCAGCGACAGCGTAGTTTTTTGCTGTGAAAGAATTCGGATTTGAAATCGGATGAGTAGTTTCATTCTTCGGCGTAGTCGCTTACAATGGGCCACATCTGAAAGTTAACAGTCACTCAAAGGACAATGGAGAGGGCTATGCTCGGCGTTTCCTTGCGTGATCGAATCAGACATGTAGAGATCCGCAAGAGATCCAGGGTTACCGACATAGTCCGAAGAATTGTCAAACTTAAGTAGCAGTGGGCAGGGCACATTGCTCGCAGATGGGGCAGAAAGGTTCTGGAGTGGCGACCGCGAACCGGAAGATGTTGCGTTGGTAGGCCACCAGGTGGACCGATGACCTGGTGAAGGTTGCGGGGATCCGCTGGTTGCGCGAGACGCATGGGTCCGGTCAACGTGGCGACGCTTGGGGGAGCCCTATGTCCAGCAGTGGACGTCTTTCGGCTGATATGATGATGATCCGGTAATGATGAGTAGCTTCGGAGATTACTCCCTATATACAAACTTAAACACGTTAAAACTCTTTAGAATAAAGTGTTGTTATCATCATAATCAGCCTTTTAATGTTCAACTGCTCGGACACAGGCCTTCTCTCTGTGAGTGCAGATAATTAAATATAATCACAAATAATTTATATTATTCAATTCTATTCTTTCAGGAGTGCGACACTCCTGTTCAAATTATGTTCTATTTACTATTGTTCCCGTAATTTTATTTTATCTGCATCCTAGATGAAGTAAACGACGCCACCGACGCTGCAATAGGCTTGGTTAATAATGTACTGCTACACGAAAAGAAGACTTCTATTTTTTCCTACAAAAGCAAGCCGCACCACTAGAATAACTTAAGACGGAAGTTCTAACCAAAAGCAAAGACCTATTTGTTCTAGTAACAAGTGAGTTTTAATTGCTCTAAACTTATAACCTGGCCCGGAATTCCGCAATTCTGTATAACTGCTGAGGGTTTACAACGCGCAATAAAGCTCCTAGTTGGCGACACAGTTGTCTGACCTTAGCAGGATAACCATTTCCCTTGTTTGAAAATTGCTTTCTCATAATTCCTTGCACTCATAGGTTAATGCCGATGATGTTATTTTATAGTTTATTAAAGGAAAGGCATCCCTGGATCCTTGAGTGCCTCAAACGTGGATCCACGCGAGAGACAATGGTTTTTTAATTGTTTCGGTAATTACGAGTGCGGAACGTGATGGAAGCTCACAAAGGATATCTCACGCAAAATCCAAGTCTTCGTAAACCGCTGTCTTCGTCGCATTCTTGGAATGTTCTGGCCCGACACCATCTCTAACGCAGAGAAATGCCAGGAGAGCACGATCGATCGCCAGGTCAAGCGTCGCAAGTGGAGATGGACTGGCCACACGCACCGAAATATTACGTGGAGCGAGGTGCGATGGAGGATTTCTGTGGATGCCCTCTGCCCCATCTAAGGGATATACGACAAGGTCTTAATTTGTACTGTAAGTAAGTCACCGGTTAAAGATGAAATAGGCCTTTGGAATTACTCCAGACTTTTAATTGACAATCTACAATCTACTTCTGCCTAAATTCTTGTCAAACTTTGGCATTAAAATAGCGTTTCCGAGTCGAGTCCAAAACTCAAAATACACACATCAACACGGTCTAGGGATATTTCATACTCAATTAAATAACTCGAAAAGTACTGGCCGCATTGGAATCTTTTATACACTGATTTGTTTGTAATTTATCTCAGACTAATTCCAAATTCAAATTTTTGAATTTTTTTTTGTTTCGGTGGCATAAAAATGTCTTGATGTGTAGGAGAGGGAATTTTCATTTGTGCGAAATTTAGAAAACAATACGAATTACGTTTAGTTACAGTTTTTTTTCATTTTTAAACGAAAGATAAGGTTAAAATTGAGGTATTGTAGCCATGCAACGCCAACATTTGACGAGGGCGGAGATGTTACGAGCTGTGGGAATGCTGGAAGCTGGGTCTGTTCAGCGTAATGTTGCTGAGGCCATAGGGACCCACCAAAATGTAATTTCAAGATTGTGGACACGCTATCGTGCCACAGGTGAAGTAGCGGAGAGGCACCGGGGGCCAAGTCGCATCAATACCCCCAGACAAGACCGATTTTTGCAAATTACTGCGCGAGCTCAACCAAATGCAACGGCGACTCAATTGGTCCAAAGGCTGCGAGTGGAACACCAAGTGCTTGTGAGTGACCAAACTGTAAGAAAGCGACTGCATGAAAGCAATCTACGCTCTCGTAGACCACTCCGGGTCCCACCTTTACGGAGAGGCAATCGTGGACGACGATTAGAATGGGTTCGGAATCTCGTGGACTGGGGCCGTGAGCAATGGTCCAATGTGCTGTTCACGGATGAATCCAGGTTCGGCTTCCATCCAGATTCACGAAGGACGCGTGTTTGGCGAGTTCCTGGACGATGGAGCCGTCTTCAGAACCCTCAGAAAGTTCACCCTTACCAAGGAGGAACAATTATGGTTTGGGCAGGAATTCGTCTTGGAGGATGGACGGATCTCGTTTGGGTGCGGGGCAATATGACGGCAGAACGATACGTCCAACAGGTGCTGGGGCCCGTAATCTTGCCCCACAGAACACAAATGGGGCAAGATTTCCTGCTCATGCACGACAATGCCCGGGCACACACGGCGAGAACGGTAGCAGCTTGGTTACACACACACAATGTTAGGGCCTTAGACTGGCCTGCTCAATCGCCAGATCTAAATCCCATTGAGCATGCGTGGGATATGCTGCAAAGAAGAGCTCTGAAGGAAGTTCCTGAAAATCTGGCTACAGAAGATCAACTTTTTGCGCACCTCAGAAGACACATGGGACAATATTCCGCAGCAAGACATTGACAACCTTTTTCCGAGCATGCCGAATCGTTGCCGATGTGTTATGAACATCATGGGCGCCTTCTCAGACTACTAACTTCAAGTTTATAAACACAATTTAAATGATTTTTCTATTTTTTTCACTTTTTACTCATAAATTAAAAGTTAATTCATATACGGTTTCCGTCCATTCTTCATTTTTCCATAAAATCCTGAAATTTTAATCGAAGTACCTTATTAAAAAATGGTAGAATATTAAATAACGTATCTTTTAAATATATACATGTCATAATTATAAATAATTAACACATTGATAGTAATTCGCTTTTTTTAAAATATCCCTAGACCGTGTTGATGTGTTTACTGAGAGAATGCGAACATTCCTTAAAAACACGGGCATTTTACCTCTGCAAACCTACATATATATGCACCAACTTATCTAAAGATATTTAAATCGTAATTATATCGTGACGGAAGCTTCCAACATTCATACCGTGCGCGTGCTTAACTGTATCAAAATCAACAAACTTCTTGTGAATTCTTACCATTCCGAAAACATGTTGAATACGGAACAGTTCATTTAGTTTTTTGTCGTATTTTTGCTTGTAAAAAGTACCAACAATCATTGGAGTTTTTTACGTTTACGGTCAACTAGGGTCAAATCAATAGTGCGATGACAAATGGATAACAAATATGGTTGGTAAGGCGTTGAGGTATTGTCAGCGAAGCGATAGATTTGATCGACTGCTATATATAGAATTTAGGTAATACTAGCTTTTGCCAGTGTGCAGCAGCGTCAGTCGCGTTAGTGTCTGAAAATATCCCACAGTAAATTAAGTTACTACGTGCTAGAGGGGTAAAAAATAGGTGTGTCCTAATCTAGCTCGTGGTCTACTCGTGACTCAAATTATCTTTAAATCCGTTTAGCCATTGTCATAAAATAGGAATAACTTGGATTTGCTTGTCTATATTTTAATTTACGATTCATGGTCTTCATGCAGTGACACTGTTCTTTGGATTTACAATCGAAAGTAATTGAAAAAAAAATCTCCTGCTGAAATTAAGAATGAATTTTAAGTTATAATCGACCGAACGTCGCGTTGGTGCCTTGGTGGTAACTTATTGCCCCTAAGCCAGCCTGTCCACTAGATTTCAATAAAATAAGAGAGCAGCTTGTATTGGTTGTAAGCACTACATTCTATCTCTTAAATTAAAATGGACAACATTTCAGCTAAACACTTAAGAGTTATTTCTTGGACAATGCTCTACATAATATACCATTGTACTGCCACATGTTCGACGGTATACTAAAGTCATCTAATCTGCTAATTTCCCTTGTCCCACTTGAGTCTGTTTGTCACATAAAGCAATTATTATTGCGATCGGCGGAACCTTAGTAATTATTTTCTGTTATATCTAGGTGTTACTAATGAAAGCAAAACAATTTTTTGGTTAATAACACTTACGGAAGATTTTTCAATAGGCAGATAACTTTTACCTAAGATATAAAAATGGCGGTTGAAAAGTTCTTGTACAGATTTATATCAAAGAGGCACAAAGTGAGTAGGTAACTAGGTAGGGGCACAAAGTACGTAAGCAGGGCTGAGTGAGATAGTGGACAAGCGTGAGCTTATAGAATATAAAAACCGGCAAAAAAAATAAGTTTCGTTGTATGGGAGCCCCACTTATATATTTATTTTATTCTGTTTTTACCCAGCTGCAAGGAAAGGGTTAGGTTTTTCGCGCGTATCTTGTATGTATGTATGTAATATTCTTTATTACCTCGTATCTTTCAAACCACTTGACGGATTTTATTGACATAATTAGATAGGTCTTTTTAGTATTTCTTGTTATAGCGGCAATCTGTCTGTTTGCCAAAAAGAGAGTCATTAATTAAGATTATTGTAAATTTACTATAGATATAGAATCTTGAAAAAAGTTTAAAATACCCAACTGTCCTTATTGGCGCGTCGGCCTTCCGACTAGAAGATGCTGCTACATTATATATGCACCATATCCACATTAGGAGGAAGTGGTAGAATTAAATTAAAACTTTATAACAGCTCTGAACACGAGCCGAGTCGCTGTGCAGTAATACGTAGGTACTTCACACTGTTCACAGCCGCCATAAAGTTGGAATCTCACTATACCTGTGTTTCTGTGCTACATGATAAATTTTACGACTGTCAATATATTTTATGTGGGAAGCGATTATTCCATCGGTATATACAGGAAAAACAAGTAAAAGGAGACTAAAATAAAAAGAGTGCTAGCGACGCGGTCACCATAAATCTCAAGAATTTATCGCATCGCTTGCATAGGAACTTCGCCATTAAAAGTCGGGATGTCTTTCTTACATTTAAATACATTTTCTTTTTTTGCGCGTAGAACCAGTTCCAAGCTCTGCTCTGCGGAGTCATGGCAATTCTAGGCGTTTTTCGTAAATAGACTTGCTTGATGCAGTTTTTACACCTATTTGCACATTCATTATGTTAAATGTTCTCTTGGGAATGATAGACACTCTGCTGGATGTGGAAAGAAGGTAAGTCTAATCTGTCTTTATGACTTGTTTTTGCGATCAAAGACCTCCTGATCACTGCTTCTAATTAAACAAAAAGCTCTTACAGGTAAATATACTGTTTGTTCATTTGAAAGCTCATCAGTGAAAATTTATCCATCATCTAGCAATGATGCATTGCCACAGTACGTCTTTAAGTCGTACTAGTCAGATGTCTATACTATTTTCGGTGCCGGTTGTGTGCCCGAGACATTAAACATGCCGTATTTCATTAATAAACACGTAACAAGTGGCAGTGGGCAAGTACATTGCTTGCAGAACGAATGTTCGATGGAGCCGAAAAGTTCCGGACGGGCGTATGCGTGCCCGAAGACCAAGAGTTGGAAGGCTTCCCTCTGGACGGCCCTATGGCCTGGTTAAGGTTCCCCTAGTCGACGGCACGAGCTATTTTTTGCGCGAGGTTAAAATGCATGCCATCTCATCCGACAACACGTGCGAATGAGATAGATGCTGTGATGAGCAGTAAGAAGTTAGTTCGCGTACGAATTAGTACCTACTTTTGCAAATTTGTATCGAAATGGATGAAGATTTAGGACGAAAACGAGCGTGCGAAATATTATAAACAGACCTTTGGGAGTCTAGATATCATGAAAAAACTACTAAATGTATATTTTCAAAATAAAATTATTTGCATTGTTGAATTACTAATCTATCCCTGTATGGAGGCCGTTTTGAAATTTTCCTTCTTCTTATGGTATTTATTTCCGCCCAAAGATGCGTTAAAATTAATGTTGAAGTGTGGAACTTTCGACGCTCATAACTTTCAAATATTTTATTTTTTAACTTTTTTGTTTTCATACAGGGCTAGATAATGATGAGACGAATTTTTTTTTTTTTTTTTTTATGTACATCGTGAAACAGTGGAGTAATCGCTAGATTACGTTTGTATGGAAGAATGATCGACTAGTGTAACCTTAAGGCTGCGGGCATTCGCTGGATGCGAGACGTATACATGACCGGTCCATATCGCGACACTTGAAGCATGTCTGTGGACGATGATGATGGTGAACGCGTAAAAGCAATGCAAGCATGGACCTTTCCTCAACATAGGCTGGCTGGTGCAGACGGGCGTGCTGTGTACTGAACTGTGTGCTGTATTTAAAAAAAAAAAAAAAAAAAAATGAAAAATGAGCAATTGTTTCGAGACCATCACTAGAGATTAAGACGCATTGTGGCCTCTCAGATTATAGAACAGTACTGTTTGATTTGAGTGTGGCCTGTGCATCTCTAATCTTGCATAAGTAGCTACAGACTTCGGTTATGTAGATGATATAGTTCTAGGAACAGACAGTATTTTTTGAATTGGGTTACTTGAATAAATCTGAAAATGTTAGGTGCTAATCGCTAAACATACATGTGGGTTTCTGTAAAGCCTTTTGCTTTCAAAGAAAACGTTTGGGCCAAGTGTACAGGCTTAGGTTTATGTATTTTACTAGTTTTACGTAGTAAAAAGAAGATTCCACTAATAAGTTCTGTTTCATTGGGCAGAAAAAGTCCCTTGCCGTTTTTGTCCACCAGACGATAGATCAAAACTTGAACTTGAACTTGAGATTAATCTATTTTTAGAGTACAATGAGATTGGCTGATACGATACCTTTTATCTTTGTCATTGGAATAATGTGTGTCAGTGTGCACAAGCTCTTAATTCGTTGGAGCAAAGTACGCTGTACCTATTTACTTAGACACCTATTCTAACTAATGGGTAGGTAATATTCAGAAGATAGGTTTAAAGGATCTAGTGAAATTTGGGTGTCATCTCATCATCATATCAGCAGAAAGACGTCCACTGTTGGACATAGGTGCTCCCCAAGCGTCGCTACTCTGATTGATCCTGGCGTTTCTTTTCCACCGGACTCCCGCAACTATGACCAGGTCGTCGCTCCACCTGGATGGAGGCCTTCCAACGCTCCGTCTTTCAGTACGTGGTCGCCACTTTAGTACTTTTCGGCCCCAAAGGCTATCCTTTCTGTGAGCATTGTGCCCTTCCCTGCTGTGGGTGTAGTGTAGGTGAATCTCTGCCAACATGTTTTAGTTATTCAGCGTCAGTACCTTCTCAGAAACGCAATGTGTACATAATAATGCTGTGAATTAGTGCACGAATGTGATTTTCATGCAAGGCATCTGGTATTTCCCTAATCAAATTAAAATGCTAGAAGACTTGCTTCTCTCTTTCTTAATTTCAAAACAAATCATGATATAATTTGATACAATTTCCTATTTCTTTTACAGTAACCTGTTTTACGCATCAGTCTTGTTTGAATTCGGGCAGCAATTCTGCAATCCAGTATACATGTATCCTGTGGTCTATCACTGCAGCATACATCCATAGAGAACAAGCTATAAACCCTTCCATCACATAACAAGATGCAATAAAGCTTCAATCGAGATGCACAAAGTTAAATAATTCATTACCTTGCAATCACGACTGCGAAGCAATCGCTACCGGAATCTGTAGCGGTTGCTGAGGCACCGGTCTCATCGCCCGACGGGGAAATGACAAGCTATAGAATAGACTATTTTCTAGTTCAAGGAAAACTTGCAATTTAGATGAAGGTCTCGACTCATGTGTCAGTAAAACAGATGAAGAGAGACAAGAGATGACGAAAGAGATAACATCAGTTGATTGGTAATGGTTCGCACTAAATCTGATGCAGCATCCAATGGAAGAGATCGCAAAATGCGATATCAAAGGCCGCCCATTGTATGTGTTTTTACCAGACTGCCGAAGGTGGGACTAGACTGATACATCTGGTTTTGGTCAGCCAGCTCGTGTATATGTATACTCCGACTGCACAGCATGATTTTCTTCTTGTTTACGTCTTTTTAGGCAGTTGGGTTTTATGATTTTTTAGTTTTAAGTTTCCTTTATAAATGTAACTTATGGTGTACCATCTTCTTACATAGTATATAACAAAGTCACTTCACGCTGACTGTCTGTCCCTATGTATGCTTAGATCTTTAAACTACGCAACGGATTTTGATGCGATTTTTTTTAATAGATAGAGCACAAGTAGAGAGAGAGAAGAGAAGAGAACTTTTGCCACTGCGACGAACTTGAGGAAAACATGAGTTCTCGCCGGTAGTTTGAACAGGTTTTTTTAGGAGTGATTTAGCGCTGGTCATGAGGGTGTAGGCTGCTTAACCGAACTTTTATGTGGAGAAAACAAGAAGACAAAATAAATACAGCTTGTCCTTTACTCTACAAACGGCGAACCTTTAAGCCGAAGTCCGTATCCCACTGGGGGTGCTATAGGGTATACTAGTTTAATTTATAAGTTTTGTTACCCTGTCTGGGGTATTTAATTGTTCAAGGCTTCCACATAAAAGTTCGAGAACTCACTTTCCTCATGTTCGTCGCAGTGGCAAAAGCTTTTAAAGAAGAATCTCGCTCAGCGCCGTTCTGCCTTCCTCTTTTTCTTCTCGCTTATCGTCGGCGGTGGAACCGGTGCCTTATGCTTCTTGCTGCCTAGTGCAATCTGTGACCATTTACAAGCAAACTTTATGTTCCCGATTAAAACAAAATTTAGTTTGTAGGAAAATCGAAGTTATTGTTTTAGTTACTGGGTATCTTTACCGGTAGGGAATGGCTTTTGATTTCAGACTGGATGAATTTAATGGAAGTAATGGCTATTGCCTTTTAAGAAAATCAGAAAAAGCTACAGAAGGAGATTGTAGGGTTCATCAGATAGATGCCTATTCCTGAGAAGGTAGGGAAGATAAAGCTGTACATAGACGAGTAGATAAAATTAATAAAAACAACGATCCTGCTCCTGGACATCCGTTGTCTTGCCATTATCCCATAGTTAATCTTCATCCTTCCGACCAAACGCGTATTTGCTAATGTTACTTGGGTCCTCAAGATGTAGGTACGACAATATAATACTAGAAAATCGACCTACTCGAAGGAACTCGTGGCTAAATAATAACAGCCGCAAGGGTCAATCTTCAAGGTTAAGCGAAGCATGGCAAGGTCGGTCCGTGGATGGGTGACTATCTTTATATAGTGACTTTCCGTCGTGCCTCGGAAAGCACGTTACACCGTTGGTCCCGGCTGTCATTTGAAGATCTTTGACAGTCATTACGGGTAGTCAGAAGCCTGAAATCTGACACCAGCCTTGCCAAGGTGTATCCCCCAGTTACTGGGTTGTGGAGGTCAGATAGGCAGTCACTCAATATAAAACACTGGTACTCAGCTGGATCCGGTTAGACTGGAAGCCGACCCCAACTTAGTTGGGAAAAGGCTAGGCATTTTGAAATCGACCTACTATTTTATTTCTAATTGTTTTTACCACTTCCGATACTTTTCAATCCACCGCGGGTGCATCAGCTGACGCTTGGTTCACATATTAGTCATTCCAAATCTATTGAAAAAAAAATGGCAATCGATCGGCATATAAACACTACCTAAAATGTAACGCTACATACCGGACCATTCCTGCCTATTCTTTTAACACGGTACGGGTCAAATAATATGATACAACATCACAACATAACAGCATAGTTAGCCAGACTTATTTAAAAAAATTAACAACCTTAAATGTGCCACTGCTAGGCAATGGCCTCCCCCATCTTTTTCAGGCCCTCTTTTTTGCCGCACCACGAACCGGGCAGGCTATACCTTTACAATGTTCTCTTTACTTGGAAATTTATTTCAGCTTGTCACTGAGCTGGGGTAGCATTTCTTAACTGAGATTGTTTGAGAATTCATAACCAACCTAGATCACACGGTAAAGATGTGCTGAAATAGCATTACCAAATACGCAGCCACCACTAGTTTGGTATCTCCGTCTCCGATCAACAGACGCTCATGATTATGTATGCGCAATTGCATCACTTTAATTATATCAGCGTTTTAGAAAGATGCTGATGGATTTATCTAGTTATTTTTGTGTTTGAATTTCTTTGGTATGATAATTTTCAAACAATTTCCATCTCTTTGATTTTAATGTAGATCCAACCTAGGCCGCTATTCTGGTATGCATCTACGTCTAAACTTGTTAGTTAGACCTGAGGGTTTAGATTAGTTACACCTAGTAAATATGCAAAATCTACGCGAGATAAGGCAGGAACTGGTTATTTACTGGTTGAACAATAGATAGCTAAGTAATTGCATTGTATATTTTAATTTTTAAAGATGTATGCTACCAAATATGGAATAAGTAATGTTAGGTGACCGGCAGATTTTGTAGGTACCTACACCATACTTTGTTGTTCAGTTATAGAATTTGTACCACATAATAAGGCTATTAAGCCATTTATTTTCATGTGAGTTTACTATTTTAGAACTTCGGATTAATTAATAATGTCAATCAAATGATTTTAATTATATAAACTTATTAAAATCGAACACTAAACGCAGTTATGTTTTTAAACAGTTGCCCTATGTAGAATAACAAAAATATCGAAATGATAATTAATTTAGAAATAGAAATAACATGAAATATAATCAAACTCGTCATTATCAAACTGTTGCAGTCCGCTGTTGGACAGCACCTCACTGAATAGGTACGAATAGGAACACTACAAAGATAGCAACAAGCAATTTAGAACATTTTCTCAAACATGCTTGGAAATTTGAGCATTATTTTGACAACCTTCTTCGAGATAAATCGAAATTGCAGTACAGGCCAAATACATGCGAGCAGCGGCCGGCAAAAGTTGTATGAAAATCCATATCTGTCGTTGGCAGCGGCCAAATAAATTAGGTACATAGTAAACTCATATCTGTCGTGTAATTTAAAAATGGAACGATCTTTTACTCCGAATCATGGCAACCAAGGAGGTAACTTATCAAAGATTTTATTTAAATTTCGATCTGGCTTGCAAATAGAAAGCTGTGTATTGAAAAAAAAAACAAATGGCTTCGCACGCACTGCGATTTTTATTTGCGCGGCTTTTTGTAGTATTATTACCGCGTGATTTTTTTACCGCAACGCGTGCGGCTTCATACAATTCCATAGGTCACAGAATGGGCGGAAAACGCGCGAATGCAAATCGCTGTGCATGCTAAGCCTAACGCGGGAATAGGTAATTATTGTTGTTCGTTATTGATTTTGAAAAGTAATTGTATTTGACAAAATGAGTTCTAGGTAGTTACTACTTAGTTTTAATTTCCGCGCATTATTTGAGAAAAGCACTATACAAGCCTTGGCCACAACTAGGCATTGATGGACTTACGTATGTGTGCCTCGGCTTCGCCTCGGCCCACATTTACACGTTCGTCCATCAATGCCTCTTTTGCAGGCCGCTGCAGTACTGTACATATTATTATTATGTAGGTTACAATAAGTAGAGTCTGGCCAACGAAAGCGTGATCTCGGGTATTTTCAAAGTTTTAATATGGCAACATTATTAAGCTGTCAAAGGTACGTCAAAGTCTTAGGTTAGTATGACTTAGTAATCTTGATCCATGTTGGCTGATCAATAAATAATTATGATAGGACCTTTTCTTATGTTTATGTTTCAATGTTCCTCATTTGGCCTAATAACTGCGGAAGACTGGAAATGACGGACCATGTAATAAATGTGGAAAATAAATATAAACAAAGAGATCACTTATCAGAAGAAGTATTGAAAAAAAATATAATAAAGGTGAGACCGCACTAGGCGTAACTGCGCGACAAAATATATTTTATGAGATAAAGTGTCGCGTCGCGTAGTTCCGCTGCCGCGTAGTGCGGTATAATGTTGCAGATACAGATGAATCCTTAGATGTTGATATTTTGGACTCTGATGATTAAATAATTAATAAATGAAATGTTAAGTGGGTTAATATTATGTACATACCAATAAATAAATATACACACTCGTTTTTAAAAAAACGAGTGTGTAAATTATATATAGACAGTCACGGCTCCATCACACTTCACCAAACGGATCCAATAAAAACAAAAAATAATTATAATAAATACAAAGAATACAAGTATCATAACATTTAACTAGAGGTATAGTTGGTGATACCACATTGAGATTTTTTGTATTTGCCGCGTTTTTCAGATCACGCTTCGTTGGCCAGACTCTAACAATCTACATTGTTACATAACCTTAAAAATAAAACTGGTTAAAACGTTTACGTCCCAAGTTCTAAAAATACAAGAATTAAAAAAGAGATTATCTATCATGTTAATTACCAATTAAAATAAAAAATATCCCAAATCACGAAATTTTATTAGCTGTACGCAATTCTCATACAAGCCTGGCATTAAATTTTAACTTTAAAAAGATAGCATTGGCGAATGCCGCATTCGCCAATGCTATCTTTTTAAAGTTAAAATTTCTTCATCAGTTTGTAATTTACGGCTACGTTAAAAGACCAGTTACCAGACCATAACAAAATATAAAAAAAAAAAAAGTAATAGGGATGTGTCTTAGATTTTTGTCACGCTTTAAGATGGATATTTCCCATAGACCTAATAAATACTATGGACTCGAAATACCTACAAAAAAAACGTGCCTACCTAAACCTTAAAATTGCACTTAAAATGGCTGCCGATGCTATGGTTGTGTTAATCACGGAACACACACACATTAATAATACAAGAAGTAAACAACCATTTGACAGCAATAGTACCACGAACACAACCACAAATTTCGGCAACTAATATGGCGAATACTGACAGCTGTCACTACGTCATAACAAAATGTTGCCATAATGAGCAACAACTGTAATATTGTTGTCTCTTTTGTCAAATACGATTACTACATTAGAAGAAATGAGACAAAATGATGTTTCACGTTCTGTGTCGTATTTCACTCATATTTGTATAAGCTAATGTATGTATAGAATAATAGGGCGCCTCCATGTTTTTCCTAGCTCAATGATATTTCCATTGAATATGAGCGTTGTTTTATAACATTTCCTGTATGCTTAATTATTCTTAATGGAGCTTTTACTTTTTTGGAATAAAGGGAACATAAATAATACCAACTTGCCGTAACGCAAAGCAAATACCTAAGTTCAGAGAAACGGCAATTTTTTTTTAACATTTCACATTTGATTAACTGCACTTTAGATATAATTTAAAAAATAAAAAGTTTGTACTATTAACCTTCCGTGGGTTCCATGCGCCATGGGTCTAATAAACTCCAGCAAAACAAAATTCTCTCAAACTCTTTAAATATAAGCGCGCTTGCTCTGATGCTTTAAGTACTTAGCTGGCGACGCTGGAGTTGGGGCTTTGCCAAACGGGCCAAACCGCCTAGTGACAGCGATTTAGTTAGTGGACGCGTCCGTAGTATCTAAGTAGTCTGTGGACGCGTCGCGGGAGCAGTGGATAGTCATTTACCTAAAATGCTTGAGGGTCTCACAAACTCCGTGTTTTGGGACGTCGTCTAAAACGTCAGTAGTATGTTTGTATGAAATAGTATTAAGACTGAATATATTAAGTTACTTCTCAAGGATTTTTGTTTTGTTATTGCGCTTACCTTTAGATTATATGGTATAAAGTTATATTTAATTACTTTTTTTATTATAGGCTATGCCAAAGAAGAGTATAATTTTTGTGTAAAACATATTTTTTTCATTATAATATATGTTTATCTCATCATCAGCCTTTTTAATTGCTAATTGCACTGCTGGGACACAGGCCTCCTCTTTGTGAGAGGGAATAGGTCGTAATCCACCAGCGGACCTAGTGCGGGTTATTGGATGTCACAAGTCTTCGCATTTTTGGTTCTAAGACATGCTGGTTTCCTCATGAAAACATCATTCACCGTTTTGAGAGCAGTGGTGATGAAATAATTTACACAAAGTAAAGCTTCTAACTGATTTGTTTTATTATATCCAAAAAGAAGTCAAAAACACTACCTATACACACTAAAATTTAACAAATAATAAAAACCACATTTACTAGATAATAATCGGGGTTCAGAAAACCACACGTGGTGCTAGACGTAACTGATATCCATATGGTTCACGGAAGGTAAAGTTTACTAGCTGTACTTATAATGTAATAATAATATTATGACGACTTTCCTCTTTACAATTATTGTTATCAATAGTAAATTATCTAGCTATTTCGCCAATTTAATATGTCTAATTAAACCTTATTTTAATATTAATAGGTACATCGCAGTTAGTACTACCTACTACTGAGACTGACTGCGTTCGTCGTTTGTAGTATGTTCTGTGTTAGTAGTTGGCACGACTAACCAAACACCGAAACTTTGGTTATTGTGCCAGGTGTCAGTTATGTGAGCTCAGTCATGATTTTGGAGGTATAGCTCTCGCCAAACTACTGGGCCACCTTGAAGTTGGCTTGACACATGCGCGAGGCACGAAACGGTGCTGTTTTTTTATGAATTTTTTTACTGCGCAGCCATTGTAGCCAACTTCAGGGCAGCCAAGAAGTTTGGCGGGAACTATAAACTTGTGTACTTGTACGAATAAATAGTAGTGGTTGCATTGTGTTGGTAGTTGGTGTTTAAGAAACATAATACGTAAGTACATGAACGACTAAAACTTAAAAAAAATAAGAAAACATCAAACCGAGACATCCTAAACAAAACACTACATAGCGAAATATTACTTTCTTTTTCCGAAGTCGGTGTCTTGGTACCTATTGTTCTCCAGTTTTCGACACCGATTTCGGAAAAAGAAGACGCTTTGTAGTGTTTTGTTTAGGAAGTAGGTTTTTTTTTATTAATAAGTTTTTTATTTATCTCTTTTTAGTTTTACCTACTAAAACTAAAAAGAGATAAATAAAAAACTACTACCACCAATTACTATGAAAATCATTTATAGCCAAAGTAAATCTCATGCCAATTCCAATAAGCCCAAACACGACTAGGATAGATTGTTTTATTTCGTAGTTCCGGTGCCTGCCTTTCGGCTTCATCATCAATTCGATGGTAGGTACATGGCACCATTTTCATAAGTACCATTTATTTATAAGTATTACATCATAGTCGGTTAACTATTCGATTTATCTTATACCCGTGACATACCAAGCATTAACGAGTTCCAGTGGCCATCTTCATCAGTTCCACTTCACCAAATGATACTTTCTGAATACAAATGATTGCATTGTTGGTGAAAATATCGCTAATATGTATCCCTATAACATTGGAGGCGTTCCCTCAATTTCCTTAGGATCCCATCATCAGATCCCAACCTGATGACCACTATCACACCTGATGGTAAGCGATGATGCGGTCGACGGTGAAGCTCTTTTGTCTAGAAGTAACCTATTCACTCTTGACTAAAAGACCCCTGGGTTGCATAGAAATTACAGTATATTACCTGGAGTGATTACCTTGCCAGCGTTCACTAACCAACGGTGGCATTCAAAAATTATCGTCGAAAAATGGCATGCTTCTTGCACCCTTTTATGCAAGTTACAAGCATCTGTATTATCGGACTGGTATAATCATGCTTTCAATGTTGTCTCAGCTGGTGCACAAGACTCCTAACATAGAGAAGATGTAGGCTACAATCCACCACGCAGGCTCAGTGCGGATTGGTAGATGTCACATGTCTTCAAATTTTGGTTCCAGGACATGCCGGTTGCCTCACGATGTTTTCGTTGACCGTTTTGAGAGCAGTGGTAATAAATTAAATTATACAAAGTAAAACACCGGCTGCAGAATTTTCAAATCGGTCCAGGCGTCTTTGAGTAATCGGAGAGTATACCTACATAAAAAAAAGGATTCCGACGAATGGAGAACCTCCTCCTTTTTTGAAGTCGGTAAAAAAAAAATATAGGTTTTTTGGAGTTTCTTGTGCGTTCTTCTCCATATCAAAGTACCTTTGCGAATTGACAGTAGAGTCAATTATTTTCTAACTTTAAATCTTGAGATTAAAAAATCCAATGACCTAATTGAAATTAATGATTTGACTTTGACTTGAACTGTGTATTATTTTCTACTCCATATTTATTTTCTTCGAAGCCCTAAACCCGAATAACAATCATGCATTACTGGATTCTGCGTAAGAATCTACACAAGAAAAAATAACTATAAAAATATTGTTGCATTTTTACATCCCAACACTAGTGCGCAAGCAAGTGAAGCAAGTCATGTAAAAACTGTAAACATTGTCTGTAGTTTTTGGCGGGATTTTTTTGAGTGCAGTTAATATAATTAATATTATTTGCAAATTGATTTCTAGTGGATATTGTGATATAAAATTGGTGTAGTTTTGTGTCTCAACTGTCTACGCAAATGGACATACCTGGACATACCTAAATAAAATCATTGACAGGCGCGATCTCGGGATAGTGGAGCGGAGTATTTTATTGTATTATTGACTACCTCTGCAAAGCTTACTGGGTAGGCTGACTCGATGCAATTTGCTGCCAAATACTCCAAGAAACATTGGAATGTGTTACATCCGCATTCTAATGTATACTAAAGAATAAAAATACTAACGGATGACTAGGCAGCATGGTCTCAGACCTTAGCCTGTTCGGTCAGGAACTAATATAAAAAAAAGTAAATATTGTCAACAACGTCAAATTCATTTACAAAAAAGAAAAAAAAAGTCAAATTCATTTTGACGTTTACTTTTGAGGTTATATTACAAACGTAATAACTATAAGTAGTCTGTGATTACAAACAAACACGGTAAATATTTTGACCGGTGCAGTTATAGGTTTTTATAATAATAATGTCTAGTAAACCTAATTCTAAGCGTACTATATACGTCGGTGGGTTGGCAGAGGAAGTAGACGAGAAGGTCCTAAACGCGGCGTTCGTTCCGTTCGGAGATTTAGTTGATGTTCAAATACCTTTAGATTATGAGACTGAAAAGCACAGGGGCTTTGCCTTTATCGAGTTTGAGAATGCTGAAGATGCTGCAGCGGCTATAGACAATATGGTGAGTAGTTTTAAATTTGTTAATTAAACTAATAACCATCGAAAACTATTAACAAAAATGCCATGCTATTTTTTGTGTTTGTATACATTGTATGGTATTTTTCTGAATTATTTGCACGTTATATATCAACTAATAATTTTACAAACACGTTATATATAAAATAAAACTGTCCTGCATGCAATTATTTAGTACTGTATTAGAAATTCAAAATCAAAACTAAGTGAATTTCGAACTTTTTGTCAACATAACCTAAATTTCTTCTCAAACGTTACAGAATGACTCCGAACTCTTTGGTCGCACAATCAGAGTGAACATAGCTGCCCCTCAACGAATCAAAGAAGGTTCCACTCGGCCAGTCTGGTCGGAAGATACCTGGTTACAGAAACATGCTGGAGAAACATTGTCAGTTGTCAAGGATAAAGATAAGGATGTGACGATGAAGGAGGACGGGACGAAAGAAGATACAGATACTAGTAGTGTACGTATTGTGTTTATAAGCTTTGCTCAGTGTTTTCACCAGCATGAATGATAATCATTTTCCCATTGGTATCATACTACTGAGATAAAAGTATCCTGTAGGTATATTAAAAAATAGAGGCCATATTTTACCTGTGTTCCAAATTTTATCCAAATCTGTTCAGCCATTTGGGTGTGATTGATTGACAAACACAAACTTTCACATATAATAATAGACAGTAGAATCTGTCATGGATTAGTAGACCAGTTATTCATTTTAATTGAAACTAATTGGTGGAGACTAAAAAAGTTCTGATGAATCTAAAATTTAGAACTTTCACAGCACATTATAAATATTATTTTTATAATGTGCTGTGAAATTGTTATAATAGTATGTTAATAGATTAATTATAGTTTATTGTACATAGTTTGTTACACATTGTGTGTAAATCTAGTAGGCCTACCAAAATAATGTGACATACTGAATGAAACAAACATCAATCCGATGCAAAAATATTTAAGATTTTTGCTCAACAAGTTCTTGTTTCATCATCTTCCTAAGTCCGTAAATGTCCAGTGTCGTGTCTTGGCTTCCTAATATCCACCTCAGTAAATATACTTAAGAGGAAATGTGGTCACAGAATTCCAACTGTATTTTATAAGTAAAAGTCAAAATTCGAGGTTTGTCTCTCGTCTATTTCCTCCTCCAATATTGAACACATTTAAATAAAATATTACATAAACTGAAAAAGGAAGATATATACTGTGCCCCTATGTTTTCCTTTTTTCATTTATAGTTGTCAATTTGTACACTAGGCCTCTGTTGACAGCGCAATTTTGAGCATCTTTTGAGGTTTCTAGTGCTTCTAAAGAATTATCTTGTATCATCAAAAAAGAGAGCAAGAGCGAGAGCCAAACTTTTTACTTAGGAAATTTAGTTGGATTCGGTCTGCGACCGCATTTCTTCTTAATAATCTCCATGTGTTGGCTTCATTATACCATGGAAAGACCTATTCTCATTGTGTGATTCAGATATCATAAAGAAAAGCCTAAAAATGATCATTTTTAACCTAAAACTAAACAGGTAGACGTGTTGCTGGACAGATTATTTCTTCCTTGTAACAATAACACCAGAGCAGTGAAGAGTGCCAATGTTGTGGGTTTTTATACATACATAACAAACAGACACCTTTGTCTCATGAGAGTAGGCACAAACTACAGAAAATTGTCTGCTATGATCCTTATAAATTCCTTCAGCTTCGTTTGAAGTGCTGATTTTCAATCATTATTAGTTTGCAAACATTTTCATTTATTTTTCTGCCATATTTAAAACAACATTTTAATTTGGTTCTGCATAATTTTTCAGGTACCTGTAAAGCCAGCAGAGAAGCGAAACCCTCAAGTGTACTTTGACGTGAGCGTTGGCAAGCAATCATTAGGGAGAGTGATAATGATGCTGAGGGCAGATATCATTCCAAAGACTGCAGAAAACTTCAGAGCACTGTGCACGCATGAGAAAGGATTTGGATACCAGGGAAGCAGTTTCCATCGGATTATACCTGATTTTGTAAGTAAACAATAAGTAGAACTTCTTTGCAATAAGGCTAGATTATTTTGTTTGCTATTTGAATTGAACAACAACACATTGTTTTAATTCTGTATCACAACATCTGCTAATCCATTCGGCTGCCCCATTTCAAAACCTAGTAAAGACCTCAAACGAAATTTTCGAGGAGAGTGCATAATCTAAACATACTATTGGTAAAAACGTAGCAAGTCCAGAGACTTACTAGGTTTTAAATTGGCCATGAGTGAGCGAATAGTGCAGTTACTAGGTATCAATTCTCAAATATACATATCTGGTTTTATGTGAGTTTTTAACGCTGGTGCTTTTGTATATGGTAGGGGCTTACTAGGTTAGCAATATTATGCAATAAAACGAATTTTGTAAAAAGTGTCCTTTACTAGGTTTTAAAATGGGGCAGCCACATTGGTGCCATGCACATGCTGCATTGTTTTATACATATTAAATTAAAACAGACACCCTCAGTACTAGCTTCAGTCTGTACTTGTGCCTGGTTGATGGCGACTCGCCCCCTATTACATGATGAGACTTAAACATAACCCGCGAAATGTGGGCGCACTATATTTGCATTTCTGCCTAACCCTTCAGACAATATAGACGTGATGTAATGATTTAAAAAAATACAAACAGTTTTTATGATAATTTTTGCACATAGTACTATCACAGATAATATAGTACTAGCATACAGATGCCTCATAGCATACAAAGAAACCCTGCCGACGTAACTAGCGGTTTTCGACTGATTATATCGATTATTCCATAATTCTGTACTTAGGAGAGTTGATTAAACAAGAACATACAATTTTTATGTTAATCTACAGCAAATGTTAATTTTACGCAAATTCAATAACAGATAGGTGCATATCGCGCCATCTACTGAGATTTATTTGAACCAAATTTTCTTTCTTAGCTATGAGACCCCGTGGTCTATGTACTTCATCTAAGCCCCGTGGTACTATTTAGAAGAATAAACAAAGGCCATGATATTACGTCCCTAGATTCTGAAGAACTTTTATTTTGACGAAAATAATTATGTTTTTGTTTCTTTTTTTTTTTTTTTCTTAAACTCATAATTTGCATCCAGATGTGTCAAGGAGGTGACTTCACAAACAACAACGGAACAGGCGGCAAATCAATATACGGGCGAAAGTTTGAAGACGAGAACTTCACGCTTAGACACACGGGGCCTGGTATACTCAGCATGGCGAACTCAGGACCCAACACTAATGGGTCACAGTTTTTCTTGTGTACTGCTAAGTAAGTAAATTACATTATTTTTTAATCAGAGTATCTTAATATAAGATGCCTGGTTTTGGTAGTCCGTTGAACATAGCGCCATCTGTTAATGAGAGAGGAACTAATTACAGAGGCCCTTTCCGAGCCATCTTATCAGAATATGATGGAGGTGTTCTTTATTAATTTCGTTGCTATTGGCATTTTACCCACATAAAACGCCTTCAGTAAATACATATTCCTAAAAACATTACACTCCATTTTTGGGTTGTCGGAAAAAGAGACAAGATAGTGTTATCCATTTGCAAACTACAGACTACATTAGTAAATAAATTAATCCTAAAAACATAACGTTTAATTTTTGGGCAAGAAGAGACAAGATAAAAAAGTAGTGTAGGCTAATTAAATCAGTTCCTGAACGGTTGCTCGGTTGAGCATGATCGAATGTAAACGCGGGCAAATCGTTGGACGGAATTATGCTCACTGCTTATTACTAATTAATTAATAATATATAATGGATCAAAAGATTAAATTTTTTTTGAATAACGCCCATTACTTACTGTGCCGGATACTAAAAAGATGTTTTTTTTAAGGTTCCATAACCAAAGCGTAAAAACGGGACCCTATTACTAAGACTCCACTGTCAGTGTCTGTTTGTCTGTCACCAGGCTGTATCTCCTGAACCGTGTTACCTAGACGCTTGAAATTTTCACAGATGATGTATTTCTGTTGCCGCTATAACAACAAATACTAAAAAGAGAATAAATACAACAAACGTGATTTTTTTGTAATTTTTTTGCGGTAATGGTACGGAACCTTTCGTGCGCGAGTCCAATTCGCATTTGGCTGGTTTTTTAATATTTTTGTAATGTTGGCATTAGTTTTAATATAGAATAGGTAAGAACGATTACTATATAAGCAACAAAGTCGGCGGAGCCCCGCTGCTCTGGGCTCCTATATCTGCCTGCAAGGTCTAAAGTGACCTTACATAAAGGAGATGACGGGAGCTGAGTTCGCTGTCATTGCTTGCTCACTTCAGCTCCCGACACTTCCTTCAAACCTAACCTATCCGTGTTGGGGTGCCCTAAGCTCCCGAGCTCGCTTCGTTCGTTCTCGGACTAATTCATTGACCATATTATCGAATTGCCCAACCGTTACGTAGCAATATTCATAATGACCAGACAATGTGATAAATATAGAAGTTTAAATCAGTATTCATTATATTACCTGATTTGACTTGACTAGATTCATAATACCCGGGCGTCATACATAGTGCCCTGGTTAATCACTTGGTCCATGACATATATACTACAGGTACAACCCTGCCTGCCTCTTTTGGGAATGCATTGCAGGCGTAATATTATGCATATTAATAGTTGCTTGTCCTTTTCAGGACAGATTGGCTGGACGGCAAGCACGTGGTATTCGGTCACGTGATATCAGGCCTCGACGTAGTCAAGAAGATGGAGAAGTACGGCAGCAAGGGTGGTGCTGTCTCAAGCAAAGTCACCATCAGCAATTGTGGAGAATTACAATGATAACAACTAATTTTCTTGTGTTTAATTTATCAAGCGACAAGTCTTCATTATACAAAAAGGGGTACCTATTAAATACACACATAAAATCATGCATTTTCGCATCCCATGGGAGTACCCAGTATCCTTACATAATACTTTTATGCTTCGTTTAAGTTCATATATCTGCGGCCTAATGCGAGATGAAAGACGCAAGTACGAACAATTGACCAATCACATAGAAGGAAATCCACATCGGGTCTTTCATTGCGCATGTGATTGGTTGATTGTTCATACTCTTTGCCCTTTGACAATTCTCTTATTTTAGAGTCTGGTATATTTTAGATAATTTGGGCCCAGTATGTGACCATGTTTACAACAATGTTAGGTGTCGTTTAGTGTGTGTGGACCTCGAAACTCTTTGGATACTTCGGAAACGAAACATTCCAACATGTGGGGATGTTTTGGTCAGATTCAGCGCGCGAGACGCTATGGCTTTTTAATTGTTTCGGTAATTAAGGCAATGAAGGAGTTAAACCACAACATTGTATATAAGTACCATATTTGTGCGGGACGGACGTGATCGATCAAGGCCCCAGGCTGACTGAAGGTTGTAAGGCTTCAGCTTGAACGCGTTGACGCCCCTTGCACCTATTGTTCAGTTGTCTTCGAGCAAATACCGACCCTGCAGTGGTTGGAAGGCTGCCAAGGATGTTGAGGGGAAGGCGTGATGTCCAGTTCAGAAAAAGAGTCAGGTTTTCATGTCCAAAAGCGACGTCTCTTCATGGTCTCCGTTACGCAAAGTGACGTGGATTTAATATTTGAAAATAATGGCTACAATTAGGACGGTGTCTCAGCGCACTATCCTACTACCACACTTGACCGTAACGAGGACCTCGAAACAACGACCGCGCATAAACTTTAATTATAAAATTAATACCTTACGGCTAGTCGCTGAAAACCAACAGAAACCCCCCTTCTACTGAACCGATTTTGATGAGACTTGTGTCTCTGGATAGGTCTCGAGAAGACCTTCCCTCCGGACCTTGGTCCAGGTCCATATCTGCTACCTTCACGGAGCACTTGCGTGGAGAACGCCTAATAAGGGGAAGTTCTGTCAGTTTGTAGCTTTATATGCTACTTTACAATACAATGGTGCACTTTAGTGCCAGGGTACCAGCGAGGGACTTGTAGCCCTACTCCTGGACCATCGATCTGTGACAGTTCCACAGCTTCATCTGTCACCTTCACGGGCACAGCCACGTGAAAATGCGAAAACATAGCTTCTGTGCCTGTTCTCAGCATATTTACCGAGTTTGTACTCGAGCTGGTGGGCGGATCCGCATTCACCAACCGTCATCGGATAGCCCTCGCGATGGGCTACCCCATGGTGGAAGTCCGGTGGATACAGCTCCAACCCTCGATCCAGTATTCACTCTGATGTGGTCGACGATGCGAGAAAACCATGGAACCTCTTACTATATTAAGTCGGTTAGTTCCCTAACCACCAGAGCTAGGCTCCTTCCAAAAATGTGGTTGGGAAGCTGGAGAATTGGGCTATCGAATGGTGGTACCCTGATGGGTGTACTACCAGCCCTTCTGGGACTTCTGTCGCCGGGAAGCGGCCGAAATAGAAAATATCGTGTTGTTCCACGGCTTTAACGCCTCTGTGTGTGTATGTGTAGCTATATATTAGCTATGTGTTGTGACTGAGTCCAGGCGTGTGCCCGAGGGTCCCCAAAGGTAATGCTTCAGATAGCATATCAATAATCCTTCAGGCACCAAGTGTGTCTGAAGGTAGTGGGCCCTCTGGCAGACGCGTAGAAACGTCCATGCTGGCACATACAGACACATTATTTCAAGTAAGTAATATCTATGTACTAGAATTACATAGATGCCATCTATATATAGGGCCTGGACACAGTTCCAGGTCACCTAGAAGCGCTAAAACGCTAATAACCAAAATTCTATTTACTTACTTGAGCAAAAATGCATGTATTTACCATCTCAGAGTGAAACTGTTTTAAAACCTGGCTATGTACTGTTATTATGTACAGTTTTTCAGTCATAGCACCAAGGTATACTATCTAGAACACCTAGATGGTGTTTCCTAACAAAACAAATGTGTAAGGTAAATAATACGATTGGTAGGTGGGCAGAGCGCACCTATCGATACTTGCGACCCGGCCATTTTCGGGGGGTCCAAAATAAGTAAACAAATATTTTTTATTTGCTTAAAATACTACTTACACATTTTATCTATAGTATATTAATTCTAATTATACTAGATAACCATATTTTAGGTACTATAGGCTATTATAAAGCCCTCAAAACGCTATTCTAAAATACCAAATTTGCCTGCTTACGCGCCAGACTATATATACGTGAACCGCCATCTGACTGCTCATTTCGAACTAAACGGTCATGGCGGCCGGTCGTGTTTACGGAATTTGACTTGTTTTGATTTTGCTTTCTTTCCGTAACTACCGCATTTAGTATGTATGTAACGATTCTAATTTACTCTTTAGACCCCATATTTACTTAATACATACTCATATACACTAAAACATAATGTTTAGTGCCTCAAAAAGTGGTCGAAATTTTATGTTTGAAAAAACTATAAAAGAAAAATTCTCGTCTAAAACTTTTTAGTACGAGCTCGCGCGCTGGGGTAAGCAGACGTATGTTTTGTTTATACTATTTATATCTACAAAACTATTCTAACATTTTTGTGACGCCTCGTCGCGAACAATATTTGAATGGAATAAATTAAATTATTTATTTATTTAAAGCCCATTTTGCCAAATTTAATTGCAAGATGCAAAACAAAAACCCAAGAAGTAACGCGTATCAAGCTTTTGGTATTTTTCTTCAAAATTGGTCCTGATGTTCAGTGATAAAATAACATACTTACTTAGACATGCATTGCTTTAGTATATCAGCTTGTTTCGTATAAAATAAATTTAAAGAGTTTACCTACCTCGATAGTTAAAATATTATTATTTTATCAGCACGTGTAAATTACGTTGATTTCAGACCAAAATTCTTACATTTTAATCAAACAGTACCTACGTTCTGAATGTGCTCATAGGTATAGTTCTTGCTAAACTTCTTGGCCGCACTGAAGTTAGCCAACTTCAGTGAAGTTTGGCAATGGCTGCGCAGTATTAAATTTCATATAAATAACAGCACCGCGCCGCCGCCGTGCCTTGCGCATCGGATAGCCAACATCAGGGCGGCCACGAAGTTTGGCGAGAACTGACTGTTGGAATAACATTATTTACCGATTAAAATAAATTGATATGCCAACCAATCAGAATTTATCATTCACAATATTCATAAATATTGAAGCTCGGAACGTCAAAAAAAAAAAGAATAGCTTGCAAATAAATGAGTTTTATCCAACTTTTCTCAGATTTTTGTTTGAATTTTACAAATTCGGGCAGCAGTAACGTAGGTGCCCCGTTGAAATTAACTTGATTGACCTAATTGAGTAACATGCCCAATGTATACCTACTTGCTTGGGGGCTTGGCTGAGAATCGTCAAGTTTCCAACTTACCTAGCTACAACAGCAAAACATACATACAAGGGCGGATCCAGGATTTATTTCTGGGGGGCACAAGGGATAAGTAAGGAGTGTGTTAACTCTTTATCAATATACATTTTGAGTAAGAAGTATTCAGGGTAAAAAGTAGATAGCTAAGTAGAAGTACAATATAAGCTTGACGAAAAATTACGATTTTTACATGGGCAGTTTTACCAAATCGAAATTGTCCTGTCAGCCCCACTACTAGACTTGCCCGAAATCTGACGACTACGAAGACAGATTATGTCAGTTTTAACACATCTAAGTCGCCCTGTCAGCCGCTCTTCAAAGCATACATTGAAATAGTATTATGTGGGCCAATGCCGGCGGCACTGCAATGCCGGGCCGACCCGTGACGGGAGTGGAGCGAGCCCCGAATATCCCATCAGCTTACAAAAATCAGATTAATATACTGGTCCCTCAGTGAGGGAACTTTCAGATATTAAGCTGAAAAGAACAGATACTACACTTTGATCTTAGCCAAAAGGCCGAGAAGCGATGCTAAGCTCCGTAAGTAGTCGCTGCGTCCCCGTAAGGGGACGCGGCGGGCGGGCTGTAGGCAGTGCCTTTCTCCCGCAGTATCTATGCGTGCCCGTTACAACGGGCACGATTCAGTTAGGTTAGCCTTCATGGCGTGTGGACGTTACCAGGCGTGGAAACACTGCCTGCCAATAGTGTAGTTGCTTTGTAACAGTGGGAGCGCCGCGACGCTGTCTCACAGCGCCGGTTTTTCACGACACCTAGGCGACACATTCCCGCCCAGTGGAACTGGAGGCGAACCCTCCAGAAGCCGAGCGAGAAATAGTCAGCGACTAGGTGTCGACTATATTGGCGCGCCCAGCTGTGGATGTATGGTCCCTGCCTGACACGCTTCCAGAGCTAGCCAGTTACGTCCCAGGCTAAGGGACCGATCATGAGTGTTTGAACGGTATTGTATTGTGTATCACCGTTCATGTTTATAACGGAGCACGCACCGCGCACGGCTTATGCTTGTTATGTGAGTTTATACGTATGTGGAGTCATGATTGTGTGGCTTACAGTGTATATAGTGCCTATATTAACTTAGAACACTATGCACACCGTATGTATGTAATCAGTAGAGTATTGTTGTATGAGCGAGGCGCGTGTTGTGATGTGCGGCTTGCTCAAGCGTCAGTCCGGTAATGAGGCTGCGGGGGGGGGGGAGATGTTGGGGGGAGCATGGGCGGGGCCTATGTATTGCACAGGTCGCGCGGAAGGCAACGGGTGTCGGGCGGGCGCGCGTGCCATGGCGCTATCTGCTTAATATGTGGGTGAGCAGAGGCGTCGGCACGCGCGAACATGTTGGTTGCTAAGCGGGCGCAGAATTGATCCAGGCTCTCTATCTCGAGATCCCGGGCTATAACATCGTTCCTCACGTAGCGAGGGGCATCCGTTATCCGGCGCAGTGTCTGGTTTTGCTGCGCACGGATACGTTTCTTGTTTGTCTCGCTAGTGAGGGCGAGCCAGGCTGGGGCGGCATATGTGAGAATTGGGCGTATATATGTTTTATACACGCCCAATTTTGCACGCAAAGGGAGTCGAGATGAGAGCACTGGATAGAGGGCAGCGCGCGCCGCTCTAACCTTAGCGACGACCTGTTTTACATGGCCTGCCATGGTGAGCCTTCTGTCGATGGTCACCCCCAGGTACTTCGCCCTGGGGGTCCACTCGATGTCTACCCCCTGCAGCCTGAGGGGTGGTGGGAGGTGGGCGCACCCGACTAGGAGTGCCTGTGTCTTACCCACGTTCACCGACAACCGCCATTTTGACAGCCAGTCGGGAAGTAACTCGAGCACGCGCTGCATTTTGACCGCCGCGTGACGCGCGTTTATGGACGTGCAAATATACGCGGCGTCGTCGGCATACAACGCGAGCGTGGATTCCTGCGTCGAAGGAATGTCGTCGGTGTAACATGAGTAACACAGAGGCGAGACACATCCGCCCTGAGGTACACCTGCAGCTATGGGTCGGGCGCTTGAGAGCACACCGTCGACCACCACCCTGTAAGTCCTGTTCTTCAGGTAGGAAGAGACCACTTTAACAATGCGACGGGGCGCAGTTGACTTCGTCATTTTGTATATTAGGCCTTCATGCCAGACGCGGTCGAATGCCTTCTCCATATCGAGAAATACTGCGACTGCGTGCTCCTTTTTATTTAGCGCCGCTGTTAGTAGGTGCAGTACTCTCGATAGCTGGAGCGTCGTGCTGTGCTCCGACCGGAACCCGAACTGATCAGGTCTCGGAGTCAGATGTGGTGAGAGGTGCCGCAGCAGGAGTGTTTCGAACACCTTGGAGATCGTGGGCAGGAGCGTGATGGGCCGATAGCTCTCTGGCTTCAGCACATTCTTGTTCGCCTTGGGCAGCATTATGACGCGCCCCTCCTTCCAGCATGAGGGGAACGACCCAGTGCGTAGTACCCCCGTAAACAGGCGCGCCAGCGCCGCTACCATTCGGTACGGCAGGTGGCGCAGCGCTGTGTTGGTGATACCGTCTGCACCGGGCGCCTTTCTCAGCTTGGTACGGAGGATGGCGCGTCTGACTGTGCATGCCGAAAAATAGATGGGCTCTTCTTCGAGAGCTATCGGCGTGTCGAAGTACTCGACAAGGTGTCGCTCGACTGCTGCGACATGCTCGTGGTTATCAGTCGGGTTCGGCTGAAACTGACGCTCCAGGTGGGAGGCGAAGATCGCCGCGCGGTCTGGCGCGGCGTACCTAGGCGCCCCATCGTTGTGTAGGAGCGGGCGCACTGGAGCTGGGGCGTTTGATAGTTGCCGGCAGAGTCTGTGTACTGCCGGCCAGTCGCCATCAGCGGCATCTATATGTTGCTCCCAGCTCTCAGAGTTGTGTGCTTGGAGCTTGGCCCGTACCTTCTCCGCGTGACGGTTAAGCTCCGATTTCATGACTGGGCAGCGGGTTATTTGCCATCTTTTTCGCAGGCGCCTGGTTTTGGCGACCAACTCTTTTAGGTGGCTGGGCAGGGGTTTATGCGCTACCCCCTGCGGCTGCGTAATCTCTGTTGTCGCCTTTTCGTAGGCGCTCTGAATGCTGGCGATTATACCCGCTGCCAGTCCATTCACGTCTGCGGCGGTATTGGTGGGCCAAGTAGGAGTGGTGGTCTCTAACTCTACCTGGAATTTGGTCCAATCCGTTGCTCGACGTGGCGCTGGAGGCGAGAGTCGGGTCGGCACATTGGACAGCACGACGAGCACTGGCTGGTGGTCTGACAGTAGCTCGTCGTCCATCACCTGCTGCGCAATCTGGCAGTTTAGGCCGCTGTGGACGATAATGTCCAGTACGTCAGGTGAGTGCATGGGGTTGTCCGGGTAGTGCGTAGGCACCTCCGGGCCGGACACCACGTACCCATGGGCCTCTGAGTCAGCGAAGAGCCGATTCCCCCCGGTGTTGCGTGTTGTCGAGTTCCACGCTGGGTGCTTACAATTCATGTCGCCAGCAAGGATTACTGAGTGCGACGGCCGCTTGATGAGCGCTCTCAGCTCACTTAAGCTAAAGCGGGCTTGTGGCGGGCTGTATGCAGCGTAAATGTCCAAGTCCTCACCGGCGACATGAACCTGTACTCCCAGCGTGTAAAAGGTGCTGGCTGGGGGCGGGGGGATAGGTTGGTGGACGACTCTCCGCTTAACTAAAACCACCAGACCGCGGTAATTAGTGCCTGAGGCCGACCTCTCGTCCTTCCTGTAGACGTGGTATCCCGGGAACCTGATCGTCTCTGCAGGTCCCAGGAGCGTCTCACTAATGAGCGCCACGTCGATGAGCTGCACCTTGAGGAGGAGACGGAGGGGGGCGACCTTATACCGCAGGCCGCGAGCATTCCAATGGAGAATCCTCAGCGAGCTAGCCATGGTACATAGACAATAGCTCGGCCAGCCCGTCGAGGATCACCAGCTCCACGTCCTGTCTTTGCCTGATAGCCTTGATTAGGTCCATCAGCAATTTAATGGCGCAGGTGGTAAAATCTTGTCTCGCCTTGGTATACGCGTATGTGTGCGTGGACTCTGTGTTTTGAGTTTGCCGCTGCTGATTAGGCGCGGCATTTTTAATATTTATAGGCATTGTTGTTGTTATTGAGGGCGCTGCAGTCTGAGCAGTGTTCATCCTCTCAGGTTGCCGCGCCTTCCTCTGATTTCCTTGATCCTTGACCCTGGAATCAGCAGCGACAGGGGCGTTCTGTGTCGTCGCCTGCGCCTTGTGTGTGGCGGTATAAGTCGCCTCATTTTGTAAAGTTTCAGTAGTGGCGGGGGGTTGGGGTTGTTTTCCCTTCTTCCCCCCCCTCTTGTTTTTCCTCCGCCTCCCGGAGGGGGCCTCCTGCCTGTTAGTAGGCCCATTTGCTGCCGCCATCAGAGACTCGCTGGGCGCCTCCTTCTCGGCATTGACAGGCCTTTCAGTGGCATCAGTTTGTTGTTGTCGCTGTTGTCTTGTGATGGCGACAGTGCCCGCCCGCCTGTTCTTTGCCTCCCGCATAAATACGGGGCAGCGCGGATTACTAGCCGGATGGGCACCCGCACAGTTGGCATAGGTGGCCGGCTCTGTTTTTGGGCGCGGGCAGTCCCAGGCGGCATGATTATCGCCGCATCTCACGCAAGCAAGTGGGCGGTGGCACAGATGCGAGCTGTGACGGAACTTCTGGCATCTGTGGCACTGGGCAGGCCCTTGTTTTCCCCTCCACGCCTCGATCTTGACACCACGCATGTACAAGAACGTAGTGATGTCATAGACCTTGCGGAAGTCGGGCGTCCTCTTTATTACTGCATGGAAAATGCAGCCGGGTCGTTCTCCACGCGCCTTGATATGGCGGACGTACTCCGGCTCAAAGCCATGCAGCCTCAGCTCCTCCTCGATCTCTTCGACCTCGGTGTCCGCTGGTAGCCCTCTGATCGCTAGCTTCACACTCCTCTCAGCAGGCAGAGAGTAGGCGAACCAACTGAGGCCGCTCTCTCTCTCCAAGTCCGTGAGATATCGCTGGACAACCCTATACTCGTCCGCACTTTCTGGCAAAAACCTAATGCCGTTCTGGTACGGACGTGCATTAGGAGGGTGGCCCAGCTTTTCCTTCACGGCTCTAAAGTGCGCCGCCCAGTTGGGTAGCTTCTCCACTATGAGAGGAGGGTAGCGGGGGCTCTTCACCTTCTTCTGGGCCGCAGCACTGGCAGGTTGTGGAAAACAAGGGCCTGCCCAGTGCCACAGATGCCAGAAGTTCCGTCACAGCTCGCATCTGTGCCACCGCCCACTTGCTTGCGTGAGATGCGGCGATAATCATGCCGCCTGGGACTGCCCGCGCCCAAAAACAGAGCCGGCCACCTATGCCAACTGTGCGGGTGCCCATCCGGCTAGTAATCCGCGCTGCCCCGTATTTATGCGGGAGGCAAAGAACAGGCGGGCGGGCACTGTCGCCATCACAAGACAACAGCGACAACAACAAACTGATGCCACTGAAAGGCCTGTCAATGCCGAGAAGGAGGCGCCCAGCGAGTCTCTGATGGCGGCAGCAAATGGGCCTACTAACAGGCAGGAGGCCCCCTCCGGGAGGCGGAGGAAAAACAAGAGGGGGGGGAAGAAGGGAAAACAACCCCAACCCCCCGCCACTACTGAAACTTTACAAAATGAGGCGACTTATACCGCCACACACAAGGCGCAGGCGACGACACAGAACGCCCCTGTCGCTGCTGATTCCAGGGTCAAGGATCAAGGAAATCAGAGGAAGGCGCGGCAACCTGAGAGGATGAACACTGCTCAGACTGCAGCGCCCTCAATAACAACAACAATGCCTATAAATATTAAAAATGCCGCGCCTAATCAGCAGCGGCAAACTCAAAACACAGAGTCCACGCACACATACGCGTATACCAAGGCGAGACAAGATTTTACCACCTGCGCCATTAAATTGCTGATGGACCTAATCAAGGCTATCAGGCAAAGACAGGACGTGGAGCTGGTGATCCTCGACGGGCTGGCCGAGCTATTGTCTATGTACCATGGCTAGCTCGCTGAGGATTCTCCATTGGAATGCTCGCGGCCTGCGGTATAAGGTCGCCCCCCTCCGTCTCCTCCTCAAGGTGCAGCTCATCGACGTGGCGCTCATTAGTGAGACGCTCCTGGGACCTGCAGAGACGATCAGGTTCCCGGGATACCACGTCTACAGGAAGGACGAGAGGTCGGCCTCAGGCACTAATTACCGCGGTCTGGTGGTTTTAGTTAAGCGGAGAGTCGTCCACCAACCTATCCCCCCGCCCCCAGCCAGCACCTTTTACACGCTGGGAGTACAGGTTCATGTCGCCGGTGAGGACTTGGACATTTACGCTGCATACAGCCCGCCACAAGCCCGCTTTAGCTTAAGTGAGCTGAGAGCGCTCATCAAGCGGCCGTCGCACTCAGTAATCCTTGCTGGCGACATGAATTGTAAGCACCCAGCGTGGAACTCGACAACACGCAACACCGGGGGGAATCGGCTCTTCGCTGACTCAGAGGCCCATGGGTACGTGGTGTCCGGCCCGGAGGTGCCTACGCACTACCCGGACAACCCCATGCACTCACCTGACGTACTGGACATTATCGTCCACAGCGGCCTAAACTGCCAGATTGCGCAGCAGGTGATGGACGACGAGCTACTGTCAGACCACCAGCCAGTGCTCGTCGTGCTGTCCAATGTGCCGACCCGACTCTCGCCTCCAGCGCCACGTCGAGCAACGGATTGGACCAAATTCCAGGTAGAGTTAGAGACCACCACTCCTACTTGGCCCACCAATACCGCCGCAGACGTGAATGGACTGGCAGCGGGTATAATCGCCAGCATTCAGAGCGCCTACGAAAAGGCGACAACAGAGATTACGCAGCCGCAGGGGGTAGCGCATAAACCCCTGCCCAGCCACCTAAAAGAGTTGGTCGCCAAAACCAGGCGCCTGCGAAAAAGATGGCAAATAACCCGCTGCCCAGTCATGAAATCGGAGCTTAACCGTCACGCGGAGAAGGTACGGGCCAAGCTCCAAGCACACAACTCTGAGAGCTGGGAGCAACATATAGATGCCGCTGATGGCGACTGGCCGGCAGTACACAGACTCTGCCGGCAACTATCAAACGCCCCAGCTCCAGTGCGCCCGCTCCTACACAACGATGGGGCGCCTAGGTACGCCGCGCCAGACCGCGCGGCGATCTTCGCCTCCCACCTGGAGCGTCAGTTTCAGCCGAACCCGACTGATAACCACGAGCATGTCGCAGCAGTCGAGCGACACCTTGTCGAGTACTTCGACACGCCGATAGCTCTCGAAGAAGAGCCCATCTATTTTTCGGCATGCACAGTCAGACGCGCCATCCTCCGTACCAAGCTGAGAAAGGCGCCCGGTGCAGACGGTATCACCAACACAGCGCTGCGCCACCTGCCGTACCGAATGGTAGCGGCGCTGGCGCGCCTGTTTACGGGGGTACTACGCACTGGGTCGTTCCCCTCATGCTGGAAGGAGGGGCGCGTCATAATGCTGCCCAAGGCGAACAAGAATGTGCTGAAGCCAGAGAGCTATCGGCCCATCACGCTCCTGCCCACGATCTCCAAGGTGTTCGAAACACTCCTGCTGCGGCACCTCTCACCACATCTGACTCCGAGACCTGATCAGTTCGGGTTCCGGTCGGAGCACAGCACGACGCTCCAGCTATCGAGAGTACTGCACCTACTAACAGCGGCGCTAAATAAAAAGGAGCACGCAGTCGCAGTATTTCTCGATATGGAGAAGGCATTCGACCGCGTCTGGCATGAAGGCCTAATATACAAAATGACGAAGTCAACTGCGCCCCGTCGCATTGTTAAAGTGGTCTCTTCCTACCTGAAGAACAGGACTTACAGGGTGGTGGTCGACGGTGTGCTCTCAAGCGCCCGACCCATAGCTGCAGGTGTACCTCAGGGCGGATGTGTCTCGCCTCTGTGTTACTCATGTTACACCGACGACATTCCTTCGACGCAGGAATCCACGCTCGCGTTGTATGCCGACGACGCCGCGTATATTTGCACGTCCATAAACGCGCGTCACGCGGCGGTCAAAATGCAGCGCGTGCTCGAGTTACTTCCCGACTGGCTGTCAAAATGGCGGTTGTCGGTGAACGTGGGTAAGACACAGGCACTCCTAGTCGGGTGCGCCCACCTCCCACCACCCCTCAGGCTGCAGGGGGTAGACATCGAGTGGACCCCCAGGGCGAAGTACCTGGGGGTGACCATCGACAGAAGGCTCACCATGGCAGGCCATGTAAAACAGGTCGTCGCTAAGGTTAGAGCGGCGCGCGCTGCCCTCTATCCAGTTGCCCAAAATTCCCGTAATGCTTCGGGAGGAGGTGTTTCTAGCGATTGACTAGTGGTGTCTTTATTATTAGATGTAAGATTTCTATAAAATATTCTTTCGTTGTTAATAAATTTTGTATTTTGAACTTTGCGGTTCGTGCAAGTAATATATCTTTTAAGTCTACTAGATGCTGCGCTTAACTTTTGTTTTAAGGTGTCCAAAAAGTGTTCTAACAGTGTATTGGAATTCTCGTGTTGCGCGTGTAGTTGGTATTTAATTTTTATTTGTTCTACTGCAGCTATTAACTTTTGGCTTCTACTGCCATTGATGTAATGTGTCAGTCTACCTATGTTTGCTCTTAAACTTTTGATTTTCTTTTCTAATCTAATTTGCCACTTTGGTTGTCTCGGTTTATATGTGCCACGTTCATTTTGTATAGATGCTGATATTTTGGCTCCGTTGTATTTAGCTGCCGTCCATGCTGCACAATAAATTATTGTCTGCAGTTCGATGAATTCGGTTTCGATATTTACGTGCTTAGGCAGTATTACATTATTTATATATATGAGACTATGGCAGAAAACTTCCTAGATGTCTTCTGTTTGGGAATGTAAGGCCTATTAGTAGGATCTGTGTCAGTAAAATTATGTTGAGCTTCTTGAAATATGGCTTCGATTTCAGGGTTGATAGTATTACCATTTGTTTGTGCAGGTTCAAAGTTACCAGGTTCTATGTTGTTCAAGAAATTGTCATCGCCTGTATTTACGAGTGTTTGAGGAACAAAGTTAGACTCTACGCTGGTATTTATAAATACATCCGTTGAAAGGGTATTTCTGGGCGTGTCAGTAAAGTTAGTAACGTTGTCAGGTGTTTCGGAGTCATTTTGCGATTGTGTATTAACTAAATCGTTATAATCAATAATCTGAATGTTGCTGTTTTTATTCCTGAATTCTGCAGTCACCTGGTTTTTAATTTCTTCTAATCTGTTGCTATCTATATATCCATTATTTGTTATCGCTCTCACTTGGTCAGATAATCTTTGCTCTGTTATATTTGTTAATTCTGGGTATATATTTGTGAATTCTTCATGTAAATATTTTCTATAGGCTGTTTTATTTGATTCTAATTGTGTGACAGTGTAATATATTCTAATAAGTGTTTCATTGTATTCGTTCGTCCATCTCATGCGCTGACTCGTTTGCGTATTAGTTTGTGTAGAGTGTTGCTGTATTTGAGTGTGAACCGTTTGTAGTTCAGCCCTAACTTCCTGATATATCTGGTCTATTGTGTCTTGTGGTAATAACTTCTTTTGTACTATTGCTCTGCGTTGGTCACCTATTCTTTGGCGGCTAACTTGCATAGTTGGGTATTTTTCTAAAAACTTAGTGTGAAGTGATGGAAGGTATGCATTTTTGTCTGTATCCATATTAGTAAGATGAAGGTAAGTACGTAGGATAAATTTGTTCATTTCATTACTCCATTTCCTACGAGCTGTTGCAGTCTTAGTGGTGGGTACAGTATCGTCGACAATATTTGTCTCCTGTACAACATCCGCTGACTGTATACTGATTGATGATGGTGATGATGGCCTCGGAGAGACGCGAAAAGATTGTGAAGATGATGGAATTGATGGAAAAAGAGATGAGGAAGATGACGAAGAGAATTGTGAAGTTTCGTCATTTATTTGAGGCATATCTGCCTGAAGTTGTTTTTTTGTTTTAGATCTAGTTATCATTATGTTCCCACGAGTAGCTAGGGACTTAAGAAGTCGACACACAGCAGAGCCCTGCGTTCACTGTGGTAAGGGTAGATAAAACTGGAGGTCCCCTGTTATCCAGAGTTGGCGCACTTGCGACTGAAGCACTCCCCTAGCCATGCAGCCCTCGGCATGCGCGACCTTGGCTTGGATTTGTATCTCTCTTAGTCTGGCCCCTCACCCTGAATCTATCCCGACAAAGTTATCTCTACCGAAACAGACCCAGGATTCACTGGAGCACGCAAGCCCCACCACGTCGTCAACGTAGAGATACGGCGGTGGGGTTATTATTATTATTATTATAATATTATCTTCGTTAGAATTGCACAATTTATGAAATTTTTCGTCAAGTCGAACCCGCTTCAATGTAAATGAACGGCCCTGCGTGCTAAGTGTCCTTTTTGGTATCGGTCTCCATAAATATATAGTAATAGATACCTAACTTATTATAAATTCAATTAATATAGGTAATTAAGAAAAATTATAAAGTACCTATGTTTTAATTGTAATTATATGATGCTACAGAATACCAATAATTAAATAATGAGTGTCAATTATAGTAGTTTAGATTTAAATAAAATTTTTACAAAAAATACAACTGACTTCCAAATAAAAACACTAGAAAGTGAAAAATAACTTCAATTTCGGAAGTCGGTGTCAAAAAACAAAGAAACGAAAACAAGAACACCGACTTCCGAAATTGAAGTTAATTTTCACTTTCTAGTGTTTTTATTTGGAAGTCGGTTGTATTTTTTGTAAAAAGTTTTTTTTATTTTTTACTTGTTAGTTGTGGTATATAATGGACCAGTTATATAGGCTAGGTACCAATAATGCCCAAAGTGAAGCCAGAATAGATTAACCCAATAACATGAAACTCAAACAAAACCAGTGGAATAAGAGTATACCAAGGTGAACTGTTTACATCTGCGTAGTTACCCCTTTAGAGCGTACAAGTGTGATGTTATGTTAGGAAATGGTGTAAACAATAAACATAAATGCGATTGCAGCTATCCCGAGTGATTTGCCGTCATTTATTGAAGAGTTATGATGTATATCTCAGAAGTTCTTCATCAGATCTAAATTAAATGGGACCACATGACAAGCACCAGCTTTCAAATAAAAAAAGAACCATCAAAATCGGTTCTCCCAGTAACAAGCTCTGAGGTAACACACACATAAAAAAATTACAGCTGAATTGAAAACCTCCTCCTTTTTGGAAAGTCGGTTAAAAATGGTCAAAAGTCAATCAAATCAAATTATGTAAGTACGCAATAATAAATTAATGTTATCAAAGTGTTATAGTAGGTCCCTCAGTCTCAGCTCCTACTTTGGGCACGTGCCCCCGTGCCCGTGCTGGATCCGCCCATGAAGATCTAATTAGGTATCCAAAGTCTCCGCCAGGTAAGAAAAAAATAAAAGTAATTGAACCGACTTGTACCAAAAGTATACGTAACTAAAAAACATGACTTTTGAGGGTTCCGTACCCAAAGGGTAAAAACGGTATCCTGGACAAGCATATCTCGACAATCTGGACAATCGCCTTAAATGCTATGGTGTCTTCCTAGATTTAACCAAGGCTTTTGATACAGTTTCCATTCCCAGACTTTTGGCCAAAATGGAGCACATGGGAATACGAGGTGTGGCCCTAAATATTTTCAAAGATTACCTCAGTGGGCGTAGTCAAAGTGTTAGGATTGATTCCATATTTAGTGACGAAGAGTTTATCGTTTACGGCATACCTCAAGGAAGTATTTTGGGGCCCACGCTATTTCATATATATATTAACGATCTCTGTCAATTACCGCCCATTCAATGTGACATTTTTACCTATGCAGATGATACAGCACTGTTGATATACGATAAGGACTGGGACAAAGCTAAGCATATAACTGAACTTGCTTTGCGAACTGTTATGAACTGGCTTTCCACTAACCTACTAACTCTCAATATATCCAAGACCAAAGTAATTCAGTATCTACCGCCAAACGCACCTAAACCACCATCAAATTCTAAAACAGTAATTGCACATATTTGTCACGATGCAACATCTTGCAACTGTACCTGTCTGACTATGGTCCCAAGCATTAAATACTTAGGTGTTCATATCGACGAAAGGCTGGATTGGCGTGTTCACACAGATTCTCTGTGCTCCCGGCTTCGTAAACTTATATATTTATTTAAGGAGCTCAGACACTCGGCTGACATTAAAACGGCTTCTCTTGTGTATCGTTCCCTGTGTGAGTCTATAGTAAGTTACTGCATTCCTGTGTGGGGTGGGACTTTTAGAACCGTGATGCTTAGGGTGGAGCGGGCTCAGCGGGCCATACTCAAAGTGATGTATTTCCGGAAAAAAGACTACCCCACAGCCCAGCTCTACTCCGATGCCAAGGTACTAACGGTGAGACAGCTATACATTCTCCGCACTGTCTTGCGTCGTCATTCCAAGATGCCATTAGACAGTAACATCGCTAGTCGACGAATAGGCTTTCCTGTATGTCCGTCTGTTCAATGTCGTTCTGCACTAGCACGACGACACTATGTTGCCCAAAGCTCCCACATTTACAACCGAATAAACAAGATTTTAGCACTCCACACATACACAACACAGGCACACACACTTACCATTACAGTTAATTACTAACAAACCTTTTTGTTTTTCTGTGTTTCTCTTTCCAACTTTGGTTTTAATTTCATTTTGATATTTATTGGATAAGAATGAACTGTATTTGTTACCGGGAGGGGGCACTGGCTCCTGTAACACAGGTTAATCACCTAGCACAGGAGTCAGGGACTTCGCTGAATTGTATTCTTTTTTCTTATGTAAATAAAGATATTATTAAAGATATTATCCTATTACTAAGACTCCGCGATCCATCTGTCTGTCTGTCACCAGGCTGTATCTCATAAACCCGTGATAGCTAGACAGTTGAAATTTTCACAGATGATGTATTTCTGTTGTCGCTATAACAACAAATACTAAAAATAGAATAAGATAAATATTTAAGTGACAACAAACAACAAACGTGATTTTTTGCCGTTTTTTGCGATAGTGGTACGGAACCCTGGTAAAAGGTTGCGCTCATTCAATGCATTCAAAACTTAATTAGCTGCATATTTAATCTCAAATAACACACTTCCTTAAAGCTGAATGCATTGCATGGATGCATCATAATTGCTGTCGTGACGTCTGTGACGAATTTTATTTAATTTACTCTCATGTAAGTGACTTTGTGTCTTTTTTGAGAATAAATATCTTTAAACCTAAACCTAACCCTTCATGCGCGAGTCCTACTCGCACTTGGTCGGTTTTTGTTTATGGAGATACTTTGATAATTTTGGCCGCAAATGAAAGGTATATCTATAGGCGTAGAATCATTTTATATCATGTAAATCGGTCCACGCGTTTATGAGATACTAGCTGTTGCCCGCGACTTCGTCTACGTTGAATTAGTACTTAGAATAGCCTATTTTTTATATCGCACAATAATATTTTTCCAAACTTCCACCCCCTTAAGTATGATTTCCCGGAAAGTTGTAATCTGGGATATACCTAATTTGGTTTATTGAGTTTCATTGTACTAGTAAGTACCTACCTAATTATTATATAAAACTGAACATGGTTTTGATCAAAAGGTTTGTAATTCATGCCAAGTGAAAGGGTCAAGGACGCCCCTTACCGCGATACTTTTGTTGTGATTGTGTTAGCGACACTGCCTGTACATTTTTTTTATATCGTTTGACATACTTATTGGAATACATTGTAAGACAGGTGGTAGCGACATTGTTTTTTTTTTTGTTATATTCTGGCGGTGACTTTAATAACTTTTATCTCTGAAGGGGTAAGCAGATGACATCATTTTCAAATTGGTTTATTTGCGTTAGTACTTACCAAGGCCTAATTACATTGTAGGTACCTCTAAATAGTACTTAGGTAGAGAGGATAAGGGCATTATTGCCCTTCAATTAATTTGAGACTGAACCAACGCTTTAATGCACTGATGTCTTACCTCAAAGGTACTTAAACATAGAACAATAAGTATCAAAATAAACTACAGAAACGTTCATATATTCACCTTCAAAGCTCGAGGTTGCCTTTATCATGCAATATGTTTGTACAGTCAAGTCTCATCGTTCATTTACATAATACGAATACATTGGAGAAATTTAACCTTTTGCTGAGAAATGTTTGAAGGACTAGCATTCATGAGATTATACCTAATATTTCTGAAGGAATTTGTAGATCCTTGCTTTTTAAATTGGTATTTTTAACCCCCGACGGAAAAAGAGGGGTGTTATAAGTTTGAGGTGTGTTGCTGTGTATCTGTGTATCTGTGTGTCTGTCTGTGGCATCATAGCGCCTCAACGGATGAACCGATTTTGATTTAGTTTTTTTCATTTGAATGGTGATTGTATCGAGAGTGTTCTTAGCTATGTTAGAATAAAATCGGTTCAGCCGTTCAAAAGTTATGCGCGTTTTACTGTTTAGGTCGTTATGTTTTCGCAAGATAAATGTGTCGGGGGTTTTTTAAATTTTGAAATTTTACTTGTTATTTAAACACATATACCTAGGTCCAATTTCTACAATTCTACACGATTCTACCAACCATTAACCAAAAATCATTGGAAAAATTGAGTTATTCAACGTTTGTTAGCAAACCGATCTTATTTAATACAAATGAATAACGGACAGATCTTAAGACGAAATAGAAAACACATAATCATTGATTCAGATAGGCGTAATAACAAACAACCGTATGACCACTGTATAAATTCATTTAATGATATAATAATAGACAGCCCGCAAAGTCGTACCATACCATCAGGGGGGTGACCACAAGCTCTTAGAGTAAGGTTATTTTGAGATCGAGTAAGGGACAGATGTATATGACGTGCATACATCTGTCACTTACTCGATCTCAAAATAACCTTACTCTAAGAGCTTGTGGTCACCCCCCTGATGAGTCACACAGCGGCTCCAGTGCTCCAACAACGATACACATAGACCATAACAGATGCACCACTAATTATTATAAAACTCGTTCTGGCAGGACAGTGAAACCTCCTGATCGCTGGGGACAATCTACCTGAAGCACTAAAATGTCAAGCCACTGATTTAAAAACCTAAGTATATTTAATTAAGAAACTATACAGCAATGTATATATAATAAAATAACAGTATGAAAAGAATGTAAAAAAATATATATAAAATAAATATAAAAAAGAAAACACCAAATACTAATAATAATAATATTATGTAAAATAATAGTACATTATGGTACAAGTGTGTAATGTTGGTGATCATCAATATACACGTTTTTCAACACACTTGTGAAGAAAATAATACTAAAAAATCATTTCCAACAGTGAAAACGAGTTGTGACTTTTTTTTTTGCAATGGCGGGCAAAATTAATCAGTTTTCCTATGCGCGCGCATCTTTTTTTTGTCTTTTCGCGGATAGCGTTTTAGCCACGTACAAAATGGGGCATTTCAAGTTTTCTTTATTACAGAAACAAAAGTTATATTTAAGTGAAAGTTTTATTTATTAAACACGTACAAGTTGAAATTATCTATTTAAATACGAAGTTGCATGAAATGTGTTGCATTTGTACTATTGAGCATGATCTTTTTTGTATCGAAACTTTTTTAAGAACAAAGCAACTCAACCAATAAATTAAAAAAAAACTCTTTATCTCACTTGTGAATAATAGTAATGAAAAAGTCACAGTTTGATAACAGGTGTCATTATGTGCCTAATTGCGGTGAAATTAGAGCCACGTTATGAGCAAGTGTGTTGAAAATAATAAAAAAGGGGATATATATATGTAATACTATTCCAATAATATATAATGTGTGTATGTACCTAATCATTAATAATTACATTGAATGATAAATTATTAAATTGATAAATTATGGTAATGAATTATTATCAATCGTTACTATTCAGACATTGTTTAAATAGTGGGAAGTTGTGTAATATGCTGATGTAATTAAAAACAATTGAATAGATTATTTTCATTTCTTTCTTTATTGTTAAAGAATCAGTAAATAGAAAATATGTAAGTAAGTAATTATAGGTACTAAAATAATGGTATGTAAAATTGGATTCGTATTAATAAATAAGGGGGTTGTAGGTATTAGTAAATTACTTCTACATAATTATAATGCATGTGAAGGTAGGAGGAGATATATATATGTACGAAGAATAATAAACCAGTCTTTGCTCAACCACCGAGTTTCAATGCTGTGTCCCTGCCTCCAACATAACAGACAGTAGGAGATTCCAAATTTAAAATCTCGCTTCTTACTGGATAGTTGTTAATGAGTCTCCGGTAGAATTCACTTTCTGGATACTTTTTAAAGATGTTATGGCAACATTACATACCATTTTTGAGAAATAGTACATTACTGCAGAATCCAGTAAGTAAGCCTTGCTGGCCAAGTATGAGTTAACCGGACCGAACCGCAGGTGAGGTCCGGTTATGTACGAGACCAGGATGGCTTTCTTACTGGTTGAGGCTTGTATAATGCTTTTCTCAAAAATGTAAGAAAGTATAACAACAAATTCGTTTAATTAATATTGAAGGTTACATTCATATTAGGGCAATTACTGATAGATATTGTGATCGATTTACTGGGGGCATTTATATTTGTTTTGCTAATTCGGCCTCAGCTTTTAAATCAGGAGGAGTGCCATCTATTGCCGAATCAGATTCGCTTGAACAATTTTTTTGCGATTATCTATGTTCACGCGGTAAATTAAAACACAATTGAAATCCCGCCAGACTTTAAAATGGTTTTTTTTTACTATAAAGTTTGCGTTTAGTTTTGAACATTGTTCTATTTTTACATGACATGAATGTAAAAAAAACATTAATAGTAAAAAAAAAATGTTTTTGAAACTCCATGTTAATATTAGAAAGGAAAGTTTTAATCCAACATTATTTATAAACTTAAATTACTAAATACAAACATAAAATCCCACACTATAATTCTACAACATTACTTAGTACAAAACGCAATGTGCGTACTTTTTCTGCGTCGCGGTAAGTGTCACAGAGTATAAAATGGATGGCTCCAAAAATATATCTATCTCATAAAAAGTCAAATCAAAAAGAGAGATAAATATATATTTGGAGCCTCCCCCCTATAACCATGTTATAATGGCTAAACACTAATCTGTGTCTGGTACCATGTTTTTTTTTCTAAGGAGATCTAAAGAGGATGACCAACTGTCCAGTAAGTAAATTACATACTTACTTACTGGACAGTTGTGAATAAGTCTCCGGTAAAGTTCACTTTCTGGATACTTTTTAGAGATGTTACGGCAACGTTACATACCATTTTTGAGAAATAGTACATTACTACAGAATCCAGTAAGTAAGACTTCCTGGCCAAGTATGAGTTAACCGGACCGAACCGCAGGTGAGGTCCGGTTATATACGAGGCCAGGATGTCTTTCTTACTGGTTGAGGCTTGTATAATGCTTTTCTCAAAAATGAATGAAAGTTTAACAACAAATTCGTTTAATTAATATTTTAGGTTACATTCATATTAGGGCAATTACTGATAGATATTGTGATCGATTTACCGGGGGCATTTATTTATATTTTCTCAAACATGCTTGAAAATTTGAGAATTATTTTGACAACCTTCTTCGAGAAAAATCGAAATTGCAGTACAGACCAAATACATGAGAGCAGCGGCCGGCAAAAGTTGTATGAAAATACATATCTGCCGTGTGTAGCGGCCAAATAAAGTACATAGTAAACTCATATCTGTCGTGTAATTTAAAAATGGAACGATCTTTTTCACCGAAACATGGCAACCAAAAAGGTAACTTATCAAAGGTTTTTTTAAATTTTGAACTGGCTTGCTAATAGGAAGCTGTTTATTGAAAAAAAATAACAAATGAACACTTTAAGGCTTAGCAGGCACTGCGATTTTATTTGCGCGGATTTATGTAGTTTTTACCGCAATGCGTGCAGCTTCATACAATTCCATAGGCCGCAGAATGAGCGAAAAATTGCGCGAATAAAAAGGCCTAACGCGGGCATCATTATTTTTGTTCGTTGTTCGTCATTGATTTTGAAAAGTAAATGGTTTGGTTCGGTTTTCAGATATCGGTATTAGTAGTACAGTTATCTATACTAGTATTATAAAGAGGTAAAGTTTGTGAGTTTGTGACGTTGTAAGGGGTAATCTCTGGATCTACTGAACCGATTTTGAAAATTCTTGCACCGGTAGAAAGCTACATTATTCCTGAGTGTCATAGGCTATAAAATATTTTCAAAAAAAAATAGAGTTCCTTATGAAAATTGCAATAATGTAACCCAAGGTAGCAAAATGTTGTCTGTAAAATACATTATTTGGCGTGCGCTGAGAAAACTATTGATGATAGATACAAATTAGTAGGTAGTGTAGGTAGAATAGGCAGGTTAGGCAGGGTAGGCAGAGTAGGCAGGGTAGGCAGGGTAAGCAGAGTAGGCAGGGTAAGCAGAGTAGGCAGGGTAGGCAGGGTAGGCATGGTAAGCAGAGTAGGCAGGGTAGGCAGGGTAGGCAGAGTAGGCAGAGTAGGCAGGTTAGGCAGTGTAGGCAGGGTAAGCAGAGTAGGCAGGGTAGGCAAGATAGGCAGGGTAGGCAGGAAAAGCAGGGTAGGCAGGGTAGGCAGGGTAGGCAGGGGAGGCAGGGTAGACAGGATAGGCAGGGTAGGCAGAAAAGGCAGGGTAGGCAGGGTAGGCAGGGTAAGCGGAGTAGGCAGGGTAGGCAAGATAGACAGGGTAGACAGGAAAGGCAGCGTAGGCAGGAAAGGCAGGGTAGGCAGGGTAGGTAGGGTAGGCAGGATAGGCAGGGTAGGCAGGTTAGGCAGGATAGGCAGGGTAGGCAGGAAAGGCAGGGTAGGCAGGATAGGCAGGGTAGGCAGGAAAGGCAGGGTAGGCAGGATAGGTAGGGTAGGCAGGGTAGGCTGGGTAGGCAGGGTAGGCAGGGTAAGCAGAGTAGGCAGGGTAGGCAAGATAGGCAGGAAAGGCAGGGTAGGCAGGATAGGCAGGATAGGCAGGGTAGGCAGGAAAGGCAGGGTAGGCAGGATAGGCAGGGTAGGCATGGTAGGCAGGGTAGGCAGGAAAGGCAGGGTAGGCTGGATAGGCAGGGTAGGCATGGTAAGCAGAGTAGGCAGGGTAGGCAGGGTAGGCAGGGTAGGCAGGATAGGCAGGATAGGCAGGAAAGGCAGGTTAGGCAGGGTAGGCAGGGTAAGCAGAGTAGGCAGGGTAGGCAGGGTAAGCAAGATGGGCAGGGTAGGCAGGAAAGGCAGGGTAGGCAGGAAAGGCAGGGTAGGCAGGGTAGGCAAGATAGGCAGGGTAGGCAGGAAAGGCAGGGTGGGCAGGGTAGGCAGGGTAGGCATGGTAGGCAGGATAGGCAAGGTAGGCAGGGTAGGCAGGGTAGCCAGGGTAGGTAGGCAGTTGACGGGAGCGAAGCCCCGAGGGTCAGCTAGTATTAGATATAGTTTTTGTAATATCGGTTATTTTGGTATTGATTTCGATATGATATGATATCTAACACTTAACCGATATAAGTTACGTTTTGATATATCGGACCTATCCCTACTACTGTCCGGTAAGTAAATTACATACTTACTTACTGGACAGTTGTGAATAAGTCTCCGGTAGAATTCACTTTCTGGAGACTTTTTAGAGATGTTATGGCAATATTACATACCATTTTTGAGAAAACTTCTTTTTCAATACAGTTGTTAAACATGGCGTACTTTCAGAGGCTATAATTATGATTCGAAAATTAAATCTTTTGCATAGGCCTCTTTCTATTACGCGGTCGTGACTTTTGTTTACGTGCTCGATCATTACTTTTGCAGTTGAGTTTTAAATTTATAAGTCAATTTAAAAAAGTTTAGTAGCAAGGAGTTTTCATACATAGAATAAAATGGGATAAATTTTAGACGAGGAAAAATGAATGATTCCGTACGTTTTAGCATTGAATTCTCAAAAGTATTTTAAATGGTTGTTTAATATATTTAATTACCAGTTTTAATTTAATTATTTTCACATCAACATTCGTCAAAAATCGAATAGGCTGTATAGGCTGTTTCCGTTGTTAAAAAAAAGACTCGTTGCAAAAACGCGCCATTTCTTAAAAAAAATATTTTTTTCTGAATAATCAAATCTAATTCTTTGTTTTTACTATTTCCCACAACTGTTTTGAAAAACGTCGCGCGTCGTGTGATACACGGTTGTGTAAGTTAATGCAAACTCGTCTCAGTAAAAACCCTCGGCTTCGGCTCAAGCTTGTTAATGACAGCTCGTTTGCAATAACCTACTTTCCATCCTTGTATCGCGATGTACTATTAACGTTGACCATGTAACAAACCAACCGCAATTTCATTAGCAACGGGCAATGATATTCAAATAAACAGATACGTTATACACTCACAAAACAATTGAAAAAAGTGTTCCGCACACACACTTTTCATTCATCTGACATTTCACTACAAGTCGAAAGGGATGGCTTGATAAAACCAACAAGAAAAAAAGAGACAGCTAGTGTTTGTCACTTGCGTGTGAATGTAAACAAACATTATTCTGACCACCAATCTTGTTATCTTTTTCTAATCTCCAAATATCAGAATAATAGGAAAAAAAAAACAGTAAATTGAGGCGTATTGCGTACTTACATATGGTATGAGATGTAATATCTTTGGAGGATATACTGGTGCCAATTAAAGTCCCAAGAATCGCATATATATTTATTACATAAAAAAAGATGTTACAAGGACGTTGGTTCGTTGGCAAGTGAAGTATGACTATACAATTTTATTAGAAGAAAAAAGGTAACGCCTGCTTGATTATTAAGAGCTCATCATAGGACGCATCGTGTGATTGCCATTACTTTTGTTGAAGGCGTTAGGCCTGAACATATTCCCGGCCATTGAAAGATCTCTTTCAATCCTTAAGCTCCTCTGTTGTGGGAAGTCTGCAGAGCCGGACTAGTGAACGTCGCACGCAGCCCTTGTTGGTGTGGATGTCTGCTACTCTGGATATCCCATCAGAGCCGGATATAAGGCGAAGAATGCGACCCAGTTTCCATGCAAGAGGGGGCGCGTTGTCATCTGCTAGGAGTACCATATCTCCAATATCCAGCTTCGACGTATCTGTTCGCCATTTTGTCCTCTGTTGCAATTCGCACAGATATTCTTTTTGCCACCTTTTCCAAAAATGATGCTGTGTCTTCTCTAGGCGTTGATACCGTCGCAGCTGACTTTCCTTAACTTCTACAAGGTTTGGTGCTGGCAGAGCGGTCAACGGCCTCCCAATGATGAAGTGCCCTGGGGAGAGGGAAAGGAGGTCGTTAGGACTGGATGAGAGTGGACACAAGGGACGGCTATTGAGAATCGCCTCCACTTGTGTAAACAAAGTTGAAATTTCTTCAAAGGTGAAGTGGCTATCGCCAATAACACGTCTTAAAAAATATTTTGCCGACTTAACCCCGGCTTCCCATATGCCACCGAAATGAGGAGTGTAAGCCGGAATAAATTTAAATGTAATTGATTGCTGACTTGCAAAATCAGACAGAGGCTCGTGGTGATCTCTTATGAACGCTCCTATTTCTTTCGCGGCAGCTACAAAGTTGCCTCCGTTATCGCTGAATATTTCTGTTGGCTTACCACGACGAGCTATAAACCGCCTGAGTGTCATTATAAATGCCTCCTTTGTTAAGTCGCTGACAGCTTCTAGATGGATGCACTTATAACGCAAACAAACAAAAAGACATAAATAACATTTAACTACACGACTCCCACGGCCTTTACGATTTATAATTTAAAATGGGCCAGCAAAGTCCAAGCCAACAGATATAAAGGGATAGTCAGGGGTTATGCGCTGGACCGGTAAGTTACCCATTTTAGGTTGTAATGTCACGCCTCGTAGTCGTCTACATCTTACGCAAGTATTGACTGTACGTCTAGCAAGACACCTGCCATTAATTGGCCACACTGCTTCTCGCACAGACGCCAATAACAATTGCGGACCAGCATGCATATTGCTTACATGTTCTCTTTTGAAATATAATTTTGTTAACCTATGTGAAGCATGAAGTAAAATTGGATGTTTCTTTTCAAAAGAATGACCTGACGCATCTATTCGTCCACCGACTCCAATTAATTTATGTTCATCTAAGAACGGCGATAACGATAATAACTTACTTTTGTTATTTAAAGATTTACCTTTCACTAATAGATCGTATTCAATAGGGAACGTCTGACCTTGAGAGATAACGCATAGCGAGTAGAATGAGTCACGTAGCTCATTAACTGACAATATACCTACGCGCTTATCATGTTTGTTTTTAAGGTTAAATATGAATCTACGAACATAAGCAAATGATCTTTGTAACTTAGTTAAAGATGAATATTTATCAAAATCAATGACGGGTTGATCAATTATTGCCGAATGATGTGCCCTTATCTCTGGTAGATCATCCGAATCATTGACATTTAGCTTAGGCCATTCAGATTCATTTTTTAATAAAAGACTAGGCCCTGTCCACCATAGTGCCATTGAAATAAAACGTTTAGCATCTACTCCCCTTGATATTAAGTCTGCAGGGTTAGAATCCGTCGGAATATACCGCCAAGCTGAAGTAGATGTCAGTTCCTTAATTTCAACAATACGATTAGCTACGAACACTTTTAATTTACTGACATCGCTACGAATCCAACACAATACTACTGTCGAATCGCACCAGTGCACTAGTTTGTCTGGCTTGTACCGGAGTGAGTTAATTACAGATTTTGTAAGTTTAGCAGCAAGTAAGGCCGCGCACAATTCGAGGCGGGGTATGGTAGAAGGCTTCAATGGCGCCACTTTTGACTTCGCGCACAATAATCTGACTGTGACGTCACCATTGAGACTAGTCGTTTTAATGTAAATACACGCACCATACGCGTTTTGTGAAGCATCGCTAAATGAATGTAACTCGATATATTTAGCTGAGTCACCTAGAACTAACCTTGGCACTTGTAAAGACGGCAAGTATTTTATGTTTTCAGAAAACTTAATCCATTCGTCTCTTATCTCCCGAGGGACTGGTTGATCCCAGTCCAGTTTTTGTTCCCAAAGTCTTTGCAACATTATCTTCGGTTTCACTACAACTGGACTTAATATACCCAATGGATCAAATATCTTGAAAGCATTTGACATAATAAATCGCTTTGTTATTATTTGATTATTATCATGTGAAAATCCCTTTATTGGAAAGTGCAAGGTATCGCTTGAAGGTGTCCAGCCCAACCCTAGTGTACTTGAAGACTCACTAAAAATCAACTTGTCTTGTTCATTCATAATAACATTATCAAAAATGGAAGGGTAATTAGTTTTAAACTTTCTTAATTTGAAACAACCTGACTTTAATGCTTCAGATACAGCTTTATGTATATATATTAATTGCTGTGAATCATTCGAACCCGTTATCAGATCATCAACGTAGAAATCCTTTTGAATAATGTCTTTAATTAAGTCATTATTCTGTTCCTGCCCTACCTGCCACAAACAGCGTGTGCTTAAGTAACTGGCGCTCGCTGTTCCGTAAGTCAAAGTATTGAGCATAAGCGTCTGAATGGGTTCAGATTCCTCTCCTCTCCATAGCATGAGCTGTAAATGCCTATCATCTTCGTGTACTAATATTTGACGATACATTTTTTCTATATCTCCGGTGAGTAGGTATTTGTATTGCCTAGACCGTATCAAAATAGAAAACAGAGTATCCTGTACGTTTGGACCCACCATTAATATATCATTTAGTGAGCAGCCGGAAGTGGAGGGAGCGGAACCATCGAACACTACACGAACCTTAGTGGATTCGCTTTCCTGTTTCAGAACTGCGTGGTGACACAGGTAATAACTTGGGATTAAGCTATCACTTAAACTAACATTTAACACCGATAAATGGCCTAATTCTTCGTATTCCTTAATGAATTTGGCGTATTCTAATTTTAAATTATGGTTTCGTTTTAACCGTCTTTCCATATTAAGAAAGCGTCTCTTTGCTAACTTATAAGTATCGCCTAAACAATCAGCGGTATCCTTAAGCGGTAATTTTACACAAAATCTACCAGTATTAGTTCTTGTTGTGTGGTTGAGAAAGTGCTTTTCACATTCACTTTCATTTTCAATCATAATTGATTTTCCAGGAATTTCTTCCAGATCCCAGAATTTAGTTAACATTTTATCTATAATATCGCCCGTATCATTGTCTCTGGAAATTACACCATGATTACAATGTACCCTTTTTTGTGGCATCACTGATTGAATGGGACCGGATACTATCCATCCTAATTGTGAACTTCTTAGTTTCGGATTATTGACTCCTAAGGAAAACTGTTCATTACCTAAAATATCCCAAAATAGGTCTGCACCTATCAAAACATCTATGTCGGCTGGCTGATAAAACTTTGGATCAGCCAGCTGAATATTATCAGGCAGCTTCAATAAGCTGACATCGATGGGGATTTTTGGCAATCGGCCCGTCAGTTCTTTTAAAACAAAACATGAGCAATTTATGCTAAATTTACTATTTATTGATTGTAATTTAATATTACAGCTTTCAATAACATTTCTTATTAATGTGTTGCCTATGCCAATGACCTTTATAGTGTCAATGGGATGAGACTTTAATGACAATCTGGTCTTTAGGGACTCAGTTATAAAAGATGATTGACTGCCACAATCCAATAAAGCACGAACTTTGATCTTTCGCTGATCAAATGGATTCAACACTTCAACCATGGCAGTGGATAATATAATTTGACTTGTATTTTTATCACAATAACTTGCTACTATCTCACCTGGTTCTTCGACCGTGGCGAGCTGGCTTGCTAAGGTTGGCGGACGGTGTAGCAAGCTATTATGTCTCTCATTGCAACCAGGCTCTTGGCAGGATCTGAAGCGACAGTCCTTTACGAAGTGACCCTGTCTTAAACAGTTTATGCACAATTTATATTTTGTTACATCCGTCATTCTTTCATCTATACCCTTAGCTTTGAATGCTGGGCAATCATAGATTCTATAACCTTCGTCACAAATTATACATGCAAAACCCTTTGACCCTTTATTTTTATTATTATTGCTAGTGCTTGCAAATGATTTGACCATACTATCCTGACTCTTTCTTTGACTATGATAATTATGATTAGGATTTGGGTGTTTATTGTTTGGAGCCAAACGCTGAGGAGTCGTAGGGTTCTTCGAAGCCATAATATTGTCAGAATGATTGTTACTGCGAAATGCAGACTCGAGCACGTTGGCGCGGTCTATGATAAATTTAAAGAATTGTTCTAAATTTAGTTTCGCGTCTGTTATGCCGTTACGATGCTCCTCCCATTTCATTAATGTTTGACTATCCAGCTTAGATGACAGTATGAATATGATAAGAACGTCCCAATTATCAGTTGGTTGTCCTAGGCTGACCAGAGCGCGTAGATTTTTGGAAATATGATCGACTAAATATCTTAAAGATCGCTCTGACTCACGAGGAAGTTGCTTTATATTTAATAATGAATTAAGATGGTGATCTATTAAAATTCTATTATTATTGTAACGGTCACAAAGCAGCTTCCATGCTTGTGCGTAATTTGTTGCGGAAACTTCAAGATTAGTAATGATTCTGGCTGCGTCGCCTTGTAAATATGAATTTAAATAATAAAATTTATTAATTTCGGCAACTTGATCATTGTTATGAATTAAACTCTCAAAAGTGTCTCTAAACTCTAACCAACGGAAATAATCACCGTTAAACTTTGTGATTTGAATCTGAGGGAGTTTCAACCCTACACTGTGATGATCGTCTGCACAACATGAAGCATTATGAACAGAATTGCGTCTTTGTTCGCATTCATTTTTTCGAGAAAACATGGCAACCAAATTCTTAGCAGTGGCGATGTTCATTATTATTTCTCTCTCAATATTATCGCGCTCGTCAATTTCAGCTGCAATGTTTTCAGGGCTCAGAACCTCTATTTCACTTTGCAAGTCATCAACCCTAACAGATAATGCCTCAAACTTTGCAAGTTTTAAATTTAGTTCTGTCAATTGAATATCATTTAACTCATTTTCTTTTGCAATATTGTGTAAATAATTTTTAAATTTAGTAATCTGTCCTTTGGCGGACGCTCTTTTTGTGAATAATTCTTTAAAACGCTGCTTACTTTCAGCCATTGTGAATAAGCAGCGTTAAGAAGTCAACTTTGAAAATGATAGTGGGCAATTGCCAGAATGAAATTAAGAAAATGAATGGGCTCACGTTCCTCGTTTCGGTGTCACCTGCTGATAAGGAAGCTGGGTGCGCACGATCAGCTGTACGCCAACCGGACGGTCGGCCAGTTTTTGACCAGGCCGGGTGGCCGGTATCACTCGAAGGGGGGTGACCTGGAATAGTCGGCACACTATGGTTAGCTAAAAACCAGAACTAAAAACAAAATGAATAGAAAAGGTTCTTGACCGAGCCAAATTAAATTTAATAATGAAACAGGATAATAAATAATATATATAATTCGAATTCGTTATAATTTAACGATGTGATCTAGCGATATTCTAAGCCTTTAACGATTAAATTTTTTGTTGAAGGTAGATGAAAAAGAAAATATCTGGTGCAATTCTTAGGGGATTTCGGCAATAATATGCACGAAAAATCTTTAATTTACACAAATGGTATGCTATTCTCAATATTCTAATAGGTATTATAGGTATTTTGGATGAATGGATGGATTTTAAACAAAGGATGGGCACTTAACTTTGAGGCGACACGTTGACGCCCTGCTCGATGTGATGCTTTGGCTGCACCACTGCTCGAATCCTGGCTCCTTGTATTGACCAGGTGGCAGCCCTCCATACGCTGGAACCCGTGGATTTTGTCCCTCCACTGCAAGTCTCCAAATCTTGAAGTTCGTTGCCGCTGCGCGCGTGTCGTACTCGTACCAATTTAATTTAACTTTGTTTCTTTATTTCCGCGGATTCTTCTTTGTTCCCCTCATGGGCCACCATGTAATATCTTTGGAGGATATACTGGTGCCAATTAAAGTCCCAAGAATCGCATATATATTTATTACATAAAAAAAGATGTTACAAGGACGTTGGTTCGTTGGCAAGTGAAGTATGACTATACAATTTTATTAGAAGAAAAAAAGTAACGCCTGCTTGATTATTAAGAGCTCATCATAGGACGCATCGTGTGATTGCCATTACTTTTGTTGAAGGCGTTAGGCCTGAACATGAGATCCCTTCTGTTTTATGTACTTTGGTATCATAATTGGTACAATTTCTAAATACACACGATAGCATATTTTTTTTTTTTCAACAAAGCCTATCGCTCTTCGCCATGCGTGACATAAACTAAAGACTAAAGGTCACAATTGTGACCTATTCGAGTCTTCACAATGCGCGCGCCCATAACATATCTGTTTATTTTAATATCATAGGCAACGGGTCACAGAATATTAAGCAGATTACGTTAATGGCGAATGGTTAACTGAGAATAATTTTAAAATGGAACTCACGGAGTATGTTAAAAAGGTAAGATTTCATCGCATTCTTACTTTAACCTCTTTTTCTGGGTTTTTAAGCTTTGGAATTTTTATTAATAGGCTCGAGTAGGTTTTCATGGGGAAACATGTTGAGATAAAGGTGACAAGGAATGCTGCATGATGTTTTGCCGTTGGGCATAAATACTGTATCTATATATTTATAGGTGGATAGCGTGAATGAAAGAAGGTTTTTGCATAGGAAAGGGATTACGAAGACTGAACTACTTAATCAGCCTTGTACTCCTGCCACAACTCTATTTCTTTGTAAATCGAAGACACTTTGTTAGGGAGGGACTGAGTTGTTCCGCTTACCAAAAGCGCCGTGCACAAGACCCGACCCTTAACGGTACATAGCAAGAAAAACCGGCCAAGTGCGAATCGGACTCGCGCACGAAGGGTTCCGTACTTGGTAAATTGCGGTTTACGATTTATGACGTATAAAAAAAAAAACTACTTACTAGATCTTGTACAAACCAATTTTTGGTAGAAGTTTACATAATAATGTACATCATATATTTTATTAGTTTTATTATTTTCTTATTTTAGAAGTTACAGGGGGGCGGCATTTTACAACTTTGGAAGTGTCTATCGCGCAAACTATTCAGTTTGGAAAAATGATATTAAAAACCTCAATATCATTTTTGAAGACCTATCCATGGATACCCCACACGTATGGGTTTGATGAAAAAAAAATGTTCTGTTTCAGTTCTAATTATGGGGATCCCAAAATTTATTCCTTTTTTTCTATTTTTGAGAGAAAATCTTAATGCGGTTCACAGAATACATCTACTTACCAAGTTTCAACAGCATAGTTCTTATAGTTTCGGTAAAAAGTGACAGAAAGTGAGACAGACAGACAGACACACATGACGAATCCACAAGGGTTCCGTTTTTTGCCCTTTGGCTACGGAACCCTAAAAAGACACATTGCACGAAATTTACATAATTCTCCAGTTTTATAGCTCCGAATAAACAAAAAGAGAGAGATCTGTAGCACATCTTCTACGTACTTTACGCCATGTTCGCAGATGCCACTGGGGCAAACAAAACGCTCTTAAGTGGCATTCAACTCATTACATTACGCCCAAACTTGTGAGCCACTGAAGTGTGCCTATGTGGTTAGAGCTAGGTACGAATGGACGCGATTGGCGGGCACATAGTGAACTAGCATAAACGATTTGATGATGATAAATGATAAATGATAATGATAAATGATTTTATTTCTGTAAGTTGGTTTATACAAACACTTTTACATGTCGAACATATTTTTTAAAACTAGATGAGGTCGGCGTTTCCTATCTGACTACTCTGAGAAGAAAGGCCGAAACAAACTCAGAGGTCACAGTCTCTTTTAAAGTCCAGACAAAATATTGGTTAGATCATGTGAAGACCATGTAGACTGATGTCTGAAATGGTCTTTTGAGGAAAGAACCAGCCAGATTGAGTGGACCTGTCCAGTCAGTGCACGCATTTGTCAATAACCGAGCAGCTCAACTCAGAATTTAAGGAGCTCAACGATTCGACGAACAATACCAAAGAAAGGACATTCGGGTAGGCCGCATAAACTACTCAAACTGCCAGACCATGATTAAAAACTAAGATAAATTTAAATTAAAATAAAAAAGAATGATCCACATAGTCTTCACACTCACAATAATTAATATAAAATAATATAATACTTTAAAAAGTAAATATTCTTGTCATTGCAAGAAAACCAAAAAAAACAACAACAAAATTCACGGTGCAAAATATAAAAAAAAAACAAAATTAATTGGAGCAGCTCAATCCCAAGCCTTTTTGTCTTCAAGGTAATCTTTAGTTGTATAAAACGCTTTCTGGCACAACTTACGTTTAATAAAAGATGAAAGATGTTGTAAGAGAAAGTTTCTGTTATCATTATCACTTTAGAAACAAATACCTACCCATTAATTACCTATCTAGCTTTAGCTAGATTATAGATATATTTATAAGAAAGAAAGAAAAATATTTATTTACGAGCCGCACTGGAGATACGAGAAATAAGCATACAATTAAACAATAGTAAAATTAAAAACCCCGTGTGCGACCAAAAAGGCCATAGAGGCCTTATATATAAGGCCATAGGTACCTATTAATTATTTATCACATAAAATAAAATACCGGCCAAGTGCGAGTCGGACTCGCGCACGAAGGGTTCCGTATCATTATCGCAAAAAACGTCAAAATATCACGTTTGTTGTATGGCTCCCGCCCCACTTAAATATTTATTTTATTCTGTTTTTAGTATTTGATGTTATATCGCCAACAGAAATACATCATCTGTGAAAATTTCAACTGTCTAGCTATCACGGTTCATGAGATACAGCCTGGTGACAGACGGACAGACAGACAAACAGACGGACCGCGGAGTCTTAGTAATAGGGTTCCGTTATTACCCTTTGGGTATGGAACCCAAAAAATTGTAGGCCTGTTTCCCGGTTTGGTAAAAACATCCACATTTCGCCAGGTGGCATTTCAGTTCAAGTACAGAAGAATGAATACCTTTTGTATTGACTGTCGGCTAGGCATAGCCGGTAACATGAATGTTGTCGGCTTATATCTCTCGCTCCCAGTCTGTCCTGGAAGTCAGTAAAAGGTGCTAGCATCTCCCGCTCTTAGTCAGACCTCGCCTCACTAAACCCGATGTGTACTCCGTGACTAGATTATTTATATGTGTTATTTCCAGCAGAACGCATGACATCGCTGCAGACTGTAACAAAGCCGGCTTAACCTCGCGTTTGTTTTAGAATATTTTTGATGCTATCTTTAAAATGTTTGTATATGTTACTGTAAAAGCCCGAAGTACAGAGAATCCTAGGATTTACCGGTAAAGCCTAGGATTTACCGGTAAAGCCTAGGATTTATCAAGTCATACTGGTAAAAGCCCGAAATGATCTAAAATAATCACAATATTTTTTCAACATCCACCACGGACCTAGCTTACCGTAAGCTTTGCCACAAAGTACGTAAGAGGAAAGACTCTTGTGGTTGTAATTATTTACTGACATGTAACATTTACGGAAAATCCGGTCAAAGTTAGTTCTTTGACAGGCCAGTCCGTTTTAAATCAAGCCGATTTCATCTTGTTTAGCGAAAAGTTTTCGTGATAAAGGCATTTACTTTAATTTGGTCACTTATAGAAGTATTTCGAAAAAAATACCTCCTTGTTAGGTACGTATTTTAAGCTTTAAATGTAGACCAATTGGACAGTAATTGGCCAAGAAGTCAGAGAAATTAGTCATGTTGTCAGTTCATGTAAAAGACTTGTCCAATTTCAGTTCATACATCATCATTATTGACTCAAGTCACGAAGGATCAAGGTTATTTCAATATAAACACAGTATTTTCAGAGCCGTAACCCGAAGAAATATGTCACCATGAAATGTTTATCCAAATCACTAAAGCGCGCGACGCTTTGCTTGACGTTGAGGCATTTTCTGTCTATGAAAATAATTTCCCGCGCCGTGTCATTATATTTGACAGGTAGGTGTCTGTAGTCTATGTTTGTTTGTGCCAGCTAAACTCAACTGTTTGCTTAACATTTTGTGCTTGTAGATCTGTGGCGGTGTTTGTGAAATAAAGGGGCTGGTTTTTGGCTTGACTGAAGGTAAGTTTGTTTAGTATTTTATTTGGGTGGAAGCAGTCAAGCTCTACAGGTGTACGCTGGCTAGCGAGAGGTTGGACGCGTTAACCCTGCATTAAGTATCTAGTAGCAATAAGAAGAAGAGATAATAAGAACAGGAGTAAGAGGGAAACAAAGCAATTGAAACTTCATGAAACATAGTGTAACATTTTATTTTTACTGTGTAAAACTTTATTAAACTTCCATTTTCAGATCACCCTCCAGTACAGATGCGTTCCAAACTCTTCCTGAAAGCGTTCCACATGGAAAATAAACAACATCTCAGTCGAAGAGAGATGTGTGGCTTGCATGGAACCATAAGAGGTACTCTGTTCTGCAGTCGAGTGATGGGGCTACTGCCTTTGACCGGGCTGACTAGTCCTACGAGCCAAAAGTTGAGGTATGATGCTGACGATAATTTAATCTAAGGGTTTCTGTGACGTCAGAATGATTTTTACTATTAAAACTAACTATGGTTAAGCACGAGTCTATCAATTAAAAAAAATCTTTATTGTTTATGCGATTTCGCACCCACAGGAATCGTCACAGACTACTTAGAGATACTGGAACCGTGCGACGTTCCGGTCTAAAAGTATTCTATGAGACTCAGTAATAGCGTGGCTTTCTAGCCTAAAAAAGCGCGTTAGTTTAGGCATACCAATCACCTTCTTTGATTTCCATAGGAATATATTATGCGTCAAAATCAAAAAAAAATTTTTTTATTTCACATAGGCCTACATGGGCACTTATAAAACGTCGACAAAGGGTGCACGGTTCGGGTTGGTCATTTCCAATGGAGAAGAACCGGCAAGAAACTCCATGGTTACTCTTTTAAAAAATGGTTTGGTTTTACAATATTTCCATGTTACAGCATTAGTACTATGGGGGGACAACGTAGGCCCGACAATAAGTCGTAAGAAACTAAAAAAAAGATTATATAATATATAAAAAAGTTAACAAATGTTAACTAACATCTAGAAGGCCTACAATGTTCACACATTCACAAAACAATCGGTAAGAGAATCTATACAAAGGAAAAAAAAAATATATAACAAGACTAAATTTAACATGTGGCGAACTATTGTAAAAAGTCCAATTATAAGAAGGAAAACAAAAAAAAAGAGACATCCACATATTTGTGCCGTTTATGAGTTACCAGGGAAGCATGCGGCTTCCCCCGCAGAAGGAGCTAAAGCCAAAAAAAATATCTTCAACGTAGTCCTTGATTTTATAATATGCTTTTTTAATAAGGACACGTTTGATGTGATTTTTGAACTTTCCACCGGTCAGTTCTATAACTGACTTTGGCAACTTGTTATAAAAGCGTATACCGTATATAAGACAAGACTTGCTAGTTAACTAACAATGTCAAACATTGCAAGCTAGATTTAATTTAATTATTTCTGTTTTATAAACACAAATAACATTGTCACTTACAAACAGGCTTATTAAGAAACAGCAATCAGCAATCATAGCGTGATCTAACGCTTTATGTCGTAAAAGTCGGCATCACCTACAGTGTAGGTATGGTAGGTAATAAACAATCGTTTGCTAATCGCTCGCTGTTTGTAAAATGCACTTATTTAAAAAAAAACCGCCTAAAACTGTAATACTTCTGTATTGAAGAGCAATTATTGCGCAAAAATCGCTATCGTTTTGCTCTTGCAAGATACGTAATAAGCCTGCAAGTCTGAATGCAACATAGAATTTAGGTGAGCTTCCTTTATTTATAAAACATATAAAAAAGGGTCTGATTCGGTGTTTGTAAGTCTATATTATGTTTGGACGTTTGTTAATTAATCACGCTTCAACGGCTGAACAGATTTGGATAAAACTTTGATACAAGGGTAGATCATGAGCTGAATCAGGACATAGAACTACCTGTGTGCCAAGTTTTATCCCGGTTGAACGTTTCCTTGGTATGCTAAACATATTTCGCCACAATAACGATAGAATACAATCGCGGAATACAAAATACCAATCAGTACAACGGATATTATGAATGCGCTCCATTTCATATTTTTGAGGCGTATCGGAAAAATAATATAGCTGTGTGACATACAAACCTACATCATTTCAACTAATAATAAATGAAGGAAAAGTTGTACGTAAGAGGTAATCTCTAAAACAAACGGATCAGATTACGAATATTCATTCAACGATAGAATGCTATAGAATCGGTGGGAATATGGGCATCATAGGCTGTTGTTTATGTACCTACTTTTCATCCCATAAAAATAATGTATCCTGTGAGATAAACTCCAGGAGCGAAACTGCGACAAAAAGCTAGTCTTACTAATATTACAAATGTGAAAGTGTGAATGTATGTTTGTTACTCAATCACGCCAGAACGGCTGAACAGATCTGGATAAAATTTGGCACAGAGATAGATTATAGTGTGGAATAGCATGTAGGCTATATCAGGTGAGATAGTGGTCAAGCGCGAGCATATAGATAATAAAAATAAAATAAACAATTATTGGATGTCTCGCTCATAAAACTATTAATAAATTAATTAGCCTATCTCGTTAGTTTTTAAAATAAAAACAACCGACTTCCAAATAAAAACACTAGAAAGTGAAAAATAACTTCAATTTCGGAAGTCGGTGTTCTTGTTTTGGTTTCTTCGTTTTTTGACACCGACTTCCGAAATTGAAGTTATTTTTCACTTTGTAGTGTTTTTATTTGGAAGTCGGTTGTTTTTTTTATAAAAAGTTTTTTTTTATTTTTCACTTTTTAGTTGTGGTACATAGAGGACCAGTTATATAGGCTAGGTACCAATAATGCCCAAAGTGAAGCCAGAATAGATTAACCCAATAACATGATACTTAAACGGAATAAAAAGTGGAATAAAAGTATATCAAGGTAAACTGTTAACACCTGCGTACCCCTTTAGAGCGTGCTAGTGTGATGTTATGTTTTGAAATGGTGTAAACAATAAACAGCCATGCGATTGCAGCTATCCCGAGTGATTTGCCGTCATTTATTGAAGAGTTCTGATGTATATCTCCGAAGTTCTTCATCAGATCTTGATAAAATTTAAATGGAACCACATGACAAGCACCAGCTTTCAAATAAAAAAAGAATCATCAGAATCGGTTCATCCAGTAACAAGTTCTCAGGTAACACACATAAAAAAAAAACATCCGAATTGAGAACCTCCTCCTTTTTGCGAAGTCGGTTAAAAAAGTCTTCTTTTCATCCCGGTATAATCTTCCCTTGGGATAAGAAAATACTTTTCACGCGGGCGAAGCCGCTGGCAGAAGCTCGTATAATCATAAAGTTATAACTAAGTAAACACGCTAGTTTTTTTTTTTTTTTTCTCCATAACTTTTGATCATGACAAGTAGTTTACTTTAGATAAGTAATCCTAATTTGTAGTAGGTAAAAGAATAACCCAAACACTGGAATTACCTAGGGAATAAGAAATTATGCAGTTTAAGTGTATCACCTGAAATATTGTTCAATGTAAGTAATTTTCTGTGCTTGAAAGCACAGTAAATTACACCCAAAGTATTTATCAAGTTTTTTTTGAAACGGAATAATAAATTAGGTAGCTACTAAAATCCTATTAATATCACAAATGTGAAGGTAAGGTAGATAGACATGCTACTAAAACAGTATGCTTATTAACATGCGTAAGACCAGCATGCTCTTTAGCTGTATACATTTGCTTAAAAAAACATACTCGTGTTAAGCATGCCATTGGATAAGGACGCTCAAAGCATTGCTATAAATACACATGCCATTGCACAGCAAGCTCTCTGTTAGTGCAGCGTATTCTGTAGTGAAAAATGGAAAACTATGTGGCTCTCCGCAATGAATTGAATAAAATTATCCATTTGCTTGCAATGCAATGTGACCAGAAACTTCTATCATCAAGAAAGAAAAAGAGACGGAATAGGACGATTTGGGTCCGTAATTGGATAACTAGAACAGAAAACCTTGTACGAGAAACAAGTACTAGATTAGTAGCAGAAATGCGCAAAGAGGATTTAAAAATGTCTTGGGTATGCTACCGCATATTAGCATGCTCATAAGCAAACGCGCTGAGAGCACGCCCCCTTCCACCCGCGCAGCAGGTAGAATCCGTGAAAATCGAACGACGTTTTAAATGTTTTATTATCAACAAAGAAAGATTTTACATCTTTCTTTGTTGATAATAAAACACTTTTCACGAAGCCGCTGACAAAAGCTTGTAGTTATTATATTTGACACATTTCTCATCTGAGAGATGACCTTAATACATTTTCAGTAGCTTGGATATACTTCCATATACACCAAAATACACAATTCTGAAACACGCACAACAACACTAAATAAACATTACGCCATTACTGCCTCACTCAAAGACGTACTGTTTTAATAACATTACGTTTCGCAATCTCGCGAATTTACTATAGTATCTTAACATACATATAGTTGTTTCGTTTTAGGATAGCAACAACGGTCGTTGCCCTCTCCCTGGTATGAAGTAGGAATCCGAGTTATTGCGTAACACACAATCAATGACAATGCCTTTTGTTATGAAAGTTTTATACAATAAAAAAAAAAAGAATTCATTGCGTTGTTTACGTTGTCAAGCTGAATAAGAATTTTTCAAATATCGCTAAGCAATAGATTAGGAATTTCTTACAAATTCTTCGGATAGAAAGCGTGTTACGTAACTGGGTGCAAGGCATCTTTATGTTTTTATTTCAGTTTTATAAATCAAGATTGGTAATAAGGTGGTTCAATGACCGCTATTGCCATACTAAATCGCAACAACTATAGCACCTCGTTTCACTATGACAATTTCAACACCTGCGAGACTTCTAATGAAGCCTTATGAGTAATTAAATAAATTAGGAATGAATGAGGTAGGTAGGGTAGTAGCGGTACACGGTAATCTCGTTAGCATGATGCAAATCAGGATCGAAGTGCTCGGTGGATTCTGTGGGTGAGGACTAAAATATAACGCTGAGAACTTTGCGGTAGTTTAAGGTTTTAGGATTACGAAGGGATTTTAAATCGTAGACTCGAAACACTTTGAGACTGTCTGGTCTGCCTTTATATTTCTTCTCATTTGTGTGCTCTTTATTCAGATAAATGATTAAGGCTTATTAATCATGTTCTATTGGAACTTACAATAATACTTATACTGTGATATGTCAGTACTTACTAAGCTAATTAATTAGGTTAGATCTTTATTGATCATCTATAATCAGATTAGTGGCTGGGTTTCAATATTAGAAAATGCTGAAGTGGGTCTTTGTCTTTAGTATGTTTTCACGGAAAAGTACCTCATTAAACTTGATAGGAGCGTTTGTTATGACCCCGTTAATTAAATATATGGGAATTAGTTCAAGAAAAGGAAAGACTATGATTAGCAGTGGCGAAGTCTGACTGTGGATGACGATGATTATAAAATAACGGGGCTTATTTGCTTTGTAGCATAATCAGCCATTTAACGTTCCCACTGCTGGGACATAGGTTTCCTCTCTATGAAAGGGAAAGGGAATAATCCACTACGCGGGTCCAGTGCGGGTTGGTGAATAACACAGGTCTTGGCATTTTTCATCTCTATATATTTCACTTGGAAATCAAAACGAAACAACAATAAAGTACTTGATTCTGATCTCGAATTATTATACTTGATAAATCTACTTATTGATGGACATGGCAATTAGCATTCGTTTGTATTCGGAATTGCGATGATTGCCGAGGGACATTAAGAAAATACATAGTTGTACTGTAACTGGGTAACACGATGCCGCACGATATAGTTTACGTTATAAGTAGGTAATTTGGCTATTTCGTCCTCAGATTCACGCTGCGCTCTCCGTATACGATATTCTACGCGATCAGTCTGTTCGGTCAGGTATTGATGTTCATCATGACTTTCTGCTGGCTTATCATGAACGGAATCTCTTTGGCTAACATCAGTAAGTTACTGCAGTTATTTTTTTGTTGTTGTTTGAATTTGGAAGGCTTGGATACATGGTATTTTGGAGGTTATATATTGAATATTGTCGTATGATGTTGCCTAGGTGAATTTTTGTCATAGTACATTGTCAAATGACAAAGAAATTCGATTTAAAATTCAGATTTGTGTTTTAGGCACACCTCGCTATTTATAAATGCGATACAAGAAGTTAGTTTTCTGGCAATATTTTCTAGTTGTTCTTATAAACATCATTTCTATGCTTCTTAACTAGTCGACAATGAATCATTTGTGTTTCTTTTAACTTCACAGGGATAATATTTCTAAAATGTTTGCATATTATTCTCATGTAACTGACAATTTGTCCTAGTGGGAATAAATATATTTAAACCAAACTAAAGTATTTTTGAATCCCTTAGCTCTAACAGACCAGTCAACATTGTGTCTAAGAAGCTGAAAACTTAAAGAATTAACAGATTTTAGTAATATAGAAAACTTGCTTATTAGGGGAGAATAGGAGGTCTTGATTCTACGAAAGAATTGGTTCATAAATATAATAAAGCTACTTAGCATCTCATATTGTTTTAAAATGGTATTTCCCAGTCTACTAAAGTAATAAAGCCGGCGAAGTACAACTAATGGTAAAGATAGGATTGATTTTTAAATCATCCGAAAAAGTTTGGGGGCTTTATAATTTTTATATTTCAAGTCTCCCGTAGAACTAAGTCACCCCAGTCTCCAATATCCAATGTTAAAAACCAAAACGAAAAGTATGATAAAAATATACGTAACTTTAAAAAAAATATATTCTGATATCCTTTTTCCAGCTAACTCGATATTCTATACGTCCAGCATTATATCCTTTCTGATACTGATGTATATTGGCCGTTCCTGGCCCACCCTGGTGTCGAAGGTCGAGGCTATCGAGAGCAAACTACCTCCTTTCACCAGAAACGTCGGAGCTATCAGCAATGTTACAACCATATTCATTTTAGCTGCGGCCATAGGTAATATGTTTTTTCCTATTAGTACATTACAAACATCGGTAATGTGTGATTATCATCTGCTTATCTATTGTTGTTGTCTGGATACCTAATTTGATCTATATGGTATCTGTGTCCTGTTACTCACGACGTAAGGTTTGGTTCATAATATTAATGAGTATTATTTACTTTTATGTAAAGATAGATTATTAATAATAATTTATTGGCCTAGAAACTTACTACAGTTTTTTAAGAATAATTTTGATATACTTTTATGAATTCTAAAACAAGTTCACACAATTAAAATTCAGCGGTGCGGTGCTTCGTTCTACACTACGCGCGGTGCTACGGCGTAGCGCTCACTGTGCTACGATGCTACGAAACCGTAGCATATACGTTTTTAATTTGTGTTTGCTAGCCAAACGTTTATTGTTGCCATTTTGTTGTATTGTATGGATGTTCAAATCATAGAACTTTTTGTGATTTTCAGTGGAACATCTTCTATCAGTATTCTACGGGTTGAAAGTGGCATGTGCTTGTGATATCAATAATGTAGCAGAGAATTACTTCCGCTTCAATATGCCTTGGATCTTTGACTACACACCCTTTACTTTATGGAAGGGAGTTCTCAGTGAGGTAACTAATCGCAAAAACTTTTTTTTATTTGTCTTCGTATTATAAGTTACTCGAGTAGATTCCAGTAAAAAAGTACTCTGCTTACTGAACTAATATTATAATGAACTGGTCAAGTAGTTAACTGTTCATAAGTTTCTAAAAGTTAAGTACTGATCCGATTGTAAATACTTCTATCACTTATAGACACAGACATTACCCCAGAAATGTAGACGGTTCCTATAAAATTGGCCATGAGAGCCAAAAAACTAAAAAGGCTAAACATAAATATTATGAAAACTGGTATTGCCGTGATGGGTCTATGATATCGTATCCGAAACAAAAAAAAATCGAGGTGATATCATATTTTATGGCAGGTCAAGTTATCAGTCACGGTGTCATTCTGGTGTGGCGTCGTTAGGTCGAATAAATAGGGCACGGTCCGGTTGCAATGGTGTCAGCCGATATTTGATCATCCGCGGGTCAATGGTCGACACAATTTACGTGTGAAATAGGTAGGTAACGTGTGGAACACACAATGATTTCATTGTTAATTTCTATCTGTCTGTATATAGCTTATTTTGTCTCATTGCTGGGTAATAGCATCCCTCTCCCTTCGCCACACATTTCTGTATTCGTCTAGTACGGGACAGTTCTTCTGGCAGGAGTCGAAATCGTACCGCCATCTTCACCTTAGAATTTTAATTTTGTTGACTGAGAATCACTGCTCCCAAAACCACCAACATTGCTAGTGATAAAGCTGAGATGAAAATTCGTCCAATTAATCAATTGGCAGCAGAACATATTCAATTACTTACATAGTGAGTAAGCCTTCAAGAAATAAACGTAGCTCAATAAGTCGCATATTGTTACAGCTTTTCAACATCCAGTCCACGTTCATATGGAGCCTGAACGATCTGCTTATAATGGTCATAAGTATTTACCTGACGGAACATTTCCTCATTCACAACGAGCTTCTGAAGAAAGCTGCGGAACAGGTACATTGTTATGTTAGAATTGTTATAAAGACGGTAGTTTTATTCTGGTTTAAACTACTTGTGTGGAAAGCAATCCTATTAGTGGTAGCGCGCTGTTTATTTCTGCTTGGTTTACGAGTATTTATTTATTTATTATATTCTTTATTGTACACCACACAATTATATATACAGGACAAAAAATCATAAAAGCAAGTGTACAATGGGCGGTCTTATCGCACAGGGCAATCTCAAAGGATAAAAAACGGGACCCTATGAGACTCAACTGTCCGTCTGTCTGCCTGTCTGTATCTCATGAACCGTGATAGATACAGTTGAAAGTTTCACAAATGATGTATTTCTGTTGCCGCTAAAACAGAATAAAATAAATATTTAAGTGGGGCTCCCGTACAACACACGTGTTTTTTTTTTGCCGTTTGCGATAGTGGTACGGAACCCTTCGTTCGCGAGTCCGACTCGCACTTGTCCGATTTTTTTGCGATAACCGTACGGAAGCCTTCCTGCGCGAGTCCGACTCGCACCAGGCCGTTTTTTTTGTTTTAATTCTATAAGAGCTTTTTATTAAAGTTTTTTCTAAGAATTGTGATAAGACCCCTAGCTTGTTATACCTTGTTGGATAGCTAATAGAACAAAGATATTATTTAGCAAAGATATTATCTGCAGCACAACTGCCATACATTTAAAAAAAAAAAAGTTTTTATAAATTTATATCTTTTTTACACTTTCAGTCCTCTTCTATGACTCCTATGGTTCAGATATTTGGACTTTTTGCATTTAGAATAATAAACGAAATTCTCTAGTACTCAAAAATCGGAATTAGAAAAAAATAAGGCCATAGAAGACAAAAAAAATGCCAATTCTTAAGAAATTGGCATATTTTTTTAAAAAACCTTCTAAGTCCAATATCTCAAAAACGGTTAGGTTTAGGCTGGGGTGTTTCATAGTCAAATTAGTCAGAAATGATGGGAACTATAACCTCTTAATGGATCTAGGTCGACTTAACCAGAAACCCTGTATATATATTCTGAATCTAGGCAACGGCTTCAACGATTATCATGTAATTTAGTATTCAGGTGTTTCGGGGGCGTTAAATCGATCTAGCTGAGTTTCATTTTTAGAAAACTTCGTTTTCTCTATTTTCACCCGAGCAGATCTCGGTCAGTACAGTAGGTACAGTAGGTAATAAGATTCTCTTGAATTTGCTACAGATTAACGTCGCATTTTAATGTCATTGTCGAACGAAATATAATTGTCATAGACATGCTATGAGGGAAGTTTTGAGTTTGATTTTAGATCGTTGTAATAGTAAATGATTTTGGTCTTCCTTAACTCTAAAGATAGATGGTTGGTACGATGGTGTGATATGGTTAGAAAAACTTAAGTATGTGTATTGAGATGACGGAAATTAGAGATGTAACATGGAGGATGAGTTAGGGCAGTAGGACCTTTTTTACTAAACTTTCGAAAGAGGGTAATGTGTTTTTTAGTCTATGTATGTACGTATGTTTGTTCCTATGTGGCGTTCTAGAGACCAAACGCGTTGGCCGATTTTGATGATTCTTACATCAATCGTTTCGTCTTAACCTTGCGAGTTTCACTGGCTACATTAAAATAATAAAATAGAATAATGGCGAGTTTTGGGCGCTATATTGAGGGAGCTCAATTTTTTTTGTCTTCCAACCCCATCGTTTGGAGTATCAAAATAAAGGAATTTAAGTGGTGATATCAAAAATATATAACACTTACTTGTTTAAATGTACCTAGTTGAAAAAAAAAATGTTAACTAAAACGATATAAATTAAAAAGTTAATACAAACGATCAAAAAACCTGACTGCTTAAGAAGCGAAGTAAAAAGATGTAAACAAGGAGAAAATGGGTGTTGGTCAGCCAGCTCGCGAATATTGTATCCTCCGACTGTACAGCATGATTTCTCCTTGTTTACGTCTTTTTAGTTCGCTTCTTAAGCAGTTGGGTTTTTTTATTTTTATTAATTCTCTTTCTTTCTAGAAAAATATAATGACTAAGTTGAAGTTTGATATTGCTCTCCTGAAGTATCTAAGCGAAGCAGTTAGGAAATTTGATTAATTTTTCCAACAATGTTTTACATCCATAAATAAATTAATAGAAGCTGGGAAAGCATGCTAGCTACGAAAAATATACTCATCATCATCATCCTTTTAATGTTCCCAATGCTAGGAAACAGGCCTCCTCTGTAAGAGAGGGCATGGGCCTTATCCACCACGTGGGTCCTGTACGGATTGGTAAATATCACATGTTTTAGATTTTTTGGTTCTAGGACAATCCAGTTTCCTCACGATGTTTTCCACTAAAATATTCTATTTTGTAAAATAAAACTGTATTTTCCCTCCAATTTGGTTTTGAAAGTAATAATCAAGAGATATTTTCCAAGATGGCGTCATGCCAACACGGAACCGGCTGCGCTTCCTGTGTCGTGCACTTGTTATGTTATTATGTTGCCAAAAATATATAGTTGCTAGCTTCTAGAGAGAATAGACTGTAGTTTTTTAGGCTGCGAAGAGCAAAAGTGTGGATGTGGATTTTTTATTATGTAAAAGCAAATAATCTGTTTCAATTTCAGGATTATTGTTGCGATCAAGGGGGTGGATATAAATAATCTCTTAGAGTAAGGTTATTTTGAGTTTGTGTGAGGACATATGTATATGACTTGTATACATCTGTCCCATACGCACACTCAAAATAATCTTACTCTAAGATCTTATGGTTACTCCCCAGGATATGATGTTTGAAACATTGTGACCTCAAAAAATATTTGTTTACTACTTACAATCAATCCCTTTTCTCAAATTTGTTGGGCTCAGCTTCCATTCTAACCGGATTTACATTAATACCAGTATTTTACACGGGGCGACTAAAGCCTATCTGACCTCTACAATCCAGTAACTGGGCGACACGATTCCCATTGGTAAGAATAGTGTTATAATGTCTTGCTTCTGATTACTTGTCTCGTCTCAAATATATGACAAACTAGCACTTCGCCCGCAACTTCATACGCATAATCCGTATTTTATCCTACAGTTGAATTTTTAGTTTCCCTTAAAGGTAATGTAATAATGTAATGTAATAATATAATGTAATTTCCAAAAATCTCTTCTTTGTGCTTCTTGACATCATAAAAAAAGCCCGGTAAAGTAAAATTCCTCAGAAATGTTTAGCACCCCCTAAATCTTCTCTTAGGAGTAGTTTTGAAAAACTGATAATGAAAAACTGTAAAAATTTACTTAGGTTATTATTTATGGCAAGTTTCAAATATAAGCCCAACAAATTTCCACTTTTTCACATCCTTAGGGGTAGAATTTCCAAAAACCAATAAATACATGAATTCTTTTTATCAACCAAGAGCGTACATGTAAGAATTTACGTGTCCAATTTACAAACTGTAGAAATTTAAAACAACTTTCAACCCCCTTTTACCCCCTTAGGAGTGGAATTTCCAAAAATCCTTTCTTAGTGCGCACTTACGTCACTTGAGGAACCTCCTGCCAAATTTCATCTTTATACGTCAAGCTGTTTTCGATATTTATATATATATAGGTAACACTTGTGACCAACGTCTCACTGTGCTTTTTTCACGGTGGGGTCTCGGTATAAAGTGGTTACCCATCCACAGATCGTCCTCTGGCAGCATACTTTAACCTTGAAGGTCCACTCGTGTGGCTGTTATTACTCATCTCAGCCATGATTCAATAACATAAATTATTAAGTTAATATATAAGTAGACAGATTCATTAAAATGGCTCGTAGCCGTAATGGTAATATTAATGAATCCGTTACGCCATTTTCACTAAAATGATGAAACAATCAAATTAATTCGGCGGTTGACCTAATTACCAACCAACCTAAATACTTAAGAGATCCTAATTTCTCTCTCCAGTGATAAGCTTTTTTATAATATAGACGTGCCAAAACTTAGGCTCATTTCACAAACTCCGAATGGTGACGTAAACCCGGATAAATGGTTGGTTAACCCGGTTATAGTCTATTTAGTAAATGTTTTACCTTGTCATCAATTCTCTAAAACTTATACAAGAGAAAAAAAAATTGGCTCAAGTTAACGAAAATTCCATCGAACAACAAACAACTATTATCGATAGATATTTCAAAACTTCTGTTACACAAACCACGTGACATTGTGAAAGCGCAAGTCAACATCACAACACATCAAATCACATACAATCATCCAACATCCAAGGATTTTTTTATTTTTATTTAAGTCAATCTCATACAGTTTGGCATATTTAAATCGTTATCGTGGTTAGAATTACACTTCGTCTACTAGAGCCTCAGACCTGATCCCTCAAGACGACATTGTGCGTTGTGTCCATATAATCTCTTTTTCTTCGTACAATAAAGAAAATGCAATACTTTCTAAGTAGGAAAGTATCTATTGTACAAGTAAAAGCTCTCATATCTTCCCCATTCTTCACCACCGGTCACCCGGCACCGACCATACTTCTCGGACAGTGTGGAAAGCAGCTTACAAAGACTTAGATGTCAAAGCGAGAAATTCTAATATAGATTTGATCTTTTAAGTCTTGAGACTGTTTGACCTAATTCTTTCTCCATTTTGATACCACTTAAGATTTAAATTGATTTATTTTAACTGATAAGACAATAAGATTTGTGACGATCTTTTTATAAATTGTATTAACAAATCAAGGAGATTAAACTTACGGCATCACGATTAGACCTCGGGTCAAACTATGATTATTTTAACTAAATCGTTTCAGCACGGCAATAGCGGTCCTTTCTCCAGCAACATTTATTGTCATTCGTAATTTCGAAAATGGAAAGAAATAAAGCCATCCCGAATCTATATTTATCGCGATCCTCAACATTTTGTACTAATGAAAAACGGTACAGAGTTTATTATTCGGATTCTTAGGAAGATAATAATTAAGTATATTAGGGAAAGGAAATTACCGCTGTTGGAATGCTGAAACTATCAACTAAATAAAGGCCTTGGGACCAATTACTATATTATAATTGTCACTGTTGATATGCTAAAACGATCAACTAAATAAAGGCCCTTGGGACTAATTACAACTCTTTACTAATAATAGGGGTTAACGTAAGAAATTGCCGTTTTATTGTAATAAGTACTTCGAATTGACATAGAACCTTCATGGTTTGAAGTTCTTCTTTTAAAAATGTGCAACATTCGATTATCGACTTTCAATTGTTTTTTTTATTCAGCTACGCAAAGAAGATGGATTCTTTCTAAAATTCGAGTGATTTTTGAATATGAGTTCCGACGCGGAACTAACGCGGCAGAAACAGTTCGCAATATCAATGTTGCGTTTCGAGAGGGGATTGCTAATGAACGCACCATGCGATTTTAGTTTAAACGCTTTCGTGATGGAAACTTTAATTTGAAGAACGAACCACGTGGAAGAGAAGAATTTTCAAAATCGGTCCACAATTGACGGTGTAATCGGTGAACATACACAAAAAAAAAAAAAACAAACATGAAGTCGAACATAGAACCTCCTCCTTTTTGGGAAGTCGGTTAATAAAACACGTTTTATGTGGGCAGAAGCTAGTAGGATATACTTCCACAGGCATTATACATTATTCTGTGTTTAATTCCCACAGGAACACTTCTCGTGCCACGAGTTCCGCACTCAGTACTTGAAGATCGTCCGTCTCGTGAAGCTGATAAATGGACAGTTTGGTATTTATATCCTGACCTCGTTCGGTAGCAATTTGTACTGGATCTGTACACAGCTGTTTTATAGCCTTAGGTCAGTGGTTCAAATGTTAAGTGACTTAATATAACTTTTAAGATTTTGCGATTAGTAATAAAATGGTGTCTCATGTTTAATCTTCTATTTTAATAGGATTTGTCTGCGATGCCCACTAATTTGCCACAATGGTACTTATTTTAAGCGATAGATTTAGCGATATTAAATAGAAACGAATCGAACTGTCTAACGCCCAGTTTCTGATCGCAAAATGAATGCGACTGACTGTGAAGGAAGCGTGTTAACACACGTTTACATATAATTTTTGTTCTATTAACTTGTCATCAAGCAACGTACTTAAAGTCTGTGTTTTTAAGAATAATTCTAAATCACCAACAGCTATTTAATCTTTTAATGTAATTCATTCAAGCAAAATAACATCAGAATAGTGTGTTAGGTTAGGTTAGGTTATTATGTATGTGTGCTGCCGATATGTGCGGCACACTTTTTTCAATTGTTTTGTGAGTGTATAACGTATCTGTTTATTTGAATATCATTGGTGCTAGGTGTAAACTGTCACTAATAGCTACACGGTCAGCCAATTATCTGGCCCTGAGCGCCACGCAGAATGTGTTCAAAAGCTGACCATACTAACCTAGTTGTTTAGACCTTTATACAATGGGGTCTAATTTAAACGTTCTGTCTTTTACAGCAGGACACAAACCGGTCATTTTATTACCTGCACGTTCATGGATTCGGATGATGTCAAGTGAGTTTATTTACACTAATATTATAAAGGAGAAAGATTCGAGTGTTTGTAAGTTTGACTAAGTTCGTTTATAATGGATAAACTAAAAATTCTTGAACCCATTTTGAAAATTCTTTCGCCAGTAGAAAGCTACATTATTCCTGAGTAGCAAAGGCTACTTTTTATCGCGAAAATATCAACAGGTTCTGTGGTGTGGACGGAGGCGAAGCCGTGGGCAAAGAGCTAGATTAAAATATTTGGTTAATGTTTATTTTAGCGACTCCGTATCTATTTGTACTTGAAAATCAATCTGAAAGGTACCGCCTATACTGTGAGTAAGGATTTGACGTAGACGTAGTATTTAAGTAATGCCGGTAATGTACAGACCAAGGGAACGAGCAAACAAGTGGCAATCGCCGAAGGACACCGCACGCTTCTTCGCCTTATTTCATTCGCTAGCGTCCGTTCGCTTGGTCTTAACCCGGCATTATGTGTGTAAGTTGAAATGTACATTAAGATTAACATCTCACAAGTAAGCAGTTGGTTGTCTGGTCTTTGAAATAACTGTAATTGATTCGGAAACAAATGATCTTACTGCCACGATGCTAACATCAGTTTCTGAATGTTTGGTATAGACTCCTTGTGGAATGGAACAATCTTATGCATAGCACGGATAGTAGAAAAAATAAGTCTTAAAACGCCGATTATTATTTATTGTAATTTCCATTGCAGTGGTGCTCTCAACAATGAATACCTGACCCATCCCCTTTGTATGTGGATGTTAAGCGAAAAACGGTATGTGTTGCACTATGTTCTTAATTCTGTTCTCTATTTTAGTTTTTCTCATCTCTGTGATTTAAATTATGTTCTATACATTTAGCGGCTCTAGACAAATTATTTTCCACCAACCAAAGCCTTACCATATTGACCATTCATGCAGACATGAGAGTAATGATGAACACCATGACGAAATTAATGCAACAGTTAACTACAATGGAAATCATGACTAATCTGACCCGTTCAATTCATTAAAATTGGCCCTATGGAATGCCAATGGGCTCTCACACCACATCCTCGAATTAGAGACATTTTTGAAATTAAATAAAATCGATATTCTACTAGTATCAGAAACACATTTTACCAACAAAAACTACCTAAAAAATAAAAACTACTCATTCTATCATACAATGCATCCTGATGGCACAGCACACGGAGGATCTGCAATCATTATGAGGAATAACATCAGACACCACGAGGTAGAGTCATTTAAATCTCCGGAAATACAAGCTACAAGTATAGTTGTTGAGGATTGGCACGGACATGTCACTGTTACAGCACTATACTCTCCGCCAAAACACGCGATCAAAAGAGAAAATTATATTCGTTTCTTCAATACGCTGGGACCAAGATTTATAGCGGGTGGGGACTATAACTCGAAAAATACTAGGTGGGGTTCACGATTAACTACTCCGAATGGTAGACAGCTCCAGATTGCTATAGATGATTTACAACTTAACACCGTATCAAGTGGAGAATCTACCTACTGGCCCACGGACCCTAGAAAGATCCCAGATCTAGTAGACTTCTGCGTCATAAAGGGGATTCCTGTGAACTGCTTTAAATGCACATCCTCTCAAGACCTGTCATCGGATCATAGTGTTGTACTAGTGGAAGTCTCTCAGAAATTCGTGCGGGCTGTACCTCCTTTAAGGTTGCACGGTCGAAAGACCAACTGGAACCTGTTCCGTTCCCTAGTAGAATCCAGACTTTAACGAGTGTATTCAGTATGCGGCTTGGGAAAGTACACCTGCGACTCAGAATTTGATCTCGTATGATTGCTCGAAATCAGTACGTGAATTATTAGCCGAAAAACGACAAGCACGGACATTGTGGCAAACAACTAGATTTCGCGGCGATAAAACTCGCCTGAATTACTTAACGACTAAACTTAAATAAGTTCTGGGTAAGGAAAGATACGAAAGCACTCAAAACCAACTGCGCAAATTTGATACCAAAGCCACTAGCGACTATTCGTTATGGAAAATAACAAAAAATCTCGGCAAAACCATCGCTTCTAAACCACCTATACGCAAAAAGGATGGTACTTGGGCAAAAAGTGACCTAGAAAAAGCAGAAGTCTTTGCTTCTCACTAAGATGACGTATTCGTACCGAACCCTGTCCAAAGCCCTGAAAGAACCGACTATAAGGAGCTCCTCAAATGCCTCAAACAACCTCTCCAACTTGACCTGCCAATCAAAAAGATTAAGAAAACAGAGACATCTGCTGTCATAAAACACCTAAAGCCCCAGGATATGACCTAATTACAGCCAAAATTGTATGCGAGCTACCAGGCAAAGCAGTCCTATTTTTGACACAATTGTTCACCTGTATACTGAAAAGAGGTATATTCCCACAGCAATGGAAAGTGGCACAAATCAAAATGATCCTTAAACCTGGCAAAACTCCTGAAGAAGTCTCATCGTACAGGCCAATCAGCCTGCTACCCATTGTCACTGTCGAAAGTCATGGAAATCCTTTTCTTAAAGAGACTAACCTCAGTGATAGCAGAGGCCAAAATAATACCTAACCATCAATTCGGTTTTAGGCAAAAGCATGGCACCATAGAACAGGTCTACCGATTGATTGAAAATATCCACAAAGCTATGGATATATATTATGGATTTGTATTTGGACTTCGTCAGTAATTTCAATAGCTAATCCTATTTAGTAAATAAAGACAAGGCAGAGGAATATTTAATTTCATAAAAACATATACAGATAAATAATTCAAACAATCATTCGCATTTAATTTCATTCGATGCCCAGCGCGCATCGCAAATTCCTTACCGTATTCATTTGCACGACATGAAAAGAAAACATTGGTTAATAAATCACAAAATATAAGACACAACATTAAATAAATCAGTTTGCATAATACAATATTTACAACATTTTATACCTAATCTTCTTTCTATAAAATTTCCATAATTTGCATTTTACGAGTTCAAATTGCTTTATGTATTTGCAATGCAAAAATCTTTGTACAATGTTACATCTTAGGCAAATATGATGGGAATTCTTCTTTGCAACAATCATAGTAATCTTACTTGAACCAAACATTGCTCCCCAAGAAGTTTTAATAAAAATTCTCTTGAATTTAATTCGAATAATTTTTTTATTGATCGCCTTTTTTAAGTTTATGTTGGCGCAATAAGAAATCTTACAAAAGACTCTTTTGAATTTCCTATGTATCTCTTTCGGTTTATTTCGAGCATTTTTTTTCTTAATGGCTGTCAACTTCTTTCTTTTCAAAATGACTTTTATAAAATTTTGTTTTAAGTCAGATTGAGAAATTTCAATATTATTTTCAATTTTATGGTTAAAATCAATTGGATTAATGTGCATGTTAACATCCGATACATATTGGTGTCCCGATGGAACCACAACTGGTTGTTCCGACAAAATCTCATCACTGTTCTCTGCAAGACAAATGGAATTAGTGGAGTCAATTGGACTGGACCGATACATCACAATACCCGCGTCCGCGCACTCGCTGTTGGATAGGGAGTCCAACTCGTCGTCAGCCGGGCCGTCCGCATGCTCGTCCTGGAACACAGATTCCACCTCCAACTGGACATCGACGGGGCCGTCATTTTCGCTGGTCTGGTCACCATCGTCCTCGAACATGCAGCTCCCTCCGTCGGTGTGATCGCCATCGCCATCAACTGCGTCGCCTTCTCCGTCAACGTGGTCAACGCTTTTTTCACTGCACTGTATATTGTTTTGTGTTTGTTCGCCCTTAATCACGATACTAGAAAATAAATGTGCATTAACATCCTCACACAATACATCAGGTTGTTTTTTATCTGCTTTTATTTTAGCAATTATTATGCGCTGTTCGCAATAACGGCATCTGCGGTGAAATATAGAGAATTCACTCCTCAAGCGATCGCATAACACTTCAAAGTCCATGTCATATTTAAAAATCATACGATAAAAATAATATGCAGCCCCCTGCAGGAATCCTCCCAGGATCAGACTGTAGTCGCTCTCTCTCCATTCATTTATTTCGGCCACTGACTTGAATTCGGTTAAAAATTCTTCTAGACAATACCCGTTCGTTCCCGTGTAGTAATCATTCATCATGCTAGCCTTTATGCTCAATTACACTAAATAATAAAACCACTTAGCTTTACTCCGACTCTTCCTTATATTTCCATCCGCTTAAGGGAGGGAATGAGAGGTAACAACCCTCTCTGTAAAAACTTATCTCGCTTTATGTACGCCGATAGGGCTTCGTGCACTGTATATCGCCATGCACTCGCGAACTTCTGTCTTTAAACACTTTCAACGTTTTTCACTCACTTACCGTATACTGTACGCCGTATACACGCGTATTTATTTTTATATTTTCTTCTGGGATTCTGTACCCGGCGCCTCCACCAAATGTAGAAGGCGTAGTCAGAAGTGTACAAATAAATTGATATATTACTTTTATAGCTCATATATTTAGTAAGAATTTTACAATATGCCTGCCTTCTGGGCGGCACTAGAATTGACAATCAAAAACATATTCACTTATTTTCTATTCGAAATTCATTTACCTTTCAAGTAATACCAATTGCCAGTATTTTTACAGGCAAGTAGGTTGCCTTCTAGTTAAGCAGAGTCCTCACAGTAGCGAAATGTCACGATATCAATTTACTTTTTGGCAATGCCAAGCGCTAACGAAATGTCGCGATGCCATTTTACGTTTTAGCACTTCGAGCATCGTCATCTCTGGTAGAACTAGAGCCTCTGCTTTTCTACTGACTATCAATTATAGCAAACTGCAATTATTTATCCATCTACCAAACGTGGTGATGGTGACCATGTCTGCTTGATCGTTCTTTGCGATAGAGAACGATAGTAACGTGGCAATTTGATAGATATTTTGTTTTGTGAATAGTTAATTTCAATAGTTTTAACAGTAATATAGTGTATTTAATTTGTGTTCCTGAAACAAGATATCTTTAAAGTAACAATCTATAATAGTGTCTATGCTAGAAACTTTAAGCTTAAACTTATATTTTTCACAGGGCTCTAAACGGTGTGGAACATTCAATATACTTCACCTACTCCTTCTCATTCCTGTTGCTGCGCACCCTACTTGTTTTGCTACTGGCTGCCAGGATACACTCCAATTCTATTGCTCCCCTGTATATTTTGTATGGGATTCCTAGTGCCAGGTTTCATGTTGAGGTGAGTGATTGATGTATTTTTGGACAGAGTATCCTGTGGAAACGACGGAAGGACATACACGGATCTTATTGGTGATGTTCTTCAGAAAGGTCAGGTGCGCAGTACTCATAACCGGCGTGCGTGTATGAGTAGATGTATGTATGAACGTAATTGAAGTAAAGGGTATGTAGCAGATGGCGTTCTGTAGTTTCTGCTTACCTTCATGCGAAGTGAGTGAGTTTATGTATGTATGTACATTGTTTTATTTATAGCAGTCAAAATCATGAATCCTATGAAGGTCATTGACAAGTTCAAATAAATATTATATTGAGTAGTCTGAGCTGTTTAATCAAGGTTCTGATCAGTACATTAGCTGTTAAATTATTGTCATTGTCTGCTACTATGGTGATTGATTGTCTTAAAACACAAGGCCAATCAAATCGGCTGACAATACGGATCTAGATTTAGAGACAAATGATTAAATTTAATTGGCTTTCAGGTACATTATAAGTTCCTAAAAATACCATGATTAAAAGAAACAAGTTTAGGTATTTGATCGGCATTGTAGTTTATTAAAGCATCATCATCAACATCTTGCCGTTCTTTAACCATGTTACTTAGATTCGGCGCAACAAGATTTCTTCTTACATTCTGCCCTGTCATACGAAATCACTTCCTTTTTTCCTGTCATTACACACACAATTCACCCAATATTTCTTCTCTCTCTCCTACTCCATCTTTCTATTCTCTATGTAGATCTCTTTGTCTTGTTTCGTACCGGCCAGCTATTTATGAAATATTTTTTAGAAAGGGGAAACAAAGGTATACTCATTTCAACGTCTCTGTAACAACTTAAAACCCTATTTTAAAAGAACGAATGATTTGCGCAATACACGCTATTTGTCAATAAGACCAACATAATAATTCCGCTGCACATGACATGTTGCTCGGAACTTTTGCAACATGACGTGTCGTGACAAGTGACAAAATTATTGCAGGTGGAGCGATTTATTGCGCAAATAAACAACCTCAAAGTTGCCATGAGTGGACTCGACTTCTTCTATGTTACGAGGACTATGATTTTAACTGTAAGTAAATCTAAGGGTGGCTTTTTCATTTATATTTTCGGCAAAGACTTTATACGTATTTCTTACTACTAGACTGTGTACCAAAATTTTTTTTTTTTGTTCAGCTAAAATGAAATCTATCATCTTACACCTAGGTTATCTATTTCCTTATAAGCGGTAGCTAACCAAAAGCGGTCCTGGCGAGAGGGTTTCCGCTGGTAGTGTGTCCTTGTCTGACCTCTTGCTAGCTCAACTAATCATTGGGTTTGGTAGAAATGGTAGAAATTTTATATTTTTCTTTTTATGTTATACCAAATCGAACAATTCTTAGACTTTGACACGTATTTAAATATTTCTAGAAAAGTATATAAATATTTCTACAGTTCCTATATTTAATCACTTCGTTGTATTAAAAAAATATAAATTAATACTGAGTAAGAGTAGTACTTTTAAATGTTTGGGCCTGGTAATACTAAATGTAGGATGGTGGTTTGGATTCGGTTTTTGGCGGGAACCGAAAAGCGCGTCTTTTGAAAACTAAAATTAAAATAATTGTAATATTTTCATTAAACGCTATTAAAAAGCTAGCTAAATGGAGTCGGAAGGGGAAGAAGAGGATCGGGAGTTTATTTTATCAAACCCGAAAACCAAAAGGAAAAGAAAACTGGGCGAAAATGAAGATGTGGATCTCCCAATAGGTGAGAAATATTCAAATTTTGTGAAACCGGGATATTATCGAAATTATCCTGACCACAGCACTGGAACTGAGTTTCCAGTGTATGTTGAAGGCGTCTCCAAAGAAGAAAAGATTGGAAACAGAAACCCCTTATCTTTTTCCAAAATTTTCAAAAATGTAAAGGGCATACATGAACAGCGTCGAATAAATCAGCATAAGATTATGCTCGTTTTCAAAACAGCTTCTGCTGCAAACGATTTTTTGAAGAACAAATGTCTTACTGAAAATCACCTGACAGCTTACATACCAGCAATATCAGTAGAACGCATTGGTGTCATAAGGTATATACCCATTGATAGCAGTAATGAGGAGCTATTCAATAAATTGTCTGCTGACCAAGAAATAGTAGAAGTAAGAAGGTTTAAAAAGAAGTCAGGAGAAGAGATGGTACCCATTACTACTATCTCGGTAACATTTGTAGGGACCTCTCTGCCACAATACATATATCTAGATAACTGGAGATATAAAGTATCTGAATATATTCCATTAGTTTTGCAATGCTATCGATGCATGAAATTTAATCATGTAGCGAAAGCCTGCCGAAGTGAGCAGGTCTGTTCACGGTGTGCTGGATCTCATAATTATAGAGAATGTAAAGAAGATGCTCAACTTAAATGCATAAACTGTGCGGGAGCACATTTAGCTATATCTAAGGATTGCCCTTTTAAACAAAACAAGATTGTCAACAAGCGATCATATGCAAATGTAGCAAAATTAAATAGTGCAAATTATCCAGCTTTGAGTCCTTCAACATCAACAGTCACTCCATCTGCCTCTTTATCCAGGAAGTCTCCCATAAGTAATCAAAGTACCACAATAAATAATATACCACGTCCAGCTAGAGTGAACACACCTGCTCAAAATAGTAATCCCATGAGCAAATTAAAAGATATAATTAATGATGAGAATTTAATTAATATAATAGTAAAAACATTAATCTCTCTAGGGAATTCCAAGTCAGCTACCACTGTTTCCCACATAAAAGAAGCTTTTTTAAAGAATTGCAAAATGTAATGGGAAATCTCAGGATAGCCCTACATAACATTCAAAGCATAAACAATAAAAAACCATTGCTAATAAAGTTTTTAATGGAAAATAATATAGACATTTGCTTAGTTAATGAAACTTGGCTTAAAAAATCTTCCAGATTATTCAAAATTCCAGGTTATAATTTCATTAACAAAAATGCTGCCAATGAACACGGAGGTGTTGGTATTTTAATTAAAAATAACATTAAATTCAAAATGATTAAGACTTATTTTTATCAAGACATCCAAAACGTAGCTGTGTCGGTAGACACCGACTTAGGTCCGCTTACAGTCCTGTGTCTTTACTGTCCACCTGAAAATAAAAACATAGGAAATAGAATTAGAAAGGATAAATTAACAAAATTGATAAGGAATATGCCCACCCCATGTGTAATTGCCGGCGATTTAAATGCCCACCATATAGCGTTTGGTTGTAATGCAACAAAATCAAGGGGCAAAGATATATTTGAAATATTAGAAGAATTTGATCTTTGCATCTTAAATGATGGCAGTCCAACAACAGTTAGTAGCCCACTTTTTACTCCTTCAGCTATTGATATATCTGTAGTTAGTCCCAGTATCGCACCCCTATGCAAGTGGAAAGTACATGATGACCCTTTAGGCAGTTACCATTATCCTACTATTATTGAATTAGCCATCACAGCAGCACACTATTACATAAATAATAACATAGAAAAGTTTGCCTATAATAAAGCAGATTGGTCAAAATTTCGTTTAGAGGCTGAAAACATATTTTCTAACATTCAAATTTTAAATGTCAACCCCCTTAAAGCTTACGATGATTTTTGTTTAGCCATTAACACCCTCAAAAATCAATGCATCCCAATAAAAAAAGTTGGTAGACATATCAACAAAGTCCCAGCTCCATGGTGGAATGAGACATGCACTGAAGTTGTACAGAAAGCTCATAAAGCCCTAGTTAAATATAGAAAAGATGGCAAGTTGGAATCTTTTATTGAATATAAGAAAGCAGACGCCTACAAAAAACGAACTCTAAAAGAGTTTTGCAAAAATAGTTGGAAAAACCTTTGCAACTCATTTAATAGGTATACATCAGTTTCAAAAATCTGGGAACATATTCGTAAATTCAAACGCATTAACATTGTAGCCCCTTTAAAATCAGATGAATTTATACCTGGATTTTTAAATAAACTGTCCCAACCTTCCACCTCAGATTTTGGAATTGAGTTAAATATGATCTTTGAGTCAAACAATGATACTGAATTATCTGATTTCTTCTTAAAGGCTTTTGAATGGAATGAGTTTTGTTTCGCTTTGGATTCTAGAAAAGATACTACTCCAGGATTAGACGATTTTCCTTACATTGTTTTAAAACAATTACCAGTGTCAGTGAAAAAAATATTGTTATCAATATTGAATGAAACATGGTCTCAACAGCTGATACCTGAAACTTGGAAAACACAATGTGTAATACCAATATTGAAACCAGATAAACCTGCAGATGATCCAAACTCTCATAGACCTATTTCATTAACTTCTTGTATAGGAAAATTGTTAGAAAGTATGGTAAAAGCTAGATTAGACCACTATGTAGAGAAAAAAGACATCTTACCTCCATTTCAGTTTGGTTTCCGTAAAGGGAAAAGTGCTGCTGAAAGTTTTGTAACGTTAATAGCTGATTTGAAGAAGACCAAACTTGCTCATAATACCACAGCTTGTGTCTTCCTTGATGTTCAGGGAGCATACGACAATGTAGATCTTCATGTACTGGCACTTGTTTTAGCAGACTTGGGATTGCCTGGAAAATTAATAAAATGGATCTTTAATCTTTGCACAGATCGAAAATTGTACATAAGACATAATAACAACCTTTATGGACCAGTATCAGCAAACAAAGGTTTGATGCAGGGTGCATGTCTATCTTCAATTCTTTACAATTTGTATACTTGTCAAATCTTAAAGTATATTCAGACCAACTTAAAAATTTTACAGTTTGCTGATGATATTTTACTATATTATACTGATAAAAATGTCAATAATATAAATAGAGTTTTAAATGATTCTCTTGAACAATTACACAATTATTATTCTAATATATTAAAACTAACTATTAATAGTGAGAAAAGTTCCTGTTTAGTAATTGGTGATAACAAATCTCATGTAAATATTTATTACAATAATGAAATCATTCCAATTGTCAAAGAAAAGAAATTTTTAGGAGTTATTATAGATGAAGAATTAAATTTTAAAAGTCACATTAATTACATAAGCAAAAATGCTCATAAAGGTTTAAATATATTGCGTTCCTTAACTGGAACTTTCTGGGGATCAGATCCAAAGATATTGAGCCTATTGTATAAAAGCATTGTTCGAAGTCACTTTGACTATAGTTGTTTGGCATACATCAATGCAAAACCTAATATACTTAAAAAACTAGATATTATTCAAAATATGGCTTTGCGAATAATATCAGGTGCAATGCGCTCTACTCCAATTAATGCAATGGAAATTGAAACTTGCATCGAACCTTTAGTATTAAGAAGGTTAAGTTTAGCTGGAAAACATTGTATAAAAACTCACGCTATTGATAAGTCTTTAATTACAAATAGTCTGCTCTTGCCTCAAGAATTAACAGTTCAACTACCAGAATTTGAAATTGCCCCAACAGATGTATTATTTGGTTCTCTGCCTGATATATGTACTATAATGTCACAATTAAAAATAATATGTAATAATATGCATCATACTGAAAAGTGGCCTATGTATATGCACACATTTGAAGCCTTATTATTGGATTGTATTAAGATAGATACCAGAAGTGTACAAAATAATCAAGAGTTTCTAGAACAAATGGCAAATCTGATAGGATACAGAATATATACTGATGGTTCTAAATCCAAAAAAGGGGTACAATCAGCATTTTTTGATCCCCAAAAGCAGAAATCACGATCATTTAAAATTCATGACGAATGTAGTATTTTTACAGCTGAAGCATATGCCATTTATCTAGCATTATTATATATTCATAATATCTCCAATCACAATAAATTCATATTTATCACAGATTCTCTTAGTGTATTGATGGCAATTAAAACAAGCAATTTATCATTCAAACAAAATTATTTAATTCTTAGGATTAAAGATTTGTTGTTTAAACTTAATATTAAGGCTATATCAATACAATTTAAATGGGTACCTTCTCATCAAGAAATAATAGGAAATATAGAAGCAGATCGTGCTGCATGTGGTGAATGGGATGAAGATCACACAGAAAACATGACTATACCTTTTACTGATATGTTCTCGGTATTAAAACAAAAGAAAAGAGACATTTGGAATAAATATTGGCAATACATAAGTCAAGATAAGGGTCAATGGTACGCCAGTATACAGAATTATTTCCCGACCAAACCATGGTATCACAGTCGTCTACATCAAAACTATTATAGCCGAAATTTCACTGCAGTCATTAACAGAATGCGATTTGGACATTGCCTCACACCAGCTCATCTACATAGACTTAAAATTATTAATAGCAATATCTGCCCACACTGCAACAAAGAAGAAGCTAATTTACAGCACCTTATTTTAGAATGTCCTTCCTTCAATATTCAGAGATTGGTTATGATAGCTGATATACTAGAAACTGAAGAAGAAGTTCCCCGCCGACTCCAAGATATACTTTCAAATCCAAAAATGTTTCAATCACTCTTTAATTACATAATAAATTCCGTCGAAAAGATTTAAATAACTAAACTCCATAATATAATTCTACATCCAACATCATGATTCATAATATTTTTATAAACAACGAAGTAAACAACTCAAGAAGCAAGTGTCAAAGTGAAGTTGAAACACAGAACAGAACCCAGTTGAAGTGTATATAAAACTGACATTTAAGTGAAGACGCGGCCAAACGGACTAGAATCCAGGCTGGTAAAATTATAATAAAAAAAAAAAAAAGATGGTGGTTTGCGGATTTTTTGGCGGACTTTGTTCGAGTGAAATTCAGCGGCTGTTAATATTATTTGCAAATTGATTCCTAGTAGTTTAATAATATAATTATATAAATATAATTGGTGTAGTTTTATTTCTCAACTGTCTATGCAACTGGACATTATGTGATATCATAGAGATCCTTTGAGGTATATATAGGTGTATATTTAGCTGCCAGTATTTCAAAGCACCGTCAGAAGACTGCAGGGTCATCTAACGCCTCTCCTTCATGAGCTTGAGAGTAGGATCAGAGAGCTTTTTGTTCCATTCTATATGATGGTCTTGAAGAGACTTGGGATTTGAGGATTATTGAGTCCTCTCCCTCTCTTCGAACTTCAGATAACCCTTTAATACTCCATCGCAAACTGCTCAATTCCTCTTCGAGTTCGGTGATATTTTCGTCGGTCCGGAATGTGCGCGTGTTGTACGTTGCCAGGTCCAGTCGTTGGTATTTATTGGGGTAGCTGGATCTCGTCTGGGATTCTTAGCACCCCTTGCCATACCGTAACCTCGACCGCTACCGTAGTCGAGGGTACAGGCTGCCGGGCAATAGAGGCTATGTTTTATTTGTGCTATTCATGGGGAGTGCTTTGCAGGCGGGTTGGCGATCGCAGTATGGTTGTTACAAATTCACAGAGAATGCTGTTGCCCATTCTCTGGTTTTTCCCTTAGTCGCATTTTACGACACCCACGGGCAAACATGGGATGGTGAAATTCTTTACGCCCGACACCATAGTGATACCAAAAAATATAAACACTTTTTTTTTATTAACTATAAATTAGGTAGGTTTAGGTAGCGCAGTTAGGTAGCATCAACATATCGGAATACTTAAACTATCGTTTTTACAATCAATTTGTCCCGTGTTCTGTTTGGTCATGGTCACCTCATTAGAAAGAGACACACTAACAAAGGGAGCCCTCTCGCTCGGACCGGTTTTTTTCGCCGTAGTGCACAGTCTAGTAGTACGAAGTATAAGGTCTTTGATTTTCGGAAGGTTATTATTGGACAGATTACTTCTGTCGGAAAAATAAAAATGGTGGTTTAACAGTTTTTTTATAAAACAATATTTAAATGCTGTCTGGACACATCTGCCGCGTATCAGAGTAATCGATGGGCCAAAGATTGGGCCCATTGGGTTTTCTTTAATAAATAAGGCGAGATCGTAGCAGACCCAGGCAGAGATAGTGACATAAGCTGAACCCATTTGATAAAGACTGGTCCCAAATAAATCCAGGACGGGGAGAAGCGGAAGGATGCTTTTGCCCTGAGTGTGAAAATTACTACAAAACTGAAGATTTTGCAAGAAACGCCATAATACGACTCCATATAGAAGTATATATATATATATATTTCTGTTTTCCTAGCGAAGTTATTATTATTCACTTTATGTATGACCCTTTTATATATCGACAATTTCTGTTTCAGCTTCTTGGAACAATTGTTACGTATGAACTTGTGTTGCTACAGTTCAATAGATAAATATGGAACAAGATAATAAATGTTGCTAGTATGTGACATGGAGATAGAATACAGATAGGCTTAGCAAATACATTTCAGCACACTGTGTTATTAAAATAAATGTCTAGCTCGACACCAACTTGTTTTTTCCTTTCGCAACATACCTTAGTGAAAATTAAAATAATAATATTGAGGCAGCAATGCGTAATGAAAAAAAAAATGGTCATAAACATTTGACTTTCTATCATCGTCTAGAGATTGCTTAACACATAACAAAAATATATAACAGTAGTATTCAATATGCAGAACAATCTTTTTCGTATTACTCTCAGCAAACCCTTACATTTCCTATCAATCAAGGGGGCGCATAAAAATAACTGGTTCTTCATCTTTGGGTGTCCGCCATTCTTGATTTAGAATGATTTTAGTATGATAAACGTGTATGCAAAATTGTGGCTCAATCGGTTGGGGATAACTGTTTAAACAGGCGCAAGATTTGAACCAACCAGGTACATAGGTACGAATTAACTAAGAAGATTGATAAAAGCTTGTAAAACTGTATCCATCATAAGATTGGCACTGAACAATGAATCAGTTACCAGCGCTGCACAATAAACTCCTGAAATAAAACTCTTATCTCGATTTGCCCACTTGCCCGCGCAAACTTAACCCTCGTTCGCCGTAACATCATTAAAGTAACGAGTAGGTACTGCAGTTTATCACTTCTACTAGGTATTTTAACCCTGCAACGCTGTAGGCAGACATTATTCACGTCCAACTAATGAAGCAGATACCTTTGGGGCAACGCTTTTCTGCTCAAATACTTTAATAACTCAACGAATGCCAGGCAAGTGTGCTTGATATTTTTTTTATTTCGCGCTGGGAACATGGTAGGAAGGCTGCTAGAAATTTAGAATCTGCAGTAGGTTTGATATGTATATTGTTATAGATACAGAATAGAACTACCTACATACGTATTGTCGGAAATAATGAACTACATATGTACATGTAAATTTTTGGCAACTTAGCCGAAGATGATTTTCCAACTGACTTGCATTTCGCTGGTATTTTCTGGTTCAACATTTTTCTTTATAGGTGTCGTGCCGTTAGTATGTACGGTAGTCTCTGTCTTTTTATCCACATTATAATCATCATCAAAGAAAATAAAGAAAAATAATATTTGCGCAAGGCACCTGCAAGGGACCAGCTTAGGTGATGTAATGTAATCGTGCCTAAAGACTAAATAGTCTTCAGCATTTATTTCAGGGTTGGCTTTCTAGTCTTGCCATATGCGGCTATAGTACTGTAGCTGCTGCTACTTATCAAAGTAGCAGGAAAAAATGCACACCTACATATTGCCTAAGTTATTTACCTATAATCTTCACAAAATTACATAAACGAACTTAAATATGTACAGTACGACCGATAAGTCGTGACACATCTGAAGTTAGCGCCAAGTGGTTTACGAACCAAATGGCAGTTTTCTTCACGAGTGTGTATAAGATACACTGCCCTCGTACCCTGACGTGTCCAAACTATCATAGATCGACTGTAAAAAACGGACAGATGTATACAAGTCACATACATATGTCCCTTACGCACACTCAAAATAACCTTACTCTAACAGCCTGTTCTTCAATTTTATTTTCACATTTCCACGTCCTCATTTCAAGTTAACACGACCTGATTCAACATCTCATAAAAAACTTGGTCAGAATACGTCGTTTTATATTATTACCTACTGCTACAACAAGAAAGAAGTCTTGCTAACAATTTTCATAAAAATGTAAATAAAAATGATCTCGGGATTGCTCGTTCCTAAATCGGCTTATCATACGCGACAGATTCCTCGGCGTAAATTAAAATGTTTTTTTTTGTGAATTCCGTACTCAGCTTGTTATGTTATATTGTGTGACGGATTGGATTAAGTACTGCGGAGGAAGAATATTTGAATTTATATTTTGGATTTATTTATTTCATAAAATGTTAAGAGATCCTGCTCATACTGATGTTACAAAGGCTGTATATTTGGGTGTTTGTTGATGAATCTTGCCTCAACGGATTTGGAATACGGGGAATATATTTTTATCCAAGTAGCACGTTTCAATGCATGGTTTCTATGTTTTCGTTTCTTTTCGTATTTTCTTTGTGTTTTTCTTTTTCTATATTGTGTGCTCTAGTGGCTTGTGACAAATAAATGTATTTTCTTTCTTTTCTTTCAATGGGATATTTTTTTACTCACACGCGGGCCACGCCTTTGCCAAAAGGTAGTAGAAAATATGGCCAAATAATTGCCTATTACCTAGAGAGCAATGGGGGCCCAGTCGTTATGGCCCCAGAAATACGAGTTGAAAGTAGTGGGTTCGCACCCAGCTGGCATTTTACTTTGTATAATTTCATCGCCACTGCTCTCAACACGGTGAAAAATAAAAAGCCCTGGCACTAAAAATTCAAAGACATGTATGTGTCTACCCGCACTGGGCCCGTGTGTTAAATTATAGTTTGCCCACCGAAATTTTTGTACCTAATATCATTCAACTTAAAAATAATAATATGATCTAATACTGAACACTTTTCGCCATAAATAAACACTTATATAATTCTTCCAAAACTAGCTACTTTGCCCTTGCGATATTTTTCATAGCTTATCATAAGTTTATCTTGTAAATAAATTATCCAGGCGAGAAGAAAAAATCTGAGCTTGATAGCCATTATCTGGCCCGACGATGCATAGTTAATGAGGTTTAAATATTGTCGTCTGAACTAATAATCAGCTGGAACGATATTGAAACGTTATGTTTATCCGATTGTCCCAAAAGAAGTGTATTGTTCAGGTATAAGTATGTTATTTGAGTTGGAGTAAAATAATAAATACTAAGTAACTCACACGGTATTAAAAAGTGTGTGTGTGTGTGTGTTAAAGAATTTTAATGGGTACATAACATAATTGGAGTAGGTACCTTCTTCTACATACATAAAATCACGCCTTTTTTCCATGGACCCCATGGTAGGCAGAAAATATTTCTTTTGCTTCACTCACTCTCATACATCTAGACATACAAGCACGCCGGTTCTAATAACTGCGCACCTGGCCTTATCTTCTTCTCTAATATCTCATATAATATAACATCTAATCTAAAAACCTAGGAACTCAAACATTGAGCCACCTTCATTTATTGTCATTCTCAATATCATAAACGGAAATAAAGCCATAACAATGTCTTGAAATGACATCCATCCTGATCCTAAATACACACATCAACACGGTCTAGGGATATTTCATACTCAATTAAATAACTCGAAAAGTACTGGCCGCATTGGAATCTTTTATACACCGATTTGTTTGTAATTTATCTCAGACTAATTCCAAATTCAAATGTTTGAAAATTCTTTTGTTTCGGTGGCATAAAAATGTCTTGATGTGTAGGAGAGGGAATTTTCATTTGTGCAAAATTTAGAAAACAATACGAATTACGTTTAGTTACAGTTTTTTTTCATTTTTAAACGAAACATAAAGTTAAAATTGAGGTATTGTAGCCATGCAACGCCAACATTTGACGAAGGCGGAGATGTTACGAGCTGTGGGAATGCTGGAAGCTGGGTCTGTTCAGCGTAATGTTGCTGAGGCCATAGGGACCCACTAAAATGTAATTTTAAGGTTGTGGACACGCTATCGTGCCTCAGGTGAAGTAGCGGAGAGGCACCGGGGGCCAAGTCGCATCACTACCCCCAGACAAGACCGATTTTTGATGTGCGTGTGAACTGAGGGACCACACTGGTATCTCGCAAAATAAATATCGTAGGATTTAGTAGTAGACTTAAAACAATTGTAGAACATATCTGGGAATTTGTAAATAAATATATTAAAAACTACAGCCCTTAAAGTTTGGTCCCTCAGTCCTCACATACCATTAGCCAGATTTCAGAAAGTATCTAAAAAAATAAGGTGTTGTGACTACAGACATTTAGTAAAGAATTTGTAAATTTATTTACTAAATAACAAACCACAAAGCATCAAATATAAAAAAAATATAACGACTAAACTGTGGTCCCTCAATCCTCACATTCACTGACATATGTGCATGTACTAGCTGCTAGACGAAAGGAATATCAGAAAGACTAAACATTTAGTAACGAATTTGTAAAGATATTTACTAAATAACAGACCACAAAGCATCAAAGATAAAAAATATATAACGACTAAACTGTGGTCCCTCAATCCTCACATCTACTGACATATGTTCATGTACTAGCTGCTAGATAAGAGTAATATCAGAAAGACTAGTGTACTTAACTTTTAGTAGAAAGTTTCTACTAAATAACAGTTATCTAAAACTGTGTATTTCTTACCTCTTAGCTGAGATAATATTATTTTTTAATCCTATAAAAATATATAAGAGTAGTGTGACCACACAATGAAACAAAATGTAGACAGTACTATTATACTTCATTTAGTATAGCATTAAACGAAACGAAAACAATGTTGAACTGTTAATTTATGTTTAACGTATCAGCTCAGTGGTTTTTACGTACGCATAGTGTTTGTGGGGATAAATAAAACAGGAAACTGAGAACAATTAATTACGTACGGCTGCAGTCGAGGATGCCAATAAAACCGATATGATTTACTTAATGAATTTAATTAAAGTATAGATCGGTAAAATTAAGATGCGCGACAATTGCTAGATGTGAGAAACAAGAGTGAATCACTAATAAATAAATAAATCAATATTCATCACTGCTATTGCGCAATATTCGGTCCCACGCCATGACATGCTAAGGCGAATCGCACGGTCTAGAGCGCAATGCGGTGTTAGATACTGTCTTAAGAATTTAGGATTTCGCAAGTGGCGACATAACAAAGTGGGTTTACGCTTGACAACAACAATAGAGAACAAACATTACGAGTTTGTGTTATTGGTGTAATAAATCAGTTGGTAATATTGTGCATTTCCCTGTTGATACACCAGTCTTCCACAAATTGATTGTAAAATTCTGTCTGTAGACTCTTTAATTTAGTGTCTGTAAATTTGTGGTAAGAAATAAATAAATTATATTATAATAACGTTGACAAAGAAGAACAAGAAGAACGTGGTACCTGACAGCTATGGTGTGCTTAACATATAATATTATTGTAAGTGTATAGGGCGCCTGGCGTGTGTATTTTACTATTTTTGGGAATTCTAATTCCAAGAAATAAAATTGTTGGCGACGAAACCCCATCTGCAAGCTGATTAGGTAAAAGAACGAAATGTATGCAATACCTACTCATGCAAGTACGTTAGTACCTATATAAAGTAAATGAAAACTTTATATAAAGTGTTAGTTAAGTACTTCTAATAAGATTCCAACTATAAGTAAGTAAGATATTTAAAATTAAAAGATCTAACGTAAAATAACCTACGTTCAAAACTCCCTAAAATCTATATACCTAATGATTGTTACACTTATATTCAAAATACCGAAAGCTTAAAATGTCAAATGGGTATGTAACTGAAGTTCAGTTTAAGAAAAAGGTAATCTTAATAATGTTCCAGTTACCATAACAGTTTTTAAACAAAAGCTTCAAAATCATGGGCGCATCTGAATTCATTCCATCATTAAGGTTACACTAGTCAAAAAAAAATCCATACAAACGTAGTCTGGGGATTACTCCACTGTTTGACGGTGTACGTTCAAAATAAAAAATTATATCAATTAGTCTCATCATTATCTAGCCCTGTATGGAAACGGAAAAGTATAAAAATAACAATATTTGAAAATTATGAGCGTCGAAAGTTCCATATTTCAACACTATTATTATACACTATTTTAACGCATTTTTGGGTGGAAATAAATACCATAAGAAGAACGAAAGTTGCAAAAAGGCCTCCATACAGGGATAGATTAGCAATTCAACAAAACAAATAATTTTATTTTGTAAATATACATTTAGTAGTTTTTTCATGATATCTAGACTCCCAAAGGCCTGTTCATAAAATTTCGCGCGCTCGTTTTCGTCCCAAATCATCATCCATTTCGCTACAAAATTGCAAAAGTGCTAATTCATATGAGAACTAGCTTCTTACTGCTCATCACAGCATCAATCTCATTCGCACGTGTTGTCGGATGAGACAGCATGCATTTTAACCCCGCGCACAAAATAGTTCGTGCCGTTGACTAGGGGAACCTTAATTCCAGACGGTCTTGTTCATTACCGATGCTACTTTTATATGAATGAGCGTTTCTTTTGCTATGATGATCAACAACTCAAAATTATTGAATGTATACTGATCATCAAATATTCCTACATTCATTAAGCTACATGCAAATTTCACTTACCTAGATAAATGTATTAATGTTATTTTATTTTTTTATTATATACTTTTTATTAAAGACACTTATGCCATGTAATATAAAATTAAATTAACAGTTCAACATTGTTTTCGTTTCGTTTAATGCTATACTAAATGAAGTATAATAGTACTGTCTACATTTTGTTTCATTGTGTGGTCACACTACTCTTATATATTTTTATAGGATTAAAAAATAATATTATCTCAACTAAGAGGTAAGAAATACACAGTTTTAGATAACTATTATTTAGTAGAAACTTGCTACTAAAAGTTAAGTACACTAGTCTTTCTGATATTACTCTTGTCTAGCAGCTAGTACAAGCACATTATGTCAGTAGATGTGAGGATTGAGGGACCACAGTTTAGTCGTTATATATTTTTTATCTTTGATGCTTTGTGGTCTGCTATTTAGTAAATATCTTTACAAATTCGTTACTAAATGTTTAGTCTTTCTGATATTCCTTTCGTCTAGCAGCTAGTACATGCACAAATGTCAGTGAATGTGAGGATTGAGGGACCACAGTTTAGTCGTTATATATTTTTTATATTTGATGCTTTGTGGTTTGTTATTTAGTAAATATCTTTACAAATTCTTTACTAAATGTCTGTAGTCACAACACCTTATTTTTTCAGATACTTTCTGAGATCTGGCTAATGGTATGTGAGGACTGAGGGACCGCACTTTAAGGGCTGTAGTTTTTAATATATTTATTTACAAATTCCCAGATTTGTTCTACAATTGTTTTAAGTCTACTACTAAATCCTACGATATATATTTTGCGAGATACCAGTGTGGTCCCTCAGTTCACACGCACATGATTTTTGCAAATTACTGCGCGAGCTCAACCAAATGCAACGGCGACTCAATTGGTCCAAAGGCTGCGAGTGGAACACCAAGTGCTTGTGAGTGACCAAACTGTAAGAAGGCGACTGCATGAAAGCAATGCAATAAAAAATGCAAGAATCCAGGTTCGGCTTCAATCCAGATTCACGAAGGATGCGTGTTTGGCGAGTTCCTGGACGATGGAGCCGTCTTCAGAACCCTCAGGAAGTTCACCCATACCAAGGAGGAACAATTATGGTTTGGGCAGGAATTCGTCTTGGAGGACGGACGGATCTCGTTTGGGTGCGGGGCAATATGACGGCAGAACGATACGTCCAACAGGTGCTGGGGCCCGTAATCTTGCCCCACAGAACACAAATGGGGCAAGATTTCCTGCTCATGCACGACAATGCCCGGGCACACACGGCGAGAACGGTAGCAGCTTGGTTACATACACACAATGTTAGGGCCTTAGACTGGCCTGCTCAATCGCCAGATCTAAATCTCATTGAGCATGCGTGGGATATGCTGCAAAGAAGAGCTCAGAAGGAAGTTCCTGAAAATCTGGCTACAGAAGATCAACTTTTTGCGCACCTCAGAAGGACATGGGACAATATTCCGCAGCAAGACATTGACAACCTTGTTCTGAGCATGCCGAATCGTTGCCGATGTGTTATGAACATCATGGGCGCTTTCTCAGACTACTAATTTCAAGTTTATAAACACAAATTAAATGATTTTTCTATTTTTTTCAGTTTTACTCATAAATTAAAAGTTAATTTATATACGGTTTCCGTCTATGCTTCATTTTTTTTCCATAAAATCCTGAAATTTTAATCGAAGTACCTTAACCATTATTAAAAAATGGTAGAATATTAAATAACGTATCTTTTAAATATATACATGTCATATAAATAATTAACACATTGATAGTAATTCGCTTTTTTTAAAATATCCCTAGACCGTGTTGATGTGTTTATATATGACTTGTAAAAACGATACATTGTTTATTTCTGGGGATTGTGCGAAAAGAATTTTGTTGAAGGAAAATATTATTTTCTCATTTTATTTATTTTTACACTTATCACAACAATGGTGGCTGCCTTTTTACTCGAGTGCTGCAAAGCCTAAAAGGAGGGTAAACAGATGTGTTTGATACCACAAATATTATTTCAACTATGTACCTATTTTGTGCATGAAGTCGAAAAAAATAAAGGGCTATGACCGCCAGGGCCTTGTTCAAACGAAGCAGCTACAGTACTTTCATAGGTCACGCAACAAAAGCATCAGAACCTACTTTTTTGATACCACCTCACTATAGCCCATAACTTACTACATTGTAGATAACACCTCCTCACTTATAATGATTACGATCCAACGTAACGAGAAAAATATTGGCTATAGTTCAACATCCCGTCTTGTCTGTTTATTTAAGGCAGAAGGAAACCGTGGTTAAATAAAACAAAAGTTAGTTTTTACTTAGTTAATTGTCAGCTGCCATCAAACATACAGAGCATTGGACAATCGTTTTTGGATACTTATAAGTTTTGGAGATTCAAAACATAAAATTAAAAGTCGGTTGACATAATAGTATCAATTTCACTCACATTTTACCTGACTCTACTGAAACTGAAAAGGAAAATAATGATTTTTTGTTTCGGCTTTTAAAGTATTTATTATCTATTTTCTTATCATATTTGCGAGGCAAATTGACCAAAGATCACCATGGTCTGGCAGGTTGGCCCATTGTAGGACTCAATATAGGCCACCAAAAAAGTAAATAGATCAAAAGGTAATTGGACATAATCTGACTCGCTTTGCGAAGAGTGGCGGACATTAACCAAAATAGTTATAAACTAAAGAGAATAATGTGAACTTACATTGCATATTATATTTATTTGATTCAAAATCGATGGAGAAAAATGTACCGTCGTTTTGAAAAAAATGAAAGCCAAACGGTTTCAAATGACTTTATTTTTCGTCTATTTTGTTAAAAATTACGTATTTCCTTAAGTTTTGCGTGTGTAATTTTTATTTCATTTTGTACTTGCCAGAATTTGATCGTTATTAGCGAAACTATCGAATCGTGTAATATTCGGCGTGTATATATTTTTTTAATCAACAGGTGCGATTCCTGGCTATATTTACTACACGCAAAAGTAATGATGTGTTTTAAAAAAGCCCACAATACAGTTTTAGCTTGTTTCATCACTTAAAGGAGTCTCAGGGTCGTTCCCTGAGACTCCTTTAAGTGTTTATAGCTTTTCCTCATAGTTTCGGATTTGGCCTAATTAAAAAACTCACGTACACGATACACGATAATACTATGTGTATACGATATTTTGTTTTTCGACATTTCCGTGACTTACTGGCATAGTAAATCAGAACCATATTATTAATACATTCTACTATATTTCGTTTGTGTACGCCATGGGAATGGTTTCCATACTAAGATGCCCAATGACCTTTGTTCGTGAAAATGGTCTTTGCAAAATTACATTATCGAGAGTGTCAAATTCAGTTTTAAGCAGCTAAAATTACTCTCAGCAATGGCTCAGCTGCAAACCATGCTTTCTGTGGCATAGGTCACGAGAGCGAAACCCCGGGGCAAAAATAGTCAAATTATATAATATAATAAACTTATTGCTAATTTTAAAAGAACAGGTACCGAGCTCGCATAAAAGTGGATAAGAGGTTTCAAGTTTCAACAAGAGGAAACTAAAAAGATAAAGTATTGACCAATTTTGCTCAAAGGAAGTGGCCAGGATGTTTTACGGTCAGCGACGGTAGAAACATATCCTAGGTTTATATTTTAGGAGCTGTAAGACTAAAACCCCATGGCCGCGCCATTGAAATGGACGTTATCGCCGATATCTCGCTGAAAAAGCTCCGCAGAAGTCTGAAGATTTTTGTAAAAACTGGATTTGAATTTGTCAAAATATGTAACAATACACAAAATTGCTGAACATGATATCCTGTGTTTGGTTTCGGGTTGGGGGAAATGTTATTGATATCCTTGCGGAAATATAGCCGCGGTGCTAAACACATATTTGGGGTCCCTGGTGTTTGTATCTTATGCTAGATATGAAATGTAGATCTGTCATTTTAAGATGGATACTAAAACCTAAAGTATTCATAAAATTATAACTAACGTTAAAATTATCGTTTTAGTCTCGTTACTCTGGATATCTGTGACCTACACCTTCAATTACTTTAGATCCGTTTAGTAGAAAGTTTAATAAGGTGCAAAATGTGAAGTAAATCTTCCATAATTGGACATTAAGGCGGGGCAGAAAATACTTCGCAAGTCATGATAAAAAATGAGAATATAGTGCTGTTAAATTTAGTAAAGTTTTAGGGAATTTACGATGTATTAAATGTTTATGATTGTGAAAACTTATTTAAAAGACAAAGTTTACAAGACAAGTTTTAATAGGTAAAGCGTGCTATTTAATTACGTCGGTAATCAGGACTGTTCTCTGTTACATATGATTACAAAAATTGTGAAGTAAAAAAATACGAGTACTTTGAATGCTGCTGAGTAAGTTGAATGCTCCTCCAGACATTTATGTCTGAAAAAAAAAAAATGAAAGCGAACTGCTTGGCAATTCATTATTAAATCAATTTTCTTTGGTTGTAGTTCTTCCAGGTCCAGGTAAATGCTGAGGTACCACGAATTAAAAAATATACGGATTAGAATTAAGTCAAGCATTATAATGAATTAATTTCACTTGTGTTTGTCTGCTGTGAAAAAAATGTGGGGTCAGCTCAAATTCCACACGAGACACTTGCTGAAGGACTTTCTGCAATGGTGAGCACGAGGTACAATTCCCGGATATGGGTAAATATTAGGTACCGGCTTTTTAATCGACTTTCCAAAAATGAGTACGTTCTATGTTCGGCTGTATATTTGGAAGTATTTTTTTTGTACTTTCACCGATTCATCATCATCATCATCATTTCAGCCGAAAGACGTCCACCGCTGGACATAGGCCTCCCCCAAGCGAAGCCACACTGATTGTTCCTGTGCGTTTTGGGATGCAAAACGCACAGGAACACCGGACGCCCGCAGCCCTGACTAGGTCATCGCTCCACCTAGAGGAAGGACTTCCAACACTGCGTCTTCCGGTACGCGGTCGCCATTCTAGAACTTTTCGGCCCCAACGGCCATCTGTTCTGCGAGCAATGTTCCCTGCCCACTACCAATTAATTTTGGAAATTCTTCGGGCTATATCGGTAACCGTGGTTCTCTTGCGGATGCCTTAATTTCTGGCTCTGCCCAATAGCCAGATCTCTTGCAAACACCTTGGAGCCCTTATTCCGCTCGATCGCTTCTTTCTCTCTCAGTATTAAAGCGGCAGAGGTCGCTTTTCAAGGACTTCGAGATCAGTCTATTGAGCCGCCGATAGTTCCACGCATCGTCTGAAGACTGCAGGATCATTTCACGCCTCTGAGTTGGATCGGATAGTTTCTTGTTCTTATTTGCACGACGGGTCTTGAAAAACTTAGGCCCGACCGTATGGATAGTTTCCACGAACCCATCGTTGTAATCGTCCACGGAGCTACCTAGGCACTCGAAACGATTCTGGAGTTCGAGCTGAAAGCTTTCGGGGTTTTCAATCTGAATCTGTGCTGGACGGAGCGTAGACTTCATCAGTCGAGATCTTTGCAGCATAATATTTAAGGTCAATGTGCCTCTTACCATACGGTGATCACTTCCGGTTTTAACCGCTTTGATCACAGAGACCTCATTGAACACTTGCTTCTTCGTCGACATGATGAAGTCTATCTCATTTTTCGTTGCACCATCGGGGCTCTGCCAGGTCAATTTCCTGTGCTCACGCTTTCTGAAGAAGGAGTTCATCATATAGAGGCCCTCCTTCTCCATAAAACTGGCCAGTAGGTGTCCCCGGTGGTTCCGTCGTCCAAACCCAAATTGCCCCACTCGCAGCTCATTATCGTCTCGTTTACCCAGTTTCGCGATGAATACCCCCATGGCCACGGTGAAGTGAGTTTTATGACTATGCATGGCTCTGGAAATGTCCTCATACATAGTATCTACTTCGTCGTCGGGGTGTGCCGGGGTCGGGGTGTAGACCTGTATGACCTTCAGCGAATACCTTGAGGATATTCTGAGTATAAGGTACGCCACCCTGGTAGACAAACTCTCGATCCTCACTACGTTGGCCACAAGGAACCTGTGGACGATAAAACCGACACCACCCTGGGACTGCCGGTCGTCCTCTCGGAAGTAGAGCAGGTTGCCGGAATTAAGGATTATCGAGTCCGCCCACTCTCTTTGTACTTCAGATAACCCTATGATACTCCATCGTAACCCGCTCAACTCTTCCTCGAGTTCGGCTATCTTCTCGTCGGTCCGGAGTGTTCGCGTGTTGTATGTTGCCAGGTACAGTCGTCGGTTTTTATTGAGGTAGCCGGGTCTACTCCGGGGATTCTTCGCACCCCTTGCCACGCCATCGCCTCGACCGCTACCGTAGTCGAGGGCATTTTTTAGGCAATCTTATAGCGATTTTGGTATTTTCATCAACATGGTAAGCATTTGCATTCAGAAAGTCTCATATGGTGAAGTGGAACTGATGAAAAAGACCACAGATATGCATTGGAACTTCTTAATATTAAGTATATTTTCGGTAAATTCGAGATATCTCATCTCGAATAGTAAATGACTGTGATGGAGCAAATTTAAATAAATGGTTCTAATGAAAATGGTGCCATCGAATTGATCTGGTGATGAAGCCAGAAGGTAGGCAATGGAACTCCTTAATAAAACTATTCCAGTCGTGTTTAGGCTTGTTGGAATTTTAATGAGAAGTCCTCCGGCTATTCATGATATTCATGGCAATAAAAGGTACCAAAACAAGAAAGAGAAAAATAAACAAAAAATAATATCGACTTCATTTCACTGCAAAGCGAAAAATTACTTTCTTTTTTGCTGCTACTAACAAACTTCAGAGTGTGCCTCATCAATATCGAAAACATGCAATACCTGCAGATTTTTGCAGTGGGGTATCATACTAGCAAATCCTTGCCCAACAAATCGAAAAACACTAGTCTGATGAACGTTACGTTTCATGCAATTAAGTATCCGTTTCTAGTCAGCTAATCATTTTGAAGTCGGTATACCGCACCGTATATTTCCTTCTAATAATTTGCAAAATGTTACGATTGCAAATTTCTGGATCTGGCACCACAATAATATCACCATAATGATGTCTCCATTTCAATATTCAGGATCGAGTTCGATTATCGTATTTAAGGACAATGATTTCTGTAAGTAGCATAAATGTTGTTAATTTGGGTATCAGTTTGTTCGCAAATATAAAAGATGCGAAAATCCTTCACCTGAAGACTGGTGTTCTAAAAACAAATTAACCATGCCTTAGGGGTAGGGGTGGAGTCTAAATGTGACACGTTATGACAGGTTTTGCTGCCCGGCCGAACCGACACACTTACATGTTTGTCTATTAGAAATAAAGTCAAATTATTACATATTTGTGTTTTACTTACACAATTTCTTACAAATCTAATATCCGTAACCTGGACTATCCGAAACTAGCGGATAATCATATCAAAATCATATCATAATTATATCGAAATCATATCATATCCTTACGTACCCGGGGAGCGAGACGTCACTAAATTCCATAATAGGTAATAGAGTTTTTAGACACTTAGGACAGTGTCTAAAAACTATATTACCTATTATCTTGAAAAACTTAGGCCCGACCGTATGGATAGTTTCCACGAACCCATCGTTGTAATCGTCCACGGAGCTACCTAGGCACTCGAAACGATTCTGGAGTTCGAGCTGAAAGCTTTCGGGGTTTTCAATCTGAATCTGTGCTGGACGGATCGTAGACTTCATCAGTCGAGATCTTTGCAGCATAATATTTAAGGTCAATGTGCCTCTTACCATACGGTGATCACTTCCGGTTTTAACCGCTTTGATCACAGAGACCTCATTGAACACTTGCTTCTTCGTCGACATGATGAAGTCTATCTCATTTTTCGTTGCACCATCGGGGCTTTGCCAGGTCAATTTCCTGTGCTCACGCTTTCTGAAGAAGGAGTTCATCATATAGAGGCCCTCCTTCTCCATTTTCATTTATGCGGTAACGAAACGGGGGAGCGAGACGTCACTACATTCCATAATAGGGATTAGAGTTTTTAGACACTGTCCTATTCGCACGTTTTATGACCGCAATCTCATCAGGCGGTTAGCATAAGCTCGTAGATCTAAATTATTTCCATGTGCGTAAGGGACAGATGTATATGACTTTTATACATTTGTCCCTTTTTCACAGTTGAACTATGATAGCTTTGACACGTCATGGAAGGATGCAGATCTTGAGTGAGGCGTGTCGTGTAAATTTATGTTGTCATGAGACGATGACAGACAAACATACAATGTTATTCTAGTTTAGTTCGTTAAGCAAACTAGTTGCACATTGGTTGTTTGGGTCTCTCGTAAGTTATTATTATAGCACCTACCTGCCTTGTTTCGTCACAATTGCCTATTTCCCACTTAACCTCACCCAACCTTCTTCTGGGTAGGTATACAGGGCTACTTTTAATTTATTGATATCTCGTAGAGGTTTTGAAAATACTTGTGAATATAATATTTTTTACCCCATGCCAAATCTTAGGTCAACATCGGTTGGATATCGCATATAGGTACGTATTTTCTAGACAATTTCAAGTGCAAATCAGTCGGATGCGTCCGACATCGCATTGTGTCCATGTGAACGAACCTACATTTTAAATCGCCTATTGGTGATATATACATCGAATCGACTCGACGAACTCGACGCGAGTTATCAGGAAGGTCTTTTATATATGAAAAGATGCGGTTACACGATACAGTTGGTTGGTGGCATTAAAACTGTTCAAAATTTAGGGAACAACTGGTTTTAAGGTTTTCGTACCTGAAGTGTCCAAACGGAGCCCAATTGCTGTTACTCACGTGTTCGTCTGTCCGTCGTCTGCCACAAAATTTTGTTCCGAACATTTCTTTTGTCCAATTACCAAATTTCCAACTTTACAATAACTTGAAATTTGGTGATAATGTTTATTATTACGTATATTATACTAACAAATACCAATATATTCTACATTTGGTAAGAAACCCATGTCCGAAGTCCGACACTCACTTGGCCGGATTTTATTGAATTTTTCACAGTCATATTCACTTCAAGTTGTTTATATTTTACTTCCTAAAATATTTATATGTTATTAATTAAAAGTCACCCTGTATAATACCATGTTGGTTCTATATATACGTTACAGTAACCTATAAAGGTATCTCATCAATGCAATTCACATGTTGATTCACATAAATACGGAACGGTGACACGGTGATATTATGTAGGTATTTACAAGGGTATGGAGTATGAATAGCATTTAATGAAGAAGGTTCACTGTATTATGTAATGCGTACATTCGCTACACAAGATGTTCCATAACATCATTCCTGTTTTCCCAGAAGGATTAGTCAGAGGCGTAATGTATAACAACATTTCAGCAGTAATGTTAACGCCTCATCAAATAGGGATTTGTCTATTGCCATCAACAGGGCATGTAACATGTTATCCAGACTTCGTGCTGCAGGAGTTCGAGAAATATTTGTATTATACATTGTAGACCAAAAAAATGTTGTAACGTAACACAACACCACGCTTTTGTGCTTGTACAGCTACCAATAACTTCGCCCGCTCCGCATGACAGACTTTTACTGACTAAAAGCCTGCAAAATAATGCCTAATGCTCCTTTATTCTTTTCTGGTTAATTTCGATGCGGGATTCAAGACAGTTAAATTCATTCGCCGGGACTTCATCGAGCTTCATTGTCTCGGCACACAAATTTCAGTGCGTGCAAGCGTTTTTGCCCTATGTATTATTGGAAACAAATTATTTTATTTTATTTTATTTTAAGCCTTTTTTTATTCAGATAATTCCAAAGTACTTAATTATTACAATATTTTTACATGACATCGACACATATAATATCTGTTTGCCCATTTTCGGCAAAGGCCTCCTCCAACCTCTTCCACCCCTCTCTATCTCTCGCCGTCCTTGTCCATGTTTTTCCTGCGATACCCTTTAGTTCGTCCGCCCACCTTTTAAACGGTCTCCCCCTCTTTCGTTTATTGTATTTAGGGAACCAATTCATCAATGTTCTACTCCATTTCTCCCTTCCCCTTACTGTGTGTCCTGTCCATCTCCATTTTAATTTCTTTACTTTAAGTGCAACATTTTCTATTTTTGTGCGTCTTCTGAGTGTTTCGTTTCTCATTTTATCCAGTCTCCTTTTCCCGAGCATACTTCTTTCCATGGCAGCTTGACAGACTTCTAACTTTTTGGTATGAGCTTTTGTTAGAGCCCAAGTCTGGCACCCGTATGTAAGAACTGGCATTATGCAAGTATTATAAAGTTTTCTTTTAATGTACATGTTTATTTCTTTGTTTTTCATTATTTCCCTAAAAGACCAGTATCTTTTCCACGCATTAGCTGTCCTTATTTCCAGTTCTTTTGACATTAAGTCGGTTGGTGATATAATTTGGCCTAGATAAGTGTACTCGTTTACATATTCTATATAACTGTTGTTTATGGTAATTGGTTCTTGTGTGTCATTTGTCATCATTTTAGTTTTATCGTGGTTCATGGTTAGTCCTACTTGCCGGCTTTCAGTATTTAGCTGATTCAGCATTTTTTGAATTTCATCTTTTGTTGATGCAAAAATTATTAGGTCGTCAGCGAACCTCAAATGAGTTAATTTCTCTCCGTTTATGTTGAGACCGAAGTTGTCCCAGCTGAGATGCCGGAAAATTTCTTCGAGAACGGCTGAAAACAATTTTGGTGATAGCGGGTCGCCCTGTCTTACCCCTCGTTTTATTGTGATTTCTTCACCCTCTCTTTCTAATTTGACTCTAGCTGTGCTGTTTTTGTATATATTTCGGATTATTCTTATGTATTTGCTGTCGACTCCCTGATTCTTAAGCGCGATCCATATTTGTTCATGTACTAGTGAGTCGAAGGCCTTACTGTAGTCTACAAAACAGCAGTAGAAGGGGATGTTATATTCTTTGCTTTTTTCAAAGATTTGTTTAACGACATATATGTGGTCTATAGTCGAAAAGTCGCTTCTAAACCCAGCTTGCTCCTTTGGTTGATTCTCATCAAGTATTTTTGTTATGCGCTTAAGGATTACCTTCGCAAAGACTTTGTAAATGTTTGACATTAGACTGATCGGTCTGTAGTTGTTTATCTCGTTTTTGTCTCCTTTCTTGTGTATCAGCGTGATTGTCGAACAAGTCCATTGCTTGGGTATAATTTCCGTATTTAAAACTTCGTTGAATATGGCCGTGAGTATGGGTGCAACGTAAGTCTTCCCAGCTATAAGTAGTTCATTACTTATCCGATCTGGTCCTGGTGCTTTATCTCTTTTTTGAGTTTCGATAGCTGTTTCTATTTCATGGGTCATGAATTCAGGTACTTTGGTATAGTCAGCTAAATCAGATTCTTCAGTAATGGTTTTCATTGAATACAAGTCCCGGTAGAAAGTTGTGGCTATGGATATTAAGTCCTGTCTTTTCGTCTTAGGTTTTCCTTTTTTGTCTTTGAGGTTAGGTATCCACTCTTTTGCATCTGTGAGCTGCTTTATAGCTTTTTTTATTCCTCCAGACTTTGTTATGTGTTCTTCAAATGTTTTTAGTCGTAACTTCTGTCGATCTTTTCTCATATTAGTTTGAATTTGCTTGCTTAATTTTGTTATTTCTATCCTTATATCTTTTGTTTTATTGTTGATTTTCAATAATTCAGCTCTCTTTCCTAAAAGTTCTATAGTTGTGTCTGTCATTTTCTCATTTTTGTTCTTGCTTTTGTTTACTTTGTAATGGTTTTGCCCGGTTAAAATATCATGTAGCCTTTCTAATTTTTGTTGGGTATTCATATCTTTTGTCTCAGTTATAAAGTCTTTTAGTTTGTCTTTTATTTGCACTGTTTGTGTTGTGGTCGCTGGTGATATTGGTTTTGCTTTAAACGGTCTATTTTTCTTGGATGATTCGAGTTTTAGCTTTGTTCTGACCATTCTATGGTTGCTGTTGAAGTTTATTTTATTCAGCACGCTACAATCATCGAAGGATTTTGGTCTTTTCGTGAGAATGAAGTCTATCTCGTTTTTATAACGGCCATCCGGGGATGTCCAAGTCCATTTCCGTTTCTTATATTGACTGTTCAATATTTTCAGATTATTTTCATGTGCTAGTTCAATTAGTTTATCTCCGTTTCGTGTCCTTCTTCCTTCACAGTACGGGCCTAAAATAATTTCTTCTCCGTGCCGTCTTCCTCCTATCTGTGCATTGAAGTCGCCCATAACTATGAGGTTTTTATAAGTGTGATCTTGTATAGCGGTGGTGAGCAAATTGTAGAATGATTCAATATCTGCGTTGCTTGACTGTTCTGTCGGAGAGTATATTTGTACTATTGACCATTTTTCCTTGTGAGGAGGGATACTTATGTTCAGTATGGCAATACGTTCTGATATACCTATTAATTCTTCTATGTGGTGTTTCAGGTCTCTCTTTATTAGAAAGCCTACGCCGTGTTTGCCTGGTGTTTCGCCCTTATGGTAGAGTATAAATTCATCATGGTCTTCAATTTTTTCACCGAGCCTCCGTACTTCGCTTAGGCCAATAATTGACCATCTAATATTTTCCAGTGCTTTCATAAGTTCTAGCAATGCTTCGTCTGTTCTAAGCGTTAGAGTATTATATGTTGCTATGTGTAAGTATTTCTCTTTTTCTTGGTGTGTTCTCGTTCCTTGTGCAGGTTTTGAGGTAGTTGGAGGGTAGTAGTCGTCCTTTCTCACGGTGACTGGCCGGCTTGAGAAAGTTTTTCTAGTTATTGTTTGGTTTAGTGTTGTTGGTTTCCTAGTTTGTATGTGTTTTTCGCTGTCGATGTCATTTCTTAGTTTTTTGATTTCTCTGATAGTGAGGCAGATCTTCCACGAGCCATATAGTCAAACATATTCGTTTTGTTTAGTTTCTTCGGGGCTGGGGCTGGCTCCTGACTAGGCTAAAAAAATGTTGTAACGTAACACAACACCACGCTTTTGTGCTTGTACAGCTACCAATAACTTCGCCCGCTCCGCATGACAGACTTTTACTGACTAAAAGCCTGCAAAATAATGCCTAATGCTCCTTTATTCTTTTCTGGTTAATTTCGATGCGGGATTCAAGACAGTTAAATTCATTCGCCGGGACTTCATCGAGCTTCATTGTCTCGGCACACAAATTTCAGTGCGTGCAAGCGTTTTTGCCCTATGTATTATTGGAAACAAATATATATGTTTTATTAATATTAATACAAAAATTTTATCCGTGGTGCTAGGCAACTGGGCTTATCCCAGTTGTAAACGACCCTTTGTGCCTATTGGCTCTTTTTGTTCTGTCTCCTGCTTGATAGGTAAGTGGGAAATTTTATTTTTTCCTACTCCTCCTTTATTCATTTCCAATTTATTTCGATGCGAGATTCAAGACAGTTAAATTCATTCTCCGTGACTTGGTCGAGCTTCATTGCCTCGGCGCTTTTCTGGATGTGGCCACTATTTATTCTGGCTTTCAGGAGTTGCAGTGGTTTGGGAATAGTGCGGTGGGATTGTCCCATTTGACTAAAACCCACCCGTGTTCCATCGTTTACTTGTGCTAGAGCTGCAGTAACTCTCTTTCAAATTTATGCGAGACCCAGACAGGAGACAGAGGTGTACCTGTAGTAAACTTTCATTTCAGCAGTTATGTTTAAATCTGATGTAAAAAGGGGCGAGCGTCTTTACATCTAATGTAGGCAAAAGCATGATATATCAATGTGCTTATATCTCTTTAGCCAACATAACAATTGAAAATAAAATTACGCAAAATGTCTCTTTGATCTTATATTTACACGGAATATTGCCAAAAGCATTTGCACGATAAGCATTATTTTAATAAAACATAACGGTTTTGCTTCGTCGCTTTATCGCGTACCTCTTAAATAATGGGGGCACGCTAAAAGAGTTCACGTATTACTGAGGAATGTCATAAGACATAACGTTTAGCCTAAATTTGAAGACGTGAAGTTAGTCTGAAAATAAAAATTCTTTGTCCTTATTATGGCTAAAGAGTTCCTGGGAATCCTTGGGTAAAGTAGCTGGGTTTTATTGAACCTTGTTGGTTAGAAGTTAGGGAGGAATTTTCAAATATCTAGCTTATTAGGGTGGCTCATTATTAGCACAATTTGAGGTTAGAGAGTGCACAGTTATAGAGAGGTGATAGAAACGCACTTGTGGGACCCCTGATTTGCCGATGTCCATAGGTAGCGTTGACCACTTACAGTTAGGTGGGTTGCATGCTTAAGGCCTATAAATGTGAGACAGCGACATGGAAAGAGAATTAATAGTACTATACTTTTTTTTCTATATAACCGACTCTAAAAATGCTATTTTGTTTTAAGATATCTCTCGCGATATTAAACCCATCAGGTTAGCATAAGCAGCCAGCAGCAGATCAGGTTAAAAGGTTTGCCCTTTTCTTAACGTCCGATTACATTTATCAGTCGAGACATAATTTAAAATAAACATAATTCATGACCATTTCAGAAAAGGCCCGATAGCTACAATTATACTTTTAGTCTTGAGTGAAACGGTTGCATTAAGATTAGTGAGATCGTGGTCAAAAAGTAGATCTTGGTTGGTTACATTAATTAGAAGAGTTAAATGATTAGAACTCATGGCAAATATCTTCATCAAAAATAAGCAATTATTTAAGAAATACTCAGTGTAAACAACCCCTTACAAATGCGGTGAGTGCATCGCTTTAATTACACAAATAATGTCGATTGAATCTCTTTGTAGACCTGGGTTTAGAGCTTTCTTACTTTAAACCAGCGCGCCTTTTAAATTGCTATTGTAGGTGCAATTAGGTCGAAAGCTAGAGTAACTAGGAATAAAATACATTATTACTTGGTAACTTGTTATATTGTATAAAATAAGAAAATGGTGCTGTTAAATGTAGTAAAGTTTTAGGGAATTTACGATGTATTAAATGTTTATGATTGTGTATTAGTTAATATACAAAGTTAACAAGACAAGTTTTAATATGTAAAGCGTACTATATAAATACGTCGGTAATCAGGTCTGTTCTCTATTATATATGAATACAAAAATTGTGAAGCAGAAAAATACGAGTACTTTGAATGCTGCTCAGTTAAGGCTCCACTGCGGCAACAATGCGATGACACTTTTTCATAATTATTGTTCCATCGGTGGAGTATTTTTGGAAAAATTTCTATGAAATCGCATACCATCTTTGTTGCATTGTCGCGTTTCACTTCTCTGTGAAAGCCCTCAGGATCTCATTCCATCCGTACGTTCACCTGTCATTTATGTCTAAAAAAAACAAATCAAAGCGAACTGCATGGCAATTCATTATTAAATCAATTTTCATTTGGTTGACGTTCTACAAGGTTCAGGTAAATGCTGAGATATACGAATTAAAAAATATACGGATCAGAATCAAGTCAAGCATTATAATGAATTAATTTTACTTGTGTTTGTCTACTGTGAAAAAAATGTGGGGTTGGCTCAAATTTCACAAACTTCACACACTTTCTGGTCTAGTAGTGGTGAGCACGACGTCCTGGGTACAATGCCCGGATGTGAGTAAGTGTTAGGTACTGAATTTTTAACCGACTTTCTAAAAAGGAGGAGGTTCTATGTTCGGCTGTATATTTGGTAGTATTTTTTGTATTTTCACCGTAAATTACTCCGTCAATTATTATAGACCGATTTTGAAAATTATTTTTTGTTTGATAAGGTATACTCTCGAGGTGTGTCACAAAGTCAAGTGTGTGCCAATGTCACCAAGTCAGGACCTGATGAGGAGATCCCATGAAAGTCGGGGGAACTTTTAAAATTTTGTAGGCATACTTATAGCGATTTTGGTAATTTCATAAACATGGTAAGCATTTGTATTCAGAAAGTGCCATATGGTGAAGTGGAACTGATGAAGAAGATCACAGATGGCCATTGGAACTTGTTAAAATTAAGTATGTTTTGGGTATGAGATATCTCGAATAGTGAAATGACTGTGATGGAGCAAATTTAAATAAACGGTTCTAATGAAAATGGTGTGGAACATCGAACTGATCTGGTGATGAAGCCGGACGGTAGGCACCGGAACGCTGTAATAAACTATCCCAGTCGTGTTTAGAGCCTTGTTGGCATTAAAATGAGAAGTATTCTGGCTAGACATGATCTCCATGGTAATAAAAGGTACTAAAACTAGAGAAACAGTAAAACAAAATCGGTATACCGCACCGTATATTTCCTTCTAATAAGTTGCAAAATGTTACGATTGCAAATTTCTGGATCTGCCACCGCAATAATATCAACGTCTCCATTTCAATATTTGGGATCGAGTTCGCTTCTCGTATTTAAGGACTATTACTTCTGTAAGTAGCATAAATCTTATTAATTTTGGCAACATAAAAAAATGGGCAAATCCTTCACCTGAAGACTGGTGTTCTAAAAACAAATTAACCATGCCTTAGGGGTAGGGGCGGTATCTAAATGAGACATGTTATGACAGGTTTTGCTGCCCGGCCGAGCCCACTTTCATGTTTGTCTATTAGACTCTTTGACTTTACACATTTTTGTTTTATTTATACAATTTCTTACAATTCTAATATCCGTAACCGGAATTATCCGAAACTAGCGGATAATCCGAAATCATATCCTTCCGAATCCGAATCCGGTAAAGTATTATTTCTATAAAATATTATTTTCCATTTTGCGGTAACGAAACGGGGGAGCGAGACGTCACTACATTCCATAATAGGGAATTGAGTTTTTAGACTATTCGCACGTTTTATGATCGCAATTCCCTCAGGCGATTACCATAAGCTCGTAGATCTAAATTATTTCCATGTGCGTAAGGGACAGATGTATATGACTTTTATACATTTTTCCCTTTTTCACAGTTGAACCATGATAGTTTTGACACGTCATGGAAGGGTGCAGATCTTGAGTGTGGCGTGTCGTGTAAATTGATGTTGTCATGAGACGATGACAGACAAATATACAATGTTATTCTAATTTAGTTCGTTATGCAAACTAGTTGCACATTGGTTGTTTGGGTCTCTCATAAGTTATTATTATAGTACCTACCTGCCTTGTTTCGTCTCAATTGCCTATTTCCCACTTAACCTCACCCAACCTTCTTGTGGGTAGGTATACAGGGCTACATTTAATTTAATGATATCTTGTAGAGGTTTTGAAAATACTTGTTAATATAATATTTTTTACCAAAGGCCAAATCTAAGGGTTCTTCCTAAGGCCACGACGCAATTTAAATTGGGTAGATAAGCGATATCGGTCGGATATCGCATATACGTATTTTCTAGAGAATTTCATGTGCAAATCTGTCGGACTCCATCGCATTGTGTCCATGTAAACCTGCATTTTAAATCGCCAATTGGTGTGTGATATAGGTACATCGAATCGACTCGACGAACTCGACGCGAGTTATCAGGAAGGTCTTTTATATATGAAAAGATGCGGTTACACGATACAGTTGGTTGGTGGCATTAAAACTGTTCAAAATGTAGGGAACAACTGGTTTTAAGGTTTTCGTACCTGAAGTGTCCAAACGGAGCCCAATTGCTGTTACTCACGTGTTCGTCTGTCCGTCGTCTGCCACAAAATTTTGTTCCGAACATTTCTTTTGTCCAATTACCAAATTTCCAACTTTACAATAACTTGACATTTGGTGATAATGTTTATTATTACGTATATTATACTAACAAATACCAATATATTCTACATTTGGTAAGAAACTCATGTCCGAAGTCCGACACTCACTTGGCCGGATTTTATTGAATTTTTCACAGTCATATTCACTTCAAGTTGTTTATATTTTACTTCCTAAAATATTTATATGTTATTAATTAATAGTCATCCTGTATAATACCATGTTGTTTCTATATATACGTTACAGTAACCTATAAAGGTATCTCATCAATGCAATTCACATGTCGATTCACATAAATACGGAACGGTGACACGGTGATATTATGTAGGTATTTACAAGGGTATGGAGTATGAATAGCATTTAATGAAGAAGGTTCACTGTATTATGTAATGCGTACATTCGGTACATAAGATGTTCCATAACATCATGCCTGTTTTCCCAGAAGGATTAGTCAGAGGCGTAATGTATAATGTATAACAACATTTCGGCAGTAATGTTAACGCCTCATCAAATAGGGGTTTGCCTATTGCCATCAACAGGGCATGTAATATGTTATCCAGACTTCGTGCTGCAGGAGTTCGAGAAATATTTGTATTATACATTGTAGACAAAAACATGATGTAACGTAACACAACACCACGCTTTTGTGCTTGTACGGCTACCAATGACTTCTCCCGCTCCGCATGACAGACTTTTACTGACTAAAAGCCTGCAAAATAATGCCTAATGCTCCTTTATTCTTTTCTGGTTAATTTCGATGCGGGATTCAAGGACAGTAAGATTCATTCGCCGGGACTTCGTCGAGCTTCATTGTCTCGGCACACAAATTTCCGTGCCTGCAAGCGTTTTTGCCCTATCTATTATTGGAAACAAATATATATGTGTTATTAATATTAATACTAAATTTTTATCCGTGGTGCTAGGCAACTGGGCTTATCCCAGTTGTAAACGACCCTTTGTGCCTATTGGACTTTTTTTGTTCTGTCTCCTGCTTGATATGGAGGGAAGTGGAACATTTTATTTTTTCCTACTTCTCCTTTATTCTTTGGCGATTTATTTCGATGCGAGATTTAAGACATTTAAATACATTCTCCGTGACTTATTCGAGCTTCATTGCCTCGGCGCTGTTCTGGTTGTCGCCACTATTGATTCTGGCTTTCAGGAGTTGCAGTGGTTTGGGAATAGTGCGGTGGGAATGTCCCATTTGACTAAAACCCACCCGTGTTCCATCGTTTGCTTGTGCCAGGGCCGCAGTAACTCTCTTTCAAATTTATGCGAGACCCAGACAGGAGACAGAGGTGTACCTATAGTAAACTTCATCAGCAGATATGATTAAATCCCATGTAAAAAGGGGCAAGCCTTTTGCCATCTACTATAGGCAAAAATATGATATATCAATGTGCCTATATCTCTTTTGCCAACAGTACAATTGAGAATAAAATTACGAAAAATGTCTCTTTGATCTTATACGAGTATTTACACGGAATATTGCCAAAAGCATTTGCACGATAAGCATAATCTTAATAAAACAAAACGTTTTTGCTTCGTTGCGTTATCGCGTACCTATTAAATAATGGGGGCACGCTACAAGCATTCAAGTATTACTGAAGAATGTCATAAGACATAACGTTTAGCCTAAATTTGAAGACGTGAAGTTAGTCTGAAAATAAAAATTATTTGCTCTTAGTTTGGCTATCTAGTTCCTGGGAATGCTTGGGTAAAGTAGCTGGGCTTTATTGGACCTTGTTGGTTAGAAGTTAGGGTAGAATTTTCAAAAATCTAGTTTAGTATGGTGGCACATTATTAGCACAATTTGAGGTCAGAGAGCGCACATCGGTTCAGTTATGGAGAGAGGGGATAGTAACGCACTTGTGGGACCCCTGGATTGCCCGATGTCCATAGGTGGCATTGACCACTTACCGTTAGGTGGGTTGCATGCTTTCAGGCCTAAACATGTGAGACAGAGACATAGAAACAGAATTAATAGTACTATAATTATTTTTCATTATAACTGACTCTAAAAATGATATTTTATTTTATGATATCTCTTGCGATATTAAACCCATCAGGTTGAAAGGTTTGCCCTTTCCTTAACGTCCGATCTCATTTATCAGTCGAGACGTAATTTAAAATTCATCCATTTCTGCAGAAAAAGCCCAATAGCCACAATTATCCGTTTAGTAATGAGTGAAACGGTTGCATTGAGATTAGTGAGATCGTGTTTGAAAAGTAGATTTTGGTTGGTTACACTAATAAGAAGAGGTAAAATTGTTAGAACTCATGGCAAATATCTTCAACAAAAACAAGCAATTGTCTAAGAAATACTCAGTGTAAACAACCCCTTACAAATGCGGTGAGTGCATCGCTTTAATTACACAAATAATGTCGATTGAACCTCTTTGCAGACCCGGGCTTAAAGCATTCTTACTTTAAACCAGCGCGCCTTTTAAATTGCTATTGTAGGTGCAATTAGGTCGAAAGCTAGAGTAACTGGGAAGAAAATACATTGTTACTTGGTAACGTGCTTTTAGTTTTGCTTTTGTTAACCGACTTCCCAAAAAGAAGGAGGTTCTATGTTCGACTTCATGTTTGTTTTTTTTTGTGTATGGTCACCGATATCTCCGTCAATTGTGGACCGATTTTGAAAATTATTTTTTTGTTTGAAAACGTATGTTCCGAAATTGGTCCCATTTGTTTCTGGTGGAGATCTGATGAAGAGCTTTGGAGATATACAACAGAACTCTTCAATAAACAACGGCAAATCTCTCGGGATTGCCGCAATTGCATGTCTGTTTATTGTTTATACCATTTCATAACATAACATCACGCCAGTACGCTCTTAAGGGGTACGCAGATCTCTCATTTCACCGGTTAAGTTCAAGTTTCATGAAATCAATTTTGGCGTTATAGTTACTTTACTAACTTTACTAACTAACTTGCCTATTAGGTAGGTACAACTAAAAAGCGAAAAATAAAAAAACTTTTTGCAAAAAAATACTACCGACTTCCAAATACAAAACTACAAAGTGAAAAATAACTTTATTTTTTGAAGTCGGTGTCCATAACGCAAAAAATTGGTACCTACGAAAGGCACCGAATTCAAAAAATAAAGTTATTTTTCACTTTGTAGTTTTGTATTTGGAAGTCGGTAGTATTTTTTTGCAAAAAAGTTTTTTTATTTGGCTTGTAAAAGTTATGTCTGTATTGCCAACGATTCTGTTGGCTACAAAATGAAATGAAGGGTATTTTTACCTTTTTGATTTCAACGAAGAAGAGAGTGAGAGTAGAATGTATAGAAAGGGGTTGAATACTGTGATATACTACTAAAAAAAGGTATACTAGGTTATAGAAAAGTATGGAAGTAGATATGTTACGCTTATCCAAAATTAATAAGGGCTGCCGTTTTTGTGCTCACTAGTTGGCGCCACTAGCGAGTAAGGTCCTTAAATATAGCTGTTAAACGTTGTTATTACGCGCACGGAAGCAAAGTTTGAATTCAAATCATTTCTAATGCCGTAGAAGTGCGATTAAATATAAAATCGAGTATGGCACAGTTTTGCGCAGCTCCTTTTTTTGGGAATAAGTAGAATACAAATTTTCCGAAAAATAAAACTCTAATAAAGCAGTGGTTGATAAAGCCCGTACCCATCTTAATCTTTCATTTTTGAAAAATATTCACAACAATAGAAAAGAAGTAAATAAACTCGCGCTTCAGGCCTAAAATCTATGATATTTGACGTTTTGAAGACCTCACTCTACACCAGCGCCCCTAGTGGCAAATCCAAACTCGGTAGCCCTCATTGGGATAAGCACAAGAGGATGATGGTATAGAGAGATGTCCTAAAGATCTATTATTAGTGGCAGTAATCGCTTTCCATCAGGTGAGATAGTGGTCAAGCGCGAGCCTATTGATAATAAAAAAAAAAAAAAAAAAGTAAACACGCAGGAGCGCCTGAAAGTTACGGGTCACTGCTACTATTGAATATCTGCAAAAATAGAGGCGTCATTGTGAATTCTACACCCTAAGGGTAAGGTTAAAATATGTATCTTAGCGACACCCATGTCCTTCACTATTTGGAAGCATCAAAAGCATAGTGAAACTAAAAGAGTTTGACTGCTACGAGAATAGTTTTAGGGTTTCGTACGAAAATGTTAAGAAAATTTGCCTTATGGCGCGTCTTCGCCTGTCTATCGCTCTATGTGTTCAGTTTTGGAATTAACAGGTGAGTTTTACAACAAAGTTCTTCACTGGTTATCTTAAAACATAAAAAGCCTGGAAAAACCTGACAAAACATTCTAAATGTTTTTTCAAATATAATTAAATCCCTGAAATGCTTCAACAACGCAGGATATTTGTCCCGAACACACTTTACGTAAGCTTTACACTTTACGTAGAGGCTAAATGTAAATTTCATTGTTCATATATTTTAGGGAACGTAATGGTAGACGAGAATAAGACGAGCTATTACGTACACCACGTCTTTATGGAAGCGTTGTTTCAAGAAATATTATTGTTAGAGGGGTAGGAAATTATTTCCTACCTGCGTTTCACAATAGCTTTAAGTTCTCTATTGGATCCAATACAAACTTACCGGTAGTCCCAAAATAATCCGTGATCTTATTCTAGATCTAGCGATATTTACGGTGGCCAAAGTTTAATAAAATTGGGATTGACCGACAGTGATATTTTGCATCGTTCACAATCTTATCGATGGTAATGAGAGGGAGATGTCAATGTGACCATATAAACTTGTGGTCTTTTATAATAAAGTTCAGTATTGTATCAGCATTCGTTGTGTCATTTACTCATCCGTACAGTAAAATGTAGCTTTGCCTAATAGAGCAAGATCCTAGAGCCCTTAACCGTTTCTAAGTGACAAAATTTAGAGGGCTCTAGAATCTTGTGAGCGAGTAAGGGGGAGAACGGACATAACATCTTTCCGGCCCCAAGTGTCACCTGCACGCGCTGAAAGGCGGCGGCTGTCATCTGACAGCCGTGGTGCTCCCTGCTAGATAACGAACGAGGCCATGGCGACCGAGCTGTGACGGAATAACCACAAACCTACTCGGGCGACTGGGTGGAAGAGGCTACAGCGGCCTTGGGATCCAAATAATCTCTAAAATGTCTGACGGAAGGCAAGGGGAAACAACTGCGGTTACGTTCCCAAGAAAGTCACATGAGAGCACAGATTAATGAGATACGATCGCCCTGCGAACCGATTAGCGACCGGCGCTGCGCTGCGTCCGGGGGCTGCGGTGTGAATTTAGCTACCGGCCATGGCGGGGTGGGAAACCAGGCCCTCCATGGAAATTCTACTACTGGATACTCCATCAAACTACGGCGTCTCCAGATGATAGGGACTTGGAATGTACGCGGCCTAAACCAACTTGAAAAACTTACCGTATTGGAGCGAGAAGTAATTAGAACCGGTGTGAACATCTGTGGTCTAAGCGAAACATATTGGAAGGGCAGTGGACACTTATTGACAGACCACCACGTTGTCTTCTTTTCTGGCAACGACATCAGCAGCACCAGCGGTGTGGCCTTTTTAATACCTATTCATATGAAAAATGCGTGATGGGATACGAGCCGATAAACGATCGGATTATCAGCATTAAGATAAAGGCTTCACCAATGAACCTTAACATAGTTCAATTATATACGCAAGTGACGAGTCAATCGAGAAGTTTTACGCCGAATTAGAATCTACAATAGCGAAGGTGCCCAACAGGGAGTTACTAATAATCCTAGGAGATTTGAACGCTAAGATCGTAGAAAACGCTCAGCAGCTGAGCAGAAGCGCGGGGAGATTTGGACTCGGGCAGCGGAATGAACGAGGTGAACGCTTAATGCAATTTACTTCAGAGAATGACCTGCTGATTTTAAATAGCCTTTTCCAACACCACCTTCGAAGGTTGTACACTTGGGTATCGCCCGATGGAAAAATTCGCAACCAAATAGTTTACATCATGATTCGGTCGCGATGGAGATCATCTGTGACAATTGCCCATAAGTTACCTGGAGCTGACTGCGGATCTGACCACCAACTTTTGATCTCTAAACTGAAGCTCAAGCTTACAGCAGCCAGAGTCATTAAAAAGCCGAGGAAGGTTGAAGTAAAAGATGTTCTGAGATTTCGTTCGATTGTCGAGCAGAACTGGTCACAGTGGTCCGAAGCGGATCTGGCTAACGAAACATCCGATGCACTATGGGACAGAGCTAAGTCATTCATTACTACAACTGTTTCGAATGCCACACTTCCAATTACAAGTCACAAAAGACAGCATTGGATGACTGTTGGCACCTTCAAGCTAATCGAAGAACGCAGGAAGATGAAAGCAGCGGCAGCTGATATCAAGGCTCTCAATAAAATGTCGGCACAAATACAGCGCAAATGTAGACAAGACCATAATACCTACCTACGTAATATGTGCAAGGATATTGAGTGTCATGCCGACAGGTATGAGTCCAGAGACTTGTATCACAAAATCTGTCTCATTAAGAAGAGTCTGTCGTCCAAAACCTGGGCCACCGAAGATCAGAATGGCCAAGTAGTCACTGATTTGGACAAAATTTCGGGAGTTTCGTGGAATTACTGTCAGTCCTTGTACCAAGATACTCAGTCGCGAAATTTCGCACCCACGGAACCTGTGAGTGATGTGCTCGAGCCGGATATTCTCGAGTCGGAGGTAAGAGCCGCTATCCAACATCTAAAGAATGGGAAAGCCACAGGAAAAGATGAGATCCCAATTGAAACCATACGTGCATTGGGAGAGCGTGGCGTTCATATCTTCCACATCATTTGCAACAAGATACGGCTCACAGGCAAATTGCCCTCCGAGTGGGCTCACACCGTCTTCACTCCCCTTAATAAAAAAGGTTTCACGAAGAAGTGTAGTAACTTTCGACTTATTGCCCTAATAACACACGCCAGCAATATAATGTTACACATAATAAACGAGCGACTGAAGGCATATTTGTCCAGAGAAATTGCGCCAGAACAAGCCGGATTTGTAAAAGGAAAAGGAACCTGTGAACAAATTCTCATGGTTCGCCAAATCATTGAGAAGGCTCGAGAATTCAACAAGCCGACATACATATGCTTTGTTGATTTCTCCAAAGCGTTCGACTCAGTGAAATGGCCAATGTTGTGGAAAACACTACTGGACATGGGTACAGATCAACACCTCGTGCACCTGCTCAGGGAGCTCTACGAAGGGGGAACAGCTTCAGTGCGGACAGATGACCTCCTCTCAGATAGTTTATATCCAAGTGCGGGCGTGCGACAGGGATGCATAATATCGCCATTACTATTTAACGTCTACACCGAGCTTGTAATGCAAATCACTCTCGAAGATTGGACCGATGGTGTTGTGATTGGTGGATGCAAAACCGTGAACTTGCGGTACGCAGATGACACCACTTTATTTGCGAGTAACGCTGACCTTATGGAGGAATTACTTCTCAGGATGGAGCGCATAAGCCTCACGTTTGGTTTGAGAATAAACCGATCTAAAACCAAAACTATGATCGTGGACCGCGTCAACGACAACTCGCCCGAAGTGACACGTATCGCAAACTGCGACGTGGTTCAGGCCTATGTCTACCTTGGGCCTTTGATCTCAAACAACAGCGGCTGCGCAGATGAAGTGAAACGACGTATGGCCATGACCAGAACTGCGGTGGAGAAGCTAGGAAAAGTGTGGAGGAATCGCAACATTACCAAAGCCACCAAAATCAGGCTCATACTAACAATTGTGTTCCCCATTTTTCTTTACGCGGCCGAGACGTGTACAGTGCGTGAGTTGGAAAGGGGGAAGATAAGATGCTCTGGAGATGTGGTGCTGGAGAACGATGCTCGGAATATCGTGGACGGATTTCCGAACTAACGTGTCCATACTCCAGGAACTCGGCATCAAACAGCGTTTGTCGAACTTAGTACAGTCGCGCATGCTGCAATACTTTGGACACGTCTCTAGGCGGGATGGTGACTCCATAGAGCGGCTGGTCGTACAAGGAAAAGTGGAGGGAACCAGATCACGCGGCAGGTCACCTATGCGCTGGACTGACCAAGTGAAATCCGCAGTAGGAAGCCGCATATCTGACTGCGCCAAACAGTCCGCCAACAGGGAGAGTTGGCGGTAGATCGTGCGGAGAGCTGTGTCTGCATCTACCACCGACGTGGACGCCTCAATGTGACCACGAGCGCTCTGCCAAGAGCGAAACTACAGAGAAAAAGAATCTTGTGAGACAGACATACCCTTCTCTTTTCCAGGATTCCTGTCAGAAGGTATACTCATGGTAGGTCTATGAGGATTCAATTATAACACTCAACACTGATCTTTGTGTCTCTGATTTGGCTGCAAGACATTGAGCAGTAGCTATTTTTGTGTCTATATTGAAAGTGACGATAGCGTTATATAATTGTCTCTGTCACTTGCTTACGTTTGTCGCATCGACCTATCTCGCTTACTCTATGCTGTATACTCGATGACAAACTGTTTATTGTGCAATGGTTGGCAGAGCCAACTTCAGAGAAAAAAAGATCTGTTGTGACTATTATACCACATTGTTAAATCTACTGAAAATCCACAGCATTTTCCTGTTAATTTATAGACGTAATTAGCGAATATTCTATGGCATGTGTAGAGAAAGCGAGTTACCTTTATTTCTATGATTTACCAAACTGTCTGCATAATGCGATGTCTAGAGTTTCTTAGTAAGTCTCCTAGAATCACACAGGTTGTTGGTAATATCCAAATCCCTATATTACCAACTCTTATCTAGTCTATAAATTTTATAGGGTACCTAACACAAATTTATCATCTTAGAAAACGTAATGGGTACTATTACGTATAAATAATATCAAGATTACTTGCGCCCGCTTTATGAATACCGGGTACTCTTGTAAAGTAATGGTTACAAAATAAATCTTGCTGATGAGCCCACCTGTTGTTGCTAAGCGTATTGTTTCAAGCTGGTAAGGCTGAATAGGTCACTATTATATTGTAAATGGAATCTACATTTAATATATTTTTGTTGCCATTCTCTAATAGGTCTGTGTGTAGGTTTTTTTAGAATTAGTTATAGATAAGCTGTTTTATCTTTATGTTTTGTTCTCTGTATTTTAAATGAAAATGATAAAATTAAGCATTGTTTTACTTTGATATAAAAATTGTAGTAGGATTAATCATTTGATATTTATAACACACTTTAGTTTAGCAAATAATTCTACTACAATTTTTTTACACACACAGTGTTGCACACGTGTACCTATAGACAATTTATTTTAGAATCTGGCTGATCATCGTTAGCTAGGATTTATGAGAACTGTTCTAATAAATAGGTTATGCCGCTGTTTTCACTTGCCCTTCTCCGAATTAATTTATTTTCTTCTTCCATATTTCTATATATTTGTTATCATCTAAGTAGTCTCTCTCTTTCTAGACATATCCAGCCTTATTAAAAAAAACTTATTTCCCTATGGACGCTTTGAATTAAGAATCTGCTGCTGTTTTTTTTTATAGATAAGGTCCTTTCCGTTAAACAAAGCATGCATTGTTGGTATTATTTACTCTTATTGCCACCCCCGTTCACACTAATAGGCAGGTAATGAGTTAGATTATCAATCTGCCGATCCTTCTCTTAACTAAGTTGGAGACGACTTCTAGTCTAACTGGATCCAGCTGAGTGCCACTATTTTATGATGGGCAGGATATCGCTATGTTAAGATAGTCACCCATCCATGGGCCAACTTCGGCAAGCGTTGCTTAACCTTCAAGATCGACTCGTGCGACTGTTATTATTTAGCCACGAATAAATAAGATTATGACTAGTAAAATATTCAACATATTGATAGAATGGTGTTCAGGCGAGTATCCACACATCCACACAGGCTGATAGCTAATGAGTCGTTTAGAGTAAGAAATAAAAGACCGGTTCTCAAGAAGTCAGTGTTGTAGTCGTAAAGATAGGTTCTAGAGCTGGTAGAACGGTCGGTGAAGTGATGTTCAGAGTCGGTGTCGATGAGTTAAACTGGAACATCACTAGCTCGTACGTCACTATTGTGCCGGCTACCTGTGGGTAAAAGTTGGATATGTTAATTTATTGGTTGGTTCAACAAATTACTCAAACCAAAGAAAGAAAGATCGTTTATTAACATAGATTCGTTTATTCCTTATCATCTTTGATTTTGCAGCTATATATATCACTTGATCGCTAATCTATTGAATAGCTATACCTGCGAACGGTTGTCATTTATCAACGTTATTGCTAAGGATCATAAGAGGGAAAAGTGATCGTAACTAATATGAGATTTCATAGTAATCTGATATTGAGGCTTTAAAATGGTATAAATAGACATTTAATAAAAAAAAAATTAGTAATTTTAATGCAGATTAAAATATTTGTTTTATTAAGCAACAAAAGTTTCTGAAAATATTGAAATAAACTAAACACACTCGGTTTAATTTTTCTAAAGTTGACATTTTGCAATTTTCTGTTTTGAAGCATATTTTACGTTTTGATAGGAACCTAACCAACCGTATTTACTTCCGAAAGCTGCCTTTAAAACGGACAAATAAGATTAAACTCACAGTTAAAAGTAATCCTCTGGTTACCGAGAAGAACTGTAGGCCACTTAACGCCACTTTGTCGCCGTTAACCTGGTCTAAAAACCTCTGCACCTGTGAAAGAGAATTTTTAATACTTTAAAACTCTTGTAATTATACCTTTGTAGGTATTTTTGCTGAAGTTTTCATCACTTCAATCTGCAATCCAATTCATGACACTTCTTTTCTTCACAACAATAATGTAATTGACATTATAAAAATTTACACCATCCAAGGTAGTCAACATGTGTTACCGATATATTTTGCTTTATCCGGCCAATCTATCAGAAACATATCCAAATACCGTTTTAAAAAGATTATATACTTTATAAAGTGACGAAACAAACTGCTTTGCTAAGTTAGCGATGTACTTTGTTTGATACTTAAAAAACATGCAATTATGCACTCTTTTTAGTTTTTTTCTAGATAGGTTCCAAAGTGGCAGTAAGTAAAATGTTCATAGCGCTTATCTAAACATTTTCGCCGTCAGTTTGTTTGTCGGGCAAGCCGAGCGTCGGATATCAACGCCGATAAGTGAGCGCTTCACAGCAACCGACCCACTTCTCTATCTATCAGATCATAGTTTCTTTGACAACATGCTGTTACAGGAATATACAACTACTACTACAGGTCAAAGAGTTTTCTTGCATTGTGTGGTGGAATTGGGTGGAATGTATTGGCATCAATCTTAATTCATCTCGTATTTTTCAAAGGGCTTAGAAAAAGCGTCAGTCTATCATCGATAACGACTGTCGAAAATGTATGGAAATGTCATGCCCAAACGATATTGTCACATAGGCAATACCGAATATTTGAGCATATTGATTTATTTTTTATTTTTGATAGGCTTGCGTTTGAATACTATCTCACCTGATGGTAAGCGATGATATGATGGTCGATGAGGCACGCCGTACGCTTGCCTAGAAGTAACCTATTCACTCTAACTATTTATTCATTATAACTAATAGAATGTCAATTTGTCTGAAGCAAAGATAGAATCAACGACGACCTTATCCATTTGAATTAGGAAGTAATTCACAATTGGAGATGCTGAAATACTGATTTACCTATTTGTTTTTGTTCCAGTGGTACCAGGCAGCTCTACACCGAGTGCCTGGTGAGGTACACACTTCAATAGCACTGTCGGTACCTTTTTTTTGGTACGATTATGATAGAAAATCGTATACGTTGATTTTGAGTTCGAGATTATGTGTACATGGTTGTACACATTTAAAAGAATAAAAAAAAAGTTAATTCAAAAAATCAAAAAACCCGACTGCTCAAAAAGCGAACTAAAAAGGTGTAAACAAGAAGAATGTTGTAAACAGGGGAACAAACATACATACATAGACTGATAAACACATTACCCTCCTTCGGCAGTCGGGTAATGACAAACAGTAGTAAACCGTCTTACCTCAACACAATACACCGGTGACGGCACATCATACAGCACGGGCGCTGGCACGGCAGACGCGCTGTTCACTTGAGAAGCTATCAGGGATACTGCCACCGACCGCGACAGAAGATACACCAGGGAGAAGAGGAAATATGTGGCTGCTTCATAGCCTCCTAATGGACCTGACTTGGAGACTACGATTCTGTAAAATAAACCTAATTAGAAAAAGGCAGTCGGCAAATGAGAGTTTCATCGGTTGGTAAAATCACAATGCATTTATTTTGGTTATCCAGACCAATCGAACGAGTCGAGACAATCAAACATATAAATTGACATACACAAACATCTATCTGTAGGTCATATAAATATTTTGTCAGCGTAAACGGCGTAAACTCACTAGAGTCTGAAATGACAATGGGTGTTCCTCATGGCTCGATATTGGGTCCATTCCTCTTTCTAGTTTATATTATCGATTTACCCAAATTACTACAAAATCAACCGAAGATGGTGTTGTTTACTGATGACACATCTCTGATATTTAAAATAGAAAGCAGTCACAAAATCTTGATGATGTGAATAACTCTATTCATCAGGTCCAAAATTAGTTCACGGCAAACAATTTGGTACTAAATGAAAAAGAAACCAAATGTATTAGATTCACATTGCCAAATGTTAGAAGTACTGAAACATCATATTGATTGGCGAAAAGATCGACTTTGTAAATCAAACAGTTTTCCTTGGCATAACTCTAGACGACAAATTGCAATTGGGTCATTGCAATTTGTCGTCTCACAAATAACATCTCTTGCGGGTCGGTTAAGCTCTTATGCTGTTAGAAAGATAAGACAGTTAGCGGATGTAGAAACCGCGCGTTTGGTCTATTTTAGTTACTCTCACAGCGTTATGTCATATGGTATTTTACTGTGGGGTCGAGCGGTTGATATTGAACCCATATTTATATTGCAAAAGTGAGCAGTCAGAGACATATATAAGTTAAGTCACCTAAAATCTCTTAGGGAATTATTTAAAAATATTAATATTATGAAAGTTTCTTGCCAATTCATTTATGAAAATAATATGTATGTAAGGAAAAATATATACCTCTTTAGTAAATAGACACAATTGTAATACGAGCAATAAAGATAAGTTAGATCAACCATCTTAAAGATTAGCTATAGTATACACTCATATTTATTTCTCTTTCTGACGTGTTAAATTCTATAACAAAATACCTTGTGATATATTAAAACTAAATGAAAGTAAATTTAAAACTTCAGTTAAAAGCACACTTTGTAAACAAGTATATTACAAATTAGATGATTATATTCAAGATAAGAATGTTTGCAAACTTGCTGGTCCTGCTCCATAGGGTAATCTTTATTGTAGACAAAATCTAAATTGGTAATTTATATTCCTATTCATAGTTTTTTTTTTCAGAAATTGAATCAGTGTGTGATGAAAAAAAAAATTTTTCTTCCTTCCCTTTCGTTCCGTTGTTGTTGAATTAGGTATTTTACCTATGTTTGCAATATTTGTAAGTATGTGAGAACCATGTTCCTATTTATCAAGTTAATCAATTTACCTGCAAATGCTTTTAATACTTTATACCTGTACGTAGTATAGTGTGTAGTGCTATTCTGGGTGCACCGTCCTCCATATGAATTTATTAATTTATGTACTTATGTAAATATTGTAAAACGTAGAGTAAGTATGGAGTTTTTTGTGCGTTCTTCTCCATAACAAGCTACTTTCCAAATGCACGGTGGTATCAATTTTTATTACCGACTGGCTGAACCCCATCAAAACTGGCTATCTACCTACCTACCACCAACCTATCTACCCACCTACCACCAACCTATCTACCCTACCTACGTACCCACCTACCTACCCACTTACCTACCCATCTACCTACCCACCTACATACCCACCTACGTTACCTACCTACCAACCTACTCACCGTTGCCCTACCGATCAACCTACCTACCATACCCTATCCTACGTAGCCCACTTACCCTAACCTACCCTACCTACGAATTTGTTAATCTATTTATTTGAATAAGAATTAATACTACAATACGAATATAATCAACTTTTGTTTTTACTAGCGATCTAATTAAATTTTAGAACACAAAAGCTGCTATTGCGACTTAACTATGATAGTTAGATATATTCTCTCGGCGACTTTTTTTGTAGGTAATAATAAGTACTTTAATAAGGAATTACATATTTTTATGTATCATCAATAGTTTTCTCAGCGTACGCCATAATACATTTTAAAGGCAAAATTTTGCTACTTTGAGTTATATTATTGCAATTTTCATAAAGATCTCTATTTTTTTTGAAAATTATTTATAGCCTATGTTACTTGGGAATAATATAGCTTCACATAGGTGAATGAATTTTTTAAATCGGTCCATTAGTTTCGGAGCCTATTCGGTAGCAACAAACACACAAAGAAACAAAAAAATCTTTCCTCTTTATAATATTTGTATAGATAAATTTAAATATAAATTTTTAATTGTTTGAAGTTCAAAAGTGCCGCTTATTGGCCTAGTTGAATAAATATATTTGACTTTGACTTTGGTGTGGGGAACATGCTTAGAATGCATGCAGCAGTAAACTGTTTACAAAACTTACTTTTTTAATTTATTACCGGTGCATTCTCCGGTACCCTTCAAGCCATCCCTGAAATCAACACATTAATTAATGTTACCGAAACTTGGGGAAATCATGCAATACTATGTCACGAAAATGAAAGCTTGATAATAATTATAATAAATCATTCGTTCCTCCCACAAAAGTTATTTATGACACATTGTGTCTACGTTAATTTTATGAAAGCTGTATACGTTGTTTTCTATGAAGTGGTGAGGGCGGGAACATTAGGTCAACGATAACGATGAAAATAAAATCATTCTTACTCCAAAGTATTGAACAGCTGCAAACAGACGAAGAAGAGATTGTTAGCGAAGGAGATGAAGACCACGCCGTTGATGACGCTATCTACCTTGCGTACGATCTGAGTGGCTCGGCAGTAGTCCTCACGAGTTACCCTCCAGAAGATCTCCGGTAAATACTAGAAGTAGAAAGATTACCTTCTTTATTTCATCAAAACCCATGTCTTGGGAAAACTAAGCGTTATTCCCAAAGGAATATTATACAAGGCCAAATTAAATTAGCTAACGAAACTTTACAGGCATACCGGTTAAAAATAAAAGATTTTCTATACGATTTTCAAATAATTTCATAAACTACTAGCATTTACATTGACCCTGTAATTTATTTTGCTTTGTCATTATTAGTTTCTCCTTTTAGTTTAGTTTGAACTTGCTTGATTAATTCTTCAACTAATATAGCATCATATTATGTACGTACTTATATAACTTGCCGTTGGAATACTACCCTTGGCCTTGGAGAACTAAGCACTCAGTTACGCTCACCGATAATCTTCGCTAATCCCCTGATAAGAGTATTAGACTGTCTGGCTGCAGTAACATTAAGTGGCAAATCCAATGGATTTGACTCGTGAGGTCTGTGAGGGGCTTTATAACTTCAAAACGAAGTTTTTTTTGAAATTGTGGTGGTTAAAATCTTAAATTGAATGAAAAGTGAATGTGCATGTCTGACCAATAAAAAAATTGGGTTAATTAATTTTATTTTGCACTACAAAAATGTCACGGGGGCCATCACAAAAATGTTGTATCGTTATCGTTGATAGAATAGCAGTTGTCAAGAATGGCGGTTGTCGAAATGCCAAAATGTAAGGAATCGATCACGTGACATTTCGATAGTGCTTCCTAATTTGACCATTGATATTTGTCCATTCGCTGTCGCGACGCTTTCGCTGATAGAATGTCACTTATCTGAACTCCATTTGAAATAACATTAGAAATTCAAAAATAAAATTAGAAATGATGGATATCGAAAAAAGAAAATCAGTAATCAGCCCGCCCGCCTCAAAGAACATAATTAAATTAGTCAATAATGTCAAATTAATTTTATTTATGAAATATATACAAGCCGAATAATATATATAATTCGAAAAATAAGAAACAGGTTGTTTTTTATCTGTGTGTTTTTTCGAATTAGAAAATCGGGTATCTATCGATAACGATAATGTAATTAAAATTACAATGAGTTATATTGCAGTGATGTGAACATGGTTGAGTTTTAGTATCGAAATTTTTGAATGACCTATCCAACGAGAGAGAGAGAGACGAGAAAAAATAACATTCCCACTTTACGTCTATATGAGCAAGACAAAAAAAAAATTTTTTTGTTCGTGTTTTATTTTACCGCTTTTTCGGAATTATTAATATGTATATCCGTGCCAAATTATAGTTTTCTAGTAATTAGAGTCTCTGAGCTAAGCTGCGGACGGACAGAGCCAAGCTATAAGGGTTCCTTGTTGACTTCGGAACCCTAAAAAGGGGGGTAAAAGCGAGAGCAATACTCTTTCATTTTGCGGTATCGGCACTGGACATCAAAAAAGCAAACCGAGGGTCCCGTACAAACAGCTATATTCACCAAAATAATTAGGTAAATATATTTATCTACTTCGGTTTCGTTATATTCGAAGTACAAAATTGACAGCGGTTTCATTATGATACCCATAACGACATCGGGTTGCATTATGCGAATCGTCATAAATTCTAAAACACAAGCAAAGATATTCTGAACATACAGCCAGGTACCTATAATATTACTCCGAAATCGAGACAATGTAAATGATGTTTTTAAAAATGGAACAAGTTTAGAACAAAAGTATCGTATACTATTTGGCTGTTGCGGCTACAAGATCTTTGCCTTATACCTAATAAAGACTAAATAAATAAAAAAGTGGACGCGTGAAAATCTTCTATGTGAAATTTTATTCCAAATTTAATTAAAAATGTCTTCAACATCAAGTGATATTGAAAATACTCCACCAGATATGACAAATAGAGCAGTTGCGGCTACAAATAATTAACTACCAGAAAAATCAAGACATGTATATGAGAAATATTATGAAGATTTCGTGATATGGCGGGAACGTAACAATATTTGTCTATATCTGTGTTTTATTCCTTCCTTCGTAGATAAAATCTTGTATGCAACTGTACGTTATTGGTCTTTTAATAACTCGTGCCCACCTATTTCGGTACGCGCTACGCTTGTACCGAAAAATGGCACTCGTATTAAAAGACCGTCCATAACGTAACAGTTGCATAAATAGCTATTATCTACTACGGTTTCGTTATATTCGAATTACAAAATTGACAGCGGTTTCATTATGATACCCATAACGACATCGGGTTGCATTATGCGAATCGTCATATGTTCTAAAACACAAGCAAAGACATTGTGAACATACAGCCAGGGCTATAATATTACTTCGAAATCGAGACAATATAAATGATGTTTTTGAAAATGGAACAAGTTTAGAACAAAAGTATCGTATACTATTTGGCTGATGTGGCTACAAGATCTTTGCCTTATACCTAATAAAGACTAAATAAAAAATTAAAATAAAGTGGACGAGGAAAAAAAATCTGAGTAAAATTTTGTTCCAAATTTAATTAAAAAAAATTATCTTCAACATCAAGTGATATTGAAAATACTCCACCAGATATAACAAATAGAGCAGTTGCGGCTACAAATAATTTACTACCAGAAAAATCAAGACATGTATATGAGAAATGAAATACTTAAACACACTTCCTGAAATACTTATTTGTCTATATCTGTATTTTATTCCTTCCTTCGTAGATAAAATCTTGTATGCAACTATACGTTATTGGTCTTTTAATAACTTGTGCCCACCTATTTCGGTACGCGCTGCACCCGTATTAAAAGACCGTCCATAACGTAACAGTTACATAAATATCTATTTTAACTTTTCCAAGTACGTTTTATAAGTTGGTCGATTATTACTTGTAAACTTGTACTTGGCTGTGATAGTTTTCCTTTTTATTTCATTGTATATACTACTGCCATGAAATTTTTCACTTATCCAAAAGTAACCGTTTAGATGGCACGGGGCGGGGACACTTGACTCTTACAAAAAATAGCAATTAAATTACTAGCTTAATTTTACGCAAACGGATCTCTGAATCGAAAAATGGTTTCAAATACCCGTAATATTTTTAAATGACCTATCCAACGATACTCCACACCATGGGCTAGACGAGAAAAAATATCATCCACACTTTACGTGTACAGGCACTAATTTCTACATTTTTAAACAGTTTCTATTTTTCGGCTTGGGCTTCTGAAGTACATCAATTAGACAATGGATTCGATTTGCAATATGCAATGCCAGCCTTCTCCTTAGACACTAAAAGAGATAACAGGGAAGCTAGATAAATCTACCCTCGCAGTACTTACATAATAAATATGGAAGCAATATAAAACTTACCTTGCCTTGTGCTGCCAGTAGCTTTTTGTTGACCTGGTCCAGTCGTGACGTCAAGTAGTAGCTCATGCATATCACAAACAAGTCCGAGAAGTTCCATATAAATGTTGATTGGAAGTGAAGGAACTGAAACAAAATACCATTTCAAAGACAAGTAGGTTAAACCCAGCGGATTTCAAATGACCTTGTGCATAGACTCATTATAATTCCTGAAAGGCCCAGACGAGCGATAATTCTCTCTTTAAAAGCAGCATATTAAGGAACATCAATATCAGAGGTTTTCCCAGTCATTATGAAGCAGAAAGTAGGCATTGTTTTAAGGCTGTGAAAATAAGGCGTTCTTTTTTTATAAATCTATAGGGAATCCCCCTCTTGGCATACATTTTTAAGGCATAATATTGTTTGGGATAACGTTTTCGCATAACATTTATTAGCGTTATTATACTGTAAAGAGTAGTAATTATAGAGTAAAGAATAGCATAACTGTCATTTAGTCTAATTTGTTTTGGCATAATTTGGAGTTGTATACATTTTTAAGGCATCCTATTTTATGCACCTGTAAATTAAAAACATAGGTGTTATGTACTTTATTGTATTGGGTTAGATTAAGGTGCGGCAGGGGTGGCCCTTGTGCCGCGAACCTGTTTATTTTTATATGAGTTAGGTTAAAACGGGCTGGTATCCGCAACTCCACGACCAAGCAGAGTTATATCGTAAATATCATTATGCGTTTATAACGTGTAAATGTCATTATAAGTTTATAAAATTAGGCTTAGTACAATTATGCTGCATTATTATTATGCTAACAGTATTTATGGCATTTACATTATGGAAAAACACAAACATTAAATGCCTAAAAATATTATGCGTAATGATCATTCTGCTCAATTTCGTTATTCCAATGTAAATTATGATTATATATTTTATGCTTATCATTAGTAAACGATATATATGATATGTTATTGTCCTAATGTTAGGCTAAGTTCTTCACCATAGCCTTCCACCCTTCTCGGTGTTTTAGCTTCATTTACCTGAGTAATAACGCCTAATACTGTAGAATACGGCAAATAGTTGAAGACCCATGGATAGAATTGTGTGACGAACCCCTGGTAGGTATCCATTTTGGGGTAACAAGCTACGGCTCCCGCGTATGCTGAGAGCAGAGACAGGATGTGTTCCACTGCAACAAAATATCAGCATCATTATTATTCCGTTTATTTGCTACGAAATAGGAAAATAGAAGTCGTCAGGAAGTTGGAAGTAGAACAGGGTCCAAGCTATCGGTACTAACTACTGATAACTTATACATACCTACCAGCTATGGAAACAGCAACCTCCTCACAATCTGAACCGTATCGAGTAGAAACTGCATTCTGTGTGAGGCCCTTGATCCAACCGCGGAATGACAGGTTCGACAGATAGTCGTTAAGGTTTTTGGCCATCATGCTTTTGGGCGTAACGATAATCGCCACAATGACTGCAGAGCCCTCATTCTACATATCGATCACCTCGTGTGCTAAGACGAAATATTTGATTTGTTTCTCTTACTCATCAGCTTTCACATACTAGTCATTCTCTCGCCCGTGAATATAGCGCTTCAAAATACAAATAACTTAAACACTAGGTCCACAAAACTCAATATCCTACTCACTCAAAGCCAATAACAGTACAATAGCACAAGTAATATTGCACTTCCTGGTGAGGCTGCAGTCGAAGTTGGGGTCCATGTCCTCTGCCTTGGCTATGTGCTGGACCATTTCCGGCCAGCGGCGAGCCACTTGGAAAAACATCAGCATCGTCATGCAGGTCGTCACGTAGAAGATAACTGGCGCTGGAAAGAGAACATATATAAGAATAATAGTGTTAGAGGATAGGGCAGCATTCAGTTTCACTAAAAATAAAATTGTAATGTAATGCAACAGACTTATGGGCTGATCGTTACCTCTCGAAGGATACTATAAAAAAACTGCCATGTCCGTGCCGGGCCACGCGCAGTAATAGGGTTCCTTAGTTGCATAATAATGCGGACTATGAAGAGGGTTTTTTGTTGTTACATGAACATTAAAAGGGTTGAAGCGCCTCACAAAGTCTAGCAACGAGCCCACATAGGACAATGGGTAACTGAAGAAGGAGTTATAAAATCCAACTTCAGAAGTGAAGTTAGAATAGTAGATTGTTGCATAGAGCGCAAAGTGAGTTATTAACGGACGAATGTCATGTTACTACGAGACTAAATTAATATGAGTGCATTACTTACTCACATTAGCAAGGTGCGTAATCTACTTTTCTTTCAACTACTCATCTACCTATGATAAACTTATACCTACTCAAAATAAGAAGTCAAGTTAATGAAAACAAAGTTATCCCGCAACGTTTGCGGCAAAAGGTTATTAATAATTTCATTTGCATCTATTTTTATATTTTCTGGAGTTGAATACATATCTCTATCTATTAACATTTTTTTAACTTTTCTAGCTAAATATGAATTATCAAAATTGGCGAAAAACAAATGGCGCGCATTTTGTACCATTATTGCGCGCCATTTGGTTTTTTTTATCAAATCGATTTCATTCAGCCGATTTTTATTTTCAGCCAGTATCTTTTTGATCTACTTTTATATTAAACTTAATGGGATATATTAAACGTCTGTGGTAAACTTATATCTAAATAAAAAACTGTGTGTTAATGAAAAACTGTGCAACAATGAGATTTCATATAACATTTCCGCACTGTTTTGGTTATAAGCAAAAAATACGTAAAACATACATGCTATTCTTATCTCCGAGTCACGGCTTAAGCCATGTCTCCCTTCTACTAGTTACTCTCTGCCCGGCTTTGTGCTTATTAGAAACGACCGGATTGTTGGTGGTGGTGGTGGTGTTGCCATATATCTCCGCTCTCATATTCCTTTCTCTATTGTCAATGTGTCAGCGCAGCCACCGCCATCGGGTTCTGGTGAGCATCTCTTTCTAGAGGTCGAGCTAAATCGTTCTAAATTACTTCTTGGAGTTTACTATTGTCCCTCATTACTTGTCAATTTCTTTTCCTCTTTCGAGAAGCTCTTAGAAATGCTTACCCCTTCATACAGTCATAGCATAATCATGGGTGACTTTAAAACTTGTCTTCTGAAGAAGGATCATCGTTCTTCTTCCCTTACTAATGTTTCAGTTTCTAGTAATCTTTCCATTCTTCCGCTTAGTGCTACTCACCATTCCCAAACTCTACTGCTTCACTTCTTGACTTGATTTTTGTTTGTTTTGTTTTGTTCAGCCGATGCCTTTTCTTATCACGGTTTCATATTTCTTTCGTATGAAATTCGTCCACCTAAGGATAAAGCCAAAATCTTCATGCAACCCAATTTTGGAGGTATGAACGTTGCCAGTCTTTGTGAGGATGCCAGCAACATAGATTGGTCTTATCTATTTGCCTCTGCTTCAGTCGATGAGCAAGTTATTATGTTCACCACTAAGCTTGTTGAGCTTTACGACCATCACGCTCCTGTTCGGGCTGTGAAAGTGAGACATTTGCCGGCACCATGGCTTACGGATGAAATTAAAAATGTCATGAATAAAAAAGTTACGGCAAAGTCGAAATTTAAGCGCAACGCTACTGACGCTAATAGGGAAAGATATGTCTCAATAAATAAACACTGCAATAAGGTGTGTAGGAATGCTAATCGCCAACATATTCACGATTCTGTCCAAAATGGGGACGCATCCAAAGTTTGGAAATTTCTAAAATCATTGGGGTCGGTAAAACCCGGGAGGAGAATATTCCTAAAGATGTTAATATTGATGCAATGAATAATCATTTTACTGCTTCGTCCAATTTTGATAGGACAACTAAATTAAATCATCTTTCATCTCTTCCGACTCCCAGTTATTCTCCATTTGTTTCTTTCCAATCTCATGGAAAGAAGCTCGAATAATTCCTTTACCTAAAGTTACCTTTCCGCAAAGTAAGAGCGCGTAGGGTTCGTGCGAGGAAAAGAGCTTTTAATTCAGCCACCAAGTTCTGCAAGCGGGTTTTGCGTCGGGCACGTTTTGACCATATTGGACGTATTGGGGCCAAGCTGGCATCGCACCCTCCGGGTAGTAAACAGTTTTGGTCCCTGTCTAAAGCGGTTGAATCGAATTTCTGTCGTCCCACTTTACCTCCAATGCTGAAACCTGATGGGTCGCTGGCTCACTCTGCAAGTGAGAAAGCAAATTTATTTGCATCTCTGTTTGCTAGCAATTCACGTCTGGACGCTGGATCCAAGCAACCACCTACTGTTCCTCGTTGTGACTCTTCGATGCCGGAGATATCTGTGCACACCAAAGAGGTCCGAAGAGTATTGTGCAGTCTAGACGTGAACAAGGCCAGCGGGCCTGACGGCATTCCAGCGAGAGTACTGAGGCTGTGTGCGCCCGAACTTTCTCCTGTGTTGACACGCTTGTTCCGCCTCTCTCTTGTAAAAAGAACGGTACCAAAGTCCTGGAAGCTTGCAAATGTGCAACCAGTGCCCAAAAAAGGCAACCGTGCAGACCCTGTCAATTACCGTCCAATCGCCATTACCTCCATTCTGTGCAAAGTTATGGAAAGGGTACTGAACAGTAAGTTGCTGACCTACCTTGAAGACAATAATCTCCTCAGTGACCGTCAATATGGCTTTCGCCGGGGACGGTCTACTGGCTATCTTCTTGTGTATGTCACGCACTGCTGGGGCGAAGCCATCGAGAGACACGGCGAAGCACTTGCTGTTTCGCTGGATATCCCGAAGGCCTTTGACAGGGTCTGGCACGCAAGTCTACTTAGTAAGCTTCCTGCGTATGGCATCCCCGCTGGTTTTTGTAGCTGGATATCAGACTTCCTTTGCGAACGGTCGATCCAAGTAGTCATAGACGGCTGCTCCTCTGACCGGCTATTGATTCCGGAGTTCCTCAGGGGTCTGTTCTCTCTGCAACTCTATTCCTGCTGCACATCAATGACCTACTTCAGCTTGGTATTGTTGGGTACGCAGATGACAGTACTGTTTCAGAGAGATACCTGTCCAGCGCAAGAACCAGCGTGGATGAAGTTCGTTCCATGAGAGAGACTATGGTAGAGCGGACAGATTTGACCTTAAGCCTTGTCTCCCAGTGGGGTGATGACAATCTGGTCTCCTTTAACGCCACCAAAACACAGGCGTGTCTTTTTACCGCTAAAAGGAGTCTTTTCGATTGGACGCCTACTTTTCGGGGTGCGTCTGTTCCAGTGACTGATCGGCTTGAGCTCCTAGGCATGGAGTTGACATCCAGTCTTAACTTCGGCGCCTCCATTGAGTACAAGGCCCAAATTGCGGCAAAAAAACTGGGCATCCTAAATAAGGTGAAGCGATACTTTACGCCTGGACAGCTTTTAACCCTGTACAAAGCGCAAGTCCGATCCTGCATGGAGTATTGCAGCCACCTTTGGGATGGCTCAGCAAAGTATCAGCTTGCCGCGCTTGACTCGGTGGAACGCAGAGCTAAGAGGCTCATCGGTGACATTGAACTGGTGGATACCAAGCTTCACAGCTTGGCTCATCGCCGCAAGGTTGCCTGCTTGTCGGTCTTCTACAGACTGTATTTCGGTGAGTGTGCTCAAGAACTACACGACCTCATCCCACCAGCCCCCTTCTACCATCGGACATCTAGACGCACTGCAAGTTACCATCCCTACCTTGTTGCCATTCCACCAATTCGCACCAAGCGCTTCCAAACATCCTTCATAATGCGCACAGCGAATGAATGGAACTCACTACCTGCGTCTGTGTTTCCGAACGCATTCAACCCGAATCTCTTCAAAGTTAGAGTAAACAGGCTCCTTCTGGGTAAGCTCACTCCATCGTCGACTCTGTCTCTGTCACCTATGACTTAGACTAGAGTCAAGAGCAAACCCATCTCAAATAAAAAAAAAAAAAAACCTAAAAAATCCAATCCCACATCCTTTGCCGAGTATCGCCCAATATCTGTCTTGCCATTCCTATCCAAAGTCCTTGAACGCTTAATTCACAACCAAATAAGCGCCTTCCTCTCCAAAAATAATCTCCTTAACCCCTTCCAGTCCGGCTTCCGCCCTGGTCATAGCACCACTACAGCGCTTCTGAATGTTACTGACGATATAAGGTCTGCCATGGAACTGGGAAATCTAATGGTTTTGCCTCTACTAGATTTTAGTAATGCCTTTAATACTGTGGATTTCGATGTTTTGCTTGGCATCCTTGGCTCTCTTAACATATCTCCAACGGTAATTGAATGGTTTCGTAGTTACCTGTTCGGCCGCCGACAACGTATTTGCATCGGAGAGACCTTGTCTTCCTGGTGTAGTACTTGTGCCGGGGTACCATAGGGCGGCGTTCTATCTCCCTTACTTTTCGCTGTTTTTATTAACTCAATCTCTAACGAATTAGTTTCTTCCTACCACCTTTATGCAGATGATTTGATTTACTCACGAGCTCATCTTGGAAATCTTTCTGAGGCTATCTCGATCATTAGTAGTGATCTGGCCCGTATATGCGACTGGAGCAAGAGGTTCGGACTTATGGTGAACCCTATAAAGACGCAAGTTTTGGTGGTGGGCAGTTCAAGAACGGTCTCAAGGATCGACTGGACGACTCTACCCCAAGTTTCTTTTGACAATTCTGTTATCCCTTTTAGCAAGAAAGTTAAGAACTTGGGTATATTCCTTGATAAAAGCTTCTCTTGGACTGCCCAGCTACAGCTATTTATTTACCGCAAGCTATTCGCATCTGTGGATTATGAGAAGACTGCGTAATTTTCTGCCGACTGCAACCAGGATTGCGCTTGCACAATCTCTTCTGCTACCCATCCTTGATTATGCTGATGCCAGCTAACTTGACCTCACCGAAGTGCAACTTGATAAACTTGAGCGGCTTCAAAATGTCTGTATAAGGTTCATATTTGGTTTGCGCAAAATGGCCATGTTTCTGCATTTCGTGTGAAACTCAAGTGGTTACCAATTCGCCATCCCCGGAATGCTCATATTCTTTCTCTCCTATATAATATTCTCTTTCTTCCTTCTACCCCTCTTTATCAAATGAAACGGTTTCAGTTTCAGTGTGACTCACACCTGAAAGTTCTTAAGTCATCGGATAATATGAAACTTAAAATGCCAATGCATTCCACTACCTTCCTAGACAAATCTTTTACTGTCCAGGCCGCTCGTCTATGGAATGCATTGCCTGTGACTATAAAGCGCGCGCAATCACTGCCTGTTTTTAAGCGACTTGTGAAGGAGCACTACTTGTCACTGTGATCATAATCTTGTATAAGCTGAATTGTTTTCTTGTCTGTATATTAGTTGTATGTATGTATTTATGTATCTATTTTTTTTTTTTTTAATTATTCAATGATAGGTACAAACAACCAACGTAAATAAGCTGCAATAAATTATCTATATGAAGGACGTCAATTGTGAAAGGAGCCGATACGAGCGCGCGTCAGAGCTACGGGGAATGGTATGGTTCGTTCCTGGATCCATGCACGCACGTTCCTTGTTTCTTTCTCTTTTTAAATTGATAAAACGACAAACGCAATTAAGTTAATAATTGCAACTAGTAAGAATACCGCCATCTATGGTCGGATACCGGGATTTGATTGGCAATCGAATCTAGTTTGACTTTAGATTACAAAACGTCGAAAATAACATTAGCACAAAATAGACTCCTCCGCGCACAACCACCGCGCGCCGCTGGACCGGTACTGCCCACGACTCCGCCTACTCCAATGCGTTATTCGAGCTAAAACATTATTAATTTAGAAATCATTATAATTATGATTTTATTTTTGTATATTTTTACATGACTCATAAGCATATATTTACTACCTGGTTTACACAACTAACAACGTTATTTAAGTAATTTTCAATGGCATAAGTACAAATTTTTTGCTGTTCCAAGTACAGTTTTTATGTTGGTCGACTATTACTCGTAAACTTGTAAAGCCTACTAAGCTGTGATAGTATTCCTTTTAATTTCGTTATAAATACTAATGCCGTGAATTTTTTCACATAGCTAAAAGCAACCACTTCGCTGGCACGGGGAGGGCACTTTACTCTAACAAAAATTGCAATTTAAAGCTTAATTTTACGCAAACGGATCTCTGTATCGAAAAATGGAAATAACAGACCTGTAATATTTTTGAATGACCTATCCAACGATACCCCGCACCATAGGACACACGATAAAAAAAAAACATCCCCACTTTACGTTATAGGAGGTACCAGTTTTTTTTTTTTTGGTGGACTGCTAGCAGTTCAATCAGAGTGACTGGCAATCAGGCTACTGCTTAACCGGGCGATCCTGTGGAGACTAAACTAGAGCCTCCACTCAAGCAATTGTAAGATGAAACTGCGATAACTTATCTTTATCCATAAAGATCACCAGCTGATTAGACAATAAGAAATATTTTGTTTTGGGGTAAAGTTCCTGTCCTGTCTCTAGTAGACCATTAATAAAGCCTCCTATATGATTAAAAATAACTAACAGGCAGATTATCAAACCAAGCACATTTCAAGATGCCCTCAAAGTTGTATAGAAAAATATTCTATTTTGTACTTACAAGTGCCGTTGAGGGAGACATTCGACTTGGCTAGTTTGTTGACACAGAGCACTGCCATGAACATCTGACCGATGATCGACAGTAACGAGTATACACACTTCCATGACGTTTTCACAAACCTGAAACATACAGACCAGATTGCATCTTAATACGCACTTTAACTTGGGTACCTGTAGTGCCACTTTCACTTTTTGTATCCTACAATCATTTAACTAATTTATAGGTGGTCAAGTTGCTAATCGAAACCCATAGCACTGCTTTTGTTTTGTTCAACACAGCTTCTCATAATGCTCCTCTGTAAGTAAACCCGGTCCCCATTTTATAATGACTAAAGTACTCGATTGAGACTTTTTCCAATAAGCTCTAAGGTAGAAGCTCTTGAGGATCTCTAATCTTACTTGACATTACTGGCGACATTGGCAAAGACGCCAACGAAGGGAAGCAGGGAGAACACTTGGCCAATAATAAGGGTTGCTCTCAGCGCCTCAGGAAAGGTTGTGATGCTCTTCCGAGAGTTGGGCTTAGCTACGTCGACCTTGTTTTCTGGAAACGAGAAAATTTTGTTGACATTGGACGGTTTCGTATGAGATACTAACAATTATTCAAATAAAATTTAGTAGTAAAGGCAGTTTTATCGCAGCCAAACTTTGGATCTCTGCGAGCGTCTTTGTTCCTAATCACCTTTTAAATCTGTCTTTAAAGCAAGATGAATAGGTATCCTCTAGGTTCGCTAGTTCTATCGTTGATCTTATCCATCGCTTTCCATCATGTGCAGGTGAAGTAAACCAGTACTTCAATAAATAAAAATAATTTAAAAACCTCAATAAGATGAATGAACGAACATTGAATGCACGCTCACGTTAATGGTCTAGTTTATAGATTTATAATACGTGGAATATTAATTTTAATATTTTTAAAATAATATTTTTTGTTTTTTGTATTAAGTTTCAAACAATATTTTTTTCAAAATACCAAGGAAGATGTACATATTTTAAGCAAAATATTACGCGACTTTTAGACCGCCCAATGTAGTTAAGGTGGCAATAACATCACCGAATTTTAAACCGATTAGTGATTTGCAAACGGATCACATTATTATAAATTAGAAGAATACCTACTGCCCAACAACTGCAGAGGTGCCATGTTGACTCCTCAGAACCACAGAGCACATTGCAAAAGTGCAAACGAATACCAGTAAACCTGCATTATAATACTACCTAATATTGAAGTTCGAGTATCTACACACTACTGTCATAACATTTTAGCACCCATTATAAATTATCCAAACATTATGGAAATGTTGTTCCACACCCGAAGCACATATTTAAGGTCGGGAACATGTTTTGTTTTTGTAAACACGGGTTAAGTGTTCTGTTAGGCTGTTGTCCTTGTAACTTGTTATTAGAAGCCGAAACTGAACGTGCTGGTTTGAGAAAGGGGAGGGTGGTGACACAGTGTAGTTATTATATCTACTCGAACCAGTATATCAAGATTATGAGCGGGTGTAGTAAAACATTGAAAAAAAGGTCTAGATTGTCAAATGTGTAATTGACTTCTGTGGCCATATCGCCCGCAATCTTGGTGAGAACTAATTCTTGCTGGCTAATTCGAGAGCAAACGACCTAGAGGAAGAAGTCCTAAATGCTGGTCACACGAAAGCCGAACCTCGTTGAACATTGAAGCCTCTGAAGCCTTGCATGTTGCCGACAGTAGAAACAATTGCGGAAGCATAACAAGGAGACAGTTTGGAATGATCTGCTCATGACCCCATCACAGGGGAAACGACGCAAGAAGGGAAGAAGACTTAGTACAGAGTGTGTATGGTTAAGGTTCATGAAGACATCTGAAAGTGGCACCAGAAGCCGAATACTTGTGTGGAAATCGGTTGTAGAGAAATGAAGACAATGTCATAAGCACAGTTTTAAGTGTGAATGTTAATGATTTTAGAAGTAGAGGAAGACTAAATAAACTATGGCTGGATTGTGTGAAAGATGATATAGTTAGCTAGGAGGTGACTATTGAGATTGAGCCAATAGTGATGTGTGGAAATTGGAAATAGATTAAAATACTGTGATGACCACAACAATTATTGGGATAGTAGCAAGAACATGTGTTTATTTTAAAATAGCAAACCCACATCACATGCTTTAAACCTAACTAATAGTTTTTGTAAAAAGTATATATATATACATTATGCATTTTGTTACTCATGCAGACTTTTTGCTGTCTGGTTTGCCACAATTTTGGTAAATCCTAAGGTTAATTATATAAAAGGAGAGTTATTTTTTTAATAAGTATGTCATGTTTTGATTTCTTTTATCTTTTTATATGTTTAACTATTACCTTGTAATAAGAGTTTTCTATTTTAGTTTCTATTATGTCGATAATATAAAATGCATGCTGTGGCCTCCTATAATTGAGAGAGTGCACTTGTCATTACTTCATATTGATGATTCATTGTATTTTTTGTGTACATCTTTCGTTGGAGGTCCTGAATAAATAAATTAATTAAACATCGTCAGAATCATTTTAAACAATTTTAGGACTAATAAACGTAACAAGTACGATACATCTCCGATATTAATTTAAAATAAATTATAAATAAAGGATAATTATTTGACAAATTATACATTTAATTTCGTAATTCGATTTAAAAAAAAAGCATAACTTCTTTTCTTAAATATTAACATATACTTTTTAAATGTGATAAAAAAAAAAGTTGATTAAAAATACAATAGGTTGAACACATTAAAATTGAAAATAAATAAAACATTAAAACTTGTGTCATAATCAGATGTTATATCAATACTCGTAATCAGAATTACACTACACCTTTTGTAGATGCTCGAGTTTAAACTGTTCTTGTTGTTGTTGTTGTCTATGTGAGTTGTTGTTAAATGAAATATTAGTTTTACCTCTAGATATATAACTTCTTGCATTCTTAAATCTTTTCCAAAGCTTTTCATTAACATTTAGTAAGGCTTTAATGCTCCTATTTAGCGTTAGAACTAGCTTCTCCTTATTCTGCGTCATCACTAGTTTGACATTTGAAATGACCTCTGTTGAAATGTCATAAGTTCAAAGATGTTGATCTACTGCAATAGTGCGACAGACTGTGGTGTTGGCGTGATATACAGGGAGCACGAAAACTTTGGTAGGTTATTGGTAACGTGTCAGTTATTGTTTAATAAACTCGTTGTTAGCTTTTGTTGATTTGTAGATGTCGTGTCTTGATAGTTTATCAGTTCTAGTACCTAGCAGTTTATTTCGAATTCATTTTTAATGAATCTACGATACTTTACTTTGTGTGATAATGACTACCCAAGCTCTGAATGCTCCTAAAGTCAATTGTGTATTTTGTATGCCTAGGTATGCGTGTCTTCATTATGGGAGAGGGAAACAACGAAACCTGAACAAACAATTTACTTGATATAGATTTAGTATTGTCATGGATTATGTGTTTGTATTATTTGTTTTTTGTTTCGCCACTTTTAACCGTAAGGTCAATGCGATAACCGATTGATATATTAATTAATATCTGTCTAAAAAGAACTGCCTAGCCTTTTCCCAATTATGTTGGGGTCGGCTTCCAATCTAACCGGATTCAGCTGAGTACCAGTCTATCTGACCTCCACAACCCAGTAATTGGGTAACACGAAACCCCTTGGCAAGACTGGTGTCAGATCTCAGGCTTCTGACTACTCTTAACGACTGTCAAAGATTATCAAAATGACAGCCGGGACCAAGGGCTTAACGTGCTTTCCTAGACACGGAGGAATCTCGGTATTTTGAAATGGTCACCCATCCATGGACTGATCTCATCAAGCGTAGTTTAACCTTGAAGATCGACCCGTGCGGCTGTTATTATTTAGCCACGAGCTGTCTTAAAAGAACAAAATGTCTAAAATAGCATAAAACTGTAATTTCTTCTTCAACTCACCCAAATCCATCCAACTGAAATACATTACACTGCTGCGACAGAATTAGGTGCTAATCATATCCCGGACTAGCTGTTTTGTAACACACCCGATTTATAGGTTATTAAATGCAGGTTCCACGCTAGAATAAACTTATGCCATAAGCTAGAAAGCTTTAGCTGAAAGCCCAGGCAAAAACGAGCTCTTATCAGCACATGGAAGGGGACCCGTGAACTCTATCCCTGGGGAGAAGAGTCTCCCCTAAGCCTCGCTCTGCACGGCAGCACGTGATCACTGTGCCACCGATAATCGGTTAATAACATGGCGTGTCGGTCTGGCTTGTCAATAAATTTTTGACAGTCGTTATCTTTGATCAAATGCCACGATGTCTAGAATCTAGATGTACCTAACTAATGATTCTGGCAATTACCCTCAAAATCCTTTCTCTAAATAGTATAAAACAAAGTCACTGTCCGCGTCTGTCGATATCATTTCTGTTTCACCGCCAACTTCTTCTAAAGAACTCTACCATAAATTGGTATATTATGGTGATATGATTTTCAATAATAGAAAGAGCAATAAACAAGAAAGGCGATCTGATGCCGGAGCGGGTAGCTAGTCCTGCTATACTACTATCCTACTTCCTACTATAATATTATAAATGTGAAAGTTTGGAGGGATGGATGTTTGTTACTCAATCACTTCAGCACGGCTGAACGGATCTGGATGAAATATTTCTCAAAGTTTGATTATAGTCTGGAATAGCAAATAGGCTATTTTTATTATCATCCCGGTATAATGTTCTCTTGGAATAAGAAATACTTTTCACGCGGGCGAAACCGCTGACAAAAGCTAGTGATATTATTAAATGTGAAAGTTTGGAGGGATGGATGTTTGTTACTCAATCACTTCAGCACGGCTGAACGGATCTGGATGAAATATTTCTCAAAGTTTGATTATAGTCTGGAATAGCAAATAGGCTATTTTTATTTTCATCCCGGTATAATGTTCTCTTGGAATAAGAAATACTTTTCACGCGGGCGAAACCGCTGACAAAAGCTAGTGATATTATTAAATGTGAAATTTTGGATGGATGGATGCATGGATGTTTCTTACTCAATCTCGCCAGAACGGCTGAACGGATCAGGATGCAATTTGGCACAGATATAGATTATAGCACGTAAGCTTTTTGTCCCGGCAAAATGTACGGTTGTAGTGGGACAACCAATGAATTTCACGTAGGCGAAGCCGCAGGCAGAAGCTAGTATTATATAAAAACTAGTATTTACTTTTAACAGGTATCCAAAAGGACATGTTTCTTCTGAAGCTTTTTAGTCCCATGTTGGTAAGGATCAATCTCACTGTGTGTGTGGGGGCCTCGTGTTTCAGAATACTTGTGTTTGCTTCTATCGTAGGACGACCACTAATGGCGGCTTGTTTACAACACTGTCGTGACAACGCATTAGGGGCCATCATGGTATTTTTCTAAACCGATTTCTACAGTTGATTAATGTGTTTTGAAGTGGATGTTTTTTTTATATATTGCTGATTCATTTTGTTTTGTGATTGGCTATTTTTTAACAGTTGATTTTAAAATATGATTCAATTTTATAAATATACTTCTAATGGGTACCTATACCAGTTTATATGATTGAAGATACTTTAGCCCAGTCTGGAATAAAATATTCAAAAATATTAAAAGAAAATCTATTAAGTAAATAGTTTTTGGTTAAAATAATTTTTTCGCACCATTTACCTAACTTACGTCTCATTTGTGATGCCTCGATATTTCCTTCAAGAAACAGGTTGTTTGACAATAAATAAAGTTTGGTAGGTACCTATAGATTAGATTATGTGAGTCAGCATTCTACCAGTAATTGGTCATTTATTTTGAATTTTAATGCCACCATTTATCAGCTGAAAATATCTGCCGAGATTTCCCACCCTCTAACAACCATTAAACATTCTAACATACGGGACCATCCTCAAAATCGACCATTAATTAGATGAACAAAGTGTTATTAGTTACCGAATACCAGTATTGTTTAACCGGTGCCTTTGACGTGAAAATATGTAGGTTAGTGTTTTAACTGCAATTTAGTTTGTTAGTTAATAAATTAAACCCTCGGTTGACATTGAAGCTGATAAAATTAACTTTTAAGATGGAAAAGTTATCGATTAGAACTTGATACCGTGTTTCGGTACCGCAGATTCAAAGATGAATGGGGATCTTTTAATTACGTATTAATATCAGTTTTCGACGAAGTGCTGATTCTAAAACTTCTGCTTAGAAGTTTCCTAATTTAAAGTTTTGTGGAAAATTGGTTTGGTTGTTAGATGATCTATGACAGTTAAAGAAATTCAAATGCATATAAGACCAATGTTAAAGAAATTCAAATGTAATTAAGACTAAGGTGCAACGGCCATTTTGCTGAAACAATCTAGAAAAAGGACATTGTCGTGTCGGGGGTATCGCAGACCTTTAGTTACTGGCTCGATATTGATAAATTGTAAATATCATTCTGTTTTCTCCAAGAATTCTTGGACTGCATATTATACAAGTAATATTAGATATTTATTGACCTATTTTCAGAAAATCAAACAATCCTGAAGAAACCTTGCTACTAAGTCATCTTATTAGGAATTGATAAATGCATTGAATGTGAGAGTATATGATGCATTACAAATGCAATAAGGAATACTATACATAACATGTATCTTTTCTCTCTAGCATTTATATCCAAGCTAAACCTTTCAGTAGGACGTGTGCTTGAAGAATGTAAAAATAACTAGCTACGGCCCTCGACTTCGCCCGTGTTACTAGTGTTTTTTTAGTGTTTCGTGGATCAAAAGTTCTAATCCAGGTCATGCTCTGCCTGTGTGCCAAGTATGTTTCATTCAAATCCCCTCAGCTGTTGAGCCGTGATTGATTAATGAACATCCGAATTCACAAACACACACATTCACATTTTTAATATTTGAGGAATTCTTCGTCAGTCTAGTAGTCAATAGCGCAAATCCTGAGCGTGGTTCCCCCCGGTGGGTTCCCGCATTGTTGGATCAGTAGCCGTGGTCACCCACGGTGAAGCGAAGAGGAACCCGAGGCGGTGCCGCTCGTCTTGGCTTTTGCCGATAAGCCGACGTCGTAGCGGCCAACAACTGGGTTGCGAAGCCGCCGCCTGGATGACATCGCAACTGAGCTGGGCCGCGATGACGTAAGTGTCCTCCCATACCTATATGATTTCGGGGCTGACGGTTGGAGGAGTATTGCGGTGCGTCGGTCTCCCTACCTTTCTCGGCCTGGACGGGGTCGGCACCGTCTGATCATCTGATGGCGGACGTGGTGAGGCCGCAGGGGAGGAGGAGTGTCGGTATAGCGTTGGAGTCCCACATAACTGAACTATCTCCCCATGGTAGTCAGTATACATGAGGATTTGAAGGAACAAAAAAAAAAAATGTTTAATCGTGGTGTTACTATAATAACAGCTCGGAGACTGGGTTTTGTGCCCGGTTTATGGCAATAGGATCGCTTGCTATTGTATGGGACCTAAACAAAACTAATACTTGTGTGTACATTTTTATTCTATTACCTACTGCCTTACTTCCTAACATATCTTTCAAATACAACAAATCGAAAACCTGCATTTATTTATAGTCACGTACAATTTCTAAGTATTTTTAGTTCGCGTGATCAACCTACAAATTATATCCCCCGCCCTTGACTAGAGAGTAGATTATTATCGGGTCAGCTACAAATTACTGTTGTTTATTTTGTATCCAATAGTAAAGGTGCTACAGTGTGAATTATTCTTGAGTACACTTTGGAATTAGGATAACTATCGAATTAGTGAGTTGTTGGGAAGTGATTGATTAAATTTGATTTTAACTAATAACTTGAATTTAATTTTGGTTGTTATTGTTGAGTAGAGAGTGATTGGTGATAATTTGATGAGTCAGAGAAATTAATGGTTTTGCAGACACTACGTTTAATTTATTATTTACAACAGAATGTAACTAAAACCGGCCAAGTGCGTGTTGAGCCACGCGCAGTAATAGGGTTCCGTAGTTGCATAATAATGCGGACTAAGAAGACGGCTTCTTGTTGTTTCATAAACATTTAAACGGTTTCGGCGGCTCACACAAACCTTTTATAAGTCGGTCGACTATTACTCGTAAACTTGTAAAGCCTACTTAGCTGTGATAGTTTTCCTTTTAATTTCGTTATACAGGGCTACAGTTTAGGTCGACCTAGATCCTAAGAGGTTGTATTTTCCATTAGTCCTGACTGATTTGTCTATGAAACACCGTACTACGAACTTAACCGTTTTCAAGATATTGCACATTGAAGTTTTTTTTTAAATTACCGATTGTTTGTCTATTTTTTTTTTTTTAATCTCAGAATTGCTTGAAAAAGATATCTTAGTTTCATTAGCTATCCGACAAGGTATAACAAGCTAGGGTATTATCAGAATTTACTAAAAAAATCTTTGATGAAAGGCTCCCAGGTAAAAAATAACGGTAAGTCAAATTTATCACTTGGGTCAGAAAATAACATAAACTATCCTAATAAGTACAAAATTACGTGTAATACAATTTTTACAGAAAGTCTTCGATTACAATTCACCACGTGTCCGCCTATGTTTCGCACACACTCTCATTCTGTGTCTTAATCCAGTTTTTACTACACCATTGTTAAATCCCCTCTTATTTAATTTGCCGCATCGATTATTCTCTGTCTCTTTCGGCCTTTTAGCTACTCTTTTAAATTATCGTTGACCGATAACCATCACATTTTGCTGTTGATCTGAAAATTGAACAAGAGATATATTTCAGCTTGAAAACAAGGTATGAAATGGTAGAGTAGACGACGGTAACGAATATTTACCTCCTGTTAAAAGTAAAAACTCGCTCTCCACGATGCACTCTCTTTTCTTAGCATGCTGAACTCTCTACATGATAAGCACTGAATATTAGAGAGGAGAAGCGATATTTTTTGTGCTTCCTTCCCTTTATATTTCACCTTATGGCTTATGACTGATTCGCCGAAGATAGAATAGATAGGGGAACATGAAGTCCAGACAAAGTTACATACAATCGAGAAATAGTGGTACAAACCGTAAAATCTTGCCATGGTAGAAAACAAAACCGCGGACATCAAGACGTTTACTTACCGATTGTAGAAATACCAAAATGTTTGGGTTTGACGTGGCATTTCTGTCATCATCACTTCAGCTGAAAGACGTCCACTGCTGAACATAGGCCTCCCCAAAGCATCACCACATTGACCGATCAGGTGCGGCTCGCATCCAGCGGATTCCCGCAACCTTAACCAGGTCATCGGTTCACCTAGTGAGAGGCCATCCAACGCAGCGTCCTCCGGACATTTCGGTAGCGCATAATTATCAATACCATACATTTTTTACTTTTCGACAATCGCTATTGCGGCAAGGATCTCAGTTTGTGAGAGGCTCAAAAATGACCCTTACACATATCAGGTTTCCGAAGAACAAATAGGTGGAGGTCTAATTTTGTCAGTGTTACAAAGACATGCTCCTACTTTGATTATAATAAAACTGTGTGCTTGTACCTATCCCCTCCTCTTCATCTAAGTTCTGCCATCTCAGTTCATTGTGGATATTGTCCAAGTTTTCTATGTTATTCATCTTTTCCTCCCTTAGCTGCGCTTCTGACAACTGAAACAAAGAGATAACAGATTTTCGCGACTGTTTGATGTTTTAAGATGAGAAACGTGGCAGACAAAAGACCTGTTGGCCTGACCCCAAATAAATTGGCAGAAGGGCAAGAAATGATGATGGATGTTGTCCAAAATATGCACCAAAAACTTTTTCGCTTGAGCACCATAAACTTTTTACATAATTTATTTATTTTATTGTACACCAGAATAGACAAGAGCAAAGGAAAAAAAAAATAAAAAAAAAACTTTTTCCAAAAAAAATACTACCGACTTCCAAATAAAAGCACTATCACAAAGGGAAATATAACTTATGGCATTCTGCCATCTCTTCCAGGCAACCAGGAATGGACAGTGATTGGCTGGACATGACATGAGGTTGTCAGTGGTGCAAATACAATTAATATATAGATACATTATTACATCATGCTTACCCCCGGTTTCTCAATACTCGATTATTGGGCTGTTAACGTAATCGACGAATAAATGGCGGTTATCTGCTGTGATTGGCTGTTGAAAATTCATTCAACCAATCACAGCAGATAAAGCGTGCTTGACAATTTGTAACATTCATACTGCGATAATTTTGCAGTGAGAATAATAACGTATAGAAGCCTTGTCTAGAACAATACTCGAGCGATATCGTGTGAGCCGAATATGTCTACGTTCCTCAAACGCACACAAATATAGCTTTTAGTGATATCATTTACCAGGCCGTTACACCCAAAAATATGGGAAAATGCACTACTATGTTGCTGGATCAAATCAAGACAAGTATTTTATGTCATCAGGAACTGAATAACATGAAGATGATGACCAAGTAATTAATACAGCACTTGATTTATGTACCTAATCAAACAATTACAGGAAAATAATAACAAACAAACTTATTCGGGCCGGTTTTTTTAAACTACAATAAATTACAACGGGAATTAACATTTAGTTTAAAAACACTGTAGGTAGCAGTGGCTATAACGACCATAATTTAGAGGGTGTAAATAAACATAGTTTAATTTGACGCACACATATCCTCTTATAAAATACCTAATACCAAGTTAGTTTCTCGAAACTGGCAAAATCTTATAGCGTAGGTAATAGGTATATCAAAAACTATATCTTTTTGCTAAAGAAAAATAAGAACAAAAAAAGCAATGTGGGAATTTTTCCTCACAAATAACTACACTATTTTGATAAGTTAGATTATTAGAATTTTATTTTGATGATCGATTTACGATCAAATAATGTATAAAATGTAAGTAATTACTTGTGAAATGTAATTAGATCACATTTTTTTTGTTTTCCTGAAGTGTTATGACAATTATTCACGCTACAACCTGTCGTTTTAAATTATTTACTTGCGAGCTGTGATCAACGGCACGTGACCTTGAGTACTGACGGCTCGCCGAGAGAAGTAAGCCACTATGGCTAAGTTTTAGTTGCCTCACCTTTTGCACTCGTACTATGTTTCTATGCGTTATTATTCTAAGACATCTTGACAGTTTCTGTATAATGGATCCACGATAGTATATTAATTCAAATGCCCAGACAATGGAGCCATGCAGGCCAAGATCAGTGTTGCAGTGGGCCAGTTCTTGTACTTGATTTTACCGAATGGAGAGCAATGTATAAGATCTGCGATGGAGCGAGCCAGCCTACAAAATACCTGTTCACTCTTGCTTTGAAAGCTCACGGCTTCATAGGCGGAGGGGAACACAGACGCTAGCAGAGGTTTTAAATTTCGAATTAACAGACGTAATTTTTTTGAATGCCTGCATCAAGTTCTAGAGAGTGTGAGTGTGCTATAAACTTATTGTTATCAGTAACATAAACAAAAACTTCACGCTTGTAAAAAGTCAATTTGAGTAAGAAATGCTCGAAGAAAAACTATTTGTTCTATGATTTATTTAGTTTAACAATTATGGTTTTACATTATTATACCTTGATTTCTTAATTATATAAAGTAGACTAGCTTCTGCCAGCAGCCTTGCCCGCGTGATAGTCGTAATTAGCCCGAGGGACATATTCCCAGGATAGAAAGATTTTTTTTATTGAGTTGTAAAATTTTACGACATGATTTTCGATAGTGTAGTTAATCAAATTAGTAGTAGGTAGTTTTGAAGTAGCAGGAACGTACATGCATTCAGTAAATGTTATTTCGAGTCCATCAAGTCCATGTAGAAAAGTCTTCACGTTTGTGTCGGTTTCTTCATCACTATTTATCCCTGCATCACCCAAAGGTCGACTGGTAGAAAATGTGCCTGTGGCATTAAGTCCAACTCTGCACGTTTATCTGCATGCAGTATTAAATTATTAATAATAATAAATAAATACTTCATAAGTTGACTGTTATTAAAATTACTTTTAGTAATTTATGGTGAAACATTTCAAATATTTGACTAAGAGTATTCATTACAAGTATATACGTATGCATACCTACTTATTAGTGTTATTTCAGTATTTCTCTTGCGCATGTGGATGATCACACAAACTTGTGTGAGTTGTTGGCATTACACAAATACATATTTAAGAATCTTATTGCGATGTGTGCTAGAAGAGCATGTAGTTACTGAAGACCGGGCTGGAGTAACCAGTTGAATGCCGTAATTACTGAAACAATTAAACAGTTAATTTGTCTCAAAGGGTTAAGTTAGCTGCTAAAGGTACAGTCTATTTAGATTGCAGTCTGTTATTGTATTAAAAAATCCAATGTTTCGGGGTATACAGGTGAGTTGTTATGTTTTCTTAAATTAAATCAATTAGTATTTCGCTTTTTGTATCTTGTATTTATTGTACTATATGCAAATGCTATGAGCCTTTCAGTTTATAATAAAAAAAATGCTAATAATTTAAATAATTACGTTTTAGGGACCAATCATTCTATACCATTATTTTAAAACATGGGACCATTTAACATGATAGTTGGGACAATGATGATCTCCTCATTTTACATAATATTAGTATTACCAAAATAATTTAATGTACCAGTTCAGTACCAGATACGGTTCTGGTTGAATATTTATAATTTGAGCCCTAAGAAGCTGCTTGTCCTGTGGTGTATATAACAATATGTACGTTTCTAGACTTAGGTGTTTACACTGTGCTCATAATAGTCTGGTTGATTGTGTGTTTATAATATTGCAGTTACTTTTTTTTAAAGTTTATTGTTAAATATGGTTTTGATTATGATTGTGGATAACTATAAGGATGAGAGGAGCAAATAAACGATGGAAGGACGTGATTTATATCTAGGATGAGACCAAATACAGATGACGACTGAGGATCCTCCCTGATGGTGCGATACAATATTAATTGCGTCGATAGGCGATATCGTACAAGCATTTTCTAAGAAAATTTCAAGTGCATGTCGGTCAATTCGACCATTGCGTCAATGTGAACGTACTTGCAATTTCGCTTTATAAAAATAACTTATCGATGTGATTTACATAGAATCGCGTCGACGTATCAGGTAGGTCGCTAATATAAGGGCATATGTTATGTGCTTATATAGTTAAACTTAAGTGAATACCATATTTGTTATCGGAATGAGCCGGATAGCCGTAAAGCACATTTTCAATCGTGTTTTCAAACTGAAAAGTTAAACGACGGGGTCGTAGGAGACCACGGAAGCTAAAGCTATATCTGGCTATCAAACTTTTTTTAAACAAGCTTGTAGCAAACAGTGCATTGTCATCCAAACCAAACGTGTACCTATGCAAAATTAAATCTTAATCGGTTGAGGATAACTGGTTTAAAATCCAGTTGCATGATTTGACCCAAACACACTTACATATCATTACAAGTTAAATAAAAGCATGTAATAATAGATAAGAAAAACAACATCGAGATAAATGTAAGAACGGGAAGCATAACTTTACGTAAGGCGCCTTCCTGAACTTGTCGGAACGTTTTCGTTTTTGTACCGAATCTGTATAGATCACTCAGTCGGGAAGACATAATTTGACATAAAAACACAGACCTAAATTAATAGGATAAGTTATAAATTCTAATAAAACGCGACATAATTTCATAAACAGCTGTAACAACATGTGTAAGCATGCCATTTACCCAACAAACACGTCATGTTTAACAGTTGTTTGTTCTCACATAACGACAGTTTAAACAACTTTAAAACAACACGAACTATTTGCGTTGCACGCGATGCATGCATTGTTGTGAATTTGTGATGTGATAACTATGTGAAATCGTGAATAGTGCCAGGAGTTTAGTAAGGTAGGTAAGAATTTTAAATATTGCTTGTAATTGTGTGCAGTTACATTTTTAAGGGATATTTTGTTGGAACGAAGTACCTTAACTTTCCTTAACGTGTGATTCGCAAAAAATGTGATGTCACGTAAGATATTTGCCTTGTATCCCTTCGTTTTTAATGGTTATTTTGTGTCAAAACTATGCCTATCTCGCTCCGCTTAGGGAAAAGTACAAGGATGGCATACAGCCACTCAGAAAGTCTCAGAGCCCGACCGCCGCTGCTGTAGAATTTCTTCAAATCAGTCCGCGATACACTTGGCACGTCTTTCCTCCACGGGGCAACCTGACGAAATGGAAAGGTAATGCCATCGTCCGAGTATTCATAATGTATAATGTAGATAAGTTTGTTTGTTTATTACGCTTTCACGGATTTACATAAAACTTGGCATACGAATAGACGATGTTCTGGATTATGATATAGAATACTTTTTATTCCGGGAATATGTTCCCTTAGCATAATTTGCACGCGAGCAAAGCTACTGGCAGAATATAGTGGTTAGATAAGTGTACTTTTCGCATGTGCATACTACATATTTTAGTGGCTGGGATCCAAGCCTAGATCTTGCTTTGGAAAAATCAAAACCAAATTTTTAATAATTGCATGACGTTTTTCAAGTCAATAACATTTATTTATTGGATGTCATTCTGAATTTCGACAGTTAATTATTTCGACAGTCTCAATTTCGAAAAACAATAGTTCGACTACTCATTGCTTCGACAGAACATTCGACTAGCATTAGTTCGATAGATTATACTTCGACAACACACATCTTCGAAAAACACTACTTCGACAAAACCCTTCTTTTTTATTTTATTTCTGTGTATAGGTACCTAATAATATTATTATCTAATTTAAACAAATCTGTCGAAGTCGAATCTTTGAAAGTTGTTTGTTTTGTATTTTCTTTTTTAACAAAAGTCGAAAACCTACTAAGTTTAGTAGGTATATTACATTTACTGACTTCAAAAAAAGGAGATTATCAATTTGATACGTGTAATATTGTTGGAATTATATGGTACTCTAGGTTGCCTTCCGAAAATGTGTGCCAAGTTTCGAAGGTGAATGTATGTATGTTTTTGGATGTTTGTATGTAGGTATGTATGTATATATTTTGGATGTTTGTATGTAGGTATGTATGTTATACGAATAACATCCTACACGAGAAAACTATGGTTTCACCAAAGGACGTTGTACAACCGACGCTGGTGTCAACTTTTTAAAACACATCTTTGATACGTGGGAGGAGGGACAAGATCCCATAGGTATCTTCTGCGACCTCTCGAAGGCGTTTGATTGAGTTGATCGTGAAACATTGCTTTTGAAACTTGAGCATTACGGGCTAGGCCAATCAGCATTAAGTTTAGTAAAATCCTATTTGAATGATAGACTGCAATTATTTCAAATAAACGGGATCAATTCGTCTGGGTTGAACGTGAAAATGGGGGAACCCCAGGGCTCAATTTTAGGTCCTTTCTTATTTTTAGTATACATTAACGATTTACCCTATCTATTGAAAAACAAACTAAACATGGTGTTATTTGCTGATAACACATCTTTGATTTTAAAGATAAATAGACGTAAATAATGCATTGTAGCAAGTTCTAAATTGCTGCTAATAATTTAGTTTCGAATGCTAAAAAACTAATTGTGTAAAATTTTCCTTGCCGAATGTCAAAAGTTATGATTGTGAAATTATATTTAACAATGAGAAGCTAGAATTCGTCGACAAAACGGTTTTTCTGGGGATCACGCTAGACTCAAGGTTACAATGGGCTCCTCATTTAATATCACTTGCGGAGCGGTTAAGTTCGGCAGCTTATGCTGTTTGAAAATTCGTTAATTTACTGACGTAGATACCGCGAGGCTGGTCTATTTACCCGACTGCCGAAGGAGGGTAATGTGTTTATCAGTCTATGTATGTATGTTTCTTCCTATGTGGCGTTCCAGAGACCAAACGCGTTGGCCGATTTTGATGATTCGTACGTCAATCGATGCGTCTTAATCCTGCGAGTGTCACTGGCTACATTAAAATAGAAAAATGGCGGCTTTTGGGCGCCATATTTTGGGGGCCCAATTTTTTTTTCCCTCCAATCCCATCGTGTGGTATCGTATCAAATTAAAGGGTTTTATGGGGTACTGTATAAAATGTTACAATAAAATACCGCCCCACATTTTCGAACTGAATGAAGCGAAATTCAAAACTGCACAGCACATAATATGTGTTCGTTGACTTCAGTGTGCCCTGGCAGGTAAGTGTGTCATGCTGTCTGTAATGTCTTTCTGATAGTGGCACATGTGTTGAATCATTCGGTTCCCTTCATGATGGTTGAGCCACCACTCAGGGTGCCGATCCATGTGTCATGTTCGTGAACGGGCGCCATCAGTTGGGTTTGGTCATAACTTAGCTGCCTCCGCCTGTTTTTAATTACCTATTTATTGTATTTTTAATTGTTTGTTTTACTCTAGACCAGGGATGGCGAACCTTTATTAGAAAACGTGCCATTTAAATTATATATTTTTTTATGTGACTATGAAGTGCCACCAAAAAATGTTGAATTAGACAAAAAATAAAACTCTAAATGCTATGAATTAATCAATTCTTTATTTGCACCCAGAAATTCTTAAAGCAATCCATAATATTTATTTACAGTTTTATGTTGTATTTAAATAAAAGTAGGAGTTGGTGTCATTTCTGGGGGGTGACCATAAGCTCTTAGAGTAAGGTTATTTTGAGATCGTTTAAGTGACAGATGTATACAAGTCATATACATCTGTCCCTTACACACACTCAAAATAACCTTACTCTAAGAGCTTGTGGTAACCCCCCTGCTGTTGAAAATTACCTAGATTCTAAGTAACATCATTTTAGCGTGCCCAAAATATTTTGTCGTGTGCCATCACAGGCACGCGTGCCATAGGTTCGTCATCCCTGCTCTAGACGCTTTTAAGTGCGTTTTTATTTTACCTCGTTCTCTCATATATGTATTTTGCCAACAAGTTTATTGTAACCAAATATTTGTAAAACACATTTTTGTTTTAAAAAGTAAGTGTGGAGTTTCTTGTCCGTTCTTCTCCATAACAAGCTACATTACCGAATGGACGGTAGAATCATAATTATTATTACATTTTCTTTTTTTGTAGACGTTTGAAAGTGCCGCTTAATGGCCTAATTGATTAAAGAGATTTTGATTGATTGATTGATTGATTGTTAGTCCTCGCATTTCGCCGAAACTGTTCATTGGATCGTGATCATTATTATATTTTTATTGGATAAAATATCTCTCAACTTAGGGAGTTTCATCAAAATTTGTTCCGCAGTTTTCAAGATACGAAAAGTACAACCGAACTCCTTAACGACAAACAGCACGCGTTTGTAAATTGGGTTATTATGGGTATTTTGTCAATCCTTTAGGTACCTTAATATATAACTTATTCACGTTTTTGTGATGGCGTATTAAAACTAAAAAGAAAGAAATAAAACATTTTCACAAAGTAATAAACCGATCTCAAATCAAAACACTATAAATTGCAAAAAATACTTTCTCTTCGGAATTCGGTGTCGCAAAATGATATATCAACAAGGGGTCCATCCAAAAACACCGACTTCCAAAACGAAAGTAATTTTTGCAATTTTATTGTTTTACTTTGGAAGTTGGTTTATTTTTATAAAATGTAGTTTTAACACAAGCACGTCGCACAACTTTTAAAGGGTTAAAACAGAATTTTAATATTACCCTACTTTTTTTACTTTGACGGGGGTGGTTTAGCTGCCCCCCTGTACCATCCCCACTACTCGGAGCCCCATTGTTATGGAGATATCTATGGTTAAAGTTTTCAGGTTAGAGTAAAAATTTCCATTTTACTAAAATATAATTATTAGCGACGTAAAAAAATGAGAATTAGTTCAATCAGTTCGGGAGCTCAGGGCACCCCGACACGAATAGGTTAGGTTCGAAGGAGATGACGGGAGCTGAGGTGAGCGAGCAAAGCGAGCTAACTCAGCTCCCGTCATCTCCTTCGTGTTAGGTTACTTTAGACACTGCAGACAAAATATGATATATATTACTATATCTATATATTACTTTGTTGCTTAAATGGTAATCGTAAAAACTTTAACCATGGATATCTCCATAACCATGGGGTTTCGTGGGGTGGGGATGGTACAGTGGGGTAGCTCCCTATCCCCTTTCCCTCCCCCTCACCCCACCCCTTTAATAAATGGACATTTATGGAAATTTTTATACTAACCTGAAAACTTTAACCATGGATATCTGCATAACCATGGGGCTCCGAGTGGTGGGGATAGTACAGGGGGGAGACAAACCTACCCCCTTCCTCCCCCCACCCTCCCCATGCCAAAAATCAACGGCCCATAATGGAAATTTTAACCAAAGGAAAAGTTTCTGAATTCGTCATAATGTTTTATTTTTTAACCGACTTTCCAAACAGGAGGTTCTATGTTCGACTTCAAGTATGTTTTTTTTTTTTTTTTTGTGTTTGTTCACCGATTACTCCGTCAATTGTGGACCGATTTTAAAAATTCTTTTTTTGTTTGAAAAAGTATGTTTCGAAATTGGTCCCATTTTAATTTGGTGAAGATCTGATGAAGAACTTCGGAGATATACAACAGAACTCTTCAATAAATAACGGCAAATCTCTCGGGATTGCTGTAATCGCATATCTGTTTGTTGTTCATAACATTTCATAACATAACATCACGCCAGTTCGCTCTAAAGGGGTAAGCAGATCTCTCATTTCACCGGTTATGTTCAAGTTTCATGAAATCTATTCTGGCGAAATAGTTCCCTTACTAACTTGCCTATTAGGACGTACAACTAAAAAGTGAAAAAAAAAAAAACTTTTTGTAAAAAAATACTACCGACTTCCAAATACAAAACTACAAAGTGAAAAATAACTTAATTTTTTGAAGTCGGTGTCCATAACGCAAAAAAATGGTACCTACGAAAGACACCGACTTCAAAAAATTAAGTTATTTTTCACTTTGTAGTTTTGTATTTGGAAGTCGGTAGTATTTTTTTGCAAAAAGTTTTTTTTTTTGTTCTAAAAGTTTAGCAGGGAAAATAAATGTGAGATAAGTCGGTTTTAGTACGCGAATAAGAAATAAAAAGGTCGTATGTTAAAAATGTGATACTATGTTCATTTTATGGTGATTAGGTACTTATTTTTGAGTTGCCATAACATACATCGTAAGTTATTAGAATACGGATTTTATTCATGATATCAGTATATCCTGAAATGATAAGCAGAGATGTAACAAGTTCCATACAAAAGAGGGCGAGCCAATTATGATTGATTCTTTCTTAGATTCACTGACAGACGACAAATAGCTAAAATCAACGGCAAGGTCCAGTTTTAACGGCAATTTTGGAAGGAGGTCCTTTTTATACAAATGTGAGCATCTATGTTCTATGTTAAGGGGGTTTCCGCACTTAATCCTTTAATGGACCTTTGTACGTGAGCCATGGCGGGCGTTGGGTGGTCATTCCAACCAGCCCACCTCCCTCCAGAAGCCAATTAGAGCTCCTGGTTTCCTCAAAACATCCGTGTAAGATCTGGGTGACCCGAGGGTTCGTGTTCTTATCTGTGTGACACATGTGCACTCAAAGAGAACGTGCGCGACGGTTTCCTCGGCCTCCATGCACGCCCTGCACAGAGGGTTGTCTGTTATGCCTATTGTATGGAAGTGTTTTTTGAGTGAGCAGTGTCCCGTGATGGTCCCCGTCACCAGGCGCAGGCCATTCCTGTCCAGGCGTGAAAGACGCCTGGTAAGCTTACTGTCCAAGGATGGCAGAGCTTCTTTGGATTGCCTACAGCCCGGTGCCGAGGCCCACCAGTTCTCCGCCTGTGTCTGGGTGAATTCCTGTAGCCACCTGCGTATTTGGTTGAATAGGATGGGTACAACAGGCTCGGGTCCATAGACCGCCGAGCTGGATCCGTGTCACGCAAGTTCGTCAGCCGCGTCGTTGCCCAGCGATCCGCTATGTCCCTTTATCCATTGTAGTGTCACCGTGTTACGGCTAGATACAGTTATCTGTTCTATTGCGTTGTGACATTCTAGTACTAGTTTTGATGTAATGTATTTTTGGTTGTAAGGATTGGAGGACTGATGCGCTGTCGGAGATGATGCCCACACACTCCGCCTGATAGACGGTATTGAACCTTCCTAGCGGTCTGGATATCTTTATATTGAAATCGAGTGAGAAGACTCCGACTCCAGTACCGGAGTCAGTTTTCGATCCGTCGGTGTATATTCTCATCTCTTTCGGGCCAGAGTAGTCACATCTTTCCTCTGTGAGTATTATGTTGTAGTGCCTATGAAAGTGGTGTGTTTTTGGGGCTTTGTCGCTTGGTGATGCTAGCATCGGTTTACGCTTGATCGCATCTTCTTTTATGCGTGTGTGCTTAATTCTGGCGTCTTTATTTAGGGAACCTGATAGGTGGTGTCTAAAAGTGGCCAGAGCTGCCTCCTCCCGCACAATTAGGTGGCAGTCCTAGCATTGCCTGTAGGGCGGCACTGGGTGTGGTTCTCATACTACTGGTGATTGCAACGCAGGCGAACCGCTGTAGTTTTTCGAGAGGTAGTTTCTCGAGATTCAAATGTGAGCATCAAGGAATGATTATTGAAAATTTCGTTCCCTGAAGGACAAGTATATAATACAAATTGGTATGAAAGATCGCAATTTTAACCAATGAGAAATCCCGTTGGGGACACGATTGTCTTATCAGTCAATCCTACTTATTTACTTATCTTACTAATATTATAAATGTGAAGGTTTGTATGGATGTATGTTTGTTACTCAATCATGTCAGAACAGGAGAACAGATCTGGATGAAATTTGGCACAGACAGATTATAGTCTGGCATATCACACAGGCTAATGCTCGCACATAGGCTAGGTATAATGTTCCCTTGGGATAACAAAGCACTTTTCATGCAGGCAAAGCCGCGGGCAGAAGCTAGTGAAATCATTACCCTCCTTTTGCATCGCCATAGTAAGGTAAAACAATACTGATGTGTTTGCTTTAAAATTAATAAAACATCAAGAAATCTTGAACGTGAAAAGGACCTATATTCAAATAGTGCAAAACAAAACAAATTCAAATTCCATCTGTATTGTTCCCGGCGTTCGCCAGAGATTTCATTAAGTTTAGACAATTAAGAGAAGGGTAGAGAAAACTCTTTGTAAGGGATTTTAAAGGCAAATAAGCAACCCAATTTGAGTAATTGTTTATTTCATTTCTTTTAGAACTTAAGTATTTTCGAGGTTGCGATGTATTTTTGTTTCTCTCGGAGTAAGAGGTCTTGATGGGGAGACAACTGGCAGCATTAATTGATTTCTCCTTTTGCATCTGCTTGGATATACTATGTGCAGTACTGTAAAATAATAAAAGACATGATTTACTATACAATTTGGAGCCGAAAAATTGTGGAGTAGCGACCGCGAACCGGTAGACGTAGCGTTGGAAAGCCTCCCACTACTCGTAGGTGGACTGATGACCTGGCTTTCGTTGCGAGAATCCGCCTTACCCAAGACGCTCGGCATCGATGATCGATGTGGTGACACTTGGGAGACGCTTATGTTCAGCAGTGGACGTCTTTCAGCTTCAATGATGATGATTATTAATTTACCAAAGTTTTTCGTCGGCTTTTTGCAATCAATTTTGACTTTTGGCCTATGCTACAGATCTGGTGGTCACTTTCTCAAAATATAAGAATAAGAAATATAATATATCTTTGAAATGAAAAAAATATAATTTTATATGACTTGAATGTCACTTTTTAGAAGTTGGTAACTGTTATTGAAAAATACCACTCACATAATAAAATAATTGGCAAATCACCCTTTCATCATCATCCACAACGTTGCTTCAGCCACTCAACAATCTTCAACAATCAGCCCCTCTTTACTTATGCCAATCCCTATTCTTCTGTGCCAACCTCATCCAGGTTCTACCAGAAATTGCAAAAATGTTGTCTGCCCATCTCACCGCCCCAGATAACTAACACTTCTTCTCCTTCCAGACAGAAATTATTTATTTACAACAGCGCAAAATAAAACATACAATAAGTCTTTAACTATTCTATATATTAAACTAACTCCTCAAAACAAACTCCTTTAGGCTGCCTTGGTCTATTTACGCGGGACCGCGGAGATGAGATACAGAGCAGTAAGGCGGAGCAGGGAAGCGTAGTGAGGAAGTGGAAGCGAGGAAGCAGAGCGGGGAAACGGAGAGGAGAAACGAGAGCTACCGAGCTCCACGTATGAAAAAACACAATCCGCTACTCCACTCCAATACTCCACTCCGCTACTCAGCTCCACATTTCTTTCTCTCTCCGCTCCACTACCTACCTACGCGACTATGGACAGATACAGTCTGCAAAACCATTCCGCATCTCCGCTCCACTGCCTCGCTCCGCTCAAGTGGACAGGCAACCTTAAGATCGAAGGCCGGTATACACGCACCCTTAACCTACAGTAACCCCGGGATTACACGATACAATCGAATATAGACGTCGCTTCAGTATGTACACGGCGTAATCACTGTGCTAACAATATTACTTAATGTGTTGTGATAACGCTAAATTGGGCTGTTACATGTAACACATAATCATTCACTCTTCTGTGACCACTCTTTAGAACAGTACGCGTCGCTCCAAACAATAGATCGTCAACCTTTTTAGTTTTTTTACTTTTAGATTAAGTTCACAGTTTATTAGTATTGTTTGGATATATAAGTTGCTAAGTGCTTTAATAATTCATACGTTTGCAGCTTGTAATGTGCAATTTAATGACGGAGTTCAATGTGGGAGCTGCAGGAAACATCTGGATTTCGGATGTGCAAACATCTCCGAAGCCGGATGGAGAAAGCTTGGTGCTAGTAGAATGGCTCAATGGAAGTGCCCCGTTTGCCGGACGTCGTCACCAGCTGTGCTTACCCCGGAACCAGCTTCCCTCGAAATTATACTGCAAGAGATTCGCGACATGAAACGCCAGCTAATTGATTTACCGACCCTGGCAGAGGATATCAGACTAATCAAAGATGAATTAGCCGACCTAAAGATTACATGTGATGGCACCGTTGGTAGACTCGACGAGTTAAATACACGTCTCTCAGATGTTGAAGCAAAACTTTCGGCATTTGATAAGCTGAACGAAACTGTGAGTTGCCTGCAGGCTGACTTAGCGCAGTCAAAGTTTGAACTGGCAACGTACGAATAGCGATCCCGACTTAACAACGTCGAAATTAAGGGAGTTCCCATACGAAAAGACGATTTTATTTTTCGGTTATTGAAGCGATTGTCCGGAAGGTAAACTACAGCTGCCCCAAATCCCAGGTGAATTACATTTCAAGGGTGCCTATCTTCAACTCTAATGAAAAACTAATTATAGTGAGTTTTTAAACCGCTATGTCACGGCAGATTTTATCACAGCTGCACGTGCCGTTAAGGATCTTTCCACATGCCACATCTGGTTCCAGGGCTCCTCTCAGCGTGTGTACGTCAATGATCATCTGAGTGTAGAATACAAGAAGCTCTTAAGTAAGGTTAAGATCATGGTCAAACAGAAACATTACAAATTTATATGGGTAAAGCATGGTGAAATTTCTATATTAAAAAACACTAATTCTAAAATAGCTATTATACGAAAAGAATCTCATTTAAACAAGATTGTATAATGTGCTTCCTGGTTATTCTAAGTTTTTTCGAAATTATAATTCATTGTTTTAGTATAAATCAATCGCTCATAATTTTCTTGATCTTTTGTGTTTTCGTTTCTTCGTTTATTGACACCGACTTCCGAAAGTGAAGTTATTTTTCACTGTGTAATGTTTTTATTTGGAAGTCGGTTGTTTTTTTTGTAAAAAGTTTTTTTTCTATGTTTTATACCGATGCCATGGACGAGTCCTGCGGGATACGTCACAGGAACACAGCCGTAGGAACATGCTAGTAACTTGTATTAAAGAAAACATGAAATCCCAAATCCCAAAAATTTTTAATTCTACAAGCATTTTCTTCCGGTGCTTTAAGTACATGATTTAATAACAAATAGCTTTTGAGCAAGTGTTGCGTGCTGCGAATAAATTATTTATCAAACACAGCGCTTGAGATTGAGCTGAAAGTTCCGCAAAAGAAATGTAGTTTTGCTGCTTTTAGGCACAAAATGGAACGCGCCGCCACTTACATACTTTGTGTTTTAGGTGAATAAAGCATAATAGGTAAGCATAAGCATAAAGTGTATGTCTTTAGTGCTTTGTTTTACATTGTAAGGTCAGAGAGTTTAATTGATTACCACTTTTGAATATTTAGTAATAGATTAGGTATCTCTCTACTTAGGGAACAGTACAGGCTTCATCAAAATCGGTGTAGCAGTTTTCAAGATATGAAACTTACAACCGAACGCCTTAGCGACAAGCAGCGCTAATGTGTTAATTAAGTTATTATGGGTATTTTGTCAATACCTTAGGTACCTTATTATAGAGCTTGCTCACTTTTACTAAAACTATAAAGAGAGAAATAAAACTTTATCTAAAAAAATAAACCTAAAGTTATTTTTGCTATTTTTAGTGTTTTGCTTTAGAAGTCGGTTTGTAGTTTTGTGAAAAAGTTATGGTTTTTAAAAGATAATTTTTGAAAGTACTGATCCCATTACGAAATCGCTTAGAAACATAGGCTAGCTTTTTTATTTCAGAATATTGAGGGCACAGGAATAAAGTCCCAGTAAAAAGTTAGTCACTATGAGTAAAGCAAACAAGTCTTGCTCAAGACTGAAAGTTGTGGAATACATTGTAACGCACTTAAATAACGAGCAGGTATGTTGTTACCAATGGAGCTCATTTACATAAGCAATGTATAAACTGCATATATTTTTATGCGGTATCAATAAACTTGGGGTGGAAAGTTTCAAAATATATGTACAAATCGAAGTTCTGCAGCGTATGTAAGTTGCCAGAAAGCAGTGGTGGCCCAGTGGTAACTTACAAGTTGTAGGTCGTGCGTTCAAACCCAGGCAGGCACTTTACTTTGTGTAAATTAATTCATCACCACTACTCTCAAAACGGAAAACATCGTAAGGATATGGATGCGCTATTACATATATTCACTCCGACTGAAATATTTGCTTTAAACAACGATATCCCACTCAATGGGGTAGGTCAACAAAATGGAACGCGCCGCCACTTACATACTTTGTGTAAGTGTTGTTTCCTCTCATGGTCAGTGTCCTGCACCTGGCTTTTCCCAACATGATCTCATTTTCCTCTCATATGTCCTCAAACCACCTAAACCTCTTCCTAAAGTTCTGCACATTCGTTGTTTTGCACGTTTGGATGTTGAGAGGCTGCGTCGGGATGCTTCGGAACTTGATTGGGATCATCTTGCAGCGGCAATAGGGGTTGACAACAAACTGCGTATTTTTAATCGGACGATCCTTGCCCTCTACGACAGACACGCTCCTGTAAAGAGAGTAAAGCTTAGGCGTCTACCTGCTCCATGGTTGACGACGGGAGTACGTATGGCGATGAGACGCAGGGATCGTGCCTTTCGTAAATTTAAAAAGAATCGCAGTGAAGAAAATAAGTGTCTCTTCAGAGCTGCAAGAAATCGGTGTAATCAGATGATACGCAACGCCAAACGCCGCCATATTCTCGAAAACATTTCTGCCTCTTCTCCTGCCGATATCTGGAAATTCCTCGGAACTCTCGGTATCGGTAGGAATCGTCATGTGGATTTCCCCAAGACGATTGGTCTGGATGAAATCAACCGTCACTTCACAACCACTTACCATTTGGATCCCCAAATCTTGTCTCAGACGGTGAATTCCATTACCAGCCTACCCGGTCCTATCATAGAACCATTTCGCTTTTCTCCAGCCACCGAGGATGAAATTAAAAAGATTATCCTGTCCATAAAATCCAAGGCTGTGGGCCATGATGACATTAGTCGTTACATGGTCACATTGATCCTCGACCTTCTTCTCCCACCTATTACCCATATCATCAATTTCTCTCTCGATTCCGGTCATTTCCCATCCCTGTGGCGTATGGCCTACGTACGTCCACTTCCTTAAATTTCAAATCCCTCCCTACCTAGTCATTTTCGTCCAATCTCCATTCTCCCGTTCCTATCCAAAGTACTCGAAGCTTGCGTTCACAAGCAGTTTTCGGAATTTATTCACCGAAACAATCTTATAAGTTCATTCCAGTCTGGATTCAGACCTGGCCACAGTACTGCCACCGCACTCCTTAAAGTGACTGGTGACGTTAGAGAAGCAATGGAGGATACTAAGGTCACTGTGTTAGTATTAATTGATTTCTCCAATGCCTTTAACGCTGTCAGTCACGATATACTCCTATCTATCCTCTCCCATCTTATGGTTTCTTCCGAAGCGCTGGAATGGTTCTCCTCTTATCTTCGGGGACGTCAGCAGTCGGTTCGTGTCGATGAGACTTCGTCGAATTGGCGTGACCTGGATGCTGGTGTTCCACAGGGCGGTATTCTATCTCCATTATTATTCTCCATTTTCATTAATTTTATAACTCACTGTCTTCGGTGTTCGTATCATCTTTATGCCGATGATTTTCAACTATATACATCGGCGCGGATCGAAGATTTATCGGACGCCATAGAAGATGTAAACCGGGACTTGAATGCTATCAGGGATTGGTCTGACAGATTTGGGGTGTCCGTAAACCCCACAAAATGTCAGGCCATTATTATTGGAAGCCCGCGCATGATGCGTAGAATGGCGGTTGGCTCTATTCCCCCGATTATTTTCAATGGTTCCGTCATTCCCATTAGCCCTAGTGTGAAAGATCTCGATTTGCATCTTGACTCGACACTTAGCTGGCAAAGTCAGGTGACCAGTGTCAGTCAGAGAGCCAACGGTACTTTGCGATCCTTGTATCGTTTGAGGAGGTTTCTGCCAGCCAAAACGAAAATTATGCTTGTGCAGACTTTAATTTTCCCAGTTCTTGACTATGGTGACGTGTGCTGCTTTGACATGAACGCGGTCTTACTGGATAAGCTAGATAGGGTCTTGAACAACTGTATTAGATTCATATTTAACCTCAGAAAGTATGACCATGTGTCATACTACAGGTCTGAGATAAAATGGTTGCCGATTCGCCAGAGAAGAAGGTTACGCGCTTTGACCACGCTTTTCACCCTGCTCAATTCTCCCACCCCTCCTTCCTATCTTATGTCTAAATTCCAATATCTATGTTCTTCACATGCTCGGGATCTGCGTTCTTCCAATAATCTCCTCTTGCTTTGTCCTTCTCATACTAGTGATTTTGTTCACTCTTCCTTCAATATTCAGTCCATTCTTCTCTGGAACGAGCTTCCTCTCGAGATCAGGACGGCTACAAGTCGATTTGCATTCAAGCGGAAATTGCGGTTTTATTTTCAGCACAACTAAGAAGAGTCATCTCACTTTCTTCTTCTCTGTTACTTCAAAAATATATAATTAATATAAGTATATATTATATTCAATATATATGTACGTGTATTTTACCTATTTTAGTATTTTAATAACAACTTTTTTCTTTTTAAGGTCTTTAAATAATGCACCTGCCTTGTTATCTCTTCACCACCCTTGGTTGACTGGTAGAGAATGCCTAAGGCATTAAGTCCGCCTTTGTACCTTTTTGTGCATGAAGTCTAAATAAATAAACAAAAAATGTTCACGCCCGTCCCCTCCCTAAAATATTGTGCAGTCCTTGACATTACATCCAGATTACTGTAGGCTGTAGTATAAGATAATGCAGCCAACCTTAGCATTTTCCTTTCAGAAGTTAACTGTTTCTTTTACCATCCAAATAATGAAAGGTTTTTTGTAAGAAAAGCTGTTTATTTCTTTTGTTGTTGTAAACAAGTAATTTTTTACACAAGGCAGTATTAGGGCCAGGGTCAATATAGTCGAGTCTGGGTCCAATTGGATCCAGACTCGACTATATTGTTCCCTTTATACATTGTCTAGACTGGTTTGAACTTTACTCTACCTTTACCTGATCAACACAGAATACTGGCATATTTTGTTTATAAAAAGTTTGTACTAGTAAATGGTATGTTTTTGGGTCTGTTATGTCGCCACCCTAAATTCTTAAGACAATGACTAACACCGCATTGCGCTCTGTACCGTGAGATTCGCCTTCTCAGCAATTCGATGGCGTGGGACCAAAGATTGCGCAATAGCAGTGATGAATATTGATTTAGTGTATTAGTGATTCACTCTTGTTTCTCACATCGAGCAATTGTCGCGCTTCTTAATTTTACCGATCTAAATGTAATAATTACTTTAATTAAATTCATTAAGTAAATTATATCGGTTTTATTTGCATCCTCGACTGCAGCCGTACGTAATTGGCGCAGTCGGTAGGATTCGCGCGGTCGGTTTCGCGTAAAGAGGAAGATTTCCGCTATCGTAAAGCCGCCCGTGCGGCTATCCAGTGGCTCCAGAGTATCCCGAATCTACACGTCGTGCTGTATCGAGGAATCCAGACATTGATTACGCAAAGGGACTGATATAATGTTCATGTAAGTACATTAGATTATTTCTAGTGACCGCTTTCTCCTAGCCTGTACTAATATAACCTTCCAAAATTTTCTTTCCACGAAAATCTAGGAATACTAGGGTAGTTAGTAGTAGAGACTTAGCGATAGATTCTAGAAGAAATATTAATTTAGATACGTTGTACGAGGACACAGAATCGTTTTCTGAGAAAATGTCTTTGGATTTAGATACCGTTTTTAAAGCATTACGGTTGGTACTCGAATTTGACGGAAACCCGAATGTGCTGACTAGGTTTATTCAATTGTGTGATCATTTAGTTAAAGAATATTACAATGTTCAAGGTGGTTCCGAATTAATTAATTCTGCACTGATTAATGGTATATTAAATAAAATTGTAGGGTCTGCTGCTCGCTTAATCAAATCAAATGGTATAGCTACTGATTGGATTGGCATCCGTAAGGCATTAATAAATAACTTTGCTGACCAAAGGGATGAGACCGCTCTTTATAGCGATTTATCTCTTTTAACACAGGGCTCTAACACTCCGCAAGAGTTCTATGAGCGTTGCCAGAACCTTTTTAGTACAATTATGACATATGTTTCCTTACACGACTCCTTAAAAACTACTATAGATGCTAAAAGGGATTTATATAAGAAATTAACGCTCCAGGCGTTCACGCGCGGATTAAAAGATTCTATAGGATCACGCGTGCGTTGTATGCGCCCTCAGAACATAGAACAAGCACTAGAATTTGTACATGAAGAAACTAATACCATGTATCTGCAAAATCGTAATGACCGTTTGCCTGATAAAAGAATTAATAGCAATAACCAACCCGGTAATAATTTTAAAACGCCCTCTCAGCCGTTTAATATGACTGATCCAAGACCTAATAATTATAGCATGCCAGGGACTGCACGATTCCAATTGCCAGTCCAACAAACACCGCAGTGGAAACCGATTCATTTACAACCTCGTCAGTTTGGTCCGACCCGAACTCAGCAAATGTTCAGAGCTCCCCCACCGAACTATAACCGTCAGAATAACCCATTTCAAGTAGTCCAGAATTCTCCTAACCAGCCTAGCGGGTCAGTGCAACCACGCCCAATGAGTGGTGTTAGCCATTTCGTGAGCAGACAATTACCACCTACTAACGCTTTATCTAGGCATGATTGGACCAGATCAGGGAATCCTCCACCTAATAATTATTTTAAAACTCGGGAGATGCATTTTAATGATTGTTTCATTGATCCTTCGATCAATGATTTATTTACCGATTATGATGGAACTTATTACGATTACTATGAGTACCCAGAAAATTTGTATTATGAATATCAACCATTCCCTCAGGAATGCTTAGAATATCCCCAGCAGCCCGGATGCATAAAAGAGGACGACAAAGACTCCAAGGAGCCGGATTTTCGGAAAACTCCGAAATCCGACAAATTAAAATAGAGATAAATCTCCAAACTCAACGATACCTTCCATACATTCAAATTGAGTCACCTCCACTTAAGCGTTTAATAGACACAGGTGCAAACCAGTCATTTCTATGTCCTGATGCTGTCGAAAAATACTTCAGTGATTTCCCATTAAATTATTCTCCATTCAAAGTGCATAGTGTTCTTGCTAAAACTAGAAACGACTATTCAATTACTTTACCTATTTTTAATGAATTTAATGATTCAAGTACAGTTTCATTTGATATCTATAAGTTCCACGACTTCTTTGATGGACTTATTGGTACCGATTTGCTAGAAAAATGGAAAGCTACAATAGATTATAAAAATATATTTTTTACAACTAAGTTCGCTTCAAACCCTATTAGAATCTATGACTCACGAAATACTAATTTGTATGAGAATATTATTCTAGCAGGTACATCTAAGTTACTAAAGATTCCAATTAACGTCCGCGATGGAGATGCTTATATTCCCGAACAATCTATTTCAAACTGTATCATACGTGAATGCCTTACTACGGTTAAATAGAATAGGGGTATATTAGAAGTACAGAATCCTAGTAGAAATGATATAATCTTTTCAATGGACCGTGCAATGCCTGCAAAAGTTCATAATGTCGAGTGCACGCGCACTATAGAGCAAAATCAACGCGTAAAAGACGTGTTATCGCGTCTCCGTACTGACCACTTAAATAAAGAGGAACGCATTAATCTAGAATCATTGTGCTCGCAATATGCAGATGTTTTTTATATTGAAGGTGAACAATTAACATTCACGAATAAAATTAAATATTCAATTAAAACTACAGATGAGGCTCCAGTCTATACAAAGAGTTAAGATATCCATATATCCATAGACAGGAAGTACAAGAACAGATAGGTAAAATGTTAGAACAAGGTATAATTAGACCTTCAAATTCTGCTTGGAGCTCTCCTATTTGGGTGGTAGCTAAGAAAGCTGACGCGTCAGGAAAGGCAAAGTGGCGTATTGTAGTAGATTTTAGAAAGCTTAATGAGAAAACCATAGACGACAAGTACCCTATCCCCAATATAGCCGATGTCCTAGACAAATTAGGCAACTGCCAATATTTTACTACGCTAGACCTAGCTAGTGGATTCTACCAGGTCGAAATGGATCCCCAAGATATTACAAAAACAGCATTCAATGTAGAATATGGGCATTTCGAATTTTTGAGAATGCCCATGGGACTTGAAAATAGTTCATCTACCTTTCAAAGAGTGATGAACAACGTGTTGCGTGAACTCCAAAATACTATTTGTCTAGTATACCTAGATGATATAATAGTTTTTAGTACATCATTGCAAGAGCACATAGTCAACCTAGAAAAAGTTTTTAAAAGATTACGAATTAAAAGGTTTTTAGGACTTCTTGGTTATTATAGGAAGTTTATACCTGATTTTGCCAAAATAACCAAACCTTTGACTCAAAGCTTAAAGAAAGGCTCCAAAATTACACTTGATCAAAATTGTGTCGAATGCTTTGAATGGGTGATGAATATTAAAGAGCCGAATTCCCGTTTAACCCGTTGGAGATTACGGCTAAGCGAATTCGAGTTCACAGTTGTCTATAAGCAAGGAAAACATAATACTAATTCAGATGCTTTATCACGAATAGAAATCCATAATGAAGAAGCTAGTTCGATAGTAGTTAACACCTCACAAGGTGCACATTCAGACTCAGATTCTAGAACTGAAACCGCGGATTCTAGGACTTTAAGCGCCCATAGTGATTTAGAAAGTCCCATTATGAAATTCCTATTTCCGACGACCCCCTTAATAAGTTTAATAAGCAAATATATCTTAATGTTGTTGGAGATATAAAAAGCAGGCCTAGTGTTTCTAAACCATTTGAAACACATACTAAAACTTTAATACAAATTTCAAAATCTAATTTAGAACAAGACGTTATTAGCGCAATTAAAGAATACGTTAATCCAAAAGTAAAAACAGGTCTTTTAATTAACCCTATATCAGAGATGTATACTATAATACCTATAATTCAAAAATATTTTAAAAATTCTGCAATGAAATTAGTACTTACCGGTATTACCGGTACCAAAACCGAAGTAGAAAATGTTAAAGATTATTTCAAGCAACAGGAAATTATAAAGAAATATCATGAAGGGAAAACCAATCATAGAGGCATCAACGAGTGTTATCTAGCATTATCGCGTAGATGCTATTGGCCAAATATGAAGGAGCATGTAACAAAGTATATCAATGAATGTCAAATATGCGGGCAAGCTAAATATGATCGCAATCCAGTTAAACCAAGGTTACAAATTGTACCTCCACCTACAAAGCCTTTTGATGTTGTACATTTAGATTTGCTTAGTATTGAAACTAATAAGTATCTTGTAATTGTGGATGCATTCTCTAAGTATGGTCAAGCATACTTCTTGAGAGATGCTACAGCTATTAGCGTCGTACAAGCTTTACTAAAGTTTTCTACTCATCACGGAGTACCCTTAACTATTGTAACAGACAATGGTCCGGAATTCAACAACTATTCTCTGAATTTACTAGATTGCACAATGTGCAACCTCATTAAACCTGTACTAATACGCCTAATGAAAATGGAATGGTAGAACGACTAAATTCCATACTGTTAGAACATTTGCGTATATTACAATTAGAACATCGAGGAGAATCAATTACTAATCTTATAACTTATGCTATATTGGCATATAACAGCTCAATACATAGCTTTACAAAATGTAGGCCCATCGATATAATTACCGGTCATTTTGATCCCCGGGATCCTTTAGATATGAATCTATCAGAACACCTCTTGCAACAACATATCCAGGAACACCGTATACGAATGTCAAGAGTATACGATATTCTCAACGACACTTCACTTCATCGCCGCACAGGAATTACCGAAAATGTTAATAAGAATCGAGAACCTGAAAAAAATTATGAACCAGAGCAACAAGTTTTTATTAGGAACCCTTTATGCCACAGACAAAAGTTAGCAGCTCGATATACTCATGATAAAGTATTAGCGGATTTGCCTATCCATATCTATACAAAGAAAAAAAGAGGCACTGTGCCTAAATCACGCCTAAAACGGGTGCCTAATAGTGCTCGTTTGATACAGAACACTGAAAATACTACTAGTCCTGAGCCTGGCCCTGGCCCGAGCAGACGAGATAACGATAGACAGTCTTAACGATGGACCAGGTATTTTGCCCTTCAACCTTGGATCCACAAGAGTCATTTCACATTTCCACTCTTTCCTCCAAATTATAAACCTTGATGACATGCGCAATAGTTTAGACACAGTTCACGAACAATTGCAAAATCTTACGTCACAATTGAGTAATATATCACGATCTCTCTATGAACCCCACGTTAACTACCTAGGTACTAAATTAGAAGAAATATCGGAACAGTTAGAAACACTTGAGGTAAAGCGTGTTAAAAGAGGTCTCATAGATGGTATTGGTTCAGTAATAAAGAGCATTTCGGGTAATCTGGATTATACTGATGCATTAAAATACGATAATGCCATTGCAATCTTAAAACAAAATAAAAATAATATAGTTGCTGAAATGAATCACCAAATAACAGTGGGTTTCGCGTAGCTCAAACGTTACAGATAAAATAGTAGAGAACCAAGATAAAATCGAGAAAATTATCAATTCTATTATGGGAGTCAACACGACGTGCTCCTGCGACCATCGCTTTGGGAACATTGAGCGGCAGACTGAACGCAACTAGTTTTTATGTAGTGAGGTCAGCGATGTTTCTACTGATTATATTCAACGGCGGGTACTTCGCCAATTTTAATGTGGGTAGAGGATAGAAAACGATTTTGTAAATATGTATAAATAGTAGGGTATCGAAATAATAAATTCATAAGATCTCATCAGCTGTTTCATTCCACACGTCCCGGTACCTGCCTCCACAATTGGTGACCCCGAACTTAAAAATAAAACGTAACACTTGCAAGAAGACGTTTTTGTGTGGAGCAAGCTACCATGTCTGAAGAGCAACAAGCAAAAATCCAGACCGAGATGAATTACGACGTGGGCGCAGTATCCGTACAGTCGCGCCTCTTACCCTTTTGGAGAGAAATTCCCCGTGCCTGGTTCATACAATTCGAAGCCGTGATTGACCCATTCAAGACCTCCGATGACCAGAAGTTCCGGTATCTACTGCAGCAGCTGCAAGCGGTCGACTTACAACATTTGACCGATATACTTTACAATCCACCCGCAACTGGGAAATATGAAAAAACTAAACAGCGCCTACTCGAAGCCTACGATAAATCAGACGTCAAAAATTTCCAGAAGTTGATCAGCGGATTAGAGTTAGGAGCTCAGAAGCCCTCCCAGCTGCTAAGGAAGATGCGGGAACTCGCAAGCGGCATGATTACCGAAGAAGGTCTCAGAATAGAATGGCTGAATCACCTACCCGCACAAGTTCGATTCGTCTTGTCCATAAACAACGAATCATCTTTGGACACCTTAGCTGCGAAGGCCGACAAGATGGTGGAGTACGCAGAGAGTCTCAGCGTCGCCGCAATCACAACACCAGTACCATCCTCTTCGTCTACAACATCCACATCCATGACACAACTAGAAACTCTGGCAAAACAAATGGAGAAGCTCACGCTAGAGATCACCGAACTACGTCGAGAACGGCCACCACAAAGACACCGTCGCCGCACGTTCAATCCTCGCTTTCGATCCCGTTCACGATCGCGGTCAACGCAACGTGGACCTGCACTGAGACCTGGAGACGCCAACTGGGAATGTCGCTACCACTACCGTTTCGGAGACAAGGCAAAGCGCTGTGAATCGCCATGTTGTAGAAGGAAGAAGCCGTCGGAAAACTAGAGCCGGCACCGACCGTGGCGGACGTCGGTGTCCCGTACACCAGTAATCGCCTTTGTGTACACGACCGCAACACTCACGAACGTTTCCTCGTGGACACAGGCGCTGACATCTCCGTCTTGGCCGCCAATCATAAAAGAAACAACACCGCAAGCGCCTACAACTTATACGCGGCAAACAATACACCAATCAAGACCTACGTACTGAAAACTATCAGACTAAATTTTGGACTACGTAGAGATTTTGTTTGGTCATTCGTCGTGGCAGACGTCAAAACCTCAATACTGGGCGCTGATTTTCTCCGTCACTTTAAACTGCTGGTGGACCTGGACAAGAAAAAGTTAGTTGACAAGACTACCGAACTATCTATCGACGCATTAGAAGTTTCTAAAAACACAGAATCAGTCCACATCGTAAGCAACAATCAAGTATACCATGATATTTTGAAAAGGTATCCTGATGTCATACGCCCCATGTCGCTGAAACAACCGCCGAAACATGACGTTGTCCACCACATCGAAACTACCGGCCCCCCACTCTACGCTCGCCCCCGCCCGCTACCACCGGACAAGTATAAGGCAGCCAAGGAAGAGTTTGACCGCATGTTAGAAATGGGAATCTGCAAGTCATCAAAAAGCCCATGGGCAAGCCCTCTTCATATAGTCAAGAAAAAAGACGGAGGACTACGAGTGTGTGCCGACTATAGACGTCTAAACGCGGTCACTCAACCAGATCGGTATCCCGTACCTCGCATTCAAGATTTCACGTACCAACTACATAACAAGAAAATATTTTCGAAACTTGATTTAAAAATGGCGTACTATTGGATACCAATCGCCAAGGAGGACTCACCAAAAACGGCGATCACAACACCTTTCGGAATGTTCGAATTTAATTGCATGACTTTTGGACTACGAAACGCCAGTCAAACGTTTCAGCGATTCGTGCACGAGGTACTAAGGGGCATAGACGGCTGTTTCTGTTTCATTGACGATGTACTCCTTTTCGAAGAAAACGAAGAAAAACATAAACAGCTTCTTAACCAAGTTCTACAGCGGTTGGACAAGTACGGTGTTACACTAAACATGAGCAAATGCGAATTTGATAAAGAAACAATAGATTTTCTTGGCTATGAAGTATCGGCGACTGGCATAAAACCAACAACGGAACGAGTGAAAGTTATATCTACCTACCCTAAACCGAAAACAATTCTCGAACTACGACGCTTTCTGGGGATGATCAATTTTTACCGAGACTGCCTCCCTCGACAAGCTGAACTACAGAACGAACTTAACAAGTACCTACATAACAGAAAACGTAATGACAACACGCCGATCTAGTGGACAACGGACGCAGAGCAAGCCTTTGAGAAGTGCCGCCAAAGCATCACAGAGGCCACCATACTCTCACATCCAGTTCAAGGTAGTACCCTTGCCATAATGACAGACGCATCAGATCACAGCCTTGGTGCTGTTCTCCAACAAAAAGTGGACAAAGTATGGAAACCACTAGCATTTTATTTAAAAGCAATGAGCGCTACACAACGCCGATACAGTGTATACGATCGCGAACTACTAGCCATGTATACAGCTGTTAAACATTTTCGACGGTTAATAGAGGGTTGCGACGTCGTACTATATACAGACCACAAACCGCTTACTTACGCTCTAAAAAGAACAGCGAGTACCTCCGACACACCAAGACGCGAGAGACAACTGCATTTCATAAGTCAATTTTGTACGAGCATAAAATACATAAAGGGTGAACAAAATACAGTCGCCGACGCCTTATCAAGACTCGAAGAGATTATTTGTCCGTCAACTATCGATTATAATCAACTAAGCATCGATCAACAACAAGACCAAGAACTCAATAAACTCAAAAAACAAGAAAACTTAATATTCAAAGAAATATCAATACCCGGTTGTAACCAACCAATCACCTGCGAGCTTTCAACATCAATACCACGACCGTGTCTACCCGCAAAACACCGTTACGCAGCCTTCAAAGCGCTACATGAGTTATGTCACCCGGGAGTACGCAGTACAAGAGAACTATTAAAAAGAAAATTGTTTTGGCCGTCTATGAATAAAGAAGTAGCACAGTGGACGCGTGCCTGCATAAGCTGCCAGCGAGCGAAAGTACATCGGCACGTAAACACGCCGTTATTACAATTCCCGCCGTCTCAACGCTTCGAACATATCCACACTGATATTGTTGGCCCGCTGCGTCTTTCAAATGAATATCGCTACTGCGTCACTATAATTGACCGATGCACCAAATGGCCCGAGGCAATTCCGGTCGCGCAAGTACTATACGAAACGTGGATAGTGAGATTCGGCTGCCCGCTACGCATCACGACAGATCAAGGACGCCAGTTCGAGTCTTCATTGTTCAAAGCGCTCATGAAGAAAATGGGAATCAATAGAATTCGCACTACAGCTTACCACCCACAGTCAAATGGTCAAGTTGAGCGATGGCACCGAACAATGAAAGCGGCGCTTAAGGCACGCGGGGCACCGACGAAATGGACAGAGGAACTACCAACAATATTATTGGGATTACGCACAGCCCTGCGACAAGACAACAACCTCAGCCCAGCTTTAATGACATATGGTACCACACTTCGCATACCATCAGATTTCTTTGAGCCACAAAATTCAAGAATCGACGATGCCGAGCTAGTACGCCGTCTCGCTCGCACGATGACATCCCTTTCACCGGCGCCGCACCACTCACGATCAGCTGATAAGCCTTTTGTTTACAAGGACCTATCGACGTGTACGCATGTTTTCGTTCGCAATGATACAGCTAGAGCGCCACTCACACCACCGTACGATGGCCCCTATGAAGTACTGAAGCGCCATGACAAGTATTACGAAATCCAGTTACTCGTACCATTACGTACTACAGTAGTGTCACTGGATAAACTTAAACCAGCCTACATGGTGGACGAAACTGAAGCAAGTTCTACGAGCACCCAGACGTCGCCGGCATACTCCCATACATCGGCAGCTCAACAAGACTCGTCCACGACCGCTGCACCTACAAATCAACCCTATGTCACGAGAAACGCTAGAGTGGTCAAGAGGAACGTACGCTTCTCTTGAGGGGGAGTGATATGGGTGTCAACACGACGTGCTCCTGCGACCATCGCTTTGGGAACACTGAGCGGCGGACTGAACGCAACTAGTTTTTATGTAGTGAGGTCAGCGATGTTTCTACTGATTATATTCAACGGCGGGTACTTCGCCAATTTTAATGTGGGTAGAGGATAGAAAACGATTTTGTAAATATGTATAAATAGTAGGGTATCGAAATAATAAATTCATAAGATCTCATCAGCTGTTTCATTCCACACGTCCCGGTACCTGCCTCCACACTATTTTAGCTAGCAATGTTAGACATGAAACAGATACCATTAAATATGCTCATTTGGCACAGTTACTATATTGAGAGACAACATAGATAGTTTGTCTAAAGAACTTGACAAATTACAAAATTTATTAGCATTTATTAGAGCTAGAAGTATTCATAATTCTGTATTGAACTATGCTATGTTCAAGGACATGATGAATAGATTAGGTGTTTTATATAATAAGGATCAATTTCTAGACATTAGTTTAAGAGAATATTTTGACTTAATTAGACTAGGATATTATTACAATGGGAATAAAATAGTGATAGTTACAAAATTTCCGATACTTTACCCTACTAACTTTATCCTATATAAATTATCCCTGGCTCCTAATTATGATAATAAGGTCCTGATTCCAACTTATCCTTTCATAGCGGTTCACGAAAAAGATCTATTGTACATGGAGACAGAATGTCCGAAGTATAGCCACGGTCACCTTTGCGAGGATAATTTAAGTCACCACCATGGCAAACAATCGGACTGTATCCAGCAGCTTATACTACACCAGAAAATTAATGAATCCTGCCAATTTACATCAGTCATCCTGTTTTCTGAAGCTATGGAGCAACTAGACGACCAACAATTCATTCTGAGCTTTCCTAAACCTACGAAAGTTCGTTTAACCTGTTCTGAAGATAATTATAGAATGCTGAAAGGGAGCTACTTATCCATCATACCTAAAGGCTGCGCGCTGAGAACTACAGCATTTACTGCAAGCAATCGTCATGATCAAACTAAGGGAAAGATATTGAAAATTATGGACTTACCGATTATAAAGAAGAATTTGTATAACTTACCAATGAAAACGATAAAACTAGATACCATTGACCTTGCCAGTTTGCATTCAAGTAACTCTGAAATCGTTTTACAAGAACCTGTAACGCTAGAGTCGTCGAACACTGAAGCTATATACCACACTACTATACCGGTATACATTCTACTATCCGGTGCAAGTGTACTCAATATCATCATTATACTTCGTCGTCGTAGATTGAAGCAGCTACATAAAGCCATTGATGGAATCGATATTAAGACTAAGGATAAGGAGACCTGCGACACCGAGATTGATCCAGCATCGCCATCGACACTATTTTCGACTAGAGTTTTCAAATAGTTGCCGATCTCGTGGAGGGAGATGTGATGCGCAATGCGATGACTAACACCGCATTGCGCTCTGTACCGTGAGATTCGCCTTCTCAGCAATTTGATGGCGTGGGACCGAAGATTGCGCAATAGCAGTGATGAATATTGATTTAGTGTATTAGTGATTCACTCTTGTTTCTCACATCGAACAATTGTCGCGCTTCTTAATTTTACCGATCTAAATGTAATAATTACTTTAATTAAATTCATTAAGTAAATTATATCGGTTTTATATGCATCCTCGACTGCAGCCGTACGTAATTGGTCTACTTTTAGGAAAACAAACAATATCCCTAACATAAAATATCTAAAGGCGGATAGTTTTTTGTTAATAAAAAAACTTTTTGCAAAAAAATACTACCGACTTCCAAATACAAAACCACAAAGTAAAAAATAACTTAATTTTTTGAAGTCGGTGTCTTTCGTAGGTACCATTTTTTTGCGTTATGGACACCGACTTCAAAAAATTAAGTTATTTTTCACTTTGTAGTTTTGTATTTGGAAGTCGGTAGTATTTTTTTGCAAAAAGTTTTTTTATTTTTCACTTTTTATTTGTACGTAACGTACCTAATAGGCAAGTTAGTAAGGGAACTATTTGGCCAGAATAGATTTCATGAAACTTGAACATAACCGGTGAAATGAGAGGTCTGCTTACCCCTTAAGAGCGAACTGGCGTGATGTTATGTTATGAAATGTTATAAACAACAAACATACATGCGATTGCAGCAATCCCGAGAGAATTGCCGTTATTTATTGAAGAGTTCTGTTGTATATCTCCGAAGTTCTTCATCAGATCTTCACCAAATTAAAATGGGACCAATTTCGGAACATAATTTTTCAAACGAAAAAATAATTTTCAAAATCGGTCCACAATTGACGGAGTAATCGGTGAAAAAAAAAAAAAAAAAAAACTTGAAGTCGAACATAGAACCTCCTCCTTTTTGGGAAGTCGGTTAAAAAACCGACCAAGTTCGTATCGGAATTCGCATATTTAGGGTTCTGTATAAAATGTAGAATAAGTATAAGCCTTACTAATTGCAGAATTATTCATAAATTACGGTGAGTGATCAGCTACGAATTTGACCGCTAAAATCAAGATGGCTGTAATAGAAAAAATAAGGGAATTTCAAAGATTAAATCTGATTCATCAATATTTTGGTATTTTTTTATAAAATATACGTAATAATAAACATTATCACCTATATTCAAGTTCATAGGTCAATGGGAAGTTAAAAAATTCTTCAGACAAAATTTGTAAAAAAACTGACTTTGGTGCTTTTAATAAATTTCTCCAATATTTTTTAAAACAAAAGATACAGTATTTATCTATTCAACGAGTTCTAAACGACGATACTCCTCAATGGGGTAGGTCAACATTTTATTTTGGCACCCCCCTTATCACCCACCCTTTATACGTCCGCTTAAAAACATAATAGGGCCCCGTTTACACCCTGCAGGTACGGAACCCTAAAAATGATAATAGTCCGCACTATTACTACGTTTTTAGGGTTCCATACCTGTTCAATTTGATTTTCCATTACGGAGATTATGAATCTGGTAGTAGTAGTAGTAGTAGTAGGGACTCCCTTTTCCGCACTTAGACTCCCATTTGGTCCGTTGTGCGTGGGGGTACTGGCTAACATAGCCAGCCCAACTCCGCCCAAAAGCACAGAAGCTTCCTGGGAGCTTCACAGGCTTCACGGAGCGACCTCACTGTTCCGAGGGTTTCTTCGCGTTGAGAAGCCACGGCCTCGCATTCCAGGATTACGTGGGCGGCTGATTCTTCGGCGTTAAAACAGCCCCTGCAAAGTGGGCTGTCCGTGGCGCCTATGTTGAATAAATGTTTGTTAAGAAGGGTGTGGCCCGTTAGTGTCCCTATAATTATTTTGAGGTTATTTCTACTCAGGCTGAGGAGTTTCTTGGTGAGACGCGGGTTTACTATCGGTACAGCCATTTTTGACTGTCTACAGTCTGTAGCCCGTGACCATCTGTTATTGTGCAATTCTGTTGATCTTTGACGAATCCACGCACGAAATTGCGAGAAAGGCAAGGGGATAAGTGGGTACGGGCCTAGCACCAACATCTCGGAGCCCCTTTTCGCAAGTTCATCTGCGGCATCATTGCCTAGGGATCCACTGTGCCCCCTGATCCACTGGAGGGTGATTCGATTGGATTTTGATATACTCTCCAGGGCGAGGTGGCATTCAAAGATTAGTTTATTGTTGGTTAGTTTGTTTTCTAAAGCTTTGAGCACAGCCAGACTATCAGATAGGAATCTGATTCCGTAGTTCTGGATACCTAAACGCTTTACGGTTTTTGCGGCTTGTGTTAAGGCGACACATTCACATTGGAAAATTGAACTATGTGTGCCTAACGGTATGTGAAAGTTAATGTTGAGGTCAAGGGAGTGAACGCCAGCACCTGAGCCGCTATTAGTTTTTGAGCCATCTGTGTAGATTCGCACTTCATTCGCTCCTGACTGATCCCTTTCTTCCTCTATTGTTTGTATGTTATAGTTTTTGTTGAACATAGGTTGTTTTTGTATTCTATCACACGGAGCGGCGATGAGAGGTTGATACTCAATCGCCCGGTCCAGGATTTTAGCGTGTGGGCTTGTGTGGTTTTTACCCCATATGCCTAGATGCATTAGCCTGATAGCAGCTAGCGCCGCTTCTTGCTGTATGTACAGGTCCAGGGGAGTTATATGTAGGGCTATCTCCATGGCTGCTGTTGGGGTGGTTCTCATGCAGCCGGTGATAGCTGAGCAGGCCTGTCGCTGGAACCGTTGGAGTCGGGTGATGGTGGTCGAGAGTTCTGTCCTAGTCCACCAAACCAGAGCACCATAAGCCAACATTGGCCTGATTACCGCTGTGTATAGCCAGAGAGTAATCCTTGGAGACAGCCCCCATGTTTTTCCTAACATTTTTTTACACTGATAGAGTGCGATTGTGCATTTGTTGAGTTTGTAGTCAAGATGCTTGTTCCAGAGCAATTTGCTATCAAGAATTACCCCCAAGTACTTGACCTCCTCTTTAAGTGTTAATTCTGTGTTGAAAAGTTTTGGAAGCCTATGCGGTCCAAGATTTCGTTTGTTAGTGAACATTATTAGTTCCGTCTTTACGGGGTTAACCGACAGTTCGTGTTTTGTGCACCAGCTCTCGATTATTTTGAAGGCCTTTCTCATGAGATCACATAAGATGCCCTCAAATTGCCCCGAGATTAGAATTGCTATGTCATCTGCGTATCCTACCGAGTAAAGACTGCTGGCGTTGAGCTCTGCAATGAGCTCATTTACGACTAAATTCCACAGAAGTGGTGACAGCACCCCACCTTGTGGGCAGCCCCTGCTCACGATTCCTCGTGTGGTAGTGTTCACAGTAAATTGAATAGCACGGTTTTTTAGCATGTTGTTAATCCATTCTACGAGCGTCGGCGCAACACCGTGCGTGTTGAGTGCCTGACCGATGCTGGTGAAGTTAGTTTTGTCGAATGCACCTTCGATATCAATGAAGGCACCTAGGGTTGGATTTTTGTTTTTGAGAGCATTGCCTACGCGTGAGACTACGCTGTGGAGCGCTGATTCAGTTGATTTGCCTGCACAGTAGGCATGTTGGTACGGGTGCAGAGGTTTTTGAATCGAAATCTGGTTTCTTATCTTCCTGTCCCCCAGCCTCTCCAGTGTCTTTAGAAAGAAAGAGGAGAGGCTTATGGGTCTAAAAGATTTGGGCTGGGTGTAGTCGCCCCTACCTGGTTTCGGAATAAATATTATTTTTACTTCGCGCCATTTCAAGGGGATATATCGGTGAGCCAGACAAGCCCGAAAGACCTTAACAAGGTAATCAGCTAGCAGAGCACCGCTCCATCTGAGCAGAGCTGGAAAGATACCGTCCATCCCCGCTGCTTTGAAAGGCAGGAAGGTGTTGATTGCCCATGTTAATTTATCTTTGTCGATAACTTCTAACGCCACCTCCCAGTCTAAGCTGCTCGTAGCCCTTTCCCTGTACGGTTCCCAGCTTTGCTGGGTGGCAATCTGGCAGCCCGGGAAGTGGGTAGTTAGGAGTAGTTCGCTAGTTTCTGCGTCGTTTGTTGTGTAAGTGTTATCTGGTTTTCTTAGGCATCCTATAGACAGGTCTGCCTCTTGAGCAAGACAAGTTTTGACCCTATTTGCCTGGTTGTTGTTTTCAATGTTAGTACAAAAACGCCTCCAACTTGTTTTACCTCGGAGGCGAATTAGTTTTTTATATGTTTTGCGGTTTGTTATGTAACGGTCCCAGTCTACTGGCGACCGTGTGTTCTTAGCTCTATTGAATAGCCTTCTCAGTTTGTGTCGGTGTCTCTCCAGTTCAGGACTCCACCAGGACTGCCTGATCCCTCTCCTGGGTAAGGTGAGGGGACACGACTGTTCATAGCTCGATAATAGGATGGAAGTGATTTTGTTTACGTGTTCGTCTAAATTGTTTATCGTTATTTCAGCCGGAAGAGAGGGTAACCTACCCAGTTCAGTACCTATAAGTCTGACGAACTTCGATTGGTCTGTGTTGCGAGGAACTCTTCTTGGCTGTGGTGTGGTTAAGTTGAAGTTAATTGTAAAACGAATCCATCTATGGTCTGAGCATGATATCTCATTGGACACATGCCAGTCCTGAATGGAGTTGGATACACCTAAAGTTGCTAAAGTTAGGTCTATTATTGTTTGCGATCTTGCGTTTATGAAGGTGGGTTCGGAACCCTTGTTAAGTAGTACAAGGTTATTGCTAAGAATAAAGTCAAGCATTTCCTCACCTCGGTTGTTGGTTTTGACATTACCCCAGAGCGTGTGATGCGCGTTGGAATCTGTGCCGATGATTAGTTCTAGTTTCTCCCTTTCACAGTACTCCACCAGCAAGGCGAGCTCTGGTAGAGGCACGTCCGCGTCGCCTGGCAGGTATGCCGAGGCTAGTACAATGTCTGGGCGTTCTTGTTCGGTTCTGAAAAGCCTGGTTGCTGTCAGGTCCCTTGAACAGAATTCGTTAATTAAAAGGTTAGGTACATGTTTTGGGACCAATATGCAGGTACGCGGATTACTTACGGAGGTGTCTAGCAGCAACTTACCTCCGATGTTAGCAAGACCGCATATTTTGCCACTTCTAATCCACGGCTCTTGGATGAGGGCGATGGTCTTCTCTTGTTGGTTCTCCAGCACTCTGCGTAAAGTAGCCGACGCAGTTTGACTGTGCTGGAGGTTGGTCTGCAGGATCTTAGTCCTCCCGCAAAGGAGAGGAGCAGGGATCGCTGTCCTCGTCCCTACTTCTCCCCTCCGGCGGAAAGCAGTCCTCGTCCGAAGTTAGTCCGGGCGAGGGTGGATCCTGTGTTGATCCCTCAGTTGAATCGACCTCAAGCGCTGCCATGGAAGTCGCCAGCTCCACCGCCTCCCCAGCGGTCCCTGAATCTGGTATGATTGAATGATGTACAAGATAAAATATTCTTGGAATAGTTAACCATAATTACATGGTATGCCACAGGGGTACTTTGTAATTATGGTTAACTATATTATGCATATATATATATGGATCATGTTGAAGCTGACTTATTAAATAGAAAAATAGAAGTAGCCCATAAATTGATACAAACGATAAGTGGAGACATAACCTGGCAATTAAACAAGACGATGGCAATTAAAATGGCCATTTATATTAGCATGGTTAATGGTGACTGCACGTTCGCGTTAATGGCACTGGATTCAATCCTTTCAAGATAAAAGGTTAAATTTATATGGGTCTTTTTAGCGTTAGTAGTAACTCGGTTTTAGTATAAAAGTGTTGTAGCAGATGTTACTTGTGTGGATTGCACAATCAAACTTTTCATATTAAGGTTAAGATCTCCTTGACAATTGACGACAAACTCCTCCTCAAGAATTTCGCATAGGATCACGGCAATAAATTCGAAGTTGCCTCAATATCAAGGTAGAAACAACTACATTATATGTAGCCATTTTAGTCTGAAACAGTGAGATCTGATTTGAAAGTTGCGGCCGTTATTACCAATGACTCGATTTGTTGTCATTTTAATCTTGTCTCCGAAATGGCATCTACCTTCCCAATTCTATTACCGATGTCCAAAAGCGGCTGAATGTTATTCAACACCTTCATCCCCAGCACTGTCTTTTTTTTGAAAATCTTTCTGAAATCGGACCAAACACGCCAGTCAAAACCAGAGCCCACGTAAAGCCCAAGGCTATCAAGTCAGGCAGGGTGCTTCCATCCCATAAGACTGCCAAGAGTGATATAGCTAAGTGGTAATTAAGGCCAAGTACCCAAACCTCAAAGCTTGCTACCTTCTGAATTAATAAATCCAATTTACTTCTGTAATAACGTGAGCTTCTTGGATCAATAATATTACGACGAGAAGACAAATTGGATGAAATCATGGAAAAACGATTCTGTGAGAAACCGGGTGATTTTTTTAAGAGTCTCCTACTTATTTTTAAGGCATTGAGACAGATTTATGAGCAAGTTTCTTTTTTGAATGGACACATATGTCGACGTTCATTATATAACTTATAATTGACAAAAAATTATTTAATCGTTGTGCCATAACGCCGTCCAATTGCAGTCTGTAAACCTAAAAGTCTGAATAGATGATATGTATATTTTAGGGTATTATTTCTGAAGATGAGAAACAATAATGAATAGGTAAAGGCATGTGGCAAAATTTTACATATTTATGTCTTGAGTGATGTTACTAAAAGTAGTTCTAATTTAATTAGTAGTTAATGTTCTCATGATTATCACCTTTAGACGTTCTACGTGATAAATTAACACGGTGGATTTCAAAAATCAAGATCAGAAACCAAACAGTCTAGAATCAATCGGAATCTACTTTCCTGCCTCTCTTTTTCTCCTGATTGTATTCTCTCCTGTTATTGTTAGAAATGACAATCCCTGTAAATGGTAGACTGTATTATCTGTAGATTAAGTTTCAACGATGCTCCATGGACCAACTTTAACCACTGTATTTTGGTTTCGTAACGCACACGTTTATTTGTCTTATGTCAAGCTCGAATTTCGAGCATTTCTGAGAAGTTTAATATAGACCTAAAGCAGGCTGTGGACCTATGTCTTTGTTTTTGTACGTTTTTTTATTTAAATATTGGCTGGTATATTTTGATTAAAGTTTTAAAGTAGTCAGCTCTGCCCGAGCTGATGAAAGTTTTAGAAAAGTAATTTGGTGTATGGTAAAATGTCACAATTCCCGAGTGAAGTTACACGTTTTATTAAAATAATATCCCGTTTTAATGTCCGGAAGGGGTGTGATTTTATTTCATTTCGTCAGATTGAGCCTTTTGAGGTACATACAGTCAGTAACGTAGTGTTGTTATGATTTATTTTCTTTGTAGAGGCTATCTATCATCTCTTTTGTCCTTGTCTTCTTCTTCAATGCTTCTCAGTTGACATCTCACCACTTTTCTAGCTATTTCATCTTTTACACAGTCCATTCATCGCTTCTTTGATCTTCCCTACTTTTATAATAAATACATACTTATTTTTTTGCAAATTCTATGTAGCTATATCGAGGTATATTTATTTTTTAATGATTGGTTAAAATACATAATACTGATTGTTGATTAATAAAAACCGATCAATAAGGGTTAAAAGCTATTTAGCTGACAAATTTTGATACTATTGGGAATAATTTGAAAATTCAGTTTGGCATTGAAAAATACATTAGCAATATAAGTGCGTTTACGTTAATTAATATCAACTGCTGAAATGTTTATACCTGTAATATTTTATTCATCTTACACTTTACTTTTTCTTTTCTATTTCATTCGTAAACTTTTATTTTTTCTGCTGTCTGTACTCATCAAGAGAATATTCCAAGATAAAACTATGTAATTCGAGTCTGAAAGTTGAATTCCTGTCTCATTTTCTATAGTTTGCTTGGTTGAAAAGAATGTTTCATCCGACTAGTAGTTTTAGAACCACGTTTAAACAGAAATCTCTAGCATTATATTATACTAAGATAAGAATATATTCTAAGATTATCAGTATAGATTTTTTATGAAAAGCATATTGTAAACCAGACGAATGGCTAATCCGCCGCTCCAGTTAAGTAGTAACTACACACATCTGTGTCACTAGTTTTATAATAATATGTCATGTTATGTTAAATATAGTTAGCAATGTAAAAGCTCCCATAAGAGGCTCTAGTTCAAACAGTTCAAACAAATAGCCCGTCCCGAACCGTCACTCTTAATAAGAATTTTAATTGGTTAAAACGTCTTATAGTTTCTCTTTTATGAGAGCCTAGTATCATCAATATCATCAGCCTTTTAATTTGCCCACTGCTGGGACACAGGCTTCCTTACTGTTACCACTCTGTGTGCACCACGCGGGCCGAGTGCGGGTTGGTGGATGTCACACGACTTCGTTTTTTTTATCAAGGACATGCCGGTTCCCTCGCGTCCTTCACCGTTTTAAGAGCAGTGGTGATGAAATAATTTACGCATAGTAAAAAGCATGCTTGGGTTTGAACCTACGACACGTAAGTCGGGGCCGTTATCACTGGGCCACTGCTGCTCTAGTTTGCTCTGTGAGAGCCTAGTTTGTGGTTTAGTTTAGTTTCGGCGAGCCTAGTATGTAAAAGGCATATTGTTGTATGAATTCTAGTTTGTCAGTTGTAAAAATATTTTGTTATTTTATTTACGCTATAAAATAATTATATACTTAGGTTGTAGTACGCAATAAGGGCCTTTTCAATACATAGAAGAAATGCAGCATTGTTTTTTAATTATAAAGAAATCACCATAATATAATCACAATAATGGTATTTGAATCATAGTCATCATGCTTTAGCACAGTGTAGATATTTATAAAATCACTATCATAATCGTTTACGCGATTTGGTATACCTACATGCGTATATAAATTCTCCAATACCTTATTATACCTTTTCTGAAAACTTTAGCACCTGCCGTTACCACTCTCAAGTACCATAAACACCGTAGTATATATATTTAGTAACTCGTACCTAAGTATCAGCAGGATCGATCTTCAAGGTTAAGCAACTCTTGCTGAAGTCGGCCATGGATGGGAGACCATCCATTACATACCGAGATTCTCCCGAGTCTCAAGAAGCACATTCACGGTTCCAGTGGAATCGACCACAGGAGCGAAGCCACGGGTAGAAAGCTAGTGTGGACGTAGTCATCATGCTTTAGAAGTGTCGATATCCATAAAATCACTATCATAATCATAAACGCGATTCATGGTTGGACATAAATCCTCCAATATCTTGATTTTATCTCTTGAGAAAACTTTTAAACCCAGGCGATACCTCTCAATCACTATTATAACAATTCAAACATATTAAAATACATATTTAAATACTCGTTGCTAAGTATCAGCAGGGTCGATCTTCAAGGTTAAGCAAAACTAGCCGAACAATTTAAGTGAAGCAAGATTACTGTGGGCTGTTACCTCTCATAACGTTTCACTTACGAACATACATCAAATCTACATTTGGATCAGGGGATCAAGATAACGTTTAGGTACAAAGTACGTATGCGGCGGCGTGCCGCAGACAGAGAGTTAACTACGAACAAAGCGCCATTTTGCACGCACACATTGACATTACGAGGGATTTTCGGGCACTTTTGGACAGAACTCAGTCGCAGCTGTCACAAGTGCTAGCGCGGGCGTTTGTCACGTCATTCAGTCTTTTGGAAGAAGTTCAAAACATATATTTTTCAAGGCCTTGCACATGTTTCCCTCATCTTCTTATATCTTTAAAGAAGTAAATAAAAAATTTAGATTTGTAATGGAAAAATAAATATAAATTTTATTTTAGATTACACTTATGTCGACATTTAATTCTCTTTAAATTTTGATTTAGTTCCCAAAGGACGATTATTTTCACTTTTAAAAAGTTATTTAATCCAAACATAATTTTATTGTAATTATAAGTCGTTATTCGAACAACACAAGCAGACTAGTAATTATTATATGATGCTATGCTAAGTTTTACTTAACAAAATTATAAGTTTACCCTCAATCTTCTTCATATTCAATTTTTTATAATATAAACGTCACGGCCGATATGAATGATGTGATGAATGATTCATAAACATATCGATGAATTTCACAATTTTGATAAGTGTCAGAATGGCGCTGTGATATAACAGCTTGACTCGTGAGTTATAGGGTCCAGGTTCGATTCTTCAATCGGTCTAACGATTTCATTAAATTTTAAAATCCTTTTGTGAGTTTTTAGAAAGGAGAATGCCCATTTTGTATGGAGAAATGTACTGACCGAAACATTTTAGTGTCCTGATAAAAACACTTTTATTTGATTATTTTACCTTAATTAATTACACGTACCAACTTTAGACAATTTTCATTGCGGGAGTTAAGAGATATTGAACGAAATATATTCCTTTTTAGGTTACAGTAGATTCACAGCAATATGGACTCTATGCCAACATATTTAAGATTTGTATTCGTTAGACATTTGTTCAAGTGCTGTTAAGACATATAATGTTAATCTTACTTACCGGTGTAGACCCAAGCCCGTAATATGGTCCAATATATTATCAAGAATCTTCGACAAAATGTTATGTCTGCGCATATATGGCGCCAACATCAAAGAAAAATTGAGACACCAACTTCAAACAGTAGCCATGTCGGAAATCACAAATATAAAGTTCTGTCTTATTAAGCACTATTTTCACAAACACACGGTGTTGTATTGATAAGTATTTAGTAACGGCGGAACGTAAAACTCAACTTGACGCAACAAAACACAAACAAAACAAATGAAAAGACGACTACTGTCACTATCAAATGAAATGACTGACAATTATAGGCATGTTACCAAATCGGTAATATAATCGATTTCTAAAAACAATGATTAATTTTTTATCTTGGTTTGCATTAAACTAGTTAACCACACCAATTTCAAAATAAGTTTGTTCTTTACATTAAAGAGGTGAATCCGGATGGATTGATTCAGTGTTTCAGGTAGATTATAAAAAAACGATTCTTCTATCTTCTTCTTTAATCGATGTCAGATCATGTCAACATGCCTCAACCCTAACATAAATGGCGGAATATGTTTGAACTGTGAAACGGAAGTAAAAGTACTTATTAATTCAAGAAAATGAACCCCACTAGGAATCTTTTTGAAAAGAAGTTAAAATACTGTAATTATTTTTGTTTTATTTACTGTCCGGAAATGATTCTGACACAATAAACTTTGTTTTAGTACTGTCCATGGGCATTCTCCTTTGTAAAAAAGTATAATGTTTGTGGAACACGTTTGGAAGTCTATAAATATTAATAGGTAGGATGCGATGGATATTACGTAGCGGTCACCTGCATGAGCGCCGTCAGTTTTTTAATTCTTTGTTAGAATATCTTAACAGTTTCATTGATATCACTGATATAGCGCGCACGCGGCGCAAGTAAACATCGTAGTAATTTTAAGTATATCCTCGAGTCCATAGATGTCACTTTTTACACATTTCTAGGGGATCATGTTTCTCTGCTGCTGTATGTACAATGTTATTAAGACCGAAATTACTTATACTATACTATTAATTAGTTCTTAAGTTAAAAAGGTAAAAAAAATTCAAGAACACAAGTTAGAAATTCAATATCTAAGAAAATAATAAATTATTTTAAGTCCATAGAAGAAATTTTACATTGTAACTTTGTTTAAGGAAAGGCTATGCAACTTATCAACTTGGCGCCTTTTTCACATTTATGTTTTTGTTGAGATCATTATTATACCATTGTTACCCTCCAATCTTCGTCGTATGTGGCGTTGTGATCTTTAATGGATAGTTGATGCTCTGTCTATCCTCTCTAAGGCCGAGCTTCTCACCTCTAAATTATTGCAGAATTAATGTGATAAATTGACAAGCATGCGTTATCTGCTGTGATTGGTTGAATGAATTTTTAACAGCCAATCACAGCAGTTAACTCGTGCTTGACAATTTGTCACATACATTTTGCGATAATTTATAGGTGAGAAACTCAGCATAAGGCATGTAAGCATGATAATTTTGATGTATGTGCCAACCAAACGATGTATATGTGTTTGTAGATTATTTTACCTACTTCTTTTAAAAAAAAGTAATCAATATAGTAGCAACCTTAGTGAATCTGTCAAGTGGTCCTTCTGTATACTATCTATTTTGTGGTTTAGGCCTAGTCTTCAAACTACATATTTATATAATTGTGTAGTATATGTTCTTTAATCCCGTTACTATTCACGTGCGTACTGAGTTTTAGGCCTTAAGATTATAATACTGAACACAGTACTGCTATTCTTCAAAAGTCGCTTCGAATCCCAAACAAGAGAGTCTAGACAATGTGACATAACTCAGCGATAACGATTGTCGAAAGGTCAAAATGTTAGGGATCACGTGAAATTTTGGTAGCGCTTGCCAGTTCCATATATTTAAGACTATTTGATAGTTGTTATTACTGATAGAATTTCACTATTTCGAAAAAAAAAACTTCTGTTTGAGTTTGGTGAACGTCTCAAAACCGTCCGAATTTTAAATACTCACTCAAAATGCGAACAGTTTCGAAGATTTCGTGCTGGGAAAACGCTAGCTTAGTGACTACTCGTTATAATGTTTCAAAAATATGCATACCTTTATCTCATATTAAATAAAAAAGGTAATGTCACTATACATCTCAGTGGTTGACCTTATAGATTTATATCTTCCTCTCCCAGATTTATGGTTGACACAAAACAAAGCGGATTGTGGGATAACATAACCCTTTTTAGGACAAAATTTTCGAAAATGATTGTTGTAATTAACATTTTCAGGGTTTCTTGTAAATATATATGTAAATATATATAATTTACTACCAGAAAAATCAAGACATGTATATGAGAAATAAAATACTTGAACACACTTCCTGAAATACTTATTTATCTATATCTGTGTTTTATTCCTTTCTTCATAGATACAATCTTGTATGCAACTATACGTTATTGGTCTTTTAATAACTCGTGCCCACCTATTTCGGTACGCGCTACGCTTGTACCGAAAAATGGCACTCGTATTTAAAGACCGTCCATGACGTAACAGTTGCATAAATAGCTATTAGAAAGTACACTTAAGTGAGATTAGCTGCCATTTTTTCCACGTAATCTTTAGCTCCATCACAACTTTATTTCAATCTACATTAAGCTGTCTTTAAGTCATACTCATCTCAAGAAATATTTGCAAATGAGATAACTGGCAATTTAAAAATTGCCAGATACAAATCTCATGAAAAAGTTCTCTTTAATCAGAGCTTGGAATTTCAATTTATTCAAGATTATTCCTGAAGTTGATGTAATTTACTTTTCAGGATTCTGTACAAAAAATGTAAATTAGGACGTTATGGAGCGACTTTACCTATCTGTATATCACTGCTGGACATTACAGGAACTTATGAATGCTATAGAGTTCAAAAATAAGTTTTGTTTACTAAGAATGTTTATTAATTTATCTAGCACTAAATAAAATTGAAAATTAAATGATGTTTTCGTTGCAATATGACCCGGAATAGGGAGTTGATATTTGAAAAAGGGAGTAAATAGGTCAAGTGTTTTATCATATAAAAAGGCTTCAATTGCACGTTTATTATGTTGCATACCATTTTACTTAAGCTCAATAAACGAACTTTATTTTGCTGTCGCATAGTAAATAAAAACTTTAAGATTTTACTATCAATATTCCTACCAGGGTACGGAACCCTGGCAGACAACAGAAGACACCCTGGAACACTTGCTTCATGCAGTTTTTCTCGAGGTCAAGAAATCTGTATAAGTAAAATCAATTTCAAGTGCAGCATTGATTGAATGTTCAAATGTTCAAAAATCAGTTCATGGTCTCCATGTCTACCCATCAAAATTTAAAGAGTCGTTGAAACGTGATTGATTAACAAATATAGAGATATTCACACATAATATAACATCACGCCTGTAATCCCTGAAGGGCTGGGCAGAGAGTCAAGCAAGTTGATTCCTGACTCATTCGGCCGAAAATTCCTTTGAAAACTTCGTAACATTAAAAGTTTTTTTCTCTACTCATGGTGCACTTAAGAAGTTTTAAATAATATTAAAACTTTGTCAATACTGAGATACGGTTGCACAATTTTGATGATTATGTTCATTGCAGATTGCAGTAGATTATTAAAAAAAAATTTTTTTTTTTTTAAAGAACGTCCTCACTGGTAGCATTCTTTCGTGAGCATTGGTAAACAAGCAATCGTAGGCGTGAACAAATGGTTCCCAGCGATCCCAGCATTCACTTTCGTGCAAAACTATGAACGTCCGAGTCGAACATTCCCTTGCGAGCTTGGAACATTCGAATACGATCTCGTTAAATGTAATCCATTTCAAAATGTCTGAAGAAACGTCCTCACTGAGAGCATTCACATGTAATGAGCATTCGACGTCGAATAATCGAGTGGTGTGGACGTTGAGCCGAGCGTTACAAAGCTTACAAGCAATCGCGAACTTCGGCCGCTGTGGACGTCGCGCATCGCAACGATTTTCGCGGAAACGGCTCGCATTCGACTGGTCACGCAAATAAAACGCTCGAAAGCGAGTATTCAGATAATGTATGTAGGAATATTACTGGCTGTTTTTAAAGCGAGGAACAGTTCCTTGATCTTAAGTGTTTGTGACCTTCTTGGTCAATCGTATTATCGTGTTATTGTCAATATTAATATATCGGAGCAATAAAAATGCTGCAGCCACAACCGCTCTATCCGGCATTTTGAAATGAATGATATTTATCCAGATCGTATTCGAATGCTCCAAGCTCGCAAGGGATTGTCGACTCGTACGTTCATAGTTTTACTCGAAAGTGAATGCTGGGCTCGCTGGTAAGAATTTGTTGCTCGCCTACGATTGCTTGTTTACAAATGCTCAAGAAAGAATGCTCCTCGTAGAGACGTTCCTTTATAGAGCGGTCGTGGCTGCAGCATTTTTATTGCTCCGATATACCTATTTATTACTATTCATTTTTGGTGTAGAATTAACTCCGATGCATTACATGTACTAGAAAGAATTAGCCGTAATTAATTTAACTGTTCCTTGCTTTACAAGTGGCCAGTAATATTCCTACATACATACTCATACATTTCATTTGCTGAGTACTCGCCTTCGAGCGTTTTAATTGCATGAATATTCGATTGCGAGCTGTTTCCGCGAAAATCGTAGCGACGTGCACTCCGGCCGAAGCCCGCGCTTGCGTGTAAGCTTTGTAACGCTCGGCTCAACGTCCACAGCACTCGAATATTCGACGTCGAATGCTCATTACACGTGAATGCTCTCAGTGAGGACGTCCCTTTATGCAAAACGTATGTTTTGAATTTGGAATTAACCGTCGTTCGTCCAGCATTATTTGCTTTTAGAAAGAAGTACATAACAACATTTAATTTTAATAACTTATACGTACCCACTATTTCGATAAAAGACGCTTATTTTTAAATTAAAAGCAAATGACAAATAATAAAATGTCAAATAGATATTAAAATGGTGGCATTGAAATAGCAGAAAGATGAGTAAACCAATGGTCTGTCCAACTGTCTTATTAAATCGACTAGCTTCAGCCAGTGACTTCAACCGTGTGAAAATCAAAAATTATCCCAAAGGAACATATTTCCGGGATCACAAAAGGCATGAAAGTAGGATTAATGCAGAAGAAATGCATTCCTTGCGAAGTATGTGTGGTGTAACTTTAAATGATAGATTCCGGAATGATGTAATAAGATAACATTGTGGTTTAAAAGAAGATGTAGTGACAAAAATTGAAAAGAGTATGCTAAGATGTAAGGTCATAAAGTCATGTTCAGAGGATGAATGAAAAGCGACTAACAAAAGATATTTAAAAGGCAGACGTGAATGGAAACGCCGGCAGGAGACGCGCTATAAAAACACACATACAATACCTTATTGGTGAAGTTCTTCAGAAAGGCCAGGTGCGCAGTACTCATAACTGGCGTGCGTGTATGACTAGATGTATGAACGTGAGTGAAGCAAAAGAAGTAACTAGGATCGTAGCAGATGGCGTTCTGTAGTTTCTGCCCACCCCCATGGGATAAAGGCGTGAGTTTATGTATGTTAAAAGTATTCTATGTGCTATTCCTGACTATAATCTATCTCTGTGCCAAATTTCATCTAGACCCGTCCAGCTGTTTGAGCGTGATGAAGTAACAAACATACAAATACAGTCACAAAGTCTTTGTAATATTATATAGTGTGATAACAACAAAATATACATCTAAACAAAGTTTTAACTAATCATGTTAGAATTTAAAAAAAAGTAGAAGAATTAGCTTATGGTGGATCATGAATTAATCTTGTCGACCGTACATTTAGTCACGTCAAGTTCTACAAGTATTAGCAAAGCATAATTACTACGCCCAATATAATGGTATTTTACAGGCAAAACGGGCCTGAGGCCCACTTGATGGACAATCTTAACTCATAGTTAGTTGCTCACATGAAATTAAATTGACAGTTTGTCATACAATATTGCTAGTTTAACCTAGTGTTGGCAACTAACTCTAAGTTAAATACTTAAGGTAAATATACCCAAATTAGATTCAATTTGAGATTACCCGACAAATTAATCAACTTGTCTGGTTTTGTATTAGAAGAAAACAATATTGTCGACCTCTTACGTAAAACCAAGTTGGTTAATTTGTTAACTAAATCTTAATTTACCTACTGAATACATTATCCAATTTGTTTTTATATTTGATCTCACAATTTTTAGCGGTAGAGTATTATTTATTTATTTTTTATATACTTTATTGTACACCACAAAAAAACAGGACCACAGGACAAACGTTCAAATATACAAGTGTACAATGGGCGGTCTTATCGCACTAGGCTATCTCTTTCAGACAATCTTTGGATGGACTGAATGATAGGAGAAGAATTTAGGGTTGTCAGTGTACAAAATATCAAAAATAATATTACTTAGACTTAATAACATACAATACATACATACAATATTACTTAATATACTAATACATATCAAATATACAACAGAAAGGAGAAGAATAAAAATTATAGTGAAAGGTAATGCTCCTTCACCATTTTCTTAAACGTTGGCAGTGTTTGAGCACGTCTCACTTCAATAGGTAATACATTCGACAACCGAGCTGCTTGAATCGTGAAAGATTTGTCAAAGAAGGAAGTGGAATGCATACGAATACTTAATTTTAGATTTTCCAATGATCTCAAGGACCTAGAATAGGTGTCACAGAGGAACTGAAAGCGTTCTTTGAGATAAAAAGGAGTAAAAGGATTAAATAGCACATTATAAAGCAAAGAAAGTATATGGGCATTCCGGCGAAGGCGAATAGGAAGCCATTTGAGCTTAGTACGAAATTCGGTAACGTGATCATACTTGCTAAGCCAAATATGAACCTGATACAGAGATTTTGAAGTCGCTCAAGCTTGTCCAATTGGTATTGGGTGAGATCAAGATAGCTGGCGTCAGCATAGTCTAGAATAGGTAGAAGAAGAGATTGTGCTATCGCAATTTTAGTGGTGATGGGAAGAAAATTACGAAGACGTCTCAGGGAACCCGCAGACGCAAACAGTTTTCGACTGACTTCCTGCAGTTGTTTGGTCCAGGAAAGGGTGCTGTCGATATAAATCCCCAAATTCTTCACAATATGATTTATAGGAATAATAGTATTATTGAAAGAAACCTGGGGAAGTATCGACCAATCGATCCAAGAGACAGTCCGGGCACTACCAACAACCGTTACCTGAGTCTTCGTTAGATTGATCTTCAACCCGAAATCAGTGCTCCAGTCACCTATTCGAGCCAGGTCTGTATTAATTGTCTCAATGGCATTAGATAACTCTCCGAGAGATGCTTGGGTATAAATTTGGAGATCATCAGCATATAGGTGGTAGAAAGAAGAAAGTCGTTGAGTGATAGCATTAATAAAGAGTGCGAAGAGAAGAGGAGATAAAACGCCACCCTGCGGCACACCGGCAGAGGTATGACACCAAGAGGAGAAAGATTCATCAACGAGCATAGGACGCCAAGCAAAATGTCGAAGTCAAGCAGAGCAAGTACTGTTAACTTCCCTATATCTATGCCTGGCCTGATATCATCCGTAATGTGCACAAGTGCTGAGGTAGTGCTGTGGCCACGTCGAAAACCAGATTGGAAAGGATTTAAAAGATTGTGCTTGGAAAGGAATGTGTTAAGCTGATGATGAACAAGCTTTTCAAGGACTTTGGATAGGAAAGGAAGAATAGAAATGGGATGATAGTCAGAGGGTAAAGGAATAATTTGGGCATCTTTCCAGGCTTGTGGGAAGACACCACTGGAAATAGAGAAGTTGAGGATGTAAAGAATGACCGGAAAAATGTTATCAAGGATGGGGATGATCATCTTACAGCTGACACAGTCATTACCAACAGCGTTGGATGTAATCGAAACAATAGTCTTTTTAACATCACAAGCAGTGAATTGACTTATGACAAAGGGGGAATAATCAGGTATCGGAAGATTTGATAGATAACTAAGCGTAGTAGCTTTGGTGGCCCCATCCAATACGGGCGAAGTAGAAAAATGACTGTTAAGTAAGTTGAAGTCCATGTCTTTAGGAATAGTGTCATGAGACTTTTTTCCGATACCTAATGATTTAAGAAATTTCAAATATAAAAAAATGTGAGATCAAATATAAAATAAAATTGGATAATGTATTCAGTAGGTAAATTAAGATTTAGTTAACAAATTAACCAACTTGGTTTTACGTAAGAGGTCGACAATATTGTTTTCTTCTAATATAAAACCAGACAAGTAGATTAATTTGTCGGGTAATCTCAAATTGAATCTAATTTGGGCATATTTACGTTAAGTCTTTAACTTAGAGTTAGTCGCCAACACGAGGTTAAACTGACAATATTGTATGACAAACTGTCAATTCAATTTCGTGTGAGCAACTAACTATGAGTTAAGATTGTCCATCAAGTGGGCCTAAGGCCCGTTTGCCTGTAAAATATCATTATATTGGGCGTAGTAATTATGCTTTGCTAATACTTGTAGAACTTGACGTGACTAAATGTACGGTCGACAAGATTAATTCATGACCCACCATAAGCTAATTCTTCTACTTTTTTTAAATTCTATCATGATTAGTTAAAACTTTGTTTAGATGTATATTTTGTTGTTATCACACTACATAATATTACAAAGACTTTGTGACTGTATATGTATGTTTGTTACTTCATCACGCTCAAACAGCTGGACGGGTCTAGATGAAATTTGGCACAGAGATAGATTATAGTCAGGAATAGCACATAGAATACTTTTAACATACATAAACCCACGCCTTTTTCCCATGGGGGTGGGCAGAAACTACAGAACGCCATCTGCTACGATCCTTACATACTTCTTTTGCTTCACTCACGTTCATACATCTAGTCATACACGCACGCCAGTTATGAGTACTGCACACTGTGTGTTTTTATAGCGCGTCTCCTGCCGGCGTTTCCATTCACGTCTTCCTTTTAAATACCTTTTGTTAGTCGCTTTTCATTCATCCTCTGAACATGACTTTATGACCTTACATCTTAGCATAAACTTTTCAATTTTTGTTACTTCATCTTCTTTAAAACCACAATGTTGTCTTATTACATCATTCCTGAATCTATCATTTAAAGTTACACCACACATACTTCGCAAGGAATGCATTTCTACTGCATTAATCCTACTTTCATGTCTTTTGTGATCCCGGAAATATGTTCCTTTGGGATAATTTTTGATTTTCACGGTCGATATAAAATAACACGATAATACGATTGACCAAGAAGGTCACAAAGACTTAAGATCAAGGAACTGTTCCTCGCTTTAAAAACAGCCAGTAATATTCCTACATACATTATCTGAATACTCGCTTTCGAGCGTTTTATTTGCGTGACCAGTCGAATGCGAGTCATTTCCGCGAAAATCGTTGCGACGCGCGACGTCCACAGCGGGCGAAGTTCGCGATTGCGTGTAAGCTTTGTAAGGCTCGGCTCAACGTTATTCGACGTCGAATGCTCATTACATGTGAATGCTCTCAGTGAGGACGTTTCTTCAGCCATTATGAAATTGATGACATTTAACGTTTAAGAGGCACGGGTAGGCACTGAAGACTCACGCGATTAAGTGGGTACTTTGTCAGATGGATCTCCTAATCCATATTTCATCACTATATTATAAAACAATGTCGGTGGTTTTTATATTTTTTTCTTGTTGGTTCTAATTATATAACATCTTAACGTCATAATAATAAATTATAAGGTTCGAAATGTCAAATGATCATTTTAATAGAGTCACAACAAATTTGCGGTGAACACGAAAATGTCTTCGTAGATATTTCTTTATTTAAATTAGATGAAAATATTTTATGTTAAAAATTCAAAAGCTTGTTTATATAAATGATTCATCTCTAGAATCTCAAAGCAAATACGACCATTTATTCTATAGGTACTAGCTTTTGACAGCGGCTTCGCCCGCGTAAAAATGTTTTATCATACCAAGGGAACGCATGATCGGGATAAAAACTATAATATGTCCTTCCCAGGATCTCAAACTATCTCCATATCAAAATGCATCTAATTCGGTTCGTCGAGAAAAGGTAACGAACAGAGTTAAGTACTTTCACATTTATAATATTACCAGCGTCCCGCCCGGTTTCGCACAGTTAACAGAGGATAACGTAAGCTACCAATTCTCTGGACCTATAAAAGAGTAACAATGCCACCATACATTATTTTGTTATATCTTATTGATTAGGAATCATTTGCGATAGCTTCCAGGCGGCTTGTGTTTTAACCGACTTCAAAAAGTAGGAGATACATATTCGACTGTATATTTTTTTTGTGCGTGTCTCCTCAAATCTTTTTAAGAGGTGAACCGACTTTTATGTTGTTTTTATTTGAAATCTGATGTTTCTCATGTAGTCCCATTTAAATTGGGTGAAGATCTGATGACAAACTTCAGAGATATACAATAGAACTCTTTAATAAACAACGGCAAATCTCTCGGGATCGCTGTAAGTGCATGTATGTTTATTGTTTACGCCATTTCATAACAAAACATCTCGTCGGTACGCTCTAACGGGGAACGCAGAAATGTATAGTTACCCCTGTTACACTCTCATTTCACCGGTTATGTTCAAGTTTTATTTTATTCGGGTAATAGATTACCCGAACATAAAACTTGAACATAACCTGGCATAACTTTGTTCCAATGTACATTACCTTGCTATAGAACTTGCTTATTACGAGTAGGTACCACAACCAAAAACTGAAAAATAAAAACGTTTTACACACGTTTTTTTGGAAATCGGATGTATTTTTTTGGTAATTTTTTTTTTTCCGGCATTTTTAAAAATTATCTTCATATTTTAAGCAATTTACTCAAAATCTTAACAAATTATACACCTAAACCTTCCTCATGAATCACTGTCTGATGGTGAAAACCGCGTGAGAGGTCGTTTTGTAGTTTTTGAGTTTATCGCTGATAGACTGACAGAAAGACGCGGCGAGGGACATTGTTTTATAATATAGTGATGAAATATGGATTAGGAGATCCATCTGACAAAGTACCCAATTAATCGCGTGAGTCTCCAGTGCCTACCCGTGCCTCTTAAACGTTAAAAGTCCATAAAGAAAAAAATGGTACCTACGAAAGACACCGACTTCCAAAAATAAGGTTATTTTTCACTTTGTAGTATTTTATTTGGAAGTCGGTGGTTTTTTTTGCAAAAAAAGTTTTTTTATTTCCACATTATTTATTTATTTAATACTTCATGCACACAAATGTACAGAGGCGGACTTAATGCCTTAGGCATTTTCTACCAGTCGACCTTTGGGTGATGCAGAGACAATTAGTGGTAGGTGCAATATTTAAAGTAAATCACGATACCTAATATTCAAATACAAAGCCTATACATACATACTATAAATACATACAATAGTTACTCAAACATATAAACTAAATACACTAATACTTAAACAGTTAATGGTAGCAGTTATCTGGAATACATTATCGCTGTGACGATACTACTGCCATCTTCATACGAACATGCTCGCGAGCTTTTACTTTAAATGCCAATCGGTTGGCTGCCATCCTGATATCTTGAGGGAGCGCATTCCACAGAGAAATAGACTGAACGAAGAAAGAACAGTGAAAGAAGTCAGTGCGGTGAGTGGGACATTGAAGAAGATTATTCTGTTTTTTGTTAGTGTGGGCTAGTCGTTTTGTACTTCTTCTCCTTCTCTGGACAACTTCACCTTGCTTATAAGTTTCCAAAATAATACATACTTATGCACGGTTAGTTTTATCTGAAATCGAGTAAGTTTAAAAATTAGTTCATTTATTTGTTACACCAGTATAATAATTTCAGTCGAAAGTCTACTGCTGAACATGACCTATGTTATGTTACCCAAGCATCAGCACATTTACCGGTCCTCCGCTTCTCCCATCACACTAGGTAGACCACTTAGTCTACCTTGAGAAGGCCTTCCCACGCATCTACATCACCACTTTACACTATTATAAATGTTCTTTAAGTCTCATGACTTTACTTTATTTGACTATCACTAAGCAATGATGGCCAAGTGGTCACGGCCCCGAATTACGAGTCAAAAGTCACTGTAATTTATTTCACAGTGTAATTTATTTCATCAGCACCTCTTAAAACACTGATGGAAAACATCGTAAAGAAACCGGTATGATTTAGAACTATAAATTTATCCGCACTGAACCCGTTTACTGTATTACGTCCCATTCCCTCTCACAAAGAGGTGGCCTGTGCTCCAGCAGTATGATCATTAAAAAGCTTATTATGCTATGTAAAAATTTTGTGGTTCCGGTTTGTGTAGCACTTGTGCCAAATATTATTTTTCTTTCTTTGCTTATTATCATAGTTTCAGTTTTAACCCTGATGCCCTATCTGAAACCTGACCTACCCTATAGACAATTCCTTTTGAATACTAACATTATACGGGTTCATTCTTGATAGAAACCATAGAATTCGAAAACATCAAAAGGAGGGTATTACAATATATGAATATTTGCTCTATGATTTTTCTACGAAACACCTACTCTACGTTTTGAAACACAGATTGAAGATTGTTTTGAATTCAGCTTACAGAATATAAAGGCTGACTCTCTTTTAGCATATTTTTGTTCTAAAAGTTTAGCAGGGAAAATAAATGTGAGATAAGTCGGTTTTAGTACGCGAATAAGAAATAAAAAGGTCGTATGTTAAAAATGTGATACTATGTTCATTTTATGGTGATTAGGTACTTATTTTTGAGTTGCCATAACATACATCGTAAGTTATTAGAATACGGATTTTATTCATGATATCAGTATATCCTGAAATGATAAGCAGAGATGTAACAAGTTCCAAACAAAAGAGGGCGAGCCAATTATGATTGATTCTTTCTTAGATTCACTGACAGACGACAAATAGCTAAAATCAACGGCAAGGTCCAGTTTTAACGACAATTTTGCCCAAGGAGCTCCTTTTTTTACAAATGTGAGCATCTATGTTCTATGTTAGGGGGGTTTGGTTTCCGCATTTAGTCCTTTAATGGACCTTTGTACGTGGGCCATGGCGGCCGTTGGGTGGTCATTCCAACCAGCCCACCTCCCTCCAGAAGCCAATTAGAGCTCCTGGTTTCCTCAAAACATCCGTGTAAGATCTGGGTGACCCGAGGGTTCGTGTTCTTATCTGTGTGACACATGTGCACTCAAAGAGAACGTGCGCGACGGTTTCCTCGGCCTCCATGCACGCCCTGCACAGAGGACTGTCCGTTATGCCTATTGTATGGAAGTGTTTTTTGAGTGAGCAGTGTCCCGTGATGGTCCCCGTCACCAGGCGCAGGCCATTCCTGTCCAGGCGTAAAAGACGCCTGGTAAGCTTACTGTCCAAGGATGGCAGAGCTTCTTTGGATTGCCTACAGCCCGGTGCCGAGGCCCACCTGTTCTCCGCCTGTGTCTGGGTGAATTCCTGTAGCCACCTGCGTATTTGGTTGAATAGGATGGGTACAACAGGCTCGGGTCCATAGACCGCCGAGCTGGATCCGTGTCACGCAAGTTCGTCAGCCGCGTCGTTGCCCAGCGATCCGCTATGTCCCTTTATCCATTGTAGTGTCACCGTGTTACGGCTAGATACAGTTACCTGTTCTATTGCGTTGTGACATTCTAGTACTAGTTTTGATGTAATGTATTTTTTGTTGTAAGGATTGGAGGACTGATGCGCTGTCGGAGATGATGCCCACACACTCCGCCTGATAGACGGTATTGAACCCTCCTAGCGGTCTGGATATCTTTATATTGAAATCGAGTGAGAAGACTCCGACTCCAGTACCGGAGTCAGTTTTCGATCCGTCGGTGTATATTCTCATCTCTTTCGGGCCAGAGTAGTCAAATCTTTCCTCTGTGAGTATTATGTTGTAGTGCCTATGAAAGTGGTGTGTTTTTGGGGCTTTGTCGCATGGTGATGCTAGCATCGGTTTACGCTTGATCGTATCTTCTTTTATGCGTGTGTGCTTAATTCTGGAGTCTTTATTTAGGGTACCTGATAGGTGGAGTCTAAAGGTGGCCAGAGCTGCCTCCTCCCGCACAATTAGGTGGCAGTCCTAGCATTGCCTGTAGGGCGGCACTGGGTGTGGTTCTCATACTACTGGTGATTGCAACGCAGGCGAACCGCTGTAGTTTTTCGAGAGGTAGTTTCTCGAGATTCAAATGTGAGCATTAAGGAATGATTATTGAAAATTTCATTCCCTGAAGGATAAGTATATAAGAAAAATTGGTATGAAAGATCGCAATTTTAACCAATGAGAAATCCCGTTGGGGACACGATTGTCTTATCAGTCAATCCTACTTATTTACTTATCTTACTAATATTATAAATGTGAAGGTTTGTATGGATGTATGTTTGTTACTCAATCACGTAAGAACAGGTGAACGGATCTGGATGATATTTGGCACAGACAGATTATAGTCTGGAATATCACACAGGCTAATGCTCGCACATAGGCTAGGTATAATGTTCCCTTGGGATAACAAAGCACTTTTCATGCAGGCGAAGCCGCGGGCAGAAGCTAGTGAAATCATTATCCTCCTTTTGCATCGCCATAGTAAGGTAAAACAATACTGATGTGTTTGCTTTAAAATTAATAAAACATCAAGAAATCTTGAACGTGAAAAGGACCTATATTCAAATAGTGCAAAACAAAACAAATTCAAATTCCATCTGTATTGTTCCCGGCGTTCGCCAGAGATCTCATTAAGTTTAGACAATTAAGAAAAAAGGGTAGAGAAAACTCTTTGTAAGGGATTTTAAAGGCAAATAAGCAACCCAATTTGAGTAATTGTTTATTTCATTTCTTTTAGAACTTAAGTATTTTCGAGGTTGCGATATATTTTTGTTTCTCTCGGAGTAAGAGGTCTTGATGGGGAGACAACTGGCAGCATTAATTGATTGCTCCTTTTGCATCTGCTTGGATATAAACACATCAACACGGTCTAGGGATATTTTAAAAAAAGCGAATTACTATCAATGTGTTAATTATTTATATGACATGTATATATTTAAAAGATACGTTATTTAATATTCTACCATTTTTTAATAATGGTTAAGGTTCTTCGATAAAAATTTCAGGATTTTATGGAAAAAAATGAAGCATAGACGGAAACCGTATATGAATTAACTTTTAATTTATGAGTAAAAACTGAATAAATAGAAAAATCATTTAATTTGTGTTTATAAACTTGAAGTTAATAGTCTGAGAAAGCGCCCATGATGTTCATAACACATCGGCAACGATTCGGCATGTTCAGAACAAGGTTGTCAATGTCTTGCTGCGGAATATTGTCCCATGTCCTTCTGAGGTGCGCAAAAAGTTGATCTTCTGTAGCCAGATTTTCAGGAACTTCCTTCAGAGCTCTTCTTTGCAGCATATCCCACGCATGCTCAACGGGATTTAGATCTGGCGATTGAGCAGGCCAGTCTAAGGCCCTAACATTGTGTGTATGTAACCAAGCTGCTACCGTTCTCGCCGTGTGTGCCCGGGCATTGTCGTGCATGAGCAGGAAATCTTGCCCCATTTGTGTTCTGTGGGGCAAGATTACGGGCCCCAGCACCTGTTGGACGTATAGTTCTGCCGTCATATTGCCCCGCACCCAAACGAGATCCGTCCGTCCTCTAAGACGAATTCCTGCCCAAACCATAATTGTTCCTCCTTGGTATGGGTGAACTGCCTGAGGGTTCTGAAGACGGCTCTATCGTCCAGGAACTCGCCAAACACGCGTCCTTCGTGAATCTGGATGGAAGCCGAACATGGATTCATCCGTGAACAGCACATTGGACCATTGCTCACGGCCCCAGTCGACGTGGTTCCGAACCCATTCTAATCGTCGTCCACGATTTCCTCTCCGTAAAGTTGGGACCCGGAGTGGTCTACGAGAGCGTAGATTGCTTTCATGCAGTCGCCTTCTTACAGTTTGGTCACTCACAAGCACTTGGTGTTCCACTCGCAGCCTTTAGACCAATTGAGTCGCCGTTGCATTTGGTTGAGCTCGCGCAGTAATTCGCAAAAATCGGTCTTGTCTGGGGGTAGTGATGCGACTTGGCCCCAGGTGCCCCTCCGCTACTTCACCTGTGGCACGATAGCGTGTCCACAATCTTGAAATTACATTTTGGTGGGTCCGTATGGCCTCAGCAACATTACGCTGAACAGACCCAGCTTCCAGCATTCCCACAGCTCGTAACATCTCCGCCCACGTCAAATGTTGGCGTTGCATGGCTACAATACCTCAATTTTAACTTTACCTTTCGTTTAAAAATGAAAAAATAAACTGTAACTAAACGTAATTCGTATTGTTTTCTAAATTTCGCACAAATGAAAATTCCCTCTCCTACACATCAAGACATTTTTATGCCACCGAAACAAAAGAATTTTCAAAAATTTGAATTTGGAATTAGTCTGAGATAAATTACAAACAAATCGGTGTATAAAAGATTCCAATGCGGCCAGTACTTTTCGAGTTATTTAATTGAGTTGGAAATATCCCTAGACCGTGTTGATGTGTGTACTATGTGCAGTACTGTAAAATAATAAAAGACATGATTTACTATACAATTTGGAGCCGAAAAATTGTGGAGTAGCGACCGCGAACCGGTAGACGTAGCGTTGGAAAGCCTCCCACTACTCGTAGGTGGACTGATGACCTGGCTTTCGTTGCGAGAATCCGCCGTACCCGAGACGCTCGGCATCGATGATCAATGTGGTGACACTTGGGGGAGGCTTATGTTCAGCAGTGGACGTCTTTCAGCTTCAATGATGATGATTATTAATTTACCAAAGTTTTTCGTCGGTTTTTTTACAATCAATTTTGACTTGGCGTTTGCTATGCTACAGATCTGGTGGTCACTTTCTTAAAATATAAGAATAAGAAATATAATATATCTATGAAATGAAAAAAAATATAATTTTATATGACTTGAATGTCACTTTTTAGAAGTTGAAAAATACCACTCACTTAATAAAATAATTGGCAAATCACCCTTTCATCATCATCCACAACGTTGCTTCAGCCACTCAACAATCTTCAACAATCTTTACTTATGCCAATCCCTACGCTTCTGTGCCAACCTCATCCAGGTTCTACCAGAAATTGCAAAAATGTTGTCTGCCCATCTCACCGCCCCAGATAACTAACACTTCTTCTCCTTCCAGACAGAAATTAATTATTTACAACAGGGCAAAATAAAACATACAATAAGTCTTTAACTATTCTATATATTAAACTAACTCCTCAAAACAAACTCCTTTAGGCTGCCTTGGTCTATTTACGCGGGACCGCGGAGATGAGATACTGAGCAGTAAGGCGGAGCGGGGAAGCGTAGTGAGGAAGTGGAGCGAGGAAGCAGAGCGGGGAAACGGTGAGGAGAAACGAGTGCTACCGAGCTCTACGTATGAAAAAACACAATCAGCTACTCCACTCCGCTACTCCGCTCCACATTTCTTTCTCTCTCCGCTCCACTACCTACCTACGCGACTATGGACAGATACAGTCTGCAAAACCATTCCGCATCTCCGCTCCACTGCCTCGCTCCGCTCAAGTGGACAGGCAACCTTAAGATCGAAGGCCGGTATACACGCACCCTTAACCTACAGTAACCCCGGGATTACACGATACAATCGCATATAGACGTCGCTTAAGTATGTACACGGCGTAATCACTGTGCTAACAATATTACTTAATGTGTTGTGATAACGCTAAATTGGGCTGGATTTACCGTTAAATGTGTTACATGTAACACATAATCATTCACTCTTCTGGGACCACTCATTAGAACAGTACGCGTCGTTCCAAACAATAGATCGTCAACCTTTTTAGTTTTTTTACTTTTAGATTAAGTTCACAGTTTGTTAGTATTGTTTGGATATATAAGTTGCTAAGTGCTTTAATAATTAATAATGAAAACGTTTGCAGCTTGTAATGTGCAATTTAATGACGGAGTTCAATGTGGGAGCTGCAGGAAACATCTGGATTTCGGATGTGCAAACATCTCCGAAGCCGGATGGAGAAAGCTTGGTGCTAGTAGAATGGCTCAATGGAAGTGCCCCGCTTGCCGGACGTCGTCACCAGCTGTGCTTACCCCGGAACCAGCTTCCCTCGAAATTATACTGCAAGAGATTCGCGACATGAAACGCCAGCTAATTTATTTACCGACCCTGGCAGAGGATATCAGACTAATCAAAGATGAATTAGCCGACCTGAAGATTACATGTGATGGCACCGTTGGTTGGTAGACTCGACGAGTTAAATACACGTCTCTCAGATGTTGAAGCAAAACTTTCGGCATTTGATAAGCTGAACGAAACTGTGAGTTGCCTGCAGGCTGACTTAGCGAAGTCAAAGTTTGAACTGGCAACGTACGAATAGCGATCCCGACTTAACAACCTCGAAATTAAGGGAGTTCCCATATGAAAAGACGATTTTATTTTTCGGTTATTGAAGCGATTGTCCGGAAGGTAAACTACAGCTGCCTCAAATCCCAGGTGAATTACATTTCAAGAGAGGCACCCTTCAAATGTAATTCACCTGGGATCTTCAACTCTAATGAAAAACTAATTATAGTGAGTTTTTTAAACCGCTATGTCAAGGAAGATTTTATCACAGCTGCACGTGCCGTTAAGGATCTTTCCACATGCCACATCTGGTTCCAGGGCTCCTCTCAGCGTGTGTACGTCAATGATCATCTGAGTGTAGAATACAAGAAGCTCTTAAGTAAGGTTAAGATCATGGTCAAACAGAAACATTACAAATTTATATGGGTAAAGCATGGTGAAATTTCTATATTAAAAACACTAATTCTAAAATAGCTATTATACGAAAAGAATCTCATTTAAACAAGATTGTATAATGTGCTTCCTGGTTATTCAAAGTTTTTACGAAATTATATTTCATTGTTTTAGTATAAATCAATCGCTCATAATTTTCTTGATCTTTTGTGTTTTCGTTTCTTCGTTTATTGACACCGACTTCCGAAAGTGAAGTTATTTTTCACTGTGTAATGTTTTTATTTGGAAGTCGGTTGTTTTTTTTGTAAAAAGTTTTTTTATTTTTCATTTTTTATTTGTGGTACATAGAGGACCAGTTACATAGGCTAGGTACCAATAATGCCCAAAGTGAAACCAGAAAAGATTAACCCAATAACATGAAACTTAACAAAATCGGTGGAATAAGAGTATACCAAGGTGAACTGTTTACCCGTAACTGCGTACCCCTTTAGAGAGTACTAGTGTCATGTTATGTTTTGAAATGGTGTAAACAATAAACAGAAATGCGATTGCAGCTATCCCGAGTAATTTTAATGTCGAAATAAATAAATAATTTTATTATTATTTTATTATTGTTGTTATATTATTTGCCGTCATTTATTGAAGAGTTCTGATGTATATCTGCGAAGTTCTTCATCAGATCTTGATGAAAAATCTTGATGGGGAGGATAAATGGGACCACATGACAAGCACCAGCTTTCAACTAAAAAAAGAATCATCAGATTCGGTTCATCCAGTAACAAGTTCTGGGGTAAAGCAAATAAAAAAAAATACAGTCGAATTGATAATCTCCTCCTTTTTGGGAAGTCGGTAAAAAGGTTTAACACCTCAACCGCACTAATGATTTCGACACCTTTCTGTTGTTTGGCTCAAGAAATCCTTTATGTTTCTTATCGCGCTGTTTACTTCAAAGATCTAACGCATTCAAATATATTTTGCTCACTCGCACTTACGCGCATCACTCACTACTGCTTGCTTTTTCGCACAGTTGTTTTAGTCCAGTCAACGAGGATATTTGTTGTATGGAGACTTCCGAAAAATTCTCCCGCCTATGAAATTTGGCATGTGATGAAATTAGGTAATACAGATTACAGATGTAAAATAATCCAACAAATTATGTTACGAGAAGTTAGGTATTTTTACCTAAACATGAAAATTGCTTATAGGGCTCTGTGAATATTTCCTCAGACTGAAATACTTTCTGTATACGTATGTATGTACTAGTTAGAATAAGTATGTAAAGGTATCCAACATTTTTTCGATTTTGGTGATACCCCAAATTTAACTTTTAACATTTTGCGCTATAACTTCTACTGAAAAATTGATCTGCTAATTGTTATTTTTTAATATGTTTTTATTTCCTTAAATACATAGCTTTGTTTAGTTATCCAAAAGATTTTCCTTTTTTAACCATGTTTTTAGATTTTTGCTTAATTATGTAATGTGAAAAAAATCTCCGTGCATTTTCATACCTTTATTAGTCATATGATTTTATATTAAATAAGAATTATCAATTATCCAACAAATTTTCGAACGTTCATTATATTTGTTAGGATAGTTCGCTTATTTATGCTAGAGCGTAAGGGTTGACCTTCACTTGACCGCTCGGAGCTGCTTTGCCGTGCATTACTTTTGGAGTATTGTAGGCGGGTTTTGTGGCCACCGTTATTATTACAAATATTTTTTTATCTTATTATGCATTTCTTATGTGAAGTCATCTAGTTACCACAAACTGTCAATGTCGTGTCATCAATGTTTCTCATTCGATTTTGTACTTAACCATCAAGATTTGAAGGTTCAAAATCGACTGAAAAAGGTTGACTGTAAAAAGGCGTTTAGAAATTTGCTTTATATTTCTAAAGAATATTTATTACTTATACGGATTTAAAATAAACGTTTGATACCTCCTTAAGGACTTTGTAAACTATGCGAAAAAAGGGTTAAAAAGTATGTTTAGAAAGACACCTGTTGAGGCGATATCGAGTAAGATAAAATAAGATTATTATTATGTCCCTTATGTAATGTTCTTTTCTTATCGTCTACATTTATTTTTATTTATATAAAATAAATGTAGACCATAAGACACCGGTATCGAGAACAGGGTCTAAGCATGAAGTCCAAGTCTTGTATGCACTAGGTAAGTGCCCCCACGGACAATCCCCGGTTGGTGCAGGACTATTGTTAAATATGAAGACAAATATATTGGGCTATGGGTTTTGGAAGGTTTATTGGATCGATTATCTAAAACTATAGAATTACTATTAGCCCCTGCCTGACCACTGTTGAACTACACGACTATAAAATGGCAGGGGTGACATGCACACTCAATTAATGGGCTACCATAGCGGATAGCGGATCTCCAATCAAGCCAGCCAATTAAGGCAGGAGAGAGATGGGAGCTCTGTGCCCTATCAGTGTTCGCTCCGACCGGCCAAGAAAGGCAAGCCGGAGATGAGGGACACATCGTCGCCACAGCCCACCAGCTCGCCACAAAGCTGCCCTGCGGCATATTATTATTATTTTTACATGACTTTGCCAATCTCGGGACCCTGGGATCCCGATCCTCTGAAAGGCGTGCAAGGGGCTGAATTCAACTCGCAGAGGCCTTGTTAGGCATGTATCGGGAAATGTGAAATCAACCGATGATTATCCCTGTATGCACTACGCAATTGCATCCCCTGTTGGTGCAGGACTATTGCAAAATATGGAGAAAAATGTATTGGGCTATGGGTTTGGTAGGTTTGGTTGATGGATTGCCTAAAACTATAGGAGGATTAATGGCCCCTGCCTGACCACTGCTGAACTCATCATCATCATATCAACCGAAAGACGTCCACTGCTGGACATAGGCCTCCCCCAAGCGTCGCCACATTGATCGGTCCCGTGCATCTCGCATCCAGCGGATCCCCGCAACACTCAGTTAATGGGCTCCCATAAACGGTTTCTAGCACTTGAGTGACGTAGCGCCAAGGCTATGTTGCCCATATCCGGAGGTGCTTGAGGAGTGGAGAGGTATACCACGGCTATCAGGACATTCCCGGCAGTACAGTCAAGATCCCTACAAGCATCTTGTTGGGTTAACTTTCTTCCTCCGAGCACGTTTGCTCTTGTGAATCTCCACTCACGCCAGCCAATTAAGGCAAGAGAGTGGTGAGGAACAAGACTTCTCCCAGGTGTTCGTCGAGGCTCTTGGCTATTATGCCATAGGCTCTCACGACTATCGGCACAATTAATGCTGTATTCACATCCCACATGTCGACAACTTCGCGAGCCAGGTCAAGATACTTAGTTTTCTTATCTCCCTCAGCCTTCAAGAGGTTCTCGAATTGAGGGACCGCTATGTCAACAATCATTGCGCGACGCTCTAGTCGGTCTATCACCACTATGTCAGGCTTATTGGCAACAATAGCCCTGTCAGCGATGATAGACCGATCCCAATACAACGTGACATTGCCATTTTCGAACACTGGGTCGGGCATATACCTGTAGTAGGTACCGAAACGCAGCCGGGCTACGGACGCCGATTGGTCTACATCGAACCCATGTAGTTCCCGGAAAAAGCGTCCGTGAAGCTCCTTACTTTGCCATACCTCCCTGCGGGCGTTATTCCACCAGTTCTCATTAGCCAAGGAGAGCGGGCTGAGTCCCTTGTCCACTCCACGTCGGCGTGTAGAAAATATTCTTTCAGTTTGCTTATCTCGCGGTTGTGGAGGTTTTAGGTATTTAAAAAGCCTCGGCCTCCACTTCCGAGGGATATACAATCTCATGACCGACGATCGTGGGTGGTGCATTTGATATGCAGTCAGCAGTGTACGGACCCGCCTATCCAGGGCGACAAGTGCCGTTTGAGTTAATTTGAGTATGCCGAAAGAGTACATCAATGCATAATATATGTATTTGAGTATGTCGGAAGCGTTAGGTATCAACACTAATGACATGAAGCAATTGTTGAAGGAACGCTACATTCTCAGAATCGTTGAGGCACGCACCATGTTTCCGCCCGAAAGGCTATTGAATACCTTCTTCAGGCGGCCAAAGAAGCGTTCCTTCTACGATTGCTTCATGTCAGACATACCCAAATAATTAAAGGATTCGTTTGGGGACAGGGACCTCTTGTTTTACGTAATCCGCGATTCCACAATTTCCCCTCGCTTTACATGCATGACCGCACATTTATACACACCAAACTCCATCCTGATGGCTCTACTAAAAGTTTCAGTTACCTTCAGTAGAGATAGAGATATCCGCTGAAGATTGCTGGGGGCAAAGAGCTTCAGGTCATCCATGTAAAGGAAGTGAGATATAAACTGACCACCTCTCTTCAGCCCTGAATTCTCCAGCATGCTTATAGGATTCAGGGCTAAGCAAAACCAAAGTGGACTCAAACTAGCACCCTGGAATATACCTCGTCGATCCTTACATGTTATGCATATTCCTCTGGATATTTAGACATCCTGGATAGCGAAGGACCGTGGTCTATTGCCCCATACACGAAATTAGGAAGGTGCGTAGAGTTGTATAAGTTAATATTATAGTTTTTTATTAGTTTTTGTTTTTTTTACAGTTGTATTATTATTAGACATTTTGACTGGAAATCGAATTCGAGAGGCGGGATGCTCGCTGCCGGTGGTTCTGACACTGTAGCGTTCAAGAAAAAAGTCTTCTTCTTTTTAAACGCCTTGATCATGGCATCATTTATATATGATTTTCGACATTTCACGTGTCCTGTAAGGTTTGACACTTCCATAAGTTGCGGGAAAAGTCCATCACCTCGTGCCTTAATTGGCTGGCTTGAGTGGAGATCCGCTATGGTAGCCCATTATTTGAGTGTGTAAGTCACCCCTGCCATTTTATCTTTTTTAGTCGTGTAGTTCAACAGTGGTCAGGCAGGGGCTAATAGTAATTCTATAGTTTTAGATAATCGATCCAATAAACCTTCCAAAACCCATAGCCCAATATATTTGTCTTCATATTTAACAATAGTCCTGCACCAACCGGGGATTGTCCGTGGGGGCACTTACCTAGTGCATACAAGACTTGAACTTCATGCTTAGACCCTGTTCCCGATACCGGTGGGCTCTATTTTTTATGTTTTTTTATTAATTTATTTTATATAAATAAAAATAAATGAAGACGATAAGAAAAGAACATTAAATAAGGGACATAATAATAATCTTCTTTTATCTTACTCGTTAACGCCTCAACAGGTGTCTTTCTAAACATACTTTTTGACCATTTTTTTGCATAGTTTACATAGTCCTTAAGGAGGTATCAACCGTTTATTTTAAATCCATATAAGTAATAAATATTCTTTAGAAATATAAAGTGAATTTCTAAACGCCGTTTTACAGTCAACAGCACATTGGGTTATACAAAACTGAAAAATTTCTCCAAATGATTTTAAACCTTCAAATCTTGATGGTTAAGTTCAAAATCGAATGAGAAATTTTGACAGTTTGTGGTAACTGGATGACTTTACATAAGTTTGCATATTAAGATAAAAAAAATATTTGCAATAATAACGGTGCCCACAAAACCCTCCTACAATACTCCAAAAGTAATGCGCGGCAAAGCAGCTCCGAGCGGTCAAGTGAAGGTCAACCCTTACGCTCTAGCATAAATCAGCGAACTATCCTAACAAATATAATGAACGTTCGAAAATTTGTTGGATAATTGATAATTCTTATTGAATATAAAATCATATGACTAATAAAGGTATGAAAATGCACGGAGATATTTTTCACATTACGTAATTAAGCAAAAATCTAAAAAAATGGCAAATAAAGGAAAATCTTTTGGATAACTTATCAAATCTGTTTATTTAACGTAATAAAACCATATTAAAAAATAAAAAGTAGCAGACCAATTTTTCAGTAGAAGTTATTGCGTAAAATGCTAAAAGTTAAATTTGGAGTGTCTCCCAAATCGAAAAAATGTTGGATGCCTATACATGCCTATTCTAACTAATACACTCGTACGTATACAGAAAGTATTTCAGCCTGAGGAATTTTTCACAGAGAGTTATAAGCAATTTTCAAGTTTAGGTAAAAATACCTAACTTCTCTTATCAAAATCTGTTGGATAATTTGATATCTGTAATCTGTAGGTCTTACTTTATCACACTACCTACTCTCACAGGCAGGAGAATTTTTCGGGTTACAGCCCCGTTGATTGGGCTATTTACTACTTAATATCGCATGATCGTTGTTCTTGCGCGAACTTTTTTGGGGTTTACCTTCCATGTGTGTTTACATTTTTATTGTACCCTGTTATGCATTGGTACTTAATCAAATGGTTTATTGTAATCCGTTGCGCGGTCAATTGATGACTCAGTGAACTTTATTAATCAATTTATTTTTGATCTACAGAATAGATATATTCCACAGAAACTGTCTCGCAATAAAAAGTATCCCACTTGGTATATAGTTCGTCACTTATTAGAACAATCAAAGAAAAATATAAATACTTTAAAAGATTCAAAACCCACGGTATTAAATCGGATGAATTAACATTCAAGTTTCTTCGTGAAAGGGTAAAAACTTTGAAATCTCAATGCTATCGAAACTATTTGGATCTAACTGAAAAATCCATTAAAAATAATTCAAAATATTTTTGGACCTTTGTAAAAAAACGTCACAACTCAAATGCAATCCCAATTACCTTGAACTACAATAGTGATACTTTGCGGACGGGGGAATCTATATCTCAAGCTTTTTCGGAATCTTACATTCTACTTTTCTCAATCCCATTTCCAATCAACCGAACACATCATCTGATATCTGTAGTATCATTGTAAATGTTGATGAACAAACTTGCTTCGAAAGTAAGACATATCCAAAAGTCCAGATAAAATTCCATCAAAACTTCTCATAAGGCACCTGTGAAAGCGCAACCTATCTCGACTTTGTTCAGAAAATCCTTAGCTACTTGTGTTGTCTTGCAAATATGGAAATCAGCATTTATATCACCTATACATAAAAAGGTGTCAAAACTGACATAAAAAATTACAGGCCGATATCTAAACTTGTATTATAGCAAAGGTCTTCGGAAGAATTATATATAATCAGGTTTATTCTGCACAAAAAAAATCGTTTAGCGCATTCCAACATGGTTTTCTGAAAGGAAGGTCTACTGTCACGAACCTGATTCTTCTTAACGAATTTATTATTGATGCCATGGACAAAGGTAGGCAGGTAGATGTTGTTTATACAGATTATAGCAAGGGTTTTGACCGTATTGATCATAACATCCTCATTTCAAAGTTAAATGGCATTGGAATACGCGGATAGGTAGATGGATTTTCTCTTACCTTGAAAACTGCTCCCAAGCAGTAGTACTAAATAATTATATATCTAGCTGGGTCCCCGTCCCTAGTGTAATCCTACAGGGTTCATTGCTCGGTACTTTGTTATTCATAGTCTATATTAATGACATTGACTCCTGCTTGACTTCGTCCAGATTATTATGTTTTGCCGATGATATGAAAATTTATGCCTCAATATCGTCGCAAATGGACGTAATTGCATTCCAAAACGATCTGCATCTTTTAAAGGACTACTGTCAAAGTAATAAACTTGATCTCAATCCCACCAAATGCTCTCGACAGCGCTCAGTCATTGCTACATCGTATACCCTAAATAATCAAATTCTACCTAGATCAAATTCCATCCGTGATCTGGGGGTTCACCACGATTCCAAGCTCAGTTTTGAAATACATGTTGATGCAATAGTCGCCAAAGCATCAAAATCACTGGGTTTCGTAATGCGGTTATCCAAGTGCTTCACTAAAGCTAAAACTTAAAAAATCCTATATTGTACTTGGAATATGCGTCTGAAATATGGAACACATGTTACCACAAGTACATTAACCGTCTAGAAAGCATCCAAAAAAGATTTATAAAATACTTATGTTACCACCAGAAAGTACCATATCAGTCCGAAAATTACCTTAGCCTTCGTAAAAAATACCATATATTGCCTCTATTCATTCGCCACGAGAATAGTGACTGCGTTTGTTTATTGAAAATCTTCAAAAACAGTATAAAATGCTCCGATATTTTATCCAAATTTTATTTTAATACCCCTAAAAAGTCAAAAAGATTTAATCCACCTTTGCAGGTGCCATCAGCCTCCACAAATTAGAGACAGAATTCGTATATTGTGCGGGCAAGTAGACATCTTAATGAGTTGTGTAAGCAGCACGATATTGATCAATTTCTATCTAGCGTGCCATCTGTCAGCAAGTGCTTGAGCCGAAACTTTTCAACCAGTTCAATGCAAAGTAAAGGTTGTCATGTAGTTTGAGCAATATGTTAGTGATTATTGTGTAAGTTATTTAGTAGTCTTGTTTGGCGATCTATTGTTATAGACGTCTTCTGAATTGTCCATAGATATTAAGTAATGTCCAATATTTTATAAGTGAAACTTTTAATTGGCCGACTGTCATATTTACTGCTCTTGTTCTGTTCATTTTGAGCTGTAAGTTTTCCATGTTATCTAAATAAATAAATAATTGGGGTTAGGAGGTTTAATAATGTATCTATCAGCTGTAGAAATTGATTGAGTATGTTTAGCTGGAAAGACCAAATTGTAATAATTAAGCTGTGTTTCTGTGGGTCTTTTGTGTCTCATTATAGCATATTATGTATTTATAGGTATATGCCCCGTAACTCAAGTTTTACGGAGCATCTACATATACTCGTACAGGGTTATTTTAACTCCTTGGTGATTTTTGGCAGATCAAAATTACTCATGAATGTTAAATACAGGTCTGCGGATCCCAAGCCAGGAGCTCATCACTGGGGCCCATTAGCAGCGTGCCACTCCTGGATCCAATCAGAACCGTATCCCACGAAACTGCCGTAACGCAGCAGTGGAAAGCTAGGGATTTGCTCCCTATTGGGGGAGATACCGGTACCTATCTCACAGGTGGCACAAAGGTTGGCCGGTGATACTATTCGGACTTACCTTAGATTCCTGCAGTAGACTCCTGGGCGTCGATCAATCTCGTGCCGTGAGGTTAGGGATAGGAGAATATATATAATAAAGGAAGTAATGGGAAAGACTGACGGCTGTCTGGACCGAAGAATCCGGCCGGCGTCCACCAGGCAGCACGTTTCCCGCAAAAGCACTTCGATGCGCGTGAAAATATACTCTAAACCCACTTTAGGGGGGCCCCACAACGCCGATTGCGAACGGCGGGCGCGATTAACAAATACAATGGGTGAAACACATCTCGATTCGATATGTTTCGACAAAAACCCCACTTCCGCGTGTTCACATTATACTCACTATCACAACTTTTTCTTTCGACTCTTAAGTGTCAGCTGTCAAAATCGTTGACAGCCCACCGGAACGGTGTTGCAAGTATATACCAATGATCGGGACGGAACAATGAATATAAACAACTTTTACTTTAAGACCACTTTTACTCAGAAATATGAAAAAAACCTACGTTTACTTTTTATTTTCTACTAGCTTCTACCCGCGGCTTCGCCCGCGTATAAAGTGTTTTATTATCCCAAGGAAATACAAACTATCCTATGTCCTACCCAGGGTTTCAAAGTAATACCATGCCAAATTTCATCTAAATCGGTTTTATAAATCCAGAGATTACCCCCTACAACCTCACAAACTTTACCTCTTTATAATATTAAATATATAAGTATAGATAAAATGTAGGAACCGCTGAGTCGTTAAGTGATTCCAGGGTATTCTTATGAATATGAACAACTAGCTGTCCCACGCGGCTGCGCTCCCGTCAACTGGCTACCTACCTACCCAACTACCCTAACTAGCCTACCCTACCATACATACATTATTGTTGCGTAACTTAAACCGTTTACGCAGCGCACGCAAGGAAAGCTCTCAAAAAGGAATATTTTTGCCCGTTTTGCAACATTTTTCATTTATGCTCCGCTCCTATTGGTCGTCGTCATCATCATCATATCAGCCGAAAGACGTCCACTGCTGGACTTCCAACGCTACGTCTTCCGATTCGCGGTCGCCATTTCAGAACCTTTCTGCTCCATCGACCATCCGTTCTGCGAGCAATGTGCCCTGCCCACTGTCACTTAAGTTTGGCAATTCTTCGGGATATGTCGGTAACTCTGGTTCTCTTGCGGATCTCTACATTTCTGATTCGATCACGCAAGAAAACTCCGAGCATAGCCCTCTCCATTGCCCTTTGAGTGACTGTAAGCTTTCTGATGAGGCCCATTGTAAGCGACCATGTCTCAGAGCCATATGTCATCACTGGCAACACACAGTGGTCATAGACTTTCGTCTTGAAACACTGTGGTAAGTTGGACGAGAAGATACCGCCCAACTTCCCAAACGCTGCCCATCCGAGTCGGATTCGACGATTGACCTCTTTCTCGAAGTTGGCCCTACCCAAATGGATCGTTTGTCCTAGGTAGACATAGTCGCCCACAACTTCGAGTGTAGAGTCTCCGACCTTGACAGGAGTTGGTGTAACATGGGCATTCAGCATCACCTTGGTTTTTTCCATGTTCATCCTTAGACCCACTCTTTCGGAAGCTCTACTGAGGTCATCGAGCATTGTACTGAGGTCCTCCATGGTCTCAGCCATAACCACTATATCATTGGCAAACCGAAGGTGAGTGATGTTCTCGCCATTGACGTTGAAGCCTAGCGGAGGACGTTTTCAAGGTTCTGGACTGGAGCGAGTCCAGAACCTTGAAGACGTCCTCCAGTGCAGCGGTAAACAGCTTCGGAGATATGACGTCGCCCTGTCTCACACCTCGCTGCAAATGTACGGGTTCCGAGGTCTGATCCTGAAGTCGAACTGAAATGGTGGCGTTTTTGTATAAACACTTCAATACCTCGATGTACCGGTAGTCGATTTGGCATCGTTGGAGAGACTGCAGCACAGCCCAAGTCTCGATCGAATCGAAGTTTTTCTCGTAGTCCACAAACGCTAAACAGAGAGGCAGGTTGTACTCTTCGGTCTTCTGTATAACCTGCCGCAGCGTATGTATGTGGTCGACGGTGCTGAAGCCTTTACGGAATCCGGCTTGTTCGGGAGGCTGGAAATCGTCAAACCTGCGAGCGAGACGATTCGTGATGACTCTTGAAAACAGCTTGTAGAAATGGCTAAGAAGTGAGATGGGCCTATAGTTCTTCAGTAAGGCACTGTCACCCTTCTTGAAGAAGAGTATCACCACACCCCTGCACCATGCCTGTGGCGTCCTCCCCTTGACTATGACGGAATCAAACAGCTTCTGAAGGACCTTAAGTACTGGTTTTCCACCCGCTTTCAGGAGTTCGGCCGTAATTCCGTCATCAGCCGGTGCCTTGATGTTCTTAAGCTGTTTCAGAGCCATCCTAATCTCATACAAGCTGACGTCCGGAATGTCTTCGGTATAGTGTCGGGTCAATCTAGCTCTAGGTCTATTCTATTCTAGGTCATTCGCTAGATTCGCCACGGGTTTACTGGTTGACGTGTACAACTGCCCATAGAATCTCTCGATCTCCCTCAGAAGCTCCGGTTTGGCGGATACGATCCTGCCATCATCGGTCTTCAGTTTCGTGAGCTGGCTCTGCCCAATAGACAGATCTCTTGCAAATACCTTGGAGCCCTTGTTCCGCTCAATCGCGTCTTTAATACGCTCGGTATTAAAGCGGCGGAGGTCGCTTTTCAAAGACTTTGAGATCCGTCTATTTAGCTGCCGGTATTTCAGCGCATCGTCTGAAGACTGCAGGATCATCTCACGCCTCTCCTTCATGAGCTTGAGAGTAGGATCAGAGTGCTTTTTGTTTCTATCTGTACGGCGGGTCTTGAAAACTTAGACCCGACCGTATGGACAGCTTCCACAAACCCATCGCTGTATTCGTCCACGGAGCTCCCTAGCCACTCGAAACGGTTCTGGAGTTCGATTTGAAAGGTCTCGGGGTTTTGGACCTGGATCTGTGCTGGACGGAGCGTGGACACAATCAGTCGAGACCTTTCAAGCTTGACATTATGTTCAATGTGCCTCTTACCATGCGGTGATCGCTCCCGGTTTTTACCGAGTTGATCACAGAGACATCATTAAACATTTGCTTCTTGGTTGACATGATGAAGTCGATCTCGTTTTTAGTTGCACCATCGGGGCTTTGCCAGGTCCACTTCCTGTGCTGACGTTTTCTGAAGAAGAAGTTCATCATGTAGAGGCCGTGCTTCTCCATAAAACTGGCCAGTAGGTGACCCCGGTGGTTCCGACGTCCAACTCCAAATTGCCCTACTTGCAGCTCATCCTCGTCTCGTTTGCCCAGTTTCGCGTAGAACCCCAATGACAACGGTGAAGTAAGTTTTGGAACCATGCATGGCTCTAGAGATATCCTCATACATGGTCTCTACCTCGTCGTCGGGGTGTGCCGAGGTCGGGGCGTAGACCTGTAGGACCTTCAGCGAATATCTTGCGGATATTCTGAGTATAAGGTACGCCACCCTGGTCGACACACTCTCGATCTTCACCACGTTGTTCACAAGGGACTTGAAGCCGACACCACCCTGGGACTGCAAGTCACCCTCTCCGAAATAGAGCAGGTTACCGGATTTGCGGATTATCGAGTCCTCCCCCCATTCTTCGGACTTCAGATAATCCTATAATGCTCCATCGTAACCTGCTCAACTCTACCTCGAGTTCGGCTATCTTCTTGTCGGTCCGGAGTGTTCGCGTGTTATAAGTTCACAGGTCCAGTCGTCGGTGTTTATTAGGGTAGCTGGATCCACCCCGGGGATTCTTTGCACCCCTTGCCACGCCATCGCCTCGACCGCTACCGTAGCCGAGGGTAGACGGGCTGCCAGGCACTCGGGGCCTTTCATTTTGTGTGCTATTCAATTTGATTTGCCATAATCGCCACGCTTGGCAGGTGGGTTGGCGATGTTTGTTGGTAAACTGCACAGAGAACGCTGCTGCGCTTTCTCTGGAACATTACAAGAATAAAATCTTCTAATTATGTGGGTAGATAAATATATCACTAATATATACTTCTAACTATAATATTATAAATGCGTAAGTTTGGATGTGTGGATGTATGTTTATTACTCAATAACGCCAGAACGGCGGAACGGATCTGGATGATATTTGGCACTGAAATAGATTATAGTCTGGAATAGCACAAAGGTTACTTTTAACCCGGTAATATGTTCCCGTGGAATTATTTCCGAATATAACGCAGGCGAAGCCGCTGGCACAAGCTAGTAATTGATAATGCCAATAAACCACTTAACTAGGAATGTTATAAAGATGCTTACAATTCCGCCGAATCAACGCCTTCCCTTCTTTTTTAAATTCACCTTTTTGAACTTTACATTCTGAATACTTGAAGATTTGCTGACTTTTGGAGAGCTCTTTAGCTCCCGAAAAGTTTCTCAACACAATTAATTTTTAAGTGCTTCACAATGAGGACCTCTTGGCTGCGAGTTTGGCTGTGAAAGAGACTGAGGTAGGACGCATCTATATGCGTTACTTTGAATTGTTTCAAAGCATTGTTAGAAAATTAGATTTTGAAGCGGTTTACTTTTTGTTTCACACTTAACAATTTTTCTTTTGTGGCAGAGAAATGAATGAGAGCGACTGCTGTTGGGTCAAGCTGTAATTTTAAAAATAAATGTCTTTTTATCACGTGGTTTTATAATAAATGTATTCATTTTACGGCAGTTACAGTGAAAATTCTGCAGCGCTGATTTTTTTTTCGCGATTCGAGGGTTAATAGTTTTTCATAAATAATGGATGGGTACAATCATTCTTCAGAAGGTTTATCATCATCCTTTCAGCTGAGAGACGTCCACTGCTAAAAATAGGCCTCCCCAAAATGTCATTCGCCGACCGGTCTAGTGCGTCTCACCAAAGGTTTAGGCCAAATAAAACTAAGTTTGTAAAAGTTAGGTAGATTTTGAACTTAGGTATAAAGGACCTTATACAAACTTAGTTTTTATTTCCTGTACCTGTTTCCTGTTAGTATTTACTTTTTAGCCTTCCGTAGCCTGGACAGGGTCACCACCGTCTTATGGCAAACGTGGTAGGGCCGCAGGGGAGGAGGAGTGTCGGTATAGCTTTGGCCGCTCTCCCTATCCCCTGCAGCCGAAAACTGGTTGGCGACGGGGCTACTGACCAGACCCGTTACTGGTGGACCAAGGGTCACACCAAAGGACACAGCGTCGTCTGGCGTGGAGTTTTAGTCGGTTGTCCCACATGACTGCGCCTTCCCGTGGTAGTTCAATATGCATAAACATATCTCAAGGAAAAAAATGATAAAAGTTTCTTAGGTGAAAAGTTCTAAGCATAAGGCTCTTGGACCGAATTCCAAATGTGGAGATCCAAAAACTTACAAATGTTTTCGATATTCGAAGATGAGTAATGGAATTCAAATGGACACACGTCCTGTTCTGCCATATGATAAAGCGCGTTGTGAGGTAAGGCATTGACCGAGTGCCGTTCAAGAACTGGTAGAAAGAATGTTATTCGACAAGCAGCGAGACGAGCAGATGACATTGTTGCCATTGCCGGTAAAACCTGAATAAGGGTAGCATGGGAGTGGAGGATTGGCACAAGAAAAGGGAGGGTTATGTCCAGCAGAACCCGAAGTCAAACTATGGATCGTTGTCAGACAAATTGTAAACAAAATTATATTCTAACAGTGATAACGATTCTCAAAAGTCCAATATGTGTCGGGCTGCCCACTTGAGATTTCTAAAGAGTATTTTATGAGTTCAGTATGTAAAGGAGAATATGTAATTTGAGGCACTAGTTTGCTGCTTTTATCATTTAACATTAGATACATATTTTATTTCAATAAGAATTATGTACGCTCGCCTAAATCAACATTCACGACGACTGTATTGTTTTAAATTAAATCTTTACTGATATTATAACGAGGAAAAATATGTATTTTTGTATGTAACGAATAAATTTAAAAACTACTAGACAGATTTCAAAAATCTTTCACCGTTGGTAAGCTACACTATCCCCGGCTATATGCTACTTTTTATACCTGTATTCCCACGGGAACGGGAACTAAGCGGGTGAAACAGCGAGGCGTCCGCAAGTCATAAATATTTTTACTACAGAACTGTAAGTTACCAGCCGGTCTATTCTGCAATTATCTCACAAACTTATGTGGAGTGAGTCTGAATTGGATATTTTTTATTACATAATGATGATGAAACTTGGCTCACGGTCTTGGACGTTCACGCGGGTAAACCCGGTAGCAGAAGTTTGTAAGTAATGGTATCTCGCTGCAGGCAGCTATGCCGTGATCTGTGTTCCAAAATCAAAATAAAGGGCCGGTTTCTGAGTTAAGTAAAGCAGCAATAATCCGTTGTGTATTGTCAAATAATTTAGGAAGCGTTTGAGTATTTTACGTTTCACAATTGAGAATCTACCTAGATCAGTTAAGTAAGTACCTACATAAGTATGGACATGTCAAAGTTCCATTTACTTTCTCTTTCACCCTTACGTTCCATTTTACAAAAAAAAATCTAAGACATCACAAGATTGCATAAAATTTACTAATATAAATTTTATTTAGCTATAAAAAGTATGTTAGTATTATAATACTTCATTCAAGATTTAAAAAATCAAGTTATTAAAGATGTTATAATCTTTAATAACTAGATTTTTCATATTTAAGTAATTTTATAGATAGTTACCTATTTGAAATGTATACAACCTTATTATGAAACTATGAAATGGATCGTAGGCACTAGTCAATTCAGAGGAGGATAGCGATAGCATGGTTCGTTCAAATGCAGTGAACACAAGCGAGAATGTGGTGAAGGTGTCTAGTTAGCTCGGTTTATATTCTTGATAAACTTATTTCATGAAGAAGTACTCTTAGGAAACCTGTGCACAATCAATATTAGATTAATAATACAAATAGCAAATAAACTTTGTGAAATAAATTAAAGAAAGTAAAATAAAAGTACAGTATCGATAATCTTTCTTGTGATTTTTGTCACATCTCTAACATCAGAACGTAAGTACTTAAACTGTCATAGCTCTATGAGCAAACGCTTAAAAGTTTATTTTTTCACTAAATAGAATGGTTTAAATGATACTACACGTCCTTGACGTATTTAGAACAAAGATTTCTTTATTCGGGACAGCCTATGAAATGTATACCCTGCACACTAATTTCAGTATGCTAGACGATAACTCACCTGTCGAAAGATATACTTTGATTATTTTCGGTTAATTCGCTCATTCTACCCTTGCAACCGATAGCCACACACGACACGGTTCATGCAGATAATTAAACAATAACATTATGCCTGATCTACGCGATAAAAATGCGTGAAAACAGCGAAAAACTTTAATTACAGCTGCTAACCAATTGGTTACAACAGTGACTAAAAATCTCTTTGACGTTCGGGATGGTAGCGTTTGTCTATGTTTGTCTCTTTTTATTTCATAGAGTTTTTCTATAAGCAAGAACGAAAGAATTGACAGTTTCATTTTCGTCGTAAATACGTTACCTCTAGCCTAGAAGACTAGGTATTACACAAACTCTCTGAGTCAATTACTTCATGATTATCATGGCAACCGTATTTATTTTGTTAATGATGTCTTATCCATGGTATAATAAGACATGGTAGCCTCTTCTCGTGACAGCTGGGTCACGTGATTGGCCTAAGACTACGTCATCAATTGCGATGCGGTTCTCAAACTTTTTTAGCGGGGAAAAGATAAAATAATTTCTACAATAGGAACAAAATTTTTATCATTTTTATTAAATTGACATATTTGATACTTTTGTATTTTTTTACTTTGCTTCTTTTTTAATTGATTGCATATTATGGTTTTATTCCGTTTCTTCTCGCGTAGATATAATGAGATGAGAATATTGAGTTGGATGTGCGAAGTGATGAGAATGGATGAAGTGGGCAATTCAGACGGTGGCGACCCCGTCCAGGCCGCGGAAGGTAAGGGAGAGCGGCGAACCGCAATACGGCCTTACCTTCGGCACTCCTCTCCCGCCGCGGTCTCTAACCCACAGCTGCGGTATCGTATGGGACGCTCCATATGATATCGAGCGAGCCTCAAATACGATGGCGCCTCTTGCCAAGCGGCACCGCAACCTACTTGTTGGCCGCTACGTCATCAGATTTATCGGCTCCTCCTCGGGTTCCTCTTCGCTTCACCGTGGGTGACGAAGCCACGGCTACTGAGATATGGAACAAAACTAAGCCTTAGCTTGTCTGTTGAGTTTTTATTTGATCTGAGTATTAGCTGTGTATGTATACGGCAAAGCGTAGTTTTAACCGGCTTCACCTTGTTGTTTGCAACGTTCTATCTTGACTTTTTATTTGATCTGAGGTCTAGGTATACAATGTCTCTGCCAAAACAGTTAATTTTGTAAAAGTTACACGCTGCATCTGTCTGTATGAACGTGATAAATTGGACCAACTTAATTTAGTTTGGGACGAAAACCCACAAAACTTGACTTGACTAAAATAAGTCAAAAATCTATGCCTTAAATTACGGGATTTACAACGCGTAGATAAATGAAATAATATGTAGAAAGGCACATACCAGTTCTATTAGTTGAAGTTAGTTACAATATTGAAGCCACGCATATGATAGCATCTCTTCGTTGGGAAAAGAATAAAAACCTTATTACACCGCCTTTTATACTTCTGTTTTTACAGTTTAGTACGGAACAATAGGGTACTTTGTGTACTAGTGAAAAATAAATTATGAAATGTGATAAAATTTATAAAAAAATTGTAGAAATATACTTAAATATCCTGATTTTGATTCATAAAACCACATTATTACTTTAATGAAATAAAATAAAAAATCGTCATTTTTAATCACGTGACCTAAAATACGAGCCGCCATGACGTGTCGTCATAGAGGCAAAACTGTTATTTGTCATCTGTCGGTTCAGTATAAACAGCTACCAACAATCAAAAATGATGTCCGTGTCTAGCGCGGGACCACCAACACCAATAGCTTCCATATTAAAGTCAGAATTTTAATTCGATTCCAGATTTGACATTAGCTACTGTCATTTTGTGAAATAATGATACCACATATAATAGTGTAGTGATGAACACAAAAATCGATAAACAATAAGTGTGTGTGCCATCAGTGTGATTTTTATTTAAATAAATACATAATTATTTATTAATTAGTAATCGCTGCTCTATTTTATAAAAAGTTAATATTTTTGTTTTTATATTAAAAACAAAACGTATACTTCAAGAGCCTCGATAGTTTTCAGTATTGGCAACCCGTGCGCGCTAGTGCAGCCATTTTGTTTATCGTGTCATTCGGCTTCATTCTCCCAGTGTGACTGCACGAATATCTTATTTCATTGCGAATCGATATTTTGTTGGATTTTTGTTAAAGTGTTGTTACGTTGTGTTTGTTGTTACGTTTATAGTTTTTTTTGAACTTTGAGTGAATCTATTTGTTTTGGTTTTCCATCAAAATGGATCCTCAGCCAAGTACATCACAAAAAGACGTGGATGTTTTCTTATCCCGAAGAAAAAAACGTCCACGAAAAGCTTTCACTGTTACTGAAAAAGTAATGATCCGCAACGCCTACAAATACGTGAAAAATGAAATTTCTACGCAATTGGAGGCCTTTGAGGTTGTGAAAGAAAATGAATGTATGAGGAAAGTTGCTGACATATTGGGAATAACCTCACGCTCTGTTTGTAATGTTTTGAAGGAATTAAATAAAGGTGCGCCGCCAACTCCTCCTAAAAAAACTGGACCAAAGCGAATTTTCAAAGATAAAATTGATGAATTTACATTCTCTGCAATACGAGGAATTGTTCATCAGTTCTTTTACCAAAATGAACCTCCAACCATTGCAAAGGTTAGTCAATCAGTCAGACAGTATTATTTTATACCTACATCTTTTATATATAAGTAATGATTCCAAGCTATTATAAAACTTACTATTTTAGATTTTACAAGTGATGAACGATGATTCAGAAATGCCCAAGATTTCCAAAGACGGGTGTCAGAAAAATTTTGAAGCATCTTAATTTTAAATTTGTTGCACGGTCACGCAAGAGCACACTTATTGATCGAAATGATATAATAACATGGCGCCAGCGTTACTTGCGATCTATATGTCAGTTTCGACGAGAAGGGAGACATATATATTATCAAGATGAAACTTGGGTTAACGCAGGTAAGGCTAACATTTATACAAAAAATGAATTTATATACATTTTACATTAAATTTAATATTAATATTGAATGTTCATGTACTATATTTATTTTAAGGTCATACTGTAAAAAAAACTTGGGTGGACAAGAAAGTCACATCATTTCGACAAGCGTTTTTGGAGGGTCTGACCACTGGATTAAAAAATCCACCTGGAAAGGCAAACGTCTCATAATTAGCCATAAAGGTAGTGAAGAAGGCTTCCTGGAAGAGGGGCTCATGATTTTTGAAGCAAAGAAAAATTGTGAAGATTACCATGATGAGATGAATGCAGTTTGTTTTGAGGAGTGGTTCGCTGGAGTCTTACCAAAATTAAGACCAAACTCAATTGTGGTGATGGATAATGCACCTTACCACTCCCGAAAATTGGAATCGGCACCAAAAATGAGCTGGAAAAAAGCTGCCATTCAAGATTGGCTTTTAAATAAAAACATTCATTACGAACCACATATGGTTAAAACTACGCTTTAAGAACTGATTCCACATAACGAGTCTTTTAATAAGTACGCTGTAGACGAAATGGCAGCACAACATGGGATCACGGTTTTAAGACTGCCCCCTTACCATTGCGAGCTAAACCCTATCGAATTGATATGGGCGCAGGTAAAGGGGCATGTAGCTCAAAATAATAAAACTTTCAAATTGACAGACGTGATAAATTTATTTCAGGAAGGCATTCAAAAAATTACGGCTACCGAATGGTCTAAATGCGTATCCCATGTTGTCAAAGAAGAGGAAAACATGAGTAGGCTAGATATGTTAATTGACAATATCACAGACACATTTATAATAAATGTTACAGAAAGTGACAGCGATAGCGATAGCGATGACGGCGACAATATATAAAATAAATTATTACCATAATACATCTATCTGTTTTATTTGTCATGTTCCTTCATGATCACATTTTTTTATTTATTTCACACACAATTATACAAGAAAAGTCTCAGATCGTTAATTAATCGTCAAAACTAAATTATCGGTTCAGAAATATTTAATTTCCTGATATACTTAGTTTACGAGAGTAAAATTATAAACGAGAAGAATCGATCCGGAAATATTCCATTTCCATATCGAATAATTTTGCAATGTCACTATTTAGTACTTGTCATAACGTTGCAACACTGAAATTGTCAAATCTGGAATCGAATTAAAATTCCGAGTATAGGTAGATTCTATAAACTCAATTGTATAAAAACAAAATTGGTACCTTAGTTAGTTTCCAAGAAAATCGACTTTGTGCGTGACTAGAAAAAGAATTGGACCATAATAGACAAGATAAAATGTGTAACCTTGTTTATCTACTTACATTATTATCAACATATTGTTACTGCAGTAAATTAGGTTTTTAATACTTAGGTACTGCTTGCAATAACGGTAAATTAGTAGTAAATAAATGTATAAGAAATACCTATCGCTCTTTAATGATATTCATATAAAAACACAGAAAGTACTTCCAATACAGAAAAATAATTATTCGGGTACCTACCTACCCAGGTCATTAACAAAGCTATCACCGGCAATGGGTAACGATAGCTTATTTTTTGAAACAGAAACAGTTTGTATTTTATTACTATTCCGACATCCATTTTATGTGCACGAGTGTACATCTCCTAAACAGCTTCTCTACAATACCATTGACAACTTAATTGTGTCGGGTTATACGCTTCGATTTAGTATGGAAAATAATAAAAGCTGTTTTTCTTTGGATCACTAACTACAACTTCTTTAAGATTATTAATTTTTGTATAAATTTGGGAAGAAATCAAAGGGATATTAGGGAAATCTTGCAATGAAAATTTAATACCGTGTCTACCGCCACCCCACCAATGGCGTAGACATCGTATGTCTCGTGAACTAATGGAGTAGTAATTTAAAATTTTGGGTAATAATTTTATCTTGCAAGTTATTAATTTTGGGTAATAATTTTATCTTGCAAGTTATTAATTTTGGATAATAATTTTATCTAGCAAGTTATTCATTTTCTATGTAGGTTTGAGGAAAGCAACAAGCCATTCGCGGCCGCTACTTACAAGTTGTTCGTCGTGAGTTCGAACCGCATGGGATCTTTACTTTGTGTAAATTATATCATCACCACTGCTCTCAAAACGGTGAAGGAAAACATCGTGAGGAAACCGGCATGTCCTAGAACCAAAATATCGAAGACATGTGACATCCAATTACCCGCACTGGCCCATTCCCTCTCACAGAGAGGAGGCATGTGTTGCAGCAGTGGGCACATTAAAAAGGCTGATGAGGATAATGATTATCTAACAAAATAATATGGAATCGATTGACGATGGATTGAGTCACGGACATCAAAAATGTTGAATGAGTGCCGGTCGTCACGTATGTTTTGTTTACATACCAGTATTACGTCACCAAAATGGCAGACACCATTTTTGCGGAAATGAAATAATTTTAAATTTTAATGTGTTTTTATGGTAAGAAAGCGTGTTTATTTTGCGCAAATATGTTATTGTTGTGGATTGTTATTAGGAAATAAATATTTTTAAGTACTGTTTTCAAACATAGTAGAATACCCTATTAACAAGCTTTCTTGTGTATCTTTCATAGTACACGGGTTCACCACAAATGTTTGGGAGCCACAGTATTTTGCTCACCGAGCGAAACAACGCTATAGGTGTGAGCGACATGACAATAGGTATGAAATGGCGAGTTGTCAGTATGACACTTGTCAATTCGATGTGTTACCCGAGCAAAATGCTTTTTTTAACTTAACAAAGCAATTATGAACTAATAATTCAATATATAAATTAATTTAACACTAAATATATGAATCACAAGAGTTACTAAATAGATAAGCTAGTTAGTAATTTATTTTATTTTCATTATCTACATGAGAAAGTACCAAATTTTTCTGAAAACGACAATCAATGGTAACACTTATCGTGACGTAGTCTTAGGCCATCCTGGGAAGAGAATACCAGGCGAAGTATACGGAGTATATTATTTTACCATGGTGTTATCGAAAGAAAATAATATCTAAAATAATTTGTTATTGCCAAAATCAAGAATTGAAACTTATAATTACTAGAAGTGAATGTGTTCAGAGTGAACAGTTGCTGGTTCTTGTGATACCTCATAGAACTACAGAATACTTTACTCAGAATTTCACAAGATCTCTCAAGAGGGAACAGAACCGACACACACACAGCATTCCTGCATCTGCACTGGAATCTGATTGCAATTGTGATTTACCAACAAATGTGGACGTTTGTGATGAAATTTTTAATGATTGACCTGGGTTTTCAAGACGGCTGGCTTTGCTAGCCATCGAAAAGCCTCCGAAGGAAAACAATATTAGCCAGGGTCGGTGCTATTGGATATACTCGTATGTCGGATATTATGAAGGAGGACTGTGTTTTAATATGTGTTTTATAATATCTGCCTACTTTATTTTGTAAAATAATAAATAAATGAGACTTATCATGTTGTTTTTATCATCTTTATTGTACTGATACCAAAATCATATCATACAAAAGCCAAATTTTGTACACATTTTCATCATTGTAACCTTGTCTTGTGGATCCTACTAATATTCTCTATAGGTATGAAAGTCTGTATGTTTGGATATTTGTTAATCACACCTCAATGGTTGAACGTATTTGGTAGTATATAATTTGGAATACAATTACACAATGACTAATAATAAAATAATTTAATAATAAAAAATAAATATAATAAAATAGATATAATAATAAATAAACGGAATAACAAGGCTTTTATTCTGAAATCAGAGATATAAAACTGTAGTCTATACAATACATCTTTATAGTTTTTAAAAAGTACCTAATCTCAGTGTGCCTCTCGGCATAGGCCTCCACTAATAGTTTCCACTGGGGTCTGTCCTGAGCTACTCGTCAATACAATAGCGCGCTATCGCTTACACTTTGTGCCTACATCTTGGACCAGCAGTCTTTCCCATTTCCCATCGCCATTTCTGACACTGTCTTCTACGGCTACTTTTGCCATCTCTTGGGTATCGGTTTTCACTGCTTTTCTCCATTTCCTTTGGTTATCACGAATCATATGACCGGTTCATCTTCACTTTTCACATAGTCCCTGTAGGATAACTCTCGGTTTTCGCGCACGAAAAGCCATTGGCGACCACAAACACAAAAACTGGCACTTTTAAATATTTTTGTTGAAGATCTCACTCATCATCATCATCATCATTTCTGCCAAAAGACTGCTGGATACAGACCTACTCCAAGCGTCACCACATCAACCGGTCCCGTGCGTCTTTCATACATCGGATTCCCGCGACCTCAATCAGGTCATCGGTCTACAGAGGCTTCCCTCCTGCTACGTATTCCGCCACGCGTTCGCCACTCTAGAACTTTTCAGCCCCATCGACCATCCGTTCTTCGAGCATCTGAGATCTATCAGGCGTTAAATATTTTCATCCAATCCAATGTTTTCGATAATTCAGATCGAACACTCGTCTGCTACGCATCGGTCTTCGTTGAGGCATCTCTAAGGAAGCATAGAACACTTCATCACTAGTTTTATAAATTTAATTTATTATTTTGTATTTATTTCGCTTGATTAAAGTTTAAGCAAAGGCTTCTCAAATATCAACTGCCAAATGTCATCAGTATAGCCAGATTTAACGAGCCCTAAGTCGTCCAAAATTTCTTTTTTCATTTATAAAAAACTCAAGACGACCACTATTCACTAATACCACGAAACATTCTAAGAAACATAAATTTTCATTGTTGCCTCGAACACACTAGAAGCTTATGACAACTTTAATGCGTTTAACACAATAATCAGTATTGGTTCCGCATAAAACATTTTTGGTGTTGTTGCGACTGAAGTATAATGAAAATAGTGATGAACTGTTAATAGTAGTTTATGAAACTGTTGCATAGAGTGTGTGTTTAAAAACCTCGCCTATGGCTCGGTTTTTAATAGTTTTCACATGAATGTTTTAATACCTAGTTATGTTCAGTTTCATACACTATTTTATCTACACTCATAAATTGGGATTGAACCTACTAAATACCTCTTTTTGCATTTTCCATGCCATAAAATTGTGATAGCATTTGTCATATACTTTTCTTGACTTTGCTGGTAATAAATTAAGAGTAATTTTCTTCGCTGCATCTAAAATATCGGGCGGAGTCAAATTTTCTTCACATTCACTGATATAAGACATTTTTTAACAATAATTTAAATAACTCATGAAATTCAGTACAGCAAAACTTGCAAAATGTTTGAATGGCGCCAAAACCCAGCACATCACCGCATTAACCGCACATGCGCTAAGGCTTAGCACGCACTGCGATCTTTATTCGCGCGATTTTTTTCTGCCCATTCTGCGACCTATGGAATTGTATGAAGATGTTCGCATTGCGGTAAAGAAATCGTGTGGAAATAATACCGCAAGAAAGCCGTGTTTTGCCACAGAATCCACCGCACCACGGCGCGAATTTTATTCGCCCGAATATTTTGAGCTCTATGAACAGGTAGAAGGAAACAAAATTCGCGCGAATAAAATCGCAGTGCGTGCTAAGTCTAAAGCGGGCATTGTCATAGACAATTTAAAATTGGAATCAAATCTTTTTATAATAGGTACTATAAAATGGCATTACAAAAAAATTATCGATGGAAACTCCTTAGTGATTAACTTCTTGGATTTGTCCTGTATCGTAATAGAAAAAAAAGTTTTATAGCATTATTTTGATAGAGAAATAGTGTTATAATAAGATTCTTTTTATAGATTAGATTAGATGATTAAGACGGGCTGGTGTCCGCAACTCCACGTCTAAGCGCGTATTTTGCGTACAAGATTATTTTTATAAATTTCAGTATTTGTTTATAAAGTATGCCAATATAAACTCGTTTTGAATTTTATAATTCGAATATTACGATATGAGAGTAGATAAAAGCATTTTGATTTCCAGTTATTTTCATCATTCTTGAGATTTAAACATTCTCATTCCGAAATCGCCTAAAATAGCCCCATGTTTATTAAGGCCCTAATTGGCGACCAGTCGCCGATCGTAAATATTGGTCGCCTCGGCTATCCTCCCGAGTCTAAGCCTAAATGTCGAAAAGTCGCCCAATCTGGCGACACTGGTTAAGTAACGTTGACAACGGTTTGAGAATTTGAAAATGATCAAATGTGTTTTTCTCAGTTGTGAAACCCAATTGAACGTCAATGAAGGTTTTTTGTATGCCATAAGATATACTTTGGCATGACTTGACTACGTATAGTCAAACCTTGCTCAGCATCGCAGAAAACTTAAAGTGAACAGAGCACATACTTACTTACCTCAGAAACCGGCCAAAAGTCTGTTACCAAAAACGTGCTGACTATAGAACACCAATAGCCAATTTAAAATTCAATTTTATTTTATTACCTTTTATTATTTATTAAAACAACATTTTATTCATAAAACTTATCGAGTTTCTTTGAATTGTTCCAATTTTTTATATCTATTTTTAATCAGTTACCAATTCAACTTTTAATTGGAATTCAGAACTGGGTGGTACCACAAAGTACATAAGCGGCGGCGCTCCGCAGACAGAGAGTCCACTACGAACAAAGCGCCATTTTGAACGCACACATTGACATTACGATTTTACAGGGAATAATGGGCAATATTGGACCGAGCTCAGTCGCGGCTGTCACGAGTGCTTTGTGCGGGCGTTTGTCACGTCATTCATACATAAAGTAGGCACTGTAAAGAGGTTGCATTGGCTGGGTTACCAATAGTAATTGTTACAGACAGAATATACTTTAAATTAATTAAATATAATTTAAATTCGTTCTTTAATTCATTTTAAGTTATAAAGGTCATTAAATTTTTCAAGATGATTAGTTAGAAATTAAATATCTAGGAAAATAATAAATTATTTTAAGTCCATTGACGAAATTGGAAAGGGTATGAAACTTGTCATAATAATAAAATATGGTTTAGGTTTAAGTCATCTAGATCATAAATATGTTTCCTCCGATTGCAAAGCATAATTTTCTTCTTGTTTAAGTACCTACATCTTTTTAGTCCGCTTCTTAAGCAGTCGGGTTTTTTAATTTTATTAAAAAAAAAACTCATTTTTATTTTTGTCTAGCTTGGTGCTTTTCACATTTTTATGTTTTTGGTAAGATCATTATTACACCACTGTTACGTCTTTTTACCATCCAATATTCGTCGTATGTGGAGTCGTGATCTTTAATGGATATTTGAGGCTCTTTCTATCCTCTAAATCATGTAAGCATGATATGATGTATGTTTAGACGAATCAATGTATATATGTTTGTAACTTATACAACCTACTCTTTTTTTAAATTCGGTATCAATATACCTAGTAGCAACCTTAGTGAGTCTGTCAAGTTTAGCTGTCAATTTACGAAAAGGCGGGAGTGGCCCTTCTGTATACTTTCTATTTTGTGGTGGTACCCATTTAAAAATTAGAACTGATTACAATGCGTTCTTATTTTAAAAGTAACTTAATTGAATGTTTACTAATTAAGTAAATTGATATAATAATAATTATATTTGATGCCTTAGTTTTGTTGTTGTTGGATTCTGAAGTTTGTTCTTTTATTTGTCGTCACTAAATTGTAGGAGTACGAGTTCGTATGTCACTATGGTTCCTGCTACCTGTAACAAAGAGTTACAGCACCATTTAAAACTTTTAAGTCTACTAGAAAGACAATCTAGGTAAGTAAAAACTTTAAATAATACATATATATTTGATAACCTATAATGTTTCTGAAAACACACTTAATTATGAATTACACACCTACACCTTAAACTGATATTTGTAAAACTTGACACGAGAGCATAGCCATGGGCAGAGCTATTATTAAATTAAATTAATTTTGTACGAAACGGTAACCTACGAAATTATGGTAGCCATATTTTGGACCCAAAAATATCCACAGCGTTATTTTTGGTCATGGAATTTTGTTATTTTACAAACATTATAAAACCATGAATTTTGCGATTAAATATAAAATCAGATTTGCACAGCCCCTTTTATTCCAAAAAAGGCGAATAACCTTTTTTCGAAACATAAAGCAGTGGTTGGTAAATCCCGTACCTATCTTAATCTGCAGTAGAACTGACGCCACACCAGCGCCTCTAGTGGCGAATTCATTCGTGGTAGCCCCTAAAGCATCGCATTGTGTCCATAACATTCTTGCAATTTCACTTTGTAAAAATAAGTGAAGCTCGGCGAACAAATAAGTCTAAGAAGAGACCTCGACTCTTGGTAGAAATGTTATAGTGTGATAATCATAAATATGAAAAATTACATCAGCTATGTATGCGAGCCAAGCTAACCTAGCTAAGTTTCTGGTCCGCTAACAGCTCAAGAAATCGGTTGCTAAGCTATGTGGTGTAGGTGTCCCTAATGGTATAAAAAAATATGACATAGATCTAGCTTTTTTGGAACTAACTATTAGTGCATATAACTTTATTATTTTTAAACGCATAAAAATAACAGAAATTACATGCATTCATGAAAATGTAATGAGTAGGCCTACCTTTTTAATATATTTTGCGTAATCAATTAATAAATTAACCAATTTTATACTAAGATAATATTCTCTCATTAATTATGAATATTTTATCAAGCTTATTTCCTGTCTCATCCTATTTATTATTTTGAAGAACGTAATTAAATTTCGTATTTTGGGTTCTTTAAAATAATCCACCATTTCGTCGCTTCCTACGCCACAAAGATAAGACTGGCCATCATTTTATTTTCATTCTATTTGCATGATTATCATAAATTCATATTAAGAATACTGACATTTGAAATTAGAGCTGTGATTTGTTTTTTCATTATTTCAAAGTTTATTTTGTTGAATTTTTATTGAAATTAATGAAAAAAACATGTAAATCAATGATATTCAAATATACAGATATGTTATGAGCGCGCGCATTTTGAAGACACGAATAGGTCACAATTGTGACCTTTAATTTTTAGTTTATGTCACGCATGGCGAAGAGCGGCTTTGTTGAAAAAAAAACAAAATAAAATAAATGCCATCGTGTGTATTTGTAATTTATTTATTTATTGATTAAAATAAATATTTTTTAATGTTAGATGAATGAAAAGTTTGTATGTGTGCTGCCGCTATATGCGGCACACTTTTTCAATTGTTTTGTGAGTGTATAACGTATCTGTTTATTTGAATATCATTGATGTAAATGATGCATTTATCTTGTTGCCTTTTAGTGTTTGACTGATATATTTTAAAATTAAAAGAATGTTTGTTGATGGAAATAAATTATTTCTTAACTTAACATAAGTTTATATTAAGAATTCTGACATTTGTAGTTAGAGCTGTGATTTGGTTTTTCATTATTTCAAAGTTTATATTGTATAATTTTTATTGAAATTAATGGAAATAAGATGTAAAATATGAATTTTTCTTATTTCCTTTTGGTGTTTGACTGATATATTTTAAAATTAAAAGAATATTTCTTGATGGAAATAAATTATTTCAAGAAGATCAAACAAATTCATTTAATACACACATCAACAAGGTCTAGGGATATTTCATACTCAATTAAATAACTCGAAAAGTACTGGCCGCATTGGAATCTTTTATACACCGATTTGTTTGTAATTTATCTCAGACTAATGCCAAATTCAAAATTTTTAAAATTCTTTTGTTTCGGTGGCATAAAAATGTCTTGATGTGTAGGAGAGGGAATTTTCATTTGTGCGAAATTTAGAAAACAATACGAATTACGTTTAGTTGCAGTTTTATTTCATTTTTAAACGAAAGATAAAGTTAAAATTGAGGTATTGTAGCCATGCAACGCCAACATTTGACGAGGGCGGAGATGTTACGAGCTGTGGGAATGCTGGAAGCTGGGTCTGTTCAGCGTAATGTTGCTGAGGCCATAGGGACCCACCAAAATGTAATTTCAAGATTGTGGACACGCTATCGTGCCACAGGTGAAGTAGCGGAGAGGCACCGGGGGCCAAGTCGCATCACTACCCCCAGACAAGACCGATTTTTGCAAATTACTACGCGAGCTCAACAAAATGCAACGGCGACTCAATTGGTCCAAAGGCTGCGAGTGGAACACCAAGTGCTTGTGAGTGACCAAACTGTAAGAAGGCGACTGCATGAAAGCAATCTACGCTCTCGTAGACCACTCCGGGTCCCACCTTTACGGAGAGGCAATCGTGGACGACAATTAGAATGGGTTCAGAACCACGTGGACTGGGGCCGTGAGCAATGGTCCAATGTGCTGTTCACGGATGAATCCAGGTTCGGCTTCCATCCAGATTCAAGAAGGACGCGTGTTTGGCGAGTTCCTGGACGATGGAGCCGTCTTCAGAACCCTCAGGAAGTTCACCCATACCAAGGAGGAACAATTATGGTTTGGGCAGGAATTCGTCTTGGAGGATGGACGGATCTCGTTTGGGTGCGGGGCAATATGACGGCAGAACGATACGTCCAACAGGTGCTGGGGCCCGTAATCTTGCCCCACAGAACACAAATGGGGCAAGATTTCCTGCTCATGCACGACAATGCCCGGGCACACACGGCGAGAACGGTAGCAGCTTGGTTACATACACACAATGTTAGGGCCTTAGACTGGCCTGCTCAATCGCCAGATCTAAATCCCATTGAGCATGCGTGGGATATGCTGCAAAGAAGAGCTCTGAAGGAAGTTCCTGAAAATCTGGCTACAGAAGATCAACTTTTTGCGCACCTCAGAAGGACATGGGACAATATTCCGCAGCAAGACATTGACAACCTTGTTCTGAGCATGCCGAATCGTTGCCGATGTGTTATGAACATCATGGGCGCTTTCTCAGACTACTAACTTCAAGTTTATATACACAAATTAAATGATTTTTCTATTTATTTCAGTTTTTACTCATAAATTAAAAGTTAATTTATATACGGTTGCCGTCTATGCTTCATTTTTTTTCCATAAAATCCTGAAATTTTAATCGAAGTACCTTAACCATTATTAAAAAATGGTAGAATATTAAATAACGTATCTTTTAAATATATACATGTCATATAAATAATTAACACATTGATAGTAATTCGCTTTTTTAAAAATATCCCTAGACCGTGTAGATGTGTTTACATGAAACATCTCTAATATTTTAAGTACAATACAACCGTTATCATAAAAAAACGCGTTATTTAAATAACACAGAGCAAGTGTAATTTTTCTTTAAACTTTGGGTTATGTTTGCCTCTCCAACTTTTTGAGTCCAAAATGCTACATATATAGGTAAATACTGATATAGGTAATTACCGTTAGTATCAGATCTCTAGTGATATAAAAGAAGTGCAGACCACTGAGACCCACAGTATCGCCGTTAATTTGGTTTTGGAACCTTTCGACCTGAGGAACAAACCAAAGGGAATTTTAAAACATTGAAGAGCATACCAATCATTCAAAGCTAGATTCAAGCTAAATAAAGAATTTGTATAAATGTGAAATTCCTTTGGGGTACTGTAGGAAAGGTTAAAAAATTTACAGAACGCAGTAACAGGGTTCGAAAACAAGGAATGTTCCTAGTGCATAAGCAAATGAAAAAGATATGCCAAGTGTTATTTTAAGCAGGTTTTTAGACAGAAGCTGTGTATAAGTCGAGTAGTAGACGATGCTCTACAAAACTAAATTTATCTGAAACTTTATCTGCGTTCATAAGAAGAAATGCGGGCAGAGAGCACCGACTGAATTTCCTTAGTGAAAATTCTGAAGGCTATTAGACAAAGTTAAAAGATATTCCATAAATTGAACAGAAAACATATTATGTTGGGCTTCTATGTTTTTCCTAGGTCTCTGTTAACAGCGCAATTTTGAGCATATTTTGAGGGTTCCAGCTCTTCTAAAGATAATGTATAATCATAAAGGAAAACATAGGAGCACAATATAGATCTTTCTTATTCAGTTTATGTAATATCTTTGAAATTGGTCAGATGGAGGAGAAATAGGCGAGAGACAAACCTCAAATTATGACTTTTTACTGATATTCAGTCGGATGTCTGCTACCGCATTTCCTCTGCTTGAGTTCTGTGAAGCTTGAAAAAGTTGCATAATAAAATGAGCATTGCTGCAAGCAAGCTGTTAATACACAACAACACCTTAATACTTTGAAAATTTCTGCAAGTTTGGAGAAGATTTCAAATACGAGAAAAAGCAATTGTTTAGTTTTCTAATTTGTACTAGCTGTGAAAGGAGTCGTTTAACCGTTTTAGTTTTAATATGAACTCCCGCGACCCGGGCCTCTAACTAAGAGTTCCCATGTAACTACAGACCTCATGTCCTGACCTCTTAATCTTCGATCTCATATTAAATATTGAACTCCAAGACTCACCTCTTTACAATAAGACGACGCCGGTACAGCATACAAGATAGGCCGAGGTTGCAAAGAGGATGTGTTCACTCCAGAAGCCACCAGTGCCACCGTCAGGAAACGGACGCAGAGGAAAACTACTGAGTACGCCAGGTACGCAGGATACACGTAGGTACGGAATAAACTGTAAAAACTAAAGATTTATACTTTAAAACTATCTGAATTTAAGCGGAAAAGAACGAGGAACAGCGTGAGAAAGAATGAAGCTATGGAGTTCAACTAAATTAATTCTAAATTCAAAACACGGAGACGCTCGGCTACACTCCTCCACCCTTTACATTCCTCTTCTCCACTTACTCGCTCCACTCATAGAAATATGTTTGAAATGTTGCAAGCTTAGTAATCTAGATTTACGAATAGGTAAAACTTCATATTATCTAACGGTACGCTAGCATTTTTGCTTGTGACTTTCAGTCTTGAAATAGAAACGCCATGAAGCAGCCCAGATTTTGGTAAGTCAGTAAATAATGCAAAGTTAAACGCAAAGCATTCATTTCAATTAAACCATTTACAACAACTTATGAATTGTCAGTGTCGGTCAGCATAGAAAGGTAAAGCTAGTTGCACATTCCAGAATGTTGGTAGACCTATAGAGCACTACAAAACTAGAGTTTCTTGCACGTTCTTCACTATAGAGAGAAGGACGTGCAAGCAACTCTAAAATTTACAAAATGCCTCGTTACATTATTCTTGTGGCTTTTATAAGTGAGAACAAGATAAAATTAAAGAAAAGAAAACAAAAAAAAAAAAATAACTAGTAATATAAGCCAGTGGTAGTTCAAATCAATGCCACCATAAGAATTAACGGAAATAACTAATGAATAATTGGACAGCGACAGCTTTCATTAACTATTTTGATGAAGGAAAATTTTTCACTAATAGTTTCGTTAAAATATTGTTTAGAAACTCACATGTCCTCACGTCCAGGGCATAATTTATTGACGAGTTGGGCTGATTTCACTCCATTCCTACAACATGGAAAATATTGAAAAAATAATCCAAATAAAAATCGACACTGAAACACAAGCCATGCCATAAAAATTGCCAAGCGAAATTACACAGATTTGGTGGATATCGATTACTATTCATATAAATATAAAAGGGTCTCTGTCTGTAAATTTTTCATGGATGTAATCCATCCGTGAAAAATTATATATATATATATGTATATATATATATATATAAATTATAATCTAATGAAATTTCGCACACAGTAGATTTTGACCTGGATTAGGATATAGGTTACTTGTAATCCCGGTAGTAAGTTCTCTTGGTCTAGTAAAATGCTTTCGACATGGACGAAATCACGGTCAGAAAACCGATAAAACGAAAAAAAAAACTTGTTAGATATATCACGCCTGCGGAGTTTCACTAGATATTTTAATTTGACGCTGTTTATGTTTTCAAATACAGGAATGAAGAAAATGTCGCGGGGAAAGATTTGAGTATGAATGTGGATGGCTATAAGAGTAGGGGAAGACCGGATAAACGATGGATGGATTGCGTGAAAGATGATAAGTCTTAAAAGGGATTTCTACTGAAAGAAGAATTACAGAGAAGTATGGAAGAAGAAGAGTTGTTGCTCCGAACCCAAATAAATGAGGGCTTCCATTTTTGTGCTCACCAGCTGGCGCCACTGGCGAGGACCTTACTTCCTCAAATAAAGCTTTTAAACTGTTGTTTGAATTCAAATCTTTTCTAATGCCGTAGAATTGCGATTAAATATCAAGTAAGCTGGAGTTCACGCAGCCCCTTTTTTTTTCGAAAAAAGGAGGATAACATTTTTCGAAACATAAAACTCCGTTTCTGCAGTGGCATGGTAACCATAAAATGTCATGGTTGTTAAAACCCGTACCTATCTTAATCGCCATATTTAGAAGATAATCACAACGATAAAAAAAGTTGTAAATAAAGTCGCGATAAACGCCAAAAATACAACTCTACACCAGCAGCCCTAGCGGCATATTCAAACTCGGTAGCCCTCATTGGGATGACTGCAAGATAATAATGAGCAGAGTCTAAAACCACCGAAAATCAGTCATACTTACGCAAGTACATTATAAAGCTGTAAACATATGAAGAACAGGTCATTTGCGAATGAGATCAGCACAATCCCGCTGAATACATCGTCAAACAGTTTGACCAAGGAGGCTGCTCTAGTGTAGTCCTCCCTTAATACAGCCCAAGTGGTTGCAGGTACGTAGTTCTAAAACCAAAATGGCGTCTGATATACCTAAGGAGTAGCCATTTTTATAAACGATCTAAAAACTACAAAGATTTATGTTAGGTTTGATTAGTTTGTAAAACCAATTAAATTTAAACATAACTATAATTTTAAGTTAAAATAAAATAAAATAAACTAATTTTTTTTAAACTTTGGACAAAACACCTCTAAAAAGCATAAAATAAGCCACGTACTCGAGTCGGGGAACCGCTAAGTTGTCACAAAGATACACAGCAACACACGTCAAACTTATAACGCCCCTCTTTTTCCGTCGGAGTATAAAAACCTGATATTAAAAGTTAAACTTTAATAAAATTAAAAGAAAAGTATAAATCAATTTATTAAAATAAAGTACGACACTTGCTTCAAAATAATGATCAAAGGGAATTATAAGACGTTTTTAACCCCCGACGGATAAAGAGGGGTATTATAAGTTTGAAGTGTGTTTCTGTGTGTCCGTGTATCTCTCTGTGGCATCGTTGCTCCTAAACGGATGAACCGATTTTGATTTAGTTTTTTTAATTTGATAGGTGAATTTGTTGAGAGTGTTCTTAGCTATTGAATAAAATTTGGTTCAGCCGTTCAAAAGTTATCCGCATTTTACTCTTTGAATCTGAGGTTTTTTGCAAGATATCGTGCCATAGTAACGTGTTTCGATAGATTGTCGTTTGAAACGTTTCTACTATTAGGTATTTTATAATGTAGTTTAAAAAGCATGAAGCAAAATTAAAATTTAAAATATAACATACATGCGACACATAAAACCTCTAATAAGCAAAAAATAAGGCTGATACTCGCGTCGGGGAACCGCTAAGTAAATTAAATAAACTGATCAAAATGTTGGTGGTTACCCTAAGCAAGTACGAGGCATAATTTTTGCTTTTAAGATGTTTATGTGTCTGGGTTTTATTATTAGTTTCGAATTTCTTTTCATGGCGTCAATTCAATAACGAATTCAAAATACACGGACAGGCTTTTTTAGCACCTTAAGCTTAGTGAGCCGCCTAGCATTTGTTTCACTTCATTACTACTCGATCAAAATGACTGTGCACTTGCCGATGTCACTCTGACGTTCAACTCACGCTATTGGCGCACGAGGTGAATGCGGGGCGCCGCGCGGTTAGGCGGGTGTTGGGCCAATATGCACTGTTATTTTGGCCGTGTTGTAATCGTCAGCTGATTCGCTAAGCTTTGTCTTCTTGATCGGCACGCACAACACTGCGGTATGCGCTGGCTGACCAAAGCTTAAGCAAGCCGACTGGCAGTGCGTTTTCCGCTTAGTTAGATTATGTACCTTACTAGCCGTCAAAGCAATCTTCTTATTGATCTGATCCATAATTGAAGTCAAATACAAACTGATGCACACAATGAATATATCTGCGTAGTTCCAAGTGGCGGTTGCTACTAAATTCAGGTACTGGAAATAATCAGAAATAATTGAAACACAATATAAGTTGTGTAACAATCAAACCAGCTAATTGATTGAATAAAATACTCGTAACAGAACATTTAAAAGTCCCTAGCTTGTTCACTGACTGCTTGTTCTTGCCTGCTAAATTAATTTTAATTTTTTACCTGTGCCTGTAACCAAATTCAGGTACTGGAAATAATCAGAAATTAAAGGTCACGTATATAAGCGAAGTATAAGCTTGAAACCTTTCACCATCGATAAAATATATATGTACTACGCACTAGATTTGGCGATCCGAACACTCACTCTGTTCGACTGAACCGTACTGCAATCTGTACACCTTACTTTAAACTATGTTGAACAAAATGCGTACGTTTTGATCGTGATTATACTAAGCTCTATAAGCAATCTAGCCCTGCATGTTTTAATAGTTTGATTAGACAACATAAATATTTTAGCGCTTCACCGAACTTTCACCGAACACTTCAGACCCATATCCATACTTCCTTTTCTCTCTAAAGTTCTCGAGCACATTGTTCATGGTCAAATTTCCAGATTCCTTTCGTCTAATACTCTTATCTGTCCTTTCCAATCTGGATTCCGGGCAGGTCACAGTACCGTTACCGCACTTTTGAAGGTCACTGACGTCATCCGCTGGGCTATGGAGAATAAATCTCTCACCTTGTTAGTCTTGCTTGACTTCAGTTGTGCGTTTAACTCAGTGGATTTTGACATTCTGCTTGGGGTCCTTCAGTCTATTAACTTCTCTTCCACTGCACTAGCCTGGTTTGACTCTTATCTTCGGGGTCGCTCTCAGAGAAAATCAATCAGAGAAAATCTCTTCAAGACGAGCACATCGTCTTGAAGAGATTTTCTCTGATTGGTGCGATCTCACTGCTGGTGTTCCTCAGGGTGGCGTTCTCTCTCCTCTTCTTTTCTCTATTTTCATAAACACTGTAACCAAGGTGAACACCTCCAGCTTCCATCTTTACGCAGACGATTTACAACTTTATCGACATTTTCTGCTTGCGGACGTGGACTTAGCGATTAATGCCATGAATCATGACCTGGAGAGAATTAGTGAATGGGCTAAGTCTTATGGCTTACAGATCAACCCTTCCAAGTCCCAGGCCATGATCATAGGCAGTTGATGTTATCGCACAGCGCTTGACATTTCTATCTTGACAGCATTATCCCTTAATGGCTCGACCATTCCGTACACCGAAACGGCTAAGAATCTCGGTGTCTTAATTGACAGCAATCTTTCTTGGCGAGCACAAGTCAATGAGGTTAGTCGTAAGGTGCATTTTTCCTTTCACTCATTAAAAACCCTTCAAACTTTCCTACCCTTTAAAACTAAAATTTACTTAGCTCAAACTTTGATTCAGCCGATCATAGATTACGCTGATGCCTGCTATCTGGATGCCACCGAGGAGCTCTTAAATAAGCTTGAGCGCTTGCAAAACTTGTGCATCTGTTTTGTTTTTGGTCTGAGGAAATACGACCATGTCTCTCAGTTCCGCAAGGATCTCAAGTGGCTCCCTATCCGCCTTCGCAGGAACACTCGCATATTATGTCTCCTTTTCAACATCCTTTTTAACCCTGCATACCCTGGCTACCTGCGCGATCGTTTTTCGTTTACTCGCCCTGCCGATGCTCTTTGTAGATCCCGCCTTAAACTGCATCTCAATTTCCCATGCCATAAAACTCATTTCTATTCCCACTCCTTCTCTGTTCATGCAGTACGATTGTGGAACTCACTTCCACCTAAAATCCGTGACTCTCAAAATGTATCTCTGTTCAAAAAACGAGTCAAAGAACATTATCTCGCTACCATATTGTAATTTTGTATATTATATTTCTTTTTATCTTCTATACTTATATTTAGTTAAGGTATAATATGTGTAATTTATATATAATTAGTTAAGTTATTATAGTCTATTTTAGGTTTCCTTATTTCTTTCTACATACTGTGTCTTCGTCTATCATCCAACTGTCCTGTCGCAGGTCTGCTGGAAGAAATTTCTATTGAAATAAGCAGTACCTTTGTGCTCTTCTATCTGTATTCTTTATTTTCTCTGTAAAGTGTTTTGTGTGTACATAAATAAATAAACTTAAGTTCTATCTCACAGCATTTGAACATTTTATTTTCATGTCTGTTATTGTCTATCGGTAGAATTTATGTCAATGCCTTTTACCATTTTAATTTTAGAACTATTTCGGATTAAATGAACCATAGTTTCTGTTACAATCCTAAATAATTCAATCATTTGCCCAAACCTGTAGCCGATTTAGTATACCTTTGGAGCGGTTATTTGGTTAAACCTATATAATTATATTGAATTGAAGGAGCTTACCTGAACAATAACTGCTAACCATTCTACGTACGGTACATTTAACTCATACAGCCAGGGGGATGTCACCCTTACGAACAGCTCTCCAACTTGAGCTTCGTCCCCATGGCATTCGAGAATTCTCACGATCCTTGATATTATTGACATGATGTGTTCCACTGAAATACATATCCTATGCTATTAAAATAATATCTGTATATATTTATAATATAAATATATATATATGTCGCAGGTTTATAACAAAATCAGGTTTATGATCAAAAATCTAGGTTATTGATCAAGAACCGGCAAAAGACAAAATTATTACTTAATCTATACTAATATTATAAAGAGGTGAAGTTTCTGAGTTTGTGAGGTAGTAGGGGATAATTTCTTGACCTACTGAAACGATTTCGAAAATTCTTTCACCAGTAGAAAGCTACATAATTCCTGAGTGACTATTTAGTAGGCTATTTTTTAATCCCGAAAACGGGTCCTGTGAGGTGGGCCACGGAAGCAGTCGCAGGGAACAATTACTTTTATCATAAACCTAAAAAAAAACAGTTTTATGCTCAAAAACTTAAGACTGGATTAGTTTTATATGCTGTGCCGTCGGAGGATACATAATCGATGCTGGCTGACTATAACTATGTGTATCCTCCAACTGCACAGCATCATTTTCTTCTTGCTTACGTCTTTTAAGTTCACTTCTTAAGCAGTCGGGTTTTTTATTTATCCGACTGCAAGGAAAGGGTCATCTTTTTCGCGCATATCTTGTATGTAAGTTTGTAATATTCTTTATTACCTCATATCTTTCAAACCACTAGACGGATGATTAGATGCGTTTTGATGACTTCTAAACATATAAATGGTATATATTCTTGTAATCACCTTTAAATACCATTAATTTTGTTACCCCACTTGATTGATATGGAAGAAAAATTAAAACCACAATATGGCGCCCAAAATCCGACATGTTTCTTTTTTTTAACGTCACTTATCTAGGAACACTTGGGTGGACAAGTCTTATCTAATGATGTCTTAAATATAAAAATCCTCTCCTTTTCTTGCAAGCGGATAATAATCTTCCATTCGATAGCGTCAAGAATTCAGTTTTTTTTATCAAAAAACCAGATTTTATCATGTTTATGATAACATAGAGTAATATTTTTTCTTCTTCCACTTGTTGATCAATAGCCTAGATTTTTTATTTAAAAAAAACTGATTTTGTCATTAGCCTGCGACATTTATATATATTTATAATTACGTTCCAGAAAATGGTACTAATGATTTTAATGAAATTTGATATATAGGGGTTTTCAGGGCCGAACAATCAATTAGACTTTTTGAATACTTATAATTATGAAAATAAATAAATTAATCAGCTTAGCCTTTTCCCAATTATGTTGGGGTCAGCTTCCAGTCTAACTAGATTCAGCTGACCAGTATTTTACATGGAGCGACTGCCTATCTGACCTCCTTATGGAGTATCCAGTAACTGGGTAACACGATACACCAGTGACAAGACTGGTGTCAGAATTAAGGCTTCTGACTACCCGTAACGACTGTCAAAGGTCTTCAAATGATTGCCGGGACCAACGGCTTAACGTGCTTGCCGAGGCACGGAGGCATCTCAGTGTGTTGTTAATGGTCACCCATCCACGGACTTACCTCGTCAAGCGTTGTTTAAACTTGAAGATCGACACGTGTGGCTGTTATTATTAAGCCACGAGCTCCTAATTACGAAAATAAATATGTAAATATATATTTTTTTTTAAATTTTCTAATAATGCGGTCATTTACAAAAGCTATCACAAAAAACTATTTTTACAAGTACTCGTATCCAACAAGATTATGATTATAAGAACTTACTGAGGCCCATTCCCATAAACACAGCACAGGCTATCTTGCACCTCTTGATGACGTCTGGTTGGATGTACTCATCTAGCCTAGAGTTGACGAGCTCCTTCATCAGACGCGGCCATTTTGGAGCTACTCTTATGAATGAAATCGTAGTAAAGCAAGCTGTCGTGAAGAATGTGAGAAAACCTGGTAATATCATGTAAAGACGATTAAAAAACATAAGAAAGTTAGGGTTGTAAACTTGGAGATAAAGGTAAATCGATTCCTGCAATAAAAATTACAATATTTTTAACCAGGTTTTCTCGCTGCTTGGTTCTTGTGTCCTGTACCAAAGGAACAATATTTGTGAAGACTCTGTATAGAGTAGCCTAGAACTATCTAAGACTACTTATAAATCTTACAAATATTATAAATGCGAAAGTTTGGATAGATGGATGTATGGATGTATCTTTGTTACTCAATAACCTCAGAATGACTTAACGGATCTCGATGAGGTTTAGCACAGAGACAGATTATAGTCTGAAATAACACATAGATTACTTTTTATCCCGGTACATGTTCACTTGGGATGATAAAACAATTTTCACGCGACCGAAGCCGCTGGCAAATGCTAGTACTATTATAAACGCGAAAGTTTGTGAGGATGGATGGATGTTTGTTACTCTTTAAATGATAAATAAATGAATTATTTCTGTAAGTTGGTTTGTACAAACACTTTTACATGTCGATCATATTTTTGATAACTGGATGAGGTCGGCGTTTCCTATCTGACTTTAAAACTACTGATCGTATTTTCATGAAACCTAACGGTAATATAGCTTATATATACATCAGAATAACACATAGGCTATAATTTATAAAGATGGAATAGGCGGTTATTATATATAAAAATCATATTTTAGAAAAAAATAAGCTTCAACGACATGAGTATCGCTGATAAAAACCCAGTTCATTAATTTATTGCTCGTCACAATTCCCGGGCATCGCGACATCCCGTTTAAAAGATTTTAATAAAAACTACTTTGGTTCTGATTTCCATTCAATATTTTGTTGCTCAATGATAAATAGAAAACTTAAGTGTTGATGAGTTTTATTGACCATATTTTCATCTGTCTGTCTGTAACAACTACTATTCATATATTTAGGTATATTTTTTCTAATGCTCTAAAGTTGGTCCATAAGACTCTTACCAGGGCATTTAATACTGGGCCAATGCGTGGGCTTCTAAACAATATAGAACCATGTAAATCAGCCTGAAAATCTCGGCATATTTGATGCTATGATTACAACATATTGAAACACTTTCTTTTTCTTTCATATTCGTGTCACTAGCACGACAATATTTCTTTAAAAATCCTTTAAATGCACCAGAATGCAAATACTTGCCTAGAGCACTGAGATTATTGGGATTCCTGAACAATCTGTAGAGACTCAACATTGTTCCAATGGTTTGTGCGATGGCCATAACTATGGCGAGCAGAAACTTAAATGAGCATTTAGTGAACCTGAAACACATAAATAATTTATAACATCATCATTCGTTATTTTGTACTTTTCGCAATTTATTTGAGGTCTGCGTAAAGCTTTACTGTCTTGATCGGAGCGTACAACGCTGTGGTATGTGATATGCGGTACCGGACGCATCCTTCTCCTGCGACGATTCCCAGTGGGTCTGGTCAACATCGTGGGTTCAAAAATGTATCTTTGATGATGTTTCTTCACTTCCTTCTACTTTGAGCAACATGCACGCAACATCCTCTTGGCCGTTTAACTTCGACTTTGCCAATGACAATTGAAGGTGTACGTTGCCACCAGGTTTGTGGCAGTTATGGCAATAGAAGTCAAATATCTTGCGGAGGCACAGCACATTCGATAATCTTAGCCTTTTTTGAGCTCTTGCAGTATCGAAATGTTCGTTCTTATTCACTAGATACGCAACATTTTCCTGTAGCACCACATTTCGAAAGTCTTTATGCGTTATTGATCAGCCGGCAACATAACCGTAAGAAAAACGTCAAGAATGGTCTTTAGTTCCGTCGATGTATGCGTCAGCGGTGAAGCATACCGCAGCGTTGTGCGTTTCGGTAAAACTTAACATGTCTTCTCTTCGAATGTTCTCTATAACTCGTCATCTCAATAGAAAGGTTGCATAGACTGTATATAAAATGGTATGACTAGATAGGGAATTCTATTCATAATTATTATCTTTTACACAGTCCATTCTTCCTTTCCTTTCCATTAACCTACATAAATTATAACACTAGTTTATTTTTGATGTTACCACGAAAATGACGGAATTTTTGTTTACCGATTTCGTTTGGCAAATATGTACACAACCATAATCATGTATGTTCCATATTTAGTCTTTATGCCAATTTTACGGTTTCTTTTATCTTCAAACCTAACACAAATTGGTACACATATATATTTCCAATAAAGCAAATGTTTCAAATTTTATTTATTTTGCAATTTTACCTCATTTTCGACACATCTTTTTGTAGTATTCCTGTCACGGGGTTCAGTCCAATGCATTGTCCCCATACAATTACGACTGTCATAGCTTTTTGAAAAGTTATGAGATTAAACTGGTCTTTAATTTTATTTTGCCCGATATCGTCTGGTTTGGCTGAAAACAACATATTATTTTAATAAATATAATAAAACAACGTTACCTGTTATGTAAGATGTAACAAACAAAACATACGAATTTCCTTTTTTCCACCAAATATTAAAACCAAATGTTGTACAATTTGGTTGTTTTTGTCTCCTGATGAATGAAATTTGCTCTTGATATGAATCAATAAAGTACAGCCATTATTTTTCAAAAGGTTTTAATGTGTGTTTTCAAAGACATGGCAATAGTGAATTAAATCAAATAATTCCACCGTACCATTCACTAATCTTATCAAATTAAAAACTTGAATAAAACTCACTATTATCTGAAATCCAATGCTTAGCACTGTCTTCTTTGGCTCCACTGAAAAACAATTAAATAAATGATACCAATATATTTCTTGATGCATAAAATAATAACGAAAGACTGCTTACTTACTTATCCAAATGATTCTCTTCAAGAACTCTGAAATTTACAATTTCTAATGCCTTTGATAGTTCTGTAAAAAAAATATCGTTTGCATGATTTAAATTGGCCTTTTTCGTTTTGAAAAGATCTTTCTTTTTAATTTTGATTGCTGATTAAAAGAGCAAACTAAGTAGGTAGTTAATTTTATCGAATTTTAAAATTATGTTTGCTTCTTTTGCGACGGACTGTACTGTGCTAGCTACTAAACTTAACATTAGACAAAGAGTTTCTTATGTAATTTTTATGAATTTTATCAATATATCATATATATAATAATATATCCTTTTTTATATATAAGGTGATCTGACCTATATTGGCGGTATCTGAAAAAAAGTAACAGTAAAGTAAAGTATTTGTAGTTAAGTATTTGTTTGACTCTATTGATCCTGAAAAACACCAAATTCTGTATTTATAAAACGACAAATTTCTTTTTTCTATACTGCTTCCTAACAATAATTCCATAGAGCATTTGATTTTTTGCCAGGCTTTGCAAATTATCCAGGACTTTTTCTTTCCCTAAGAAATTTACTCGGGCTTCAATCATTGAAAATAGTCCGAGTAAAGTTGGAAGCAATTTTAATAATGCTTTCAAGGATCCGGTAATCTACAAAGATCTGTCTATTCAAGACTTCTACTCAAGAATACATTTTGGTTTATTTATCTAGTATCAGAAAAATAAAACAAATTCGTACCAAAACGCTGCCCACCGAAATCAGAACCTTTCATATTAAGTACCTTGTAAGTAATGTCAGAAACAAAGTTAGTACAACTGTTTATTTTTGACCTAACCCTACAATTTGTACCGCTTGGTTTTCATGTCACTTAAGTCAAGTGATTAATGCGTGTCATCAGAATATGAATATTTTATAAAGCTGTCACTTCTAGAATAACATGAGGGTGATGTTCGTGTTACAGTTTTGGGAAGCGTCATATAAAGGATGATGTGAATAAATGTTTTCCAGTTAAGTTTTCCATCCATATACTCTTGGCCAGTGACGTAGTTTGTGGGCTCACAGAGAAGGGAGGTATGTGTACATCAGTAGGAATATCATAGCTAGATTATGCATGTAAGTTTAGTGTAGCTATGATAATAAAAGTAGGTATTAGATCTTCTCTATGAGCACAAACTGTATGATAACCGTTGAAGCTGTAAACATACAACATATTCCGGACGGCCTTCCATATACGTATCTGTAAAAATGATCCAGTCTTACGAAAAAAATTCAACGCCTAAAAATACTCTAACACGAAAAACGAACACGAGGGTTCAGTAAAAATGATGAGCAGTAAACTTCTAAGAATGAAGATCTTCAATCTATCTTCCAAATTCGTATCGATGCCAATATCTATAGTCAAAATACCTCTTTGATAGTTCACTAAAAGGTAATTTCAACATTTATTGATACTATGAAAACCTTTCTTAATAATTTTCGTTAAAACTTCTATTGCCCATTATAATGTATTATTAAGCAGTAGAGAACTGACGACGCATCGAACAATAAAAATGGAAGTGAGAAACTAAGGGGTGAAGTTAAAATATTCACTAAATCACCGATGATCGACAATCGAATGCGGGATGCGTATAATCACAGACTTAGAGGAATGGACTGAGCAATTAATGTGTATTGCCTTTTCTCAACTGTGTTGAGTCGGCTTCCAATCTAACCGGATCCAGCTGGGTAATAGTATTTTACATGGTGTGACTGCCTATCTGATCTCCACAACCCAGTAACTGGGTAACACGATATCGCCTGACAGGATTGGTGTCATATTTCGTGTTTCTGACCCACAGCTACTGAAAAATCACACAGCTTAACGTGCTTTCCAAGTCACTCATTCATTACATAACGAGACTCGCCTCGTTAATGAATGATGGCTGGTCACAAAATTGAGTTATGATTACTCTGTAGAAAGACACTTTCACAGTTACTCTTTCCTATAGTTCGTACTGGCGAAGGTGACATTGCAATCCTGTGACGTATACCACTCAGAATTCTAGAAAGAGTAAGTACTGGCAAGACGTCACTTTCTCTCTCATACTTTTCTGTTTATATTTACTTCGCAGCCGGATCGGAAACACTCAGTTCATGCCTCTATGTCAATGAGTGTAATCGAATGGTATAATTTTAAAAACGATTATCGAGAACTCGTTTAATCTCGATGAGTACAATACTCGTTTTTAAATTGATTGGTATGTGCTAACTGTATTTCGGTGAGAGTGTGAATGAATAATTTACAGTGTTTTTGAATTGCGTTTCTTGTTAATTTTTATTACGTTGATTTTCAAGTGCATTTTACAAGTTGTCTTTTATTCGAAATGGATGGATGTCGTGGTGACCAAGTGGCTCGCTAAGATTCGAGACTCGGCTCTCGTGCTTGTGGTCATAGGTTCAAATCCGGGCAAGTGACAATGCGACTTTATAATTTCTTATGTACTTCCTAAGAGCATCGTAAGGAAGCACTTTTTTTTGTTTTGGGAAATGCTCATACATACTGCGCTCATACGGGGAGATAGCACAGTTATGTGGGACTCCAACCCACTAAAACTCCACGGTGTCCTCCTGTTCCGCTTATGGCGGGAGCATGGGCACGCGTTAGAACTCACCGCGAACCCGTCGCGGCAGTCTGTAACCGGACCCTCCTTTCATTTCACCATCAGACGGTGGCGACCTAATCCAGGCCGCGGCAGCTAGGGAGGGCGGCGCATCGCAATACCGGCACTCCTCTCCCGCCGAGGCCTCCAACCCTCAGCTGCGATATCGTATGGGTATGGGAGACGACATCGCGGCCCGCCTCAGTTGCGATGTCACCTAAGCGGCACCGCAGCCTATTTGTTGGCTGCTACGTCGTCGGCTTAATCGGCATTTTGACGATTTTGCTCTGACGAGCTACACCGTGGGTAACCTAGCCACGGCTTCTGAAAGCCCTCCCGCTTCGACAATACGGGCACCCACCGGGAGGATCGTAAGGAAACCAAGACTTATTAATACATATAATAAATTTGTAGAAAAGTCGTTTTAATACATCGAAAGTATTGCCAAAAAAAATATAGGTGTTAAAGGAGAACCAAAAGAACCCATTTCCAGCATTTTTGTCTATTTGTCTGCTTGTCTGCTTGTCTGCTTGTCTGCTTGTCTGCTTGTCTGCTTGTCTGCTTGTCTGCTTGTCTGCTTGTCTGCTTGTCTGCTTGTCTGCTTGTCTGCTTGTCTGCTTGTCTGCTTGTCTGCTTGTCTGCTTGTCTGCTTGTCTGCTTGTCTGCTTGTCTGCTTGTCTGCTTGACTGTTTGTCTGCTTGACTGCTTGACTGTTTGTCTGCTTGTCTGCTTGTCTGCTTGTCTGCTTGTCTGCTTGTCTGCTTGACTGCTTGTCTGCTTGTCTGCTTGTCTGCTTGTCTGCTTGTCTGCTTGTCTGCTTGTCTGCTTGTCTGCTTGTCTGCTTGTCTGCTTGTCTGCTTGTCTGCTTGTCTGCTTGTCTGCTTGTCTGCTTGTCTGCTTGTCTGCTTGTCTGCTTGTCTGCTTGTCTGCTTGTCTGCTTGTCTGCTTGTCTGCTTGTCTGCTTGTCTGCTTGTCTGCTTGTCTGCTTGTCTGCTTGTCTGCTTGTCTGCTTGTCTGCTTGTCTGCTTGTCTGCTTGTCTGCTTGTCTGCTTGTCTGCTTGTCTGCTTGTCTGCTTGTCTGCTTGTCTGCTTGTCTGCTTGTCTGCTTGTCTGCTTGTCTGCTTGTCTGCTTGTCTGCTTGTCTGCTTGTCTGCTTGTCTGCTTGTCTGCTTGTCTGCTTGTCTGCTTGTCTGCTTGTCTGCTTGTCTGCTTGTCTGCTTGTCTGCTTGTCTGCTTGTCTGCTTGTCTGCTTGTCTGCTTGTCTGCTTGTCTGCTTGTCTGCTTGTCTGCTTGTGCCCTTGTTCTGCTTGTCTGCTTGTCTGCTTGTCTGCTTGTCTGCTTGTCTGCTTGTCTGCTTGTCTGCTTGTCTGCTTGTCTGCTTGTCTGCTTGTCTGCTTGTCTGCTTGTCTGCTTGTCTGCTTGTCTGCTTGTCTGCTTGTCTGCTTGTCTGCTTGTCTGCTTGTCTGCTTGTCTGCTTGTCTGCTTGTCTGCTTGTCTGCTTGTCTGCTTGTCTGCTTGTCTGCTTGTCTGCTTGTCTGCTTGTCTGCTTGTCTGCTTGTCTGCTTGTCTGCTTGTCTGCTTGTCTGCTTGTCTGCTTGCTGCTTGTCTGCTTGTCTGCTTGTCTGCTTGACTGCTTGACTGTTTGTCTGCTTGTCTGCTTGTCTGCTTGTCTGCTTTGTCTGCTTGTCTGCTTGTCTGCTTGTCTGCTTGTCTGCTTGTCTGCTTGTCTGCTTGTCTGCTTGTCTGCTTGTCTGCTTGTCTGCTTGTCTGCTTGTCTGCTTGTCTGCTTGTCTGCTTGTCTGCTTGTCTGCTTGTCTGCTTGTCTGCTTGTCTGCTTGTCTGCTTGTCTGCTTGTCTGCTTGTCTGCTTGTCTGCTTGTCTGCTTGTCTGCTTGTCTGCTTGTCTGCTTGTCTGCTTGTCTGCTTGTCTGCTTGTCTGCTTGTCTGCTTGTCTGCTTGTCTGCTTGTCTGCTTGTCTGCTTGTCTGCTTGTCTGTTGTCTGTTTGTCTGTTTGTCTGTTTGTCTGTTTGTCTGTTTGTCTGTTTGTCTGTTTGTCTGTTTGTCTGTTTGTCTGTTTGTCTGTTTGTCTGTTTGTCTGTTTGTCTGTTTGTCTGTTTGTCTGTTTGTCTGTTTGCTGTTTGTCTGTTTGTCTGTGTCTGTTTGTCTGTTTGTCTGTTTGTCTGTTTGTCTGTTTGTCTGTTTGTCTGTTTGTCTGTTTGTCTGTTTGTCTGTTTGTCTGTTTGTCTGTTTGTCTGTTTGTCTGTTTGTCTGTTTGTCTGTTTGTCTGTTTGTCTGTTTGTCTGTTTGTCTGTTTGTCTGTTTGTCTGTTTGTCTGTTTGTCTGTTTGTCTGTTTGTCTGTTTGTCTGTTTGTCTGTTTGTCTGTTTGTCTGTTTGTCTGTTTGTCTGTTTGTCTGTTTGTCTGTTTGTCTGTTTGTCTGTTTGTCTGTTTGTCTGTTTGTCTGTTTGTCTGTTTGTCTGTTTGTCTGTTTGTCTGTTTGTCTGTTTGTCTGTTTGTCTGTTTGTCTGTTTGTCTGTTTGTCTGTTTGTCTGTTTGTCTGTTTGTCTGTTTGTCTGTTTGTCTGTTTGTCTGTTTGTCTGTTTGTCTGTTTGTCTGTTTGTCTGTTTGTCTGTTTGTCTGTTTGTCTGTTTGTCTGTTTGTCTGTTTGTCTGTTTGTCTGTTTGTCTGTTTGTCTGTTTGTCTGTTTGTCTGTTTGTCTGTTTGTCTGTTTGTCTGTTTGTCTGTTTGTCTGTTTGTCTGTTTGTCTGTTTGTCTGTTTGTCTGTTTGTCTGTTTGTCTGTTTGTCTGTTTGTCTGTTTGTCTGTTTGTCTGTTTGTCTGTTTGTCTGTTTGTCTGTTTGTCTGTTTGTCTGTTTGTCTGTTTGTCTGTTTGTCTGTTTGTCTGTTTGTCTGTTTGTCTGTTTGTCTGTTTGTCTGTTTGTCTGTTTGTCTGTTTGTCTGTTTGTCTGTTTGTCTGTTTGTCTGTTTGTCTGTTTGTCTGTTTGTCTGTTTGTCTGTTTGATACAAAATTTGGTAAGTAGTTAGGGTCCCTAAAACACTCCCGCCGCGCAAGCCGTCACCCGAATCAACGATATACCTTTAAGGACTATTTCAAGTATGGCTAGAGTAAAAATTATAATTCGGGAGTCGGGACTGAATGCACGAGACTAAAAAAATACGTTTTATGAGATTTTTGGTCTCTAATCATACTACTAATGTCAATAATGGCGTTGACAATGTGGTCCCTAATTTCGCTGCCGCTATTGCCCGTCTGAATAGCCTAATGATAAACGTGATGGCCTACTACATTTAAGGTTGCGAGTCCGAGTCCCAGCTAAGTATAGGTATTTCTTAACCAACTTTCCAAAAAGGAGTAGGTTCGACATTAGGTTTTATTTTTTTCCCGATTTCTCCGTCAATTATTGTGGACTGATTTCGAAAATTCTTTTTTTATTTGATAAAGTATATTCTCGAATTGGTCCCATTTTAATTTGGTGAAGATATAATGAAGAACTTCGGAAATAATTATACAATACAACTCTTCAATAAATGACGGCAAATCTCTCGTGATTGCTGCAATCGCATGTCTGTTTATTGTTTATACCATTTCATAACATAACATCAAGCCAGTACGCTCTAAAGGAGTGCGTAGATACATACAGTTCACTTTGGTACACCCTCATTTCACCGGTTATGTTCAAGTTTTATGATATATACCTTACCAAAGAACTTGCATATTAGGTACAACTAAAAAGAGAAAAATAAAAATGCATAAAAATACTAAACACCACAAAGTGAAAACGTCCATAACGAAAAATATTGGTACCAACCATAGACACCGACTTCCAAAAAAAAAGTAATTTTCAGTAATTTTTTTGGAAAAACGATTTTTTTATGTTTTTGTTTCTGTGTGGTGTTCCGGAGTGCTACTAGATGGCGCCCACCAAATCTGTCCTTACTTTTTTTGTATGAAGTCGATATTCTTCACCCAAGAGTAAATAGTATTCTGATCAACTAACGCTCGATCTAGGTAGGTAGAAAGGTAAGTAAGGTGGTAGGTAGGTAAGTAAGGTAGGTACAGGTAGGTAGGTAAGTAGGGTAGTTACAGGTAGGTAGGTACAGGTAGGTAGGTAAGTAGGGTAGGATAGGCAGTTAACGTGAGCGAAGCCGCGGGCACAGCTAGTAGTTAATGTAAGTTTGAAATCGCCAATCCACATTGAGCAAGCGTGGTGATTAATGCTCGTGCCTTCTCTGTGAAGAGGTCTTCACTCTGCAGTGGGACAGTTACAGGCCTGTATTATTATTATGTGGGATGGATGAAATTGGCTGCATGCTGCATTAACCCAGCTTTCTGTGTGTACATGGCTTCGCATAGTGTGGAATAAAAAAGAAAAAAGACAATAAACACCACGTTAATACGTATAAATTTGTTTTAAGGTAAAATACACCGAAAATATATAAAAGAATACATAAAGGTAAAAAACTTGAAATAATAAAATACAGAAAAACCGCAGTTAACGATGATGTGTTGGTTTTAAATGTTTAGTAAGAAAAACTCAGAGATGATATTTTAGCTAGTTATGCAAGTAATACACTTAACACATGTGCCTATCCTCAACGCAGTTGCAACTGGTTAAAATAACAAAAGAAAGCTAACTTTTAGTCCGTGGTAATTTAAAAGATTAAACTACTATGTAATAGCTAAGTTAATTCTAACACAAAAATATATAAATGTCATAAAAAAAGGATGATACGACTCGCCGGGGATACGCGCTAGAGATTCTCGTAGCAAAACTCAGGGCGTTGAAGAAAATATTCCGAACCCGTAAAATGTAAGGAACCACGAAGACTGCAGGCTGACAAGAGTTCAAATTCCCTGCCCAAGCGGTGCTGCTGATGTTGGCTTCTATCAACTGATATCTAGACAAGAAAATCGACAATTAAAATTATGAAACATAAGGGTCTGAAATACCAGCAAAAGCGACCTTCGAAAGAAAAATTAGAAGGAACCGACGATACTTACAACTTTTATAAAATAAAAAACGTGTTTAACTGCTGTGATTGGTTGAGTTAAATTTCAACAACCAATCAAAGCAGAGAACGCGTGCTTTACAATTTGTTACATTCGTCACCAGCTTTCTTTAACAGAGTGGCCGAACCCAGCCCACAGAAACTGTTGTCATGTCTCGGGCCTATCTGACCATCTTATTTGCCATTTCTAATAATATCGACGCTTTTAACAGCTGCTATAAGAATACCAATAATTTGATTGTTGATTTCTTTGCCATCAATTTTCCGTGAGTGACGTTTTCAGCAAAACTTATTGTCTTAACTTAAAAACTGAACTCCATAAATATTTCGTCATAAACCAAACTTAGGACTTTCTCTTTTATTATCAAGTATAAACGTACAAAAATACCGTATGTTACCCAAAATCTAAATAAAAAAGTGTAAACTACATGCAAAGTAGGTATTTTCGCGATACCCAATAACACCCTTATTCAGCGAATATAAACAAGAACTTGTGCAAACGAAACGTTCCTTCGAACCCACAAAATAAAAATAATACGCCTAAAAAAAATCTGGTCAGCCAATGTGACTTTTACCTTAAGTGCCACAGAGTAAAATATTTACTCAGAACCTGACATTACTTTTCCCAGTACATCAAAATATTTTTTTGTTTTGTTTGTTCTTTCAGTCTGGGATGTTTATACGATTCCGTATCAAAAACTCCTATTCTCAAAATGACCCAGTAGTAAAAGGAACAAAAGTATGGGAATGTACAGTCATACCACACAATTATATGAGATTTTTAAAGGAATAATTTTATTCAACATTTTATTGAGAACTTATATTACCTTTTACCACAAAAAGGAAAATGAAAAGTAATAACCAAAATATGTAATGAGTTGTTTTTTTTTTGCGTTCAGTTCGAAAAAGATAATTTACCGTTTTTAAGTTATAAATCCAAGTGTAGAAATCTTATCTCCTTTCTCCACTCTCGATTATAAGCCGCATTACAGTTTTCTGTTCTATCAAACCCTTTATCAGACCAGAAGTATTTTAACTTCATCATGAGACGGTTGACTCGCCATTATGAAATAATACTTTGATTCTTCTTTATGCTTCAATTTTACTTTCAAAATAAATTATGTAATGAACCATAACGAAAAATCTATAATGATTTTTAGTATAACGTATAACTGTACATTGACAGCTGGACCGCTGCCGCTTAAGTACCTTGTAGTAGGAAATTCAGATAATAGGACGATTTGCTACTAGGTCATTTTGAGAATAGGACAATAAAGTTAATATGATCTTTATTTTTCTGGAGATTGATCATTATATGTATAATTAGAAAATCTGTGAAGACCAGGAATAGTTCTCTAGAAAATCTATGAAATGACTTTGATGACTTTATGACTTATTTGGAAATGTGTGAAATGATAATTCAAACATTGAATAATACACTTTTTTTTCTAGGTAATGTATACATATCTTAGGATTTGTATTCAATTCCTCGAGGAAATGTGTTAAATATCAATATGCAAAACTATTTTTTATTAAGCTTCTCAGTGAAAAATTTTAATTCCTATAGCGACATCCTAAAAATAAATAATTGGTCACAAATTATAAAACATTAAATCTTAAGACTTAGTAACAATTTAAAATAGGTATTAAATCAAGCAATCAATCTGCCTAGCCTTTTCCCAACAACATTGGGGTAGGCTTCCAATCTTACCGGATGCAACTGAGTATCCGTATTTTACATGGAGCGACTGCCTATTGACCTCCATAACTCAGTAACTGGGTAATAAGATACCCCTTGGAAAGACTGGTGTCACATTTCCTGGCCTGACTATCTGTAATGAATGTCAAAGATCTACAAATAACAGCAGAAACCAACGGCTTAACGTGCTTACCGAGGCACGGAGGAATCTCGCTATGTAAGGATGGTCAACCATCCAAGGACTAATTTATACACGAGCTTCTCTTCTTTTTCTTCTTTCATAATCAACAGTTCGTCCGAAGAGTATAACCTGCCTCTCTGTTTAGCGTTTGTGGACAAGAAAGCCTTCGATTCGATTGAGACTTGGGCTGTACTGCAGTCTCTCCAACGGTGCCAGATCGACTACCGGTACATTGAGGTGTTGAAGTGTTTGTACAAAAACGCCACCATGTCAGTCCGTCTTCAGGATCAGACCTCGAAACCAATCCTTCTCCAGCGCGGCGTGAGACAGGTGAGACAGTTGCGGGAAGGCGCTGGATGCGAGACGCACGGGATCGGTCAATGTGGCGACGCCTGGGGGAGGCCTATGTCCAGCAGTGGACGTCTTTCGGCTGAAATGATGATGATAATCAACAGTTTAAAAATTAAAAGTAACTGTTTTCTTCAGAGCTTGGTGAGAGAGATTCGGACGCCATAATGAAACAAGCCCTTTCGCACGACGCGTGCGCTCCCTGACTCTGATTGGCCCTTGCGATCACGCGAGCGATTAAATACCCAATACGCCGCGCACTCTCGTTTGCCCCATAACGGGCCGATACCCTGTTTTTAACAGATTTCCTATTGCCGTTTAGGAATTTTATACAATTCCTAGGAAATGTGTGACATACAATTTATGTCATACTTTTCCTTACGATTTTAGGAGTTCTTTAGATTTCCTAGGAATTGTATAGAATGCCTGATTTCATACATTTCCTATAACATACATATTATGTATCTAGATATTCATCCCGATGTATACATTGGGCCCAAAAGCCATTCCAAACCTCTATCTCTAGGCTCCTGTTGCTTTATCTACCACGACCCTACTTCCTACTAATATTATAAGTATGAAAGTCAATGATTGGATGTGACGCCTAAATGTCAGGGTGAACATTTGGAACACGGCTATTCCTGGATTCGGGCATAGGAATTAGTATCACGGCAAAAAGTTCCTGTGACCTAATTTTCAATGTTCACGGGAGCAAATCCGCTGGCACAAGCTAGCTATATTATACAAGTGATGGTCGATATAATTATATTTGTTGATATTACGCCTCTCTCGCCTCTGACTGGAATTAGATGAAAAAAAATTAAGGATAGACCATTCGCTGGATTAGGACATAGGATAGATAATTTTGGTAGAAAGTTTTAATGGCCTAATTGTCGACGTTCACGCAAGAAATAGCTAGTAATAATTATTAACTAGAAGTATCATTACACGCCCTACAATTCCATAGCAATATGTGAGGTCTATTCAAGGTCCAGAGATTTGCATAAACTGTGCCGTTTGATATTGAAATGTAAATGAAGTCAGACTTCGGCCCACATTGATGTAATCGACGTGCATTTCGGTTCGAGGGGAGATATGAATTTTTAGTGTAGATTTGGTTGGTTATGAATAAAATTTTACGAGTGATTTTAGATATTTATGAGCATTAGGTAGATGGAATATATGATGGATGAGTTATTGTATACGACATACACTTAATACAGGCTGTTATGGAATAATAAGTACGGGATAGAAAATTCGCTGCATTTAACAGATTAGTCAGCTCATTGTTTTTGAGAAATCATTCTTCAGCGAGGTCTTACCACTAAACGGGAGTATGATACTCGTAGCTATATAAAAACATAATGTACCAAATAAACTATTCTTGGTTACTGGAGTTTATTCCATTAACCTAACAGTAACTCAACTTAAAAAAGATCATCTCAACAAAATAATCCAAATAGTTTTACAATTTATACTGAACTTACATTGTGAATTTGATGATTGTAACCTTCCATCCACCTCAATAATAAATTCTTACATATGCGGGAAAAACGGCAAACCTTTTCGCATCACAGAGCCTGTCAGACTTGATTTGTTTTCTTAGCGACACAGACAGACACATAAATATTGATGTATCAAACAGCTTGATATTCATTTCCGTGCGCATTGTAAATGACGAACAAATATTTGTTAAGGATATCGGAAAAAGCAGGGTTGAGAATATTTCAAAGAGAATGGAAAAGAAAAGATATCTTATGCCTATGCCTGTAGGTTCTTATTTATAAAAAGTTTCAACAAAAAATACTCAGCGTTTATAAAGGACTTTAAAAGGTTTAGAAATTACAAGGTACTATGGTGATTTGTATTTTTACTATGGTGGTTAGTTAGATGGATGAGCAGTAAGCTGAGGACTGCCCTGCAGTGCCCAGAGAGATACATTATCATCAAACCTTTTTTTTTTGCATTAGGGATGCTCATGCATACTGTTGTAGTATGTGTAACATATCCTCCCTATATAATTGTACTTAGCATGTAAGTTGAAGCATTAAACGTTGGTACTTCGAGTAAGACACTTCTTTCATTTGGTCTCCCGAACACCAAAAAGTACATGGTGACCCTGCCTGTAACTGGAGCCGGATCGACTGCGACCACCAACCGCGATTTAATTCGGAAATTATAAACAATAGTGTGACGATGTGTGTTTTATGTGTGGACAAAACGGACGATTTCTCGTAAAATATGTGCCAGTCAACGCAAAGCAAGGAGGAGGTTTTTCTCGCTTCTTCCTCGTAGTCAAACTTTTTAGTCCAACTGGTTTGACCACGGGGAATTGTATTTCCTCGTGGTCAAACTTCATTGACATTGCACCTTTTCAGCACGCTGTATACATGCAGTTCTTGTATGTACAGTCATAGATATATAAGAATAAATCAATGTCAAACGTCAAGTGAGGCGAAGTTTGCATAATTGTTTGCCTCGTTTTATGAATTATTCAAATTATAATATTCAACACGAAAAATGGATTTAAAATTTGTGAAGCGTAAACGTGGGACAGTTCTTCTTCTCGAAGGCCGGCAATACTATAGATGGCGTACTTATAAAAATGGAAACGCTTACTGGGCTTGCAGCCAACTGAGAAAAGATAAGTGTCGGGGGTCTATTACTCTGAAGGTATCTAAATTATAAGTATTGATATAACAACAATTCATAGTCATTTTGAGGATGCCGTATATAGTATGGATAACACATATATGCAATAAATGAAAACCACTTATTTTGTTATCACTAAGATTAACAAAATTAGTCCAGTAATTATTAGGTCGAAAAGTAGAGTTCTAATATACTTAAGTATCTGAATTTATTTAGATTTAAAATTTCATTTTTTTAAACGGTTTTTATTTTTTTTAATTCGGCGGCATATATGTGATTTCCATACTGATAAGTAAACTATAATAATAATATTCTCTTTTGCCGATCTTTCTACTCTAGTTTTATATCGTCATATATTTTTCTTTTACTTAGAATGACATCATAGTTAAACGCAATAATCACACCTGTAATGGTGATTATAAAAAAAATGAGATTGATGTAATCATTGATGAGCTAAGACATGACGTGGTTAACAGTGACGTCCCTATTCCGGTTGCATATAATGAAAAGAAGGAATCGATTAAAAATCAAGTCACATTACCATCCTTTGGCAGCGTCAAATCGGCTTTATATAATAGAAGAAAAAAGACATGCTTCGGTGACTTTAAAGAGGTAACAGTTCCTGATCATTTACAATCATTTCTCTTAGCTGATTACGTTACCGAAACATGACGGATCATGGTTTTTTGCTCCGAAAGTAATCGGTCAAGAATGGTTCAGTTACAAGAGTTTTTTGGGGACGGCACATTCTTCAGCTGTCCAAATTCATTCACCCAATTATATAGCATTCATGCTGATTTGTCTACTTCAACAACAACAACGCACGTGCTTCCTGTTGCTTACGCGTTAATGACGGATAAGACAGAAGAATCATATACCATCTTATTCTCTATGTTACGGTCTAGAATACCCAAGTGGTCACCTAAAAAATTTCATTTTGACTTTGAGCCTGCTGCGAGTAATGCTATTTCATCTATTTTTCCTGACGTTCAAATTTTAAAGGGCTTCTATCATTTCACAAATCCTCAATGGAAAAAGGCAAAGAAAATGAAAATAAAGAGCAAAGATGGAAATAGAATTGTCGGACTATGTTCAGCACTCGCTTTGCTTCCCGAAAACAGAATTGAGGAAGGTTGGGATTATATAAAATCTGATAGTCCTAATACACAAAAAATACAAAAATATTTTAATTATTTCGAGACTACATGGCTAAAGAATGAGTCACTTAGAAAGCAGTGGTCCGTATACGGACAAAGACATCGCACTAATAATGTCGTGGAGAGCTGGAATGCACAACTTAATAAAATGATGAAGAGACATCATCCAGTAACAGTTGCTCGCTTGCTCAAAACATTATTAGAAAATGAAACAAATTTTCGTGAAGAGCCATCTCCTCGTCGGAGTGAACATATATATAGAGATGATTTCATTACAAAATGTCAAATGGAGTTAATACACAATGAAATAGATGTTGGTTATTTTTTAAATAAAGTGAGATAGGATTCCTTTTTTATATTATATATTCGAACCCATTATATTATACGTACCGAAAATATCAGCGTTTTTTTAAATTGAATTTTGATTGACTGTACAAATTTTTAACTTTGAGTTGATACAGGGAGGATCATTTGACTAGTTTGACCACGAGGAAATTTAATTCCTCGTAGTCAAACCAGTTGGACTAAAAAGTTAGACTACGAGGAAGAACCGGTTTTTCTTAACCAAAATGCAGCGGGTGTAAATAACGGACAGGCGCAGCAAAACCTTAGCTGGAATTTGGGTATGAACAGCATAATTTTAACAATCTTGTCTGCTATTGGCCTGATTGTATTACTATACATGGCATATAAATGCTATGAGAAATGCCATAAACAGTGGATAAGGCAGGAAATGTTCCACGCTACGTTCCGGAGTTTCCGAGTCTCATCGGGACACAGGACACCTCTACCGATTACTGCTGAGCGTACCGCGAGTGCAGCTGAATCTTCAGGAAAGTGAGTGCGTAAAGAAATTATCTATAACCAAAATGTGATAGTGCGACAGTACATTAAGTGTTTGGTGTTTTAAAATAAAATGCATTAAAGAGTGCATTAAGGGGCTGTGTTCGGACAGTTGACAATCGACATCTGAGGTTCTAAGCCACGCCCACTGTCATTGACAGCTTAGGGGAAAACTTTAAATTGGAGCGAAAAGTATTTGAAAATTAAATTCACAAGGCCGACCACAGAGGCCCGCATCATAAACGGACTCTTCCGATAGTTTTTACATAAACATTACTGCGCAAGTTCTTATTTCAAACTGGCGGCTGGCATCTGACATCATATCGTTCACTGTTATTTTGCCTATGAATGCAACCTTATTGCTACGAAAATAAAGATCACTAAAATAGGCAATCTGGCTAGTGTCATACAAGTTCTTGCCGTGCAAATTGAATAAATATTAAAATTTTGTCTGATTCTATGCGACTGCCACAAATAAGAACACAGTAGGTGACATTTTGAACCAACTTCTTTATGATGGTTTTATACCCAGATACTCAAATTTATAGCAGAGTAGACCCATAAAATTTTGAATAAAGGTACTTTTGGGCTCCACCGCAGTTACGTAAAAAAAAACTAACTTACTAGGCTTTGAAATGGTTAGTTGCTCTATTTAGGCAAGCTTTTCAACCTAGTAAAGGTTTATAAAACTACGTAAGAACATGGAGAAAATGTTTACTATGATTATTAGATAATATGTGTGTGCGTATTTTTGTATGGGTTATTTTAATATTATAACTCTATCACTATAAGTGTTATAATTTTATGTAGTTACCGAACACAAGATTATTTTCCAAAAGTCTTTTCAATTTATATAATTTTACATATTTTTTGCTTTCTCCTGGAAAATATTGTTCGAAAAAGTTATATACTGGGTTTTTGTGTATAGCGTGCAACAGCCGTGATACTGTCTGTTCACATGTTGCATTTTTACATAGAGTTAAAAAGTAATAGACAGGGCGAAAAAAAATACGAGCAATTTTATTAACATTACATTTTATTTACAAACAATTGATAATGATAAATGATTTTATTTCTGTAAGTTGGTTTGTACAAACACTTTTACATGTCGAACATATTTTTTAAAACTAGATGAGGTCGGCGTTTCCTATCTGACTACTCTGAGAAGAAAGGCCGAAACAAACTCAGAGGTCACAGTCTCTTTTAAAGTCCAGACAAAATATTGGTTAGATCATGTGAAGACCATGTAGACTGATGTCTGAAATGGTCTTTTGAGGAAAGAACCAGCCAGATTGAGTGGACCCGTCCAGTCAGTGCACGCATTTGTCAATAACCAAGCAGCTAAACTCAGAATTTAAGGAGCTCAACGATTCGACGAACAATACCAAAAAAAGGACATCCGGGTAGGCCGCATAAACTACTCAAACTGCCAGACCATGATTAAAAACTAAGATAAATTTAAAATAAAACAAAAAAAAATACAAAAAAGAATGATCCAGATAGTCTTCACATTCACAATAATTAAAATAAAATAATATAATACTTTAAAAAGTAAATATTCTTGTCACTGCAAGAAAACCAAAAAAAAAATATTAAAAAATATAATAACAAAATTCACGGTGCAAAATATAATAAAAAAACAAAATTAATTGGAGCAGCTCAATAAGTACCTACTTGCAGGCGTGGTCCCAGGGGGTTATTTATCATTCGGGCTGTCGAGAACCACGACTCAGATTGTTTGGAACATGGCCGGACCCAAAAACATCAAGACATAAAAACACGAACGTGCCAGAATACTACTTACGTGGTAGGTGTAAAACGACTTTTTTTACTAAAAAATACAATCGACTTCCAAATAAAAACACTTTAAAGTGAAAAATAACTTCAAAGTAAAAAATTACTTCACTTTCGGAAGGCGGTGTAAAAAAACGAAGAAACGAAAACCGGAACACTGACTTCCGAAATTGAAGTTATTTGTAATAATTTTTTTTGATGTGGATGTCGGGTTGTTATTTTTTGTAAAATGTTTTATTTTTAACTTTTAGTTGTGGTACCTACCTAGTGGGCATGTTCTATAGTGATGCACAATAAACATAAATGCGGTTGCAGCAATCCTGAGAGATTTGCCGTCATTTATTGAAGAGTTATGTTTTATATAGCTCCGAAGTTCTTCATCAGATCTTTACCAAGTTTAAATGGGACCATATCGGAATAAACTTCTTTGGCGAACCCACGGACCTGATATTTTGGAAAAGTCTTATTCCTCATCTCTGGTTTGCATTTATTAACTGGCTTGAGTGGAGATTCGCAAAGGCAACCGTACTCAGAGTAGAATGTATTTCATTAAGGGCTGGTACGGACTTAGCCATGATTATTTCTTAAGAAATATGTAACAATGTATATGAAAGTTATATAAAGAAACAATAATAATGTCAGGTTCAAGTGATACTTATATTATAATAACTTACTCGTTAAAACCAATCTCCGATGCTTCACCTGCTTCTGAATTGGCCAAACGTCTTCTTATACTGTTAAGAAAAATCATTCATTCGTATGTCTGTTCCATGGACCCGGACGGTACTCGTATTATGGGTAATCTATCTAAATCTATACTCATATATATTTTATATGATAGGATGGACTGGATTGGATGCATTGGATGTACTGACCAGATTACAAACATTCTTGGACTATTAAAAAACCGGCCAAGTGCGAGTCGGACTTGCGCACGAAGGGTTCCATACCATTATCGACAAAAAACGGCAAAAAAATCACGTTGTATGGGAGCCCCACTTAAATATTTATTTATTCTGTTTTGAGTATTTGTTGTTAAAGCGGCTACAGAAATATATACAGCCTGGTGACAGAGAGACAGACGGACAGTGGAGTCTTAGTAAAAGGGTCCCTTTGGCTACGGAACCCTAAAAACGAAAGCGTTGGGCTAAAAAAGCTAGCTACCAATATAACAATTATTTAAAAAATGTGTAGGTACTTACATTACCTCTTCCATATGTTTTTGTCTGTTAGAATACAAAAGCTTTTTTGCTGATTTGAGACATTTTTGTTTGTTCCCATTTGGCACGGAATTACATTGAGATAATATGAACTAGAGAAGCTATCCTAAGTAAAGGACATTCTCCATTTTGACAAGAGTTTAAACTAAACTTCGCTGCAGCGCTGAAACAATAATTAGCCGTCTAACAAAACAGTATAAACACGCATCGCTAGAGCGCTTCTAAGGTATAGTTTTCTCGCGATCAAAAAGACGGAAGCGCCGTGATTTTCATGGCGCTTACGCGTTTCGTTCTACATTCTGCAACAACTTGTCACTCATATAGACTAAACTGCTGTCTGACTACAGAAGCGGTACCTACATAGCTTTATACCTAACAAGCTTCATTAGAATTCACAATTTTATTTCAAAAAAAAATATTAGTTGAAATAACCTTAGTAAAGTCATATTTTATTAGTATTATATTAATAAAATAGTACATTAATTTAATATTATATTTATGTACTATTTTTTGGAACATTCCCACAGCACTATTACCAAATCACTGCATCTCCTGAAAGCCAGAATCAATAGTGGCGACCACCAGAAAAGCACCGAGGCAATGAAGCTCGACGAAGTCCCGGAGAATGAATTTAACTGTCTTGGATCCCGCAACGAAATTAATCAGAAAATAATAGTGGAGGAAAAAATAAAAAAATCCAATTCCCTCCATATCAAATAAGAGACAGAACAAACAAGGTCAATAGGCACAAAGGTTCATTTACAACTGGGATAAGACCAGTTGCCTAGCACCACGGATAAAAATTAGCATTAATATTAATGGGTCCTAACATTGTGAGATTGTTATATTTGATTCCGATAGTAAATAGGTATGGCAAAAACACTTGAACGCACGGAAATTTGTTCTAGTTACCACAAGATCCGTATAGTAAACATCTTCTGATGCAGCCTGTACATTATTCAACATTGCATTCATTCTGCCAAAGAATACACTCCCATAAGATATGATGGGCAGATTGTACATATTCGCAGTCAGATGTAGAATACTGACATAAAGGCGAGGCAACGAGCTTGAAGGAAAATAATTTACTTTTAATGTTACCATGCCCTGTGACAAATTGGGCAACACAGTGATCCACCTCCAGCCACGTCCTGGCCAGTCGCACGCGAACAGATGGAAATAATTGGTGGAGGTGTCGGCCCTTGATGGAATTATCCCACCTACATTGCCATTCGGATATAAGTTCCTCCCAGAAGTCAATATGTGCTTCAAATAATCTAGAGATTTTCTCACGGTCACTCCGCGTCCATGGTTTCTCGTGCTGAATAGTACATTGCAGCACATCGTTGCACTTCAAGGTTGACCGGAAGTACGCCAGCAAGTACCGGTAAGGTCTCAGTACTAACCGTCCTGTTTGCTTTGCATAAGAATATCAAAGCTAAACGCTGACTTTGAAGTAATTTACGTCGTCCCATTATTTAGGTACTAGCTGTCCCCCGTGACTTCGCTTCCGTCAACTGGATACCTACATACCCTACCCTACCCTATACACCTACCCACCTATCATACCTACCAATTTGTTAAACTATTTATTTGAATAACCACAGTCAGTTCCTTTCTGAATATACTTTAGATTGTTATTTTCCGCTATAATAATCAAAGTCAGCTAATTCTACCTACACTTGTTACACAAATTGTCACATCTTAATTTTTAGTCTATATGAGAAATGAGGGAACATGGCGTCCACGAAATATTTCAATTTAAAAATGATTATCTAGATACTCATTGACGAAAACTTATTCCTTTGCATTTCGCCGTATTAGTTGAATTATAAGTGCAATATCTTAAAACACACGACAGCATATTTAATGCGTTTGAAGGTTTGTTCGTTTAAAAACAAACAATGACATAGGCGATCAAGATCTAGCAAGCAACTGAACGAAGTGCGGCCGGCTGACCCCACATGAACAGAACATAGCAGTGATGTGTGGTGACTTCTCTAGTGCGTAGTACATTATTACCTCAATGCGGAATTATAATATCATTTACACGGCTTAGTTTTGTACTTTACAACTTATACCTACTAACAAAATAAAATATAAACACGACTTACTAACTTAAAAAAAAAACGAAAATAAATAAGTAAACGAAATATGGGAATCTGATATTATCTAAAACTATATTTTCTCGAATTATTCACGCCTCAACGTCAACGGGACGAACATTCCATGTTCTGTGTTTTTTCCTTCTACTGTTTTTACATCAACGAAGAAGGTTGAAATCGTATTCGACCTCCCTCCCTATTTTAAATATTTTTAATTCAAATTGAGATAACATAAGTTGTATTTTCAAAGAGGTTTAAATACTTTTTAGTTATGGACTTAGTAAGTAAACTAACCGACGTGAGTTGTTTATAATACAACAAAAATATAGATGCCAGTGACAGCGGTAGTGCCAGAAAATAAAAATAATACAAACTTTGACAATATTACTTGTGATTTCGTTAGTTCCAATTAAAGCCACCAGGCTACATGATCTGGCTGCATTATACCTGATATTTTTTTGACAGATTGAATTGACGAGAAATAAATTAAATATTATTTTTGCTTTTTGCGGAAAAAAGCGACATACGTCCACCTAGCAACGCCGCAAAGCGGTCACTGTCGAATTGCACTGGATGGAAAGAGAAGCACGATGGAATTTGTATAGATTTTTTTATAAAACATAATAATATGAATTACTTAAAAATAATGAATGAAACTTCAAAATCTACGACAATGAAGTTTTGCGTCCTGTTTTGATACGTTATTGTTGTTAATTGTACAAACGTACGCTGGTCAGTATTACCGGAAAAATCTTTTGAAGATCACGGTAAGAGGTTACTTTGCCATTCAATTGTATCGAGGTTTTTGTGCGTAAACGTGTTTCGGCCACAACAAAGTTTTCGGAAATATGATCAAGATTAACATATCTTTTTTCCGCTGCCACATCTTCAATGGATTTGGCTAAAAAATGTTTAAAAGAAAGCCTATTTTGAGTATTCAGCCCCTTAAGTGTTTGGTGTAATTATCGAGAGAACATAATTCAGGACTTTTACTTCTAATTTTATTTTTATAATTAATACCCCGATATTATAATTAAACTCAATGTTTAAAATGTTTAAAGGATATGAATGTCAACCTAAAATTAAATTTAATTATAAGAATATGTAGCTACCTATCTTCTGGTAATGAAATATAAACATGTGTTATGGCTGATGAGCTTACTGATATATTAACGCAATTAAAATATATTAAAGAATATCTTACGAAGTTGGGACCAGCCAAAAGATTGGTACAAGATTTAAGTGGTAAATATAACCAAGCTTACGAATTATATAATAAGTTTAATGATATATGTACGAAAATAGAGGATAAGGTATCAAGCGGCGAAGTAAAATCATCAGATCTAAAAGTTTTAGAGGAATTGTATGAACAGATAAAAAATATATACTATAACATAAAATCACTTTGTTCTGTTGTGGAGTCGGAAAGCATCAACTCCAACATGGAAAATTTTAATTTGAATACAGCAATTTCATTGCTACTTGTTATGACTGGTGACGAAAATGTAACCAAACAATTAATCGCCAACATAGAAATGTATGAGGCTATGTTGGACAATAATGATAAAAAATCATTAATTAATTTTATCTTAAAATCAAGGTTGTCAGAAAATGCGAAATTGCGCATGTCTCAAACTTATTCTTCAATTGCAGAATTAATAAAGGATATGAAATGTTTCCTACTCTCGAAAAAGTCAGATACCGCGATACTAAGTCAATTACAGCGGGCAAAGCAAGGTGGAAAGACATTACAAGATTTAGGTAAGGACATCGAGACTATGTTTGTGGACTTGACAATTTCACAGGCCGACGGGGATTCTCAGAAGTACGAAATTTTAAAGTCAATTAACGAGAAAAATGCGATTAAAAGATTCTCAGGCGGCCTTAGAAATAGTCGTGTCAGTACTATTGTAGCAGCGCGGTATTATTGCACGCTGAAAGATGCTGTCAGGGGAGCAATGGATGAAGAGTTGTCATCGCAACCAGAAAGTTCAGTCATGCATTTCGGGCACGCCAGAGGTAAGTTTTATAATTTTAATAATCGTGGATATGGTCATCAGAAACAAGTTAATTATATAAGGAGGCCTATGGCGCAGCCGATACGTGGAAGAGGTGCGCGTACGGAAAATAATTCTACAAACTACTATACAAACAGCCGAGGTAAGCCAAATTACTATTATAATCGTGGTAGCCGCGGACATCAAAATACATATTATACTCGAGGGAATAGGTTCCAAAATAATACAAATAGTAATAATCAGATCAATATGGCTCGACCAACAACTGAAAATTCGCAGGAAAACCAGCAGAAAAGTTCGGAAAACATTGAGACCGTGCATAGTTTTTTTCGTGCATAATGCAATAAATACAATGTGTGACAGTGTAAATTTCGTTCCCATGAGAGTATCTGGCGTTACTCGGAATTGGTCACTAGATACCGGTGCATCATTGTCCGCCGTGAAGTACGAGAAATTAGTTTCGCAAGATTTTCCATTTCAATTAGAGAGAATTTGCGTCAGAGGTATTGGTGGGAACATTTATTCGGATGGTTATGTATATTTGAACTTACAAGTAAATAATACCGAGCTGATTCATAGGTTTTATGTATTTAAAAATTTACCTTGTCGAACAGATGGTATTTTAGGTCAAGATTTTTTAACTAAATTCAATTGCAACTTGAATTTCGAATTAAATACATTATCTGTTCAAACAACTTCTGGAATAATTGTTTTAGACTTACGCATGGGGAAAATCGGCTTTAATAACTATATAGTAGTACCACCACGGTGTGAAACTATACATTACGTAGATACAAATATAGATCAAGATTGTGTCATATTTCCGCAAGAACTTTGTGAAGGAATTTTTTTAGCGAGCACGATAGTTTCACCAAAGTCAGGGAAGATACCTTTAAAGATTTTAAACACTAGGGACGATTCTGTGAAATTGAGTTATTTCTTACCAAAGATGGATTATTTAAGTAATTATAATATTTGTAATTTTGAAACAAATCCAGTTAACGCAGAAAGAGTAAAAAAATTATTAGGACTATTACGTTTAGATCATTTAAACACGGAAGAGAGAAAAACTATTGAGAATATATGTGCGAAGTATACGGATGTTTTTTATATAGATGAAGATAAGTTAGGGTTAACTAATGTTTATCAACAAACAATACATTTAAAAGACAATGCAGTACCAGTTTATACTAAACCGTATAGGATGCCTATATCACTACAACCAGAAATGGAAAGACAAATAGGTAAGATGTTGGAAGAAGAGATCATAGAAGAATGTCAGAGTGAATGGTCTAGCCCAATACTTATGGTACCAAAAAAGAATGATAATTCGGGAGAGAAAAATGGCGCGTTGAGATAGACTACCGAAAGTTGAATGAAATAGTGAAGGACGACAAATTTCCATTGCCGAATATAAATGACATATTAGATTCCCTGTCAGGTTCTGTCTATTGCAGTCATCTGGATTTAAACCAATCATATTATCAACTAGAACTTTGTCCGCAAAGTAGAAAATATACAGCATTCACCACACATACAAAATATCAATTAAAAAATTGGCCCCAGTGCATTTAGCCGTGCTATGACAGTAGCTATGTCGGGATTAAACTATGATAAGTGTCTTATATATTTAGACGATCTTATTTGCTTCGGCCGTAATATGAATCAACATAATAAGAATTTAGTAGATATTTTCGAAAGATTGCGTAAAGTCAACCTCAAAGTTAACCCTCATAAGTGTAATTTTATGAAAAAGGAATTATTGTACTTAGGACATGTGGTCTCGGCCAATGGAGTTAGCCCAGACCCGGAAAAAACCAAGGCCATTCAAAATTATCCTAGGCCATGTAATAGTGATGAGATAAAACGATTTGTGGCGTTTACCAATTATTATCGGAAATTTATTCCTAATTTTGCCCAAATCACTATCCCACTAAATAAAATGTGTCGAAAAGGCGTTCAATTCAAATGGACAGAGGAATGTGAGAACACATTTAAATACCTAAAACAATCTCTCATGTCACCACCAATATTGCAATATCCCGATTTTACACAAGACAATGAATTTATTTTACATACGGACGCATCAGGTGTTGCAATTGGTTCTATCTTATGTAATAAAAATGATTTACCAATAGCGTATGCAAGTCGCACATTAAATAAATCGGAAGTAAATTATCCAACGATAGAAAAAGAGTTGTTAGCAATAGTGTGGTCAGTGCATTATTTTCGGCCTTATATATTTGGAAAAACATTTACTATTAAAACTGATCACAGACCACTAGTATACTTATTTACTATCAAGAGTCCAAGTACTCGGTTAATAAAGTTTAGGCAAAATTTAGAGGAATATGACTTTAAGATTGAGTATGTAAAAGGGGCGAATAATGTGGCTGCAGACGCATTATCTCGCATAGTATATGGTGTTCTGATTTACAGATCCACATTTTTTAACTCTATTTACAATTCATAACACTATACAAACCATACTTTCATATATTTTGATATTTTATCAACTTTTGTAATTCATTTTTATGTTTTCTTTCTTTTGTTATCATCTGAAAAGCATACTTTTAGTTATATCTGATAGTTTTAATATCTGAAACTTAAATTATATTGTTAATTTGTAATTCTTGCAATATTTTTCTACTGTGACATTTTCATCTGACATGACATCTGTCTGTCTATTTTATTTTTCTTAAAACCATAGACCGTAACATAGGTACCATGGACTAAACCTCCTTTAAGCTAGGTTTACACTATTATAAGGGTAGCATAGACTGACCCCTTTGTGAACCGTTTTTATTCGTTCTGGTCTTTATTTCTTAATTTAAATTTGAATTTGAAATGTAGATAGAACACAGAACGAAGAAAAACGGGCGTCAATTTTTAGTTTCGGATCTGGACGGAACGCCGAAAGTCGGTTGACTACTGGGTATTCCGAAGTGGACTTTTTATCTAAAACTCTCTAAACCTAAACACAGAACGAAGAAAAACGGGCGTCAATTTTTAGTTTCGGATCTGGACGGAACGCCGAAAGTCGGTTGACTACTGGGTATTCCGAAGTGGACTTTTTATCTAAAACTCTCTAAACCTAATTCTCAATCCAGCTTGTGTAAGAGTAATATAATCTGAAGTGCACTAAAATATATATATTGTGAGTGATATACTGTACATGATTTTACCTACGTATTAGACTACTATCCGTTTCCCTCCTGGCTGCCTGCCTTCCTACTCTCTTACGCCTCTTCCTACTGTACGAGTATGCCTACACAACTGCATACCAAACCGTATGCCTGAAAAACCGTCGTGGTGTCTGCTCACCTGTCTCTCTCAAGCTTACCACGACTTTTGAAGATTTCCAGTCTGCCTAAACGATTTGCTACCTACTCTACTACCTACCTGCCCGATTGCCTGCTTGTCGTCATGGAGCCCACTCACCCGCTTACCTCGGGCATACCACGGCTTCCAGCCCGTCCTGCTGCCTGGTTAGCTGCCTAACTCCGGCACCCCACGTCGTGCGAAGCCGGCTCTACTTTTTTTTATTCTTAATATCCTTTTATTAATTTTTTAGTTTATAATTTTTTATTTTTTTTTAACCTGGCTTACGTTTAGCTCCCTCTGAGCTACAAGTATTGACATCGAATGAATTAAAACAGATGTATAGACAATTAATTAATGTTATGACTAGGAGAATGAAGAGAACGCAAGATGATGTGCAAAGAAATCCAGATTCGGTTGTTAACAATTCTTACGATTGCCAGGCTGATCACCCAAATGTCGTAGAAATGCTTAAAAAACCGAATACAGGAGTCGAACTGAGATACGAAACTACATATGATAAGAATTGCGAAGAGATCAGTGAACAATATAACACGTTCTCGTATTTACCATCAAGGTACATAATTTACACAGAAATCGATACTCGATCATGTTCTGCGCGAGCCGCGTTCGCGAGAGGAATAGAATCCTTTTGTAATAAAATGAATATTCAAGAATTATATATAATAAAAAATAAAAATAATATTTTATTACTTGAATGGTTAACCAACGAAATAAAAAATAATTCAAAGTGGTCCGGACCACGACTTTGTGTTATTAAAGGATTACGAAGAGTAGACAATGTCGATGATAGAAGAGTCATATTAAATGATTTTCATTTACTACCAACGAGTGGACATGCAGGCGTTTGGCGCATGCTAAATAATATTAAGCGGTACTACTTTTGGCCGAATATTTGTGAGGACGTTAAGAATCTCGTGAAGAGATGTGATAGCTGTCAAAAGCAAAAGCACTCTTTACCAACTAAACAGCCCATGGAGGTCACATCCACGGCACAAGGAGCTTTTGATAAGGTATATTTAGATATTGTAGGACCCTTAGAAAAAGATTATCATAATTATTCATATATATTAACAATACAGTGCGAACTAAGTAAATATGTGGAGGCCTACCCTTTAGAAACAAAAGATAGTAGTAGTGTAGCTAGAGCATTTGTAGAAAATTGTATTCTTAGGTAAGGGATCCCACGCGAAATAGCAAGTGATAGAGGAACAGAGTTTATATCGAGTACAATGACCGAAGTATGTAAGTTGTTAGAAATAAAGCATATTTCGTCAACAGCATATCACCATGAATCATTAGGATCCATACAAAACACTCATAAATCACTAAACTCATTTCTAAGAATTCAAACTGATAACAATTCTAGGTTTTGGAGTAATTGATTACAGTATTGGTGTTTTTCATACAACACTACAGTACATAGTGAAACAAAGTATAGCCCATTTGAACTTGTATTTGGAAAAAAAATGTAATTTGCCAAGTAATTAAAATACAACTACAGTAGAACCATTTTATAATACAGACAGTTATCCATTAGAACTAAAATACCGTTTGCAAAAAACACAATATGATGCAAGACAAAATTTAATTACAAGTAAAGAACTTAGAAAATGCAACTTTGATCAATACGTAAATCCAGTAACTTATAAGAAAGATGATTTGATATTAGTAAAGAACGAGACGGGTAATAAATTAACAAAACCAGTGTATTCAGATCCTTATAAAGTTTTACAAGATTTATCACCAAATGTAAAAGTATAAAAGGAAAAGAGGACATTATACACAAAAACCGTACAAAATTATACCATAAATCAATATAAGTTTGTAATAGCTGTAAGTTGATTAAATTTAAGGAGCACTATAGCAATGGCTATGTAAAGCCAATTAAAGACGTATTAAATAGCACATAGAATTTTAGACATAAGTTTAATAATAAACAAGTAGCATTAATCTTATAACATAAGAAAAAAAAAAAACATTTTTATTTTTTTCTAAAATTAACGGGGGAGGTGTAGTGTCTGTAACATATCCTCCCTATATAATTGTACTTAGCATGTAAGTTGAAGCATTAAACGTTGGTACTTCGAGTAAGACACTTCTTTCATTTGGTCTCCCGAACACCAAACAGTACACTGTGCTAACACGGAGAGATAGCATAGTTATGTGGGACTTCAACCCACTAAAACTCTACGGTGTCCTCGATCTGTCCCGCTTATGGCGGGAACACGTGAGTACCCCCTATCAACGGCGCACCAAAACCCATTGTACGCCGTGAACAACCAAATCAGCACATGGGCGCCAGGCGACCGTATGCGTATGGCACCTTTGATCCTTCTGTGACGGGTCATGTCAGTGGCCCCCCTACAACTTTTCGGCAGTATGGGATAGGGTTTGGCACCATCAAATTGTTTTGTTACATTTTTTTTATACTGATATACAATTTATTTATTATCATCATAATCAGCAGCCTATACTGGACATAAGCCAATCGCTTACTATTTGTCTCGATTTTCGACAGCACTCATCCAGTATCAGGGTGTATGTGTATCTTTCTTCTCATATTTTATTTTCCAAGGTGACCAGACATCATTATTTAAAATCTTATAATTCACTTACATTAAAATCCATTTTTATATTATTATAAAACTGCTATATATAACTCAGCAAAATCTCAATTCTATTTTATTTATCTGTAGATTGCAGGCTGTGTTATGCTCGTAGTCATTTGCGACTAATAATCGAAATGGTTATTGGAAGTATTTTCTGAAATGTGCCCAAATAGAAAACGAATTTTTTAATTGCTGCTGAAGCAGCAATATTAATTACATTTTTATTATATGGCTATTAGATTTTCTTCATTTGCACACTTAATGTCAATATTTATTTTCTCTGCAAAATTTATTATGTTTTTGTTATTAAACATATGAGAAGATGCTCCTGAATCAATTACTGCTTTTATTGGAATTTCCATGTTGGACTTATTACGTACCGGACTATTGTTCCTGCAATACTTCTGGATATGACCTTTTCTATTGCAATTTTTGCATCTAATAATTGCAATTTCAGAGTTTTATCTATCGTAGACCTTGCGTTTATGTATTTATCGGTCTGTTTTGACTTTCTCGACGGTTGTGTTGTAGTGATGACAATTCTTGGTGGTACCCCACCAAGAAAGTAAAGTTGAGTTAGTACTTAAGGCATTTGTGGTATTGACCTATAATTATTGAGATTGAAAAGATTAAAATAGGTGATAAAAGCAAACATCAAAATTCTCAACGTCATGTCACGTCAATCAAGTTGTTTACAAACATTTCTACTCTATTAATTTTACTTACAAAAATAAATATTAGTCTTTGTCAACATTTGATTGATCGAGTTTTATCATTAGGCCTGAAAATTGAGTAGTTTACATGTTAATTTTTAAGGTGATAAAAAACGATTGATGATAAAAAACTTGATAAAATCGACAAATTATGTTCTTTAAATAAGTTTAGGTAAATTGGTGACAATTTTTCAAGAAAATTATACTGAAACTGTTTTTGCATTTATTTTGATTAAAATATATATGTTAATTAATTAATGATTAATGTTTGGGTTTAATGTCTGTACTTGTGTGATATGATAGCCTAGCGGTATCGGCCGCGCCTTAAAAGTTGTAGGTCGTGGGTTCAATCCACACAAAGCCACTTTATTTTGCGTAAATAGTGATAAGTGACATTAAAACGTTTTTACAAAAAATACAACCGATTTCCAAATAAAAACACTACAAAGTGAAAAAAAAACTTTTTGCAAAAAAATACTACCGACTTCCAAATACAACACTACAAAGTAAAAAATAACTTTATTTTTTGAAGTCGGTGTCTTTCGTAGGTACCTATTTTTTGCGTTATGGACACCGACTTCAAAAAATAAAGTTATTTTTTACTTTGTAGTGTTGTATTTGGAAGTCAGTAGTATTTTTTTGCAAAAAGTTTTTATAATTTTTCACTTTTTAGTTGTACCTACCCAACAGGCAGGCAAGTTAGTAAGGTAATTATAACGCCAAAATAGATTTCATGAAACTTGAACATAACCAGTGAAATGAGTGATCTGCGTACCTCTTAAGAGCGTACTGGCGTGATGTTATGTTATAAAATGGTATAAACAATAACAATAACAACAACATGCGATTGCAGCAATTTCGAGAGATTTGCCGTTATTTATTGAAGAGTTCTGTTGTATATCTCCGAAGTTCTTCATCAGATCTTCACCAAATTAAAATGGGACCAATTTCGGAACATACTTTTTCAAACAAAAAAAGAATTTTCAAAAACGGTGCACAATTGACGGAGATATCGGAAAAAAAAAAAACAAAAGAAAAACAAACATAATGTCGAACGTAGAACCTCCTCCTTTTTGGGAAGTAGGATAAAAATAACTTCAATTTAAGAAATTCAAGCTTCAGGTTCCTGTTTTCGTTTCTTCGTTTTTTAACAACGACATCCAAAATTGAAGTTATTTTCACTTTGTAGTGTTTTTATTATTTGGAAGTCGGTTGTATTTTTTGTAAAAACGTTTTTATTTTTCACTTTTTACTTTTGATACATAATGGACCAGTTTTATAGGCTAGTTACCTATAATGCCCAAAGTGAATCCAGGATAGATTAACCCAATAACGTGAAACTTAAACAAAACCGGTAGAATGAGAGTATACCAGGGTGAAATGTTCACACCTGCTTATCCCTTTTGAGCATATCAGTGTGATGTTATGTTATGAAATGCTGTAAACAATAAACAAACATCCGATTGCAGCTATCCCGAGTGATTTTCTATCACTTTTTGAAGAGTTCTGATGCATATCTTCGAAGTTCTTCATCAGATCTTAATGAAATTTAAATGTACCAGCTTTCAAATAAAAAAAATCATTTAAATCGGTTCATTAGTAAAAAGTTTTGAGGTGACACACATAAAAAAAATACAGCCGAATTGATAACCTCCTCCTTTTTGAGGTCGGTTAAAAATATCTTATGGTCATTTCCATAGAAAATATCTGTGATGATTGTGATATCCACCAACTCGCACTGGGCCCGTGTGGTGAATGATCATTACATGGTCCTCCCCACTGCTCTCACAGAGCCAGCCAGTTTCCCAGCCGTTGGAATGTTATAAATTATACACCAATACAGTAAAGTTCTTTTAATTTAGTTCCTATTAGTGATGATATTTAGTTTCTTTTCTTAATTTCAATGAAAATCGGCATTACAAGCTATTAAAATCATACCTACTACTTTTGCAGTCTAAATTCAGACATCACACAAAGTTGCAATGTTTATCTACATCATACATTCCACACAGTTACATTCCTCAAATTTTAACTTTGTAGCTAGATTCTAGCTCCCTCTATTGTAAAAGAAGCGTGAAGATGAATTAGGTAGTAGACAACAATATCAGCATTTTAACGGCTTTTTTACGCGACCGTCTGTACCAGCGGTGCTCAATGTATTCAATGGCAGAAATAAAAGAATAGGTAGAAATATTAATAAAATATATGTTTGAGAACCTCACAATGGCCTCTTTCAATTGGTATGCCCACGGTACAGTTTGGAAATCATTTTATGTTTTCTAATTCATCATCATCATTTCATCTTTGCCCTAGCGGTCGAACGGTTAACTATACGTATGTTTTTGCTCTTTGCTAAAATACTAAAATAGTTTAATTCTGGACTCAATTCGCAAATAAAACTGCCCCAAGTGATTTAATATTGCTCTAACAAGTGTTATTTTGTGAAATAGTATCAGGAAGTGTATATTTGGAACAATTTTTATTGTGCACCGTTTAAAATTTTAAATCTCGGCTGGTCAAACGGTGAGTGAGTGATAAGACATTTTACGCACAGTGCAAGCTACTGTCGCTGTTACGCGGCGCGCATAAGTGTCATATCTGCGTGCGTTTATGCTCAATGACGTATGCGAGCGCTCGCACCAAAGACTAAGTAACAAAGACGGCGCATTGCTATCCGCCTAATTAACGTTGCCTCTGAGAAGACGGCAATTGATTGTTTTTTTTTAAATTGTTCTGTTCAATTAACTATGGAGGATAAAGATGACAAAACACCTACTCGTAATGTGTCTAAAAATAGAGGTAATAAAAGACACGCTACTGGACCTCCATCACCGCCTTCACCTTTGTGTAGTAAAGTGGATATTCGTTGTATTATCCAAGAGATAATTAAAGAAGAATTCAGCGAATTAAATTAAAGCATATTGTAGCGTTACGTTTAGCTCAGAGGGAGCTAAACGTAAGCCACGTTAATAAAATAAAAAAAGTAATTAAAAATTAAGGAAAAGGATATAAACTGAGGGACCGGCTTCAGACGTCGTTGGTTGCTTGCGTTCGACAGCTAGGCAGGCAGCAGGACGGACGGGTACTCTTCTCTGCTCGAGGTATGCAGGTGGTGATCAGGTACCTCGACGGACAAGCAGTCACACAGGTTGGTGTGCATTAGTAGTCATACAGTAGGCTGGCTATAGTCTCGACGGACGAGCAGACACACAGGTTGGTATGCAGTAGAAGGCTGTAGAGTAGACAGCAGGACGGATATTAGACAGGCACACAGATAGATGGTCGAAGGCAGCTGAACTAATAGTCAGGCTAACGAGCAGGTAGGCAGTAGCACAGGTGCAGGCACATGCAGCAAGGGGTGCAGGCACAGGCAGCAAGGGGTGTGGAGGCCGGGCTGTGGCTTCATAGTAAAAATGCTCACATTTAAGTTTCACACTCAATAAAATATAATTATTGCACTCAAAGATTGATAACGTTCACAGCCGTATAAGTTATAGTTTTAAAGAGTCTTCAGATACAATAGTTACACTTGGTAGTATTAAAAATTCAACCGTCTTTCGGCGTTCAGTCCAGATCCGAAACTGAAAATTGACGCCCGTTTTTCATCGTTCTGTGTTCTATTTATATTTCAAATTCGAATTTCAATTAAGAAATAAAGACCAGAACGAATAAAAACGGTTCACAAAGGGGTCTGTCTACGCTACCCTTATAATAGTGTAAACCTGGCTTAATGGAGGTCTAATCCATGGTACCTATGTTACGGTCTATGGTTTAAGGAAAATAAAATAGACAGACAGATGTCATGTCAGATGAAAATGACACAGTAGAAAAATATTGCAAGAATTACAAATTAACAATATAATTTAAGTTTCAGATATTAAAACAATCAGATATAACTAAAAGTATGATTTTCAGATGATAACAAAAGAAAGAAAACATAAAAAATGAATTACAAAAGTTGATAAAATATCAAAATATATGAAGGTATGGTTTGTATAGTGTTATGAATTGTAAATAGAGTTAAAAAATGTGGATCTGTAAATCAGAACACCAAAATATGTTGACGAAACTGAATAAAAACTTGATCAGCACGATGAACAATGAACTGGAAAAGGTCAATGCAGAAATTAAGGAGATGGTTAAATCCATGCAATTCATCAACAAGCAATTTGAAGATTTTGAGCGTAATCAGAAAGCATCTAACGAATCAGTACCCAGATTAGAGTTTGAAAATATGGAATTGAGGACTGATGTTGCGAAACTTAGTGTGTGAATGAATAACTTGGAGCAACAATCCCGATCAAATAATCTTGAGGTGCAATGTATGCCTGAATCAAAAAATGAGAATGTGTACACTATCGTCAAGCAGCTCGGGCAAGTAGTATGTGATGTTCCAGAAAAGGACATACTGAATTGTACACGAATTGCCAAAAACAATCCATCCAGCACCCGTCCTAAATCCATAGTCGTTCAGTCAGCATCAACTAGGCTGCGCGATCAAGTCCTGGCGTCGGTTATCAAATATAATCGAAATAACCGAGATAATAAACTAAACTGTGGACATCTTGGATTTGCCGGTCAGAATTCACCAGTCTATGTTGTTGAACATCTTTCTGCCACTAACAAGGCTCTCCATGCTGCAGTTAGGATCAAGGCTAAATAAATGAACTACAAATACGTCTGGGTGAGAAACGGCAAAATATTTGCGAGAAAGGATGATGGCGGAGAATACATACTCATCAAAGACATGAATAGTTTAAGTAAAATCATTTAACTTTTACTTGTTTACTAAAATTGCATGCCTTGGTACTTATATTTAGTTAAATTCAACTCTCAATTCAATTCTTATGTTTAACAACCTATTATCAGAATTGTAGAGGTCTGAGAACTAAAACCAACTCTTTTTACTGCAACCTTTGTTGTATGGATTATGATGTAATTATTTTAACTGAAACCTGGCTCAATAGTAGTGTACTGTTTGATGATAGGTATGTTGTCTACAGAAGAGATAGGGAAACAACAGGCTTTCATCCTAATAAAGATGGTGTCGGATTTCTGATTGCTGTATTAACTAAAATCAATTCAAAACGTATTGATTCATGGCAAAGTAGATGTGAAGATCTTTTGGTCACTATTAATGTTTCGACTACACATAAATCGCGACAGCTGGCTCTATGTGCAGTTTATCTTCCTCCACCTGTATGTCTTCTCTCAATCGAACATTTTATTAAACACTGTAACAAAGTGTTTGTTAGTGTTTGTGTAGTCTTGCTCAGCACAATTTAGTTAAAAACTGTTCGCAGCGGATATTGGATCTAATCTTATCTACAATACCATCATGCACCGTAAGGGAATCCAGTTGCTCTTTAACCGTTGTTGATAAACTGCATCCCCCGCTTGATTTTGCTTTATCACTATTGAAAGAATCTAATCTCCCATACAATAAGCTTAACCAGAGAAAAAACTTTTACAAGGCTAACTACGAACATATTAGAACCTATATTAATGAATATGACTGGCAGCGAGACTTTGCGGATAGTAATGATATAGACGTCATGGTAAAAGAATTCTATGAAATATTGAACTAAGCAATCGACAATTTCGTCCCTCAAATTGTAAGTCAGCGATCTGCCGCTATCCCCCGTGGTTTAATAGAGAAATTTAAAGGACATTGAAAGAGAAAAATAGGTTGAGGTTGCGCTTTAAAAAATATAAAAACCCGATGGATAAACTGGAGCTAAAGTTGGTTACAAAACGTTGTCAAAACCTAGCTAAAACTTTGTACAGCAACTATATGGAAAACCTGGCATCTGAAATTAAAGAAAACCCCAAACTATTCTGGAATCATGCAAAGGCTAAGCGTGGTGAGTCTATTGCCTATCCACTAATAATGACTGACGGACAGACTATTTCATCAAACGGCACAACTGTATGCGATCTGTTTGGCAACTATTTCACATCGGTGCAAATCCTGATCATGACACAGAATTTAAGAGTGACTCAAATTTTCTGGACACTCTAGAAGTTAATGTGCCAGTGCCTTACAATCCCTGAACTAGAGAGTTATACCCTCCTCAAAAAGCTACAATCACTTAAAATAAATAAATAAATAAATAAATTTATTAATAAATATTATTATTATTATTATTACTTAATATCAGGCAAGGTGCAGGTCCAGACGGAATCCCACCATTATTTATTTCGGCCTGCGCTACTGCTTTGGTTGCTGCGCTTCTAAAAATATTTAGGGTGTCTTTGGCTACTGGAACCTTACCTGCTGAATGGAAAAAGGCTAAAGATGTTCCTGTCTACAAGTCGGACAAAAAAGACACCGTATCCAACTATAGGCCTATTGCGTTTCGCTCCACCTTTGCCAAGATATTTGAGTCTGTAGTCTGCACTTACATTCAACATCATTTCAGACTTTACTGAGTGATCACCAGCACGGCTTTGTTGCGTCCAGGTCGACTGCCACAAATTTGTTGTCCTTTTCGGAGTCCCTCATGGAGTCTGTTGATTCAAATAAACAATTTGATGTGTTGTATACAGATTTCAGCAAGGACTTCGATAAAATTTCTCACTCCATACTAGTACATAAACTAGCAATGTATGGTATTACTGGGCCCTTGCTGAAATGGCTGACGTCTTACCTATTCGATCGGGAATTCTATGTTGTGGTGAATGGTTTTCGATCTGCTGGCAATTATCGTATGACTTCCGGGGCTCCGCAGGGTTCACATCTTGCTCCCATATTATTTATTATATTCATCAATGACCTCCCCAGCTGCTTTTACTTCTCTGAGTGCTTTTTGTATGCCGATGACCTAAAGTTTGCCAGAGCAATTGATTCATCTAGTGATATCGCGCTCTTGCAAGATGATTTAAATAGGGTTTTCGAATGGTGTAAAAATAACAAAATGGAATTAAATTTGAAAAATGTTACCACAGGTCATTTTCAAGGAAGGCTCATCCTATACACTCAGAGTACCTGATAGACAACACAAAAGTACAAAAAGTCGATAAAATTACAGATCTAGGAGTACTTTTTGATAAGAAAATTACTTTTATCCCTCACATCGAGAATATTATTAAAAAGGCCTCTAAAATGTTAGGGTTCGTACAAAGAAACACAAAGGGTTTCAAACTGGTTAGCTCTAAAATATTGCTATACAATAGTCTTGTACGAAGCGTCTTGGAGTACTGCAGTGTTGTATGGAGACCGCATTACGCCACACATAAGTTACTTTTAGAGAGGGTGCAAAAGCGGTTTCTTTGGCATCTTGCTTTTTCGAAAGGGAAAAGCAAACAGCTGCCCTCCTACAACACTCGTTTGAAATACTTCAAGATGCAATCGTTATCAACTCGAAGAGATATCATTGATGCATTGTTTCTTTATAAACTGCTAAGAAATAAAATCGACTGTCCTAATCTACTATGTCGTTTAAAGTTTCGTGCCCCATCTCGATATCCGCGAAACCCCATCACTCCGTTACACCCACCTTCACGCAGAACGGCTCTGGGTGCAAACTCTCCGATTCCACGTCTGTGTAAAATGCTTAATAGTTGCAGTGATCTAATAGATATACACCACGACAAATAGAGCAAATTTTGCAAAATAATTAGAGAGCACTATTCCATTATTCAGTGATATGATGTATTAGATATTAAGAATGTGATACTTGCTTTTATTATTATTATTTGATTTTAGTTATAATTAAATATATTAGCTATGTGCTGTTATGTACTTGATCTAATTTATTAATGTTGTTTCAATTGTTTTAATTTTAATTCAATGCTTTTAATTGTATATGTTGATTTATAATTTAATATCTGGTATTGTTTTAATCAATTTAATGTTTTTAATTATATACGTTATGTGTTGTTTTGAAAGTTTACTTGTTATGCGTATTGACCCATTAACCAGAGGTTTAAATACTAGGTATCTTTTATAGAATTGCTGTATTTTTCATTGTTAATTGTTATTGCAACTTTGTTCTTGAGTTTTAAGTAAAATCAATGCTGTCAAGCAATATAATACGGTAACATAATGTGTATAACCACAAAGTGTGCATGTGGTGTTACCCTATAATTAATTGTTACACTTACAAATGAAGGTAAAAAGAAATTGTAAAAGCTTGTGTAAACAATTGTTGGTTAACCAAATAAATAAAATAAATAAATCAAAAGACGTCCACTGCTAGACATAGGCATCCCCAAGCGTCCGCAAACTGATCGGTCCTGAGCTTTAGTTAAGTTTTCTAATTGGGACCAATTAGAAAACTAAACCTAAACTAAAGCATATTAAAATTTTATTTAATTACGTTACGCGTCCGTGTTTGGACCACAGAAGTTCATAATGTGTACCATAGTTCAACTGAATCGGTCCTGTAGATTTGGAACGAATTGGCTGTGACACACGGACAAACAGACGCACGAGTGATCCAGTACGTAATGCGTTTTTTCATTCCCACGTACCATGGCAGGAGGTCAATCTTCAGCGGTAGAATACCTACTTTTCAAGTAGGTGAAGACAAAATATATTTTAAGTATATTCTCTGCCAGGTATGGGTGAAATGGTCAATGCAGGTCATCACATTAGGTTGTTATTGTTTAATTTTATGTTTTTGCTCCTTTCTCAGAGCAGTGCAGTGCAGAGCAGTGGTGGCCCAGTGGTATCGGCTGCGACTTACAAGTTGTAGGTCGTGGGTTCGAACACAGGCAGGCGCTTTACTTTGTGTAAATTATTTCATCACCACTGCTCTCAAAAACGGTGAAGGAAAACATCGTGAGGAAACCGGCATGTCCTAGAACCAAAAATTCGAAGATATGTGACATCCACCAACCCGCATTGGGCCCGCGTGGTGGATTATGGCCCTTCCCCTCTCACAGAGAGGAGGCCTGTGTCCCAGCAGTGGGAACATTAATAGGCTGATGATGATGATGATGATGATGCTCCTTTCTCGTGTCTCCTGTGCGGGTCACAAATAAATATTTTTCTTTCTTTCTTTTATGACCCGAATTCGGTCTAACAAAACCAAATAATTTTGCTTCATTTTGCAAGTCAGCACATGTACAGCTAAATCAGGAAAATAGAAAGGCCGTAAAAACAATTTGCCCCAGGCCTAAAATCGAAGCTTGAGAACCACTGCTATTTAGCTAAACTTTGTACCTTGACTGACTTATTTGTTGCGACACTAACTCCTGACTATAAACTGGCGAAGTCTATGAAAAATTGTGTTATATTACGTAATTGTAATAAAGAGGAATGGTGCATATAATATACGGCGCTTCAATGTGTCAGCTGAATGAGAAATGAGTTGCTATAAAGTGATCGTTGAGCTTTACTGAAATTAATTCCTCATACTGCAGATATTATCAGAATGTCCCGCAGAAACTGTGCCACTTCAATGCTACGATAATTTTCTTCTACTCTCTAATACTAGCTTTTTCCTCGGCTTTGCTCCAGTGACCTATCTCGCAGAAACCGTGCATTTTTTTCGAGACGAAAAGTTTCTTTTGGCACTCAGTGATAGTGGAGGGGATCAGTATTTCAAGAAAAACTTGCGCATGTCTTCAGTTCTGACTCGATCACGCAAGGAAATTCCGAGCATAGCCCTTTGGGTGACTTCTGATGAGGTCACGACCATGTTTCTGTCCCGTATGTAATTACACACACTGATATAGACTTTGGTATTGAGACACTGCGGTAAGTTGGACGAGAAGACACCGCGCAACTGCCCTAACGCTGCCCAGCCGAGTCTAATTCGAAGTTTGACCTCTCGTAGTTAGACGTATCTAATTGAATCGTTTGTCCCTGGTAGTCATAATCGTCCATAACTTCGAGTGTAGATACCGATTTTGATAGGAGTGTAACATGGGCGTTCAAGATGACATTATTTTTGTCCATATTCATTTTAAGACCCACTCTTCCGGAAGCTCTGCCTCTGCAAACCTCAGTTATCGAGCATTGTTCTTAAAATCCTACATGGTCTCAGCCATGACCACTATACCTATCGTCAGCAAACCAAAGTTGAGTGATGTACATTGATGTCTAGCCCTTTCTAGTCCAGAACCTTGAAGTTCAATGCAGAAGTGAACAGTTTCGGAAAAATTACTCGTCCTGGAAATCTGCCTCACACCGCGAATTTATTTGATACTTCATCGGCTGATGCTGCCACTTTTGACATCTCAGTGGTTGATGCTGTAACGGTTGTATTTTTGACATCCTTTTCCACACTTTGTTTAATAGAAGGTCTGGTATCTTTTGTGGTTGCTTCCATTGCCTTTTTAAGCAACAGGAGACCACGACCCCTCATCATCTGCCAAATAACTATTACAAATTTAATTAATTCAACAATAGTGCATTATCTAAAAAAAAGTATTAATGTTCGTGAAAATAACGAAGAAAATAAATCGCAAATACATTTCTCTTAATTTATAATGTAAATAACAATTATTTGTATAAAAAAAAAAGTTTTTATGATTTTTAACAAAATTAGGACATAATTTATATCTACCATCAATAGAGCATCATTTCACTGATTTTCACCTTTTACGAACAATACTAAACCATTTTGGAATAATACAAAAAAAAATACACACCTTTGCCAACAACTGAGTACTATTTCGAAATAGTATCAAACTCGTAGTATAAACACAGTCACCAACACTGAATTAAAACTAAATAATTCCGATTAATTTTCGTTCTACATTCAACAACACCGCATAATCACAAAATAATTCACCGTTGCGTAAATAATCTGCGTGCTGTTTTTAAGGCGGACAAGTTGCAACTGGTAATAGTTTTGTGTTTACGGTATGACTCAGGCAGCGCGTCGTCACCAATAGAGAGTTAGCGCGCCATCTTTTGGATATATTTTTAGATATAAATACGCCTGTCTTCGTGTTATATACGGCAAATTTTTGGCTATTCGTTGATAGGTAAAAGTCGATTTTGAGATTTTTCGACGTAGTGCAGTGTTGATCTGGGTGTGCGAAATGTACTTGGCACAGTAATTTTTTTGTGAAAATGCCATTGAAAAATTACTTAAATAACTTTGTTAGCTGTGTAAAACAGATAGTAAATATATGCTTATGAACCATGTAAAAATATACAAAAATAAAATCATAACATCCTTAATAATAATGATTTCTAAATAAATAATGTTTAAGCTCGAATAAAGCATTGGAGTGGGCGAAGTCGTTGGCAGTTTAGTATTAAGCCGGTCCGTACTCCAAACGGCGGGCGCATGCGCGCGGGGTCCCTATTTTGTGTTAGTGCAGAAGTATTTTAAAAAATGAAGAAAAATTATATTCGATTACCAGGCAAATTAATTATTTTCTTTTTTTAATATCCATCCATAAAGTCAATATTCGACCCGACTACATAACTAAATGAGTAGCGTAAAACTTTCCAGAACGAAATAGTGAATACCGCAGATTAGAGGTGTGAATACATACGAAATTTTTCAAATTTCGAAAGAGGACTAAACAAGGAGCGGGCTCGCAAAAGATCCAGGAACGAACCATCCCATTCCCCGTGGCTCTAACGCGCGCTCGTATCGGCTCCTTTCGCAATTCGCACCCGCGGTGGTACCCAAATAGATAATGTTTTTCTAACTTCAGTTGCGAAGTTGGTTTTTATAACTTCTTCTTCAGTTAGCAGTTAGTCCGTCTTTAGTTTAAGTCAAGAGTGAATAGGTTATTTCTAGGCAAGCGTGCTTCACCGTAGACCACATCATCGCTTACCATCAGGCGAGATAGTGGTCAAACGCGAGCATATAGAATAAAAAAAACATCATCCTATGTGGGCCCATTATTAGATGTTGTGTGCCGCTGAAACCGTTTTAATGTCACAAGAACAAAACCTTCTTCTTAGTCCGCATTATTATGCAACTTCGGAACCCTATTACAGCGCGTGGCCCGACACGCACTTGGCCGGTTTTTTGTGATAATGTTTACTTCATTCATGATGAAATGAAATTTAAGTATGTTGCTAAGTAGTTAGTTATGTATGTGTTTTTCAATATTGGCGGTGAATGCCCGAAATTAATTTTTGGCAACGACATTAGAACTTTGACAATCTCGGGACCCTGGGGTGCCGGTCCTTTGAAAGGCGTGCGAGAGGCCGAAGCCACCTCGCAGAGGCCTTGTTAGGCACGTATCAGGAAATCTAACACCAACCGATGATTATCCCTGTATGCATTAAGCAAGTGCACCCAAGGGCAATCCCCGGTTGGTGCAGGACTATTGCAAAATAAGGAGAAAAATGTATTGGGTTATGGGTTGGTAGGTTTTGTGGATTTATTGCCTTAAACTATAATATATATTAGAACTATTATTATGCATATAATTATGACTGTATCTTTTATGGAAAGACACAATGGATACAAGAATAGTGAAAAAAACAATCAAAATACCTAGCCAATTAAACAATATCCTTTACAATAAATGTACCTAAAATTAATTAACCCTCAAAAACAAGTTGACAGAAAAGCTGCATGTTGAATAACTACTTGTTTCAAAAAAGATATATTAAATGTTGCAAGGTGTAATATCGCTCCCACCTGTGGATATGTACAGTCGACAAAGTATACAGCTATACAGGCAGATTTATACGGTTACTTTTTAAGCTACTTCAAGAAAAGGAGGGGGTTCTCAATTCATCGGAATCTTTTTTTATAAACATAACAACTCGCCTGTATTCTCTGAAAGGTTAAAAGGGGTAACATATTAGTAAACCACATTTTACCGTTTATGTTTAATTCCCATGTACCTTTGGATTTGCCTATTGCCAACAACCGGATACAAATCCATACTCCGACCGGCTACTAAGAAAATCCCAGTTTGGCAAACACAATGACATTTTACCCGAGCCGGGCTTCGAGTTCAAAAACACCCAACCAAATACTCAATTTAAAGCAAATACCGAATAGCCTGAATACCTGTGGTGCGACAATTATCTGCGAAACGATGTCAAACACTCTTGTCAAATTATTTTGCCTTCGTAGTGCGATGACGATAATTACTGCGTGTATGCTAAACTTATTTGCTAACGCTGGTCACACTTGGGGTTTTAATCAAGATTCAGATGTTAGAAGTTGATCGTCGTTACTTTTACCCATACATTTCTCGTACATGACGTTGGCTCACTTCAATTAAAAACAGCTATGTCAACTTAATTGTTTTAATGGATACCATATTGCGTAGCTAGGAGGATATTGGACCGGGTAATAATATAGGTATGGTTGTTATAGCTCGTCAAAATATATACTGTACCTAATGGTCCGGGATAGACTACGAGGATCTAAACGTAAAGCTTGACAAGAAGTTGTCCATATTTGTCACTTCATGGGTGGTGTGAGTTATACGTTTTTACGACTGTAATTTAACTACTTTTTGTATATGCTGTATTGTGTTACTATTTTTTGTCCCAAATAAATAAAATAAAAATATTCATGACTACTTTCACCCCCTAAAACATAGCTAACCAATCAAAGAAGTATTATAAATTAAGATGGTATGTAGCCTTGGCACTTCTTTTTCTTCATATAGTTGACACGATAGTCGTTCAAATTTGTTTGACGCTACATTTTGCCACTTCCACAGCGTAGTTGGTGGCAGCATATAGATGACATGAGGTGAAGCATGGTTTGCGACTCGGCACTACATGCACACCCTGCTGCTGTTCTTTCGAGGGAACCCCATTTTGCGAGGTTGGAGTGACATTTTCCAGCTTGGGTTTTAAGGCGGTGCAGTGACTTCCAGGTAGAACATGAAATTGATTATATCTAAATTACACTTCAAACACGTAAATTAACATCGCTGTATGACATTGAGTTCATCATCATCATCTTATCAGCCGAAAGACATCCACTGCTGGACATAGGCCTCCTCCAAGCGTCGCCACTTTAACCGGTCCCGTGCGTCTCGCAACCAGCGTATCCCTACAACCTTCACCAGGTCGTCGGTCCACCTAGTGGGAGGCCTTCAAAAGCAACGTCTTCCGGTTCGCGGTCGCCACTCCAGAACCTTTCTGCCCCAGACCTCGGCCATCCGTTCTGCGAGCAATGTGCCCTGCCCACTGCCACTTAAGTTTGGCAATTCTTCGGGCTATGTCGGTAACCCTGGTTCTCTTGTGGTTCTCTACATTTCTGATTCGATCACGTAAGGAAACTCCGAGCATAGCCCTTTCCATTGCCCTTTGGGTGACTGTAAGCTTTCTGATGAGGCCCATTGTAAGCGACCACGTCTCAGAGCCATAAGTCATCACTGGCAACACACACTGATCATAGCCTTTCGTCTTGAGACACTGTGGTAAGTTAGACGAGAAGATACCGCGCAACTTCCCGAACGCTGTCCAGCCGAGTCGTATTCGACGGTTGACCTCTTTCTCGAAGTTGGCCCTACCCAACTGGATCGTTTGTCCCAGGTAGACATAGTCGCCCACAACTTCGAGTATACACTCCTATTAAGGTCGGAGACTATACAGTCTCCGACCTTAATAGGAGTGGGTGTAACATGGGCATTCAGCATCACCTTGGCTTTGTCCATGTTCATCCTAAGACCCACTCTTTCGGAAGCTCTACCGAGGTCATCGAGCATTATACTAAGGTCCTCCATGGTCTCAGCCATAACCACTATATCGTCGGCAAACCAAAGGTGACTGATGTACTCGCCATTGACGTTGATGCCTAGCCCTCTCCAGTCCAGAACCTTGAAGACGTCCTCCAGTGCAGCAGTGAACAGCTTCGGCGATATGAAGTCTCTCTGTCTCATACCTCGTTGCAAATGTACGGGTTCCGAGGTCTGATCCTGAAGTCGAACTGACATGGTGGCGTTTTTGTATAAACACTTCAACACCTCGATGTACCGGTAGTCAATTTGGCACCGTTGGAGAGACTGCAGTACAGCCCAAGTCTCGATCGAATCGAAGGCTTTCTCGTAGTCCACAAACGCTAAACAGAGAGGCAGGTTGTACTCTTCGGTCTTCTGTATAACCTGCCGCAGCGTATGTATGTGGTCTACGGTGCTGAAGCCTTTACGGAATCCGGCTTGTTCGGGAGGCTGGAAATCGTCAAACCTGCGCGCGAGACGATTCGTGATGACTCTTGAAAATAGCTTTTAGACATGGCTAAGAAGTAAGATGGGCCTATAGTTCTTCAGTAAGGCATTGTCACCCTTCTTGAAGAAGAGTACCACCAGACCACTACACCATGCCTGTGGCGTCCTCCCCTCGAGTATGACGGAATCAAACAGCTTCTGAAGGGCCTTAAGGACCGGTTGCCCACCCGCCTTCAGGAGTTCGGCCGTGATTCCGTCATCACCCGGCGCCTTGTTGTTCTTAAGCTGTTTCAGAGCCATCCTAATCTCATACAGGCTGACGTCCGGAATGTATTCGGTATAGTGTCGGGTCAATCTAGCTCTAGGGTCATTGGCTAGATTCGCGACGAGTTTACTGGTTGACGTGTACAACTAGAATAGAATCTCTCGATCTCCTTCAGGAGCTCCGGTTTGGCGGATACGATCCTGCCATCATCGGTCTTCAGTTTCGTGAGCTGGCTCTGCCCAATAGATAGATCTCTTGCAAAGACCTTGGAGCCCTTATTCCGCTCAATCGCGTCTTTAATACTTTCGGTATTAAAGCGGCGGAGATCGCTTTTCAAGGACGTTGAAATCCGTCTATTTAGCTGCCGGTATTTCAACGCATCGTCTGAAGACTGCAGAATCATATCACGCCTGTCCTTCGTGAGCTTGAGAGTAGGACCAGAGAGCTTTCTGTTCCTATCTGTACGGCGGGTCTTGAAAAACTTAGACTCGACCGTATGGACAGCTTCCACGAACCTGGAGTTAGAGTTGAAAGGTTTTGTTGAAAGTCTCGGGGTTTTGGACCTGGATTTGTGCTGGGCGGAGCGTGGACTTCATCAGTCGAGACCTTTCAAGCTTGACATTAATGTTCAATGTGCCTCTTACCAAGCGGTGATCGCTCCCGGTTTTCACCGAGTTGATCACAGAGACATCATTGAACATTTGCTTCTTGGTTGACATGATGAAGTCGATCTCGTTTTTAGTTGCACCATCGGGGCTTTGCCAGGTCCACTTCCTGTGCTCACGCTTTCTGAAGAAGGAGTTCATCATGTAGAAGCTCTCCTTCTCCATAAAACTGGCGAGTAGGTGACCCCGGTGGTTCCGACGTCCAACTCCAAATTGCCCCTCTTGCAGCTCATCCTCGAAACGAGATTTGCCCAGTTTTGCGTTGGAGTCCCCCATGACAACGGTGAAGTAAGTTTTGGAACCATGCATTGCTCTAGAGATAACCTCATTCATGGTCTCTACCTCGTCGTCGGGGTGTGCCGAGGTCGGGGCGTAGACCTGTATGACCTTCAGCGAATATCTTGCGGGTATTCTGAGTATAAGGTACGCCACCCTGGTCGACACATTCTCGGTCTTCACCACGTTGTTCACAAGGGAATTGTGGACGATAAAGCCGAAACCACCCTGGGACTGCCGGTCACCCTCTCGGAAATAGAGCAGGTTACAGGATTTGAGGATTATCGAGTCCTCCCCGTCTCTTCGGACTTCAGATAACCCTATAATGCTCCATCGTAACCTGCTCAATTCTTCCTTGAGTTCGGCTATCTTCTCGTCGGTCCGGAGTGTTCGTGTGTTTTACGTTGCCAGGTCCAGTCGTCGGTGTTTATTGGGGTAGCCGGGTCCACTCCGGAGATTCTTTGCACCCCTTGCCACGCCATCGCCTCGACCGCTACCGTAGCCGAGGGTAGACGGGCTGCCGGGCACTCGGGGCCGTTTTTTTGTTGTGCTATTCATATTGGTTTGGGGGGGTTTGCCATAATCGCCACGCTTGGCAGACGGGTTGGCGATCGCAGTTTGTTGGTAAAGTGCACAGAGAACGCTGCTGCCCATTCTCTGGTGTGTCCCTTAGTCGCCTCTTACTACACCCACGGGAAGATATGGGATGGTGAAATTCTTTACGTCCGTCACCATAAGGTACATTGAGTTATTCATTCGTAACAATCAAATCAAATTAGTCGACATATACAAAACACAAACAGACGTTCACATATTATAAATTAATATTATAAACTACACCCGCAGAGATAAGGTTGGAACACACCGTCACTTGTTCCGCGGCTTAGTCACCTATTTGAACAAGATAAGAACTTACTCCGCCACCCCTAAATGAATTGAGATAACGGATCGTTTGATAATCACAATTTTCATTTAAAATCGTGCAGTACTCCGTTGATTAAAAACATCTTCTGCACGGAACAACTGAAAACTGTCCCAAACGTGCTTGACTTGTTTGTGCCTTGACTCTACGGGAGTCGAGCCCACACCGATATGGACCAGCTTCGACGACGATTCTCAACAGAAGTATTTCAACATGCCTTGAATAAACAAGTCCGTCAACGCTGGTACGAGAAGAAGCTTTTCCCCTCCAGTTGACTGGTTACAAAAGAATTAAACTTATTTTTTTCAGGAGTGAGACGAAAGTCCACCCGCTGAAGGTAAATAGGACTGACCAGCCCTGCGGTCTGCATGCGTGCTTGCGCCATGTTCTGCGTTTGGCCAGATGGATTGGATTCATTCCAGTGGCAGGTCTTGGGTAGACTCGTGCTGATGTGACGAGGTAGATGAAGCTCTAAGTTTCTGAAAGTCTATAGGTTTATTTATTAATAAAGATACGTTCCACGTTTCTACGTCGCCCGCGTGGAAATTAACATGTTTAGCGCTCGGGTTCGTACTATTGGGATAAATGTATCCTATGTCATAATCCAGGTCATGGTCTGCCCATGTGGCAATTTTATCAGCCGTTGTGGCGTCATTGATTAACAATCATCCAAAAAGTGAAACAGTTTAATTTTAATTTATGATATTATAATAGGATGATGATGATCTTATAACCGTCGTATAAATTCAATTGGTTTTTTTGTTGCCTATAACAAACATAAAAGTAAGACTCTCATGCTCATCCTCATTACCTACATTTTGTGCTAAAAACTTTTGTATTTTAGGTTCAACATAAAATGTTACTACTACTGTTACATTGCCACGTTATTAGGTCAAATTGTGATGACTTTTTCCGCTGATTGGTATATATTTCAAAATGATATCAGTTTGAGTAACATTTGTAAGTACTTTTATCACTCAAATGATAAGCATTATTCAATCTTAACAAGCTTTCAGAAGGAAACCCTTTTTATCGAATAACTTAAATATATAATAGAATATTATCTTTGTAAACAAATATATATTTTTTTAATAACATATTTTTAGTGACTAAAGTCTTCAAAACCAAAATCATTTTTTTATATTTCCCCTAGGCCTACATGGGCACTTATAAAACGTCGACAAAAGGTGCACGGTTCGGGTTGGTTGTTTCCTATGCAGAAGAACCGCCATGAAACTCCATGGTTACTCTTTTAAAAAATGGTTTGGTTTTACTATATTTCCATTAGTACTATGTGCGGACAACGTAGGCCCGACAATAAGTCGTAAGAAACTAAAAAAAAAGATTATATAATATATAAAAAGTTAACAAATGTTAACTAACATCTAGAAGGCCTACAATGTTCACACATTCTCAAAATAATCGGTAAAAGAATCTATACAAAGGAATATATATATATATATAACAAGACTAAATTTAACATGTGGCACAAATGGTGTTATCAGTGCTGTAACTATTCTTAGCAAAGGGTTATAAAGATGATTGCGAACTATTGTAAAAAGTCCAATTAAAAGAAGAAGAACAAAAAAAAAAAAAACTTCTCTACTTCTGGTCAACGCATCACGTTTTTTTCTTACCCATCACGCTGTCACTGACTCCTTTTTTTCTTTCTTATTACTCCATTTATATTTTCAGCCATTTATATTTTCTTTGGGCTTCGAAGATTCTTAAAATACTAGAAAAACATATACCAAAAATGATGATGAATGATATTATATGCAACCTGTACTTCCAAAAAATTTTCAGTAGGAGTACTTTTATCATCATCATTTCAACCGAAAGATGTCCTCTGCTGGACATAGACCTCCTCCAAGCGTCGCCACACTGACCGGTCTAGTGCGTTTCGCATCCACCAGATTCCCGCAGTCTTGATCAGGAAGGCCTCACTCTAGGTGGAGCCACCACCTAGAGTGAGGCCTTCCAATGCTACCTCATCCGGAACGCGGTGTCCAAAACAGAACTTTTCGGCCTTTTCGACCATCCGTTCTTCTAGCAATGTGCCCTGCCCACTGCCACTAAAGTTTGGTAATTCTTTGAGCTATATCAGTTCTTTTTTACAATACAACTAGTCAATAAAAAAAAAATTCCAGCCAAAGTCATGTTCTACGTAACCAGCTTTATTTCGGAAATTTTACTGCTAAAATTGTCGCGAAAATGGCCAAAGTTAATAGCAAAGGCAACTGAAATCGAACAAAACGGTTGTAAAACCACTTTGACTGCTTACGTGGTCATGACACAGGCTTTGGGTATGTCGGTATTTTTTATTTTATTTATACAATAAACATTATTTATAAGTTTTTTATTTTATTTTTATAAATAATTAAGATAAATAATTTCTGTTGTACAGTAGTAAAACAGAAATTATTTATCTTGACCTTTTTCTGAAGCATTGTTGTCATAATCATTTTTAAACTCATCCTACATTCCTTATATTTATTATTTATATATATATATATTTTGTCCTTATATTTATTTTGTTCCTAGTTATTCCTTTACGGTTCAATACATCTTGATGAAGATTTTTAACATCGACTTCGAAATAGACTGCTTGCAAGAAGCCGGGATTACCACTAATATCTTGAAAAACTACGTCTTTCGAACCATGCGACATGTCTTCAATAACGTTCCTTATAGGGCTTTTAGCGCACTTGTTTTTCAGGTATTCTTTTAAATCGTTTTCATCCTTGGTATCGTCAACCGTTTTAAAATTAGTAGATATAGCTACTTTAATAGTTCTTAACATTTTAATACTGACATTTTTTTTATTTTCTCAGTTTTGAATGCCTTCCATATTCATTTCACATTTCATTCACTGACAACTTTTTTAATGAGGAAAGTGTCGAGAGGAAAGTTTTGAGTGTGTATGTGAATAGTTATAATTAAAATTATAGGGAAAGCTGTAATAAAACCGGCCAAGTGCGTGTCGGACTTCGCACATTTAGGGTTCCGTACCAAACCGCAAAAACAAGTTGGTTAGAATAGAAAATATGAAGAAATTTGGAACAAAAATCTTATTATCAATATATTGATATTTTTTTAGTAATAATAAACATTATCAATAAATTTGAAGTTCATAGGTTAAAGAGAAGTTTAAAAAATCTTCGGAAGTTTAAAATTTTTGTAAAAAACTGACTTTGGTGGCTTCTCATTCCTTTGTTTTTCAATATGTTTTAAACCAAAAACTACGATGTTTATCTACTTAGCTCTAAACAACAATACCGCACTTGATTGCTCAGGTCAAATTTTATTTTTCGCGTCCCCCGTTTTGCTGTATTTGCCCCTTCAAAACATTCAAAAATATTTTTTTACAATTTGTTTGGCTCTGGATTAACAAGATGATTATACTTTGAAAATTTTAAGACTGTAGCTCCAACCGTTTGGCTGTAAAACCTGTTTGACAAACGGCGGACATACAGACAAACGGACACGTGAGTAGTAGCAATAGGGCTTTGTACCCTTCTGGTACGGAACCCTAAAACTATAAAAATTGTAACCGGCGCCGAATGCAGTTGAATAGGGATATGGACAGGAGGATGATGATTGACAGCTATGCGAAATCCTTTCTTTTAAATAATGGTGTATTTAGTATCTTCTGCAGTTATTGTTTACTTATTTTCTATTTTTAGTTCATATACCGTCAAACAACCTTTCTTTGAAGTTTTAACGATATGTTGATCACCTGTTTTACCACTTACATTACAGAATACTTTCAGAATCTAAACAAAATTATCGCTATCAACGCTAAAAAGAAGAAAGTGAGTGGAAATCACCACCCAAATTAAATAGGACTGCACCGGACATGTCTCTGCATGCGAAACGAATGTAGGCTCTTAAAACATAGGACTGGTATCGCGACAGATTACTATGGAGATGGTAGAATGATCTGGATGTCTTCCTTTAAAACTAAAAAGAAATAACACAGAATCGTGAATGGGCCCGCGTTACCAGAACTAAAATTTCTGGAGTGGCGACCACGTACCGGAAGACCTCTAGGTGGACCGATGATCTGATTAAGGCTGCGGGAATCCTCTGGATGCGAAACGCACATAACCAATCCCTAGGGTAGGCCTAAGTTCTGCGGTGGACGTCTTTCGGCTAAACGATGATGATGACGAGGACGAAATGGATGGTGGCATTTTGCCAGCAGTGGGAAAGTATGGGCTAGTAATAAATAAATACGTATTTCATGATCTTACTCTTACTTACTCTTTCTATTTAATATACTCTGTATGGAAGCTGAGTATGGTGAGATAGAGCTTGAAAACGACCTTTGACTTATTACCAATACATTTATACTGGGTGACCGATAATTGGGTGCGTTACTTGAAATGGGGTGTTCTGTAGTTAATTTACTTACATTCTGACCCTAACATCTTTGGACTACGAGTCCGAAACAGGTTGTGTTCAAATTATCGAACATTTTAAGGTTTTCTGGGCATTTTCTACCTCACGACCAAAATCGTCTAATTGTAAGAAATTTCCTCCACTATGGATAATGCTATCTCCAGATTGGAAGAGGTCGAAAAATTTTACTACTTAGTATCATCAAAATATTGGGTTGTTCTAAAGTCTAGAACACCTCACTTTAAGGAAGGAAAACAAATATCAGTCATTCTGTATATTATATTTACAGTTTGGACTTCCCTGGTCAGTACTGCGAGTGCACTATTTAAGCTTGGTGAAGCTAGTAAAAGTGATAGATGCTGAGATTAGTTCTTTCATTCTGGTGGCGTTCTTCAATGATATCTACTACACCCGTGTGCAGCTCTTCAACTTGCAGTAAGCCATACTTATGTATCCAGTATGACGTATGATATAGACCTATGCTTTTGTAACTACTTAAATGACTGATGCTTGAAAACTTTGATCGTGCTCAAAAACAATGTATTTTTATGGTACGAGTACCTAAAACTTATGCAAATCACTTTTAGTTACAGTCGACAATTCAAAATTCTGCAATGGAGCTGTAAGAAGGCAGTAAGTATAAATAAACTGTCCATTACTTAAGCATTGCAACACAGACCTATTTATTTCGCATCCTTGCAAAAGTACGCAATCATATTGTCATGTCTGTGCTTACCAACTTATATATTTGTCAGTCCATTGACTAAATCTTGCTGCCGGCTTGTCTTGGCTTGATATATGATGACAACGGAGGTATTATCATATTCCTGAACAAAATTATCTCTTCACGGCAGATGTTAAAATAACAACTCTGTGGGGTCGAGATAATTTCTCTAAATCAAACACACAATATACAAAAACACAGAAATTAACAACGTGTTTTATTACGAGTATAAAAACTTTTTTACAAAAAAATTAAACTGTAAAATAAAAAATTAAATTTTTAATAAAAAATAACTTTGTTTTCCTAAGAAAGCGAAAAAAAATATCGTGTTATTAATTATTTTGTAAAGAAAACTATTAGTTACTTGTAAAAAAAAATCTTAAATAAATCAGTTGTTGTTTAACTACAATAGTGAACGGACGTACGATCGCGCGCGCGTGCTCTAGTTAAGAGGCGAGTCTTTAAGAAACACCTAAAAAGGCACTTACAGTTTTAGAAATTTCAAAATATTCACCGCATTGAATTACACAAAAAAAAATAAGAAGAACCTTAATAGATGTGCCAACAGTTTCACTGCGAGATAATTGTAAAACCATCCTAAATTTCCATAAAAAAAATTGTTGAAATCTCTGAAAAACATCTAAATCGACATTTCCTATTTGCATTATTTTCATTATAATAGAACAATATTTATAAATCTCTTTAGATATATCGTGACACGAAAGTATGAATATGACGTTCACCATTTTATAAATCTAATAAGTCAACCCAAATGATAGTAATCTAAGTTTCAACATTATTATTTTTTCTACACAAATTGTTTTCTGTTCCCCATACATTTTAGTATGGAGCGTTACTCTCCCGTAATTTGTTTTATAAACGAGCACGCGCGCGAAAAATGTTCAGTGCCGTCTTAGACTCCAAGGTGAGAGCATGTCCGTTTTTTATCCGAGCCTAGTTCGCAAAACGTCTACGCACACATACACAATAAAAGGGTGGGTCGCGAGTGTCGTGACATGACTGCAGCAATAAGACAAAATGGCTTTTTCAATGGACCAAATCATGTTTTTGGTAATCATGAGTCTTGTAAGCCATACTATTACAAGCATTTGAATTCAACAAATATAGGTGGTGAGATCGGCACTGATAAAAACTTTGTGCCGGTAATGCAAGCTTACACCTTTTATAATGCCGTAATGAAACTTGTCTCAAGATTAGTCAACAATGCTAAAAGCTTAATTTATAAAGTCAATAGTAATATAGCAGCGGTTTTTAACAGTATTGGCAGGAAAATGAATTAATTTCTCAACTAGACAATCTTACGCAGCTCGTGTTGAAACGTCCGTTGTGGCATTTAACATTAAGCAGCCACAAACCTACTTGTACAATAAAATCATTTATAAAAAACCTAACATATTTAAAAGCCATCTTAACCCCTTCGGAACTGAATAATAGAAAAGCATCAAAAAATCAAGCGAATTTTGTAAAAAATGTGATTTTGCATTATTATATTTTTGGAAATTTTGATGTCCACTTGAATGGACAGTAGGTCTATAGTGTTGCATAAATGCGTATGTAATTATTTCAGGATATTAGTTCTAATTTTCTATTTGTAAGTAAAACTATATAATATTATTATAATGTTTTATTTATTTTTCAAAATTATGTATATATAGATATTTTATTTTACTTTTTATGAAATATTCTAAAGCAATTTCGCTCACTAGTAAAACATAGATGTATTTCGCATTTTAGACAGTATACATGCGTCTTCCCTTTGCATTCTGGTTTTTTACATCTTGTAGCTTCTTTCTTATTATCATATTCTGGCAGATGGTCGATAGTGAACTGATACTGGATTTCGCTCGCTGGTCTTATTTCATTTCTGAAACGGTGTCGTGGTGTAACTGGTAAATTTACTGGGCTGCTACCACCAGATGCAGGCCGTCCTCTTTTTCTGTTATAAATTGGCTAACTCATTTTTATTAGAGTCTCTGCAACACGCTGACGGAAGTGCAACAGATCTAAAACATCTGTACTTGGTATATTACAGGTCTTGCAATCTTCTTGGTATTCTAGCCAGCTATTGGCTAGTGCTAGGTCAATGGCGTGAAATATCATACGCAATGTCCATTTTTTTGATCTGTTGAAGATACGGTACAAACTAATCAGATGATCAGTTTTATCTACACCACCCATACCATTATTATATAATTGTACTAGTTCAGGACGCGGTACAGTTATGTAATTTTTGGACACTTTATTCCATCGTCGCACTTCATCTTGGTTTCCGATTCCAGCAAAATTTGAAGCAAGTACTACACCTTTGTTGTCCATCCACTTGATAACCACCACATCTTTAGTACTATTCGTAACTTGATCAGTATATCCTCTATCTTTTTTTGACCCTTCCTTGTCAGTTATGAGTGGTGGTTTTCCAAAACGATTTATTCTAATCGTTCCTCCTGCATAAATGTCCCTCTCGCGAAGACCCTTCAGCAAAATGTAATTGGAAAAATAATTGTCAAAAAAAAGATAATGACCAGACCCATTTATTCTTTTTGACAACACATTTACTTACATAAGCAGCAGATGCGCCATATTTCAAAACGTCATTTCTGTCTAGATTTGTAGTTGCACCTTGATAAATGATAAAGTCGTAAACTAATCCACTCTTACCACAAATCATAAATATCTTTACACCCATGGCTCTGGTTTTCCTTTGACATATTGCTTGATTTCAAGTTTTCCTCGAAAGGGTACAATCTGTTCATCAACGCTCAATATTTGCTCTAAGTTTAGTTCTAGACACTGTTTTCTAACCGAATCATATAAAGGTCGTACTTTGATAAGACGGTCAGTGTTATTTTGAGGAATCAATTACATGCAAATTGTTTCTCATCTGAAAAAATCTATCTCTGGCCATATTCTCTAAAAATATTTTCATATCTAAACTGGAATCCCAATACAAACGAATACGAGGAAACTTCAGGTTACCCATTATGATATCAAGACCCAAAAATATTTTCATTTCTGTTGAAGTACATGGCTTGAAATTACTGACTTCATTTCTTACAGCATACAAATTTGTATTGAAAGCAAAGTCTTCAATTAGGGACTCGGTTATATATTTAGAAAAATAATCGATGGGAGTGAGAGGTGAATCTTGCAGAAGGTGATGGAGCTGACTAAATGAGTTGTAGTGATTCAAACTGTAAATGTTTTCGCCAAATTATGACATTTTTAGGCTTACTACTTGATCCGGCTCTTGGTTCTTCTTCCTCTGCTGTATCTTCTTCCTCTGCTACATCTTCCTATTCTTCAGAGTGATCATCTATTACTGTTTCGTTTGGATGTGTTATATTACTACCCACTCGAACATTTTTTTTGGTATTGGCTGTACAATTTCATCGTCACTTTCTTCGTCAAGGTCCGATATTGTTCCATTTTCTAATATATTGAGTAAACTATTCACATCTTGTCCATTGGAAAGATCAAAACCTAAAAATAAATAAAAATAACATGTATAATTAAGTACGAACTCTTATTGTAAATACGAACTTTCGACAACTATTGTGACCCTATGTCCACTGAAATGGACATAACTTCATCTGCAATATTTTATTACAACAACCGAATAATTTGTATTTCTTTGTAAATAAATGTTTTATCAAACACGATTACTACACATAATAAAAATATCAAAACAATCGATCACGTCGTTATAGAGTAAATAATATAAAACTAAAGACTTACTTGCTTTGTGTGTACCCATGGCGAACGTCAACACTTGACTACTTATTTCGATCTACCCACAATAAATCCGATTGTATTTTGTTTACTGTAACGTTTCTAGGTAAGTCGTCGGTATTATATATTATTATATATATTCATTATTGTGTTTCATATTACACGCAATAATAAATCGTGTCCATTGAGAAGGACGCCGGGACCGAAGGGGTTAAGTTAAAAAAAAGAAATATCCTATAAATTGAAATCAGCCGTAGACTATATTCAACTTCTTCTTCAAGTAAAAACAATAATGACATGGATAAAGATTATGGTCATTTTTGTCAAAAACCAGACTATGCAATTGATTGTTTTTTTTTTTTTCTTTCTTCTATTTTGCTAAAACGGAACATTAAAAAAAAAACTCACAGAAGTTGAAAGAAAAGCTCTTGAAAGAAGAACTATATTGCAAGCGGATTCCATGGAATGGATTCAAGAAAGCAGACAGTGCTTGACAGCTTCTGGTTTTGTTAAAATTTGTAAAAGAGACCTTATTAAATGCGGACCTCTGGTAAAAATATAATCAAACACGAAAACTGATAATAAATAAAAACCATGACTGGTATTATCAAGTCCACGGACAGTCCCACATTACCCAAAAAAATACTGTATTTTTATTGTTTGGACCAACGTATACACGAAGGTTGAAACAATTAAAAAGGATGATGCATTTGAAGAAATAACAGGGAATATAAATTAAAAAGATTTATCTTGATTGTAAGCTTCCGGAATAATAGATTCGCGATTAGACAGGAAAATGGAAATAAAGGAACCCAATTATTTGATTGAGGGAATTAAATAACCAAAAAGCTGAAATAGAGTCGAAGAAACGGAACAGCGTAACTGTTTTATCTGATGTCAGAATCACCAAGATCTAAGCAACAAAAAAAAATTAGAGAACATCATTCAATCAAGCATTATTTTTTGTACTTATTATAATAATAATTATATTTTGTTACATATAGTAATTATTTTTTCTAACAATCAAACAACCGATTACACTGTGACCCCACCCTTTTTATCACGACTATAATACTATGGGCACGCATGCCGTGCGGAGCGGTGAATCAATAGGTAATACATTGCGCGTTTTTGAGACATGTTTGCAAGTCCTTCAGAAGCGAACGCGCATTGAAGCTATATTATGTCCGTCGCGTCGCATAATTTTTCATTTGTTCTTGGGTACGTGTACACTACAATGTGTGATGCAACTGTGTTAGTGAAAATGTCGATGTGTGGGTTCTAAAATAAGTTCCCACGCTCGCAAACCTTCCTCTTAAGAGTATTCTGCAGACGCAGCACTACACCGTCCGCGTCGTCGCAGTGTACATACGTCGATATATCGGGGTCATTGCCATGACCTAGTTACAAGTGCGGAAATCATGAAGTGTTTACAATAATTTATTGTTTTGGTGTTAAACTCGCCTTACAACTAAATAATGGCTGCACAGTCAATTAAAATAAAAACTGACCTGGAAAAGCGGTTGTATGACTGTTACATCCAGGAGAAATCGGATAGAGAAAACCTGCAACTTATAGTACGTAAACTGAATGATCATATAAGTAGCTTGTAGGAACAAGTACAAGCCCTTCAAGGAGAATTAAATTGCTTGAAGGAAAATAAAGAACCCTTAGAAAAACAGGAAAGCGAGACAACAATATTCGCCTAGCGTACTAAAAGTGACGCTGAATGTTGCACAGACGAGGATGAACTCGCTAAAGAGACTGAGTGGATAAGGGCCAAGAGCAGGAAGAAGAGGAAGCTTAACACCTATCTTTCTCCAAAACAACAACCCGGAACAAAAACAATACAATACCAGCTGAATCATTTACGGCTAAAATGATGAATGGGGATTGTGTGAAGGTTAACGCCAAAACAGAAGACCCTTATAGAGTAATTGCCAAGTTTTTGACAGAAAAAGACTACCATTGGCATTCGTACGAGAATAAGCAGGCTAGACCAATTAGAGTTGTTGTGAAGAAGTTACATTCTTCTTGCCAACCTGATCGAATCAAAGACGATCTATCGACACAAGGATTCAAAATAGAAAAAGTAGACATAAAATTGAGCTGGAAGAGTAAAGAACCACTCAACATGTTCATTTTATCATTTAATAATGACGAAGATGTCAACAAAATCTATGGCATAAAGTACATTTTAGGGTGTAAAATTGAAATACACCCAAAAATCCTAAGCTCGTTCCCCAATGCAAGAGATGCCAGGCATTACTCATAAATACTGCAGAAAAGAGCCAAGGTGTGTAAAATGCACTGGTTAGCATTTTACAGCTAATTGTACCAAATCTCCGCAAGAGAAGCCAAAATGTGTTCACTGTGGTCTTCCTCACCCTGCCAACTATAGAGGGTGTGAAGTAGCTAAACAGATGCAAATTATGAAAAATAAAAATATTAAAAAGAAACTTGTGGTACCAACTACCCAACAGTCTCTCCCCCTACGAAATGTTGACAAACAAGCACAGACAGCAAGTGTCCAGTCAACAACAAAACCCATACAAGTGACCAACATTGGTTCGTATGCGGAAGCTGCAAAACAAAAATCACAGCCTTTGAATCTAGAGGATAAGATTAATCAGATCTTAAAATGTATTACCTCATTTGACAAGAGATTAGAGAAACTAGAATCCAGCACCAAGACAGCTGTTTTGAATAATCAAAAATTAATAACACTCTTAAAATAATGGCGTGGAACTCTAATGGGCTCCTCAAACATCAAAATGAGTTGCAGGCGGTCCTAGAGACAGAAAATATGGACGTGTGTTTGGTGTCAGAAACGCACTTCACTAAGCAATCTTTTGTCAAATTTAGAGGATACATGGTATATAATTCGCTCTACCATGACAACTCTGCCAGAGGAGGTAGCGCCGTTATAATCAAAGACAATATTAGTCACTTTGTGCAGTTTAAATATGAAGAACAAGATATTCAAGCCATGGCAGTATCTGTTAAAACCAAATATTGTCACGTGTCCATTGCAGCCGTATACTGTCCTCCACGGCATATGATAAGAAAAGAGCGATATTTATATCTCTTTGAACTATTAGGTCAGAGATTTATCCTAGGCGGCGATTTTAATGTTAAGCATACGCATTGGGGATCAAGACTTACTACAACTAAGGGAAGGCAGCTCTTAAGTGCAGTTAAAGATACACACTCCAAAGTTTTGAGCACAGGTAAACCAACGTACTGGCCCACTGTCCACCAGAAAATACCGGATCTTATAGATTGTTTTATATGCAAAAATATATCCACCAATTACGTTAGTTTGGAGGAAGGTTTTCATATGAACTCTGACCACTCTTCGATTGTACTAATGCTTAGTAAAATCCTACTCAAAGAAAGCCACTTAACCCTGGTTAATAAGTTCACAGATTGGGAAAGTTTTGCCCTTGATCTAGATACTATTATCGACCTTAAAACTCCAATAAAAAAGCAAGATCAGCTTGACTCAGAACTAAACAAATATATTGTTAATATCCAACAATGTGCGTGGAACAACACACCGCAATAGAAACGTAAATATAAGGAATATATCTATCCTAAGGATATTGTAGATTTACTATCTGAGAAAAGGAAACAAAGAAAGCTGTGGCAGCAAACAAGATGCCCACGAGATAAAACATTACTAAATAACCTAACCAAACGATTAAAGAGGAAAATTATACAACTTGAGGATGAATCCCTGAATACCAACGTCCTGCTGCTAACCAATGAGAAATCAACAAGAAATCTAAAAAGACCAATTATACAAATACCGCCCATCAGAGATAGCGACGGAAAATGGGCCATAAGCAATGACCAAAAAGCGTTAAGGTTTGCTCAACACTTGGAAGAAACTTTTCAACCCAATGAAGGCTCAATAGAAATACTTGAGGGTGAAAATGTATCACAAGCCCAAAGAATTAAGCTGGTGACTCCTAAAGAAGTAATGAGAGAAATTCAAAATAACATTAGCTCGGCAAAGCCATAGTAAAGTTGACCAAGCTTATCAATGCCGTATTTATCTTAAAACATGTACCCGAGCCGTGGAAGGTCGTTGAAGTCATTATGATTGCGATGCCTGGGAAACCACCCCATGAAGCATCATCATATAAACCTATTTCTCTGTTGCCCGTGTTATCAAAGCTGTTCGAAAAACTGTTATTAAAACGGTTGAAACCAATAATAGAAGATAAAGACCTTATTCCAAATCATCAATTTGGCTTCAGGGAAAAACACTCAACAATAGACCAGGTGCATAGAATAACCCTATATCATTGAAAAAACGCTTGAAAATAAGGAAGTCTGCACCACCGTGTTTTTAGATGTCGCGCAAGCTTTTGACAAAGTTTGGCATAAGGGTCTAATATTCAAGCTCAGACGCATGTTACTAGAATTTGCAGACATTCTAGAGTCGTACATAACTAATAGAATGTTTAGAATAAGGCAAGAGGATGCATATTCCGAGCTAAAAGCTATAAAAGATGGGGTACCTCAAGAAAGTGTACTAGGCCCAATTTTGTACTTGTTATACACATGTGACATCCCAGAACTGGAAAAAAACACCATTGCGACCTTTGCAGATGATACTGCTATTATGGCTACCGGATCAAGCCACAGAGAAGCTGTAAAAAAAGTTCAATTAGCTGTGAACAAAGTTTATGACTGGACACAAAAATGGAAGATCAAACTGAATGAGTCAAGATCAATTCACATTGACTTCACAAACAAACACTTGGACTATCATCCAATCTTCATAAATAGCATGCAAGTGCCTCATGCTAATACAGCCATATACCTGGGCATAACTCTCGACGCCAAGTTGCGTTGGCAAGCTCATGTCAAAAAGAAAAGACAGGAATTCGATATACGTTATAAAAGTATGTATTGGTTACTCGGAAGGAAATCCTGTCTATCAATACATAATAAAATTACCCTATATAAGCATATACTGATGCCAATTTGGACGTATGGTATCCAACTTTGGGGCTGTATTAAAAAAAGCAACGTCAGAATAAATCAAAAATTTCAAAATAATGTCCTCAGGGATGCTGTAAATGCACCCTGGTACATAAGAAATGACAATCTTCACCGTGACCTTAAAATGGAATCCGTCACCACCATCATCCAAAAATTTGCTGAAGCTCACGAACGCAGACTTCATCGACACGTGAATGTTGAGGCTATCCAGCTGCTAGACAACACATACTTAGTGCGTAGGCTAAAAAGAAACCTTTTGAATTATTGTAGTGTATAAAGTGAATGAATAATAGTGACAATGTTGTGCTATACATATAACACATGAACATAGTGTTTTTATAAATTATATCAGACTCTAGGAAAGTCTGCTACGAACTTGTGTAAAAGTGTAAATGGACACTATTCTTAGTTTTAACATCTATCACGTAACATATTAAGTTAGAGTTAAATTGCTTATTAGTCTTTTAGGCTAGATCGTAATTAATTATTAAGAATTTTGTTCTTATTAACAAAGAAAAAAAAAAATTTTTTTTCAATCCTTTAACCTAGCCGTTACTAACTCGGTGGAAGGCCCTTAAGAAGCATTGAGTTAAATGTACTACGTACTAGAGAAGCTATTTCAAACAAATGATTGCGCGTAATTCGGTGACAGCGGGGCAAGCAAGGGGGAGGAGGGTTATGTTCTCACAGATAATCAATCAATGCGCGCAGATGAACTTTTTCTTACTCTTTGGCATTTACACAAACATGGCCGCCCTCCCGCCTCCGCGGTGACGCGACGTCACGAGATACAATAAATTGATAAAATATAATTAAATTAAGCGTGTTTTCAACTTACTGTTGAAAACTCATTCCTTCACTTTTATTTATATTTCTCGAGTTGTTTGGACAGTATCTCAATACACACGAAGGCATTTTATAAGAAACAAAACTTAGTACTCAAACGTGTCACGTTGCAGCGAGCGCTTGCCACACTAAGACTAAGTGAGCTGGAGCACGCGCGCTCTAACGCGTGTTACAAACAATTGAGTTGAGGAGTCTCCTATAGTACGTAGTACATTTAACTCAATTTTAAGAAGTCGGTTTATTTCTTTTGTTAAATAGTAGATTGTTGCATCGAGCGCAAAGTGAGTTATTAATGCATGACTGTTATGTTAGAAATTAAAACGAGTGCATTAATTACTCACTTTAGTGAGGTGCGTAATCTATAGTTCTCGCCAAACTTATTGGCCGCCCTGAAGTTGCCTACAATGGCTGCGCAGTAGGAAATCTCATACCAAAACAGCACCGTTTCGTGCCTCGCGCATCTGATAAACCAACTTCAGGGCGGCCATTAAGTTTGGCGAGGGCTATACTTTTCTTTCAACTACCAATCAACACACCGTGATAAAATAAAAACTCAAGTTACTGAAAAATATTTATCCCGCGACTTTTGCGGCAAAAGTCACAGAGTCGTAGCGACAATTTAATTTCCAGCCGTATTTATACTTTCTGGAGCTGAATTCATATTGCTATCGCTGTCTATTTAAGAAAGACTAACTACTACGACTAACTGAAGAAGGTACATCATATACGGAGTAAACAGGTCCAATATGACGTCACATAGCCTATAACCACAGCGGACAAACAAGACGCTTGCAACGACACCTCATTTGTTAAATTATTATAAGCAGTTTAGAAGTTAGGAGGGAACAGATGAACATACATACATACATACCGGTCAAAAACATAACCCTCCCTTTTGCTTCGCCATAGTCGGGTAATTAGGTCTTCATCATGTCATGTTGTAAAAACTTTAATGATTTTGATTGTCTACTGTCTTGACACCCGAAATCATTAAGGTATTTATGTGCCCACAAACTGGTTTAATCTAACTAAAATGAAACCTTACTGATTTTATCTGAATTACACTTTAAACGCTAGATTAACATCGCTATTTGACATTCATGAGTAACAATCAAATTAGGTGTAGATATTTTATAGGTAGACACTAAACAAAGCAGATATTCGAATACTAATATGACAACAAACTATACTTGACTTTATACCTATCTAACGTACACTCGCGGAAAATAATAGTGTGAGACTGGAATGAACACACTTGTTCCATGTAACATGTCACCTATTGGAAGAAGATGAAAACGTACTCCGCCAACCCCAAATAAATTGAGATAACGGCTATGGGATAAGAGAATGATAATTTTTATTTAAATATCGAGCAGTACGTAGTTGACAAAAAACATCTTCTGCACTGAGCAAGTGAAACATTTTCTAACCGTACTAGACCTGTTTATTCTTCTACTATAACGTAAGTGAGCTCCACAAAAACATGAAGCAGCTCCGGCGATCATTCTCAACAGAAGTATTTCAACATGCATTGAATAAACAAGTCCGTCAACGCTGGTATGACATGAAACTTTTAACCTGCAGTTGTATGGTTATAAAAGAATTAAAGCCTTATTTCTTTCAGGAGTGAGACGAAAGTCCACCAGCTGAATAGAACTGACCAGTCATGTAGACTGCATGCGTGTTTGCGTCACGCTCTGCGCTTGGCCAGATGGATGGGATTATTGCCAGTCGAAGGTCTTGGGCAGACTCGTGCTGATGGGACGAGGTATGTGAAGTTTGAAGATTATAAAAGTCTATATGCAAGTGTATAGGCCGTTTATTTATTATATTGATACATTAGACGTCCCAACGTCACCCGCGACGTAATTTGACAATTAGCGCTTCGATACGAGCTAAAAAACACATTTGCCGGTCTAACCGGATTGCTGACCCCACAATCCAGTAACTGGGTAACATGACACCCCTTGGCAAGGCTGGTGATAGATTTCCTGACATCTAGCTGTTTTACGACTGTCAAAGATCTTCAAATGAGAGCCGGGATCAACAGCTTAACGTGCTTTCTGAGGCACGTAGGAATCTCGCTATTTAAAGATGATCACCCATCCACGAACCAGCAAGCATTGCTTAACCTAGAATGTAAACCAGCAGTATAGTGGTAGGGACTCCCTTATCCGCACTTAGACTCCCATTTGGTCCGTTGTGCGTGGGAGTACTGGCCGACATAGCCAGCCCAGCTCCGCCCAAAAGCACAGATGCTTCCTGGGACCTTCACAGGCTTCACGGAGCGACCTCACTGTTCCGAGGATTTCTTCGCGTTGAGATGCCACGGCCACGCATTCCTGGATTATTATCCACTGGAGGGTGATTCGATTGGATTCCGATAAGATTAGTTTGTTGTTAGTTAGTTTGTTTTCTAAAGCTTTGAGCACAGCCAGACTATCAGATAGGAATCTGATTCCGTAGTTCTGGATACCTAAACGTTTTACGGTTTTTGTGGCTTGTGTTAAGGCGACGCAATGCCAACCCGTGCGGCTGTTATTATTTAGCCATGACCTCCTCCTTCGCCACGTTTGGGTACATATTACTGGGATAAAGGTATCCTATATCCTAATCCAGATCATGGTCTGCCCGTGTAACAATTTATCCTAATTCGTTTCTAATCATTCAATTACAAACATCAAAAAAAATCGAGACATCCTGAATTTCTCATTAATAATTTTAAATGTCATACTAATTAATATTCCTAAATAGATCGGAGGCTCTACATTCGAAGTTATGGACTACTATGTCTACCTAGAACAAACAATCCAGTTGGGTAGGGCCAACTTCGAGAAAGAGGTCACTCGTTAAATCCGACTCGGCTGGGCAGCCTTCGGGATGTTGCATGGTATCTTCTCGTCCACAGTGTCTCAAGATGAAAGTCTATGACCAGTGTGTGTTACCAGTGATTACCTATGGCTCTGAGATGTGGTCGCTCACAATGGGCCTCATCAGAAAGCTAACAGTCACTCAAAGGACAATGGAGAGGGCTATGCTCGGAATTTCCTTGCGTGGTCGAATCAGAAATGTAGAGATCCGAAAATCTATTTTATTTCAGGTTCAAAATAAAATGTTACTATTGCTGCTACTATTTTGCTACGTTATTAGGACAAGCTGTGGTGGCTTTCTTTGCTATATGGTATGTCTTTCAAAATGAAATCAGATTGAGTAACATTTGTAAGTATTTTATCACTTATTATGATAAGCATTATTCAATGTTAAGCATTGCCTTCTAAAACCATTTTTATTGATAACAGAATTATCTTTGGTCCACCAATATTTTTGTACTTCAAATATGTTACGTGACAAAAGTTAAAATTAAAACTCGGGCTTCAAAGATCCCATCATCATCTTTTTGCTTTTGACTCATGTTAATTGGGGTCAGCGCAACAGGTTTTATACTTCCATTACGTTTTGTCAACAATCGCGGTATCAATGACTCCCTTTTCTCTCTTATAACTTCCCCACACAATCCATCCATATTTTTTTTGGGCTTCAAAGAACCATTACAAAAAAACATAAGAACAAAATAAACCTAAATATGAAATCTTAAAATGATTAATGATGATGAGATAATAATTATAGGCAACTCGAATTCTACAAAATTGCCAGTAGGTGTTCCTATGTTACGAAATAATTTGACAGTTATTTAACACACATTTTTTTCCAGCCAAAGCCTTGTTTTATGTAACCAGCTTTATTTCGGCGATTTTACTGCTAAAACTGTCGCAGCAATGGCCACAGCTAGTGGCAAAGGCAACTGAAATCGAACAAAGTTTGACTAAATTGAAATTGGAGAAACACAAAACGGTTGTGCAAAGCACTGTGGTTGCTTACGTGGTCATGGCACTAGCTTTGGGTATGTTGTTATAATTATTTTTATTTGAACAATACACTTTATTTACACTTATTTAAAAATATTGTACCATTTTTTCTAAAAACCCTTACTTCTTATCTTTTTTTTCTTCGAAGACATGAAAAATCTGAACCACGCAACTGATTTCAATTTTTTCATGAGTACAAAAAAAAAAAAAAAAAAAAAAAAAAAAAAAAAAATTAAAAATGTTATATTTTCAATATTATAACTTTGCCGTTCATTTCTATATTATATCTTCTCATTGTTGCTGTTGCGTTATGTTCTATTTTTATATCTAGGTATAATAATTATACTTTTTTTTCTTCTTTATTGTAGAAACTGAAATTATGTTTCTTGACCTTTTTTCAAGCATTGTTGTCATAATCATTTTCAAACGCATCCTATTTCATTTACAGTTGAATACATCTTGTATAAGATTTTCAACATCAACTTCGTGATAAATTACTGCTTGCCAGAAGATGGGATTACCAGTGATGACTTGAAAAACTACGTCACTCGTACGATGCCACATGTTTTCAATCATGTTCCTTATAGCGCTTTTAGCGCCTTTATTTTTCAGGTGTTCTTTCAATTCGTTTTCATCCTTATTATTGTCAAGAGTTTTATGAATAGTAGCTTAGTTCCATTGATAGTGCTACATTTTATATACACTTACTATTGCTTTATTGTCTTAATTTTGATTGCCTTCCATATTCAAACTGACAACATATTTGATTAAGAAAATATCATGAAGAATATTTAGGTATGATTGGGAATGGTGGTAATCAATAGGGTAGGAAAAGATTAAAACTAAGAATGGTTTGTATGAAAAATTTAACCTCTTGGAGGGATATGGGAAGGAAGATGATGATGATTGATATGCTATGCAAAATTCATTGTTGTGAATAATGGTGTATTTAGTAGTTTCTGCAGTTAAAGTTTAGCTTTTTCTATTTTCAGTTCATATACCTTCAAACGACCTTTCTTTGGAGTTTTAACGATATGATGATCACATGTTTTAGCATTTACATTACAGAATACTTTAGAAATCTTAACAAAATTATCATTACCAACGCTAACAAGAAGAAGGTAAGTTTAAATCACTGCCCAAATTAAATAGGACTGCTCTAGACATGTCTCTGCATGCCGAACCAACTGTGGGTCTTTAAAACACAGGATTGGTATCACGACAGATCAAAAAGGAGATGGCAGAATAAACTAGTTCTCTTATTTGAATACTGAAAAAAATTACGTAGTTTCGTGAATGGGCCTGCGCTACCAGAACTGAAATTTTATGAGTGGTGAAAGCGTAGCTGCAGACGCAGCGTTGGAAAGTCTGCCTCTAGTTGGACCGATGATCCGGTAAAGGGTGCGGGAATCCGCTGGATGCAAGAAACACAGACCCAATCGATGTGGTCACACTTGGGTGAGGCCTATGTTCAGAGTCGATGTCTATCAGCTAAAATGATAATGATGGGGAATAAGGTGATGAAGACGGAATAGATGGTGGCATTTGGACAGCAATGGGCTAGTATGGCCTGCTTGTTAATAATCTATACAAATATTATAAAGACGTAAAGTTTGTGAGTTTGTGACGTTATAAGGGGTAATCTCTAGATCTATTGAACCGATTTTGAAAATTCTTTCACCAGTAGAAAGTTACATTATTCCTGAGTGTAAGCTATAATATAATTTCAAAAAAATTAGAGTACCTTATGAAAATTGCAGTAATGTAACCCAAGGTAACAAAATGTTGCCTGTAAAATACATTATTTGGCGTGCGCTGAGAAAACTATTGATGATAGATAAAAATTAGTTGGTAGGTAGGTAGGATAGGTAGGGTACGCAGGGTCGCCAGGGTCGCCAGGGTAGACAGGGTAGGCAGGGTAGGAAGGGTAGGCAGGGTAGGCAGGGTAGGCAGGGTAAGCAGGGTAGGGGCAGGGCAGGCAGGGTAGGCTGGTTAGGCAGGGTAGGCAGGGTATGCAGGGTAGGTAGGCAGGGTAGGCAGGGTAGGCAGGGTAGGCAGGGTAGGCAGGGTAGGCAGGGTAGGCAGGGTAGGCAGGGTAGGCAGGGTAGGCAGGGTAGGCAGGGTAGGCAGGGTAGCCAGGGTAGGCAGGGTAGGCAGGTTAGGCAGGGTAGGCAGGGTAGGCAGGGTAGGCAGGGTATGCAGGGTAGGCAGGGTAGGCAGGGTAGGCAGGGTAGGCAGGGTAGGCAGGGTAGGCAGGACAGGCAGGGTATCCAAGGTAGCCAGGTTAGCCAGGGTAGGCAGGGAAGGCAGGGAACGCAGGGTATGCAGGGTAGGGGCAGGGTAGCCAGGGTAGCCATGGTAGCCAGGGTAGACTAGGTACGCAGGGAAGACTAGGTACGCAGGGTAGACTAGGTACGCAGGGTAGGCAGGGTAGGCAGGGTAGCCAGGTTAGGCAGGGTAGGCAGGGTAGGCAGGGAAGGCAGGGAAGGCATGGTAGGCTGGGTATGGGCAGGGTAGCCAGGGTAGCCAGGGCAGGCAGGGTAGGCAGGGTAGGCAGTGTAGGCAGTGTAGGGGCAGGGTAGCCTGGGTAGCCATTGTAGCCAGGGTATACTGGGTAGGCAGAGTAGCCAGGGTAGCCAGGGTAGCCAGGGTAGCCAGGGTAGCCAGGGTAGGCAGGGTAGACTAGGTACGCAGGGTAGACTAGGTACGCAGGGTAGGCAGGGAAGGCATGGTAGGCTGGGTATGGCCAGGGTAGCCATGGTAGCCAGGATAGACTGGGTACGCAGGGTAGGCAGGGTAGGCAGGGTAGGCAGGGTAGGCAGGGTAGACAGGGTAGGCAGGGTAGGCAGGGTAGGCAGTGTAGGCAGTGTAGGGGCAGGGTAGCCTGGGTAGCCATTGTAGCCAGGGTAGACTGGGTAGGCAGAGTAGCCAGGGTAGGCATGATAGGCAGGTTAGGGGCAGGGTAGCCAGGGTAGGCAGGGTAGGTAGGGTAGGCAGGGTAAGTAGATAGGTAGCCAGTTGACGGGAGCGAAGCTCCGAGGGTCAGCTAGTGACTGATAATTGTGTGCGTTACTTGAAATATGGTGTGCTAGATTTAATTTGCATAGATTATGACCTTAAAATCTTTGAAATCCAGTCCGAATTCGGTTGTCTTCGGGCTATCGAGCTTTTTAAACTTCTGGAAATTATTTACCTCATGACCAATAATTAAGGTGAGAAATTTCCTATACTCTGTATAATGACATCACTAGAGTGGAAGGGATAAATAAATATGTACTACCAAGTATCATAAAAATACTGGGTTGTTCTAAAGCCTAGAACGCCTCAATTCAAGGAATGCAAACAAATATCAGCCATTTTGTATATTATATTTACAGTTTGGACTTCCTTGGTCAGTACTACGAGTGCACTATTCAAACTTGGTAAAACTAGTAAAAGAAATAGATGTTCAGATTAGTTCCTTTATTCTGGTGGCGTTTTTCACTAATCTCTACTACATCTGTGTGCAGCTCTTCAACTTGCAGTAAGTCATACTTATGTATCCATTGTATGTGACATTCAAGATATACCTATGCTTTCGTGAACCTACTTATATAACTGATGCTTGAAAACTTGGATCTTGCTCAATAACAATGTATTGTTATGATAAATCAAACTTATGCAAATCACTTTTAGTTACAGTCGACGAAAACACGTCTATGCTAAATACTGCAATGACACTGTAAGAAGGAAGTAAGTATGAAATAATGAACAGTTACTTAAACGTTGCAACACAGACCTATTTATTTCGCATCCTTGCAATGTCTATATGCTGCAGGGATATGATGAGAACGGAGATTTGATTAATTTCTTAATTCAAGGAATATGTTAAAATGACCACTCAAGGTATGATGATAATTTCGTTAAAAAAATTACTTAAGTGATTTGAAAACACATGTAGGTGTTTTCAACAACGTGTTTGAACACAGTATGAACGTGAGTGATCGTAGCAGGTGGCGTTCTGTAGATTCTGCCTACCCCCATGGGAAAATGGCGTAAGTTTATGTATTTTTGTAATCACTAAAAGTTGTTTTATTATTTTAGTAGTAGCAGTAAGCTGAAGATTTATTAGATCTTTAGAAAACTATTCTTAGATCATGTTTTTAGCCAAAATTATACAAAGTGACGATCTATAACAGTATCAAGCCTTAGGTACTTCTTTACAAAACATTTCATCCGTGACATAATCTACTAGTATTTTTATTTTAATACCAATTGACAAAATATGTAAACACTTAATAACTAAACAAATTTACTTATAATATGTTTTTTGTTTTTATTTTAACATCTTCCGTGAATTGATCTTGATTCACCTTAGGAATTTGATCAAATCTCTATTTATCATCTCCCTGCGACATACTCGTAAAGATGTCTGTAACCATTTTTATGAGCTTGAATTCATAATGAAATAAATTGTCATTAATTTTGTTTTCAGTTTACACCCGTCTCCATACTATGTCATGTACTACTTGTACTCATTCATCTTCCTAGTCCTTCGAACCACGATATTATCACTATTAGCTTCTAACGTGCACTGCGCTGCTCTTGAACCTGTTTTCTCCGTATATGATGTACCTTCTTCAGTTTATGATATTGAGGTATAACTATAATGAGAGTTTGTTTCTTATTTCTGCATTTACACCAATCCTTTTCAATCCATCGTTGAGATAGACTAATACAATTTAAAATTTAATTTGAAATTATTTATGGTTCCGTCTAAAAGTTTAAATTCTCCTTAGGTTCATCGGTTTCAGTTGCAACTACGTCATTCCGTCGCTTTGAGTGGAAAGTTATTTTACGTAACCAGAAATACGATCGTAAAAGTAAGTAATTCAAAACACACAATACTCCCAACACATTCCGTTGGGGTGGCTCAAACAGTCTCGAGAAATCTTTAGCCCAACGCGCTTTTGTTTAAATTCTTGAAACAAAACGTGAAAGTAGCCGATGCACCTACCACACAGACACCTTTGAAAAGTGAAGTTGTGTTGTAATTATGTGGTGCGTTCGTTCAGTTGATATGCCAGCAGCGTCAGTTATATCTTTTACAGCCAATTTCCGGTCAGATAAAACTATATCACAAATTTTCTCAATGTTTCCGTCAGTGGTAGTCCGCGACGTGTTAAAGATTACCCATCTTCAACACGTTCTCGACCACGTTTGAAATCTACGAATCTACTACCTACTTTTTACTAAAGTGAAAATCCCCTAAAGTTACTAACATGTCTTCATAAATCTGTTTTCGAATTAAACCTTTTGTATCATGTGTGTCATTTTCAAGTACTTAATTACTGCACGATATTAAATATTCTATTTTTTTATTAACTCTTCTTTTTCGACGTTATAGCGTGAGAAACCGTAACGAATGCAAATAAATAAATACAATCATTCAAGAATAATGTAACTTTTAATATATTAGGCTACAATCTTTTTGCTATTTTTTCAGATGGTGAGCACGATAGTAACATGCGAAATATTGTTGCTGCAGTTTGCCATACAAATAACACCGGATCCTTATTTCAACAATACAACCATAGCAACAATTGTTGAAAATGCTACAGATATATACTGACATAAGTAATCCTAATAAATAAGGTGTTCACTTTTATTTTTGTTTCCATTACTACGCCTACCCCACGCTATGTATGAACTAAATGCTGCTGAAGTTTGTAAACAAACGCCTAGTTAAAGTTCATCTAATCATCAAAATCTTAATCTTTAAGTTTGTATATCAATTGATGTAGGAATTTCTACGGTTTTATTTCAGGATTGTAAAGATACAAAAAGTTCCTGAAACTATTTTCATAGGAAATAAATCACACAACATACATTCATCAATTAAAAAATAAGTTCAGCTATTCAGTGCGTTTTTTCTGTTCTGTGATTCAGGATTATAAATTACTAGTTACAGTCATGGTTTTAAATTACGGTCGCACCTCGATGTTCATAATCACCTGCACAGAATTGGCTTCCGCGTACCTGTTCAAAAGTAGTCCTAAAATTCTTCAATGTTATCGAAGTAGTCGTAGCTGAGTAGTGAGGCTGTGCTACTTTAAATCGGGTGACATTCTTTCGAATCGCCGCAGCCCAACTACTTTCTGTTTTTTTGTTTGCATTCTACTCTCGATGTAAGTAAGAAACAATGCATAAAGGTTGCGCGAAAATGATGCAACCTTTAACTAGGAATGGAATAAAAATAAAAGTATTTTTTAGTATAATTTTTTATTATTTATACCACTGGTTTAAATAGTAGGATATATTGATTTTTACTTATAATATAGCCTGTCGTGATAGTTATAATATTTTTTTTTACAATAAATTTATTTTTGATATATTATTGAGTAAGGCGTTAGTGCGATCCATAAAGAACATGGGTATTGTGTTTGAAATCTACCCCCACATTTTATGACATTACCAAACATAAGATGAAAAAAAACACATACTTATAGAGTTTAGGTAAACGATTGTATTATACACTCAGCATCGCATAGAGATGAGGAGGGTGGCTTTTAAACACCACCACCCACATGATTGTTTTGTAATTTTAATAAATAGTTTTAAGAGTGTGACGTGTCTATAGAAGAAGGTCGTAAGTGCCACGGGTTGGCTATGCTATAGCTTCGTGAAGTTGAGACTGCGATTCAGACCGTGATAGTACAAATGTTAATACATTGCTAGGGCAGTCGTCCGTATCATACTTAAGCAGTGGGCGCATAGTTATAATAAAGCCATGTCTTGTCATTTTTTTAACATTTCATTCCTTAGTATCCATCATTCAGTAAGAAATATAATCCTACATAACAAATTTACGAAGCAAGGATGATGCCTATGTATTCTTGGGCAACCTAAAACTAGATTGATTATGTAATCTAGTCTTTATCCTGAGGCTAAATTTATTTTGGAACATGAATTTTAGGGTACGGAACCCACAGTAAAAACCAACTGTTTCTTTTTTAGTTTGACGCGGACCTGTCGCGGGCAACAGCTTGTTTATCATATTTTAATTCTACTATTATAAATTAAAGTCAGCCTGTGCCCAAGGAGCAGTCGAGCTGACCCGGTCAACTACAGACCGGGTCAGCTCGACTGTTAAGTAAGTTAAGTACTGAGTACTAGTAGGCATAGGTATCTAGAAGCTAACGATATCCTTAGTGACTTCCAATACTGCTTTTGCCGAAATCGGTCTACTGGTGATCTTCTAGCGTTTGCCATTCACATATGGAGACAGAGAGGCACGAAAGCCTTATTGGTAAGCTTCCTCCATTTGGTCTGCCGGTGGTCAGTGTAATTGGTTTGCAGACTTCCTGAGAGATCGGTACATTTGAGTGGTTATCGAATGCTCGTCAGACGAATTGGATATTGATGTCAGGGTTCCTCTGGGGTCGGTACGCCCAACAACATTATTCTTGCTGCACAATAACGACCTGCTAAAATCTTTGGGCATGCAGACGACAGCACTGTTGCTGAGAGATACTTGTCGAACACACGAGGTATCGGGCCTCAGATCCGGTCTCTCCGTAAGGCCATGGTGGAGCGTTTGAATCTAACCTTGCAGGCAGTCTCTGCATGGGGCGATGCCAATCTGGTCAAGTTTAATACTGCAAAAACTTAGTCGTGTCTTCTTTCCGTGAAAAAAGAGCCAATTTCACCCGGCTCCAACTTTCCGAGATGTGACCGTGCTAAGAACAGAAAATGCTGAGCTTCTTGGTATAACATTGACATCGACTCTCAAATTTGGCCCATGCATTGAGGCATATGCTCAGTTGGCTGCCAAAAAGTTGGGGATCCTTGCAAATGTCTGAAGGTACTTCACGCCAAAACAGCTGCTCAACTTATATCAAGCGCAAGTTCGATCATTCATAGAGAGAGAGAGAGAGAGAGAGAGACTTTTCTCATCTCTGGGATGGATCTGCCAAATACCACCTTGATGCACTAGAGTCGATCGAAAAGCGGCCAAGAAGCTCTTCGGCAATGAGGCACTGCTCAAGTCAAAGCTCCAAGCCTTGAAAATCGTCGGTGAATTGCCAGCTTGTTGGTTTTTTGTCGGTTACATTTCGGGGAGTGTGCGAAGAAATTGCATGGTCTAATTCGGCCTAGCCCGTTTCATTATCGGACTACCAGACTTACGGCGATGCGCCATCGATATATATGGTAGACATCCTACCCAAACGCACTAAACTTTTTGGGCATATTTTTATTTTTTATTTACTTAGCTATAAAAATATAATAATCTGCATCATCATGTTCAAAATTAAAATAATTATTTTTTATTTTACATAGGCCTACATGGGCACTTATAAAACGTCGACAAAAGGTGCACGGTTCGGGTTGGTCGTTTCCTATGGAGAAGAACCGGCAAGAAACTCCATGGTTACTCTTTTAAGAAATGGTTTGGTTTTACAATATTTCCATGTTACAGCATTAGTACTATGGGGCCCGACAATAAGTCGTACGAAACTAAAAAAAAAAAAGTTAATGTAATATATAACAGAGTTAACAAATGTTAACTAACATCTAGAAGGCCTACAATGTTCACACATTCACAAAATAATCGGTAAAAGAATCTATACGAAGTTAAAATATATATATATAACAAGACTAAATTTAACATGTGGCACAAATGTTGTTATCAGTGCTGTAACTATTATTTGCAAAGGGCTATAAAGATGATTGCGAACTAAAAAAGTCCAATTAAAGAAGAAAAACAAAAAAAGAAAATGAAAAATGAGAATGAGAATAGTTAGAGACATCTACACATTTGTGCCGTTTATGAGTTACCAGGGAAGCCGCATGCGCAGAAGAAGCTAAAGCCAAATTTTTTATCTTCAACGTAGTCCTTGATTTTATAATATCCTTTTTTAATAAGGACACGTTTGATGTGATTTTTGAACTTTTTATCGGTCAGTTCTAAAACTGACTTTGGCAACTTGTTATAAAAGCGTATACTGTTTATAAGATAAGACTTGCAATTTTTATTTAATCTGAATTTGGGTATTACAATTTCGTGCTTACTGCGTGTATTTAAATTATGGAAGCCGCTTCTAGTTTTGAAAAGCCCTCGATTTTTGCGGACATACAAAAAACATTACATAATGTAAAGTGAAGGTAGACTCAGTATAACGATCTCTTGAAATTTATCTCTGAGGGACTCGCGAGGACCCATTTTATAGATCCCGCGTAATGCCCTCTTTTGTAATATGAAAACTGAGTCAACATCTGCTGCTGATCCCCACAGCTGAATGCCATAAGACATAATACTGTGGAAATAAGCATCGTACACTAACCTAGCTGTGGCTACATCGGTTAACTGCCTTATTTTCCTTACTGCATATGCAGCCGAACTTTACCTTCCCGAAAGAGTTCTAATGTGTGCGCTCCACTGCAATTTTGAATCGATAGTAATCCCTAAGAATACAGTTTCCGTTATAACTTCAAGATTTTTGCCGTCAAGATTTAAGTTTAGGTCACGTTGTGGTACATTTGGTAAAGATAACTTAAGACATTTTGTTTTTTTCGCATTCATTAAGAGATTGTTAGCTGCGAACCATTTTGAGAGAATCATTAGACTTTCGTTGGCATGTAAGACATCCGTATCTTTACTATCTATTTTAAAAATTAGCGAAGTGTTATCAGCAAATAGAATTATATCCGATAATTTGGCCATCATAAAGGGGAGATCATTAATGTAAACAAGAATGAGGAAAGGGCCGAGAATTGAACCTTGGGGCACGCCCATCTTGACTAGAGACCCGGAGGACGTCGCCTCATTAACATTTACTTTTTGCTGTCTGTTTGATAAATAGGAAAGCACGAGATCAGCAGCTTGTCCTCGAATTCCGTAGTGTGTAACAAATAAATATCCGCAACGGCTTTCAGCGACATCTGGTGTCAGGCATTCTTTCATCTGGGTGTGTCACTAGGTGGTTGAGTGTACTTTGGTACTAGATGTCGTTGTGGTCGGGGCGGAATTAATAAAATTATTTACAAAACCTATTAGACATTGTGTGTATTAATATAATTCAACAATCACACAATTTCCTACATATCTAGGTTATTAATTTCTGGTAAACATAATAACTTAAAGAAAATACGGACATGACGTGTCTATTGGTTAATAAAATGCTCAGTGTCTATGACCGACAAGAGTGACATTTCCTTTCCATTGCTATTTCTTACGGAGGAGGTCAAGGGAAAAACCTATATAAGTAAAAGTTAATAACCACAATTAAAATGACTCGGAGGCGACAGGGAAACAGCCCTAAATACAAAACTATTATATGCCAGCAAGCGCTGTGAGTATTATTTGAATTAAACTATATTTTCATGCTTGTGAGACATGTGCTTGTACGACGCTCATCTTGCGTTCTTTTCCATCAACAGGGCTCATTAGGATTAATTTCATTTAAATAATAAATATTAAATAATATGGTCATCTACGTGTAAGAACAACAGCTACAGCATTCAACAACAGGCTCCGAATACCCATGATATTTTCACCGGTGAAATACTGGATACCCTCTGCACAGTGGAACGATGCTGATTGAGATATCATACATCTGGTACTATGTTTTAAGGGTATATTATAGCCCATACACAAGTAAGTGCCTATCTATAAACTATGATGCTGCAGTGATGCTAATGTGAATATTAAACTAGTTGACCAAATAGAAAGACTTTTACTTCTGTCGACCCTCATGCGAAATCATCCCTGCAATTGTCACATCCTGAACAACTACCCCTGAGCTGGCTGGTGAGTAAGGAAATGTTTCCTTTCAAGTGGTGTAATTTACAGATAAGTGTGTTGTGGTCGACGCAGTAGAACGCTTTTGAGAGATCACAGAAAACGCCAATGGCATCCTGGGACTTCTCCCAAGATTCTAAGATGTGGCTGATGAGTTTTACTCCCGCGTCCGTTGTCGACCTACCTTTCGTAAAACCAAACTGCTGACTATGCAGGATCCCATTTGAATTGAAGTGAGACAACATCTGGTCCAGCATGATTTTTTTATAGATTTTACTAAATGCTGGACGCACGGATATAGGTCTATAATTAGAGGGATAACTCTTACAGCCTGATTTGAAAATTGGTACTACTTTACTGTGCTTCATTAAGTCAGGAAACGTGCCGCTGTCCAAACATTGATTGAATATGCCTGTAAGGACAGGAACAATCGAATCAATAATATCTACAAGAACCCTAACGGATATCCCCCATAAGTCTTCAGTATTTTTTATATTGGGACTTTTGAACGCGTTTTTAATTGTATCAAGACATATTGGTTTAAATTTAAAGGTTGGTATGTCTTTAGTAAGTTTTTCTTTAAGAAGAGCTTCAGCTAATTTCGATGAGGAGGGAAGAGACTTCGTAACCTGTAACGGAATGTTGGTAAAGAAATTTTCTAATGTCTCAGCGACTTCTTGCTTATCAGAAATGGTTTGATTAGTTATTTTCAAAGACAACTCATTCTGATCGCGTTGTTGTGTCTTTCCAGTTTCTCTATTAATTACTTGCCACACAGTTTTTATTTTATTGTTAGAAATAACAATCTTGTAAATTATTATTTGAGATTTTGCTTGAGCGCAGACTCTTTTGAATATTTTGGAATAGTTTCTAACATAAGTGTGAAAACTTGATCGGAAGTCAAAGATTTTTCGTAATATAAATTATATAAGATATCTCGGCTTTTTCTTATGCCCACAGAGGCCCATTCACTAAATTTCGATTGGGAATTGTTAACTTTAACTGTTTTTACAGGACACGTTTTATTGAATTCTTGGCAAACTGTAGAAAACAACGTGCCGTAATTTATATTGGGGTCTTTTGAATCAAAACTGGCGCTACAAAGGTTGCTATAAACATTATTATTAAAAGAATTTAATTTATTTTTAGTAAGAGGTCTTAATCGAATTGATTTAGCTTGGTTTTATTTTTTATCTGACTCAAAAGATACTAGTTGACCAGTATGGTCTGACCTAACGTCACTAATTAAAAACGATTCTTTTACTTTAATATTAGTGAATACATTATCTATGCACGAAACTGAAGTTGCTGTTATTCTTGTCGGTTCATTAAATAAATATTTTAAGTTAAATGATTTGAACAATGAAATGAGCTTACATTTTTCAGGTGAATTAACTAACAGATCTATATTTAAGTCACCACCAAACAAAGACTAATTTATTATCTCTGAAAAGTTTACATAATAATTCTTCCATTGTAATTAAAAACAATGACAAGTTTGATGCTGGTGGTCTGTAATCACACAAGATAGTATGCCCCTCGACCTCTGCACATGCTACCTCACATAAGCGATCAACAGAGTAAATACTCAGGATTATTGTTTTCCTGCCGAAGTAACTAGTTAAATAAGAGTTTTGCCCGGCTGTCGACTGGTAACCTATCGAACATCTGACGACCGAACTACGGAATTATATGGGGAGTATTGTTCACTTAAGTTTTATAATTATAGCACACAATTTTCACCTTAACTTTCTAACACGATCTCCTTTAGATTTAACGTAAAAATTTTGCTGATTCAGCACTCTGTGCATGTAAATCGTTTCGGTGACAGCGTAGAAAACGAAACAAAACCAGCATTCAAGTCCAGTTATTTAGTTCTATTAATTGATTTTTATCTTTCAATAACAAACTTTTATGATTTTTTGCATAATTAAACTATAAAACTGCAATAAATCGTACATTCATATTTTGGGCACCATACCCACATTAAATAAAAATTAAAGCTGTAAGGCAATCAAAAGAAAAAAACACAATAATAGTTAGCTTTTCAAGCCAATTCAGCAGCCCACCTCGTTTTGCTACATATTTTTTTATTATTAATAATAATATACTAATACTTATTTCTTTTGTTTTTTTTTTGTTTTTTTCTGTTATTCATTTTCAACTTTTTTTTTTCTCCCTGTTCTTTTGGTTCTCACCGTTTCTTTAATTTCTATTTTCAGTAAACTTTCCTGAAACTATGCCTGTAATGACCCGTAAGGCTACTACTGAGGACTTAGAATTCAAACTAAGAACTGCTCTCCAAGAACTAAAAGAATCGCAACATCAATGTCAGGAAATGTTGTAGGAGAGAGATGAATGTGAGGTAGAAGTACAGAATGTCATTAGTAAAAACACAAGCCTTAAGCGGGAGCTAGTGGTGCTGAGTCAGCAATATCAAAATGTTGTTGATGAACGCGACCAACTGCGGGTAGTCACGGACGGTTTCCATAATTGCAGTGATCTATATGAGGAGGCTTTAGGTAAAGTTAGGGACCTAGAAGATGCATTGGCTCATGCTAATTTCTAAATTCTGAATTTGCAAAAAGAAAAGTCATGTACTCAGGTACAGGAAACGTGCCATTTATATAGTGAGTTATTAAAATCAAATTGTAAACCTCATTCCATTACTACTATTGACCTGACTGAAGATTCCTTATTAAATGGGACAAATAGATATAAAGTTAGTCATAAAAATTGAAAAAGTATGCAAAATTGAATAAAATAATTAAAAATTATACCCAGTACAGGAAACAACACAAACTTTTCTTTAAAAATATTCCACTCAGAAAAGAACGAGTTGACCTGCTTAATAAATTAAACAAATATCAGATTAAATTAGAGGACAACAAAAAATTATAAAATTGACACACAGAGCTTACAAAATGATATTAAGGTACTTGAAGACAAACTGGACTCCCTTTACAATAAATATGTTAGATCCCAGTTACAAATTAAGGAACACATTCTGGCCGCAAATGAGTTGGTGATGTGTCAATGCAATTGTCAGATAGTCTCAAACCTGAAGGCTGTCCAGCCTGAGGAAACGGAGAGCCCGGCCCAGGTTGAGAGGGTGTCTCAGGACGATATCTTTGTCCAAGACCAAGACATACCTGATATTTCACAGGAAGGGTCTCAAGTAGACCAGCCTGAGACCTTACCTTTGCATCTAGTAATAGTAATCATGGGTCTCATTCGGTTATGTTTGCAGATGGTGTTGGAAGGGGTTTAGGTAAATTATTAAATAGCAATCAGAGTCATTCGACTTTTAATTATTGTATGCCTGGGTCATCTTACAGGCATATCATGGAATCTGTTACAAACAATGTATATAAATCAGACACCAATATAACTGTCTTTATAGGTAACAGTTTGGATGTAAAAAAGACGACATCACTGTGTGTGTAACAAAGTTACTAAAATTAATTTGTAATAAAATCATATTGTGTGCTTTTCCATATTTGGAAAAGTTGTCTAGTAGACAAAATAATTATATTCACATGCTGAATAAACATGTTCATTTCCTTGTCAGCCATTACAGTGACAAATTAGTTTTTTTGACATCAACATTTTTGTTGATAAATTAAAGTCAACAGGCAATACAGTGTATCTGCCTATTAGAATAAGAAGTCAAATAGCGAGGCTATTATCTTTTACTTTAAACTCAGACATAAATAGTATGTCGAAGTCATGTACTGTAGTTGATATTAGTAGTAATACTAATTTACAGGTCTCCAATAACATTAATAACGTTAGCAATTCTGCTATTAATATTTATAATTTAAACTAGTTTGTAGGACAAGGGAGGGTACCAATAACCAAATAGTTAGGAGTACATCCACCAACAAGAAGGTACCTTCTTGCTCTCACATAGTTAATTTAAAAAAAGGGGCTAAGCAGAATTCTTTAAAATTATTCCATCAAAACATTCAAGGTTTTTCTGCAAAGCAATTGGAAATAGAACTATTTTTAGAAAAGACAATGTTTGAAATTATTTGTTTTACTGAGCATTGGCTGAAAGATTATTCAATGCTTATTAATTATGAAAATTATACTGTGGGCAGCTGTTTTAATAGAAATGTTATGTTACGTGGAGGTTCACTTATTTTAATCAAAAATGGTATTAAATCCTCGTAAAGATATTGTAGATCTATCAGTTGAACATAGTGTTGAACTGTCCTGTGTTGAGCTGGATAAGCATATTATAGTGTGCATTTAGAGACCCCCCAATTATAAAACTACTGTATATTTGAGTCAGTGATGGAAGATGTTTTGGCAAAACTTACAACTGGTAATAAACTAGTCATAATCTGTGGTGACTTTAATATAAATATTTTAGAAATTAAAAGATAGCAGTAGACTATTAAATTTATTCAATTCATTTAATTTGTCGCATGTGTTTGAGGAACCAACCTGAACAACTGTGACTACTGCTACATGTATTGATAATGTTTTTTGTTGCTGCGACTACTTAAACAAGGCCGTTATGAATTGTCTACCTTCAGATCATAGTGGGCTACTGGTAACATTTGAGTCCAGCATACCAATACAACAAGTGCAGATTCAATCCAGACCAATAACATCCAGTAAATTAAATAAATTTAACAGCACTTTAATTAGTAAGTTAAGTTATCAGGACCTCACAGTGAATGATGGTAATATATTATACAAAAAAGTTTTCTCAGTTGTTCAAACAGAATTCAATAACACTTTTAAGAAGAAAACTAAAACTATTTGCCCTAAGTTTTTATTCAGTGACTGGGCGACTAAAGGAATCAGGAAAAGTAGGGAAAGACTTTACGAGCTGTATGGTCTTAAGCCTTATATTAACACTGAAACTTTTAATAAATATGTTGCTACTTACTCAAGAATTTTTAAAACTACGTGTAAACTAGCTAAGGCTTTATACATTAGCAATAAGGTTAAATTCGCAAAAAATAAAATTAAGACGTTTAGGAAAATTATAAACAATGAAACAAACAGGAACAAAAGAAATAATACTGATTACACGCTTGAGACTACACATGGACTTATTAGAGATAACAAAGAAGTTGCTCAAGAATTTGTAAATTTCTTTACCAGCATCCCAATTAAAACTACTGAAACCTTAAATTCTTCGCCGTCGCTCGCTTATGGTTTATTACACGCTAGCGTTTCAGCCTGCCCGACTGAATTTAACTTTTCACATATAAACCCAATAACAGTGATAAAAGCTTTTAAGCATATAAAGGTAAAACTGACTGAAGATCTATGGAGAATGCCATCAAAGTTTGTACCTCCATTATTCAGACTATAGCGCCGTACTTAGCTTTAATTTTTAATTTGTGTATAGATCAAGGAGTCTTTCCGGATCTAATGAAACATAGTAAGGTTATACCACTTTTTAAATCCGGGGACAGTAAAGACACAAATAATTATAGACCAGTATCCGTGTTACCGGTTTTCAGCAAGGTATTTGAAAAGATAATGCTAAATCAAATGCTCATTTATTTTAATACGAAAAACATCCTACACGAGAAACAGTATGGTTTCACCAAAGGACGTTGTACAACCGACGCTGGTGTCACCTTAATAAAACACATCTTTGATGCGTGGGAGGAGGGACAAGATGCCATAGGTATCTTCTGCGACCTGTCGAAGGCGTTTGATTGCGTTGATCATGAAACATTGCTTTTGAAACTTGAGCATTACGGGCTAGGCCAATCAGCATTAAGTTTTGTAAAATCCAATTTGAATGATAGATAGCAATTAGTTCAAATAAACGGTATCAATTCGTCGGTGTTGAACGTGAAAATGGGGGTACCCCAGGGCTCAATTTTAGGTCCTTTCTTATTTTTAGTATACATTAACGATTTACCCCATCTATTGAAAAACAAACTAAACATGGTGTTATTTGCTGATGACACTTCTTGGATTTTTAAGATAAATAGACGTACGAGTAACGTTGCCGACGTAAATAATGCATTGCGGCAAGTTCTAAATTGGTTCACTGCTAATAATTTAGTTTTGAATGCTAATAAAACGAAGTGTGTAAAATTTGCCTTGCCGAATGTCAAAAGTTATGATTGTGACATTTTAATAAACAATGAGCAGCTAGAATTCGTCGACAAAACAGTTTTCCTGGGTATTACGCTAGACTCAAGGTAACAATGGGGTCCTCATTTAATATCACTTGCGGGGCGGTTAAGTTCGGCAGCTTATGCTGTTAGAAAAATTCGTCAATTTACTGATGTAGATACCGCGAGGTAGGTCTATTTTAGTTACTTTCATAGTATAATGTCTTACGGCATATTACTATGGGGAAGGGCTGCAGACATTCAGTCAATTTTTGTTCTGCAAAAAACGAGCCATCAGAGCGATATACAATCTTCACCGGTGCGATTCTCTAAGGGAACTGTTTAAGTACATTAACATCATGACGGTACCTTGTCAATATATTTACGAAAACATCATGTACGTTAGAAAAAATTTACATCTTTTTAGTAAAAACAGCGATAGACATAATTATGTTACTAGTATTAAGGGACCAATTAATTCAACCAGGTTTCAGGCTGGCTAAAATCATCTTTTATGGGGTACTGTATAAAATGTTACAATAAAATACCGCCACACATTCTAGACTTGAATGAGACGAAATTTAAAACTTGTATAAAACGCACACTATGCAGGCAGGCATATTATAGGTTGGGGGATTACATCGCTGATAAAAATGCTTGGCCCAACGCTATTCCAGCTCCACAGCCACTAGGGCACAAAAACAAGTGATAAGCAGAAAAGTTCTGAAGTATTGTTGGACCTGCTGAAGACTGTATGAATATATTTGTGTTGTATATACTCAATTTATTTTTGGATTATATAACTGCACGGCACATATGTGAGTACTATGTACCAACTGTAAATCTACCATTTACTGTACCTATGTGTCGTTCGTGGACTTCAGTGTGCTCTGGGAGTGTGTCATGCTCTCTCTAATGTCTCGCTGATGGTGGCACATGTGTTGGATCATTTGGTTCCCTTCATGATGGTTGAGCTGAGTGGTGCCAATCCATGTGTCATGTTCGTGAACGGGCGCCATCAGTTTTTTTTTCAATTCAATTTCAATTCAATTTTTCAAATTTTTTTTTATTTCACATAGGTCTACATGGGCACTTATAAAACGTCGACAAAAGGTGCACGGTTCGGGTTGGTCGTTTCCTATGGAGAAGAACCGGCAAGAAACTCCATGGTTACTCTTTTAAAAATGGTTTGGTTTTACAATATTTCCATGTTACAGCATTAGTACTTAGATATGGGGGGACAACGTAGGCCCGACTTATGACAATAAGTCGTAAGAAACTAAAAAAATAAAATAAAAAGATTATATATTTTATAAAAAAGTTATCAAATGTTAACTAGCATCTAGAAGGCCTACAATGTTCATACATTCACAAAACAATCGGTAAAAGAATCTATACAAAGGTAAATAAAAATAAGTGTAACAAGACTAAATTTAACATGTGGCACAAATTTTGTTATCAGTGCTGTAACTATTCTTAGCAAAGTGCTATAAAAATGTTTGAAAACCATTGTAAAAAGTCTAATTAAAAGAAGGAAAGAAAAAATGAGATTGAGAATAGTTAGAGACATCCACATATTTGTGCCGTTTACAAGTTACCGGGGAAGCTGCATGCGCAGAAGGAGCTAAGGCCAAATGTTTTTATCTTCAACGTAGTCCTTGATTTTATATTTTGCTTTTTTAATAAGGATACGTTTGATGTAGTTTTTGAACCTTCCATCGGTCAGTTCTATAACTGACTTTGGCTTTTGGTTAGCTTTTAATATACACGCAGTTATTGATAATTTAACTGAGACTAGGTTTAGTGATTTAACAGTATTATCCAGTTTTTCTGATAATACTTTAAACGATGATTCTTTAAACGATTAGAGCCGACAAAAGAGAAGCCGAATAGTAATATTTTACTATATCATCAAAATATAAATCGCTTCTCCGGCAAAATTTCAGACGTGGAATTGTTAGTAGATAAATACCACATGGATATCTTATGTTTTTGTGAAACTTGGTTAAAAGCAGATAGGATGTTGTTTAATGTAAATAATTTCTCAGTTGCCAGCGCGTACAACAGATCCACAGTGGGTGGTGGTACCCTGATACTTTGTAATAGTCATTTAAAATATAAGGAAAGGAAGGATATCACTGCTTACTCTGTTGATCGCTTGTGTGAGGTAGCATGTGCAGAGGTCGAGGGGCATACTGTCTTGTGCGTTTACAGACCACCAGCATCAAACTTGTCATTGTTTTTGATTACAATGGAAGAATTATTAAGTAAACTTTTCAGAGATAATAAATTAGTTTTTGTTTGTGGTGACTTAAATATAGATCTGTTAGTCAACTCGCCTGAAAAATGTAAGCTCATTTCATTATTTAAATCATTTAACCTAAAATATTTATTTAATGAACCAACAAGAATAACAGCAACTTCAACTTCTTGCATAGATAATGTATTCACTGATTGTAAAGTAAAAGATTCGTTTTTAATTAGTGGCGTTAGGTCAGACCATACTGGTCAACTAGTATCTTTTGAGTCAAATAAAAAAATTAACCTAGCTAAATCAATTCGATTAAGACCACTTACTAAAAATAAATTAATCTCTTTTAATAATAATGTTTTTAGCAACCTTTGTAACGCCAGTTTTGATTCAAACGACCCCAATATAAATTACGGCACGTTGTTTTCAACAGTTTGCCAAGAATTCAATAAAACGTGTCCTGTAAAAACAGTTAAAGTCAACAATTCCAAATCGAAATTTAGTGAATGGGCCACTGTGGGCATAAGAAAAAGCCGAGATATCTTATATAATTTATATTACGAAAAATCTTTGACTTCCGATCAAGTTTTTGACACTTATGTTAGAAACTATTCCAAAATATTCAAAAGAGTCTGCGCTCAAGCAAAATCTCAAATAATAATTAACAAAATTGGTGCTTCTAATAATAAAATAATGACTGTGTGGCAATTAATTAATAGAGAAATTGGGAAGATACAACAACGCGATCAAAATTAGTTGTCTTTGAAAATAACTAATCAAACCATTTCTGATAGGCAAGAAGTCGCTGAGACATTAGAAAATTTCTTTACCAACATTCCGTTAGAGGTTACGAAGTCTCTTCCTTCCTCATCTAAATTAGCTGAAGCTCTTCTTAAAGAAAACTTTACTAAAGACATACCAATCTTTAAATTTAAACCAATATGTATTGATACAATTAAAAACGCGTTCAAAAGTCTCAATATAAAGAATACTGAAGACTTGTGGGGGATATCCGTTAGGGTTCTTGGAGATATTATTGACTCAATTGCTCCTGTCCTAACAGGCATGTTCAATCAATGTTTGGACAGCGGCACTTTGCCTGACTTAATGAAACACAGTAAAGTAGTATCAATTTTCAAATCAGGCTGTAAGAGTGATCCTTCTAATTATAGACCTATATCCGTGCTTCCAGCATTGAGTAAAATCTATGAAAAAATCATGCTGGAACAGATGTTGTCTCACTTCAATTCGAATGGGATCCTGCATAGTCAACAGTTTGGTTTCACGAAAGGTAGGTCGACAACGGACGCGGGAGTAAAACTCATCAGCCACATCATGGAGGCTTGGGAGAGGTCCCAGGATGCCATTGGCGTTTTCTGTGATTTCTCAAAAGCTTTAGACTGCGTCGACCACAACACACTGATCTGTAAATTACACCACTACGGAATTCGTGGAAAATCTGCTGATCTCGTGCTTTCCTATTTATCAAACAGACAGCAAAAAGTAAATGTTAATGGGGCGACGTCCTCCGGGTCTCTAGTCAAGATGGGCGTGCCCCAAGGTTCAATTCTCGGCCCTTTCCTTTTTCTTGTTTACATTAATGATCTCCCTTTTATGATGGCCAAATTATCGGATATAATTCTATTTGCTGATGATACTTCGCAAATTTTTAAAATAGATAGGCAAGATACGGATGTCTTAAATGTCAACGAAAGTCTAATTGTTCTCTCAAAATGGTTCGCAGCTAACAATCTTTTACTGAATGCGAAAAAAACGGCAAAAATCTTGAAGTTATAACGGAAACTGTATTCTTAGGGATTACTATCGATTCCAAATTGCAGTGGGGCGCGCACATTAGAACTCTTTCGGGTAGGTTAAGTTCGGCTGCATATGCAGTAAGGAAAATAAGGCAGCTAACCGATGTAGCTACAGCTAGGTTAGTATACTATGCTTATTTCCACAGTATTATGTCTTATGGCATTCTGCTGTGGGGATCAGCAGCAGACGTTGACTCAATTTTCATCCTACAAAAGAGGGCAATCCGCGCAATCTATAAAATGGGTACTCGCGAGTCCCTCAGAGAAAAATTTAAAGAGATCGATATACTGACTCTACCTTTACTTTATATTTTGGAATGTATTTTGTATGTCCGTAAAAATCGGGGGCTTTTCAAAACTAGAAGCGACTTCCATAATTTAAATACACGCAGTAAGCACGAAATTGTAATACTCAAATTCAGATTAACGAAAACTAGCAAGTCTTTTCTTATAAACAGTATACGCTTTTATAACAAGTTGCCAAAGTCAGTTAGTTAGTAGCAGTTAGTAAGTTGGTATTGGTCATACCTTAGCTGCCTCCGTCTGTTTTTAATTACCTATTTATTGTATTTTTAATTGTTTGTTTTACTCTAGACGATTTTAAGGGCGTTTTTTTTTTTACGTCGTTCTCACATATATGTATTTTTCCTACAAGATTATTGTAACCAAATACTTGTAAAACACATTTTATTTTTTATAAGAGTAAGTGTGGAGTTTCTTGTCCGTTCTTCTCCATAACAAGCTACATTTCCGAATGGACGGTAGAATCAATAATTTTTTTAATTTTTTTTTTCTTGACTTTTGAAAGTGCCGCTTAGTGGCCTAATTGAATAAATAAATTTTTCTCAAACATGCTTGGAAATTTGAGCATTATTTTGACAACCTTCTTCGAGATAAATCGCAATTGCTGTACTGGCCAAATACATGCGCGCAGCGGCCGGCAAAAGTTGTATGAAAATCCATATCTGTCGTGTCTAGCGGCCAAATAAATTCCATAGTAAACTCATATCTGTCGTGTAATTTAAAAATGGAACGATCTTTTTATCCGAAGCATGGCCACCAAGGAGGTAACTTATCAAAGGTTTTATTTAAATTTCGAAATGGCTTGCAAATAGAACGCTGTTTATTGAAAAAAAAACAAATGAACACTAACGCGGGAACAATTATTGTCGTTCGTCATTGATTTTGACAAAATGTGTTCTAGATACTACTTAATTTAAATTTCCGCGCATATTTGAGAAAAGTACTATACAAGCCTTGGCCACAACTAGGCATTGATGGACTTACGTATGTGTGCCTCGGCTTCGCCTCGGCTCACATTTACACGTTCGTCCATCAATGCCTCGTTTGCTGGCCGCTGCAGTAATGTACTATTGTTTGATTTTGATTTTTGTTTCACAAAAACATAAGATATCCATGTGGTATTTATCTACTGACAATTCCACGTCTAAAATTTTGCCCAAGAAGCGATTTATATTTTGATGATATAGTTAAATATTACTATTCGTCTTCTGTTTTGTCGGCTCTAATCGTTTAAAGAATCAGTAGTACTATCAGAAAAACTGGATAATTCTGTTAAATCACTAAACCTAGTCTCACTTAAATCATCAATAACTGTGTGTACATTAAAAGCTAACAATGTAGCTAATAAATGTCGACTATTTTTGGGAAGAAACATATGGTTCCCAATCAAAACAAAATCACTAACAAAATGTGACGATAAGATAAAATATGCATCAAATTATATAAACTAGAAAGGTATTCATTTTCATGAACAAGTAACTTGCCAGAATAGGGCAATACACATACAATTAATTTGCCTAATCTTAACTTAAGTAGGGTGTCAATACCATTAACTATGTCCCTTTTTGTTATACTAAGGCTATTTCCAATAAGAAGTACTACAGTAGTTTGCTCATTCAATTGTGTCTTTTGAATTTTATGAATAAGCTCATTAAATTGCAGTTTATTTTAACAATGGTTCACTATTGTATGTTTAGAACGGTTATTTAACAGTGATCCAAAACCTGTTCCCAATCTATCAGAATGTACTAAGACATTACTTTTGGTGGGGTTCAAAGTTGTTGCAGTATGATCGATGGGTAAAGTTGTACGAGCAACATGTTGTGACATGAGAGGTGGTGGAGCGGCAGCACAACCTACAGCAGCCTACAGCAGTCCACTACTGGACATAGGCCTCTCCAATTCCACGCCATTTGCATGATTTTCACTAGTTGCATAATTAACTATTTTTATATATAATTAATAACATAAATAACAGCCCGTTAGTGTCCCACGCTTGCTCAATGCAGGTTGGTGATTTCAGATTTCCATTAACTATGAGTCCAGGGGGGTGACTACAAGCTCTTAGAGTAAGGTTATTTTGAGTGTGAGTAAGGGACAGATGTATATGACTTGTATACATCTGTCACTTACTCGATCTCAAAATAACCTTACTCTAAGAGCTTGTGGTCACCCCCCTGGTTTCGTTAACCGTTGCCGCGTTGTCAGCGATGTCAAAAAAAACTTAAAAGGTACATCATCATATCAGCTGAAAGACACTCATTCTCGTTTTTATTTTGCTGCGTGTGGACGTTTGTTTGCCTCTCTTAGAGTCTTTTTTTTTGTATTATTTTATAGTGATTTTCTGGCGGACAAGTTGGCGATTTCCTGCTATTTATCGGTCCCTCTCTTACTATCTTGCGGGATTGTCCATTTACTGCGGCGGCCATATTTGATCCTGGTGTTGTGTCTCGCTCGTGTTCCCCCGAAGACGAAACGAATCAATCGTCGGGTCTCTGCAGTACTCGTAAAAATCGTGAGTACAAACATACAAACGAAGAATCTTTTGGTGGGATTCGAACTTGCGACACCCAGCGTAAGCGCTCTTGACGGGCCCGCGCATTTATTAGCTCGGACCACCGAACCAACTCGACACGAGTGCGGCGCAGCGAAATACGGTGTCAGTAGCTTGATGCTTAGTGACCTCATATTGGTGGCCCTGTACCACGATACATAGCGATAGTCAGAACGACACTTTGAAGCTATAGTTTATTTTTGTTTTGATTTGGTGCCTACTTTTCCTGAGGACCCTCAATACTTGAACTAATAATAATAATGATGTCTCACTCGCCTAACAAAACTAGCTCGAGCCCAGATTTGAGGACAACAACGTCAGAGGCCGATCCGGGAGTTACATGCAGCATGCGCTTGCTTCAGAGCTAAGATCGACCTTGAAGTCTTTTCGCAGCAATGTTGACTCGAGCCTGGCCGCTATCAACTCCAGCATTACTGGTATGAAAAGCGACTTAGAACTTCTCACCACGCACACTATAAAAATTCGTAATGACATTAACTTTCTGCGTGCTGAAACGGAAACTTTTAAGCGGCAGATGATAGCCCTAGATGGTAGGAACAAGGACTTGACTCAGCGCATTGACTCATTGGAAGGTTCGCTACAGTTTACCTCAAATCAATGCGACGATGTCATGAAGAAGATCTCCGCACTGGAAGGCTGCTTCACCTCTTCGGAACGTACCGATAGTCGCTGAGCTTGAGGCTAAAATCGACACGTTAGAACAGCAAGCCAGAGCCTGTAATATTGAAATGTGTAATGTCCCGGAGAGGCGGGGGGAGAATCTGATCACACTTATAGCATCAATTGGTGAAAACATAAAATTTCCGATTACCCAAAACGATATTATTTCCATATATCGCGTGCCTCAAAAAACTTTGAATAAAGACAGACCCAAAAATGTTGTGGTTAGGTTCTCCTCGGTTCCTTTTCGTGACAATGTGTTGAGTGCCTACCGCTTGGCTAAGGGATTGAAATCCGACCAGATTGGCATAGCAGGTACTCCACATACAATATACGTGAATGAGCACCTAACGTTGAAGAAAAAGCTGTTCTTTCGCGAATGTCGCCATGAGGCTAATAAACACAAGTTTACGCATTGTTGGGTTAAGCACTCTACGATTCTTGTACGCAGGACTGACATATCAACAATACATGCTATTCGAAATAACAATGATTTTCACAAATTAAAAATCACCAATGATTCAACCACAAAACACAATGTTTAGCATATTATACAGTCTTATTACTGCAACTAATTATAATACACATCGAATTATGATAAGAGTCGACTACTTAAACTTTTCTTTTTAAGCAATCTAAATTTATGCGAATTTAAAACGTTCTACCTTCAATATTGTTTTTATTTTCGATATCTGTTATTTGTAACACCGGGCTTAGTGGCAGCATCTCTAAATATCTTTGCAAGTTCTACATTACTTAGCAATCATGTCATAACTTATCTCCAGCTTAATGCCTGACACACTAACTATCTATTATCAGAATTGTAGGGGCATACGTGGCAAACTTCAGACAATTTATATGAATATCTTAAGTAACTCATACGACAGTATAGTTTTTAACGGAAACATGGCTGGTGTCGGATATAGCAGATTGTGAGGTTATAGATGAGCGCTATAACGTCTTTCGTTGCGACCGAGATCGCGCAGCCACTGGTAAACGCGAGGGTGGAGTGTATGGAGGTGTTCTTGTTGCTATCTTACGAACACTTCAACCCATATATTTCACCAATATAATAGGTAACTCTTTGCATACCCACATAGAATATCTACTTATACAATTACCTAGCCGTGACCGTGCGAAACGACACATTATCAGCGCGGTGTATATTCCACCGAACACACCAGACGACATCTATTCTACATATTTAGACATGCTTTCGATAATTTTAAGTAGTCCCATGACACATTGTTTTTACATAATCGGTGATTTTAATTTACCGACCTTGGACTGGTATTCCTGTGACAGTGTTACATGCAACCAGCCCCGTGAGGCCCGGTCTTTCAGTTGCAGATATCTAGAAAATTTCATCGCCGAATCTAATGCTACGCAATATCATAATTTTACAAATGCTAACAACCGAACATTGGATTTACTGATCTCCAACGAACACTGCCATGTTTACCAACCGAGCGATTGTTTAGTACCCGTGGACCTACATCACCCTCCTTACTGTGCTGTGATTTCCTTTACCCTTACTTGAAATATCCGCCTATGAAACGCTGCCCAATCATAAAATTTAACTATACTAAAGGCAATTACGATCTTATAACGGCAGAGCTATCTGAAATTGACTGGGACAGCTTACTGAAAAATTTACCAGCAGAGGAGTCTGTAAACACATTTTATGATAGCTTGTTTGGTATAATTAGAAAACACGTCCCGCAAAAATCATACAGAACTTCTAAATTCCCCATTTGGTTCACTCGACCCCTCATAAAGTTATTCAAAAATAAAAGCAACGCCAAATGGAAAGTGTACAATAATATATCTGACTATGAGCAATTTTCCCTATTTCGTCGCAGGTTCAACAAAGAATGTTACTTATGTTACTCAAACTATATAAAAACTGTAAAACAAAATGTAAATAAAAATATCAAACACTTCTGTGTGGCTAGTAAGCGGAATAACTCAGGAATTCCATACAATATTAAATATAAGAGTACTTCCAGTAGTGATCCACGTGATATTTGTAAACTTTTCTCTAACTATTTTCAATCAGTGTATGAGCCATTGTCTCTTGATGTCCATAAATGGAAACCGCCTTCTATCTTTCATGATAATAGTGATATTATCAACAATATTTATGTCGAGCCTTCTAAAGTTTATAAGGAACTGAAGTCGTTAGACCCTTCAAAAGGACCTGGACTTGATGGCATTCCTCCCTTGTTTTTCATACGTGTTGCCAATCACTTATGTGAACCCTTTCATCTGCTGTTCAATAAATGTATCAGCGAAGGTGTTTTTCCCGATGTATGGAAAATAGCTCACTTAACCCCCGTCTTTAAAAAGGGATCAAAGGATGACTTAGAGAACTACCGTCCGATCTCAATTCTGTTTACCTTGTCGAAGCTTTTTGAGAGACTGGTTTATAACGAAATTTATCCTACTTTACACAAGGCTATAATTAAAGAACAGCACGGATTCGTCCAACAAAGATCTACTTATACAAATCTACTTATTTTTGTAGGCTATGTTTTTGAAAATATGGATAATCGTTTGCAAACAGATGCAGTATATACAGACTTTCAAAAGGCTTTCGACAAGGTGGTTCATGAATTACTTTTGCGTAAAATTGCCTTCAATGGTATTCGCGGCAATTTATTGAGATGGTTCACCTCTTACATAACAAACCGTACTCAAAAGGTTGTTATTAACGGATTTCAATCGGAGCTGATTTCCGTCACATCCGGGGTTCCTTAGGGCTCAATTTTGGGCCCTTTGTTGTTTACATTGTTTATAAATCATATCAGCGCTTGTTTTAAGCATTCGAACTTTTTGCTATACGCGGATGACTTAAAAGTGTACAACACTATAAAACGTATTGATGACTGTTTGAAGCTTCAAAGTTACTTAGATCGACTGTCTAGCTACTGCACCTTGAATAAACTCTCCTTGAGCTTATCTAAATGTAATTCGATTAGATTCACCAAAAACATAAAGCAGCACGATTATAACTATCACTTGCTAAATACACAATTAAAAAGAGTATACTCATTGCGTGACCTCGGTGTGGTGCTCGACTCTAAACTTCACTTTAATATCCATGTAGACAATGTAATCAACAAAGCCCTTTAAATGTACGGGTTTGTTATGCGCAACAGGAAAGATTTCAAGCGTCCATCAACCTATAGATACTTATATATATCGCTTGTTAGACCTTGTCTGGAGTTTGCTACTATGTTATGGAATCCCTACTACTCAAAGTATATTGACTCGATTGAGACAGTTCAACGTAAATTCCTAAGAGCTCTGCATTACAGATGCTATCACAGCCACGGTTCGCATGATATGTTGCTTAAGAATTACAAACTGTTAACCCTAGAATCCAGAAGACTGCTTCTCGGAGCGATGTTTCTACATGGTATTGTGCATAACAGATATGATTGTTCAGACTTAATAAATAAAATTTGTTACATCGTTCCGAGGACAGTAGTGCGTAGACAAGCGCGTTCATACCGCCTACTTTCTATTAATATCAGGCACGTATGTAATTCAAATGCTGGCTTTCGCGCTCCTCTGCGCCAACTTGTGGATTCCTACAACACTAGATTTGAAAACATTGATATTTTTAATCTAACAGCACACCAATTTAGGAAATCTGTATTCGATTCTCTTCTCAATTAGTTTTATAAATTATTAAGTGGTTTATTTTCTTTTCTTCTCTTTTTGTTACATAAATTTCGTTGTTACAAAGATTAATTCAATTAATCAACGATTTATCTTTCACTCCATTCACTCATGTATTCTCTTTTCATTTTTTTTAACACTTAGCATTAATAATAATCAAATTAGTAATAAGTGGATAATGTTGCTAGTAGTATAATAAGTATTTTGTTTAATTAGATAGTATATATCACATTTAATTTTACTCCTGTTTTTTATCCCGACATAAAATAAATAAATAAATAAAAAAGACGCCCACTGCTGAACATAGGCGTCCCAAGCGTCGCTACGTTGACCGGTCTTGTGCGTCTCACATCCAGCAGATCGCCGCAATCTTCACCAGGTCATCGGTCCAACTGGTGAGGGGCCTTCCAATGCAACGTCTTGCGGTTCGCGGTCGCCACTCCCGCTTTTCTGCCCCAATGACAATTCGTTCCGCGAGAAATGTGCTCAGCCCACTGCCATTTAAGTTTGGCGAGAACTGTAATAGCTTGTATTTGAACTTACGACCTCGAGAATGACAGGCTCCATCTCCAGGACCTCGATTCTCGTTCCTATTAGCGAAATGATTTTCATATTCTGATCAATACTTCCAGAGATAAACTTTTACAAACACACAATTTTACCTTTTCATAAATTAGTTTCCACGATTATTTTAGAGGTTGTCTTTATTCATGAAAGCTAAAATAAAAATCAACACCATTTATTTCTTATGATTTATTCTGTCAGTATCAATCTGTAATATTTTAACAATAAAATTGAGATTTCCGTTGTACCGTTAAAATAAGGATCAGTTGTTAAGGACTACTGTAGCAACACTATTTCGTATGTTGCTATTATGTTGACCATCTGAAAGAAGAGCAAAATAGTACATTTCGTGTTGCACCAATTTCTCTAGCTACATGCGAGTGTTATAATAAAGCCTTTTTATGCGAGACACGAACGATTCGTTTTTAACTACCTGATGAGCTTACTTAATTAAATGCAATAATGCAAATAAGTTCCAACAATAATTTATTAGAAACGTTCAGACAAAAACCACAGACTATATACACACAATCAACGCGCACTTTTTCGAGAGGTAACAGGTTCAGTATCATTCTGCAAATTACATAATGATACATACAAAAGTAATTTCGTAACTGTTATATGCAATGTTATTTTTTTTTTTTTATAATCTTGTGTCTAAATGTTCGTATTTCGAAAGGGTAGGTAATGTGTTATATAATAGACAAGGTAGTGGGAAAAGATTAAATTGTTATTTTTCTCATAACATAAAACTGTGACAGTACCTTGGAAAGAGTTAAGCAAAGATGTACCTGTATACAACAACGACTCGAGAATCAAACCTTGCGTTTAACAGTAGCGTTTGCGACAACTACTTCCTTTGGACTTTGGAGGTACTCGTAGACTAGTCAGATTAGAGTAATCAGAACATTTACCTTAACTACGCGTGTTTTGAATAACTTACTTGTAAGATCGTGTTTCGAGTTACGTAAAATAATTTTCCACTTAATGCGACGGTGTGATCTAGTTGCAAAAGAAAGCGATGAACCTAAGGAGAAAAAAAGATTAACGCTTAGGCGGAAACGTAACAAATTTCAAACTGAATTCCAAATTTCAAATGTCTATCTCAACGAAGAGCGTAAAAGGAATGATGTAAAAGTATACTGAAAGAATAAACAAACTCTCATTACTGTTATACCTCAATATCATATACTGAAGAAGGTATATCATATATGAAGTCAACAGGTTCAAGAGCAGCGCAGTGCACGTTGGAAGCGAATAGTAATAATATCAGGGCTCGAAGGACTGTGAAGAGGAATGAGTACAAGAAGTACAAGAGGTAGTATGGAGACGACAATACCCTGAAAACAAATGATTAATTATGATTAAAAAATTATTAATTTAATTATGAATCATGAAAACTGGGTTGACATACTTGGTTATAACGTCAATGTAATTTTTCTATTTCTAATTGATCCATTTGTTGCAACATGTGTAATTTTGCAAAGGTTTCTCGGTTTTTCGTTACAATTTTAGATACAATGTAAAATTAAATAAATAAGTCTGTGTTGGAATATTAAGAATTTTTCCGGTAAAAAAGTAACCTTTGTTACTCCGGAATAATGTAACATTAAATAGTTGAAAGAATTTTTAATATCAGTACAGTAATTTCGGTTCGTGAGGTTTTGTGATGGGCCCTTAAGATTCGTGCCTGGGAAGTATATCAACACTTGGTCTGAGCGATGTACAGTCGATGCAGTACTCAAGTCCGATCTACCGTGGGCATTACTGGCAGCTTCATGTGGCAGTCGGCTAACACCAAGGGTTGGCCCTCTGTCCGTACCTCTTCCTGATGATAATGGATGCTCTGATGTAGGACATACAGGAAGAGGCACCCTGGTGTATGCTGTTTTCTGATGATATTGTGCTGGTGGCCGAGAGTGGCCTTGAGGTCTACAGCAGATTGGAGGTGTGGTGGCATAGACTGGAGAGTGTGGACTTGAAATTGACCAGAACTAAAATAAAATACTTGTTATGCGATTTTGGCGGTCTCTCCAGTTCCGTGCCTATATCTCTCGCTGGAACACCGATACCGATGTGCTCCGGTACCTAGAGTCGCTTGTCCAAAGAGATGGCGCAGTAGACCGACACGTAACGCACCGGATCAACTCGGGATGAATGAAATGGCGACAGGTCACTGGAACAACTTGTGACCCACGGGTGCCCCTCAAATTAAAGGGGAAATTTTACAAGTCCGTGATTAGACCTGTCGTACTATATGGATCAGAATGTTGGGCCGTGAAAAAGATGGATGGAATGAGATTGCGTGTAGCAGAGATGAGAATGTTATGGATGTGCGGCGTGACGTGGATAAATAAAGTGAGAAATGAGTATATTAGTGGAAGTTTGAAAGTGGCGCCAGTGACAGAAAAGTTAAAAGGATACCTTTTGCCCTGGTATGGCCATGTGATGAGGGGGGATGAAAGGAATGTTATTAAAAGAGTTATGAATATAAATGTGGATGGAAGGATAGGGAGGGAACGGCCAAAAAAAAGATGGATGGATTGTGTGAGGAGTGATATGAAAGAAAAGGGAGTCAGTGATGGCGTGACGGGGCACAGGAAGGTATGGAAGGAGAAAACGTGTTGCGCCAACACCAAGTAACATGGGTCAAGGGCAGGAAGATGATGATGATGGTCCAGTATTTTCGCAGCTTATTTCGTACAAACAAAAAAATCTTTCCTCTTTATAATATTAGTATAGAAGTCTGGATATAGAAATATAGATTATGGGTACTTACTGCCTGATTTGTGCTTCGTTGCATGATTCAGAACTGACATGAATTTTACTGAAAAAAGTGATTTGCATTAGTTTAAATTATAATAACAAAACATTGTTTTTGAGCAAGATGAAAGTACGAGTATTCAAGCATCAGTCATATAAGTAGGCTTATAAAAGCATAGACCTATTTTATATGTCATCATCACCATCAGCCTTTTTTAATGTTCTCTCCGTGAGAGGGAATGGACCGTAATCCACCACGCGCTCCCAATGGGGTTGATGGATGTCACATGTATTCGAATTCTTGTTTCTAGGACATGCCGGTTACCTCACGATGTTTTCCTTTACCGTTTGAGAGCAGTGTTATATGTTATAATATAATATAAACATAAGTATAGCTTACTGCAAGCAGTTGAAAAGCAGCTCACATATGTAGAAGAGATTAGCGAAGCACGCCAGCAGAATGAAGGAACTAATCTGAACATCTATCTCATTTACTAGCTTCACTAAGTTGGAATAGTGCACTCGTAGTACTGACCATGGAAGTCCAAACTGTAAATGGAATATACAGAATGACAGGTAATTGTTTGCATTCCTTGAAATTAGGTGTTCTAGACTCTAGAACCCCCAGTGTTTTGATGGTACCTAGTAGAACATATTTTTCGAGTCGTTCACTTTGTGGTTTCAGTATCCAGAGTGGAGGAGATTTTTCACAAACAGGTGAGGTAGAAAATTTCCAGAAATCTCAAAAAGATCGATAACTCAAAAACAACCTAACTGAATGAAACCCCGATTTATCGTGACAAAGTCTATGCAAAGTAAATAAAAAACTCAATTTCTAGTAACGCACCCAATTACCAGTCACCCTGTATAAATGTGTTGATAAAAATGTCTAAAGTTCTTTTGAAGCTATATCTCAGGATGCTGTTTTTATTTACAGGCTATTATTATATAAATTAACTAGCTGTCCCACGCGGCGTCACTCCCGTCAACTGGATACCTACCCTACCCTACCTACTCTACATAAATGATTGTTGCGTAACTTAAACCGTTTACGCAGCGCACGCAACGGAAGCTCTCAAAAAGGAATATTTTTTTCCGTTTTGGCAACATTTTTCATTTATGTTCCTATTGGTCGCAGCGTGATGTTATATAGCCTATTTTCAATTCCAACCTGAGATTAGCACGTTCAAACAAACAAACCCTTCAGCTTTATAATATTATGTATAGACGTAAGATCATAAAATACGTATTTATTACCAGCCTAAGAGCTAGCAGGCTATCCAAGTACCAGCCAAAGGCCATCCACCATGTCCTCATGAAAGCACCTGGTATAATCGTCACCTTTTCACGATTCTGTGCTACATCTTTCCAGAGGCCGTTCCATGAGCTCTTAGAACAAGGTCATTTCCATAGTGAGTAAGCACAACTGTTCATTCATCATCAGCCTTTTTAATGTTGCCACTGCTGGCACACAGGCCTCCTCTCTGTGAGATGGAATGGGCCGTAATCCACCTTGCGGGCCCAATGCAGTTTGGCGGATGTCTCATGTTTTCGAATTTTTGGTTCTAGGACATGCTGGTTATCTCGTGATGTTTTCCTTAATCGTTTTGAGAGGAGTGATGATGAAATAATTTACACAAAGAAAAGCGCCTGCCTGGGTTTGAACCTACGACCTACAACTTATACACTGCGGCCGATATCAATAGGCCACCACTGCACTCAGAGTTTTATGAATTATTGCATAAATCTTTCTCCTACGCACAATGGATATAACCTTGCTCTAAGGGTTTATGGTAGGGACACTGTTCTCAAGGTAGGTATCAAGTTCGGTATGCCATCTCCTTCGTGTGTGTCACAGAGACATGTCCTGCGCAGACCCATTTATAATAGGCCGTGTTTCCCACTCACCTCCTTCTTAGCGTTGACTGCGATAATTTTGTTTAGGTTCCGGAAGTATGCTGTAATGTAAATGCTAAAACAGGTGATCATCACTTCGTTAAAACTCCAAAGAACGGTTGTTTGGAGCCAAATAACCTGAAAAAAACAAAAACAATAAATGCAGAAGGTACTAAATACTAAAGAATTATTCACAAGAATACTTCTGAAAATATTGTATACAATGGTATTTAAGTCGCAACGGGTTTGCTAATTGATGTGTTCGACTGCCCATAGAATGTCTCGTTCTTCCTCAGAAGGTCTGGCGGATACGATCCTGCCATCGGCGGTCTTTAGTTCGTGAGTAGCCATCCTTGAAGCCTTTATTTCTCTCAATCACGTCTTTAATACGCTCGGTATTAAAGCGGTGGATATCTCTTTTCAAGGATGTAGAGATCCGTCTATTGAACTGCCGCTATTTGCACGCCTCGCCTGAAGACTGCAGGATCATCTCACACCTCTCCTTCTTATGCTTTAGAGTATGATCAAAGAGTTTTTTGGTTCTATCTGTACGACGGGTCTTGAAGAACTTAGACCCAACCGTATGGACAGTTTCCACGAATCCATCGTTGTAATCGTCCATGGAGCTACCTAGACACTATAACGATTCTCAAATTCAAGCTAAAAGCTCTCAGGGATTTGGAACTAAATCTGTGCTGGACGGAGCGGGAATTCATCAGTGTACGGTTTCACCAAATTGATCACAGAGACATCATTGAACATTTGCTTCTTGGTTGACATGATGAAGTCGATCTCATTTTTGTTACATCATTGGGGCTTTGCTACGTCTACTTCCTTCACGCTTTCTGAAGAAGCAGTTCATCATATAGAGGCCCTGCTTCTCCATAAAACTGGATAGTAGCTGACCCCGGTGTTTTCGACATCCAACTCTAAATTGCCCCACATGCAATTCATCATCGTCTCGTTTGACCAGTTTCGAGTTGAAGTCCCTCATGACAACGGTGAAGTGAGTTTTGAAAACATGTATGACTCTATAAATGTCAACATATACCTCGGCAAACCCTGACGACGAGGTGGAGACCTCCACCTCGGCGTCGGGGTTTGCCGATGTCGGGGCGTAGACCTGTACGACCTTCAGCGAATATCTCGAGGATGTTCTGAGAATAAGGTACCAGATAGAGAGTGTGTCGACCACCCTGTCAACACACTCTCTATCTTTACCACGTTATTCACAAGGGGCTTGTGGACGTTAAACCGGACCCCACACTGGGACTACCGGTTACCCTCTTGGTAATAGAGGAAATTACTGTATTTGAGTATCATCGAGTCCTCTCCCTCTCCACGGACTTCAGATAACCCTATAATACTCCATCGTAACCTGCTCAAATCCTCTTCGAGTTCGATGATATCCTCGTCGGTCCGGTGTGTGCGCATGTTGTACGTTGCCAGATCCAGTCGTCAGCGCTTGTTGGATCTCGTCCGGAGATTCGTAGCACCCCTTGCCATTCCGTTACCTCGACCGCTACCGTAGTAGAGGGTAGTCAGGCTGCAGGGCAATTGGGGCCAGTTTAATTCGTTTTATTCATGGGAGATTTTTTGCTATAATCGCTACGCTTGGCAGGTGGGTAGGCGATTGCAGTATGGTTTTTACAAATGTACAGAGAATGTTGCATCTTACGAAACCCACGGGAAAACATGGTATGGTGCAATTATTTACGACCGACACCATACGGAATCCTCATAATTATAACCATTCTTATTTATACTATAATCACTTTTTACGATAGTATACTCTTAGGGTAACTTTTCAGTATTATGGCAATCAAAAATGAGAAAATATAGCAATAGTGTTTGTGGATATGAAAAGTCAAGTGATATTAATGTATTTATAGATACTATTTATAAAATGGTTAATAATAATAATTATCAAAACGAATTGAAAGAACACCTGTAAAAGAAAAGCGCTAATATCGCTATAAGGAATGTAATCGAAGACATGTGGCATCGTGTGCATGGAAAAGTTTTCCAAAAAATTGGCGGTGGTCCCGGCTTTTCGCGGGCATGTCATCACGAACTTGATATTGAAAATCTTGCAAACGATGTGTTCAACTGTAATGTAAAGAAGATACATTTGAAAATGATTATGGCAACAATGCTTGAGAAAAAGGACGAAAAGTATCATATCTGTTTCGCAAATAAACGTGAAAAAGTATATATTAAGCTAGGATTTAACACAACAACAATCAGAGGTAATAAAATGGAAAAGTACGACAAACAAATACGGTTAGTAATGACTTTTCAAAAACGTTTGTACAACTTTTAAATAAGTACACAGAATAGCAATTGTAAAAATTACATTAAAAAAAAAATACCCGAAGCCAGTATCATGGCCACATGGCCATGATACTGGCTTCGGGTATTTCTTTAGCAGTAAAATCATCGAAATAAGGCTGTTTAAATATAACATGATGTTTGCTGAAAATTTGGATTATTATGTGTGTGTATCAACAAGTTTGGAAGACCGAGCAAAACATTTTGGAGTATTTGGCGACAAGAGGTTTTCTGAGTTTGTTAAGTTGCATACATTAAAATTTGGTTGTGGAGGTAGCATTGCAGGATATACGTTTTTCCAATATTTTATGCAATGGTTTTATTTAGTGATTCTTGTTTAGTCTATATATATATACAGCTTATTTAAAAAATATGAATTATATATAGACTAAAAAAGGATGGATCTATCATCGATCGAAATTGCCAAAAATATGCGTCTGATAAAGATAATATTTAGTGATCAATAAAAAGTTTCAGAAGCTAAAGCTTAATTTCAATAATGATTAAGTGAAAAGTATAGCTAAAAATACTTACATATATCAACCAAATCGACGACAGTTTGAATAAAATTCCAAATAGTGAAAGAAGACATCACAACTTGTCCTATGAATGTGGGAATATAGTAGCAACAGTAGTAACATTTTATTTTAAACCTAAAAATAAAAGGGTGTGAGATGAGGAGAATGTGTGTGTCTAAAGTGTGTCCAACTCTTTTGTATGATAAAGACGACAAATAAATTCAATCTGCCTAGCCAACTGTATTGGGGTCGGCTTCCAGTCTAACCAGTACCAGTTTTTTACGTGGTGCGACTGCCTATATTTTCTCTAAAACCCATTAACCAGACAACACAATACCCCTTAGCAAGACTTGTGCCAGAATTACTGGCTTCTGGCTATTCGTAACGACTATCGGATAGAGGACCAACAACTTAGCGTGATTTCCGAGGCTCGAAGGAATTTTGATATCTAAAGATTGTCATCCATCCACGGACTGGCCTCGGCGAGCGTTGATAACCGTGATCGACTCGTGAAACTAATAAGGATTAAATGTGGCCACACGGTTAGACCATAAACTGGATTAGGACAAAGTATACATTTACCCCAGTAGGACGTTCTTGAGGGGATAGTTTCAAACTTCCAAATGGGCGATGCCACTAGTAAAAGCTAGTTTAGAAAACGAGCAACGTATCTCTATCATGTAGACTTGCATAAACTTAAAACTTCAGCTACCTCATCCTATCAGCACGTTTTTGCCCAAGACCTTGGACTGGAAAGAATCCCGCCCATCTGGCCAAACGCAGAGGATGGTGCAAGCACGCCTGCAGTCCGCAGGGCTGGTCAGTTCCATTCACCGACAGTTGGTGAACTTTCGTCTCACCCCTGAAAAAAAAAAGGACTTAATTCTTTTGTAACCATTCAACTGAAGGGTAAAAGCTTCAACTCATACCAGCGTCGACGGACATGTTCATTCCATGCTTGATGAAGTTCTTCTGTTGAAATTGGTGACCGGAGCTGGTGCATGTCTTTGTGGAGCTCTACTCGCGCACAGTTGAAGAATAAACAGGTCTAGCACCTTTAGGACAATTTTTGCTTTTGTACTATTTTTAAATGATAAAAATATTTGAACGTCAGTTCTATTCAGGGTCTGCCATCATAAGGTGTCTACAAGACCTGAATGAAGTCTAATTAACTCAATGTCAAAGTGCGATGTTCATAGTGTAATTCAGATAAAATCAGTGGGTTTATGTTTTAGTTTAAATACATTAGTCTGAAGGCACATAAATAAATTTAATGATCTCAGGTGTCTAGACGGTAGAAAACCAAAATCATTAATGTATTTAAATTGCTTAGCATTGCTTGGAGAATAAATACTACCGTCGTAATCACCGTCCTTTAACGTTAATTATGATGGAAAAATAATTAAATGAAAAGGGCAAAACAAGTACTAGGTATAATTTATACATTAAATACTATGCAAGCACCTCATAATATCAAATGTATAAATTATCTTTTCAGTTAATTATTTTTTTGCAGTTGGGTTTATAATTTTTTCTTTTCCCATTAATAGTAAAATTATGATTTTCCCTCTCAACTTAATAGAAAAATCAAATAAAGCTAACTTTATAACATTGAAAAGTCAAAACAAATCGAATGTGACCTTTCTTTTTATTACCCGAATTGAGACGAATCCAACGACACCTCATATGTCATTACATATGGCTATTATAATTTTCAAAATTGGCGCACCCCCTCCACAAAAAAACGGGTGATTTTTTTTAATGTCATAACAACATTGGTATCAAATGAAAAGCACCTAAATATACGGTTTATTCCCATCGGCCACCCTCGATTGGCCACCCCGGTGGCCGATGGGAATTATTTAGTGAAATTCCATTCCAAAAATATATAACAATATATCGTAACACTTTTATGTTACTATTTTAGCACAAATTCAAGTTAAGCCGTAACTTTGCTAACAAAATAAATAAGTAAATAGATCTCCTACACTCCTCCTCCTCCTCACATACATTTATTTTGTTTCCTAAAGCCATATTATTAAGTATTTATACAAAGTTTTCCCATATAACTTATTTAGAGATCTTGTTTATTAATAAAACTAAATAGTCTTAAATAATACAAATTATTATAAAAACAAAAAACCCACCGGCTAAAAAAATACTAACTGAAAATTAAGTGGTGACAAACGAAGTTTTGGTAAGTTTCTCTATATTTTTAATTTATAGGTATTTTATCCCTGCCCCGCGGCTACTTTATCCAGGAGAACAAGATAGGATTTTTCCATCAGTTCCACTTCACCAAATAATATGTTGGTGAAAATGGCTAACTTACTTTTAATATCTAAACAATGTTATTACATTTTTTCGCTGAAACAGTTAAGGTATTCAATCAAATCACTAACTTTTCTTTGGTAAACATCCTTTGGAGGTACCTGGAATAGGGAGGAAAGTCCCACAAATCTTCGTAGAAAAGTCAGGATCCTCCGACCAGACCAGCGTGTTATGTATCTGGTCCTGGGAAACACCCCGACGGCTTTTGTATATGTTAAATTCGCGACAAAAACTGTGCTTTGCAGTATTTTGTGACGACAGGTCATTAGTTCGTATGAGATGCCGCTACAATCCCACAGAGTGTTTATTTTAAAATCTTCCGTGAATTGATCTTTATTCACCTTAGGAATTTGATCAAATCATTATTTATCAAATCCCTGCGACATACCCGTAAATATGTCTGTAAACATTTCTATGAGCTTGAATTCATAACGAAATAAATTATTTTTTGTTATCTTTAATTTTGTTTTCTGTTTGCAGCCGTCTCCATACTATGTCATGTACTACTTGTACTCTTTCACCTTCCTAGTCATTCGAGCCACGATGTTATTACTATAAGCTTCCAACGTGCACTGCGCTGCTCTTGGACCCGTTTACTCCGTATATGATGTACCTTCTTCAGTTTATGATATTGAGGTATAACTTATATTGAGGTTTCTGCATTAACACCAATCTTTTTCAATTCATCATTGAGATAGACTAATACAATTTGAAATTATTTATGGTTCCGCCTAAAAGTTTCGATACTCCTTATGTTCATCGGTTTTAGTTGCAACTACGTCATACCGTCGCTTTCAGTGGAAAGTTATTTTACGTAACCAGAAATACGATCGTAAAATTAAGTGATTCAAAACATACAAATTTCCCAACACATTCCGTTGGGTTTTCTCAAACAGCTCCAAAAAATCTCGAGAAATCTTTAGTCTAACGTGAAAGCAGCCGATGCACCCACCACGCAGACACCGTTGAAAAGTGAAGTTGTGTTTTAATTATGTGGTGCGTTCGTTCAGTTGATATGCCAGCTTCGTCAGTTATCTCTTTTAGAGCCAATTTCCGGTCAGATAAAACCACATGACAAATTTTCTCAATGTTTTCGTCAGTGGTAGTTTGCGACGTGTTAAAGATGACCCACGTTTGACACGTTCTCGACCACGTTTGAAATTTACCACCTACTTTTTACTAAAGTGAAGATCCCCTAAAGTTACTAAAATTTTTCATAAATCTGTTTTCGTGTTAAACCTTTTGTATCATGTGTGTCACTTTCAAGTACTTAATTACTGCACGATATTAAATATTCTATTCTTTTTATTAACTCTTCTTGTTCGACGTTATAGCGTGAGAAACTGTAACGAATGCAATTTTTTTTTTTTTTATTCTTTATAGGCTCGCGTTTGACCACTATCTCGCCTGATGTTAAGCGATGATATGGTCGAAGGTTGAGCACGCTTGCCTAGAAGTAACCTATTCACTCTTGACTTGAAGACCCCTAGGTTGTAGCTATCAGGAAACAAGGACGCCGGCAGGGAGTTCCACTCCTTAGCTGTACGCACAAAAATAAATACTATTATTCAAGAATAATGTAACTTTTAATATATTAGGCTACAATCTTTTTGCTATTTTTTCAGATGGTGAGCACGATAGTAACATGCGAAATATTGTTGCTGCAGTTTGCCATACAAATAACACCGGATCCTTATTTCAACAATACAACCATATCAACAATTGTTGAAAATGCTACAGATATACTGACATAAGTAATCATAATAAATAAGGTGTTCACTTTTATTTTTGTTTCCATTACTACGCCTACCCCACGCTATGTATGAACTAAATACTGTTGAAGTTTGTAAACAAACGCCTAGTTAAAGTTCATCTAATCATCAAAATCTTAATCTTTAAGTTTGTATATCAATTGATGTAGGAATTTCTACGATTTTATTTCAGGATTGTAACGATACAAAAAGTTCCTGAAACTATTTTCATAGGAAATAAATCACACAACATACATTCATCATCATAAGTTCAGCTATTCAGTGCGTTTTTTCTGTTCTGTGATTCAGGATTACAAATTACTAGTTACAGTCATGGTTTTAAATTACGGTCGCACCTCAATGTTCATAATCACCTGCACACGATTGGCTTCGGCGTACCTGTTCAAAAGTAGTCCTAAAATTCTTCAATGTTATCGAAGTAGTCGTAGCTGAGTAGTGAGGCTGTGCTACTTTAAATCGGGTGACATTCTTTCGAATCTCCGCAGCCCAACTACTTTCTGTTTTTTTGTTTGCATTCTACTCTCGATGTAAGTAAGAAACAATGCATAAAGGTTGCGCGAAAATGATGCAACCTTTAACTAGGAATGGAATAAAAATAAAAGTATTTTTTAGTATAATTTTTATTATTTATACCACTGGTTTAAATAGTAGGATATATTGATTTTTACTTATAATATAGCCTGTCGTGATAGTTATAATATTTTTTTTTACAATAAATTTATTTTTAATATATTAGGTCATTACATATGAAATTGGCGTTTTGTAAGGGAGGAACATAAAGTCGTTTTTTTTTAATTAATTTATTTATTTCATCAAAGTATGTACCATTGCTATCTATGCACTTTTGCCATCTCATAGGTAGTTCGTTGATCCCTTTACCAAACAAACCATTCGGACGGGAATCAATAAAATCTTTGAAGGCGCTTTGGACTGCCCCATCGGAGTGGTTTATTTTTTCAGCCTTGGGTGGTGTATGTATGACCCGCGAAGAGTCCGTTGTATTCTAGAAGATATAGATAGTCTAAAGAATGTTTAGATTGACAGCCGTGAGCAATATCAATATTAATGTCTCCCATGAGGACAATATTCCTGTAGGAATTGAGTTCATTAAGGATACTGTCCAGCGATTCTATAAATATTGAAGTATGATTAAAAGGCGTACGGTCTGTAAATAGCAACAATTGCTTCGTACGTACCTACAGTAATAATTAGACAATTAGCTTCAGAAATAATTGGCTCTCTATCTTTTATATTAGATAAACTCGTTTTAGCATATACGATCACACCGTCATTTTGGTTGTAATTATTTAAAGTTTTGTAAGAGTTGTATTCCATCAATAGTGGGCATGATGGGATTACACGAATGCCAGCATTCGGATAATATCATTACATCACTAGGTATGTTAATTCGTTCCAGTAAAGTTAAAAACCTAGAGAAATAGGCATGAATACTGCGAATGTTTTGTAGTAACACAGTAAGGTTAGTGTTTGGTACGGGTAATAAAGTGGTGCAGGCGTCAGGTGCACAGGTTTGCGCGTCACAGAAGGAGATGCCATCCAAGTTAGTAAGGTAATCATTTATTGGTGCGAATTATATATTCTTATATTTCTCAGGGCATTAACCATGGTTATAAGGCGGGAGTGACCTGATCCACACCCGAAAAAACTTTTCTACAGTTAATGTTTTAACAAAATACTTATTAATAGTATATATATTTGGTAATAATATACGGGCTAATTCAAAGTTATTTTAATAGTACTCTAACAACGGTATGAAGAGATGGTACTAGTATTTATCACCACGCTTGCTCAATACAGGTTGGTGATTTCAGATTTCCATTAAGGTTTCGTTAACCGTTGTCAGCGATGTCAAAAAAAACCTAAATAATACATCATCGTCATCATCATATCAGCTAAAAGACGCCTATTGCTGAACATAGGCCTCCTCCAAGCGTCGCCACGTTGACCGGTCACGTGCGTATCACATCCAGCGGATCCCCGCAAACTTCACCAGGTCTTCGGTCGAACTGCGACGGCCTTCGGCCTTCCGACGCAAAGTCTTCCGGTTCCCAGTCGCCACTCCAGAACTTTTCTGCCGCATTGACAATTCGTTCTGCGAGAAATATGCTCTGCCCACTGCCACTTAAGTTTGGCAATTCTTCGGGGAATGTCAGTTACCCTGGTTCTATTGCAGATATCTACATTTTTGATTCGATCACGCAAGGATACTCCGAACATAGCCCTATTTATTGCCTTTTGGGTGATTGTTAGCTTTCTGATGAGGCCCATTGTGAGCGACCACGTCTCTGAGCCATAGGTCATCACTGGCAACAAAAACTGGTTATAGATTTTTATCTTGCGACACTGGTAAGTTGTAAAGTTGAATTGTTATGTTATGAAGTTGCATTTATTATGAACTAGCTGTGCCCGCGGCTTCGCTCCCGTTAACTGCTTATCCTACCCTACTTACCTAGACCTACCTACCTTACTTATCTTTCTACCTACCTAAATTGAGCGTTCACTGCACAGAATACTATTGGAGAAAAATATCTACTTCATACAAAAAACCGCCCAAGTGCGAGTCGGACCCGCGCGGGTTCCGAACCAGTATCGCAAAGAAACGTCAAAAATATCATGTTTGTTGTATGGGAGCCCCACTTAAATATTTATTTTATTCTGTTTTTAGTATTTGTTGTTATAGCGGCAACAGAAATACATCATCTGTGAAAATTTAATCTGTCTTGCTATCACAGTTCATGAGATACAGCCTGGTGACAGAAGGACAGACAGACGGACAGACAGACAGACAGACGGATCGTGGAGTCTGAGTAATAGGGTCCCATTTTTACCCTTTGGGTACGGAACCCTAAAAAGAAACTATTTCTCAAAAAAATACTAATGACTTCCAAATAAAAACACTACAAAGTGAAAATTAACTTTCTTTTAGTAGTTAAGCCTTTGGTAGGTACCAATTTTTTTCGTTACGGACACCGACTTCTAAAAAGAAAGTAAGTTTTCACTTTGTAATGTTTTTATTTGGAATACGGTAGTATTTTTTTGGAAAATGTATTTTAGTTTTTACTTTTTTGTTCTACGTAATAGGCAAGTTCTTAAGGTACCTATAATGCCAGAATAGATTACCCGAATATCATGAAACTTGACTATATCCGTTGAAATGAGGGTGTACCAAGGTGAACTGTACACATCTGCGTACCCCTTTACAGCATACTGGCGAGATGTTACGTCATGAAATGGTATTGTACGGTGGTTCAATACCACCAAGCGGCGTAAATGGTGTTGGATTGATCACACGCTCCGGAGGCATTCCGATCACATTCCTAAACAGGCCTTGGATTGGAATCCTCAAGGAAAAAGGAAGCGAGGCCATCCCCGTCAAACCTGGCGACGCACCGTAATAGCTGAAGCGACGAGTATCGGCATGGCGTGGAGCGAGATGAAGCGCGAAGCTCAAGACCGGTCTCGATGGAGTATTACTGTGGAAGCCCTCTGCCCCAGCTAGGAGCCATAGGATCTTACGTATAAGTAAGTATATCCATTCATCTAAAAGTTATGTATGGCCTAACAAGGGACCAAACAGGTATAAACAATAAATAGACATGCGATTGCAGCAATCCCGAGAGATTTGCCGTCTTTTATTGAAGATTTCTATTGTATATCTCCGAAGTTCTACACCAGATCTTCATCAAATTACAATCGGACCAATAGAAAAATCAAAATCAGTCCACAATTGACGGAGATATCGGTGAACATAATGCACAATGCCATCTATCGTATAGGAGTTCAAGAGGCCGAGTATCTGAATTGCGTATGTTGCGATATTATACTTCTTGAACACTTTATATTGATCTAACTTTTGATAGAAAGAACCGATTGCGATAAAAGAAAACAAAAAAAAAACAAAATAAAACAAAACTATGTAATACTTCAAGTTACTCAAATTTTTTATGTATAGGTAATATCTACATTGGTTTCGTACATTTTACGTGATGCGTGCACAAATAAACAGACAAATTGATAAACAGATAAATAGACAAACAGACGAAAATTCCAAAAATGCTAGAAATGGGTTCTGTTGGTTCTCCTTTAACACCCTGGCTATTTTTTTTGGAAATATTTTCGATGTACACAACGACCTTTCTACAGATTTATTGTATGTATTGATTTCAAAAGTTACATTGGATATATATAGATTTCGCCAAACTTCTTGGTCGCCCTGAAAGCTATCCGATGCTCAAGGCGCGTTGCGGTGCTGTTTTTTTATGAGATTCACTACTGCGCAGCCATTGTAGCCAACTTCAGGATAGCCAAAAAATTAGCGAGAACTGTCATGCCCGTATTTGAACTTACGACCTCGAGAACGACAGGCTCCATCTCCAGGACTTCAATTCTGGTTCCTATTAGTGAAATATTTTTTGTAATCTGATCAATACTTCCAGAGATAAACTTTTACAAACACACAATTTTACCTTTTCATAAATTTGTTTCCACGATAATTTTAGAGGCTGGCTTTATTCATGAAAACTAAAATAAAAATCAACACCATTTATTTCTTATGATTTATTCTGTCAGTATCAATCTGTATAAATATTTCTATCAATAAAATTGAGGCTACCGTTGTACCATTTAAATAGGGATCAGTTGTTAAGGACTACTGCAGCAATACTATTTCGTATGTTGCTATTATGCTGACCATCTGAAAGAAGAGCAAAAAGGTTATATTGTTATTTTTCTCATAACATAACAATGTGACAGTACCTTGGAAAGAGTAACGCAAAGATGACAACAACTACTCGAGAATCAAACCTTGCGTTTAACAGTGGCGTTTGCGATAACTAGTTTCTTTGGACTTTGGAGGCAATCTCGTCAGATTAGAGTAATCAGAACAATTACCTTGACTATGCGTGTTTTGAATAACTTACTTGTAAGATCGTGTTTCGAGTTACGTAAAATAATTTTCCACTAAAAGCGACGGTGTGATCTAGTTGCATATGAAAGCGATGAACCTAAGGAGAAAAAAAGATTAACGCTGAGCTGGAAACGTAACTAATTTCAAACTGAATTCCAAATTTCTTATGTCTATCTCAACGAAGAGCTTAAAATAAATGATGTAATAATGCTATTACATGGTATGCACCGAAAGAATAAAAAAACTCTCATTACTGTTATACCTCAATATCATATACAGAAGAAGGAATATCATCTATGAAGTCAATAGGTTGAAGAGCAGCGCAGTGCACGTTTGAAGCGAATAGTAATAACATCAGGGCTCGAAGGACTGTGAAGAGGAATGCGTACAAGTAGTACAAGAGGTAGTATGGAGACGTCAATACCCTGAAAACAAATGATTAATTATTACAAAAAATAATTACGTTATTTATGATTTCCAGTTCATGAAAACTGGGTTGACATATTTGGCCAAATGTAAATGTAATTTAACCATTTACATTTGATCCATCTGTTGCAAACTGTCTAATTTTGCAATGGTATCTCGGTTTATTATTACAATTTGAGTTGCAATGTTAAATTAAATAAATAAGACTGTTTTTGAATACTAAGACTTTATAGTATACTAGCTTTTTTCCGCGGCTTTGCTCCCAGGGTCAATCCCGCTGTATCCGTAATTCGAAATCCGGATCCGGAATTATGTAGCTTTAAATAGTTGAAAGAATTTTATTAACAGTACAGTAGTTTCAGTTCGTCAGCTTTTGTGTTGGGTCCTTAAGAAGAAAGGTGTGCCTGCGAAGTATGTACAGTTGGTCCGAGCGATGTACAGTCGAAGCAGTACTCAAGTCCAATCTACAGTAGGCAGTACTCCAGCTTCAATGTGGCACTCGGTTTGCACCAAGAGTCCGCCCTCAGTCCTCCTCCTGATGATAATGGACGCTCTGACGTCAGACATACAGGAAGTGGCACTTTGGTCTATGCTGTTTGCCGATGACATTGTACTGGAGGCCGAGAGTGGCCTAGAGGTGTGGTGGCACAGACGGAATAGTGTTGACTTGACATTGAGCAGGACTAAACCAGAATACTTGTTATGCGATTTTGGCGGTCTCTCCAGTTCCGTGACTATAGCTCTTGCTGGAACAACCATACTGATGTGCGCCGACTTCCGGTACCAAGGGTCGCTTTTTCAAAAGGATGGCGAGGTAGACCGAGACGTAATGCACCGGTTCAACTCTGATTGGATGAAATGGCGACAGGTCACTGGATCAAGTTTCGATCCACGGATGCCCCTCAAGTTAAAGAAGAAAATTTACAAGTCCGTGATTAGACCTGTCGTACTGTATGGATCTGAATGTTGAGCTGCGAAAAAGATGGATGAAAAGAGATTGCATGTATCAGAGATGAGAATGCAGAGATGGATGTTCGGAGTGGCGACGATGGATAAAGTGAGAAATGAGTATATTAGAGGAAGTTTGAAAATGGTGCCAGTGACAGAAAAGTTAAAAGGATTGCCCTGGTATGGTTATGTGATGAGGAGGGATGAAATGCATGTTACTAAAAGAGTTATGAATGTAAACGTGGATGGATGGATAGGGAGGGGACGCCCAAGAAAAGATGGTTGGACTGTGTGAGGAGTGATATGAAAGAAAAGGGAGTCAGTGATGGCGTCATGGAAGGAAGGTATGGAGGAAGAAAACGTGTTGCGACGACCCCAAACAACATAGGACAAGGGCAGGAAGATCATGATGATGGTCCAGTATTTTTGGCGCTTATTCCGTACAAACAAAACACTTTATTAATATAAAAGTATAGATATAGAAATATAGATTATGGGTACTTACTGCTTGATTTGTGCTTCGTCACAGAATATAGAACTGACATTAATTTTACTGAAAAAAAGTGAATTGCATTAATTTAAGTTATAATAACATAACAATGTTTTTGAGCAAGATCAAAGTATTCAAGCGTTAATCATTTAAGTGGGCTCATAAAAACATATGGCATCATCATGATCATTACCATCAGCCTTTTTTAATGTTCTCTCCGTGAGAGGGAATGGACCGTAATCCACCACGCGGGCGCAATGCGGATTGATGGATGTCACATGTATTCGAGATCTTGTTTCTATGACATGCCGGTTTCCTCACAATGTTTCCCTTAACCGTTTTGAGAGCAGTGTTGTATATTATAATATAATAAAAACATAAGTATGGCTTACTGCAAACAGTTGAAAAATAGCACACAGACGTAGACGAGATTGGTGAAGCACGCCAGCAGAATGAAGGAACTAATCTGAACATCTATCTCATTAACTAGCTTCACCAAGTTTGAATAGTGCACACGTAGAACTGACCATGGAAGTCCAAACTGTAAATGGAATATATAGAATGACTGGTAATTGATTGCATTCCTTGGAAATAGGTGTTATAGACTCTTGAACCCCCAGTATTTTGCTGGTATCTGGTATTACACATTTTTCGAGGCCTTCACTCCAGAGATTTCAGTATCAAGAGTGGAGGCAATGTTTCACATTTAGCAGTTTTGTTTGCGAGGTAGAAATTAACCAGAAAACTCAAAAAGTTTGATAATTCAAAAACAACCTAACTGAATGAAACCTCATTATAAATTATCGTGACCAAGTATATGCATAGTAAAACAAAAACAATCAATTTCTAGAAACGTATCCAATTAGCAGTCACCCTGTATAAATGTGTTGATAAAAAAGACTAAAGTTCTTTTGAAACTATATCTCTATATGCTGTGTATATTACAGGTTATTATTATAGAAAGTAATGTAAGATCATAAAACACGTATTTATTACCAGCATTCGGGCTAGTACGCTATTCAAGTATCAGTCAAAGGCCATCCACCATGCATTCATGAAAGCACCTGGTATAATCGTCACCTTTTCACGATTCTGTGGCACATCATTCCATGAGCTATTAGAACAAGGTCGTTTCCATAGTGCATAAGCACAGCTGTACGTTCATCATCAGCCTTTTTAGTGTTGCCACTACTGTCACACAGGCCTCCTCTCTGTGAGAGGGAATGGGCCGTAATCCATCACGCGGGCCCAATGCGGGTTGGTGGATGAGGCACATGTCTTAGTTTTTTTGGTTCTACGACATGCTGGTTATCTCATAATGTTTTCTTTTACCGTTTTGAGAGCAGTGGTGATGAAATTATAAAGTAAAGCGCCTGCCTGGGTTTGAACCTACGACCTAAAACTTATGTGTTGCGGCCGATACCACTAGGGCACCACTGCACTCACAGCTGTTTTGTGAATTATTGCATAGTTCTGTCCCCTACGCACAAGGGATATAAGAGTTGCTTGCTCTAAGAGTTTATGGTAGGGACACTGTTCTCAAGGAAGGCATCAAGTTCGGTCTGCCATCTCCTTCGTGTTTGTCGCAAAGATATGTCCTGCGCAGACCCATTTATAATAGGCCGTGTTTCCCACTCACCTCCTTCTTAGCGTTGACTGCGATAATTTTGTTTAGGTTCCGGAAGTATGCTGTAATGTAAATGCTAAAACAGGTGATCATCACATCGTTAAAACTCCAAAGAAAGGTTGATTGGATCCATATGACCTGAAAAACAAAAACAATAAATGCAGAAGGTACTAAATACTAAAGAATTATTCACAAGAAAAGATTTTGCATTGCCTTCAATCATCATCACTATCCTCCTCCCCTTAATTCATTTGGCCATGGCACTGAGTTCTATCTTTCACACAACCCTTTCATAGTTTTTTTTGTTGTTCTCTTCCCTTAACATCACCATCATCATTTCAGAAAAAAATACATCCACTGCTGGACATAGGCCGCCCCAGGCGTCGCCATATTGACCAATCCTGGGTGTTTCGCATTCAACGCATTCCTGCAACCTTAAAAAGACCTGGTCCGTCGCACCTGGACCCATAAAGGGGACTGGAAGGGGCGTTGTCCGCCCCCCGCCGACGCCCGGCGCGTCTTCTGCGGATCGGGTGAGCGGACAAAATCTCCATCTCCCTCTCCGCAGCCTCCTTCTGCGAGACGACTGTTTCACAGAAGGATACCACCGCGTCCCAGAACCCCTCGCTGCCGACCATAGACTCGACTAGAGCCGGCAGCATGAGGTCACAGCCTACTTCTGAGATGAGAACACGGCGTGGCTCCTCCCAATCGGCAAACTCTGCCAGCGTATGCCACACCGTATCCTCCCGGCAGTCAGTGGTGACACCGGCCGTCCGGCTCCATGTTTATGCGACACTGGTACTTCCCGGAGCAGCGGGCGGGGATTCGGCCAGTACGCAATCCGCCTCGTAGGAGATCGTGTGATACCCCTGATGACTCTGACGGCCATCGCTCTCTGCGGTTTCCGCAAAACATCGATGCTGCCGGCTTTCAGGTCAGTCGCCCAGATCGGGGTCCCATACAGGGCCATCGATCGCACGATCTCCACATAGAGCCGCCTACAGGCGGTGCTCGGGCCCCACAGATTGGGAAGCAGCGTTGACAGCGCCCCAGCCGCGCCAAACAACTTGGGCGCCAGCCGCTGGAAGTGGGGGCCGAAATTCCACCGGCTGTCGAGCACCAGTAATAGGTACTTCATGGTGGACTCGACAGCGATTCGAGCCCCCCCGACGACGATGTGGGCATCGGGCGTTGGCGCCCGGTCTCCACTGGAGACCGGGCTCATCACCTGTGAGACCGCAGCCGTCGCCAGCAACGCTGCCTCCCTATACGAACTCTCCCGTGCGGTGACCAGCGTATCGTACGCGTAACATGTCAGGTCTAAGCCCGGTTGGAGTTCGCCTCTCAGAACCCAGTCGTACCCGATGTTCCACAGGGGCGAGCCCAAGACCGAGCCCTGTGGAACACCGCACCGCACGACATAGAGTGCTGGTTTTCGACGCCATCACGTCCCGGCCGGCTTGTTTAGGAGGCTGGAAATAGTCAAACATGCGCGTGAAATGACTCGTGATGACTCCTAAAAACCTGTGTTTTTGTAGACATGGCTAAGAAGTGAGGTGGACGCAAAGTTCTTTAGCCAAGCATTGTCGCACTTCTTGAATAAAAGTACACCACACCCCGCACCATGTCTATGGCGTTTTGTCCTCGAGTATGACGGTATCAAACAGCTTTTGAAGGGAATTAAGGACCGGTTTCACATCCTTCTTCAGGACATCGGCTGTGATTCCGTCATCACCGGTGCCTTGTTGTTTTAAGCTGTTTCAGAGTCTTCCTAATCCCGTACAGGTTGACGTCCAGGATGTCTTCGGTATAGTGTCGGGTGAAACTAGCTCTTGGGTGGTTTGTTAGATTCGCAACAGGTTTGCTGATAGATGTGTTCAATTGCCCATAGAATGTCTCGGTCTCCCTCAGAAATAAATAAATAAATATGGCACTGAGAAAAAAAAAAGAAAAATAAGCTCCAGTTTGGCGGATACGATCCTGCTATCGTCGGTCTTTAGTTTCGTGAGTAGCCAGATCCCTCGAAACCACCTTGGAGCCTTTATTTCGCTCAATCGCGTATTTATTACGCTCGGTATTAAAGCGGTGTAAGTCTCTTTTCAAGGATTTAGAGATCCGTCTATTGAACTGCCGCTATTTGCACGTCTCATCTGAATACTGCAGAACCATATCACGCCTCTCTTTCTTATGCTTTAGAGTAGGATCAAAGAGCTTTTTGTTTCTATCTGTACGACGGGTCTTGAAGAACTTACACTTACACTTAACCGTATAGTCATTTTCCACGAACCCTGTTATCGTCCATGTTGTTGTTTTTTTGTTGTTATTTATTTTATTTATTTATTCATACAAAATTTGTTTACACTATTACATTCATACATTCTGCCAAACTGTAAAACAGTTTGTCGGCAGTTTCTCTCGTGTCACAATATATTACAAATTATAAACTTAAACATCAACTTAAATATTTATGCTAAGTAGGTAAACTAAATTAAACAATTGATAAAAAATCCACCGGGTCAGACAATACCGCATTCCACACCCATGATCGATTTCCATTGTCCATGGTTGCAAAATGCTAGTCTTGTTACTTAGACACTCGACGGGATTCTGAAGTTAAAGCTTAAAGCTCTGGGGGATTTGGAACTGGATCTGTGCTGGACGGAGCGGGACTTCATCAGTCGAGACCTTTCAAGCTTAATGTTAATGTTCAGTGTGCCTCTTACCATGCGGTGATCGTGCCCAGGTTTCACAGAGACATCATTGAACATTTGCTTTTTGGTTGACATGAAGAAGTCGATCACATTTTTGTTACATCATCGGGGCTATGCTACGTCCACTTCCTGTGTTCACGCTTTCTGAAGATGCAGTTCATTGTAAAGACGCCCTGTTTCTCCATAAAACTGGATAGTAGCTAACTCCGGTGTTTCCGATATCCAACTTCAAATTGCTCCACATGCAATTAATCATCGACTCATTTGCCCAGTTTCGCTTTGAAGTCCCTCATGACAACGGTAAAGTGAGTTTTGAAACCATGCATGACTCTAGAAATATAAACATATACCTCGGCGAACCCCGACGCCGAGGTGGAGGTCTTGACCTCGTCGGGGCTTATTGTACGATCTTCAGAGAATATCTCGATGATATTCTGAGAATAATGTACGCCACCCTGGTCAACACACTCTCTATCTTCATCACATTATTCACAAGGGACTTGTGGACGATAAACCGGACACCATCCTGGGACTACCGGTCATTCTCTCGGAAATAGAGAGAATGACCGGTAGTCCCAGTCCCCTCCTCCTCTCTTCAGACTTCAGATAACCTTATAATACTCCATTGTAACCTGCTCAAATCCTCTTCGAGTTCGATGATGTTCTTATTGGTCTTCGCATGTTGTACGTTGCCAGATCCAGTCATCAGCGTTTGTTGGGTCTCGTCCGGAGATTCTTAGTACCCCTTGCCATTCCGTTACCTCAACCGCTACCGTAGTCGAGAGTAGTCAGGCTGTAGGGCACAAGGGGCCATTTTTAATTCGTGCTTTTTATAGGAGCGGTTTTGCTATAATCGCTACGCTTGGCAGGCGGGTTGACGATCGCAGTATGGTTGTTACAAATGCACAGAGAATGTTGCCTCTTACGAAACCCACGGGAATACATGGTATGATGAAATTCTTAACGTCCGACACCATACGGAATCATTATAATTATAACCATTCTTATTTATTCTATAATCACTTTTTACGATAGTATCCTCTTAGGCGAACTTTTTAGTATGATGGCAATAAAAAATGAGAATATATAGCAATAGTGTTGTGGATTTGAAAAGTAAGGTAATATTAAAGTAATTATAGATACTATTTATATAATAGTTGATAATAATAATGATCAAAACGAATTGAAAGAACACCTGTATAAGAAAAGCGCTAAAAGCGCTATAAGGAATGTAATCGAAGACATGTGGCATCGTCTGCATGGAAAAGTTTTCCAAAAAATTGGCGGTGGACCCGGCTTCTCGCGGGCATGTCATCACTACCTTGATATGGAAAATCTTGCAAAAGATGTGTTCAACTGTAATGTAAATAAAATAAATTTTAAAATGATTAGGGCAACAATGCTTGAGGAAAAGGATGATATCTGTTTCGCAAATACAATAGGAAAAAAGCATATATTAAGCTCGGATTTAACACAACAACAATCAAAGGTAGCAAAATAGAAAAACACAACAAAACGACTAGTAATGACTTTTAGAAAAATTATGTACAACTTTATTAAATAGGTATTATATATATTTAAGAATATCAATTGGAAAATTACATAAAAAAAGATATACCCGAAGCCAGTGCCATGACCATGTAAGCAATTACGGTGGTTTGCACAATCGTTTTGTTCTCCAATTTCAATTCAGTCAAACTTTGTTCGATTTCAGTTGTCCTCGCCATAAATTGCTGCCATTGTTGCGACAATTTTAGCAGTAAAATCATCGAAATAAGACTGTTTAAATAAAACGTCATCGTTCCTGGAAAAATTGGATTGTTATGTGTGTGTATCAACAAGTTTGGAAGATCGAGCTACACATTTTGATGTATTTGGCGACTGGAGGTTTTCTGAGTTTGTTAAGTTGCATATATTAACATTTGGTTACGGAAGTAGCATTGGAGGATATACGTTTTGCCAATATTTTATAAAAATGGTTCTATTTAGGGATCCTTTTTTATGGTACCGAAGTCAACAAGGAACCCTTATAGTTTCGCTCTGTCCGTTTGTCCGTCCGCAGCTTAGCTCAGAGAATCTAAGTACTAGAAAGCTATAATTTGGCACGGATATACATATTAATAATTCCGACAAAATGGGCAAAATCAAAATATGAAAAAAAAAATTTTTTTGGGGTTGCTGTAGGCGTAAAGTGGGATGTTTTTATTCCTCGTCTATCACATGGTCTGGGCTATCGTTGAATACGCCATTCAAAAATATTATTGATTTCTTAAAGCCAGTTTTCGATTCAGAGCTCCGTTTGCGTAAAATTAAGATTTAAATTGCAAAATTTTGTTAGAATCTGTGTCACCTCCCCCCCTGGCAGCGAAATGGTTGCTCTTGGCTATGTGAAAAAGATCACGGCAGTGGTAAATATACCGAAATTAAAAGGATATATCTATCACAGATAAGTAGGCTTTGCAAGTTTACGAGTATTAGTCGACCAACTTATAAAATGTTGTCTGTAAGAGATTGCCCTGTGCGATAAGACCGCCCATTGTACACTTGTTTTTGTAAATGTTTGTCCTGTATGTTTTTTGTGGTGTACAATAAAGTATATAATAAATAAACGTAATTGCAACAGTAAAAATTTTGTACAAATGCCACTGAAGTTATTACTCAAATAAAGTTGTTAGCTGAGTAAAATAGATAATTAATATATGCTCATGAACCATGTAAAAATATACAAAAATAAAATCATAACGTCCTTAATAATAATGATTTCTAAATTAATAATGTTTATGCTCGAATCACGCATTGGAGTGGCCGGAGTCGTTGGTAGTACCGGTCCGTAGTCCACACGGCGTTTGCGCGTGGGTGAGTCTATTTTGTGTTAGTGCAGAAGTATTTCAACGTTTTGTAGTCTAAGGGCAAATTAGATTCGAATGCCAAGCAAATTACTTATTTTCTTTTGTCGATATCCATCAATAAAGTCTATATATGACCCGACTACATCACTAATTGAGTAGCGTAAAAATTTCCAGAACGAAATAGTGAATACCGCAGATTAGAGGTGAATACATACGAAATTTTTCAAATTCCGAATGATAAATAAACAAGGAGCGTGCGCACAAGGATCCAGGATCCCCATAGCTCTTACGCGCGCTAGTATCAGCTCCTTTCGCAATTCGCTCCCGCGGTGGTACTCAAATAGATAATATTTTTCTAACTTCAGTTGCGATGACGAGATTATAACTCTTCATATACAATTTCTTCAGTTACCAGTTAGTCCTTCTTTAGTTTAAGTCAAGAGTGTATAGGTTGCTTCTAGGCAAGCGTGCTTCATCGTAGACCACATCTTCGCTTACCTTCAGGCGAGAGTGGTCAAAGGCGAGCATATAGATTAAAAGAAAATATCATCCTATTGGGCCCGTTTTTAGACGTTGTGTGCCACTAAAATCTATATTCATGTAACATCAACAAAACCCTTTTCTTAGTCCGCATTATTATGCAACTTTGGAACCCTATTAATGCGCGTGGCCCGACACGCACTTCGCCGGTATTTTTAGTCCTTATATACAGTATAATTTTTCGGCAGATCGAGGTTGCATTTTGACCTTCGTTACTAAAAATAATTGAATTACCAAAAATATGCGCCTGATAAAGATAATATTTGGTGATCAATAAAAAGTTTCAGAAACTAAAGCTTAATTTCAATAATGATTATCATACAAGTGAAAAGTATGGCTAAAAATACTTACTTTTTTCAACCAAATCGACGTCAGCTTGAATGAAATTCCAAATAGTGAAAGAACACATCACAACTTGTCCTATGAATGTGGGAATATAGTAGCAACAGTAGTAACATTTTATTTTAAACCTAAAAATAAAAGGGTATTAACACAGAATGAGAGATGAGGAGAATGTGGATGTGAGTCCAACTCCTTTGTTTGATAAAGACGACAAATAAATTCAATCTGCCTAGCCAACTATATTGCGGTCGGCTTCCAGTCTGCAGTACCAGCTATTTTCGTGGTGCGACTGCCTAAATTTTCACTAAAACCCATAAACGGACAACACGATACCCATTAGCAAGACCTGTGCCAGAATTCCTGGCTCCTGGCTAGTCGTAATGACTATCGAATGGAGGACCAACAACTTAGCGTGCTTTCCGAGGCTCTAAGGAAATTTGATATCTAAAGATGATCATCATTCCACGCACTGGCCTTGGCAAGCGTTGATAACTGTGATCGACTCGTGAGTAGTACGTTCTCGAGGGATAGTTTTCAACATCCACGAAGGCGATGCCGCTAGTAAAAGCTAGTTTAGAAAACGAGCAACGTATCTCTATAATGTAGACTTGCATCAACTTAAAACTTCAGCTACCTCGTCCCATCAGCACGTGTTTGCCCAAGACCTTGCACTGGAAAGAATCCTATCCATCTGGCCAAACGCAGAGGATGGCGCAAGCATGCCTGCAGTCCGCAGGGCTGGTCAGTTCTATTCACCATAAGTTGGTGAACTTTCGTCTCACCCCTGAAAGAAATAAGGACTTAATTCTTTTGTAACCATTCAACTAAAGGGTAAAAGCTTCAATTCATACCAGCGGCGACGGACTTGTTCATTCCATGCTTGATGAAATTCTTCTGTTGAAATTGATGACCGGAGTTGGTCCATGTCTTTGTGGAGCTCTACTCACGTACAGTTAAAGAATAAACTGGTGTAGCACCTTTAGGGCAATTTTTACTTCCTCCGTGCAGGAGATTTATTTTCTTTCGATTATGTACTGCACTATTTTTAAATGATAAAAATATTCGAACGTCTGTTCTATTTAGGGTCTGTCATCATAAATAGTCTACAAGACCTGATTGAAGTCTAATTTGGTTGTTACAAATGAATAACTCAATGTCAAAGAGCGATGTTAATCTAGTGTTCGTTGTTATTCAGATAAAAATCAGTGGGTTTATGTTTTATTTTAAATAAATAAGTTTGAAGGCACATAAATACTTTAATGATCTCAGGTGTCTAGACAACCGAAATCATTAAAGTATTTAAATTGCTTAGCATTGCTTGGAAAATAAATACTGCCGTCATAATTTACGTCCTCATAAGTTAATTATGATGAAAAAATAATTAACTGAAAAGGGAAAACACTAGGTAACATTAAATTATATGAGGGCAGGCAGCGACAAAGAAAAAATATAGAAAAACCCACCAAAACTTCGTTTGTAACCTCTGGCAGCATCTTATAATATTCAATAAATTATACCCAGCACTTGTTTTTCTCTTTTCATTTAATTCATTTTTAGCAGTCAGTTTTTTTGTTTTTCTTTTCCCGTTATTAGTAAAATTATGGTTTTCCATCTCAACATAATAGGAATCTTTACTAATATTATAAAGAGATAAAGTTTGTGAGTTTGTGACGTTGTAAGGGGTAATCTCTGGATCTACTAAACCGATTTTGAAAATTCTTTCAACAGTAGAAGTACCGAAAGTACCGAAGAACAGTAGAAATTGTTTCAACATTATTCCTGAATGTCATAGGCCTGCCACGCCCGCGCCAGTTCGAGGATTCTGTCAACATCTACGAGCAGTTCGTGCACCTATTAGTGCCACAGCCACCAGCGAGGACCAGTGTAGCCAGAAGCAACAGTCTCGCCTATCAGTTAAGTGGCTTTCCTATGGTTTACCCTAGTACCTCAACCTATTTTCCTATCAACAGGGACGCTGTTTAGTACATTCCACTTGTGTATTTCATTAGTTAAACGAAGTATCTAGCTATTTTTAAAGCTTATTTCAAGTAAATAACCAGTTAATATCCTAAAATAGTAATATAAAAAAAGTCATTGTTCAGCGCCAAAATAATGTCTAGTAGTGGACATTGGAAGTTTTAATGAAAACCTCAGATTCTTCATAAAACAGTTTTAATCTTCGGATTTTGGAAATAGCTCTCGACACAGCCGTGTACAAATTTATAATGGTAAAATATCAAAAACGTGCGGGTGTAAGTAAAATTACAAGTCTAGATATAGCTCCACTTGAATGTGCAACTTGGTGCTATTACAAAACCACCGTAGGTATGGCGCAGACATATTCCCCCCCCCCGTTGAAAGACTCCTTTCAACGTCTTCAGTCGTCATCCGGCGAAGAGCCAGGCAAGAGGCAAAGCCGAGTGAGAGGCCTCCTGAAGCAGCCTCTGGTAGTTTCCACGTCTGCGACTCGTGTGGTGCCGTCGGTCCCAGGGAAATGATGAGTTGTGCCTACGCTTGCACTCACGACAGGGACCCAACTTGCAATCACGTGCATGATGCCCAGTTCGTAAACAATTGGAGCATAAGTGCAACTTAAATGCTTCATCTCGTCGTTCCTTAACACTCTTCGCTAAAAAAGTAGGGCAGTCGTATATCCAGTGGTCACCTTTACAGACAACGCACTGCTTAGTGACAGAGCCGGTGTTCTGAACTGTAGATGATAAGGATTTAGTACTACGAGAATTATTATTATTATTTTGGCGTGATTGCGTTGTCTTGGGTATGTCAGAGTTGTTTTGATACATAGTTTGTAATACATCAGTGCGATCAGTTAGGAACTTATTGAAATCCTTTAGAGTTGAGAGATCGGACAAACTATTACGATGTTTTTCCCACTTCATGGCAGTACGACTATCTAATTTTGGTATAAGAATTTTTATAATTATCATGTCAAGCAGTTCATCTTGTTTAGCTAAGCTTGACAATGCTCGCAGGTTTTTAGTTACGTGGTCAACTAGAAATCTCAGTGATTTGTCTGATTCACGTTTGAGGAGATATGTACTCTTTTCACACAAGTGGAAGCTGTGCTTAATAGTCGACCTTTACGTCCACTCTCCCCTTCCCCTAACGATTACCATTTCCTAACTCCCGGTCACTTTCTGATAGGGCGTGCCCTAAATGCATTGACTGGTCCATCGCTCGACCACGAGAACCAGAATAACCTTAAGGGGCTGAGGACGAGCAGTTGACAATCGACATCTGAGGTTCAAAGCCACGCCCACTGTCATCGATAGTTTAGGGGAAACTTAAATTGGAGCGAAAAGTATTTGAAAATTAAATACACAAGGCCGACCACAGAGGCCCATATCATGAACGGACTCTTCCGATGGTTTTTGTACTAAAATATAACCGCGCATGTTCTTATTTCAAACTGGCTAGCATCTGACATCAGATCGTTCACTGTTATTTTGCCTATGAATGCAACCTTATTGCTACAAAAATAAAGATCACTAAAAAAGGTAATCTGGCTAGTGTCATACGAGTCTTTGCCGTGCAAATTGAATAAATATTATAATTATGTCAGCTTCTATGCGACTGCCACATATAAGAACACAGTACGTTACATTTTTTTATATTGGTTTAATAGCTAGATCATTTTATTTATATTAATTTAATGAGTTTTACTATACTGAAATGGACTGTGCAATATTAAACTGGAAACTTTAAATTTGAATTGAGATTTGGTGCTTTCAGTAATCAATTTTATCATTATTTACAATAGGAAAGTCACATCAAATTGTAAAGACACCTTAAATTAGCAAATATCCAAAACTTACTAGGTTTGGAATTGTCTTTTTTAGGCATGTTTAAAATATGCAATAGAATGTATGACGCTATTAATAGCATTTGTACAATTAGTAGGTTCATATTCCTTGTTTAGTATTCTCTTGAAATCTTAATTATTTAATTAAGTTACTAATACAAGATGACTTTCCGCTCTCCTGGAATATAATAATTACAAAGCATAAGTGCTTTGTAATTATTATATTCCAGGAGAGCTAGGTTTTGATATACATCAGTCCTCTGTGGTGAGGTCACGTGGTGCCGCTTTTCTGTATATTAGAGTTAAAAACAAATAGACAGGGCGCAAAAAACACGGTCATGTAAACTTTATCTATCTATATAAATAAAAAAAAACCGGCCAAGTGCGAGTTGCACTCGCGCACAAAGGTTCCGTACCACTATCGCAAAAAAACGGAAAAGAACACGTATGTTGTATGGGTGCCCCACTTAAATATTGATTTTGTTCTGTTTTTAGTATTTGTTGTTATAGCGGCAACAGAAATACACCATCTGTAAAAAAATTAATTGCCTTGCTATCACGGTTCATGAGATACAGCCTCGTGACAGACGGACAGGGAGATAGACGGAACCCTAAAAATGCTGTATGTGATTGTAAGCGTCTCACTAGAGAACGGCTGAAACTATTTGTTGCTATTGTTTGTTATATATCAATCAATCAATCAATCATTTATTTGCTATAAGTATTGGTACAGTGTAGATGTTTAAAGATAATATAGAAAGAAAGAAAATGTTTATATGCGCCAGGCACAACGAATGCCATAAAAAACCCGGCTAAGTGCGAGTCGGACTCGCTCACGAAGGGTTCCGTACTTGTTAAATTGTGGTTTACGATTTATGACGTATTTAAAAAAAACTACTTACTTGATCTCGTTCAAACCAATTTTCGGTGGAAGTTTACATGGTAATTAATGTATATCATATATTTTTTTTAGTTTTATCATTATCTTATTTTAAATGTGTCCCCCCCCGGACACATTTTACCACTTTGAAAGTGTCTCTCACGCAAACTATTCCGTTTAGAAAAAAATATATTTGTAACCTTAATATCTTTTTTGAAGGCCTATCCATAGATACACCCCACACGTAGTAGGTAGGATGAAATAAAAAATGAGTTTCAGTTTTTTTCTATTTTTGTTTGAAAATCTTAATGCGGTTCACAGAATACAGCTACTTACCAAGTTTCAACAGCAAAGTTCTTATAGTTTCGGAAAAAAGTGGCTGTGACATACGGATGGACAGACAGACAGACAGACAGACATGCATAAGGGTTCCGTTTTTTGCCTTTTGGCTAGGGAACCCTAAAAAGGAAAACATAAATACTAAAAACAGTGTATGCCTCACAACCACGTATATGTTACTGTAAAATCCGAACGGTTGTTTCAGTTAAAAAAAAAAAAAACTATGATGAAACTTATTATTTATCGGTAAAACAGATTTACTAAGTCTTACCCGTAAAAGTATGAAATCATCATCACCTGCCCTTGTCCCATGCAGTGTTACCAGGTACACGGTAATTACCGTAGATGCACGGTATTTTTGGCTAAAACACGGTATACGGTAATATTTCACTACCGTGTCATTTTCTACGGTATTGTTAATTATGAATTACCTTGACAGTCAATATGTAAATAATTATGAAATATTAATTTTATTAAAAATATATACATAAAACGAAACGAAAATCCAGCTTTATATGCTGGCAACACCAAGTCGCCGCTTCGCTTCACCACTCTACCGCCGGGGATTTCCCCGATTCCCCGATCATCAAAATACGTCTAAATGTAAAAGTATGCCCTTTGCCCTGCCCACTAGTAAAACAATCAGTGTATATGAAAATTGGTTGTATAATAAATTAATGAATGAATCGCTTTCTCGCAACTCGCACCGTACTCTTTTTTTCTTCGATAGTTTTGTTGGTGTTTGATGTTTGGCAAGTGCGCAGTGCATTAATCATTGAAACAATACTTTTAATTTCGTTCGACACAACGTACCTACATAAAAATGGGTAAAAAATAAATAAATAAATCATAAATCTATACACGGTAATTTGGGGCTGAAACACCGTTTCAGTGTTGACAGTTTTAAACTGTCAACACGGTAGTGTATAATTTTGATCTGGTAACACTGGTCCCATGTTACTTGGGGTCGGCGCAACACGTTTTCTTCTTCCATATCGTTCTGTCCCGCACCACGCTATTATTGACTCCCTTTTCTTTAATATCACTCCTCACACAGTCTATCTGTCTTTTCTTTGGATGTCCCCTCCCTCTTCATCCATCCCCAATTAAATTCAGAAGAGTACACCTAAGTCATTCCAGACATTCTTTTCCCGCACCGTCTAGAACCTGCCCTCACGGTACGCGTCCAAATCATCTCGGCACCTATTTCTGGACCGGCCTCTACGGTGCGTTCCATCTTCAAGATTGTGGAGGCTTGCCTAGCGCTCAATTTGCATGCTACTAACGTGAGCCGTAATGGCATTGGCCCATTTGAGCCGAACAGCCTTTTTACCCACGTCTATTATGCCCGTTTGGGAACACAGCGTGTTCCGTATTCGGTCTGTTCTTTTTACATCCAGAATGCTGCGTAAATCTCTGGCAATCCCCAAGTGTAAGTCTTTGAGTTTATTCTCCAGGGCGATCGGCGGATTTTTTGTTAATAAATAAGAATTGTCAGTGCCGATTTGGCAAAATGACAAGATCAATTAATAATTAGCTTAACAATATTAATAGACTAACAAACTATTATTGTAGCCCGTTACTGCAATTGGGATAGTTAATTGCGTGAAATACAGGACTGATCAATGTGGTGATTCTTGGTGAGCTTTATGTCCACATGTGGACGATTTTTGGTTGAAACGACGAAAAATGTCAAATTCGTGAGAAATAGATTATCATTTCTCACGAATTTGAAATTTTTGGTCAGTTCTAGGTGCCGTATGTTAGAAAGAAACAAAGGTTGAAACAAATGGATACGAAGAATTTTATTAGTTCTGTAATTTCGAGACACTGCCAGCTGGTTGGTACGACCATTCCAAGTTCTGTGTCTTTTGCTTCTATTGTTTTCACATGAACGAAGAAGGTTAAAATAGTATTCGACCTCACCTATATTTTAAATATTGTTTAATTCAAATTGAGATAACATTTGTTGTATTTTCAAAGAGGTTCAAATACTTTTTAGTTATGGACTTAGTAAGTAAACTAAACGACGTGAGTCGGTTATAATACAACAAAAATATAGATGCCAGTGACAGCGGTAGTGCCAAAAAATAAAAATAATACAGACTTTGACAATATTACTTGTGATTTCGTTAGTTCCAATTAAAGCCACCAGGCTACATGATCTGGCTGCATTATACCTGATATTTTTTTGACAGATTGAATTGACGAGAAATAAATTGAATATTATTTTTGCTTTTTGCGGAAAAAAGCGACATACGTCCACCTAGCAACGCCGCAAAGCGGTCACTGTCGAATTGCACTGGATGGAAAGAGAAGCACGATGGAATTTGTATAGATTTTTTTACAAAACATATTAATATGAATTACTTAAAAATAATGAATGAAACTTCAATATATAAGACAATGAAGTTTTGCGTCCTTTTATGATACGTTATTGATGTTAATTGTACAAATGTACGCTGGTCAGTATTACCGGAAAAATCTTTTGAAGATCACGGTAAGAGGCTACTTTGCCATTCAATTGTATCGAGGTTTTTGTGCGTAAACATGTTTCGGCCACAACAAAGTTTGCCGAAATATGATCAAGATTAACATATATTTTTTCTGCTGCCACATCTTCAATAGATTTGGCTAAAAAATGTTTAAAAGAAAGCCCATTTTGAGTATTCAGCCCCTTAAACAACTAACTTAACCTTATGAAGCTTGAACTAATACATCAACATTTTTGGCAGCGCTGGCAAAAGGAATATGTAGCAGAACTACCTGAGATAAAATCTGCTTCCACTGTTGTTCAGGAACCTGAAACAGAAATCCTAAAACAGAAATTGAGACGCATATTTGCGTATGTCAATAGATTTATACATAACGTAAGACATAAATGTACTAAAGATAAGTTAGTTGGTAAATTTACAGTTAGTGAATTAGAATCATCTTTTATTAGTTTATTTAAAATTGCTCAGCAAACTTCATTTGCTCTAGAGTACAATATTTTGTTAAAAATAAAACATTAAGCAGCAAGTCAACACTCTTGTCACTTTCACCCTTTTTAGACGATGACAAGGTAATGAGAGTCGGTGGTAGAATAGAATTATCTAATTACAACTATGCTCAAAAACATCCCATACTTTTACACGCCGCTCATCCGCTCACCAAATTATATTTTATATATGAACACTTACACAACATGCATGCTGGGCCCCAGCTGTTGCTAGCCTGTGCAAGAGAGACTGTGTGGTCTATAAACGGTAGGCACTTGGCCCGCCGCACAGTACGCGCCTGTGTCAGATGTAGACGTATACAAGGTAAAACATTACGAGGTGCACGACTAAACCAAAACCTATTTATGTTTGTTTGTATGTTTCCGGTATAAATGCGTGCACCTGGAAGCCGTTAGTGATTTGTCTAAAGACGCGTTCATTATGACGTTACGCAGGTTCATATCGCGACGGGGCAAGCCAGCGGAGATATTTTGCGATAATGGCCGCAACTTTGTTGCAGCAGCTAAAGAGATAGGCGATTTTCTTAAAAATAATCATGAACCTGTAGTTAATTTTGCTACCAATGAAGGCATAAAGTTTGTGTTCTTTCCCGCGTAAGCTCCACATTTCGGCGGCATCTGGGAAGCCGGCGTTAAATCCGCGAAATACCATTTAAAGCGCGTTATGGGGAACAATCATTTAACGTTTGAGGAGATATGTACTCTTTTCACACGAGTGGAAGCTGTGCTTAATAGTCGACCTTTATGTCCACTCTCCCCTTCCCCTAACGATTACCATTTCCTAACTCCCGGTCACTTTCTGATAGGGTGTGCCCTAAATGCATTGCCTGGTCCATCGCTCGACCACGAGAACCAGAATAACCTTCAACGTTATATGAAGCTTGAACTAATACATCAACATTTTTGGCAGCGCTGGCAAAAGGAATATGTAGCAGAACTACAGCAGCACTCCAAATGGCGTACAAATTCAGCAACCCTTCTAGTTGAAGATTTAGTCCTTCTCCAGGAGGATAATGTCCCACCCCTCAGCTGGCGAATGGGACGAGTCAGCCGCCTGTTCCCTGGGACCGACGGCACCACACGAGTCACAGACGTGGAAACTACCAGAGGCTGCTTCAAGAGGCCTCTCGCTCGGCTTTGCCTTTTGCCTGCCTCTTCACCGGATGACGACTGAAGACGTTGAAAGGAGTCTTTCAACGGGGGGGAATATGTCTGCGCCATACCTAAGCCTGATGCTTTTGTAATAGCACCAAGTTGCACATTCAAGTGGAGCTATATCTAGACTTGTAATTTTACTTATACCCGCACGTTTTTGAAATTTTACCATTATAAATTTGTACACGGCTGTGTAGAGAGCTATTTTCCAAAATCCGAAGATTAAAACTGTTTTATGAAGAAACTGAGGTTTTCATTAATAAACTTCCAAATTTCCACTACTAGACATTAATTGGCGACCGTGACAGGACTGGATTAACATTTTAGGTATGATCACACATGGACTGAGAATTCCAAGAGGATCAAAAATTTTGAATGATGCAGAGAGTATCGATCGCTTGGTAGCTACATCATTTTTATTGGGAATCTCAATTGATATTTGAAGTGTATTAGATTTGGGGTTCCAATTTTATCCTAAAGTATTAGTAGACTCACTTAAACTAACCTTATCATTGTGATCAATAATTGATGATGATAAAATGCTTGGTAAATTCGATTTGAATTTACGTAGTTTAAACCCGCCAGATCTTAGAGTGTCCGACACATTGCGTCTTTGGTAGATTTAAACTACGTAAATTCAAATCCAATTTACCAAGCATTTTATCATCATCAATTATTGATCAAAATGATAAGGTTAACTCTCTGCTGATAAAATCGCTCCCTAAAATTGGGGGTCCACCATCACGTATCATCAACATACTCGAACATAAACTATGTGTGTTTTCTCTTTATACGTAATGGGTAATTTGACTATTCCTAGACAGTTGATAATTTGACCTGTATACGTAAATAATCGGTCCGACGATGATAATAACGGAAACGATTCAAAATATCTTTCGCACACTTTCGACGTGTCGACTTCGAACTTTAGCTTATTTTGTATCGAAACTATTGTAGTCATAGGTTCGCCGCTACGTGAACATATTTTTTAACCGACTTTCCAAAAAGGAGGAGGTTTATTTTTTTTATTTTTTGTGTATGTTCACCGATTACTCCGTCAATTGTAGACCGATTTTGAAAATTCTTTTTTTGTTTGAATTAGTATGTTCCGAAATTGGTCCCATTTTAATTTGGTGAAGATCTGATGAAGAACTTCGGAGATATATAACAGAACTCTTCAATAAATAAAGGCAAATCTCTCGGGATTGCTGCAATCGCATCTCTGTTTGTTGTTTATAACATTTCATAACATAACATCACGCCAGTTCACTCTTAAGGGGTAAGCAGATCTCTCATTTCACCGGTTATGTTCAAGTTTCATGAAATCTATTCTGCCGAAATAGTTCCCTTACTAACTTGCCTATTAGGTACGTACAACTAAAAAGGGAAAAATAAAAAAACTTTTTGCAAAAAAATACTACCGACTTCCAAATACAAAACTACAAAGTGAATAATAACTTAATTTTTTGAAGTCGGTGTCCATAACGCAAAATAAATGGTACCTACGAAAGACACCGACTTCAAAAAATTTAGTTATTTTTCACTTTGTAGTTTTGTATTTGGAAGTCGGTAGTATTTTTTTGCAAAAAGTTTTTTTTTTAGTATTACCGTCATCATCACTCTCGCTCGACCCGCCTGTTCCTACGAAATTAATATTTTTGCACATTTTTCGTAGATGGCCTTTTATATTACACTTTTTGCATGTATAGTTAAGACTGGGCCGAGCAAAAGATGCGCGCGGAAAATAGGTATTTACTGCAGCGCGCTAGTCGTGTGCGTCGTCACGCACACAATGACAAATTCGCTCGAGCCCCGCTTGCAGTTGCATGACAAAAGTTGGTAACTAAAGATTTTTAAAATTTGGGTCGTTGTGTTGAGTGACTTGAAATGACGAATATTTATTATTTAGATAAAAAATAATGTTTGGTTGTATTGTACTATAGTAATACAATAACCGTTCCCTTAATATTCATCCGATTGCGATGAAAGTTTGGCTTTGTGGATTGTAGGCCCGGGCATTTTACTGGGTTTGCAGACTTTGTAGGTAAGCTAGGGGAGTAGCTGTAGATGGGTAGGTATATTGTATAATAAAACCAGACCGTAATAAAAAAACTATAATTACCTATTAATGCGTGTTTTACCATTTTACAAAAAGCCCAGGAAAACGTAGTATATTTATTATACAGGATGTAACGAAAAGATCATATTTTAAAAATTGCTTTTGCTTCTGTAAATGAACAACTTTCTCCTGGGAAGTCGAAGACATTTTTAAAAAAAGAATTTAAATTTTTCATACAAAGTTGTCACCAGATGACCAAAATTTGTGTGGGGTTAAGATAAAAAAGATTATAAAAATAACTGGAAAAGAGACAAGAAGGGTAATATCAATCACATTTAAAAACATTATTGTTATTTTCCACCACTGGTGCATAGCGGAATAACGTGCCCATGCGATTGATTGCGCTTTTCTTTTGCGTTTTGTTGTTTCTTCAGTTGCAAGCACATATTACCTCCCAATAGATACCGCATACCTACTGTTTTGTTTGATTCCGAGTTCACCAAATTTGGCGGAAGGCACGGGTTGCGCGGGGAGTGACAAGTGCGCCGTGATTGGCTATTGAAGGTCACGGTACCGGTCGTAGTGACGGGACATGCGCATTAAATGTCGATAAAAATGTCGATATTTTCAAACAGAATGGTATTTTATGTAAAATTTCTTAGCCGGTGATTTTATAATTACTTTAATAATGATAAAGAAAAACTTCGATCGAGAAAAGATTTTAATTTTGGCCAAAATTGATTTAATTTAATTGTAATCCTATGTAAACAGGGCCACTCTGAGCTTTTGTTATGAATAGAGCACAATTAGTTCAAAGTAAAAATAAACTAATTTGTTAATTTTTAAATAATCAATTTTAACAAATTATTTTATTCTCCTATATACCTAATTAAACATCGATCATCGATACTTTTCGATAAGCTAAAAACGTATTTTTCTCAACATTTTTACTTCTGTGGGAAAAAGATAGCAATATAATAATTCCTTATGAGTGAAAGGGACTTTCACAAAAGACATCAACGAGCGCTACTGTAAAGTGTGCAATTTTGATTTACTAACCATTATAACTTGACCTTTTTTTAGATTGGTCAATATTTATTACTTTGCCTACTGGTGGAATGTTATCCCATATTTTTTTGAACTTGAAGGGCTTGTTGATTTTCCACACCATTTTACTGCACAATTCGTCTTTTTTTTAAGGCAAATCATTGATAACTATTTTTTAAACAGAATTAAAACTAGCAATCGCTTGCGTCCCTAAAGCTCTAATGTCTGGTCGATACTAAAGAGACCATACCGTGCGCTGAGTTATATCAGCCTAAATAGGCTGATGTGTGGTGCGCGTAAGTTGTCTTGTATGCGGAATCTATTGGGAGGTAATCTGTGGTTGCAAGTGTTCGTTTCGAATCTCTTTTTCTCCTTTTCATTGATCTTTCATTGAGATTTCATTCCCTGAGTTTCATTTGCCTATCTAACTGAGAACAAGGATTTCCGGCATTAAGCAATCAAAATAAAAAGTTTTAAATTTTTCTTCCATTTTAGAACAAAATTCTATTCTTCCTCGATAAGTTCAACCTTCATGTCCAATTCAGTCCAAACTGCAAATATGCATGTTTTTCTTTGTGTAACATGAAGTTGTCCTTGTGCTTGGAAGTATCAATTATGGTTTTTTTTGTTTAATATTTCCTTCCTTGTCTCTTTTCCAGAAATTAATTTTTAAATTAAATTATACGATTTATGTACTCTGCGTTTTGCTGACGCCAATATTTTGGTCCTTCTCTTGGTTTCGAGATGTTTTAAAAGTTTGTTAGTACTTGAGTAATATTTTTATACTCGGGTATGCCAGTGGTTGTCTCGAATTGAATGAGACCTCTGATGCGGCACATCTTCCAGCATATGTCTGCCTGCCTGAGTAATTTATTATTTTTCCGCCAATAAACTTCGCTATGATACCATTAAAAATTTCAGTAATGTTGCTCTATGCATTATGCATCAAGCTTGTAGCATTATTCATCGGTCTGGAAGTGAATTTTAATATGGCTGAAAATATAAAGCCATCCTCTTTACTTTTCATCGTTGAAATCAGATTTTCTTGACAGAACTGGAAACGTACAGTCCCAAAACAGTAATAAAAACGGTACTGTAAACTTACAGTTATATAAACTATAAAAAATATGAGAAGTTTCCATTCATCAGGATTCAGAATAATAAATAGCCTTTAATTTATAATCATATTGGGGGAAGTGCGAATTCCAGAAGTACATACAAAAACTAGACTTAAGGTCTCGTGGTGCACGGTGCGCAAGTTTCAAGCAAATTTCTGATTACTCTTTGATATCTCTTAAAAAAACAGTAGTATAGATACCTACTACTGTTTCTTGTGATAGATTAAAAATAAAATAAATTCACAATTATAAGAAAAATGTGATCCACCATCGTGTATTCTAAAAAGATTGTCAGATTTGCAATCAGCATCCCTAAAAACCCATTACACGATACCCATATCGAATGTTTGAGAAAACTTTACACCCGCCATCTTGGATTTTAAAAAGAATGTCAGATTTGCAATCGGCATCCCTAAAAACCCATTGCACGATACCCATATCGATGTTTGAGAAAAAGTTGCATCCGCCATCTTGGATTTTGAAAAGAATGTCAGATTTGCTATCACCACCCCCAAAAACTCTTTACACGATACCCATATCGTATGTTTGAGAAAAAGTTGCATCCGCCATCATGGATTTTAAAAAGAATGTTAGATTTGCAATCGGCATCCCTAAAAACCCATTACACGATACCCATATCGAATGTTCGAGAAAAAGTCGCATCCGCCATCTTGGATTTTAAAAAGAATGTTAGATTTGCAATCGGCATCCCTAAAAACCCATTACACGATACCCATATCGAATGTTCGAGAAAAAGTCGCATCCGCCATCTTGGATTTTAAAAAGAATGTCAGATTTGCAATCGGCATCCCTAAAAACCCATTACACGATACCCATATCGAATGATTGAGAATAAGCATCCGCCATCTCGAATTTTAAAAAGAATGTCAGATTTTCAATCGGCATCCCTAAAAACCCATTACACAATACCCATATCGAATGTTTGAGAAAAAGTTGCATCCACCATCTTGGATTTTAAAAAGAATGTCAGATTTGCAATCGGCATCCCTAAAAACCCATTACACGATACCCATATCGAATGTTTGAGAAAAAGTTGCATCCGCCATTTTGAATTTTAAAAAGAATGTCAGATTTGCAATCGGCATCCCTAAAAACCCATTACACGATACCCATATCGAATGTTTGAGAAAAAGTTGCATCCGCCATCATGGATTTTAAAAAGGATGTCAGATTTGCAATCGGCATCCCTAAAAACCCATTACACGATACCAATATCAAATATTTGAGAAACAATTGAAAAAATCGATTATCTATTAATTATTAATATATTGACCATTAATGATCGAATTGCCCAACAGTTACTTAGCAATATTCATAATGACCAGACAGTGTGATAAATATAGAAGTTTAAATCAGTATTCATTACATTGCCCAATTTGAATTGACTAGATTCATAATGCCCGGGCATTATACATAGTGTCCAGATTAATCACTTGGTCCATCTGCCGTGGTATAACTAAAATGCCGTTATCCAACATCTGGTCGATTTTTAACTTTTGATGCTATAATAATGAGAAAAATAATGTCTTAAATATTTTTGGAAATAATAAATTTAAGAATGCATTAAGTACACATTTTCCTTGTGTGTAATAAGCAAAAATGTCATTAAGTAACTTTGTGAGAATATACTGCCGCTAAGTTTCATTAATTCATATTTTCATAACAAATTTTTGATATGGTTGCTTCTCTAGATTGCCGTTAACAGTCTTTTGTACTTTATAGATCAGTAAAGGTACTTTAACTGTTTTATTGTTATTCTTTTTTTAATATATATATTTACTTTTGTTAAGCTATAACGTCGTTAATTGAAAATACTAGACTTAAATGTGATTAACCATGTTTAACGGCATTATAGGTTAATATTTGACATACTTATATTTTGACTTAACGTATGATATAAGCCAGAGGCAGTATTTCCAAAGCAAAACATCGATACATGGTGGACATTCCGTGTTGTGCGTATGGGTATACGCACAAAACGTTTTGAGAACACTTTTATTATGCGTACAGCTAAGGAGTGGAAATCCCTGCCGGATTCTGTGTTTCCCGACAGCTACAATCTGGGGGTCTTTAAGTCAAGAGTATATTATAGTATTTAATAGGTTATTTCTAGGCAAGCGTGTTTCACCGTCGACCACATCATCGCTTACCATCAGGTAAGATAGTAGTCAAGCGCGAGCCTATTGGAAAAAAAAAACAAAAAACTTAAATTAATTGCACTTCATTATTAGACTAAATGACGTTATCTCACACTAATACACAACAATGCCGTAACTGATCTCGCACCGGGCGGGGAGCAGCCTAATATTTTTTTTTATTTTAAACAATATTGTTGTAGTATATCTATGGTTACTGTCATGTGGTTTGTGTCTTTGTATAAAGTCAGTTGTTGTCAAAATATCGAGGTGTTCCATTAATTTATAACATGGTGACAGCGGTTTTGCGATAAAGTTGTTTTTTTACTTTGTTAATGTTCAATAACATTGACAATTGCGAGCATCGGCCGCATTTTATAACGTATGATATTGTTTTTGCTGAAAATCACACGGATTGCGGTGTTCTACGATGGAACATGCGCGGCCGCCATCAGAATTAAACTTGGAAGGCGCTGATGCTTGGAAAAAGTAGAGACTACAATTCCACCTGTTTTTTAAGGCATTAGTAGTACACACGAAACCATCGAGTGTCCAAGCTACTTTATTGGTGAATCTCATTGGTACGGAAGGATTTGACGTGTATCAGACGTTTTATCAGACGTTTACTTTCGAGAAATAAGATGAACGTGATGACGTATCTGAGCTGTTGAAAAAAATCGATGCTTGTTTTGGAGTGAAATCGAACGAAACTCTCACCCCGTACATGTTTTTTATTCGAAATCAAGAAGATGGTGAATCTATCCAACAGTATGTCACGGCATTGCGTCTATTGAGCAAAAAGTGCGAGTTTTCGTCATTAGAAGATGATCTAATCAAAGATCGTATTGTATGCGGCATTCGTCAAAATGCAGTCAAAGATAGACTGCTCAGGTGCGAAGATCTTGATCTGGACAAGGCGATGAAGATCTGTCTCGCTATAGAGGCCTCGCAGGAGAGCGAGCTCCAAATGTCGAGTGTTGGCGTCAGCGGCGAGGGCACAGCGCATGTCTACAGTGTAGGATTCAGGAGACCACCTACGGCGCGCCGCCACAACAGCGCGCGCTGGTGGCGCCGCCTTCTCCGTGCGCGGCCTGCGGAGGCCTAGGATGCGCGAGCGGTGACGTGTGTGCGGCGCAGTGGATCAACGAACAAAATTGTGCAAAAATGTATTATGATAAACATTGTAAAACTCTGCCTGCGCTAAATAAGGGTAACACCGTTATTTGTTTAGAGGGGAAATTACGACATAGAGAAAAAGTTGTGAGTCATGCTTGTACTCCTCGTTCAGATGTTGTGCAGACAAAGGCTGGTGGCAGGTACAGACGCAGTCGTCGTCATCTGATTAAATGCGAATCGGAATTAACTAAAACCGGTGTGTTTGACACAATCGATGAAGAGGCTTTCAGTGATGCACGTGCAGATGAAGGTACAAGTGAGGAAAGTATGCTTCTACCTATGCCGATATCTTGACCGCTCACTCGTAGTGCTAAGAAACTTGTTGAGCAAAAGATTGCACAGGCAAGATCTAAGTAGGTACTGATAAGGTAGTGCATAGCTGCTGTTACTACAAAAGCCTGTTTTACAAGTATGTTTCTTAATTTACAGTTAAATTATTTATTTTTATTTCTTATACGTACATATTACAATTAACATTTTCCTCTAAAACGTTTTACATAAATTTAAGGAAGTTAAGTTTGTGTTTCTTTTATTTTTAAATTATAAGTATTTATTTATTGTTTTTTTTTTGTATAGAAGGATAAGAGAAATAGTTTATTTTGAACTTATAATGTCAACTTAACTTAATGAATTAGTAAGCCTAATTTAAGTATATAAATCATTATGCTCTGTAACTGAAGAAACTGCAAAAACTGTAAACTGTATCACCGACTTTAAATTCTTTAAAGCTATGTTTAGCATTATAATGAACAGCGTTCTTAATATGTGCAGTGCGTAATGCAATCTGTACTTTATCGAAGATAGCAGATAATAATCCTAAATTAGTGGCAAAGATATTGTAGCGACCCCAGCGATGCGATTTGCTGAATTGCATATTTTGTTATTTGAAGGAACGCCAGCGCCGGGCTCGCCAGTCGCTTACATACCTTCACCTTGCCACGTCATATTTTACGGTACGAATTGTAACTAAGTATTGTGAACCAAATTAAACAGTTTTCATATTCAGTATAAACCAAGTTGCGTATAATTTATCTGGACCCTAAACATAACACGCACAACAATTGGTGACCCCGAACGTTTACAAAAATTAGTTTTTTGTGTTTTATTATTTTTGCGCCGTAAGCGATTCAGTGGCGACGTGGCAAGTGCGCGTTAGAAACCGCGTGGGCGCAAGTAACAGTGAATAGTCTCGAAACCAGTGAAACTCCACTACAATGACTACCCCAACAACAACCGGAGTAGCAGCGGTATCGGTGCAGTCAAGGATACCAGATTTTTGGACGGATTTGCCCAAATCATGGTTCTGCCAGTTCGAGGCTATTATGGCACCGCAGAAGCAGGGTGATGCGCAGCTGTTCGACATAGCAATCGCCAGGTTGCCCCAGGACACAGTGCGGCAAGTTACCGATATAATCGAAGCTCCGCCAGAGTCAGGCAAGTACGCAGCATTAAAGAAGCGCTTATTAGTAATTTATGAGGAAAGCACGGAGAAGCAATTCCAGAGGCTGATAGCGGAAATGGACCTGGGAACACAGAAACCATCACAGCTATATAGGGCGATGGCGGCTTTAGCCAAGAATTGCAACGTGACAGACGAGCCACTAAAAAGGTTGTGGCTGAATCGTTTACCCCCGGGCGTGCGGGCGGTCCTGGCAGTGACCGGAGACACGAAACTAGAAAATCTCGCTGCAACGGCAGACAGAGTGATGGAAAACATAGGGACCGGTGAGATCGCGTCAATAGCACCGAGCACATCGGATTTGACTTGCGACTCAAAGACGGATTTGGCCAAGCATCTCAGCGCATTAACTGTGGAAATGAAAGAGATGCGTGGGGAAATTAATGACATCAGGAAGCGAAACGGGAACCCGGGACAAGACCGGAGAGGGCAGCAATGGCAGCAGGGGCGCTACAGGCCCAGGGGCCAGTCAAGGTCGTATCGCACACCGAGTTCTCCGAATTGGCTATGCAGACACCACTTTCGTTACCGGGAAAATGCGCGGGCGTGCGAGTCGCCGTGCAATTGGTCCAAGAAGCAGCAGGGTGCGGAAAACTAGAGGCGGTGCAGTCATCATCGGTGGGAGATTGTACCGCGGGAAATCACCGACTCTGCGTGCGAGATTTAAGAAGTGGTATTATGTATCTAGTGGACACATGTGCTAACGTATCAGTGATACCAGTGGGTAAAGTGAGAGGCAACAAAGTTAAACGTGAGTGTTCGTATAAGCTGTTCGCAGCGAATAACACTGAGATAAAAACTTATGGTGTAACTAACATAGAGCTTAATATAGGTTTAAGAAGGAATTTTAAATGGCAATTTATTATATGTGACGTAAAACAGCCCATTTTAGGAGCAGATTTCTTAGAGGCACACCAGCTGATAGTAGATTTGTATAAAAAACGTTTGATTGACGGGCGTACTAAGTTTAATAGGGAAGCATCCGTCGTAAAGTGTACGGAACCATCGGTTTCGAGCATACAGCTGGATAACCCATATAGAGAATTACTAAAGGAATTTTCCAGCATTACCAAGCCTGTATCGTACAAAGAACCATCTAGTCACAATGTATACAACCACATAGAAACTACAGGCCCTCCAGTTTTCACGCGTGCTAGGCCATTACCACCGCATAGGTATAAATTGGTACAGGAGGAGTTTAAAGTAATGCAGGAGTTAGGAATTTGCAGGCCATCCAGCAGTCCTTGGGCGAGCGCGTTACACGTCGTGCCGAAGAAGGACGGACAGATCAGGCCCTGTGGTGACTATCGTACACTCAACGCGATCACGAAGCCAGACAGGTACCCGATACCAAGACTGCAGGATTTTACTTATGGGCTAGCAGGTAAGACAATTTTTGGAAAAATAGACATCAACCGGGCCTATCATAACATTTGTGTAGCACCACAGGATATCGAAAAAACGGCGATCATTACTCCTTTCGGGCTTTTCGAGTTTCCGCGGATGTCGTTTGGCTTACGAAACGCAGCACAAACGTTCCAAAGGTTTATGAATAATACAGTGTTGAAAAATATAGAATATATAAAAGAAGGCCAAGAAAACTCGTATTTATTTTTTATATCGATGACCTTGTAATAGCCAGCACCACTGAACAACTTTTCAAAAAACACCTTAAATTAATATTCGGTAGATTCGAGCAATACGGAATAACAATCAGTTTGCAAAAGCGACCAAAATGTAAGTTCGGCAGAATTGGTTTTAGGACACACGTTGCGTTTACCGGGCGATTTTTATCACGAGGCAAAGGAATCACAAGTAGGACATCTGCCGACATTCGTAAGCAAATTGAGAAACATAATTAATGACATGCGCCCACAGTCACGAGCGGATAGCGGCTCGCGAAAAATATTCATTCACAAAGATTTGAAAACTTGTACTCACGTATTCGTTAGGAATGATATGGTAAGGAAGCCATTGACACCGTCGTATAGTGGCCCATACCAGGTCATTAGCAGAAGCGAGAAGACTTTTGAAATACAAAAGGACAACCGTCAATCAACCGTGTCCATCGATAGAATAAAGCCAGCATATATTATAAACGACAATACTGTGCCAGAAAGCGTAGGAAATAAAATCAATATAGAAACACATAAACAGCAGGTTGAGCAAAATCCGCTACCGCCTATGAATAGAACCACGCGCTCGGGTCGGGTTATCAAGAAACCCGTGCGATTTTTGCACAACTAGCAAAAAAATGTTCAGTTATGTTGTAAGTTTAAGGTATTTCTTGTACAATTCACTAATAACAGTGTCACATTGAAGTAAAGAGCATATAAATTTTAAAACATGGGAAATACACCAAATAAAGAATACGTTGCCATAGCCCAAGCCCAGGTAGTAGCTGGACAACAATTAGAAAACAAAATGAATTATTTTGGGATAATACTTATCATCATCGCGGTAATATTGGGCATTTTGTTATGTTATGCAATTAAGAGAGGTTGCATAGGCCAATTGAGAAATTGGTTGAAAAAGGAAGTAATTACACTGACGGGGACAACGGTAGTGCCTGCACATATGGCCAATCCGGCAACCGCAGGAACTGCAGCAAGTTACGTGTAAACAGTGTCCACAAAAAGTGAATTGTGCATGAATCATCAGATTAATGTAGTGTATTATTCAGAGAGCTCGTTCGCTGACGTAGCAAGCGAACAATGTATTTGTTATAGTGAACAATGTACCGTTACAGTTATAGCTGTGGTTTTGTATTGTGATTGTATTTTATCAAGGGATGGCGAATAATTCTTTTAACTGGCGCTGTCATAGCGGAAGCTAGCCGGCCTTTGTGGTGTTATTGATTATTGCAGAGTGGACGTTATGACAGCTACCCTTAAACTCATGTGACTTAGTACTAAGTAGGTATATGTTATGTAAAGACGGCTCCGAAACACTCGAGAGACCGCACGTTGTAGATAAGATAGCGTGTAAGCAATATTTTCGCCATATTGTATTGTGTAGTGCTGTACGCACCATTGTAAACCTAATGTATATCAAAATTTAAAATATGTTAAATTTTTGGAGAAAGGGGGGGTGTGATGTAGCGACCCCAGCGATGCGATTTGCTGAATTGCATATTTTGTTATTTGAAGGAACGTCAGCGCCGGGCTCGCCAGTCGCTTACATACCTTCACCTTGCCACGTCATATTTTACGGTACGAATTGTAACTAAGTATTGTGAACCAAATTAAACAGTTTTCATATTCAGTATAAACCAAGTTGCGTATAATTTATCTGGACCCTAAACATAACACGCACAACAATATCATTATGTTCTGTTCATCTTATAGATGAACTTTTTATTATTATTATTTAATTGTAGGTGAAAATGTTGTATTATATCTGTGGTTACTGTCATGTAGTTTGTGTCTTTGAATAAAGTCCGTTGTTGTCGTAGTACATTATTACCTCAATGGTTGTTGTCAAAATCTCGAGGTTTTCCATTAATTTATAACAGATATTATATTATTTTAAGTTACTTGGTAATGTAAATTTCAATACCAAGTTTGTAAGAATTACTTCGAATTACTTATTAATTAATAAATAAATATTAGATATCTACTACCTGTTCTGTTCAACGGTACGATTGTTCCTTTTAGCACTGGCGTAAAAGACCTAGGATTGCGCATCGATAGCACCTTCAACGGACGTACTCAAGTTGTTTTAGAAGGTCACTGAAACGTTGCGGGCTCTGTATCGTTCAAAAAATGTTTATCCACGAACACGAAGACAATGCTTGTGCGGACACAATTTTTTTCCTGGCATCGATTATGGTGACGTGTGTTATTATGACCTGAATGCAGATCTCCTCAAAAAACTTGACCGTTTTCTAAATTACTGCATTCGATTTGTTTTTAATTTGCGTAAATAATATAATTATGTCTCTGCGCATCGGTCTATTTTAATATGGTTGCCCAAATGCCAGCGCAGAGAGCAAAGGGTATTAACTACCTTGTTTTCATTTCTCGACTCTCCAGTCTCCTAGTTATCTGGCTCCTCTTTTTCAATTCATTTGCACCAACCACAATAAAATGTTCGCTCTTCACATAACCATCTTATTCATATCCCACTCACCGGACTGACTTCATTCACTGTTCTTTTTTATTTTATTCTATTTCTCTGTGGAATGCGCTGCCCCAAGAAATCAGGATGGCACCCAATCGATCAGCATTCAAAGTGAAAGATCGCGAGTAGTATCTCCACAGCGTTAATGTTCTCCAATTATCTGTTTAAGTATATTCGTGTATTTAGTTTATTAAGTTTTTTGTGTATATAGTATATATAATTTATATCTTTGAATTTGAATAAATTTTACCTATCGTGATTTATTCTTAACTAGCTTTTGCCAGTGGCTTCGCCCGCGTGATTGTCGAAAATTATCCCGAGGGAACATATTCCTGGGTTAAAAAGTATTCTATGTGCTATTCCTGACTGTAGTTTATCTCTGTGCCAAATTTCATCCAGATCCATCTAACCGTTTTAGTGTGAAGAAGTAACAAACATAAAAAAACACTCATAGACTTTCGCTTTTACAATAATATTGTGTTATTGCACCTACTATTATTTGTCTCTGCATCACCCAAAGGTCGACTGGTAGAAAATTCCTAAGTCATTAAGTCCACCATATGTTTTTGTGCATGAAGTACCTATTAAAAAAATAAGTTTAAGCAATTAGATATTCAATTTAGAAAATCATTAAAGATAATAAATATTGACTAGTGATTGTTAAAATAATGTTTTTTTTTTTAATAGTAATCATTATTTTAACAATCACTTATCACAACAATCTTTATTTTTAATAACTTTAACTTCATTTTGTTCAAAATATGGTTAACTATTGTGCGATACTATTGCGCTATAATGCCGTTAAACTATAAGGTTTTGAGTTTAACCGCGTTTAAGCTTAACAATGATTCAACTTTTGCCCTTAAATTTAAATGCATTTATAGTTTCCCAGACATAAAAGCAGTAAAGTATCGTTAAACGCATTAAAGTCTTACATGAGTCAGTTCTATACTGCATAATGTTAAGCTAAATCGATGTTGTGTGATATAACGACGTTTTAATTGTTCATTCAAGAGTTTTTTTTTGCATTTTAACAGACAATATTTTAAATTGAAAATAATTTATATTTACGGTATGACAGGGGTCATTCGAAATTAATTAACTTGATCTATGTTTTGGTACTTCTAAGTCTCAAATAGGTGTTGTCATTAAAAAGTTACATCGGTTTACATTTTTACCGCGATTTTTGCATGTTATTCAAAACAACGGTTTTGTTAAATAACGGCATTATAGATATATCATGAAAGCCATGATATAACTATATTTTTGGCCGAAAAGGCATAGTACCCACAAGCTTTGTAAGTCCAAACTCCTATGCCACTTTTAACAATACGGTTGGCGCAGTAAATGTATGAATGCTGCGCTGGGAGTCGCGGTGCGCGTTCGATTCCTGCACGGAACTAATATTTATATGGCTTACAGACAGATTTGTGTATGTAAGCTTATATGTTTGTAAACATATCCATGATACAAGAGAAATTCCTAGTTTGAGGCAACGTCCATCGAAAAAGTAGATAAAATTGTTGCTTACTGCAGCTGTTGTGATACTTTATTGATAAGTTAATCCTATTCTTTATTCTGCATATAAAATTGAAAATGAATATCTTATGTCTAGAACTCCCCGCCATCATTCTGGCGTACGATGCTTGAATACTACAACAGGTCGGTGCTTCTTGTTCGTCAAGTTGGCAAGATCATTGGAGGCATAGTCTTCATATCCTTCGCCAGCAACCTTTTCTTTGTCTGCTCACAGCTGCTGCATACTCTTGCGTGAGTTGTTGCACTTAAAACAATATTCAACACGTTGTTTTTGTGTAAAATGTTTTAAGTATTTATCCCCGGGTTATGAAGTTGAGAAATTTTCGAAATCCAAGGTCACCAAGTAAAAAAGGCTGTTGGAAACAGCAAAAAACCTCAATATTTGATTCGTCGCCGTGGTATGTAGTCGTGATCCTCAGAAGTAATGAAATAACGAAATAACTCCATTATACCCTCAACTTCAAAATTTGACCAATATTCTTAACTTCGTATTGTCAATTCGAAAATCGGCTTTATAAAGTAAACTGTATTGGTTTTTTCTTTAATTTCTTTGAGAAAAAATAATGTTATATTAACCCCGAAAGTCTTCACTTTTGAATGAAACTAGAATCTTATGTAACGTATCAAACGGCTAAACACTGTTAATTACAGAGGACGAATAAAATCAACTCCAAGATACAGACCTGATTCAGGTGCCAATCACAGGTAAAACCATATCTGCTTAAACGATTTTCCCGTTCGGTAAATAGCAATGTTGTATTTTCCTAAATTATGTATCCAAATAACATGCTATAAAAGCAAAAGTTTATCTTCTTAAATTTTCCTGATGATGTAGTAATTTCGTTCGTAAGCCCAATAATAGTGCTCAAATATCACCTTTTATTTTTAATAAATTATTTCACCCAAACCACCTTAATTGGCTTATTTATGAGAGATAGATATAATAATAGAGTCGCGCTCGCGGACTATTTTTAGATTTACTCATCATCTGCCTAGCCTTTTCCCAACTATATTAGAGTCGGCTGCCAGTCTAACCGGATTCAGCTGAGTACCAGTGTTTTACACGGAGCGACTGCCTATCTGACCTCCACAACCCAGTAACTGGGTAACAGCGGTACCCTTTGGCTAGACTGGTGTCAGATCTCAAGCTTCTGACTATTCGTAACTACTGTCAAAGATCTTCAAATGACAGCCGGGACCAACGGCTTAACGTGCTTTCCGAGGCACGGAGGAAACTCAGTATGTTGAAATGGTCACCCATCCACGGCCCGACCTCGTCAAGCGTTGCTTAACCTTGAAGATCGACCCGTGCGGCTGTTATTATTTAGCCACGAGCTCCTTTAGTTTGAAATAAAATTACATCAATTTGAAATCGAATTGAGAACCTCCTGTTTTTTTACCGACTTCCCAAAAAGGAGGAGGTTATCAATTCAACTGTATTTTATTTTATGTGTGTTACCTCAGAACTTGTTACTGGTGTACCGATTTTGATGATTCTTTTTTTATTTGAAAGCTGGTGCTTGTCATGTGGTCCCATTCAATTTTCATCGTGATCTGATGAAGAACTTCGGAGATATACATCAGAACTCTTCAATAAATGAAAGCAAATCACTCGGGTAAACTGCAATCGCACTTTTGTTTATTGTTTACACTATTTCATAACACAACATCACACTGGTACGCTCTAAAGGGGTACACAGGTGTCAACAGTTCACCTTGGTGAAATCTTTTTCCACTGGTTTTGTTTAATTTTCTTGTTATTGTTTGAAGTCTGTTGAATAATTTAATTTAAGATGGAGCAAGAAAAAAATGTTACGTTACGAAGACATCAACTGCGACTAAATCGAGATCTACGGAGTCACTGAATCGTAATCTTCTTAATATATGTCGTGCGATGAAGCATGAGGCAGAAGCCTAAACCTCTCAACAAATATGTCTTCTATATTTATGTCGGAACTGAAAAATGAAATTAGAGAATTAAAAGTCCGTTTAGAAAGCACACAACATGAGATGGACAATATTATCTTAGAGAACATAGACCTAAAAAACAAATAATTACCGTGAATCAGGAGCTGAGTGTTCTCAGACAATCGTGTAGAAGTCCATTATCTACTTTTAGACTTAACATGTCTTTAAGCACAAAAAAGAGTGTGACACGTAGACTCACAAACAGTTTTCATGTATCACCTCTAAAACCAAACGGGGAAAATATGAATCCATTAGCAAAACCGGAAAAAGAAATAACTTTACAACCGGAAGTTATCGTAGGCACCGAACAACTCACAACGAATATAGAAATACAACATTTGGATATAAATTCATCCTTGAATTGAAGTGCAGATACACATCGACAATAATTCCGTCGAACATTCCGTGGAAAGCAAAAATCTTCAAAAGATTCATGTTGCAGTTGGCAATATGTGCAATACTAAGACGTACATCAGTGCACTGGGGCCTGAATGCAGGCACATTAGATTTAAACGTGAGAGGAGTGCATTCATTATAGGGGGCAGACAATGTAGTGGATTAGCTACACGTCTTTACAAATATCGATTTTACAATCCTTATAATTATTATCGTTTCCTATCAATTGTCAAGCCTAACGCTTCTACAGAAGAAATTTTGACTTGTGTAAAACTATTTGACATTACCCCCGACGACAAACTAATTATATCTGTAGAACAAATGACTATAAAATTCAAAAAATGGTGACAGAACTATGATTTTTTCTAAATTCGATTAATTATCCTGTAATTATTTTAGGTATGAATAAAAGCATCTGCTATAAAGAAACAAAAATGAATGAAATGTTACATCTTATCTGTATATCTACAGATAAGATGTAACATTTCATTCATGTTTAGAGAATGTTCATTTATCGCAAAATATGACAAGACTTCATCGCTATGCTATCAAATAAACTTGGTGTTAGATCAATTAGACTATGACAAAACCTTTTTATCACATATGACATAAAGAACAAACGATCAAAATAACAAGTGTACATTGGGCGGTCTTATCGCTCTAGGCAATACATTACATACAATCTTAGGATGGACTGAACGATATGAGAACAATTTAGAGCTGCCAGTGTACAAAAATATCATAAATAATACTACTTAGACATAATAAAATAAAATACAAACATACAATATTACAAAGTACACTAATACATATCAAATATATAACAGATAACAGAGAAAGGAGAAGAATACATTACAGTGAACGGCAATGCTTCTTCAGCATTTTCTTAAACTTTGGCAGTGTTTGAACACGACTTATTTCAATAGGCAATACATTCCACAACCGAGCTGCTTGAATCGTGATGCCGCCTCCACACGCTTGCCGAACAATGGCGAACAGCAAACAACAAACAAAGAACACGAACGTGTGGAAGGGTGTTTGATTGTGTTTGGGTGTTTTTGATTAATTAGTAGACATCAAAATGCTAAAATATGCATAAAAAGGGCGAATTATGCTCAAAATATGCACTATCTAAATACTAATACTTTTTTCACTACAATTTGTCACAATATATTTAGTATCACTTATACGAGTAATTTACAAACAAATATTTTTCTAGGTGTTCTAGAACAAAATTGTGACGTTTTTAACTTTATATTAAATTTAAGGCTGAAAATGACCTCTACTTCCACTATCATTATTAGAAAGACTATGAAATATGGCGCCGTTTATGCAGAAGAAAATTCAGGCTTACCTGGGTAATGGTGGTTTATATAGAACAGCATTAAATTTATAAAACCACACTGCTAACACTTTTAACTACTGAGTTCAATTTCAAATTCAACTATGTAACAACGCTATAAAAATAGGGTTTTATGCATTTGCATAATATATGCAACATCCATTTTTTTCCTTTTGAGGAACGGAACCCTAAAAAAATGGCATTATGACACTTTGTGATTGTGTATATCTTTCTGTCAGAGAAATAATTTCAGGCAGTTAGATCAATATTTATCAATATTAACCAGTATACCATAGAAAGGTAACCCTTTATAAGGTGGGACAAGCTTGTTTTAAAAAGAAGGTTTTTCCACCTTTCTGAGGACATTTCGAATGTTGTTAAAAATAAAATTAAACAAACAACTTCCATAGGTCAACCTTTTCGACTTTTCTGGGTAGTAATAGATAAGTTTAAATATGATATTTTTAGGTTAACAGAACAAATAAAAATCTTTAAATTGGCGACAAGTTATGAGGTACCTACACAAAAACAAAATAAAATAAAAAGTTGACAGTAAATAATCAATGTTATTTATGACTGATATGATATGACTTGAAAATGTTATACAATAAAAACAACAGGTTCTTAATTTTGCTAAAGCTAGTCCAGGCTTAAAGAATCCTAAAAACATCCTATATCCTAATCTAGAACATCGTGAAAGCGTAATAAACAAACAAAATTTTCTACATATTAAGTTTTATGGATTCTGCAAACAAATCTTTATTCAAATAATCAGACGATGACATAACTATTTCGTCAGGTTGCCACGTGCAGGGAAAAACACGTGCCAAGTATAATATAGTAATAATGTCTTGGATTTCCGCCAAGTAACATGTGATTCCGTAACTTATCGAATTACCGAACCAAACACGAACACTGCAAGAAACTAAAACATCCTGAGGTCGTGGCAGACGATTGACGAAGGAGATGGCGGAACGAACTATTCAGCTTTTTTCAGAACTGGAAAGAGGAAACGACGGCACTTGAAAGGTGGAAGGAGTGGGAAATAACAGGCCAGCAAAACGAAATCTCCGGGAAAGGTTATGTAACCTAAAATAAGCATAATCAGCCTATAATTTTCCCACTGCTGGGACACAGGCCTCCTCTTTGTGAGAGGGAATGGGCCATAATCTACCGCGGGCCCAGTACGAGTTAAAAATGTAACATGTCTTTTTAGTTCTTCACGATGTTTTCCTTCACCGTTTTGAGAGCAGTGGTGATGAAACACATTAACCTACGACCACCAACGACTTACTGCATGTAAGTCGGACGGTAACCCATGGCCCACCACTACCCTAGCACAAGGCCACAACTGCAAATAATATCAAGCAATATTTAAAAGTCCTACCTTACTAAACTCTTGGAACTATTCACAATTTCACATAGATAGTTATCACATCACAAATTCACAACAATGCATGCATCGTGCAACGCAAACACTTCGTGTTGTTTTAAAGTTGTTTAAACTGTTGTTATGTTTGTTATGTGAGAACAAACTACTGTTAAACATGTGGTACGTGGCATGATACAGCTTTATTAGATGATGTGGCGTTTTATTATAATTGCCCGTTGCCTGATAATTTAGATCCCTTATTTTTTATCGAGTGCATTCACGTACAGTAGGTCTCTACAGATTCGGTACAGAAACGAAAACGTTCCGACTCGTTCACCCATTCTGGAAGGCGCCTTAGATAAAAGGCTTCCCTTTCTTACATTTATCTCGATGTTGTTCTTCTTATCTTTCATTTGTATATTATTTCTTATCGCCTGTTATTGATAATCCAAGAAAAGTATTTTTTTGCATCCACTAATTTAACGTCGCCAATGAGGCTCTTAGCTCTGCGTTCCACTGATTCAAACGCGGCAAGTTGAAATTTTGCTGAGCCATCCTAAAGATGGCTATTACGGTTATGGTTACTTCATGCAGGGTCGGACTTGCGCTTTGTATAAAGTTAAAAGCTGCCCAGGCGTAAAGTATCGCTTTACTCTATTAAGGATGCCCAGATTTTAGGCCGCAATTTGGGATTTTTACTCCATGAAGGCGCCGAAGTTGAGACTGGATGTGTGTGTGGACGGTAATGGGCAGGGTCTGCATGGTTGCCTTTTCGGGCACTTTAGCCGTCTCTTCCGGAGTCTCCTACGACCCCGTCGTATAACTCTACAGTTTTTAAACTCGATGGAAAATATGCTTCACGGCTATTCCTCTCATTCCGTTAACAAATATGATATCAACTTAAGTTTAACTATTTAAGTACATAACACATGTCCTTATATTAGCTACCTACCTGATAGGTCGACGCAAATTCTGTGTAAATTACATCGGTAAGCTATTTAAAAAAAGAGAAATTGTAAGTCCTTCCACATGGACGCAATGCAATGCAATTCGACCAACATGTACTTGAAATTTTCTTATTTCTTCATCTTAGACATATCACGACCATCCATCGTTTCTTTGCTCCTTCCCAACTCTTATAGTCATTCACAATCATACTCAAAACTTTAATATACCACTAAACGTTAAAAAAATAAATGCCTGCAATATTATAAAAACGCATACACCCGGACTATTATGAGCACAGTATAAACACCGAAGTCTAGACGTACATATTGTTGTCTAACACGCAGAAAAAACAGCTTATTAGCGTTCAGATATTAATAAATATTCAACCAGAACCGTATGTGATAATGGTTGTACATTAAATTGTTTTCGTAATAATATTATTGTGTAAAGTGGGGTGATCACTATTTCCCCACCCATCAATACACGAACGGGTCTTGTGCTTCTAACATCCAAGGCTGCTTCCTCCCGCAGGTCATCAGTTCACGCTATAGGAGGCCTACAAAAGTATGAACGTTGAAACGTGTGTGTGTGTCGTGTGACGTGTGTTGTGTGTGTGTATGTGTGTCGTTGTACGTTGAATATTTTTTGTTTCGTGTTGTATTCAAAAGTGAGAAAAAGAGCTTTTTTTTTAATTTATTGGTTATGTTGCTTTGTTCTTAAAAAAGTTTCGATACAAAAAAGATCGTGCTCAATAGTACAAATGCAATACATTACATGCAACTTCGTATTTAAATAGATAATTTCAACTTGTACGTTTTTAATAAATAAACCTTTCATTAATTATAACTTTTGTTTTTGTCTGTAATAAAGAAAACTTGAAATTCCCCATTTTGACGTGGCTAAAAGGCTATCAGCAAAAAATCCAAAAAAAGAAAGTTCTTTCTTTTACTCTATGGCTGATCGCCATTGTTAGATGCGCGACTTACGAAAACTGATTAATTTTGCCCGCCATTGCGAAAAATTTTTCACAACTCGTTTTCACTGTTGAAAATGTTTTTTTTTGTATTATTTTCTTCACAAGTGTGTTGAAAAACGTCGTATGATACACGAGTGTATTGATAATTACCGTCCTCGGCTCTTTTAAGACCTTCACCTAACGGCTCGAGTCTCAATGGCGCTTCAGCGGTAATCACCAAGATTACACACTTGTACCATAATGTACTATTATTTTTTTGTAATTAATATCTTAAGTTTAACAACTTACACCGTTTATTATTACCCGTATATTACTTACAAAAAAAAATATTTGTATGTTTTCTATGAAAATTTCAATAAAAGGGATTTTTCTTTTATTTTATTTTTAACAACTCACACAAGTTTATGTAATCATCAGCATACTCGTAAAACGAATGCACTAGAGAAATACTTAATTATAAGTATGCATAAATACTTGTAATGAATACTCTTAGGTAAAATATTTGAAATGTTTTTTATCCAGCAAAATCAATGCTTAAGCAATGGCAGGAGGCTTGCTTGTACGGCTTTAATGTCTGGCACTGATCACTGATCCGAAATACAGAATTTTTCAGTTTGTGAAAAGCAGCTAAGCGATAAAGTTTAACAGCTATATTTTCAACAAAATACGTCATCATCGTCATCACTGACACTCTAACCCAACTTGTTGGGGAGCACGCCAAGCAACAAAGTTATATGTGAGTTATATGCGAGTAAACAGAGCATTTTCAATTTAGCCGAGTAATACAATATTTTTTTTTAGTAATAGCAAAGAGGTTTTATGCCGCTGAAAATAATCCATATACATTTTTGGAAAAAATAAATGTGTACGACTGTACGTCCTTAATTAAGCCAAACAAACATTTATTATTATCAAATTATTCATAATTCACAATAATTTGTTGATAAATTTTAAGTGAAAAAATATTTACATTTTTCACTTAAAATTATAATTTTGAAGTTTAATTTAATTTTGTTTTTATAGTATTTGTCGCTGTGTGGTAATTTATTTAAAAATGTCGAGTTTTCGTAAAGAAGATGAACAATTGATAGACTTATACCCGCCACAAATACTAAATGAAGCACAAAATGCAAGCGATAGCCTAATTCCTGCAAAATCTAGAGAAAAGTTACTGCTTACGATAGTTTCCTACAATGGAAGAGCAAGAATAATACCCAGTAATTTTCTATTCGTTTTTGGCGTATTTCTCAGAACACTTCAATACATAAAAGCCCAGCTCCCTGTGGTGCAGCTATTCCTGATGGTGCTTAAACATGGTGTGGATATCAAAACGTACTGTAACCTGACGGTATTTATGAAGCGACGGCTCGGTCGGAAATATAATGTTTTGTCATCAGCAGACGGCGAAAAGTTTTTGAAACTTTTGGTATTAATATAGTAATAGGGAGCTACTCCTACGCCTTATGAGTCTCTGACACTTAGTTTATTCTACACTGGAAAGCCACATCCCAATTAACATGTTCTCGAGATGAAACAAAGATAAACCGTATAATAACTTTTTACTGCATTCAGCAGTTTATGAGCGTGCAAGTATTCTGTAGGTGGACAACAGGCTCTAGATACAATCATACAACAATGTATTTCTTGGTTTTCTTAAAATTATGTACCTACTATCTGATCAATTTTGGGTGTGTCGGCCAAGATAGCAATGTACTTTTACATTGTACGGTTCCAAGTATGTTTACAAGTTAATGTAAGGAACCAAAGCTGGGCAAGTACTTTCTAAATTTATCTTGGAAATCGCTGAAATCGGTGAGGAAAACATTGTTAGGAAACCTGGATTTATATAACTATGCTTCTGCCAGCGGCTTCGCCCGCGTGAATGTCGAAATTTATCCCAAGGGAACATATTCCCGGAATAAAAAGTATCATATGTGCTATTCCAGACTATTATCTATCTCAGTGCCAAATTTAATCAAGATCCGTTTAGTAGTTTTTGCGTGAAAGAGTAGCAAACATACAAACACACTCTCTCTGAAAAGTGCGCCTTGAGGAAGCATGGTGACTGATGTTCTTGACTTCTCTGTATGAGAAAAGGCCTTTACCCTGCCGTGGGACAGCTACAGTTACAGTAGACTGCTATTATTATTATTAATGTAAGAACCATTAGCTCCGATTCCTTCAAGTTTCTCAAAGTCTCAGCTCCGTTATCTTCTCTTGTACAAGGCTCTAGAATCTAAAACGTAGATCATACTCGATTTCGTAATCACTAGGTAAGTACCTAATTGTTTATGTAAGCGATCATTCGCAAAGATCTACGCAGGGGACTGCAATTACATGTTATCTACTTTTTAAATGCTTTTCTCATAACGATGTGGCGGACTTAGCCTAAACGGCTTGACGGTATTCGGGGGTAGGCGGGTTTATCTAAATAGTTAACTCTAAGCCATCATTTACTACGAGTAGCTTTACTTCACGATATATTTCAAAAAAAAATTAAATTTATTGCAACCATGATGTACATACAGGTGATAAATATTAGTTACAGAAACAATTATGGACCCTGTCGGGCACAGCAATAGTATTCTGGGGAAATAAATCTTAGGTTTAGCTAAATAGTTAACTACAAGACTTTACTACGAGTAGCTTTACATATGTTATGTTTCTCTTTCAAAAAGTTACGATGAATATTATTAATCTAAACGTATTTAAATAATTGCGGAACCTTAGCATAACTTTTTTGAACAAATTAATTGATTTATTTGCAGGTTCCCTTAATATTCAGTGTAATTGGTGCGTGTAGACGACAAGAGCATTATAATATTACAACAAAACACGTAGAAACCCGAAAGCAGACTCTATTCATAACACGGCGAAAATCAGTGACAAAATAACGCAAGCCAATAATTTGGTGAACCACAACCCTGTACATCTCGTAGCATGAATTATTTGTTTTTTTTTTTTTTTCCTTTTAGGCTCGCGTTTGACCACTATCTCGCCTAATGTTAAGTGATGATAAGGTCGAAGGTGGAGCACGATTGCCTAGAAGTAACCTATTCACTCTTGACCTGAAGACCCCTAGGTTGTAGCTATCAGGAAACAAGGACGCCCGCAGGGAGTTCCACTCCTTAGCTGTACGCACAATGAAAGTATTTTCAAAACGCTTTGTGGGTATGGGTGGGATATCCACCATGTACCGATGGCACATTGTCGTACGTCTTGTAGTCCGATGATGGAAAGTGCTAGGCGGAATCAAATTGTGCAGTTCCGTCGCACACTCCCCGAAATGTAACCGATAAAAAACTGACAGGCTGGCAACTCGGCGTTGATGTTCGAGGCTCTGGAGCTTTGAGGCGACCAGTGCATCGTTGCCAATAAGCCTTTTGGCCCGTCTGTTAATCGACTCAAGTGCTTCAAGCTGGTATTTGGCAGATCCATCCCAGAGGTGAGAGCAGTACTCCATGCATGACCAAACTTGCGCTTTATACAAGTTGAGCAGCTGTTCAGGCGTGAAGTACCGTCTCACATTCGCAAGGATCCCCAACTTTTTTGCAGCCTATTGAGCCTTTGCCTCAATGAATGGACCAAAATTGAGGGTCGATGTTAACGTAACACCAAGAAGTCGAGATGGTCCGTTATCGGCACGGTTACACCCCGGAAGGATGGAGCCGGGTGGAATTGGCTCTTTTTTGCGGAAAAAAGACACGCCTGGGTCTTAGCAGCATTGAAATTGACTAGATTGGCAATGCCCCATTCGGAGTCTGCCTCCAAAGACAGGTTCAAGCGCTCAACCATAGCCTCCCGAAGAGACCGGACTTGAGGTCCAGTAGCCCGTGCGCCAGACACGTATTTATCAGCAACAGTGCTGTCGTCTGCATACCCAAAGGTACCGGGTTTTAGCAGGTCATTAATGTGCAGCAAGAACAATGTTGCCGAGAGCACTGACCCCTGAGGGACTCCGGCGTTAATACCTACCTGACCGGACGAGCATCCATCGTTAACCACTCGGATGGACCGATCCCTCAGGAAGTCTGCAACCCAGTCACACAGACCACTAGGCAGACCGAAGGAAGGAAGCTTACCAATAAGGCTCTCGTGCCAGACCCTGTCAAAGGCCTTCGATATGTCAAGGGAGACAGCAAGCGCCTCCCCGTGCTTCTTGATGGCTTCACTCCAGATGTGAATGCCATACGCTAGAAGATCCCCAGTTGATCGGTTTCGGCGGAAGCCGTATTGTCGGTCACTAAGGAGGTCGTTATCTTCTAGGCATGCCAGGAGCTTATTATTCAATACAGAGGATGGACGTTACTGATATGGGCCTGTAGTTGGCCGGGTCCGCTCGACTACCCTTCTTGGGCACGGGCGGAACGTTAGCTTGCTTCCAAGCCTTCGGCACTTTTCCATTCACCATCGAAAGGCGATAAAGGCGTGTCAAGATCGGAGACAATTCAGGCGCACAAGTTTTAAGTACAATTGCTGGTATCCCGTCCGGGCCACTAGCCTTGTTCATGTCAAGGTTTCGCAGCACCCTACAGACCTCTCTCTGATGGATGCGAATTTCCGACATAATCGTCTTACATCGAACAGCAGAAGGGGGGGGCCGCGTGCCATCAGTATTCAGACGCGAAAATTCCGCAAAGAGGGAGGCAAACAAGTTAGCCTTGTCCTCAGCGGAGTGAGCCAGCGAACCGTCGGGCCTCAGCAGTGGTTGTAGTGAGGAACGACAGAAGTTTAATTCAACCGATTTAGCCAGGGACCAAAACGCCTTGCTACCTGCAGGGTGTGAAGCAAGTTTGTCCCCGATTCTGCTAATATGGTCAAACCGTGCCCTTTGCATTGCTTTTTTGCAGGACTTGGCAGCCCTGTTTAAGGCTCTCTTCTTCTGACTCACGTCATTTGCCTTGCGCACACGAGCGTCGACCCATGCTAGGTATGCCTTGTACCTTGTAGGTATGTGTTATACCTTTAACCACGTTTGCGCGGTCACACTCAGCACCAAACCACGGACGGTCAACGATGGACACCGTTACGTCAGAGAACGGAATGTAGTACACCATCCCAATCTGCTGACTTGTACCGCCAAACCCGCCGGGTGCCTCTTGGGCTCGGATCGGGCAGGGAGTAGACGGATACAGATTTCACCAGACAGTGATCGCAAGTACCCAAAGGTGATGATATCGACACTGAGTATCGGTCTGGATCAGTTGTCATTAGAAAGTCCAAGCAATTGGCTGTATGTGAATCAACCTCTGGCACCCTCGTAGCCCCTTGGACCAGCTGGGTGAGATTAAACGCAATCGAAAGGTTTCCTATCTCTCGTCCAGCATGGTCAGTGCACTGGTATGGGAAGAGCCACTCCTGGTGGTGGGCATTATGGGCAGTTTCCTATCTGACTACTCTGAGAAGAAAGGCCGAAACAAACTCAGAAGTCAGAGTCTCTTTTAAAGTCCAGACAAAATATTGGTTAGATCATGTGAAGACCATGTAGACTGATGTCTGAAATGGTCTTTTGAGGAAAGAACCAGCCAGATTGAGTGGACCTGTCCAGTCAGTGAACGCATTTGTCAATAACCGAGCAGCTCAACCTTGAATTTAAGGAGCTCAACGATTCGACGAACAATACCAAAGAAAGGACATTCGGGTAGGCCGCAAAAACTACTCAAACTGCCAGACCATGATTAAAAACTAAGATAAATTTAAATTGAAACAAAAAAGAATGGTCCACATATTCTTCACATTCACAATAATTAATATAAAATAATATAATACTTTGAAAAGTAAATATTCTTGTCATTGCAAGAAAACCAAAAAAATATATATATTATAATAACAAAATTCACGGTGTAAAATATAATAAAAAAAAACAAAATTAATTGGAGCAGCTCAATCCCAAGCCTTTTTGTCTTCAAGGTAATCTTTAGTTGTATAAAACGCTTTCTGGCACAACTTACGGTTAATGAAAGATTTGAATTTATTAAGACTTAGATCTTGTACGTGGCTTGGAAGCTTATTATAAAAGCGTACACATTGACATCTAAACGACCCACCTATTTTCTTGAGCCTTGTTGTAGGTATTACAAATTTGTGTTTGTTCCTAGTATTTATGTTATGGATATCACTGTATTTTTTAAACAATTTTATATTTTTATGGGCATATAAAAGATTTTCATAAATATACTGAGAAGGCACAGTCATTACATTAATCTCCTTAAATTTCTCTCTGAGAGAGTGTCTCGGGCTTAATTTATAAATTGATCGAACAGCTCTTTTCTGCAAAACAAAGATAGTCTGGATGTCGGCGGTATTTCCCCACAACAGAATACCGTACGACATTACACTATGAAAATAGCTAAAGTATACTAAACGGGCTGTCTATATGTCTGTTAAATTACGAATTTTTCTAACAGCCTATGCTGCGGAGCTTAGCTTCTTTGACAATTTATCTATATGTGGGCCCCACTGTAGCTTAGCATCCAAAGTTAAGCCTAAGAATACTGTGCTATTTTCAGGATTCAATTCTTCGCCCTTTATCAACAGATCTGTTTTCACCTGCCTAACGTGAGGTAGGGTAAACTTAATGCATTTGGTTTTTTTTTCATTAAGAAGTAAATTATTAACATTGAACCAGTGAACTACTTTTGAGATCGCGCTTTACATCGTCAGTAACCAGCTGCTGACGTTTAAGTTTAAACAAAAGTGAAGTATCATCCGCAAACAACACTATATCATGGTTATCCTTTATGAGGTAAGGCAAGCTGGCACACTACCTGGGCCCCCAACTACCTGCGGTCGGCCAGCGGCGCACCGTGCCTCGGATCCCGCTACCCTCCGCGACCAGTCTCCCGATACGTCCATAACAGCGCGAGTCAGGCCGGCCTGCCTGCAGTGGAACAACTATCACGACCAACTCCTGTAGTGGCTGCACCGAGCATCATACCGGAACACGACTAGGCCGCTTGGCGGTACGTCTTTGCCCGGTGGGTGGTCGCAAGCCTTCGGCCGAAGCCTAACACCAGTTTGTCACCTGATTTGCTCCACCCGGGGACCACGTGTAGGGAATCGAATGGGGTACACTCCTACGGACGTGGGTGACTCAGCCCCCACGTCCTTGGTTGCTACTCTTCTCTCTATGATTTGCCTTTGTCGCTGACATTTACATGATATAGATGAAATCGAAAGTATCTACTAAAGAAGTGGTAAGCACCAATGTAACACAAACTGCGAAATTGCCGACGTATACCAATTATTTTAATAATTAAACGATTTAAGCAATACAGGTATGTTTTTTCCTCGCAAAAGTGTTGAAATACGTCGTATGAAACTCGTGTGCTCTGTTCATTACACTCACGACTGAATTACGCCCAAGCATACAGCTCGGTCTGCAACCCACAGCCTAGTGTGTAATGAGCTACTTAGCTCACTTGTATCATAATATACTATTGAACACAAAATTGCCCAAAAGGAGGTGTGATATATATATTCTGGCACCGAGCAGGCGCACGGCCAGTACCGCGTTAACATTGGGTAATATATTATATGCCTTAAAACCACTTTTCACGCAGGTGAATCTGCAGGCCGAAACTATTTGTCTATTTATACATCCTTCAAGCACACATCCTTCTGAAAGGTGGAACACCTTGGATATAAATGGTAGATAGAGAAGATTTATACTATTCATTAATTTTCATTGCATTCCTAATACATAGTAAACTCTAACGTGCATTGCATTTACCAATTCCTAATGAGATGTCTTAGTAACAAGGCTTCCTTCAAGATTGTTTGTTTTATTCCAAAATGTAGGTCAAGCTGAAAGCAACATTTTGCTAAAATATCTAAAAGTGACAATCGAAGAATTCCTAAAGAAAACAGTATGTGGTTTACAACATCTCAATATCGACTAAATACTAAAGTTATCCGCAGACACGGGCTATATGACTATGCAATATTTTTTTCCCTTAAAATAGCCATTGCATCATTGTTGCATTGTCGCGTCTGTCACTTTAATAAGGTACATTTGAATTTGTTTATTACCCGACTGCGGGAGGGTCTTTTTCTTTTATAGACAGCCGATTAGTCAAATCAATTTTACAATATCATTAAATGTTACCAAACCCAATCACTAATAATAAAATGAATTAATAATAAAAATAGATATAATAATAAATAAACAAAACCTTTTATTCTGAAATCGGAGATATAAAACTGTAGTCTATACAATACATCTTTATAGTTGATAAAAAGTTCCTAATCTCAGTGAGCCTCTTGGCTTAGGCCTACTGTAGTGTGCAGCTCGCCCAACCTTATATTTGTAACTGCACACACCTTTTATGGGCATTATTACACGAATCGTTGAATCGAACACTTCTCTTTTATTTCGATTACATCACTCTAATACATGGCGACCCTTAGCCAGCAATTAAAATTTTGCAACTTACGTAAAATGCGAAGACGTCAATAGTTGAAGAAATCCTGAAAAATATACTGATAGAAGTTTATGAAGACGGAAAATTTTGAAGAAAGAAACAAAAGAAGATTAAAAAAAAAAAAGAAAAAAAATCAGAATCCAAGAATAAGTTTGAAGCGGTGAAAATATTAAATAAGAAGACAGAAAAGGAACGTTGCTGCCGGGTGCCGGGAGAATGCTCAAGCCTTATGATGAGAGGATATGCAGGGCGCCGGGAGATAAATCGTTCGGGTCCGATGTGGAGCAGCTGGGAGTCAGTTCGAGTCCAGTGCTGAGGAGTCCGTTCATCCACGCCACGTGACACGTCGTGACCTACATATACGTTGTCAGTACAATACGTACCTTCTGCAATGTAAGTTTTGCACTGCAATTTTTTTTTAATATTCTACAATATTCCATAATATTGTAATTAGATCATGTTGTATTATTTTATATTTCGATTTGGGGAATAGGAATGTCCCAACAATTGCAAGATTTGCACGCTAAATTAAAATATTTAAGAGAATATTTAGTGAAACTAGGTCCAGATAGGCGTAGACAAGATTTAGCTTATAAGAAACTAGTAGAAGCAGAAAAAGAATACAGTAAACTGGATTGTATTTTGACTCAGTTGAACCAAGAAATTAAAGAACGCAAGCTAGACAAAGAAACTTGTGAGGTTTTCCAAACATTAATCCATGAGATTCAATCAAATTATCAGAAAATAAAGGGTTTACTGACTTCAGTAGATAATAGTAGTCAAACTAGTTCTAAGGATTTTATAGAACATTCAAATAGTGTTACAAAAATGGCTGAAACGTTCGATATTAAAACTGCAATTTCCCTGTTGCCGATGATGAATGGCCAGGAGCAGGTGACAAATCAGCTTATTGATGGTATCTTACTTTATAGCTCGCTTATCAATGATGCCAGTAAAAGTCAATTGATACAGTTTGTATTAAAAACACGTCTCTCGCCTAGTGCAAAATTGCGTCTTAAAACTACTTACGCAGATATTGAAAGTTTGATAGAAGATATTCGCATTTATTTGTTACCTAAAAAATCGTTTGTAGCATTACAAACACAATTGCTTAAGGTGACTCAAGGCCGTAGGAGCATAGAAAAATTCGGTACAGAGATCGAGGAGTTATTTGTGAATCTCACGATTGCACAGGCTAACGATAAGCGTGATGCCTATGAGGTTTTGCGTCCGCTCAATGAGAAGACTGCAATCAAACGGTTTAGCGATGGTTTGACCGATAAGCGGCTCAGCACCATCATTGCCTCACGACAGTTTGCGTCGTTGTCTGAAGCTATTACGGCTGCGGTAGATGAGCAATCCATGACTGTCCAGCCACAAGACCAGGTTATGCAATTTAGGGCTAACCAAAACTATAAACGTGGAAGCATTAGAGATTCTCGAGGCCGAGGAAATAGACAGTTTTATAACAACAATAAAACTTATCATCATAATTATAATAAAAATTATGAAAATAGCACAGGTATAAGAACTTCATACAGTGTAAATCGAGGTAAACACACAGGTGGTCAGCGTCAGCATTTACGCGGACGTCCGGTGCGTTGTCAGCGTGTTCAGCATAACGCGCAACAGTCCAATGTCCAAGACAACTTGCGCAATGATCAGGCAAATAGTCATGAAAACTTAGAATTTTTTCGTACCTAAACCGTACACTCATTCAATTCTTAGTTTTAGTAATTTTTGTATTATTAATTGTCAATTACAAAATAGTAATGTTGATCTTAATTTACTGATTGATAGTGGAGCAAGCTTATGTGTGCTTAAGTATGAATGGTTGTCGCGACATAGGAATTTATTGAATTTAGTAAAACAGGATAAGATAGTTATTAAAGGAATTAGTGGTAATTTAGAATCTATGGGATACATTTATTTAGATATTTTAATTAATAATGAGACTTTTCAACAAAAGTTTCACATTTTTGAACACTTATCTTGCGCCGCAGAAGGTATACTCGGGCAGGATTTTTTTGAGCGCTATAACGCGGTATTAAATTATAAAAATGGAACTCTGAGTTTAGAAACTCGAGATCAGTCTGTTAGTGTTCATGTTAATAGGAATTTGTTTACAATTCCACCTCGTTGCGAAGTAATTAAACACATCCCGACGTCACACAATAATGATTGCGTCATTTTGTCAAAGGAAATTTATAAAGGTGTGTTCACAGCGGGTGTAGTATCGAAGCCACATAATGGACTTATTCCTGTTAGGATTTTAAATACAACTGATAGTTCGGTTAAGATAAATATTTCAGATTTAATTATTAGCTGCCTAGATAATTTTTATGTTTGCAAGTTTGATGACGATAGTATATCTGTGGATAGAGTTCGAACTTTGCTAACTACGTTACAACTACATACTTATTTAAATAAAGAGGAACAAAGAGGCATTGAAAACGTATGTGCCAAATATGCCGATGTTTTCCATTTGCCAGGAGATACGCTCACTACTACAAATTTAATAGAACATTCAATTAAACTAAAGGAAAATGCGTCTCCAGCGTACGTGAAGCCCTATCGATTGCCTAAAGCATTGAAAGGCGAGGTACAACGACAAATAGATGAAATGGTTAAAAACGATATCATTGAAGAGACTATTTCAGAATGGTCAAGCCCAGTTCTATTAGTACCTAAAAAGACAGATAGGTCAGGAGAAAGGAAATGGAGACTTGTAGTGGACTATCGCCAACTCAATAATAGGATACAGGATGATAAATTTCCCTTACCTAACATCACTGAGATTCTAGATTCGTTATCTAACAACATCTATTTTTCAAAATTAGATCTCAGTCAAGGTTACTATCAGCTGTCTTTAGAAGAAAAGTCTAGGAAGTTTACTGCATTTACAACAGACAAGCAGTATCAAATGAAACGATGTCCGATGGGACTTAAGACATCGCCTAGTGCTTTTGCTCGTCTCATGACAATAGCAATGTCTGGTTTAAATTATAAATCATGCTTCTTATATCAAGATGATTGTATTGTCGTAGGAAATTGTCTTGAAACGCACAACAAGAATCTTATAAAAATTTTTGAATGCCTGAGAAGAGTGAATTTGAAACTAAATCCGATGAAGTGTGAATTTTTACGTAAAGAAATCGTTTATTTAGGGCACAAGATCACTTCAGAAGGTATATTTCCCGATCCATCAAAGGTAGAATGCCTGCAAAAGTACCCTGTCCCGCAGAATGTAGATGAAGTCAAGAGATTTGTTGCATTTGCTAACTATTATAGGCGTTTTATTCCAAAGTTTGCCGACATAGCCTATCCATTGAATGCGTTATGTAAGAAAGATGTAGCGTTCGTATGGAGTGATGAATGCGAGCGAGCATTTTACAAGCTAAAACAGATCCTTGTTAGTCCAACTATACTTGACTATCCAGACTTCAGCGATAATAATACTTTTACGTTACAAACTGACGCATCAAAACTAGGTTTAGGCGCCGTGCTGTCTAATAGCAATAGCAAGGTAGTCGCGTACGCCAGCCGTAACTTGAAACCAGCTGAGACACGATACCCTGTGATTGAGTTAGAATTACTTGCTATTGTTTGGGCGGTTCGACATTTTAGACCTTATTTATATGGGAAAAAGTTTTACATAAAAACAGACCATAAGCCATTGATTTATTTATTTAATATGACCGATCCTTCAAGCCGGTTGACAAAGTTTAGATTATATCTCGAGGAATATGATTTTGAAATCAGCTATGTCCCAGGACGGCAAAACGCAGCTGCAGATGCATTGAGCCGTATACCTATTACATCCAACAGCTTAAAGGATATGAACAAGCATGTAGTATCGGTCATGACAAGAGCACAGACTCGAAGGTTACGTACTGACTGTGACAACAACGACATGACTACTGAGGTATCCTCTACTCCAAGGCCTGATCAACCTAAGGTAGTGGAAATTCTCAAACGACCAATTGACAGCGTTGAATTGATTTTACTTAGCAATAAAAATACATTAAATCAGATAGAAAAATCAAAACATTTCACTAGTGACAATGGTAACTGCAAATTCGTGCCTGAAAAGTCAGCAGTTTTTGTAATTTCTCGATCGTTATCGACCGTAAGTGTGTTAGCGAGAGAATTACAACGTTTTTGCAAGCAAATCAAATTAAACGAGCTCATAATAATTAAGAACAAGCGCAACGAAATTTTTTTAAATAATTTTAAAAAGGAAATGAGTCATTTAAATGATATTCCTAAGCTACTTGTTATTAAAGATGTGACAAGAGTTACTGACAAAGACACGAAAATTGTGATCTTGAATGACTTCCACCTGTTACCCACGAGTGGCCACGCGGGGGTAAACAGAATGTTAAATAATATTAGGAAGTACTATTATTGGCCAGGAATGAGTAATGACGTAACAGAATTCGTAAAGAAGTGTAGAAGTTGTCAGATTCAAAAGCATACCAATAGGCATACGAAGGAACCGATGGTTATCACATCCACGGCATCCACTGCTTTTGAAAGAGTTAGTTTAGATTTAATGGGTCCTTTAGATGTAGATAATTTAAACAATAAGTATATTTTGACATTACAGTGTGATTTAACAAAATACGTCGAAGCTTATCCTTTAGAAAAGAAAGATACTGTTTCTGTAGCTAAGTTATTTGTAAACAATTTTATTCTGAGGTATGGTATCCCTAGAGAGATAATAACAGACCAGGGAACAGAGTTTATGTCATCAGTTTTCACTGAGATTTGCAATTTGTTGCATATTAATAAACTGCATTCAACAGCTTATCATCATGAAACTCTGGGAGGTTTGGAAAATACTCATAAGGTTCTAGGAGCTTATCTTAGAATTCAGTGTGACAATAACAAAACAGATTGGAGCAGTTGGCTTCCATTCTGGTGCTTTTCTTTTAACACTACAATGCATTCTGAGACAAAATACACTCCATTTGAGTTAGTATTTGGAAAAAATTGTAATTTACCATCTAATATAGCACAAAATATATATGCTGATCCTTTATATAATCCAGATTCTTACCCTTTGGAGCTAAAATACAGACTTCAAAGAGCACAAGCAGAAGCTAGAAATAATTTATTATTCAGTAAGGAATTAAGAAAAAATAATTTTGATAAAAATGTAAATCGGTTAATATATAAGAGTGGAGATTTAGTTTTAATCAAAAATCAAGTAGGAAATAAGTTAGATAAAATTTACTTAGGACCATACAGAGTCATTGAAGATGTATCACCAAATGTAAAAATTAAAAAAGATGATAAAGAATATGTAATTCATAAAAATAATACAAAACTGTTTGTAACTTAAAATACTTTGGTTACTTAATTAAGATAAGATGTTTTTTTTTTTTTGTATAATGTTATGTTAAAAAGTAAATAATTTTAAAAGTAGTGATGTAAGCTTAGTTTAAGTAAAAAAAAAAAAAAAATGCAATAAGTACTTAAATAACAACATTTTTTTTTTAAAAAAGGGGAGGTGTAGTGTGCAGCTCGCCCAACCTTATATTTGTAACTGCACACACCTTTTATGGGCATTATTACACGAATCGTTGAATCGAACACTTCTCTTTTATTTCGATTACATCACTCTAATACACTACAATAACCGTTGCCACTGGGGTCTCTCATGAACTACTCGCCAATACCACAGCGCGCCATCGCTTACACTTTGTGCCTACATCTTGGTGCTTTTCTCCATTTCCTTTGGTTATCGCGAATCATATGACCGGTCCATCTTCACTTTTCACATAGTTCCTGTAGGATAACTCTCGGTTTTCGCGCAGGAAAAGTCACTGGCCCTTTCTTATCAGCCCAATCGGGCAGGAATTAGTCCAGATCGTCTCGCCGGCGTTTTTTAGGTCTATCTCGGCTGCGATGTCCATCATCAGGAGGCGTTCCTAGCGCATCTGTTCACATGAATCCTGCAAATGTGACCCACCCAGATCCATTTTAGCCTCGCAGTCTTGCAACATAAGTCTTGGAGCGTATAATTGCATGTGTTGCGGATTCGGTCGATCAGTTTAATTTGTATAATTTATTTATTTATTAAAAATTTATGCACAAGTACACAATTGGATTACTCGATGGTTTTGTTCTTCAACGTGACATTTTTTTCGACCAAGAACCCCACATCATGGAATCCATTAGTTTATCCAAAGTGGAAGAAGACTGCATTTCCACGTTCATCTGTGTTCTACTTGTCTCTCAACCTCTGAAAAACACATGATGTCCCAGTTAAAAATCATTTTCCAGTTCTAAAAGGCGCTCATATGTCTTCAACGTGTGTACATTATATTATGTTATAACATAAAGAAGTCATTTTTTTTTTCTAGACCCTTCGTTCATATAGAAACAAAAAGCTTTCTGAACCTACCCACAAGCTTAAGAGAGGCGTGAGATGATCCTGCAGTCTTCAGATGAGGGGTGCAAATACTGGCAGCTCAATAGACAGATCTCTAAATCCTTGAAAAGAGACCTCCGCAGCTTTAATACCGAGCGTATTAAAGACGCGATTGAGCGAAATAAAGGGTCCAAGGTTTTTTCAAGGGATCTGGCTTTTGGGCAGAGCCACCTCACCAAACAGAAGACCGACAATGGCAGGATCGTATCCGCCACACCGGAGCTTCTGAGGAAGATCGAGACATTCTATGGGCAGTTGTACACATCAATCAGCAAGTCCGTTGCGAGTCTAGCAAACGACCCAAGAGCTAGATTGACCTGACACTATACCGAATGTCAGCCTGTACGAGATTATGATGGCTCTGAAACGGCTTAAAAACAACAAGGCGCTGGGTAATGACGGAACCACGGCTGAACTCCTGAAGGCGTGTGGAAAACCGGTCCTTAAGGCACTTCAGACGCTGTTTGATTCCGTCGTACTCAAGGGCAAACCGCCACAGGCATGGTGCAGGCATGTGGCGGTACTCGTCTTCAAGAAGGACGACAATGCCCGGCTGAAGAACTACAGGCCCATCTCACTTCTTAACCATGTCTACAAGTTGTTTTCAAGAGTCATCACGAATCGTCTCGCGCGCAGTTTTGACGATTTCCAACCTTCCGTACAAGCCGGATGCCGAAAAGGCTTTAGCACCGTATACCACATACATACGCTGCGGCAGGTAATACAGAAAATCGAAGAATATTACCAGCCTCTCTCTTTAGCGTTTGTGGACTACGAGAAAGCCTTCGATTTGATCGAGACTTGGTCTGTACTGCAGTCTCTCCAACGGTGCTAGATCGACTACCGGTTAATTGAGGTGTTGAAGTGTTTGTACAAAAACGCCACCATGTCAGTCCGTCTTCAGGATCAGACCTCGAAACCAATCCTTCTCCGGCGCGGCGTGAGACAGGGAGACGTAATTTCTCCGAAACTGTTCACTGGTCAATGTGCGGCAATTAGCCGGATTTATAATAAAAAATGCAGGAGGCACAAGTTACGTTTGTGAGCTTTAATTAGCAAGTACAAAAAAATATAAAAGGTAGTAATTAGCAAAGAGAATAGTTTGACGACATGTAATTTATTGCTAAACCGTTTTGAGTAGGCGCTCCAACATGCCCCCGGGCGTTGAAAGTCGTGCTTTCAACCAGACTCCGATTCCGAAGTTACGGGTAGTGGGCATATCCTGTTGAAGGCCCTCCTGATGACTCCAGTGAAAATTTTGAAATCCGCTACACGGACTATTCCGTCAGAACCCGGGTGTATAGCAGCAATCCTTCCTAGTCTTCACTTCAATTGTGGGCGATTGTTTCACCATTTTCACCACCACCAGGCAGTCCTTCTTCAAGGTATCCTGACATATGTTGCTGAGTTGTAGCATCGGACAAAGTGGCGTCTTCGTCCGTTGCTGCAACTCAGCAACATATTCCTTACTCCACCTATTCCAGAAGTGTTAGCGGAGTTGCTCAATACGTTGATACCGACTGAGATGGGTTGCGGAATGATCAACATAACTCTTCTGTGGCAACGAATTGAGTGGCCGGCTGACAAGAAAATGACCTGGCTTCAATGGAGTGCAATCGGCAGGTTCTGAGGACAGTGGAGTTAAAAAAATATATATATCGCCATAATCAGGCTCACGCCACGCAAATTTAAAAAGCATATTAATAAATTACAAATTAATTGCTTTTTAAATTTGCATGGCGCAATGATTCTCTAATGGATGCTAACAATAGCTGAGGGCCAGCGTGCATTAACCTTTTGAGTTCAAAATCATATAATAATTTAGTGAAATAATGAGTGAACTGTAAAATTATAGGGTGCCGTTTATTTTAAGTTAAATCGGCATTATCGAGACGTCCTTCGACACGCAGATGGTTTTCATCAAAATACACTTTATATTTTAATAGGACGCTCTTTTTTGGTAAAGTTGTTTTATTAATCAGTAATTTATGTTCGGGAAATGATTCTTGTAGACTTTTATAAATTAAAATTATTAACACTTCTAAAAAAAAAATTACTAGCTAGCGATTTGTGTTTACATAATTTTATGAATCGCAACACATAAGCCATGGAACGAAAAATTCTTAAATACTTAGAAAAATGTTTAAAATCTATAAGTAATGCCATATCGTTAGTGTCAAGAACAACATTCAATGATATATCAGGTCGAGTTTCAGAGAGTGAGCTTATTTCTATACATTTAAATTGCCAACTACGTGAATCTTGTTGGAGAAAGTCAGGACCCGACTACCACATATCCAAATCCTGCAGATGACTAATATCCACACCGCGAGATAGTAGGTCTGCTGGGTTCTTATCTGTTGGGACGTGCCTCCACGTACAGTGGCCTGCCTGATCTAAAATTTCAACCACACTATTGCGCACGAATAGCTGAAGCCCTGAAGGCAATATCTGTAGCCATCCCAGCACGATGGTCGAGTCAGTCCAACAAAAGACGCGAAAGAACTTGAGTCGGAGTGAGCTCAACACTTTCTCATACAGAAGAGCCCCCACAACCGCGCCACATAACTCCAACCTGGGAATTGTGGTTGGTTTAATTGGCGCCACTCGACTTTTGGCCATAAGTAACCTAACAATACATTCACCTTCATCATTAATACTACGGACATAAACGCACGCACCATATGCGCGCTCAGACGCGTCGGTGAATACATGTAGTTCCCGGAATACATGAACTCCCGGTATGAGTGACACACGACAATTCGAGGAATGCGGACTTCATTTAAAAGAGGCAAAGCTTTAATAATAGTCTGCCATTGCAAATGAATTTCAGTAGGCAATGGCTCATCCCAAGACAATTTATCTAACCACATTTTCTGTAGTAACATTTTTAAAGTGATTACAAAAGCCCTTAAGGATCGAATATCCTAGCAATCACAGAAAGTAAATCACATTTAGTGTTACTATTACACGATATAGTGGAGCGTATTGAAAAGACGAGTTCATCTGAACTTGTATACCAACCTAGTCCGAGCAGCTTGCCAGGTTCTTTAGAACCTATATTAAAATCAAACGAAGATTTATCAACTTCAGATAAAAATTGCGGTTCATTCGACTTCCACTCACGCAATGACATGCAAACCGATGCAAGCACATTTTTTACTTCCTGGCGAATGAATTTGACTTCATCCAAATCATCAGACAAATTAAGTAAAAGTTGTAGAAGCAGGATAGTAAGATGACGCCCCCGATAGACGCGTCCACCTTACGGGCCAACATCGCTTGTTTCACGTAGGCTACTCTTAGTTTGCGCCAGGTGTATATATTTGTAGCTTCATTTTTTGAAACAAAGAAGTTTTAGGATTATAATGCAATAATTATGATACTGCTAAATTTAAACAATTGCATTAAACACAAAACTCTCCTTCGGCAGTAGGGTAAAATCAATGATGTTATCAAAAACTTATTGATAATGTTATTTTCTGCCCTTTCATCATACTTGTTGACGTACATTCGAAAGTGCGTGTTGAATCTGTTATTGTATTCGTAAATTGAAATTCTCAAAATTGCATAGCCTTGGCATTTACTGGCTGATGAAAAATTTCGTGGTAGTGGCTTTCGTAATAGAGATAGATCTCCTGGCTAGGCAATAAGTAACCTAATAAATTGTATGGTATATCACTTGTTGAGTATTGTTGTGCTATCCTTATCGCGGCCAATTCGTAATTATGTAACCATGCAATACAAACCAAGACACCTGAGTGATTCGAAAACACGTTAAGCCTTTGATCTCGACTGTCATACGTAAATCTTTGATGTATATAGGTTATAGGGTGGAGTCCAGAGACTGTCTGGCTGCCTGTTGTTTGCCTGGCTGGGGTGGTTTGTCCGGCTTACCCGACTGTTCGGCTAAGACCGAGTGTTCGGGTAAGGCTGGGGCGGTCCGCCCAAGGCAGGGCGTCGCGGATTGGATTTGGCTGGTTACGCTGCGGCGTTCAGAGGGACAGGCCTACTGTTTTTGATTTTTATTCTTCCACCCTCAACATTAAAATTAATAATAAGATAATCAAGTTTGACCAGCCAACTGCAACCAGTGACCCTACTATAATCTACAATTTTGATCGTGACGTTTTTTGGGGGTACCGCAAATTGGCCAATGTAACGTAGGATCGGTTCGGGAACAATAATACGCCAAATACTGGAATGACAGTCTATTTTCCGGTACCCCCGGAACACGTAACTCCGCGACGCCCCGCCTTGAGTGGACCGCCTCTGCCTTAGCCGAACCCTCGGTCTTAGCCGAAGTTAGGTCTAGCCGGACATTCAACCCCAGCCAAGCAAACAACAGGCAGCCAGACAGTTTGTGGACTCCAACCTAAAATCTTTGGCCCTATAGTCGTTAAGAGTAGTCGGAAGCTCGAAAGTCCAGTCTTACTAGGAAGAAATGTTACCTTAAAACCAGTTACTATTCCTATTCCTTCTATGTCCATGCTGTAAGATTGTGGAACTCACTTCCGCCTAGCATCAGAGATTTAAATATTTATTTAACCATTTATGCACACACACTTATACAGACAAGAAGAAGGAACAGAAAAATAAGTACATAGGTGATGCTTATTTCTAATGAAATGTCTTCCAGCATACCTGCGAAAGGAAAGATGAAAAAAAGAGATGTAGATAACGTGTGTAGAAGGGAAAAATAAACACATAAAACATAACGGAGCTAAATATAATACAATAGGATACGATAGGATATACTGTCATATACATACATATATATAAAATAAATATTATAACAATACCTACCTACCTACTAATATATATAAAAAATTATAATACAGAAATATATGCAACTATGATGGAATGGACAGGTAGTGTCTTTTCACTTCTCTTTTAAAAACTGTAAGAGTTTGGCAGTCCCTTATGTCAGGCGTAAGAGAGTTCCACAAACGCACGGCGTTCACAGTGAAGGAGTAAGAGTAGAAGTCAGTAGTGTGGGAAGGGATATTAAGTAGATTTTTAAGATGCTTCCTGCAAAGTGCATCGGAAGGACGGGAGTAGGAGAAGCGTTCTCGGAGGTAAGAAGGCGTCTTAGGATTGTGAAGGATGTTAAATAATAGACACAATATCCGAGAGTTCCTGCGAAGTCGAATAGGGAGCCACTTGAGTAACTTGCGAAATTCTGAAACATGATCATACTTTTTAAGGTTGAAAACAAAACGAATACATAAATTTTGCAAACGCTCAACTTTATCTAAAAGCTCCTCGGTTGCATCCAAATAACAGGCGTCGGCTTAGTCGATGATGGGTTGAATGAGAGTTTGAGCTAGAGAAATTTTGGTTTTCAAGGGCAAAAAGCTCTGGAGGCATTTCAGCGAGTGGAACGAATAGTGCACTTTGCGACTGACCTCACCGACATGGGCCGTCCACGACAAATAGGAGTCCATGATTATCCCCAGGTTTATAGCTGGTGTGGTGTATCCAATCTGAACTCCATTCAACCAGAGTGGAGACAGCAACGCAAGATCAAGCCTGTTCCGCAATTTTCTACCACCGATAACGATGGCCTGAGACTTCTTAGGGTTGATTTGCAGCCTAAAGGACCGCGACCACTCCCCAATCATTTCCAGGTCACCGTTTACGGTAGATACGGCAGCTTCCGCATCAGAACTAAGAAAATGATGGTAAAGCTGCAGGTCGTCAGCGTAGAGATGGAAGTTACATGAGATGATTCTAGTAACAGAGTTAATAAAAATAGAAAAGAGAAGAGGAGAGAGAACGCCACCCTGGGGCACACCCGCAGTAAGAGAGCACCAATCCGAAGAACACTCGTCAAGGCGTACCCGCTGCGAGCGGCCTCTGAGATAGGAGTCGAACCAATCAATAGTGGAAGAGGAGAAATTGAAAGATTTAAGAATTCCCAGAAGGATACCGAAGTCAACAGAGTTGAAGGCACGGCTGAAATCAAGAAGCACAAGTAACATGAGAGATTTGTGATCCATGGCCCAGCGGATGTCATCAGTCACTTTTAAAAGAGCTGTGACAGTACTGTGACCAGGTCGGAAACCAGATTGAAAAGGACTAAGAAGATCATTACTAGATAGAAACAGAGACAGTTGCTGATGAACAATGTGCTCAAGAACTTTGGAAAGAAAAGGAAGGATGGAAATGGGTCTGAAATCGGACGGTGTGACCGGGTTAGGAATTTTGGGTAACGGAATAATATGGGCTAGTTTCCAAGCATCAGGAACAGTGCAAGAAAACAAGGAGTAGTTAAAAATGTGGGTTAAAACGGGCAGTATTGTTGAGAGGATAGGAGTAATCATTCTTGAGCATAAATCGTCATTGCCAACTGCAGAGGAGGAGATAGCACAAATCGATTTCCTGACATCATTTTCACTCACAGGACTGACGCTGAAAGACGAACACCGCGGCACAGGCAAGGCGGAGAGCTTACTTAAAGTAACTGATTTGACGTGAGGATCCAAAGTAACTGGCGGCAGTGAGAAATGTTTGTTTAGAGCACCCACGTCAGTGACATTACCAGCGACAACAGGGGACTTACCAATGCCGACAGTTTTCAGAAACTTCCAGACTTCAGTGGAGTTCCGGTTGTCAAGAGAATTATAGAAGTAGCGTCTCTTTGCATCTCTACACATACGATTACAGCGATTACGCATCTCACGATACGAACTCTGGTTGCGCTCGGAGGGAAAGCGCTTTAACCTTCTTTTGGCACGATCTCTACTTGCCATCGCATCCTTAATGACAGGAGTGAGCCAGGGAGCTGGAACATACTTTACTTTGACTCGACGAATAGGAGCATGACGATCGTAAAGGCTGAGTAACTTGGAGTTGAAAATATGAACCATATCGTTGATACTGGAGCTCTCGAAAACATCCGTCCAGTCGATGCCACCCGCATCTCGCAGCAATGCCTCCAAATCCATGCCCTTGTAGTTCCGAAGGAAAATATATGACGGCTTGCGCTTAGGAGGACGAATCTTGTAAGACATGAATATTAAATCGTGGTAGGAAAAACAAGCACTGAGCTGACCATGAACAGCTACATTATTAGCTTTTGAGACAATAATTAGGTCCAAAAGAGAAGGGGTACAATTGGGGCAATTATGAGTGGCGGAGAGAGATAAAATACTGAGGTTAAAAGAAGATATGAGAGTTTGAAGTTTGTGAGTGCGAGATCATTTTTAAGAGACAAGTGTTAAAATCACCCATCAAGACTACGTGGTCGTAAGTAGGACAGAAATCATTTAGAAGCGATTCAAAAGAATTAAAGTAATCTATACTAAGGTTAGGGCTATACAACACGCCAAGAAGCATTTTAACGTGATGTAAGGAGATTTCTAAAAACAGATGCTCTGCTGACCCCGAATATGAAGACGGTGAAGTACTGATTACTTTGTAGGGAATATCAGCACGCAAGTAAATGGCAACACCACCACCGCCCTTCCCCGTTCTATCGTTACGTATAAGAATATAGCTAGGGAGGGCATAGTGAACAGATAAAAGTGAAGGTTTCTGGAAGGACTCAGAGATCAGCAAAGCATCTATGTGTGCACAGTTAATGGAAGCCAGAAGATCAGAGTAATGGCTAGGAACACTCTGGGCATTGATGTGAGCTATGTTGAGGTTATTGGGATAGGGAGAAAATAAGGAAGAAATCTGATCACTAAGAGTCAGAGGAGAGGAAGAACCACTAGCGGCACTAAGGAAGCTGCTAGAAGAGGAAGAACATGAAAAAAAATCAACATCAAAAACATCATCGATCATAGTTAGCAAATACAATAAACTAAATAAAAATACCTATAGATAAATATTTCTTAAATCAAAATACCAAAAAAAAACTATTATATGCGCTTAACCAATAAAACCACCCGTACGCTGTAGTTGGAAGAGATTTTAACAATTTTTAAACCTTAAAATTGACAAAGTAAAAATAAAAATAAGCAGTCGAGAATATCAGTTTCACACAAACGCACAGTGTAACGACACGTACACAATCTTTCAACCACTTTCAACAGATACGAAATTGAAAGACGTCAAATGTCATCATTGGTCATCTGGGTCATCTTAGCATAAAAGTAAACAAATAAAAATAAAAACGTCTACTATAAATACATCTACGGCTACATTAAAAATATTAAGATAATGAAAAGAAATACATGTTAAACAGCAAAGATAATGGAAAGGGTAGATCAGAAATGTACCGTCATTACTGTTATGACAAAGTTGTCGAATTAAATTATTCACGGGGTAATATGAAACCGCAAACTCAGCGACGGGTCTTCCTCACAACTTTCGCTGAAGAAGTTACGGTCTTAGGCAATGCAGTTGCAGCTGCAGCAGCAGGCGAGGATGAAGCAGCAGGCCCAGGATCATTAGATGAACCAGCACTGGCTGCAGTGGGAAATAGCATGATTAATTTATGTAGCTCACCCATGGATGCCACCTTCCGGCGAGACTTGTCAGGCGTCATGACGATGACCTTTCCCTCCGCAGACCAGCAGCTATTGACGCTGAAATGCTTGCGGGCAGCCATAAACACCTGATGCCGTGTCTTGGTCAGGAACTCCGAAATAGTTATACCGCTGCCCTTAAGTGCGGTTTTGCTGTCCCAGACCAACCGCCGATGCCCCATCTCACCAAAACGCACCAACACGGGTCTAGCTTTACTCTGAGAGGCACCCAGTCTGTGGCACACATTGAGGAACTCCAACTTGAAGTCTTCAATCTTTAGTTGCATTGAGATGATGTGGAGGATTGTGTCGCACAACTTCTCACCAGGTCGCTCGGGGATACCATGGAACAGCAAAACCTTTCTTCTCATTGCTGTCTCATGACTGTCCAGGCTCAATGAGATGACTTCAATCTGTGTCTTGAAGTGTGATAAAGTTTTGTAGACGAAATCCTTAAACTCGGTAAAATCTTTTGATAAAGATGCAAGGTCTGCGTGTGTGGTGTCCGTTCCAGCTGTAGCTCTCTGCAGTTTCTCTTCATACTGCTGCATGCGAGAACTAAAAAGCTTCTCCAGTTCCTCTATGCTATTCGCCAGCCTGCTGTCCATGCTTAGAAGTTGTGATTGTGAAAGCAAGTGAGTGAAAAGGAAAGTATGAAGCGAAGGTGGGTTTCTCAGCTATTTAGCACATATATTTAGTGAAAATGAATTAATAACTATTTTTAAATTAATATTAATTATGGGAACTAAAAACTAATGTTTAATTGTCACGCCTACCTACATAAAATTCCTATCTCACTATTCAAAAAACGTTTAATAGAGCATTATCTATCCTCTCAAGTCAGATCTTTATTTATGTATATATATAGTATACATAAGTATCTATATATTTTACAATTATTTATTTATATTTGTATATATCCACCATTACACTATTTGTGTAGGTGCGCTAATTTTTATAACTTAGTTTAAGTCGTTTACTTTTCTTATTTTCCTGTTCTCACACACTATTGTCTACATTTCTTTTTAATTTTTCCTTTTCGCGGGTCTGCTGGCAGAAATTTCTTAAGAAATAAGCAGTGCCCTTGTACTCTATTGTCTTGATGTGTTGTCTTTATGTATTATACCGTGTGTGTACATTAATTATAAAATAAAAAAATAAAAATGTGTTATCCAGTTACTGGGATGTGAAATTTTGAAAGAAAGTCACTCCGGGTAGTAGAACAAAAAAGAAAAGGCTATGTGCTACGTTAGTAAAAGAAAGCCTTTTCAATCTCGGCCATAAAGTAATAGGTGCATGTTACAAGAACTGGTATGATCTAGCCGCAGTTATCATGATTTCCCCAGAGCGCTATAAGTTTCGATATGAGACTTGAAGATAGATTTGTGTAGTTATAATGGAGAATTGTTGTAATGCTATACTCGTATTATGGGTAACTTGTTTTCAGTTTATTGTAACTGAAAACAAGTTTCGGTTAAAATTTTTGAATTTGCCTTCAGACGTGGCAAATAATTTACGAAGAGATGGACGATCTTTTATTTCGTAGATAATAATCTGTAAATAGGAAGCAGCAAGTCACTCACTTGCAAACTTTTGTTTTTTTTTTTCTACCTTGTTGTTCTAGTACCAAAAAACTACTTCTGAGCTAGATGTCGTGGGTTGAATATTAGATTCGAGCAAAGGTTATTAAGTGTTGCTGTCTGGAACTTCTCGGGTTGGTAATAAGCTCTGTTTCTTGCGAATTAAAAATACTGCCGTAATATGATTGTACTAAAGGACACTATTCTTTCTATTCGGGCAATGCAAGCATGATGCTAAGTTATTTCTGGGAGAGAACTACCAGTCTTATTGATTAATCACAGAGTATTTTCTAAATATCAGTAGTATCTACAATCAAGGTTCATAACTAACTCAAACTAAAACATTATTCAAACCATCCTGACGATTCGCTGAGCAGTCTGCATTTTACAAAGAGCTGTAAGCTTTATAACGGATTAATCGCAAACGCTCCATTACCAGCGTCTGATAGTGATCGCTCAATGTGTCTAGAGTAATCCACCTATTGCCGACAATACAACCCGAACTTAAATGGAATAAATAATAACCAGCCAAGTACTCGGATCGTGGGTCTTAGCATTTTCTTTTAGATTTCCCTATATACCTAAACATATAAATTAATTAAAAAAGGCTTCATTATTTTTAATACAATAAAGTTAATTTTAATATGCACCTGTTGTGTTTAAAAAAATAAAATAGTTGTAGTTTAGAATAATATTATTTAAAAATATGGCACAAGATTTTACAAATTATTAACTGAAAAATATTATCGTAGGCCGCGACTGAGATCTGTCCTATAGTACCCGAGAATCGTTGTAAAATCGTTATGTCAATATGTGTGTACCAAATGGTTACTCTTTGTTCGTAGTGGCCGCTATGTCTACGGCGCGGTGCCGCTTACGTTCTTTGTGTCGCCACGTTTCCGTTGATAGAAAGCCTCTTGTCCACAGCCAAAGAGGATCTATTAAGGCCAGTATTTTTTTTCTGTCGACCAGTGTACGAGTACCTGACGCGAAAACCCATCTGCAACTTTTCAAGAGTTTTAGAAGATGTGTTTCCGAAAACTATGAAATCACTGAATTTATGAACTTAAAACCCAATCCATTACTACAACACAAATAACTTTGTATTAAATGTGATAACCCATTCAACCCAGGTTAGATACCACCGGTATTATACTAAAACAATGGATCTGTGAATAGATTTATAAAAAACCAGTATTAGACGAGAAGGTTACACCAAAATAGTTAGTCCTTTTACTGGCAATAACAATTCGGAACTTCACTTCCAAGCAGAATGGCTCCGATGACATTGGCGTGGGGACCACCCCTGAGGAAGAGCGTAAAGAACGGTTGCTCTCGTCGCCAGATGACAAGGGTCGCCAAAAAACAAATATGAAAAACAATTATCAGTGCAAAAAAATGTAATGTACCCAAGAAGGGAGATCTTAGTCAATGCCATAACTGCAGAAGTATTACGTTCTTCTCAATTCTCTCTATGGTATTCTGCAAGGTTATCCTGGATAGGTTATCAAAGGTCGTGGATCCTCTCCTATGCAAAGAGAAGGCTGGTTCCCGCTTTAATCGCTAATGCACGGATCAGATCAACATTTTCCGTATCATTCCAGAACAGGAATTAGAATGGCAGAGGTAGATCTATCTAGGATTTTGCTTCGCATTTTGCTGTCAAGAACAACTAGAAAGAGTAGTGGTGAAAGGAGGCAGCCCTGGCGGACACCTGCGTGTACTGCTATATCATTCGAGATGAGGCCGTCGTGAGTTACTTTACAGATATAATTCTTCGGTGGCACTCCAATGTCCAGTAGGCGGGACCAGATGCTGGACCATTTCAGCGTATCAAATGCCTTTCCGAAACCGATAAACGTGATAGATAGATAGATCTTCCTCTGCCATTCTGATGCCTGTTCTGGAATGATAGCCGCGGGATAGACGTTGGATAACGTCTTAAAAGATTTTTAGTACGCTGATGACCGAATCCTGCTGAGTCATACTCACGCTGATATGCAAGAAAATTTAAACGATTTAAGTCAGGAAGCGAAAGAAACGGGACTAAAAATAAAGATCCGGAAGACCCAAGATATAATCACATTGTTATATACATTTGCGTAATGAAACATCTGTACGCAAATGTGTATGACTAGATGTATGAATGTGAGTGAAGCAAAATAAGTATAAGGATCGTAGCAGGTGGCGTTCTGTAGTTTGTGCCTACCCCCATGAGAAAAAGGCGTGAGTTTATGTATGTAAACTATTTAAATATACTTTTAAATTGTCAAGCAAAAGATGAAGCGAATTGAAGCTTGTTGCACATTCGCAAGCATCTCGGTAGGTCTATATGGAGAAGAATGTGCAAGAATCTCCACTGACACTCTTTTGAATTAGTATTTTTTTATTAAAAGAAAGAGAGATAAGACAAGACATTCGTACCGCGAATTTCAGTTTCACCGAAGGCATTCTACGAAGTGAAGCTGCAGGTCACTACTAAAATATTTACAAACGCGTAGAAGGACACAAGAACGAAGGGTAAATAAGGCCCTGGTGGCTGTAAATGATGGTGATATAGGCATCATAAAAATACCAAATTCCTCTAGAAGCCAACGGGCTTAATAAAACTGTTTGAGCAACCAAAGGCTCTTGATAAGTGACATTCAATCTGTACGGTTAGCAACCGCACATTGTACTTTGGCCTAGTTAGAATACTGCAGATTTAGTTAATTTATAAAATGTAGTATCGGCACTTACGCAAGAACGTCAGTCTTCGGTTTGTATCGAGCTCGCGCAACATTCAACATTTTTTATAACATTTTTCTATTATTTTATTATTACATTATTTTAGTGCAATTTAGTATTAAATACCTTTTTAAACATTAACATTTATTTTATTAAACATTAAGTGTAAAGGCTCCTGCCCTTACATTTTGGTCCTTCGAGCCGTTAAGAGTAGAATCAGTGCCGTGGTACGTTTCACTCGCGGGAACATTTGAACATTAAACAGAACATTCAACAAAACAGTGAGAACAGTGATAGTGAGGGAGAACTACACAGATCGGGGTGAAGTATAAGCAGCAAGCGTAAGCAGCGAATCCGGTGAGCACGTTCCATATTACTTACTTTTCTGAAATTTTGGATTTATTGTGAGCACAAACCACCGTTAACAACAATGGCTTCTTACGATGCTTTACTTAGCTTGCAATCTACAAATCTTGATGCTATCAAAAGAATTAACGAAAACTTTAAGAAAGATAGTTCTACACGTAAAACCACTCTTGAATATCATGATGACAGACTTCAAAAGCTGGAGGAGTATTGGAGTGAGTTTAAAAAGAACGACATACTTTCATAGCTTTGTTTGAAGGCAAAAAGTCTGGACCTTATTACGAGAATCGCATTTACGAGCGTCTGGAACAAATATACGAAGAAACGAAGTGTATTATAATGAAGTCGAAACAAAACTTATTGGCGAAAATCGATGACGACCAATTTGCTTCTTTTAGCCAGTTACAAAAACAAGAAGAAAGGTCATGTGCCCAAGAGAATGTTCCAGAACAACAGGAGAGCGATGAGATCGCGGAAGATGCGAAACACACGTCATACAAAGAGTTAGCCGTGGACCAACGGACTAAAGATATGATGAATGAGCAGCGGTCAAACATCAAGGCGTTTGAGAGAACAGTACGGAACATGAACATTGAACATTTAAAAGAAAAGTGGCAACTTGAAGATAAGTTGAGGACAATAACTCAACGTTGGGAAAAAGTTGATAGTACTTATTGGAAGCTTGATAACATGTTGGACAACACGCAAGCATTTGAAAGTGATTACAACAGATTAGAAAGGCTGTATGAATTCAGCAAGGAACAAATAAACAAGAGGATTTGGGATAACAAACATCAGGAAAAATCCACTCCCAAAATTGAACTTCCGATTTTCAGTGGTAGCTATGCTCAGTGGACAACATTCAAGGACTTATTTGAGGAAATCGTGCATCGTAACACTTTCATTTCAAATGCTTAAAAAATGCAACATCTGAAAGCGAAATTGAAGGGAGAGCCCGAGCGGTTAATACAGCACATGAACATCAGTGCCGATAACTACGAAGCTAGTTGGCAGATTCTTCAACAGAGGTATGATAATAAGAGGCTATTATTTACCTACCAAGCAAACATTTTACTGAGTCTACCCAACATACAAACCCCAACGGCATCTCTACTGAAAAGAATGCATGACACGACCATTGAGTGCCTTCAGGCTATTAAAAATCTGCAGTACGACACTTCTAGTTGGGACCCCTTAGTAGTTTACATATTATTGCAAAAGCTGGACGCAGACACACGCCAGTCATTCAATGAATCCATGAAAAATCCAAGGGAAATGCCACCACTAAACGAGTTCCTGAATTTCATTGAAACCAAGTTCATGTCAATGGAATCGGGTACAAACCCAAACCGCCCACGAAACTTTAACAGTCAACAGTTAAGCTTTCAACCGAAAACAGTTCACAATGCAACATACAGCAAGCCTAAGGTGCAGCAACAGCCCATTCAAGGGGGAACTAAGAACATGCCGAGAACATTCCATAATAAGCAAGCATTTCATAATTCCTTTATAACTTGTCCGAAATGTAATAAACAACACGGGCTCTACAATTGCAGAGAATTTTTATGTATGTCACCAGAAGAAAGGTTAAAGACCGCTAACAACCTACATGTATGCCTAAATTGCCTATTTAGTCATAACGGCGAAAAATGTTCGTCAGAAAAAAAGTGCAAGCACTGCGATGAGCCGCATAGCAGCATTTTGCATGAGGCGATTGGAATTGCAAAATCGAGAACCGGCAGGGCTAATGTAGGTCAACAATTGAACACGCACTTAGCACATGACAACTCAAATGAGGTACTGCTAGCCACGGCCCAGGTCAAAACAATAGCCTATGACGGCACTACGATCATTTTACGCGCTTTATTAGACCAGGGCTCTCAGGTTAGCCTAATTACAGAAAATGCTGCACAAAGATTGCAAGTAAAACGAGACAAGATGAGCGCGGTGGTGTCAGGTATTGGTGCATCAGCCACCACCAAGTGTAAAGGAGTGCTCCATCTTAAATGCCAAGCAATATACAATGATTTTAACATTAACATTAATGCACTTATTATGAAGGCAATAACAAATAAATTGCCAAGTAAAACAATAAATAAAGGTAGTTTTGAACACATACAACATTTACAACTCGCTGATCCTGATTTTAACATATCTCAGGATATAGATTTACTATTGGGAGCCGATGTATATTCCGAAATATTGTTAGAGGGGCTAATAAAAACAAACACGTCATCCATCATAGCACAACAAACCCAATTAGGCTGGGTGGTATGTGGTAATTACAAAACATTCAATTGCCATGTAATTGGCAACAACATTCAGGATCTGGCCCAATTCTGGGAACAGGAGTCCTTACAAGAAAACAAAGAAGATGTGGACCCTGACAACAAGTGCGAACAGCTGTACAAAGAAACAACAACACGACTTTCTGACGGGCGATACCAAGTTCGTCTCCCCCTCAAGGACAATTTTATTGAACACTTAGGAACATCGAAACCACAGGCCGTCGCTCAATTTCAACAACTTGAGCGAAAGATGGCAAAAAATCATGCGTTTGCAAAAGATTATAAAGCTTTTATGGCAGAATATGAAGAAATGGGTCACATGGAGCAAGTCGAAAGCAACACTAGGAACAAAAACATGGAATATTTTCTCCCGCACCACGGGGTTGTGCGGCCAGGTGCTATCATAACGAAACTTAGAGTTGTGTTCAACGCGTCGGCAAAAACCAGCTCAAAACACAGTCTTAATGACTTAATGGAGGCGGGACCGAATCTACAAAAAGATATCCTTAGCATCTTGCTGAAATGGAGACAATACAAATACGTCTTAACATCAGACATTGAGAAAATGTACCGATTTATAATGGTACATCCAGAACATCAACACTTACAGAAAATTGTGTGGAGGAATTGTCCACGGCAACTGCTAAGAGAATATCAACTACGTACTGTCACCTATGGTACTAAGGCCGCTCCGTTCTTAGCACTCCGAACACTTCAACAGCTAGCAATGGACGAAGGTGACAAGTACCCGGAAGCTAAAAACATCTTACTCAACCAATTTTTTGTAGATGATGCGTTATTTGGAAAGGATACCATGGACGAGGCCCGAGATACAAGAGACCAACTTATACAGCTATTGAAAGAAGGAGGCTTCAATCTCAGAAAGTGGTCGAGTAACGAACATCAACTGCTAGAAGATCTGCCAGAACATATGATTAGCCCAGTCAGTTTAAGCTTCACAGAGGCATCAGCTTCCAAAGCATTAGGCTTGGCATGGGATCCGAAACAAGATGAATTTATATTTTCACCTACATTAAAAAACAAAAACAACATTGGCATTAACAAAAACTCGTCAAAACGGCAAATCTTAAGCGACATATCAACAATTTTTGATCCCTTGGGGTTGCTATCCCCAATAACAATCAAGGCAAAAAATTTATTCCAACAAATCTGGAAGTACAATATCGAATGGGATGACACTGTTCCGGATGGAATAGAAAAAGAATGGAGAACACTAAAAACTGAGTTAACAAATATGCAACCTTTCAAAATTAACCGATGGCTAGGATTAGAAGCAAACAAGGATTGGGAATTACACGCATTCTGTGACGCATCGGAAAAAGCGTTCTCGTGCGTAGTGTACAGCAAAGTTACAGAGGGAAAACAGCAACAAATTGCATTGGTTGCGGCAAAAACAAAAGTCGCTCCAATCCAAAAACAACAAACACTGCCCAGACTTGAGCTATGCGGTGCTCAACTATTAGCTCAACTGGTCAAGAAAATAAAACATTGCCTCGACAAACCTAACATTAAAGTTACAGCATGGACGGACTCAATGATCGTGCTTGGCTGGCTGAAGGGCGATGTCTCGCGATGGAAGGCCTATGTCGGACACAGAGTTCAGGAGATAACATCAATAGTGCCCGCAGGGAATTGGAAGCACGTAAGATCGGAGCAAAACCCGGCCGACTGCGCGTCACGTGGACTACTACCTTCTCAGTTACATAAGTTTGCTCTGTGGTTTGATGGCCCCGAATGGCTTTACAGTGAAGACATCCCTGAAACATATGCCACGATTAAGACACCAGAAATTGAAGTTAAAAAGGTGCATGCAGTTACGTCAAGAACTACTGAAAACGTGAACATTGTAAGAGAACTCCTTAACAAGAACAGCTGTATTATGACTATAATACGTATCGTAGCTTGGGTGTCGCGTTTCATAACAAACACGTCACAAAACAATCGTCACAGGGAAGACGCAGCTATGAATCATACAAACATGAATGACCCGCCCGCGTCAAAACAATGTAATTTAACACTTGGTGATATTCGATGCGCCACTAACATAATTATAAAACATGTACAAAATGAACATTACGGACAAGAAATCCAAGATTTGCAAACAAAAGGAAGGGTAAGCAACAATAGAGGACTTCAGAAACTTTGCCCTTACCTAGATGCAAATAACATATTACGCGTTGGAGGGAGATTACAGAATTCAAACTTACCTGAAGAAACAAAACACCCTATTATTATCCCAAAAAACAGCAAGCTGGCATATCTTCTGATTGCCCGTGCGCATGCGTTAACACTACATGGTGGAGCGAGACTAACTATGGCTACATTGAGACAAAAATATTGGATAACAGGAGGAAATAACACGGTTAAAAAATACCTGCAAGACTGTGTAAAATGTTGTCGCTTTAAGCCATCGAAACAATACCAATTAATGGCCGACCTACCCAGTGAGAGGATAACGCAATCACCACCATTCTATCACACAGGGGTGGATTTCACAGGATTTGTTAGTGTTAAACTAAACAAGGGTCGAGGCGTCAGAACGAGTAAAGGTTATGTCGTTGTATTCGTATGCATGGCAACAAAGGCGGTGCATTTGGAACTTGCATCAGATCTAACGTCACAAACATTTATACTGGCTCTCAACCGCATGATTGGACGACGAGGCTGTCCGAAACATATTTACTCCGACAACGGAACAAACTTTGTTGGAGCCGAAAGGGAGTTAGCCAAACAACTACACATCTCACAAACATTTAACAACGACACTTTATTGAAAAGGAACACCGAGATGGGGATAGAGTGGCATTTCAACGCCCCAAGCTGGCCGACTGCGGGAGGACTTTGGGAGGCTGCAGTTAAGTCTATGAAATATCACCTAAAGCGTGTCCTAGGAGAGCAAAAGTTGACATACGAAGAGTTTTTAACACTGCTTACTCAAATCGAAGCCTGTATGAACTCTAGACCACTTTGCCCTTTAACGGAGGATGTGGACGATATTGATTATCTTACTCCAGCACATTTTTTAATTGGCCGACCAGTAACATTCTTACCATCGGAACATTTCGAAAAGCAAAACATCAACATTCGACATAGGTGGCAGTTACTAAACAAAATGAAACAAGGGTTTTGGACCAGATGGTCGTCAGAATACCTGCAACAACTTCAAGTTCGTAGTAAATGGCTGAACAAAACAAATAATTTATCAATAGGGGATATTGTCTTGATCAAAGAAGACAACCTTCCTCCTGCAAAATGGGCACTTGGGCGAATACAGGAAGTTCACCCGGGGAGAGACAATCTAGTCAGAGTTGTGACGATGAAAACAAAAACAGGACTGCTAACCAGACCAATAACAAAATTAGTCAAACTCCCTATATCTGAATCGCATATAGAAATACCTGACACCACCACCAATGACAAAATCTGCACTGAAAATCAAAAATCTACAAAAACCACACCACCAACCGCCAGGAAACAACGATTTAAATCAAGGAATATAAGTTCCAGCCTTCTATGTATACTCTTAACATTACTAACATTATTTAAGCCCACATATCAAAGCAACGACGCCATAAATATCACACCGTTTGAACCAAATAGAGCCGTGTACTTTGACAAAATCGGAAATTTGCAAAGCGTACACGATGACTGGAAGATTGTTACTTACTATAATATGACATCTTACTGGCAAGGCATGGCAAACATACATAGAGTTGTAAAACACCTGGGAGAAAGGTGTGAGCAATTTGCATACCAAACGATGTGCAAAACCATCATGACTGAATTCAAACAGGAACTCAACGAACTTGATCATAACAATTACATGTTGGAAACACATCATGGGCAGACAAAGGGACGCGTTACCCGAGGTCTTGTCAATGGAATAGGTTACCTTGCAAACAGCCTATTCGGCGTGCTAGATGAAAGGTTCGCTATACAATATAAAAAGGACATAGAAACATTGCAAAATAATAGAGACCATTTATTGAACCTGATCAAAGGTCAAACATCAATCATTGAGGCACATAATAACATTTTAAAGAGAAATGAAGAGACGATGAACACTCAATTCAATCTCTTAAACCAACATCTTAACGCTACCGAGAACTATTTGCAGAAATTGGGTAATGTTGTTGAGCAAGAGGAAGCTTTGAACTACTTTAACACAATGGCTCTGACTAGTTCAACAATTCTGTCTAAACTGCGCCACATCCAACACATGCTTTTAGACACAGCTATTAACATTCACCATGGTCATGTAGATACCAGACTTTTACCGCAAAACCAGCTCTTTCAGGAGCTTAACATTATCTCTGGACAATTGCCACAACAACTATCGTTACCCGTTGACAACATTCAAAATCAATTAGCTGACATATACAAACTACTAGAAGTAAAATCCAGATTATTTGATAAATATTTTATCATCGAAATTACATTACCATTAACAGGCGACACTCCATTCACAATATATAAAACAGTTCCTATTCCGATGATAAAAAACAACAAAAATTCACTTACAATGAAAACAAATTCAGAATATGTTGCAGTGAATATAAGAAAGGAGACATATATGCAGCTTACAGACAGTGACCTGGAACATTGTATTAAAATTGAACCAAGTACATATGTATGTTCACTAAACAAACCAACACGTAATATGAGAAATCATCAAATTCCATGCGAAATCGGCGCAATAACAAACATTACATTATCAAAATGTATCTACACATCTGAACCCTGCAACAACAAATGGACACCATTACGAAATCCTAACACCTGGCTCTATGTCTGCTGTACGGATTGCCAACTGCAAATAATCTGTGAAGGTCGTATGACCACTAAGGCAATACATTTAACGGGAATTTTAGAGGCCAAGGAAGGATGTATAATTAGAAATAACGAAGAAACATATTACACACAAGTTAACTACGCAAATAAAATCTATGTCAACCCGGAAATTCCACTAATTGATCTGGAAGACATCAACAATTTAACATCTGTCCAGCCACTTGAATTATCAACTGGACAACAGAACACCCAATTTGTAAGAAACGATTATGAAAAACTTCATAATTCGCTGAAAGAATTGGAAGATCAAACAAAACAGACTGAAATGTCGCAACACGATGTGCATCAATACATCGTATCATACTCTACGATGGGACTTCTGATCTTGTCAATAGTCGTCGCGGGAGGAGCCTACGTGTACTGCAAACGCTGCGGCAAGGTCGCCATCAGCGCCACCGGCGCGTCCGCCAGATTACCGCCACGGAAGCCACCAAGAGCTGAAGCACCCACTGAAAACATAGAACTTACCTACGCGAGACCTCATTCTTTTAACATTTAACTTATAATAACTTTTTATTCACATTGTTTTAATTTAATTTTTATTTATATTGGAAAAATATTCTGTAATAAGTTATCTTAATTATTACCTTTTGCCCCGCCAAGATGTACGGTTAGCAACCGCACATTGTACTTTGGCCTAGTTAGAATACTGCAGATTTAGTTAATTTATAAAATGTAGTATCGGCACTTACGCAAGAACGTCAGTCTTCGGTTTGTATCGAGCTCGCGCAACATTCAACATTTTTTATAACATTTTTCTATTATTTTATTATTACATTATTTTAGTGCAATTTAGTATTAAATACCTTTTTTAAACATTAACATTTATTTTATTAAACATTTAACATTAAGTGTAAAGGCTCCTGCCCTTACACAATCAGTGAAAGCGACGCGAAAGTGATTGGTAAATTATCAAAATGTGTGAGATTGCCAAACGCTATCGGAATGTTACGTAATCAATCACTTACATTTTGCATTTCGACAATCGCCATCGTTGATATAATGACATCGTCATATATCAATTAATCAGTTGGATTTATCAACTGATCATGATAATAGCGTAATGTAATGACAAAGAAACAAAAAAAAAGGAATCAAAAGTTACAAATTTAGTTTAAGCATAATTTACAGGCATGTTGGTTTTTGTAGTAATAAATGTTTTTTTTTATCACATCTATTCAAAAAGAGGTATTCCATGAAGCACACCCAAACGAAGCACACCCAGACGAAGCACGCCTAAAGTATTCCACTAAGCACACCCGTAGGTGGCCTTCAAATAAAAATTGAAAATAATTAATTTCCTATTCCACGAAGCACACCTACGAATATCACTAGCATAGTGCGGGGTCTAAGAAATAAAAATGTCGATAGGAGAAAATATTTATTATTTAAAAGACTAACTTAAATATCTAACATCTTTCAGTTTCATTATAATGATGTGATACAATACTTGTTATTTTCATAATGTTCATATATAAATCCCATAGATAAGACGTATACATGATGCGTTAATAGTCAACGCGTGCGCACGACACAGAATTCCCGAGCCAAACCGAATTTAGCCGAGCGTTTCCAGAACTTGTGTACATGCTTAGTTCTCATTACACTATCGCGACGTCACGGGCTGAGTGTATGCAATTGTGCGCCGGTCTTGTTATTGTTATTTTTTCTGTTTTTCGTGCAATTTATTCAAACAAAATAATGGAGCCGATGGCAGGTCCAATCATAGAAATTTTAACCCATCTATTAATAACGTACTTGGATGGAAGGGGACACAAGTTTTAGTGTATAACAAACAATATAGTAAACACAAGATTTATAAAAACGGTAATGCCTTGTGGCGGTGTATTAAAAAAGGGTGTAATGGCTTTCTCACATTAAGTAGCATGGAAGAAGTTGTTAAAATAAAGGAACATAAATGTGCCTCAAACGTTTTGGAGACCCAAATTAAGGAAGCAATGCATGAAATCGAGCAGCAAGTAGTTTCCACCATGGAGCCCATTCCTACAATCTACAAGCAAAAACTTAAAGATACATTGGACCGAGGATTAAATTTAGTCAGCGATATGCCACAATTTAAAAATATTAAGTCCCGGCCTCTACAATAAGAGAAACAAATCTCTCGGTGTAAATAGATTGTTTGCGAAGTCACCTATAGATGTACAAGTAAGTAGAGTTAATATTTCCTTAGAATATTATGAAAATATTGAGACATGGAATCTATGTTATTTTTTTAAATTTGTACTTATTGTAATAAAATAGAACTCATGTAAGAGTTTGCTAATATCTTAGCAAAGAAATTCTTGCATCCCATTTTCAATCCTATTTTAATGGGATAAGGTTGATAATAATATTTGATTTCACTTTGACAAGACTTTTGTTTTGTTAATGTCGTGACCAGCTTTTTAGTCCCAGATATTGAACGATTTATAGAGTAACTATTTAACATGGCTGCTTTTATTTTGTGAAAGAAAGAAAGTCATTTGTTTTACCTTACTTTCTTCAATGTGTGCACATCCTATGTATTCATATGTAAATATTTCTGACAATAAACAATTATTATTATTATTTATTTTAGTACAAATGATTTGAATAAATATTTATTTCATATCCAGGTACCTCAACCGTTTCAAGATTTTGTACTTGCTGACTATAACGACGGAAAAACGAGAATACTTTTATTTGCTACATAGAAGAGTTGACAGGAATTTGAAAGCTGCGGTCATATATACTGCAATGGAACTTATAAATGTGCGCCTAAACCATTTCTTAAAATTTACAGCATCCACGGTGAGGTTGAAAATATCGTTAGTTTAGCCTATGCTTTTTTTTTATTACAAAACAAAAAAAAATCGACCTATAAAATATTATTTCAATTATTAAAAACAACAATACCCAAAATGCAAGTCAATGTTTTCACAAGCGATTTTGAGGAAGCTGCCGTCAGGAGTCTTACAGCAGTATTTCCTAACGCACAGACAAAGGGATGCTATTTTCATTTTAAAAAAGCAATTTAAAAAAATCTAGGGACTTAGATTTAGATAAGAATAGCATACATAGAAAACATGTTGCCTTATGTGCGGTTTTGCCACATTTACCGCTGGAAGACTTGGATGAGGCCTGGCTCTACATCATGAGCGAATGTCCTCAAGGAGAAATTATTTCTAGATTTAACGATTACATTGTAACTCAGTGGCTCGAACATATGTTATGGCACGACAAATGGTCGTGTTATAACGTAAAAAAATAATGGTTATACAGAGTCTCATTACTCTGAAATAAATAAAATTTTCAATAAAAACATAATCATAAATCTGGCAAAACTTTTAGATTGCTTTCAAAAAAATTGCAATAATTATGCCGAAATTAGAGTAAAAATGGGTTATTCAAATCATCAAAAATATACTGAAATAAAAAATAATATAATCGAAAACACAATAAAAGATTATAAAAATGGATTAATTTCCGTTGGACATTTTCTAGAGACATTAAGATTCTGATTAATAATAATTTATTTATTTGATATGTTTAGATACTTAATTGCCCATTTCTTCAAGATTATTTAAGAATCTTAAAGATTGTGATTTTAAACAGTCTGTGATTTTACATAAAACTAGAGTATTTTAATTATTTGTTAAAAGGTACCTATTAGAAAACATCTACATAGATCTCTATGGAAAATTATATTTACAATGTTTTTGATATTTGCCCAAGTATTTATTGTAATTATGAATCAATCTGTGATTTTATTATGTTAAAGTAGAGTATTTTAATTGTTCACTAAACAGGTAGCTATAAGAAAACTTCAACATAGATCTCTATGGCAAACTATAATTATTTACAATGTTTTTGATATTTGTCCAAGCTTTTATTACATAATTATGTTACAATCTGTGATTTTAAATAGTAAAATTAAAAAATGACATAAATTGCGTCAAATTATTTTAATGAAACTGAATGTAAAATGAAATATATTCTCCTCTCGACATTTTTGTCTTATTCCCCACACTATGCGAGTGATATTCGTAAGTGTTATTCGTGGACTAGGAAATTAATTATGTTAAATCTTTATTTGAAGCCCACCTACGGTTGTGCTTAGTGGAATACTTTAGGTGTGCTTCGTCTGGGTGTGCTTCGTTTAGAGCTGTTTTATTCGACAGGTACTAAAATAGCTCATTAATTCCTAGGGACTAGAAGTGATTTGATTTAAGAATGTGGATATTTTGAGTAAATGTTCCAATTCCAAAGATATAAAATCGCAAACCATGCGGACCAAAATAGGATTACGTCGCTAAAATTGATTACGACGAATGTAAGAGGTGAATGGCTAATTAGCGATTGTAATTTTCGTAACGTACGGGAACATTGTATTGAACAAGTGACTACTGTGCCAGCCACAAATAAAAAAAACTTTTTACAAAAATTACCACTGATTTCTAAACAAAAACACTACAAAGTGAAAAATAACTTCAATTTCTAAAGTTGGTTTTCCTGTTTTTGTTTCTTCGTTTTTTGACACCGACTTCCGAAATTGAAGTTATTTTTCACTTTGTAGTGTTTTTGTTTGGAAGTCGGTTGTAATTTTTGTAAAAAGGTTTTTTATTTTTCACTTTTTAGTTGTGGTACATAATGTACCAGTTCTATAGTCTAGCTACCTATAATGCCCATAGTGAAACCAGAAAATGTTAACCCAATAACATGAAACTTAAACAAAACTGGTAGAATGAGAGTATAACAGGGTGAGCTGTTCACACCTGTGTACCCCTTTAGAGCGTACGTGTGATGTTATGTTATAAAATGGTGTAAACAATAAACAGACATGCGATTGCAGCTATCCCGAGTGATTTGCTGTCATTTATTGAAGAGTTCTGATGTATATCTCCGAAGATCTTCTTCAAATCTTGATGAAAATTAAATGGGACCACATGACAAGCACCAGGGTTCAAATAAAAAAAGAATTATCAAAATCCGTTCATCCAATAAAAAGTTCTGAGGTAACACACATAAAAAATATATATATATACAGTCAAATTGATAACCTCCTCCTTTTTGAAAAGTCAGTTAAAAATAGCTCTACAACTTTAACGGATGGTACCGATAAAATTGTTACGATGCACTGCCATTATTGTTCAAATTAAAAAAATTAGCCTCTAATTATTTTTCTATATTATGTCGCATGATTCATAATAGTATTTAAATAAATAAACGTAACGTTCTTGTTCAGAAGTTGCACTTACTTATTTTCTCATAGAGGATGATAAAAAGTAGTGTCCACCTCGGGAGCAACGCTATTTGAACCTCAAGTGACGTACCCTCGCTGAGCTCAGGATTCTACTTTAGAATCCTTCACTCCGCTCTGGATTAAAAAAACACTCTTGCCTTTAAAATAGTTGTTTTCTCCCTAGATAAATAATCAACTATTCTTTCTTACTTTATCAGAATCCATCTGCTTCTTCTCTAGCGCACATATCTTGGCTAGGCACTGGTTCAATAGATGATATCTTGATGTCAGACCCATACTGATCAGGACTATCAGCTGGTCTTAGAAGTTTCACAGAAGAGTGGCCACGGTACTCATAAAGGCTAGAGGAAGGGCGTACCAATCTGAATATTCATCTGAAAATAAGTACACCAACAATAACATTAACACTGTATATTTCAGAAGAGTAAGTAGGCAGGGGAATGATAAAACCGATTTAATATTGCGTCAGTTATGTTTTAATTCTCATATTGAAGAAGCGAGCTTATTGCCATCTTTTTTTATTTTATTAAACATATAAAAGAAGAAAGTGACTGACTGACTGACTGACTCACTCACTGACCATCAACGCACAGCCCAAACGGCTGTAGCTTTAATCATGAAACTTGGTATGTAGGTTCCTTTGGTAGTGTAGGTGAGCACTAAGAAAGGATTTTTGTGAATTCTACCTCTAAGGGGGTGAAAAAGGGATTGAAAGTTTGTATGAAAATCCGTCAGTTTTAAAGTCAGAATCTTCATATTTTGGGTTTAGGCTGAAAATTTAAAAATAATTTACAACTGTCTCAGCGATTTTGAAAATCCACCCCCATGAGGGTGAAAAGGGGGATGAAGTCATGGGAATAATGAAATCGTCTAGAGACTTGAAATTTTGCACATAGTTACTTTATACTGTCCAGGCATCCACTGAGAAAGGATTTTGTGAATTCCACCCCTAGGGGGGTTAAATAGGGGTTGAAAGTTTGTATGAAAATCCCTCACTTTTAAGGCCAGGATCTTCATATTTTGGGTTTAGGCTGAAAATTTAAAAATAATTTACAACTGTCTCAGCAATTTTGAAAATCCACCCCCATGAGGGTGAAAAGGGGGATGAAGTCATGGGAATAATGAAATCGTCTAGAGACTTGAAATTTTGCACATAGTTACTTTATACTGTCCAGGCATCCACTAAGAAAGGATTTTGAGAATTCCATCCCTAATAGGGTTAAAATAGGGGATGCAAGTTTGTATGAAAGTCGGTCAGTTTTAAGTTAGGATCTTCGAATTTTGGGTTTGGGCTGAAGATTAAAACCTAACGCAACTTAAGGTTTTTTGGGGATTCCGTCCTTCAGGAGCGGATCATGGGGGATGAAATGTTGTGTACAAAAATCGTTCTTTTACAAAGGAAAAATTATTAAAAATACTTTCAAGTCTTTAAAGTCTGTTGGTAACTATAAAATGGCTCAACGCATAAATATAGGAATTAAATAGGGACGGGATAGGGATAGACTTATTTTCTAAGCTAACTTATCAATGTTAAACATTTACTTGTAACATTTGTATTAAAATAATTTGCAGTTTATTTCGTTTTAATTTCATTTAAGCTGTTGCATTAGGGGTCAGCAGTGTAGCAAAATAAAAATAGGTATTCTGTAAAGAATGTAGTATCTAATAATTACTTCTGTAGGTAGGTCATTAATTTCTAACTACATAATAAATGAATCAGTGATAGGAAATCAGTGTACCTAGATATAATCCGCGGCACCTAACGTGAGCTCTGGCTACCATACTATCAGTTAGATGCATTGCATTGCGGATGCATTCCTCTTAGATGCGATGATAATTGTGACCGCTTCAGTTAATCGGCAATGATTATGCCACAAGGACGGAGTACGCAGTGAACCTACATAAATATTGACATGATTAGGAAAATGCAAAAACCATTATTATATTTGATACATTACATTGATATTCAAACTACCGACTACATATATTTTTTTATAATCATGTATTAATGATGTTGCAGCCTGAAGACACATATTTGATTCAGAAAAAAGCCAAATTTGGCCCGTCTTGCGGGAAGAATGGTTATCTTCACCTTGGCGTGATGTTTTCAGGCTCCTCCATTTCTCAATTACAAAATTTGGCAGATTTGTTCTGGTACTTATGATTCGGCTGTTGAGGTAGGAGTAACTCATTCTTTCGCAAAAACTGACTAAAGTCTTTATTTGACATTTCACAAAGTATAAATTACAAATCACTTTAGCACATATCTCTTGATAGGTTTATTTCAATAGCAGTATAAAGTTATCGTGTATAAAGAGTGTTTGTTGATGGTAGATACCTTTTTTTCCATTTGCAAACGGATTATAAGTCACCAGTTTTAGTTGAGCTCAAATATAGGGCTTGTTTAGTTGATATTTTAGTTTTTGTAGTAAATTTTGTGCATTTCATTGATTTTGTGTTGCAGGCCATGTTCTTTTGGATAACATCATAGTATTTTGTGGATACAACCCATGCTAGATTCCAACGACAAAACTTAGTTAGGCTTTAGAGATATAAATTTTCAAAATGTCGACATTCAAATCACCGTCATTTTCATCAGCGTCTATAAAAATAAACTGTTCATGTCTAAAATTAGGAAGCAAAGTTTTGAATAAGATTATAGATGGCTAAAGACAAGACCAAAATTTCGTTAGATAGACTGTTTGAAAGATCATAAATGTCTATAAATATGCGGGAAATGACGGCTTTCATTTAGCACGGAGAAGAAGAAGACCATGCAACAACCCTAAATACGAGTAAATTAGGATGAGAGAATGATAATGCAGGTTTATATTAATAAACTATACTACTAAAAAATAATATAAAATAATATTGCGAATACAAAAACAAAAGCTTTGTCTACTGTCCACATTTCTGTACTGCTGTTAATAAATAAACAGGGACCAAATTATATCAGCCCAGAAGTATTTGCAAAACAACTACACGCGATCAGATCGTTGGATTCATTGTTATCAATCATGAGAAACCTATAACAACTGTTTTATGGCCTGTGAGTCAAATTTTTGTGGAATATTTAAATAGATTGTTATTTTAAATGGTAGATTGGTGAGTAGAAAACTTTTGGGTTGAAATCAAAAATAAAAAAGTTTTCAAGATGATAATAAAATTATTTAATTGAAAAAATGATATATTTAATATATGAGTCATCTATAACTAAAAAGTAATTATTTAAAAGATTTGGGTGAAATTTATGTGTCTGAGAGCAAATGTGATGATTCAATTAAACAAAGGTCGCTTGTATGGGATCAAAAACATGACATGAAACTCCTAAGTTGGGGCCGTTATTAATGGCCATCAATATTATCAAAACGGATAAAGAAAACATCGTAAGGTAACATGCATGTTCTGTTCTAGTCCAAAAGATCGAATACATATTGTCGTCTACCAAACCGCTCGGGATCCGATTGCTGCATTACAGCCCACTCCCACACAGAGAGAAGAAGCATGTGATCCAACAGTGGGAACGTTATGTTTGTTTATGCTTAAACTGGAGTTAAGATATTACTAAGAAAATACCAGCTGAAGAACTTTAATCAGCATGTAACATTTTGTCTTTGGAATCTCCAAATACCTTCGCATGACTTTGATTAAAATAGACGTACCTATCCTAAATCTTAGATGACACAGGCAGTTTCCGCTACAATTTCAAAGCGGGCAGGTAATAAAACTTAAGGAGCGTATATTTTTGACTGTAGTTTTAATTTTAAAAGCACATAAATTCATATAATGAGCTAACTTATTTTCATACTCGCTGAGTTAAATTTCTGTTATTCTTAGCAGCATTTTTCTTCCCTTTCCTTGTTAACATTTTCTAGCACAAAAGTGGTATAATAATCTTGAAATAATGATCACATTTTCTTGAAGAATTGTTTGTTATTCTAAAATTATTATTTTGCTATGCTGTCCTTTTGTTCTTCTCGTTCTCTATGAATACTTTTCGTCTCTAGTTTAAGATTTTTGTCAGGGTTATTTTATAAACGATATTTTATTCTAACATTTTGATTAATTTGATGCCACAGGCACTACAACAGTCTTACTATATTATTTTAATACTAATATTATAAATGTGAAAGTTTGGATGAATAATATTAATTATTCTCTCATAATAATTGATTAATATTGAAATATTTCTTAAAGAAATAAGTTATAAAAAAAAATATATATAAGTAGGTAAGTGAATTGCTAATTTGAAATTTGTATATTAAATTTTGCTTCCCGATATAAATTTATTCTGAGGAAAACGTTAGAAAGGAATTCCATAGAAAATATTTTCATAGCTCAGTAATTCTTGCCTACCTTACGTTTATGAGATAATCTTCATTTGATTATACTTTTGTCGTCGGTTAATAACAATTTAGACTTGAGTTTTATCATCATTATCATTACCTTGCCCTCGTCTCAAATTATTTGTTACTCCAAAATTTGCCTCCTATTTTGATAGAAAATACTGCATTGTGTCAACAGATACCAACCTATTTCCAGATTATATATTACAAACAAGAGAAAACAGAAATCTTATAATCCTATTATGAATACTTCTCATTTATCCCCCATCTTCTGTGGAAGTGCATTAGTTACTTATCGTTGGCAGTCTTAATCAATGAAATTCGTTCCCGAGTCAGGCTGCACCACCATTAACCTAATTTTCTGAATCTCTGGACGAAGGCTCTCAATAAGGAGGCTATTTTACCCGCTCGATGACTAACGAATTAATTTGAATCAGTTTAAAAGCTTTCCAATACGATTCTGCTGGTGGAAGACGATTTGGATGTATTTAAAAAAAGTGCTGGTTGGATGTTTACAGTTTTGTCGAGTGTCTGTGATTTGATAGTTAACAAGATTTTTCTGAGTTTTCAGACGCGGTCTCCAGTAAATTAACACAAAGGACCGACGTGGAATCGCCAACAGCCGCAAGTGGTGCTACACTTGTCTGAGACAGCATTTGCAGCGGGATTGCCAGAGGTCAGATCCTTGCGCGCAGTGTCAAGGTAGGCACCACCGTGTGTTGTGTCCGGACCAAAATGGTGTTGGTGGCCCTGATGATGCCGGACGCTCCCCCATAGGCGGGGCAGCGCATCCCCACCAACCCCAGGTGGATCCTCGACGGGGTATACCTAGCAAAGGCGGGGATTGAAGACCAAGGACTGATAATGGGATAGTCCTTTGTTGGTTTCGCACCTCAGATCATGCTTTGGAGGTTTTTGGGGCGAATAGAGTCTCACAGAGTCAGAACTCTGAGACTAAAGAAAAGACAGGAGAATCGAACCCCGCAGATTGCGCGTCACGTGGTTGCGAGGCTCTTGCCCTTGTTGACTATTCTTTTTGGTGGGGACCAGACTTGTTGGAAGCCAGGTTTTTTTACCAGGTAAAAAAAAATACACTTCGAAACTTGCATGTTTACAAGCAACTGCTAAAAATAAACATAAAATAAAATAAATTAAAAAAAATAAAACTCGCCTTCCTTATCAAAAAGTGATTATTGTGCTGATGTATTGCATGATTATTAATGAATTAATAATTTGTAATGCACGACAGTTACATTAGTACATTGTGTATTAAGGGCGGTAAGTAAGGAATTACGATCGAGACTCTAGTAGAAGCCCGAAGTCGAAGACTGAGGGCTTTCTGAGTCGAGGTTCGTAATTCCCGTACCGCCCGTTATACATACAATGTTTTTCATCACATTTGCGAGTAATAATTATGAATTATAGCTTTAATACACAAGTCAGCACAACTGTTATTACGAAATATGTGAACTTTTTTTTAAGCATTTGGCGAATTTTTGCCCACACCACAGATTATTCAGTGTTTCGTTCAGAAACTTTAAGGGCAAATACTTACGTAGGTATACAGCCATGTGGGAGTGTAAAAAGACTTAAATAATTTCGACGTTTTCATACAATAACTATTAAAATCGATTATTAAGAACATTAGTTGAGTATTTAAGTAACATGTAGCGAGATTGCAAAGAAATTCCTGTTTAGATAACATTTTAAGACAATTTTTCAATTGCGTATAAACTCTTTGCTTGAACTTGCATGACCTGTGTGCTGTGCCATAAATAAAAAAAAAATATTACATACCGCCCTAGGGTTTCATGACAAAAAGAAAGCCCGTGGGTTTTATATGGGGCATTACGGCCAAGTTAACCTGTATGTTTAGATACTTTTTACGTGCAAGTGTGATGAAAAAATTATTATATATAATAAATCATTTCCATGTAAAATCAAAATAAAATATGTAAAAGTAACTCAAATTTGTTTCCGTTATTCCTTTAAATTTTATGCCGTAATACTAATGCTAATAGTCATTAGGACTAGTAACATTGCGCGAATTAAAATTATGCCAAAACAAATTATCCCTAAAGATAATTAACTAAATAATAAACGGTATGGCAAAAAAAAATATTATGGCAAAACAAAATAATGCCAAAACAGTAGAAAGTATATTAAGAAAAATAAATGTATGCAAAAAAAGAGATCCCAAGACGATGGCATTTGGTCAAGCAGATATGTAATTGATATTTTTCGCCAGTTATTGCGTAAAGTATTCCCTAAGACATTGGATTAAAATTCATTATTTTGTATATTTTATTAAACTTAATACCTTGTATTTGCTTTTTTTTAATCAAAATATTGTTTGTTTTTTTATATTATGTTGACAATTCAAATACGTACATTATTTTATTGCGAAGATGACTGGTTGTCGTAAATACAGAATTGTAATCATATGATGCTAAGTATATTGTCAAATAGGGTTGTTGAACAAATTTCTTTTTAATAATTTGAATGATCTGAATGATCTTTCAAATCATTAAAAAGACATTTTTAGTAATTAAAAAGAACGAGTAGAGTACAAGAAACTTAAATTATTTTAGTTTAGTTTTTTAACTTTATTTAATAAGTTAAATCAAATTGTTATTTTTTTTATCCAGTACCGAAAACACACCAACAGTGCCCGAACAAACCCGAGCGCTCGTATTTTCTACTCATTGCAGCATACAGCTTATTATTTCAGCAACCCATTGACCAACATGACATCGACTGTCACTTTTTTACGAAATAAATAAGGTTACTGATCTTAGGATTCTTTTGTTTCCACCAGATTTGCATGAATATTTTCTCTTCAAAGCCAGTTTATACGTAACATGCCAAAAAAAAGCAAGATATTTTAGGCCTCCTGAGATTTATATTCAATATTAATTTCCGTAGAAACAGATGGATTTCCCGGCTACGACGGCAGACGGGTGGGATGGGAAATCATTTCTTCATACCTTATACAGTTTAATTTAAAATATATTACCGAATTATACGGGAAACTGGGCTTTATGAGTTATCGGTCAAGCAATCAAGTTGTGTTTTTCTTTGATGTTTAAAACCAAAAAGTCTAGTTGAGAAAACATTTTGATTTTGTTTTTCAGCCTATACGTTTTATTTTATTTTGATTATTCGTCGTTTTCGTCTTGAGCAAGTATGAGAGAGAGTAAAATACGTTTTCTCTTTATGAGAAAACGTATTTTACTTGCAGTGGGACAGTAACGAGTAGATATCTTTTCAGTGCTTTGATCACTTAATTCTTAAATTTTCGTCGTTCGGTGTTTGTTCAAAGTATATTGCGTGACAACCGCTATTGTAATAATTAAAAAAAAGTTATCAAAAAGCTCTAAATAGAAATAGTATTGTGGTGTATTGCATTGATAATATTGAGTGCTTCGTATTTCAATCAAGTGTTCAAGTAATAAGCCATAATAGCAGCAAATTTCGATTAAAAACAGTGGAACAAATCTGACTGTTTGTGCGAGGGTACTTGGATGGATATCGAGACAGTGAAAGGAACTCATTAACATAGAGTAAACTGTGCGCCAGGTACACGAGCTTCCAAGTACACATTATAAATTTCGACGTGTATTTGTAAGCACGATTGGTCGAGTGGTGTAAGGTGGCCCTTTTTGTCAAACAAGATTTAGAAGGCGCGGCCCGAGTTCGGATCCCGCAAACTGCAAAAAGTTTTAGCAAGTTTTTTTTTTATTTTTGTTTTTGTTTTATTTGAGATGGGTTTGCTCTTGACTCTAGTCTAAGTCATAGGTGACAGAGACAGAGTCGACGATGGAGTGAGCTTACCCAGAAGGAGCCTGTTTACTCTAACTTTGAAGAGATTCGGGTTGAATGCGTTCGGAAACACAGACGCAGGTAGTGAGATCCATTCATTCGCTGTGCGCATTATGAAGGATGTTTGGAAGCGCTTGGTGCGAATTGGTGGAATGGCAACAAGGTAAGGATGGTAACTTGCAGTGCGTCTAGATGTCCGATGGTAGAAGGGGGCTGGTGGGATGAGGTCGTGGAGTTCTTGAGCACACTCACCGAAATACAGTCTGTAGAAGACCGACAAGCAGGCAACCTTGTGGCGATGAGCCAAGCTGTGAAGCTTGGTATCCACCAGTTCAATGTCGCCGATGAGCCTCTTAGCTCTGCGTTCCACCGAGTCAAGCGCGGCAAGCTGATACTTTGCTGAGCCATCCCAAAGGTGGCTGCAATACTCCATGCAGGATCGGACTTGCGCTTTGTACAGGGTTAGAAGCTGTCCAGGCGTAAAGTATCGCTGCACCCTATTTAGGATGCCCAGTTTTTTGGCCGCAATTTGGGCTTTGTGCTCAATGGAGGCGCCGAAGTTAAGACTGGATGTCAACTCCATGCCTAAGAGCTCAATCCGATCAGTCACTGGAACAGACGCACCACGAAAAATAGGCGCCCGATCGAAAAGACTCCTTTTAGCGGTAAAAAGACACGCCTGTGTTTTGGTGGCGTTAAAGGAGACCAGATTGTCATCACCCCACTGGGAGACAAGGCTTAAGGTCAAATCTGTCCGCTCTACCATAGTCTCTCTCAAGGAACGAACTTCATCCACGCTGGTTCTTGCGCTGGACAGGTATCTCTCTGAAACAGTACTGTCATCTGCGTACCCAACAATACCAAGCTGAAGCAGGTCATTGATGTGCAGCAGGAAAAGAGTTGCAGAGAGAACAGACCCCTGAGGAACTCCGGAATCAATAGCCATAAGGTCAGAGGAGCAGCCGTCTATGACTACTCGGATCGACCGTTCGCAAAGGAAATCTGATATCCAGCTACAAAAACCAGCGGGGATGCCATACGCAGGAAGCTTACTGAGTAGACTTGCGTGCCAGACCCTGTCAAAGGCCTTCGAGATATCCAGCGAAACAGCAAGTGCTTTGCCGTGTCTCTCGATGGCTTCGCCCCAGCAGTGCGTGACATACACAAGAAGATCGCCAGTAGACCGTCCCCGGCGAAAGCCATATTGACGGTCACTGAGGAGATTATTGTCTTCAAGGTAGGTCAGCAACTTGCTGTTCAGTACCCTTTCCATAACTTTGCACAGAATGGAGGTAATGGTGATTGGACGGTAATTGACAGGGTCTGCACGGTTGCCTTTTTTGGGCACTGGTTGCACATTTGCAAGCTTCCAGGACTTTGGTACCGTTCTTTTTACAAGAGAGAGGCGGAACAAGCGTGTCAACACCGGAGAAAGTTCGGGCGCACACAGCCTCAGTACTCTTGCTGGAATGCCGTCAGGCCCGCTGGCCTTGTTCACGTCTAGACTGCACAATACTCTTCGGACCTCTTTGGTGTGCACAGCGATCTCCGGAATCGAAGAGTCACAATGAGGGACAGTAGGTGGTTGCTTGAATCCAGCGTCCAGACGTGAATTGCTAGCAAACAGAGATGCAAATCAATTTGCTTTCTCACTTGCAGAGTGAGCCAGCGACCCATCAGGTTTCAGCATTGGAGGTAAAGTGGGACGACAGAAATTCGATTCAACAGCTTTAGACAGGGACCAAAACTGTTTACTACCCGGAGGGTGTGATGGCAGCTTGGCCCCAATACGTCCAATATGGTCAAAACGTGCCCGACGCAAAACCCGCTTGCAGAACTTGGTGGCAGAATTAAAAGCTCTTTTCCTCGCACGAACCCTACGCGCTCTAACTTTGCGATCTCGGGCCCCGACCCAGGCTTGGTAGGCAGACTCTTTTTGGGCCTCAGCGTGGGCACATTCTGAATCAAGGTCGGGATTTGTGACCGAGCGGAATGTTGGAGAATGGAATGAAATACTCCATTCCCTGCCGAATCACATCCACAACCGCGTCCGCACAGCTCGAGGGGTGACCCGAGGCGAAACACACATGCCGCCAAGGATAAGACGCAAAAAAGTGCCGCATCTCGTCCCAGTCTGCTGACTCGTATCGCCATACTCGCCTCGTGCCTCTAGGACTCTCATCTGGAGGAGAGCAAGTCGACACGGATTTCACCAGACAATGGTCAGACGTTCCCAGCGGGGCTGAGACCGAAACCGAATGACTGTCCGGATCAGTTGTCAGCAGTAGTTCTAAGCAATTGGGTGTATGGCCGTCAACATCCGGTACCCGCGTTGCCACATTCACCAGCTGGGTTAGATCTAGCGATAGAGAAAACTTGCGCGCCTCTAACCCGGCATGGTCAGTTTTCCGGTACGGGTACAACCACTCCTTATGATGGGCGTTAAAGTCCCCCAGAAAATTAAGCTTCGCTGTTGGGTACCGTTGCTGGGCCATGTCGGCCGACTCCATAAGGCAGTTAAAGAGCGCTGTCGTCTCCTGGTCACCGGTGTGCGATCGGTAGACGCCGATGTAGAGAGACTTCTCCACGCCAGTGTCCACAAGTAGCCATATGGCAGAAAAACCCGATTTCTCAAAGCAACGGAGACGACGACAACAAATGTCATCGCGGACGTACACACAGACCCCAGCTTGCTTCTTGAACTTGTGTTCAAGAGAGTAACCCGGGTAGTTGAGGTACGCCACGTCCGACGGGGTTGTTATCTTCGTCTCCGTTAGGAAAAACAGGTGCGGATTTGTAACTTGGTTGTTTTCTTTTCCATTGAATATAAGAATATCATTTGATTTTAAAAATGTCGTCTCATTCAACTGATAATAGCTCCGATGCAAATCTAAACCAGTGCGAGGCTTCTGGTAAACGCAAACAAACGGCACAGGAATGGTCGGAAGCAATTGACAATTAGGCGAAGGAGTTCAGAAATTCGCACAATAAATTACGGCGTGACTTGGAGAGTAGCATAGTAACATATGCGACAGCGAAGCTTTCATAAAAATCGAAATGTCAACAATAACTCAGACCACTACGGAAATTAAAAATTACATTCGGTCTTTACGTTCCGAGCAATTTTCAATCAGGCAAAGTGTCTCTGAACTGGACAGTAAATACAATGCAGTCACAAAAGAAATTGACCGTCTGAAGGACTCGATTCAATTCGCCGGGGATGAACAGTCACATATTTCAAAAAAAGTCGGTCACTTTAGTAAAGATTTTTATGACCGCACTGAATCTAAGCGGATGATATCTGAATTCGTCACTAAATCAACTATTTGGAACAGAGCGCTCAAAGCTGCATCATTGAAATATGTAATATTCCGGAAAAGCGCAATGAAGACCTGGTTACCCTTATGACCAACATTGGTTCCTCCATAAATTGTAGTCTGAAGCGGAGCGACATTGTTTCGATACACCTAGTCCCACACGCACACCGAGATAATGAGAAACCCAGAAATATTATTGTAAAGCTGGACTCGCGTATATTGCGTGATAATATTTTAAGCGCTGGCCTATTTAGTAAGAGACTAAGTACCGGCAAACTAGGCTTATCGGGAACTTCGTTCTCTATTTATATGCATGAACATCTCACTCTGAAAAACAAAGTATTGTTTCATGAGTGCCGAGATGCAGCGAAAGCAAACAATTTCCGATTTATATGGATCATCCTTGTTAGTGAGAAAGAGGGAGCTAAATCGTTCGCAATCAGATCTCCAGAAGACGTTGCTAATTAAGCCCGGTCAACCTACCTCCTATCCTGGAATCGCAAAATGAGAGTCTCCGTGTAGAAGTCAGTGACTGTCTGTATATTTTTATAATTATTTTTCGTATGAGAAATATTGTAATGTTGTTATTATTTACAATCAATAGACATCTAGATTCATTACCTTTCGTTGATATCTTGATAGTTGGTTTAAAAATGGATGTGTTTGTTTACATTGGATTATCAAATAACCCCAGTGGTATGTTATTGAATATCATGCAGTTGTTGATGAACCGTCATTTTGTGGACGTTAATTATGTCGATGAATGTTGTTTTTTTGAAATATTTTACTATGTCACTCGTACACTCACTGCTTGGTTTTGTGGAATTTTGTTAGTTTCTAGGTATTTCTTGGAGAGGTGTGTATTTGTATTTAATCTTATCTCGCTGCACTTGGTCGTATATAAATATTATGCCTATTTGTAATTTATTACTGAAACGTGTTACGCTGGTTTAATATATATTTGCTAGATCAACTTTTTCAATGGCGGATAATTTAGTTATTTATTATCAAAATTGCCGAGGGATTCGCACTAAACAGCAAATTTTATACATTAATATTGTATCTAATTGTTACGATATTATAGTACTCACTGAAACCTGGTTAACTCCAGAAATATTTGATAGCGCGTTCATTGATTCTCGTTACGTAGTACATATGTGCGATCGATACCGCAAAACCACGAATAAAAAAGATGGAGGTGGTGTCCTCGTGGAGGAGCAGTGGTGGCCCAGTGGTTACGGTCCCGACTTACGAGTTGTAGGTCGTGGGTTCGAACCCGAGCAAGCGCTTTACTTTGTGTAATTTATTCCATCACCACTGCTCTCAAAACGGTGAAGGAAAACATCGTGAGGAAACCGGCATGTCCTAGAACCAAAAGTTCAAAGACATGTGACATCTACCAATCCGCACTGGGCCCGCGTGGTGGATTATAGCCCACTCCCTCTATGAGAGGAGGCCTGAGTCCCAGCAGTGGGAACATTAAAAAAGGCTGATGATGATGATGATGTGATGTGATGGTGTCCTCGTGGATGTATTGAGGGAATTGCGCTCAGTAAGAATGGATCATAAGTTTACCCTGGAGGCCAGCTTGGAACACGTTCTGCTTTGATTTTCAAGCTCAACTAAGGGAAAGAACCAAATTGTCGGGGCGGCTTACATTCCACCTAGATCACCTTAATCCATTTATGTTCAGTATTTTGATCTTCTCCAATCTTTACTCGGAGATACTAACGTAGAATACTTTTATCTTTTGGGTGATTATAACCTACCTGATATTGACTGGATTCCCTATGATAACAATGTATCAGTATCGGGATTGGTTTGCATTGGCAGTTCGTCGATTTGCGGACAGCTTGTGTATTTATGTCTTTCCTTAATGCTTATCAGTACAACACCATCAAGAACCCGAATGGGAAAATATTAGACTTGGCTATCTGTAACAATGACTGCTCTGTCTTCCCTGCCACCGATTGTTTACTGCAATTCGATCACTGTCACCCACCGTTCTGTGTTTTGATACCATATAAACATCCCCATAAATATATGATTCGAAAGTCGCTGAAAAGATTCAATTATTATGAAGCAAATTACGAAAAGATAAATTAAGAACTGTGCGAAATTGATTGGAGTGAGCTGATTGGTATGGAACACTCCGTGGATGTAGCCATGACTAAATTGTATAATACTATTTTTAGCATTATTAAATCTCACGTTCCACTCGTCAACATAAAGTCCCATAGATTTCCGATATGGTTCTCACCTTCGCTGATACATATCTATAAAAACAAGGCAAAAGCATGGGTTGATGGTGATCTTCTAGTGGCATACCATCTGATATGAAAGACAAGGACAAAAACACCAATGACTCCGAAGAAATTTGTAACTTTTTTTTCTGATTTCTTTAATTCAGTCTATGAAATATCATCCGGGAAGGGAGTGCCGGCGAGTGAGGGTTCTTCTGAGCAAAATTCTCTCATTTGTAAGATAGAGCTGACTATGAATGAGGTATTGGGGTCTCTCAATTCTCTGGATGCTGCAAATTGCCCAGTTCCTGATGGTCTCCCTGTCTCTTTTCTTAGGGCCACCCCTAAGAACATTTGCGCACCTATACATATTCTATATCATATTCTATTCATATTATATCGCTGGCACAATGAATATTTCCCGAGGTATAGAAGGGTGCAAATATAACACCAATTTATAAATCGGGCTCTCAGCAAGACGTTGAGAACTATCGTCCGATATCCATTTTGTCAGCCTTGCCGAAGTTTTTTGAGAGACTAGTCCATAACAAAGTGTATCCTATTTTTCATCCTACTATAATCCAGCAACAACACGGATTTGTAAAGAAAAGGTCCACTACCACAAATTTAGTGGCCTTTACGGATTATTTATTCAACAATCTGGATTCTCGTGTTCAGGTTGATGTCATTTATACAGACTTTCAAAAAGCATTTGACAAGGTTGATTATGAGTTTGTTTTGAAAAAAAAAAAGCAACGGCATATGTGGTGATTTACTCCAGTGGTTCTCTTCATATAATACGAACAGAACTCAAAGAGTCGTAATTAACGGTTTTAGATCTGCCACGGCTATTAATGTAACTGACGGTGTGCCTCAGGACTCGATTCTGGGACCCCTTTTGTTCATTTTATTTATAAATCTAGATTTTCCCTTATTCGTGGTCTTGGAATCCTTCTCGACGATAAACTTCACCTTGATGCCCACTTTGGAAAGGTTGTGAACAATGCCTATCGAATGTACGGTTTCGTGATGAGACCTGCAAAAGAGTTTGTGCGCCCATCCACCTATATATATATCTTTATAAGTCGCTGATTAGATACTCGAGTACGCGGTTCCAGTGTGGGATCCCTTTTAGAATAAATATTATGAACAAATTGAAAAGATTCAACGAACATTTCTGAAAGCCATGCATTACCGTTGCTTCCACACTTTGTTATCCTATGTATAAATTGCTTGGTTTAAATTGCTTGGCTTGTGCGCGCGCACAGCCCCTGTTTGCAGTGACCTCTTGTCGCACTAACGCGGGCGCCTCTGCGTCGACTTACTAGTAACTTTAACGAGAACTTACATCATATTGATATGTTTGCACATTTTGCTGGTAAATTTAAAAAGAAGGTATTTGAAATACTTAATGGTACCTAATTCTAATGATTCAATTCGGTTTTAATGATAATGTACCTTGAGATAAATATTAATGAATTTGAATGGTTTAATGGTTTTTAATATTTTAATTCAAACTGACATGTTTTTAATGGTTTTGTATTAATATTTTTAATTTTATTTAACATGACATGCTCTTTTTGTTTTTTTTTTGTTATGTGACTTTAAGGCTTTGTATTTGATATTCAATAACTTGTTGTTTAATTGTGTTTTTTTATTTGTTATTCATTGTGTTCTTTTAATTATTTATTTTTTAAACTTTCTTTCTGACAGTTTTTTTTTGCATCAGCCTACAAAGTGTCTCAATGTCACAATCACAGTATTAGAATGAGTGTTGGTATTTTCATCGAAATGAAAATCTAGGATCGCTATATTGAATTGTCTTACAAAAGATAAGAATATTAATATTTAATTATTTATATATAATTTTAAATTGGACCTGAGTCAGTGGTATTTGCTGTGTTAAGTATTTAGAGTTAATGGGTCCCAAGATATTTTAATAACTTTTTGATACATTCAGTAGTGATGTTATAGAAAATCTGTGAAAACCAGGCAATGTATTCAATTCCTAGTAAATCTATAGAATTCCGGGCTTATGTAAGCAATGTGTGAAATGATAATTATAACATTAATCAATACACACATTTCCTAGGAAATGTAAATATATTCTAGGATTTTATACAATTACTTGCCTACGGCATTAAGTCCGCCTCTGTACGTTTGTATGCATGAAGTATTAAATAAATAAATAAATTCCTAAATGGTTAAAGAAAAATTGTTTTATAAAACAAGTAATGAATAATTAAATCCAATAATCTGTTTATAAGATTCTCGGTGCAATTTAAATATTCGGGTTTTAATATCTAAGATTAATTATATTTAATAATGATGAAATCCTAGAGTAACCATAGGTCACACATTATAAAACATTAAATATTTATAAGACATTCACAGTAAAAAATAATTAGAATTCAGAACAAAATCAACAATCAATTTAATCAATCTGCCTAGTTTGTCCCAACTATATTAGGGTCGGTTTCCACTCTTACCGGATGACTTTCGCAGTAACGTACACCGCGGTAATGAACTTCGCAACAATGGGGTACATTCAGCTTTTGTAGGATTTCTTGTAAAAACTTGTTATTTAAAGGGAAGATCCCTTCATCCTTCGATGGTTATTTAATTTTGTTAATTGATAATTCATCTTTTGAAATATTTTGACAAAATTATGTTTTGCGTTTAATTTCTTTTGTGTATATTTGAGCTGTGTCCGGGTTGTTTTGCTTTTATTGTTTCTCAAAGGCTTAAGAAGATGCTGTACGGTTTCCAGAGAAGGAGATAAATTGTTAATAGCATTTTCATTTGTCTTTGTTTGTATTAAAGGTTTGCTGGCAGTTAACTGAAGTGGAACAGTTGACAATCGACCTCTGTGGTTCTAGGCCACGCCTACTGACATCGATAGCTTAGTGGCAAATTTAAATTGGCGCGAAATGTATTTGAAAATTAAATAAACAAAGCCGACGACAGAGGCGAACACCATAAACGGACTCTTCCAATGATTTATAGAAAAACATTACCGCGCAAGTTCTTATTTCAAACTTACGTCTAGTATCTGAAATACCGTTCATTTATATTTTGCCTATGAACGCAACCTTATTGCTACGAAAATAAAGAACACTAAAATAGCTAATCTGGCATGAGTCATACGAGTTTTTGCCATGCGAATTGAATAAATATTAAAATTATGTCTGGTTCTATGCGACTGCCACATATAAGAACACAGTAGATGAAATTTTATTTATAATGGTTTTATAGCCAGGTTATTAAATTTATATTATTTTAATGTGTTTGACTATACTGAAATGGACTGTGTAACCCTGGCAACTTTAAATTTGAATTAAGATTTGGTGCTTTCATTAATCAATTTTATCATTATTAAAATAGGAAAGTCCCATCAAATTATAAAACCGCCTTGAATTTGCAAATATCCAGAACTTATTAGGTTTAGAATTGTCTTTTTTAGGCATTTTAAATAATGTTCGATATAATTTAGGACACTATTAACATCATTTGTACTATTCGTAGGTTCATATTCCTTGTTTGGAATTCTCTTGAAATATTAATATGTCATTTAGTTACTAATACAAGATGACTTGTCGTAGCCTATTTCAAATCATAATATATTATTGCGCTATTCTGGAATATAATAGTTTCGAGGCATTTACTGGGTTTTGATATATAACAGCCCTCTGTGGTGTGGTCACATGGAGAGTGTAAAACAAATAGACAGGGCGCAAAAAAACATGGTCATGTTACCTTTATCTATCTGTATAAACAAAAATGCTTTATGTGATTGTACTATAGGGTCACTCACCGCCAGCCGTTGCCCTGCGCGCACGTCTCGGTGTTGCTCTGATGCTCGCCTCCACACCGTGCGCCCCACCGCGCCCCTCTCTCCGGCTCGACGTGCCCCTGCGTGACGTCACTGTAACCGTCTCGTCTCCGCACACCGCCAACAGGTGTAGCTACTAGTAACTCAGGTTATTAGTAGGGCTACCTTTTTGACGCCTTAGGGTTAAATCCATGACTTAGTGGTCCTAGGCGGAAAACTAACGGTGTTAACGAAGCCAATTGGAGTGTTGACCCGCGCACTCGCCAAACTCCTTTAGGGCACGGCAGTTAGTAGGATTCGGGAGCAGGGTATTGGCCATGGTAGATAGCCTAGTCAACCCTTGTCTCTGTTCCTCAGCAATCACTTGGTACGGTAGGGTGTGTCTACCCCTACGTACCAGACTCTTGGTACACAGGAGGAGGGTGGCCCACCTTTTGTGAGCTCACCGGTACCTTAGGACTCCTGTCACACAATACGATTGGTGACAGGATAACAAGCTTAGGGCTCACCCAGGTACACACCTCCCAGTCTCACCCGACTGGGAAGGTAAGCTTTCACACATCAGGGGAAAGAGTCTCCTCTTGAAACGATGCTATTAGCAGAGTTAGAGTTAATTGTCAAGTTCGAGTTAGCTGAAATACGAAGGAAGTATGGCATTGCCCTCTATAAGGTATTCACTGCCCTGCCAGCTTCGGGCCCGACCGATGCCCCTCGCAAGACCCTCGTGTCATGCGAAGTTCGAGACTTGCCAAGGTCGCCCTCCCCACTTATTAGGCCTACTTTTATGCCTAGGTTGCCCACCCTTTCCCAGGGTGAGGCATAGTCCAATAAAATAGAAGCAAGCCCCTCTGAGAGAAATCGCAGCCTTGTAAAGCCCCTGACCCCGGCCGTCGAACCTAATTCACAATCCTCACAGAGGGATCCTCCACCCGCTATTGAACCTTTTAGCCAAGGTCAATAAGCGCCAAGCCTCTCAGAAGGCTAATCCACGCCCATCAAGAAGGTCTCTTCATCTGATATACATCAGTACAATAAGTACAAAAAAAGCATAGCTTCCTATAAATCCAAGTCCAAGTCCAAATCATGGGCTGACGATGAATATGACTCTCTCATGGAAACGGCAACAGCCCTCAGCTCTGTGTGGGAAGCACTAGCTGACCAAGAGGAGTCTTTTGTTGACCCAGTAGACCCAGATATCCCAGATCAGTCAGGTGACTATGACACCATGTCCTCTGAGGATGACTCAATAGTTTACTCTGGAGGTAAGAGGAAAAAGAGTATGAGTCCCTCTCACGCTACCAAAGCCAAAAAGGCACTAGCAAAAACCTCTCCTCGGCCTGTTCTGCCACCGGCCTCACCCGATAGGCAACCCACTCCCGTCCCCGTTATTGCTTCTCAGCGAACTAACCGCTCCCCCAGCCCCATGGCATTAGCTACCACTAGGAAGTTTCCTCCACATCCAACTATTTATCTTCAAGATAAAGTAAAGTGGAATGACGTTTCAAACGCTTATATGGAGCGTAAAATCAATTATTCTAAGGCTACTGCATGCCAATAAGGCATCAGAATCTCAGTCCCTACTTCCCGAGACTACCGAGAGTTAACTCGCCTTCTCAAATCCAGGAACATTTCGTTCCACACTTACTCCCTCCCGGAGGAAAAGCCCCTCCGAGTAGTGATTCGGCAAAATCCGTGGGAAATACCTACGGAGGCAATCCGTAAGGATTTACTTGCCCAGAAAGTCCCAGTCACTGACACTGTCTACCGATTGCATAAAGCAAGAGGTGGCCAACTGTACGACATAGTTTTTGTGGTGTGCAGACTTACTGAGGGACACAATTCCATCTTTAATATTAAAAGAGTATGCTCTCTGTCGGGCATATCTGTTGAAAAGCCCTACAGCCCCCATCTCAGCTTGGCCAGTGTTACAACTGTCATCTCTCACTCGATTCACAACGGTCACTCTCAGACCAATTGCTATGCAAATCCCAGCGTTAAGTGCATGGGTGATCATGGCACTAAAGACTGCCCCCGTCTTAAAGACCGCTCAGAATGCACGGAGCCTCCCAGCTGCGTGCTCTGTGGCCAAGTCGGGCACCCGGCTAATTACCGGGGCTGCCCAAAAGCAGCATGGCCCACTCCTCCCAATAGGACTTCTCCATGGGGTAAACTGAACCACCAAGGTGTGGCTCCTCACTCTTACTACCAAGCCATTCCAGCGCTGATTGCCCAGCCCATAGCAGACGATCACTTTGATCGAACTGCGAGACGCCATGTATTAAAAAAATAAATAAAAAAGAATGTGATTGTTTGCGTATCTAATACTATAGGTATGCGCCAGTTCCCGTTAGCCAAGGAGAGCGGGGTAAGGCCCTTGCCTGCTACCACATCTCGATGCATACCCACGTCAGCGGCCTGGAAGTATTCCCTAAGACTGCATACCTCGCGGTTGTGTAGGGTCTTAGCATTTAAAAAGCCACGACCCCCGCACTTCCGAGGGATATACAGTCTCATAACCGATGAACGTGGGTGATGCATACGATTTGCCGTAAGAAGCGTGCGGACCCTCCTATCCAGGACGTCAAGTTCAGTCTGAGTCCATTTGAGTATGCCGAAAGAATACATCAATACCGGCATGACCCAGCCGTTGAAGGCGCGCACCTTGTTACCGCCCGATAAAAGACTATTTAGTACTCTTTTCAGGCGGCCAAAGAAGCTCTCCTTCAACGACTGTTTCACGTCAGTAGCATTGATGCCTAGTGCTTCCGACATACCCAAATACTTGTAAGTTTCGGTTGAGGAAAGGGATCGAAGGTGTATGGAATCCGAGAGTTGTATTCCCACGGAATACATAATCTCCCCTCGCTTTACATGCATGACTGCACATTTGTCCACACCAAATTCCATACGGATGGCGTCACTGAAGGTTTCTGTTATCTTCAGTAACTTCATCAGTTGCAAGTTGTTGGGGGCAAAGAGCTTCAGATCATCCATGTAAAGGAGGTGTGATATGACCTGACCACCTCTCCTCAACCGATAGCCCAGACCTGAACCCTCCAGCAGTGTACTGAGAGAGTTTAATAGGTGGCTGAAATATTCCGCGCTCGATCCTTATAGGTTCGCTGTTTTCCTGAATCTGTCGACATCCTGGATAGTGAAGGACCGTCCTCCACTGCCCCATACATGACGTCAGGAAGGCGCGCAGACTTAAATCAATTTTATACAACTCCAGCACCCTCATGAGCCATGTATGTGGCACTGATTCATAGGCCTTCTTGTAATCTATCCAACATGTCGCCAGATCCTTGCGGAAACGGCGAACCTGTTGGCTAATGGCAATGTCTATGAGGAGCAGCTCCTTAGTACCGCGGGACCCGTTCCTACATCAATTCTGAGAAGCAGACATGATGGCGTTATTGTCAATATGTTGATAAATTTTCGCTCTCAGAATGGATGTATGAACTTTATAGACCGTCGGTAAGCACGTTATCGGTCTATAATTTTAGGATCCGCAGTACTTACTACCTGATTTGTGGAGCAGGTGGGTTATTCCTGTCGTTAGGAACTGGGGCAGCGATTCTGACTCTAAGGCAGACTGGAACTGTATTGCCAAACGAGCGTGGAACCATTTAATCCAAAAGTTGTGTAGTCCGTCCGGCCCTGAAAAATTCCAGTTAGGCAACGGATGGACTGCAAGAGCCACATCTTGGGGGCTGATGGTAATTAGGTAGAACTGGTACTCGTGCTGGAAGACGCACCAGGTACTAGTCTTTTAGATTGAAGAGCAGAAAATCTTTAAGAAAGCAACTTGCAACCTTTGATTGTATCGTCATATTCCTTTTTGCATTCATCACCAATTGTTATCCTCGCAATACGGTTGTGCAAATGGTTCTGCATATTCTGTATCCGCACAATAGTAGGTACGCTAGGGTCAGGTGTATCAAGATTACCTTGTATTTTAGTGAGGACCTCCAAACAGCCCTTAAGATCCTGTCTTACATCAAGTGGAGACTCTATTATGTGATCGGATGGAAAATCTGGCGCTAATTTTACTATCTGTTTTCGTAGCTCTTCAACAGTAGACGCAGCAGTAATACCCCTAATTTGTGAATTTTTAGCCTTTGGTTTTTTCTGTGTTCTCCAGAAGCTGATGCGGCCTTCAATGCTTTAAAAGAATGTCTTGTTACCGCACCAGTACTTTCATTTCCAGTTTACGACATACCCTTTGAAGTACACACCGACGCTAGCAATTATGGAGTTGGTGCCATGTTAACGCAGACTCTAAATGGAAGGGAACACCCCATCGCCTACAAGAGCAGATCTTTAACCAGTGCCGAGAAAAACTACAGCATCACCGAAAGGGAGACTCCCGCTGTGTTGACTGCACTCGAGCACCGGCGTTGCTATCTCAAAAACAGGCAGACTTTTAAAGTGTATACCGACCATTCTGCGTTAAAATGGTTCCTTTGGCTCGATAATCCGATAGGCCGACTGGCTCGTTGGGGTGTGCGTTTGTCATCATTGAATTTTGAAATCAAACACCGCCGCGGAGTTGACAATGTAATTCCAGACTCACTTTCTCGTGCTTTTCCTAATGCCGCAATCTGTCTTGCCAACACTGTTGTTAACACAGACGATAGATGGTATGCAAAGATATATAATGGTTGTCTTAATGATCCTAGCCATTTTCCAAATTGTATGATTAGAAATAATTCTTTGTTTCGTATTTCTAAAAATAAATCGCCGCTTACAGCTGAATTCACGTGGAAAGAGGTTGTCCCTAATGAAATTCGAGAACAAGTAATTACTGAGAATCACTCAGAGCCAACAGCTGGACATGTTGGCATTTTTAAAACTTATAGGCGTTTATCACTTAACTACTATTGGCCTGGAATGCATCAATCCGTCAACGAGTTTCTTGGTTCCTGTTCTGTTTGTTTAACCTACAAGGCACAAAATCACACTATATTGGGTGAAATGGGTCTCCCTAAACAATGTTCGAGGCCTTTACAGATGATCTCAATTGATTTTGTTAGTCCCCTTCCGGTTACTCGCAAGCAGAACAGTTATATGCTCGTGATCACTTGCTGTTTTTCGAAATTTTGCCATATCTGTACGCGGTGATTAAAATACTAGAGGATTCGATATTTCTAGTTCATGGTATTTCGCAAACCATTTTTTTGGACAACGGTAGTCAGTTCATCAGTTCTGCGACTGATGCCTTATTAAAATCACATTATAATCTACGAAGGAAACCCGCAGAATTTAATGTTAGTGATTTTGTTTTTAAACGTACCTTCATTTAAAATGCCGTGTTATCGAAAAGCGATCACCTCTCGTGTATGTTTTAGAAGATAAGTCCGGTAAAAATATAGGCGTCTGGCATATCAAGCTGTTGTATTGGGCGGCCCAGAAGTTTGGCGAGAGCTATATTCCGTATGTTGTTTTTACATACAGAATGCTGCATAACTCTCTGGCAATCCCCAAGTGCAATTCTTTGAATGACTATGTCTGAGAACCGTAGGCTCAGATGAGCAGAATACACATATCGATGAGTTTACTCTTCTGGGTGTACGGCGGATTTATTGTTAATAAATAAGAATGATTATTGCTGATGATGATGATGAGGCTTAACAATATTAATAGGTTAACAAAATATTATTGTAGCCCGTTATTGCAATTGGGATTGTTAATTGCGAGAAATACAGGACTGATTGATGTGGTTATTCTTGGGGAGCTTTACGTCCACATGTGGACGACTTTTTGTTGAAACGATATTGATAGTCTATTTCTCACGAATTTGACACTTGTGGTACGTTCTAGGCAAATACCTTATACGTATTTCTTACTACTAGACTGTGTACCAAAATTTATTGTTTGGCTAAAATGAAATCTATCACCATACGCTTAGGTTAGCTATTTCCTTATAAGCGGTAGCTAACCAAAAGCGGTCCTGGCGAGAGGGTTTCCGCTGGTAGTGTGTCCTTGTCTGACCTCTTGCTAGCTCAACTAATCATGTGGTTTGGTAGAAATGGTAGAAAATATTATATTTTCTTTTTATGTTATACCAAATCGAACAATTCATCATATACTTTGACACGTATTTAAATATTTCTAGAAACTTATATAAATATTTCTACAGTTCCTATATTTAATCAATGCGTTGTATTTAAAAAAATATTCATAAATACTGAGTAAGAGTAGTACTTTTAAATGTTTTGGCCTGGTAATACTAAATGTAGGATGGTGGTTTGCGGATTTTTTGGCGGACTTTGTTCGAGTGAAATTTAGCGGCTGTTAATATTATTTGCAAATTGATTCCTAGTGGAATACAATTGGTGTAGTTTTATTTCTCAACTGTCTACGCAACTGGACAATATGTGAAATCATAGAGATCCTTTGAGGTATATTTAGCTGCTGGTATTTCAAAGCACCGTCAGAAGACTGCAGGGTCATCTAACGCCTCTCCTTCATGAGCTTGAGAGTAGGATCTGTGAGCTTTTTGTTCCAATCTATACGATGGTCTTGAAGAATGAAACTTGAAGAGACTTGGGATTTGAGGATTATTGAGTCCTCCCCCTCTCTTCGAACTTCTGGTAACCCTTTAATACTCCATCGTAAACTGCTCAATTCCTCTTCGAGTTCGGTGATTTTTTCGTCGGTCCGGAGTGTGCGCGTGTTGTATGTTGCCCAGGTCCAGTCGTCGGTATTTGTAGGAATAGCTGGATCTCGTCCGGAATTCTTAGCACCCCTTGCCATACCGTAACCTCGACCGTTACTGTAGTCGAGGGTACAGGCTGCCGGGCAATAGGGGCTATGTTTTATTTGTGCTATTCATGGGGAGTGCTTTGCAGGCGGGTTGGCAATCGCAGTATGGTTGTTACAAATGCACAGAGAACGCTGCTGCCCATTCTCTGGTTTTTCCTTAGTCGCCTCTTACGATACCCACGGGCAAACATGGGATGGTGAAATTCTTTACGGTTAGTGATGTAGATACCAAAAAATATAAACACAATTTTTTTTACCAACTTTAAATTAGGTAGGTTTAGGTAGCGCAGTTAAGTAGCATCAATATATCGGGATACTTAAACTATCGTTCTTACAATCGATTTGCCCCGTGTTCTGTTTGGTCATGGTCACCTCATTAGAAAGAGACACTCTACCAGCGGGACCCCTCTCACGTGGACCGGTTTTTGCACCATAGTGCACAGTCTAGTAGTAAGAAGTATAAGGTCTTTGGTTCTAGGTGCCGTATTTTAGAAAGAACAAAGATTGAAAAAATGGACTCTGAGAATTTTATTAGTTCCGTCATTTCGATACACTGCCAGTGCGATAGGTACGACCATTCTATGTTCTGTGTTTTTTCCTTCTATTGTTTTTACATGAAAGAAGAAGGTTAAAAACGTATTCGACCTCACCCATATTCTAAATATTTGTTATTTCAAATTGAGATAACACAAGTTGTATTTTCAAAGATATATTAATACTTTTAGTTATGAACTTAGTAAGTAAACTAAACGATATGAGGCTTTTTTAATACAACAAAAATATAGATGCTAGTGACAGCGGTAGTGCCAGAGAATCAACAGAATACAGACTTTGACTGTCGAATTGCATTGGATGGCAAGAGAAACACGATGGAATTTGTATAGATTTTTTAATAAAATATTATAAGATTGCCCTGTGCGATGAGACCGCCCATTGTACACTTTGTTTTTAAAAATGATTGTTCTTTATGTTTTTATTTTTGTGGTGTATAATAAAGTATATAATAATAATAACATGAATTACTTAAAAATAATGAATGAAACTTAAAAACATATGGCACTGAAGATTTGCTTCCTGTTATGATACGTTATTGTTGTTATTTGTACTAGTGTATGTTATCATTATAACTGGAAAAAAAATTAAGGTCACGGTATGAGGTTACTTTGCCGTTCAATTGTATCGAGATTTTTGTGCTTAAGCGTTTTACACAACGATGTTTTCATAAACATGGTCAAGATTAACATATCTTGTTTCCGCTGCCACATCTTTAATGGATTTTACTAAAGAAATGTTTAAAAGAAAGCCTATTTTGAGTATTCAGCCCCTACATTGAATTAACAAATTACTGTGTGCTGCGTAACATTTTATGTTTGGTGTAAAATTAAAAAAATACGAAGGCTACATAGATGTCACTTCTAGATGTTGAATAGTGGTTGTGCTAATATAATCAAACCAATAAATATGGCAAAAGAAAAATCTTCGGTTTTCAATCACTAAGAATAAAATCCTTCAATGAACTGAAGCAGGAAATTTATTCTAAGTAAGGTGTTCTAAATAAAATTTTGGTTTTCATCAATGGTAAGACGATGGGTCCATGTTTCTTGCCTGATTTTGTTTAATTCGAATCCTTAATTTACATCTCATTTTTTTTTCATTTCTAGTTGCAGAATGATGATCTATTCAAAATGCGATATTGTACTGAAGTAATACAACGAACATTCGAAATTACTTAATAAGTATTGTTTTTCTTTTGGTCTGTCATACTCCTCTCTGTATATTGAGAGGTCTGACTCTTGTGATACATGTTTTCCAAGTACAATAGCTCAGGGCTGCACTGATATTACTTAATAAAGTTTGTTAAATATATAAAATTGTAGTATCCAAAAGTGGGCAAGATTACATACTTCCTTCTCGTAGTTACTTTATTAAGGTCTTATGCTTTTAAGTCATAAGAACCTAGAGAACCGAATTAAAAAAGAAATAAAACAAAATGCGTGGCATTTTCTGCCAGCGTCTGTTCCCTTCCTCATGTAATCAAAAAGGCATATACCGCGCTTTCTATTTCCGCTGTAGAGTTCAAATACCGTTTTCCGTCAGACAAGATCAAGGTCAAGAAATGGTTCAACATAAAAAGAAAAATAACCGTAAGTTAAGTATCTATAATATATAATAGAAGTCTATTCTATGTAAAAGCTGACACTCAATGATAAACAAACTAACTTTAATAAGTACACATAAACAAGACATTACATTCTTGCTTTATTTTAAACAAAAGTGTATCAAGTGAGATTAGCTGCCATCCTTACCACGTAATCTTTAGCTCCATCACGACTTTATTTCAATCTAAATTAAGCTGTCTTTAAGCCATACTCAACTCAAGAAATATTTGCAAATGAGTTAACTGGCAATTATTTAAAGTTTGCCAGATACGAATCTCATGAAAAAGTTATTTTTAATCAGAGCTTGGAATTTAAATTTATTCAAGATTATTCTTGATGTTGATGTCATTTAGTATTTAGGATTATGTACTAAAATTGTAAATTGTCACAGCTGGATGTCACTTCTGGACATTTTAGGAATTTACTAATGCTATAGAATTCAAATTTGATTTTTTATAAGAATGTTTATTATTTTATCCAGCACTAAATAAATTTTCAGTGTGTGTCAGACAGTTGATATTTGAAACTGGAGTAAATAGGTCAAGTGTTGTATTATATAAAAGGGCTTCAAATGCACTTAATGTTATGTTGCATAGCATTTTACTTACGCTAAAAGAATATAGTAAAAATACCATTGACCTCGTATACCCACGAAGTTTTCGAAGCAATGTGAGAAATAACTCAATTTATGCAAGCTTTTCATAAGTATCGAGGGTAAAAAAAATAACTTACTAGTAATCAACAAACGAACTTTATTTGGTATAGCAAAATAAATAAAGTCTATAAAAGTTTATAAAAAATATTCCTACCAAGGTACCCTCGAAGGGTGAGTACCACTTACTTTATGCCAGTTTTTCTTGAGGTCAAGGAATTTGTATAAGTAAAATCAATTTCAAGTGCAGCATTAATTGAATTTTCTCAAAAATTGTGTGATTTCTAACATGATTTACTGAAAACTAACTCTACTTTAATCCATAGGCAAATCTTTTAGCAACTAAATTAATATTTGATATTGGATAGTTAACTTTTAAATTGCATTACGGGTGTCTCAGAATGTTTTCCTTTTTTGATACTTAAATAAAAGATACTAGAATTTGTTAAAACTCAGTTTATTTACTGTTGAATTATTGAGCAATTTTTCAATTTTGTTTATTAAAAACAATGTTTAGTAAATCTGCATCCTCCACTTCCTGAGACTCAATTTTTCTGTAACTAAAATCTATAATCACACGCAAAAATGTGAGAGACCGACAATTCCTTCACTTGTTATGGCAGCCCAAATAGCCCAAATTAAACGCTTGCTGATGTTCTCCTATGGGGCTACTTAAAAAGTTAAGTTTACAAACCATTTCCACCCAACCTGAATGCCCTTCGGCCGACAAGGAAACCGGAGTTTCGTAACTGGTTTCTATGATGGCTTTTTTATACGTCTACGTAACTAGTTTCTATGAAAGATATACGATATACTACTACTTATAATATAATAATGCTATCTAGCCGGTTTCGGCCACAGCGACCGCAATCATTGGCTACTCAATGTGGTAGAGAGCTCAGATTTGCTGCTCTGTTATGTGCTCTCATGTGACTTGCATATCCACCCTTGGCCGAAAAACTCCAAGCACAAAGCGGACACGTCAGAACACCATTGACTACGTGATAAATAATAGCTGTTGGTGGTCTAGCTTTGAGGTCGTCGCGTTTTTGGTCCAATTCCGACCTCCTTCTATCCTAAAAGGCCTGCACCTGCCGTTGCACACGACGTCTCCACTCGGGCCTATATTGTGTTTGATTCTCCCAAAGTGTGGGGTCAATGTCGCCTCTCTTCATGTGTCTATTCTGAACATCCTTGAAGCGCAGGAACTGCCCACCACGCCTCCGTTTCCCTTCCTGGAGTTCAGAATAGAATATACGCTTAGCTAGCCTTTGTTACTGCATCCTGGAGACATGCCCACACCACCTAAGCTGACGTCTCATCAGGTAGGCTTCCATACCAAGGACCTTTGCACTTCTTAGGACGTTTGTGTTTCTCACTCGATCTGACCATCTGATGTTCAGTATGCTCCGGAGGCATATCAGATGGAATTTGTCCAAGGTCCGTATATGCTTACGGTAGAGGTGGTGCCGAAGAGTACAAAAGGTTTGGGAGAACTATTGCCATGTAAACAGAGCCCTTTGTAGCCAACCCGAGATTGTGAGAACGGAAAACTTTAGGCTTCAGTTTTCCAAAAGCCGCTGCTGCAGCACAAATCCTCTGATTAATTTCAGCGTCCAGATCACCCTTACTTGTGACTATGCTACCAAGATACCTAAAGCTCTCCACTTGCTTCAACTTACTGCTGCCGATTGAGAAGTCAGGGACTAGCATAGAGTCATCTACACCCATGGCCATAATTTCGGTCTTTTTGACATTTATTTTATGACCGAACTTGCAACAAACGTCATTGAGACCACCTATATATACCACCCACCAGCGCCTGCAAACCGTCACAAGTATCTGCCACGAAACACAGGTCATCAGCATACATGATCTCCATAATGCATAATGGTGCTATAAGAGACTTTTGTGCGGGCTTTTAATCTGGCCAAATTAAATATACCACCATCAGTTCGGAAACGAATGCGCATGCCCTCCGAAATTCGTTCCAGGGTCTCCAGAATGACGACGGCAAAATACAAGGCAAATAGTGTAGGCGCAAGTACACACCCCTGTTTGACGCCACATGAGACATTAAAATAGTCTGACTGCTCGCCTTTTTTCGCGACGCAACAAGACATGTCATCATGCAGTAGTTGTAACAATCTTACAAACTTTTCAGAGCACCCAAGCTTAACCAACAGGACCCACAGTGCCTCTCGGGGAACACTGTCAAAGGCCTTCTCGAAATCGACAAAACAGAGATATAGGGATAGAGAATATGGCTTCACAGGTTCCCCGCTCAGGACGAAAACCAAATTGGGTCTCCGGAAGGATTGACTCTGATATCGGAATAAGGCGGTTGAGAAGGACTTTAGCAAACACTTTCCCGGGGGTTGAAAGCAGCGAAATTCCACGATAAGAATTGCAGTCAGATCTGTCACCTTTGTTCTTATATAGGGCGCTAATTCGTGATACCTTAAAAGTATCTGGAACCCGTTCTTCATCCCACATTGTTACGAAGAGATTCCAAATAACTTCCTGCAGTTTCTCACCCCCATACTTAAGTAGTTCTCCTGGGATGTTGTCAACGCCAACCGCCTTTTTGTTGTGTAGTTTCATGAGTGCATCTCTGACCTCTTTCAATGTTGGTGGCGCGTCCATCCCAGTGGCTGTGGGGAACGCGGGCATTGACAGAGCATATGTCATATCCGCTGAGCGGTCTAAATTGAGAAGGTCTTCAAAATGCTGAGCCCAGCGCTTAAGAACCTGGTCCCTAGACGATAGATGTTCTAAACCGTCTCGAGACTTGATAGGCACATTGACACGATAACTGGTGCCGATCAGTCTTCGCACCTCCCCAAAGAAAGCACCAACTTGCTTAGTGTCTGACAGCCACTGGATGTATTCGGCTTTTTCAAGCCACCACTTGTCCTTCATACCCCTTGTTAACTTCCGCAATGCAGAACTACTCTGTTTTTCTTTATTTGCGGTACCGCTTTGTCTATTGCGATCTTGCTGCTTTAGTAGATTACGGTGCTTTTCCAATGCCTCTGCCATAACCTCATCATTCTCATCAAACCAATCCTCATTCTTGCACAATACCCAGAATACTTCATTTGTGCCCAGTACCCGAAAACCAGTGTCCAGTAGTCGAGAAGAAAAGTCTTGCCATTGAACAATAAGATCACCACCCATCGCAGTAGATGCATTTAGCGCAGTATCAAGAGCTTGGAACATATTCCTTCCTCGTATTAAGGTTTTCCAGTTTCCCTACGTTAAGACTAGCAGTTCTCACTAGGGACGCTCTAGGAGGAGGAAGAAGACGAAGCTTAAGCTTCGTGATTATCAGCCTATGATCTGTCCAGCAATTTGCACCTCGCATCACACGGGCAACCCTAACTTGGGGTACATCTATTTGGCGAACAATTGCGTAGTCAATTAGATGCCAGTGTTTGGAACGAGGGTGCATCCACGTGGCCTTGTATTTCGTCGGAAGTCTGAATAGTGTATTAGTGATAGTCAATCTGAACAGGGCACAGAGGCTGAGCAGTGTTTGCCCGTTACTATTCATATTGCCGATTCCGTGTCTACCAAGTACACAAGGCCACGCTTCGAAGTAACGCCCAACTCTTGCATTAAAATCACCCAGGATTAAAATTTGCTCTTTTGGTGAGATCTTAGCAAGGGCTTCAGCCAAATCCTCATAAAATCTGTCCTTAACTTCATCTGGATTAGTCATCGTGGGTGCGTATACACTTATTACGTTCAGATGACTATCATTATCCAGATGAAGGCGCAATGATACCATACGATCCGAAGTGTACGTAGGATATTCACTCAGTTTTTTGGCTATTGACGTCATAATAGCAAAACCTAAACGCGAAGAAATAGCGAACCTAGACGATCGGGGGTAGGCCCCCGAACGTCTAGGTTCAGACGCAGCAGTGCCCTTACAAAAGAAAGTGTGTCCACCGCCACATTCTTCAAGTTCCCCTTCGTCAGCCAGATGCGTTTCGCTAAGCGCAGCTATGTCTACATTGTATCGAGCTAGCTCACGTGCCACAACTGCTGTCTTACGCTCAAGGCATAGATTACCATCCCAATCCAGAAGAGTGCGCACATTCTAAGCACCAAACGTCATGTTAGATGATTTAATAAATTTCCTGAATCGTCGACCACGAGTAAAAGGGTTGCACAGGCAGCCGTGGTTGCTACCTCCCAGGTACAGCGGGTGAACAATTTTTGGGACACCTTTTCTAGTCCCCTCCCCGGCTGAGCGGGGGAAGCAGTGCCTCCCTGAATAGGGCTGCTTTGTCACTCAATGTGCTGCCCAATCCGCACCGTCACCCAAATGCGACGCGAAAACGACCACTCTCCTTGAGCCGCCTATGTGCAGACATCAGACAAAGCCTAGCTTGCAGTACAGCTAGACCTCTCCACCTCTGTCCATCGCCATAGGACTTTCATACTCGTAAGCCATTATTCAGAAGCAGTCATATACGCAGGATATATTTAAGTGCATAGGTGTGCGCGCAAACACAGATGCACTCTCTCGTCCGTGTCCTCCTTGATCCAGTGGAACGGAAAACCGCTACGACTGGAGAAGGGCTGGATGCAGTGTCTGGCCGAACGATAACTAAATGTCCCCTATCGCCGCCCTTAAGGCCTTTCATTATACCTAGCTGCCTCGCCACTGAAAGTGGATTGCCATTGCGGCCGAGACAGAACCTGTGCACTATGGAGGGAGCAACTGCAAGACTTGAGTACCGAAACACCAAAGACGACGTGGTTACCGGGGTGTGGCTGCTGCGTGCAGGACAGCTGCTTGGAGCCACTGGTGAGAGTTTGTAGGTTGCCAACGAATTTAACTAGGCTTTCCGCCGCCTGTAAAGGCCGACTGGCTGGAATCCGACGCTAACACCCCACTACACCCCATGGTACACTAACTGGTTTCCATTAAGGTTTTATTTATACTTCTACGTAACTGATACGTAAACTCTTCCGTATGTCTGGCTACTTATCATTTATATGCCTTCACCTATCAGATAATAAAGTTGTACTTGATATTGTTAGTATATCAATACTTAATTTTCTTGAATGTAAGCTTACTCTGACTATTGTTATATTACTGAAAATTTTATGGGATATTGAAATCATCTCAACGAACAGAGGAGGCGTTGCTGCCTTACATGGAGGACACAAATATCAACGAAAATATACATAAAAAATATATATATACATATCGTCAGAACAACCAACAACTTGGAATTTTGGCATAGCCGGATCAATCGGTTCATGGGTACAGATAGTAGCCAATTTACAAAAAAAAAAAAATAATGAGACAACAGTCAGTAATATTTTTAAAACTATTACTACTGTAAGAAAATTAAACGCTACTTTGAAATTGAAATATTTGCAAAAGGGGCAAAAAACTGTGTGTCACTGCATTGAAATAATTACCCGATGTATGCATTTTTATTTAAATATTTTAAGTTTATATTAAAAAATAAACAAGATATAAATAGTACAATATGTTTTCAATTCAATATTCGTATTTCTCAGTTGTATTAATGAATAAAAAAACTTTTTGCAAAAAAATACTACCGACTTCCAAATAAAAAACTACAAAGTGAAAAATAACTTAATTTTTTGAAGTACGTCTTTCGTAGGTACCATTTTTTTGCGTTATGGACACCGACTTCAAAAAATTAAGTTATTTTTCACTTTGTAGTTTTGTATTTGGAAGTCGGTAGTATTTTTTTGCAAAAAGATTTTTTATTTTTCATTTTTTAACGTACGTGTTTTTACGTACCTAATAGGCAAGTTAGTAAGGGAACTATTTCGCCAGAATAGATTTCATGAAACTTGAACATAACCGGTGAAATGAGAGATTTGCTTACCCCTTAAGAGCGAACTGGCGTGATGTTATGTTATGAAATGTTATAAACAACAAGCAGACATGCGATTGCAGCAATCCCGAGAGATTTGCCGTTATTTATTGAAGAGTTCTGTTGTATATCTCCGAAGTTCTTCATCAGATCTTCACCAAATTAAAATGGGACCAATTTCGGAACATACTTTTTCAAACAAAAAAATGAATGTATTTTCAAAATCGGTCCATAATTGACGGAGTAATCGGTGAACATAAAAAAAAAAAAAGACATGAAGTCGAACATAGAACCTCCTCTTTTTTGGGAAGTCGGTTAAAAAAGGAATGTACCTACCTACCAACATTTTTTGCTTTCTTCTTTCGTAGTCAGTTTCGTAGGTGGCTTAAGGGACATTTGTTAATTACTCCTTCGAAACCAGTTACGTAGACGTATAAAAACGGCCTTCATGGAAACTAGTTATGTAGACGTATAAAAAAGCCTTCATGGAAACCAGTTACGAAACTCCGGTTTCCTTGACGGCCGAAGCGCCTGAATGTTTAAGGCAAGCAAAGACTTACAGATGAAATAAATAATGACAATTTTAGTTCCAGGCTAAATGGGTGTCAGGAAGTGGCGGATTTATTAATATGAAAAACTGCTAATTAATTCAACAGTAAATAAGCAGAAATTTGACTAATTCTTGTCTTTTTTTTAAGTATCAAAAAAGAAAAACATTCTGAGAAACTCGTTATTTTGAGGTTTGAGAAATCTTTATTTACATAAGAATACAATAATTCACTTACATATGAATATTAAAAATGACAGTAGGTGTATTAATTATTGTTGGGATTTAATACAGAGGTAGGTCAAAAAAGATAATTATAATTTTTTGAGGGTATGCCAAAAAGCAACAATACTTTGGTTCGACACTGGTTCATACATTAAAGTAAACAAGTCACCATCATTTACAATTACAACACGGACAATCGCAACTAGATGTGGTTCGAATCTATTTCAAGGAAAGTGCATTCTTTAATATTAATTGTTTGATTAGCTTTTTAAAAGTAGTCGTGGATTCCTTGAGGAAGGAATCCCTAGGAATACAATTATACAATGACTAATAATAAAAATATTTATTAATAAATAAACGTAAAAACAAAGCCTTTTATTCTGAAATCAGAGAAATAAAACTGTAGTCTATACAATACATCTTTATATATTTATATACAATACAATACATCTTTATAGTTTATAAAAAGTCACTAATGTCAGTGTGCCTCTTGGCATAGGCCTCCACTAACAGTTTCCACTGGGAGCTACTCAACAACCACAGCGCGCCATCGCTTACACTTTGTGCCTACATCTTGGACCAGCAGTCTTTCCCATTTCCCATTGCCATTTTTGACATTGTCTTGTTTTCGCGCAGGAAAAGCCACTGGAGACCACAAACACAAAAACTGGCACTTTTAAATATTTTTGTTGAAGATTTCACTCATCATTTCTACCGAAAGACTGCTGGATACAGACCTTCTCCAAGCATCATTTCACACTCAGCCAGGTCATCGGTCTACAGAGGCTTCCCTCCTGCTACGTATTCCACCACGCGTTCGCCACTCTAGAACTTTTCAGTCCCATCGACCATCCGATCTTCGAGCATCTGAGATCTAACAGGCGTGAAATATTTTCATCCAATCTAATGTTTTCAATAATTCAGGTCGTACACATTTCTGCCACGCATCGGTCTTCGTTGAGCCATCTCTAAGGAAGACAAGGATATATCTTCATCACTCGTTTTATAAGTTTTTATATATTATTTTGTATTGTTTTCGCTTGATTAACGTTTAAACAAGGGCTTGTCAACTATCAACTGACAAATGAAACTAGTGTAGCCAGATTAGACGAGCCCCAAGTCGCCGAAAATTTCGTTTTTCCATTTATAAAAAACTCAAGACGACCACTATTCACTAAAACCACGAAACATTCTACGAAACGTAAATTTCCATTGTTGTCTTGAACACCCTAGAAGCTAATATCAACTTTTATGCGTTTGACACAATAATCATTATTGGTTCCGCATAAAACATTTTTCAGCATTTATTTATTTTCCATGTGTTGTCGCGACTGAAGTATAATGAAAAAAGAGATGAACTGTTAAAAGCATTTTAATTTCCATTTATTTTCACCATTCCTGGGGATTAGACATCCTCATTCCGAAATCACCTTAAATAGCCCCATGTTTTTAGGGTTCCGTAACCAAAGGGTAAAAACTGGACCCTATTACTAAGACACCACGATCCGTCTGTCCGTTTGTCTGTCTGTTTGTCCGTCTGTCACCAGGCTGTATCTCATGAACCGTTATAGCTAGACAGTTGAAATTTTCACAGATGATGTATTTCTGTTGCCGCTTTAACAACAAACAAAAACAGAATAAAATAAATATTTAAGTTGGGCTCCCATACAACAAACGTCATTTATTTGCAGTTTATTGCATTAATGGTACGGAACCCTTCGTGAGTGAGTCAGACTCGCACTTGGCCAGTTTGTTTAAGGTAGCCTAATTTGCGATCAGTCGCCAAATCGTAAAAATTGGTCACCTCGGCCACCCTTCCGAGTCGTCGCCTAATCTGGCTACACCGATTATTTAATGTTGACCACGGTTTGAGAATTTGAGAATGATCAAATGTGTTTTTCTCAGTTGTGAAACCTAATTGAACGTCAATGTAGGCTTTTTGTATGACATAAGGTATACTTTGGCATGACTTGACTAAGTATACTCAAACCTTGCTCAGTATCGCACAAAACTTAAAATGGCATTTGATCAAGAGTGACAGATGCTTAAATCGAGATAAGAGCATTACTACCTCAGAAACCGACCAATAATCAAGCAAAGTAAATGACAAATAATAAGGCAGTTTGTCATACAATATTTTCAGTTTAACCTCGTGTTGGCAACTAACTCTGAGTTAAGTTTATCGAGCAAGTGGGCCTCAGAGATCTAATAGTTAGATAACGATAGACAATAAAATAGTTTTTTAAACTGAGACTTGGAATAACGTAAACCGGGCAATAGGTTGTCTGTTTGAGCCCAGGTAGGCGCTTTACATTTCGTCATTGTGTAAATTATTTCGTCACCACTGCTCTCAAAATGGTGAAGAAAAATCGTGAGAAAACTGGCATTTCCTAGAACAAAAAATTTGATGAAATGAGACATCCACGAACCAGCACCAGGCCCGCGTGGTGGATTACGGCCCATTTCCTCTTACAGAGAGGAGGCCTGTGTCTAAGCAGTGGGATCAATAATAGGCTGATGATGATATTTTTTTTTGTTATGACTTATATTTTGAATTTGGAATAACCGTCGTTCGTCCAGCATTGTTTGCTTGTGGAAAAAAAGTACAAAACAACATTTTATTTCAAAAATGTACATGTCACTACTATTTCGATCACAGACTCTTATTTTTAAATTAAAAGTAAATGACAAATAATAAGGCAGTTGGTCATACAATATTGTCAGTTTAACCTCGTGTTGGCGACTAACTCTGAGTTAAGTTTATCGAGCAAGTGGGCCTTAGAGATCTAATAGTTAGATAACGATAGACAATAAAATAGTTTTTTTTAAACTGAGCGTTTACCATTTAAGTCATTAATGGCCAGAATTTGATTCTTATTGGCGAATAGTTTCGTAGTATGGAAAAAACTAGTAATATGTAATACAGCGTGTGTATTTTCCATAATCAACTGGTTTGATTCCTGACTAGGAATGCCTATCGACATCTCAAAAAAAATAAATGATTATGCAGTTTTAGCCTCTATAAGTTTATTATGCTATTCCTAATGGTATCGGATTTGGCCATCCATGTCCACTGCAAATAAATCTTCTTTTATTTTTGTCAATCGTTAACGCTGGTAGAATGACACTGCAGTGCCTTTATATTCGAACCTGTGAATCAACATAGCTTGTAGCAAAAAAAAACTTTTGTGTTTTCGGATTTATATCGGCTTGCTATCTTTTGACGTCATGGTGTTAAAGTTTGGTTTGACTTCAAATAGCACCCTCAAAATGATGAAAACAGTTATTTATTGTTTTCATCATTTCCTATCAAAGTGTGTCATAGAAATTACAATTTTCAACATTTACCAGTATCTATGGGCAATCCTAAGATTTACCGTGCGATTGATGGTATAAGCACGAAATGAGTGATATCACAGATCATTTCGGACTTTTACCAGTAATAACTGGTAAATCTTAGGTTTATCTGGTAAAGCCTAGGTTCTACCGTAGTTATTTTAAAGTAACGTATTCAAGCCATAGGTGACCTAGAAAAAATATAACTTTTGAAGGTTTAGAATGAGCAACATTCCCATCGGAGCTATAACTTATTGTGTGTGATGTAATGTGAGATTTTTACAAGATATGCTTTTGCTATAATTAAGTTTTATTTCACTCTTAATCTTTTTTCCAAGCCATTATCAACTACAATATTAGTTTAATCTAGCTGTGCCCGCGGCTTCGCTTCCTTTAACTGGCTATCTTACCCTACTTACCTACCTACCTATACTTACCCTACTTACTTAGACATACCTACCTTCCTTACCTTTCTACCTACCTAGATCGAGCGATCGCTGCACAGAATATTATTTACTCTAAGGAAAAGAATAACGATTTCATAAAAAAATATCTACCGAACAAGTGCGAGTCGGACTTGCGTACGAAGGATACCGTACCATTATCGCAAAAAACGGCAAGAATGTCACAGTTTTTGTACACTTGGATATTTATTTTATTCTGTTTTTAGTATTTGTTGTTATAGCGGCAACAGAAATACATCATCTGTGAAAATTTCAACTGTCTACCTATCACGGTTCATGATTTCATGATATACAGCTTGATGACAGCCGGACAGACAGAAAGACAGACCGCGGCGTCTTAGCAATATTTGGATAAGGAACCCTAAAAAGTAAGGACAGATTGCTGCACGCTATCTAGTAGCACTCCAAAATACCACACCGAAAGGAAAACATAAAAATACCGTTATGGAAACCGAAAAAATTTGGTACTTACCAAGACACCGACTTCCAAAAAGAAAGTAATAGAAAAAAATTGTTTTATAGCATTATTTTGTAAGAGAAAAAGTGTTATAATAATATTCTATTTTTAATCTTCTTTATTGTGTTTATAAAGTATGCCAAGTGCGTAGTACATTATTACCTCAATGGCCAATATAAACTCGTTTTGTAGTTTATATTTTGAATATTACGATATGAGAGTAGATAAATGTTCTTTAATTCTCATGGCTTTACTTTATTTGACTATCACTCAGCAATGATGGCCAAGTGGTCACGGCCCCGAATTACGAGACAAAAGTCGTGGGAACGAACTCAGGCGAGTCTGAAACTTTTTGCCAACAGTCGATTGGCCCATGAACCGTTGGTCAACAGAATATTTAATCCATTAACTTTTCATCCATAGAACTCTTCACTCACGAATGTTTCGCCAACATAACTTTATGTCAGTGAATGTTTAGCCAACATAATGTTATGACCAACAACTTTTCACCCAACGAACAATTATTGGCCAACAGACACCGGGACAGGTTAAAGTAAATATAAGGTTGTAAAAATTACCTAAATATTATGAAAGTTTGTAAAAATTGGTCACCTCGGCCACCCTTCCGAGTCGTCGCCCAATCTGGCTACACCGATTATTTAATGTTGACCACGGTTTGAGAATTTGAGAATGATCAAATGCGTTTTTCTCAGTTGTGAAACCTAATTGAACGTCAATGTAGGCTTTTTGTATGACATAAGGTATACTTTGGCATGACTTGACTACGTATACAAACCTTGCTCAGTATCGCACAAAACTTAAAATGGCATTTGATCAAGAGTGACAGATGCTTAAATCGAGATAAGAACATACTTACTTACCTCAGATACCGGCCATTAATCAAGCTAAAAACAGAATAATATAAACATTTAAGTGGGGCTCCCATACAAAAAACGTGTTTTTTTTTACGTTTTTTTGCGATAATGGTACGGAACCCTTCGTGCGCGAGTCCTACTCGCACTTGGCCGGTTTTTTTTCTTTTCTTTTAGAACTTAAGTATTTTCGAGATTGCGATGTATTTTTGTATCTCTCGAAGTAAGAGGTCTTGATAGGGAGACAACTGGCAGCTGATTGATTACTCCTTTTGCATCTGCTTGGATATACTATGTGCAGCACTGTAAAATAATAAAACAAATGATTTGCTATAAAATTTGGAGGCAAAAATTTCTGGAGTAGCGACCGCGTACCGGTAGACGTAGCGTTGGAAAGCCAGCCCACTAGGAGGACCGATGACCTGGTTAACGTTGCGGGGATCCACCGTATGCGAGACGGGCGGGATCGATGATCAATGTGGCGACACTTGGGAGAGGCCTATGTTGAGCTGTGGATTAATTTACTAAAGTTTTCGTTTGTAATCAATTTTGACTTTTGCCTTTGCTGTCCTACAGAACTCATGGTCATTTTCTTAAAATTTAAGAATAAGTCTTTAAAAAAGAAAAAATAATAATTATATAACTTGAATGGCTCTTTTTAGAAGTTGGTAACTGTTATTAAAAAATACCACTCACATAACAAAAGAATTGACAAATAATCCTTTCATCATATTCATCATTCACAACGTATCTTTAACTATTGGCCCCTCGTGCGGTGTCAACCAATCGAATTGCATAAAGTGCCGCTCCGCTTTAGTGGACAGGGATTTAAAGAAGAGTTTCAAAATTTATATATATTTACGCGGAGTGGGGCTGCGAAAATGAGATACAGAGCAGTGAGGTGGAGTGGGGAAGGTATCGAAAATAACAGGAAAACGTTGAAATATTTTTATATCTTCAAAAACTGAACACCATAAATATTTCATCATAAACCAAACTTACAACTTTCTCGTTTATTATCAAGGATAGACGTACAAATATACCATATTTTACCCAAAATCTAAATATAAAAGTGTAAACTACATACAAAGTTGGTATTTTCACGATACCCAATTACGCCCTTATTCAGCGAATACAAACGCGAACATGTGTAAAAGAAACGTCCCTTCGAACCCACAAAATGAAAATAATACTACAAAAAAAACTGGTCAGCTAATGTGACTTTTACCCTAAGTGCCACAGAGTAAAATCTTTACTTAGAACCTGACATTAATTTTCCCAGTACATCAAAATGGTTGTTCTACATTTTGAAAGTCTGTATTGTAGGCTTTTAAAGTAAGGTATAGGTTTAAAAAAAAAGTGTTTTATCAGCTGCTTTTGTTTTCTTTTAGTCTAAGATGTTTTTACGGCTCCGTATCAAAATGTCCTCTTCTCAAAATGTTCCAGTAGTAAAATTAACAAAAGAATGGGAATGATGTACAGTCATACCCCACAATTATATGAGATTTTAAATGAATAATTTTATTCAATATTTTATTGAGAACTTACCTTACCTTCTCCCACAAAAAGGAAAATGAAAAGTAATAACCAAAATATGTAATGAGCTGTTTTTGATGTGAAACATCTATAGGCGCACGTGAGACCGATTTCTGGCGTGGCGCCACGCGCAATCGACTGTGCGTTTCTCTCTCACTCGATCCGGCGTTAAGCCATCTCTTTCGCTCCACTGAGCTCGGATACCTATAATGTATACTCTGTTTATTACAGTACTCATAACCTGTGTTTTTCTGGTAAATAAATCATTTTTCTGTTCTGATAATAAAATGTCTGACCGTGATAATTTAGAGAGTGGAAGTGATCAGCCTCCTGCAAAGAAAGCAAAATCACACTATGACACATTATCAAGTCATCAGTAAGTTAATTATATTTTTATAATTAAAGTATGCATTTATCTGTGCATTTAGCACGCGTATATTTGGTGTGTATTGAGCGCCAGTAAATGTAAAATCTACTCTCTAGGTAGATTAAAATTCACATAAATTTCATTGCATATCATGTTTTTAAATTAATTATTAATTTTAATTTCATTCTTATTGAAATTAATGCATTAAAACAATTGCTGTAACAGTAATACCGTTCTCAGAGGCAACATCGAATGTAACTATTACCGAAGTCACTGATTAAACTAATTGAGTAGTTTCGATTTAAAATAAATATGTAAATTTTTGTATTTAATGAAAATGAATGTTTATTTAATAAAAAATCATCGTTATCTAGAAAAAAAAATCGTTATATTTTTTATTTTATTTTATTGACATTTTTAGTTCCTACCACAATCTGTTCTTTTCTGCATACTACTTTTACGAAATAACGTCGATGTTTCACATCTACCAGGCGTCCCGTGACGGCTCCATTTTTTTTTTTTTTGTTGCGTTCGGTTTGAAAGAGATAATTTACCGTTTTTAAGTTATAAATCCAAGTTTAGAAATATTATCTCCTTTCTCCACTCTTGATTATAAGCCACATTACAGTTTTCTGTTCTATCAAACCCTTTATCAGACCAGAAGTATTTTAACATCATCATGAGACGGTTGACTTGCCATAATGAAATAATACTTTGATTCTTCTTTTTGCTTCAAGTTTACTTTCAAAATAAATTATATAATGAACCATAGCGAAAAATCGATAATATTTTTTCAGTATAACGTATTACTGTACATTGACAGTAGGACCGCCGCCGGTTACGTACTTTGTGGTAGGACATTCTAGTAATAGGACGATTTGCTACTAGGTCATTTTGAGAATAGCACAATAAAGTTAATAAAGATCTGTATTCTTTTGGAGATTAATCATTATATGTAGAATTAGAAAATCTGTGAAAGCCAGGAATAGTATACAACTCCTAGAAAGTCGATGAAATTCCGGACTTATTTAGGAAATGTGTGAAATGATAATTCAATCATTAAATAATACACATTTTTTCTAGGAAACGTATACATATCCTACGATTCGTATTCAATTCCTAAATGGTTCGAGGAAATGTGTTAAATATCAATATGCAAAACTAGTTTTTATTAAGATTCTCAGTGCAAAATTTTAATTCCTATAGAATCCGACATCCTAAAAATAAATAATTGGTCACAAATTCAAAAAACATTAAATCTTAAGACTTAGTAACAATTTAAAATATTCAGTCTAGGAATCAATCTGCCTAGTCTTTTCCCAACAATATTGGGGTAGGCTTCCAATCTTACCGGATGCAGCTCAGTATCCGTATTTTACATGAAGCGAAAGCGAAATAGGCAGTCTATTTGACCTCCATAACTCAATAACTGGGTAATAAGATACTCCTTGAAAAGACTGGGGTCAGTTTTCCTGGCCTGACTATCTGTAACGACTGTCAAAGATCTATAAATAACAGCTGGGACCAACGGCTTAACGTACTTACCGAGGCACGGAGGAATCTCGCTATGTAAGGATGGTCAACCATCCAAGGACCCGTTAGATCGACCCGTTCGGCTGTTATATAATTTATATACACGAGCTTCTCTTCTTTTTCTTCTTTCACAATCAACAGTTTAAAAATTAAAAGTTAGTTTTTTCCTTAGAGCTTGGTGAGAGAGATTCGGACGACGCGTGCGCTCCCTGACTGTGATTGGCCCTTGCAATCACGCGAGCGATTAAATACCCAATACTCCGCGCACTCTCGTTTACCCCATAATGGGCCGATACCCAGTTTTTAACAGATTTCCTATTGCCGTTTAGGAATTTTATACAATTCCTAGGAAATGTGTGACATACAATTTATGTAATACATTTCCTATCGAATTTAGGAGTTCTATAAAATTCCTAGGAATTGTATAAAATGCCCGATTTCTTACATTTCCTATAACATACATATTATGTATCTAGATATTCATCCCGAGGTTGACATTGGGCCTAAAAGCCATTATATTATACAACCAACCAAACCTCAATGTCCAGGCTCCTCTTGCTTTATCTCTCGGTAGTGAAATATTCTGTAAATCAGATGAGTTGGCTGCTATTAAATGCCACACCTCAGCTAATTGTGATGGTATAGCTTCGTCCCAACCTAAGTTTAAGCGCCACATTTCTTGTAAAAGCGACTTTGCAGAAAACACTATCGGGCTTATCCAAACGAGTGGGTCAAAAATGCGGGCCACTATAGAGAGGATAGATCTCTAAGTAAATTTAACGTCAAACGTGTTTGAAAACTTGTAGGAGAAATTGTCATCCGATCGATTCCACCGTATCCCTAATATCTTGACAAACTCATTTCCAGCATCATCGAAGGATTTAAAAGTCTGAAGATGGTCAGGAGGAACATCAGACAAAAGAATTGGTGTATTCGTACTCCACTTACGAAGTTCAAAATGACCCTTTGACAATAACGAGGTAACATCCTCTTTTAATTGTTTCGCTTCATCAAGAGATGAGCATCCCGTAGTGATGTCGTCCATGAATGTATCTTCATAAATAACTTGAGCGGCGTGGCTTGAATATTCAGAACCGTGATCCTCAACAAGTTGACGCAGAGTGCGAATAGCTAAGTATGGGGAGCTGCTGACTCCATAAGTCACGGTATTAAGCTCATATTCATTGAAAACCTCGTTAGGCTCGTCACGCCACAAAACGTGTTGATAATACCTGTCCTCAGGACGTATCAATATCTGACGGTACATTTTACAGATGGCCGCAGTGAAGACAACCTTATGAAGTCGGAATTTCGTAACTAAATCGACAATGTCAATTTGAAGTTTCGGTCCAACATGAACTACATCATTAAGAGAAAGATTATAATTTGTAGTCCGACTGCTAGCGTCGGAGACTACCCGCAGTCGTGTCGTAGAGCTATCTGGAGTTTAGTTTTCTATTTTCCCATCGAAATGCGGAATTTTCAATTTAGGTAATTTCACTTGAACAATAGAACCTTCTCGATGACAATGTACGGACGGATCGGCGACTGCAGAAGCGTGGGGCGCAGGCAGCGACGTCGCAAACAAAGATTCGGCAACTTCGATAAACGCATAATACAAATCATCAAATGACAACATCGCACTCAAATCTATTTCTGACTAGGGTTTTAATTTAACTGTAATCTATTGACATTTTCGCTAGACTCCATAAAAGCAGCCCTAATCTGATCAATCTTCTTGTATCTAGCCTTGATAGGGGATAGCTTAGAACTATCCTTCAGGACATCTTTAGACAAATCGTAGATAATCTGCATACACTTGCAATGATATTCGCGTCTTTTAAGGGACGCCTGTAATTCAACTTCATCAGACACTTACGTATTCACGATTTATAAATGAGATGAGAAGGTAGGTAGGTAAGTACCTATATGAACTGCAAGTTATGAATTTAAATATGAAGGTATAAATACCTATTACGATTTAGACACTTATAAGTTATCACTTTTATTCGTAATAAAATGTAGGTGGGTAGGTAATTTCTCGAGCACAACTATTTGACCATGAAACATCCCTATTAGCTTTATACCAACATCAGTTATTGCAAGAAAAAGTCATACAAGAAATACCCATTTAATTGAAGGTTTCAAGTCAAACCTTAAATACGATTCAATTTCCTGAATAAATAATAATGATCAAATAGTGTACCTAAACAATCGTGGTCCACTGGCCAGCTTGGCACGTTGTACGGGAACCCGAATTAAATACCTACCTTTTGCGTTGTACCATTTATAGAAATTATGAAATGTATTTATTTATATCGCGATTCTTACTTTTTAAATTAATAAGAATACACGACTTTACAACGCAATATGTACTCATTAAACGAGATTTTATGATTAATAAGAGAATGTGAGGGTAAGTAGACTCCTCACAGGAGGCACCAAAAAGAAATGATTGGACTTCGTCCGCAGAAACAATTACAATCTCCGATATTGGCAATCCCAACCCTGCGATTCCTTGCGTTGAGAAAAAGTATAAACACTCACCTGGATAGGCAGGGATTGAAGGTATCAGCTACACTCGGGACTACGGAGCCGAACGGCGTGGCGGATATTCAATATGCACTACAAGTTCACGTTTTTGTTTGATTTCACTTCACAAGGAGGATTACGAGACCCAATCAGTTAATTAATTTCTAGCGAAGCCTTTTGGGTAATTTTTAACCGTATTTTGAATCGGACGCAGCGCAGGAGCAGTTATCTGCTTTCCGCCATTTTTTCAAGTCGTAGTTTTCACTCACACCGCAGTGAGGCGCTAGCGCGGCACCAGCGGAATGGCGCCAATTTTAAATTAGGAAGGGCAACAATTTGGATAGGATATTTAGAAGGATAGGCTTAATGTATCCAAGTGTCATTACACACCCTGCAAGTCCATAGCAATATGCGAGGTCTATCCAAGGACATTGAAATGTAAATGAAGTCGGACTTCGGCCCACATTGATGTAATCGACGTGCATTTCGGTTCGAGGGGAGATATGAATTTTTAGTGTAGATTTGGTTAGTTAAGGTTAAACTAGCCGACGGCACGAACTATTTTGTGCGCGAGGTTAAAATGCATGCTATCTCATCCCACAACACGTGCGAAATATATAGATGCTGTGATGAGCAGTAAGAAGCTAGTTCGCGTACGAATTAGCACTTCTGCAATCTTTTATCGAAATGGATGATGATTTAGGACGGAAACGAGCGCGCGAAATTTTATAAACAGACCTTTGGGAGTCTAGATTTCATAAAAAAACTACTGAATGTATCTGATCAAAATAAAATTATTTGAATTGTTGAATTATTAATCTATCCCTGTATGGAGGCCGTTTTTTAATTTTCCTTCTTCTTATGGTATTTATTTGCGCCCAAAGATACGTTAAAATTAGTGTTGAAATGTAGAACTTTCGACGCTCATAACTTTCAAATATATTATTTTTTTATTTTTTCGGTTCCATACTGGGCTAGATAATGATGAGACAAATTGATATCTTTTTGTATTTTGAAAGTACATCGTCAAACAGTGGAGTAATCTCTAGACTACGTTTGTATGGAAGAATTTTTGACTTGTGTACCCTTAAGAATAAAATTTAACTAGTGATTTTAGATATTTATGAGCATTAGGTAGATAGAATATAGTTATTGTATACGATATACACTTAATACAGGCTGTTATGGAATAATAACTATAGGATAGCAAATTCGCTCAGTTAAAAGATTGGTCAGATCATTGTTTTTGAGAAATCATTCTTCAGCGAGGTCATAATTTACCAAATAAACTATTTTTGGTTACTGGAGTTTATTCTATAAAATCGATTAAGTTCGTTAACCTAACAGAAACTCAACTTAAAAAAGATCATCTTAACAAAATAATCCAAATAGTGTTACAATTGATATTGACCTTACATTGTAAATTTGATGTAACCTTGTATCCACCTCAACGGAAAAACATTCTCGAAACACAGAGCCCGTCAGTCGTGATTTGTTTTCTTAGCGACACAGACAGGCACATACATATTGATATACAGCATGATATTCATTTCCGTGCGCATTGTAAATGACGAACAAATATTATATTTGTAAAGGATAAAGAAAAGTAGAGTGGAGAATATTTCAAAGATAATAGCAAAGAAAAGAGATCTTATGCCTATGCCTATATGGCTTAAAAGAGATTAAAATTTAGAATCTTCTTAACAGATGCAACGTACATACACATACATTACGATACACACATTATTATATATTGCGACTTTTTATAAACAAACATGTTTATTAGTCCGAAGTTATTGGTGACATTTAAATTGGGAAACAGCAATGCAGCATAGCTTCAAAAGAGTGTTATGTTTACTGAGTCAAATCTTTCTCGATCCAACTCTTCCACATATTAATAAAAAAGGCGGAGTGAAGTGACATAATTTTAAGATTGAATATAATTTTTTATACAATTAAAATTGACAAAACTTTATTACACGTTTCCTAATTAGACAATACTGAGTATTTTTTGTTTGTCTTTCAAAAAAAATACTCAGCATTTCTAAAGGACTTTAAAATTATGAAGTTGCTATGGTAATTTAAACCACTTAGATGGATGAGCAGTAATCTGAGGACTGGCATGTAGTGCCCAGAGGAGACATTGTCAACAAATCTTTTTTTTTCATTAGGAATGCTCATGCATACTGTGCTAACACGGGGAGATAACGCAGTTATGTGGGACTCCAACCTACTAAAACTCCACGGTGTCCTGTGCTGCTTATGGCGGGAACACAGTGGTTGTCCGTCACTGGACCCTCCTCTGGGGAGTACCCCCAATTACCGGCGCACCAGAACCCTTTGCACACCGTGACCAACCACACCAGCACTTGGGTGCCAGACGACCCCGTGTTTGGCGCCTTTGATCGCCCTGTGACAGTCATGTCAGTGGCCCCCCACCTACAACTTTTCGGCCGTATGGGATAGGGTTTTTCACCATCAAATTGTTTTATTGCATTTTTTTTTATATACAATTTATTTATTATCATCATAATCAGCAGTTTACTACTGGACATAAGCCAATCGCCTACTATTTGTCTCGATTTTCGGCAGCTCTCATACAGTTATTTGAGTATCAGGGTGTATGTGTATCTTTCTTCTCATATTTTATTTTTCAAGCTGACCAAACATCATTATTTAAATCTTATAATATATATATAAAAACAGCTATATTTAACGCAGCAAAATCTCAATTTTATTTTATTAGTGTGTAGATTGCAGGCCGTGTCATGCCCGTAGTCATTTGGGACTAAGGCTCGAAAGGGGAATTTTGCTCACAATGCTTTTGGAAGTATTTTCTGAAGTGCTCCTAAATGGAAAAGGATTTTTTAATTGCTGCTGAAGTAGCAATCTTAATACCATTTTTATTTTATTTCTTACTGTTATCTTTCGTAGATCCTGCGTTTATGTATTTATCGGTCGGTATATTTTGACTTTCTTGACGGTGTAGTGGTCACAAACACTACCGTTGAGTATGATCCACGGTTTGATGCCTAGGTCGGGCAGTGTTATAAGGTTTTTCCATCGGGGCTTTTTAGAAGTAGTCTAGAGCCTGGATTAGTGCCTGGGCGATGGTAATAGAATCATGCCACTACAAGCGACTTAAACATAAATGGTGAAATATTGATGTTCTACTACATGTACATCTCTTACTAACCTAGGGCCGTACAAGAATTATGTGGACCTACAAGCTTGTATGAGTACTCCGAAAACAAAACATTTTTTCTGAGTAAGTGAGTAGGTACCACCACAAAGTACGAAAGCGGCGGGGCTATGATTTTCTATTTTGTGGTACCACCAAGAAAGTAAAGTTGAGTTAGTACGTAAGGCATTTGTGGTATTTACCTATAATTATTGAGATTGAAAAGATTAAAATAGGTAATAAAAACAAGCGACAAAATGCTCAACGTCATGACATGTATATCAAATTGTTTACAAACAGTTCTGCTGTATTAATGTTACTTACAAAAATAAATATTAGTCTTTGTCAACATTTTTGATTGATCGACTTTTAACATTAGGCCTGAAGATTGAGTAGTAAACATGTTAATTTTTAAGGTCAATATTGATGATAAAACTTAATAAAATCGTCAAATTGTCTTCTTTAAATAAGTTTTGGTAAATTGATGACAATTTTCAAGAAAATTATACTGAAAATATTTTATCATTTATTTTGATTGATACGAGTAGATAGATATTAATGTATGATTAATATTTGTGTTAACTGTCTGTACTTATGTGATATGATGGCCCAGCGGTATCGGCAGCGACTTAAAAGTTGTAGGTCATGGGTTCAATCACCACTAAGTAAATGATAAATGATTTTATTTCTGTAAGTTAGTTTGTACAAACACTTTTACATGTCTTTTACTTTTACGAGGTCGGCATTTCCTATCTGACTACTAGGCGGAACCGAGCAGCTCAACTCAGAATTTAAGGAGCTCAACGATTTGACGAACAACACCAAAGAAAAGACATTCGGGTAGGCCGCCTAAACTACTCAAACTGCTAGACCATGATTAAAAACTAAGATACATTAAAAATAAAAACAAAAAAAAGAATGATCCACATAGTCTACACATTCACAATAATTAAAATAAAATTATATAATACTTTAAAAAGTAAATATAAGAATATTTACTTTTTAAAGTATTATATAATTTAGAAGAAGAAAAAAAAAATCACGGAGCAAAATATCAAAAAAAAATACAAAATTAATTGGAGCAGCTCAATCCCAAGCCTTTTTGTCCTCAACGTAATCTTTTATGGTATAAAACCCTTTCTGGAACAACTAAGGTTTAATAAATGATTTGAATTTACTAAGACTTAGATCTTTTACGTGGCTTGGAAGCTTATTATAAAAGCGTACACATTGACATCTAAACGAGCCACCTATTTTCTTGAGCCTTGTTTTAGGTACTACAAATTTGTGTTTGTTCCTAGCATTTATGTTATGGATGTCACTGTATTTTTACAACAATTTTATATCTTTAGGGCATATAAAAGATTTTCATAAATATACTGAGAAGGCACAGTCAATACATAATCTCCTTAAATTTCTCTCTAAGAGAGTGTCTCGGGCTTAATTTATAAATTGATCGAACAGCTCTTTTCCGCAAAACAAAGATAGTCTGGATGTCGGTGGAATTTCCCCACAACAGAATACTGTACGACATTACACTATGAAAATAGCTAAAGTATACTAAACGGGCTGTCTCTATGTCAGTTAAATTAAGAATTTTTCTAATAGCATATGCTGCGGAGCTTAGCTTCTTTAACAATTTATCTATATGTGGGCCCAACTGAAGCTTAGCATCCAAAGTTAAGCCTAAGAAATAAGATAAGATATATTTATTTTGTAAAACATGAGTACAGTACGAAGGTCTTATATAAATATGAAGTGGCTACATGTTTTGCCATTTATGGCGTACAAAATTTGTTGCACTAGACAAACAATACAATTGCAAATTTTAAATTAAATTTAAATCACTATGTCAAAATTTAAATTAAATTTAAATTACATTGTCAATACCTAAATTAAATAAAAATTACTATATCAAAATTTAAATTCAATAAAAAATCACTGTGTCGAACTTTAAATTCAACAACAAATCACTATGTCAATTTTTTTATTTCATTTGAGTAAGACAAACAGGAAAAAATCAAATTTAGAATTCTATTCAAGCGAAAAATCGTTTAGAAATTCATCTACACTGTAATAGCACTTCTCTAGTAATATCCCCTGAAGGGACATTCTTTTAATTTAGAGACATACATTTAATATTATCAGGTATTTTATTATATATATCTGGAGCAATACCAAAGAAACTCTTTTTCAATAAAGCAGTTTTACACTTGCATTGACATAACAAATTCTCATAGTTTATTGCATTGACATAACAATTTTTTTAAATAATTGTTGATTAGTTTTTACAAATAATGCAGTTTCCAGTACATACAAAGACGGAAAAGTCAGTATTTTAATTTTTAAAAGTAAGGAACGCAACTATACGTTGTTCTTAGACCACACATTGATCCTATACATCTTTTATGCATCCTGAATACAAGTTCTCTATTAGTTGACTGTCCCCAAAAAAACAACACCATATCTGAAAATAGAAGCGATAGGCTTTTAAAAGGCCATGATAGGCTTTTAAAAGTGTGTCAGTATTTACTTTCTTAGATAATTGGAATAATAGATATGCAGATTTACTCACACGCTTGCAGATTTCCTCTAAGTGAGGTTTTCAGGTTTGTTTGTTATCTATAGTTATTTTGCATTTGTAACTTCTTCTATTCTACAGTTATTATAGGCAACATTACCTAGTGGGTTCTTACAGCGCTGGTGGAAATGCATAACTTTTGTTTTATTTAAATTAATTACAAGATTATTTTTGTCAAGTCAATTTATAATGTCATTCAGAAAATTATTTATGTCATGTCATCCACAATACCTAGTGCTGTCATCTGCAAACAGTACCATTTTATGATCTACAGTTTTTGGAAGATCATTAATGTATATTAAGAAAAGGGGTGGCCCTAGTACGCTACCTTGAGGTACACCATAATTTATATGCCTTGGTTTGGATAGATATTTTATCTCCAATCTAGTAATAGGACAAATTCTAGTGATTTCTGTACATTGGGTTCGGTCACTTAAATAATTGTTCAAAATGTTTCCTCTTATGCCGTACCCATGTAATTTCTACAACAAAATCTTATGATCCACGAAATCAAACGATTTTGTCATATCGGTTAGTATAGCACATACAGGCTTACCTTTATCTACAGATAGCACACTAGATAGCAGGTCAAATATATCCATATTAATATTTGTATTCCTTCTGAAGCATTTGTGTTCATTGCAAAAAAGTTTGAATTTTTCTAAATAAGAATATATAGAATTATATATTACTTTATTAATAATTTTTGAGAATACTGGTATTTTTGCAATGGGTCTATAATTTTGAACTTCACTTTTATCATTATTTTTATAAAGCGGTTTAATGATGTCTTTTTTTAGGCTATTTGGGAATAAACCATCAGAAATGCAAAGATTAATTATGTGTGATAGTAGAGGTGCTATAATTTCCTTAGCGTATTTTATAACTTTAGTTGATATGCCATCAAATTTCTAACGTACTTGTATTTTTTAGGCTGCAAATTATTTTGATTATATCAGAATCTGAAACAGGTAGCATAAATAGTGATTGCGAATTTGAATGTTCAATAACGTAATTATTGGTTAATGTTCCTTTTGTTTTAATATTATTTTCAATTACCTCTACAAAATAGTTATTAAATTCGTTTGCAATTTTCATAGGATGTGTAACAGATAAATTATCTTTGTTTATTGACAGTATAGGTTCTTGTGGTAAGTTGAATTTTGATTTTTGAATGACTTGTCATGCAGTTTTTGACTTATTTTTTGACGTATTAATGTAGTGGTTATTTTGGGCTTTTTGATTTAAGTTTATTATTTTTCTATATGTTGAAGAATATTTTTTAAACGCAAGTCTATTTATTATATTAGGATTGAATCTATATGTCCATAGCAATCGCCTTCGCTTTTGACTACAGATTTTTATTCCACGAGATATCCACCTATTCTTTTTATTCATAATCGCCGTCACAACTCTATTTGGAAAGCATAATTTGTACATTAATGAAAAAGCATCCATAAAATGTTCATAGGATTCTTTGGCAATGTATACCTCCGAAAAAGATAAGCGCTTTAGATGACTTTTGAAATTTTCCAAGTTGGCTACTGAGTTATCCTGTTTTTTAGATTTCCAATATTTTTGTGTACAAGTTTTTTTAATAGGAACTTGGAGTAATTTGGACGTATGATCTGAAAGTACTAAGTCCATTATTTTAGCTTTACATTTATTGCTTACACCTAAAGCAAAATTATCTATGCAGGAATTACTACTCAATCTAGTCGGTTTATGAAGTTCTAATTGTAGGTTATATTGCAAAAGAAATTGTTCGAATTCGAATGTAATTTTATTCCTTTTTAACACATCTATATTAAAGTCTCCAGCTAAGATAATATTTTTTTTCCGTATGAGCAAAATTTTCGTAAAATATAGTCTAGTATATCGTAAAATATGTTGTAATTATATTTAGGTATAAACACATATAATCATAATACTATAAGATGTCAATTCTATACCACAACATTCAAATACGGGCATATGACGTCACTGACTGTTTAGCAATATCCAATAAGTCTAGATACTGCAGTCCCGCTCTAACAAAAATGCAAGTTTAACATTTCTAGTAAAGAAAGCTGCTGGGCAGAAATTCGGTATATGTTATATATTCTCGTAGCCTGTCTCAATAAAATGCTCCGTTATACAAATTATGTCTATACTAATTCTTTTACTATGAATCTCTTCGAATTTTACAATAAGCGAATCCGCTTTATTCATAAGTCCTGCAATGTTTTGATGGAGAATATTAAGATAATAATTATAGAAAAAACTGATGTGTTTTGTGCCATTTCAAATTGTTCCTTCTGGGAACAATCAACCATTGATTGCACGGTGTTTACGTTGTCTAGGTCTAGGATGAGGTCTTGCAAGTCAGATATTACGATTTTAAAGCCTTTTTTTATTAAGATTACCATGCCAGTGGTTGTAAGTATCAAGTGTGTATGGAAGATTTAGATTCGAGTATGATGTAATCTGTCAAAATTGTAATAACAAAAAGAGTCATTTTGTTATTACAATTTTGTGTACTTCCAATATCAACATCAATTTGAGGTTGAATTTGTATGATTTCAATATTTTCTGAAGTTAGAGCCTGTTTCGTTTTAATATGTTTCGTTGTTGTATTCTTCCTTGGAGTTTTGATTATGCTTTTGTTCCTGACTGGATTGTTATATACGACTTTATATGTTTTATTAATTTCCAATAATTCTGCATTAATTTGCTTCAAGTTTCCATTCTCTAGAGACAATTGATCTATTTATTCGTGTGCGCTTCGTAATGTAGTTTTTATACTTTCTATCTCTTTCTTTAATATGTTCATTTTTCTTCATCTTCATCGTAAGACATATCAGGCAGGGAATTTGTGGTACAGTCCAAAGTTTGCGAAATTACATCATGGCTGTTCTCAACATTGCATTCCGATTGAGTGCGTGTTCGTTGGAAAGTAATATTTTCTAAGAAATTCATGTTGTTTGTTGGTTTAAACCAGTAGAATATTGAAATGAAATCAAAATAAATCCTAAAAGTATTCCACTTGGCAGGACTCGAACCCTCGACACTACAGTTGAATTTGCAGGCCAACACCTTAACCGCGAGGCCAACTGCACAATTACTTTTCTGACAAAAGTAGTGACCTTATATCTTCGGAGCGTTAGTTCGTAGAATAGACAATAGATGTCAGTTTCATCAATAATAAAATAATTATTACAGCATATTTTGTAGTCTGACAACACTATTAGATATTTGGTAACACAAATTGTTTCGTTGTTTAGATGATATGCGCTAGATGGTGTTGTACGCAATACTATTCAAATGATGTGATGAAAAAAAAACGATTTTTTGACGGTCAATGTTCGAAGAAAATCACTCGCATTAATTATATTCCTAATCATAAATGTTATTACACGTAAATTAGGATTATATGCACAGGGATCACGTCATGTAACTCACTAAAGGTCTTGAGTAATAAAATGTCACGGTTTTGTAATTCACTGTTCAGATGTTCACTTAATTTTTTAAAGTACTTTTTTCAGTAGTCTCTCACCAAAATTTGTTAATAACTCTGTATATATAAAATATATATATAATATATAAAAGGGAAGAACATATTTACAAAGCATTAGGGGCTTATTTATCGAGTTGCCAAACCGCTCTAAAGGAAAAATAAATCATAATAAATAGAGAGATAAAAAAATTGCCTAATAGGTTTAGAGTATGCGAAGAATTAAAATAAAAGTGCTAGCAAAATTGAATAAGAAATATGATGATGAGATGAGGGTCTGGAAGAGAAAACAAAAGTTAGCTTATGTACTTGTGCAAGTATGTTTTAGATTTTTGAGAGATGAAAAATCGAGCCCACGTTAAAAAATAAAGTGAGTAGAGTGTGGGTGATGGGGTGAGTTCTGAAAATTTTCGGGCGCACAAACAATGAAGTTTTTTTGATTCAATCAGTTACATAAACTACCTAAACAGCTGCACATATATTAGTGAAACAATCTATGTAATATAGCAGTTAAACTACACCACCTGCCAGTTGTCACCAATACTATCAACTGTCAAAGCAAATTTGTTGAGCTGCACTTCAGCATGTCTCAGCTAGATATCCAGTCGGCCCAGAAGAACCTGGAGGAGTGTTTCCTGAGAAAGATGAATGAGCTTGAGGCGCAGCTCCAGTGTGCAGGACCTGCAAAGGATACCGTGGCAAAGGTCCGAAAGGAGCTTCGGACATTCAAGTAATTGATGTTCGCTATGCTGGGACTTTTGCGGAAACAAATCTCCGAGTGCCCCAGTGCAGTGGATGCATTGGAGACACGTTCGCGTAGGAAAGCGCTCATCTTCACCGGTATTGCTGAGGCTGATAAGGAAGATTGCCGGGCTCTGGGGCTGGGTCTCATTAACAACAAGCTGGCCCTGCCTAACATTACTGCTTCGTCCATCAAGGGGCCCACATGCAGTCGGCCTATACTGGTAAGGTTTACTAATGATGACCACAGATCTGCTGTGTGGAAGGCGAAATCAGCATTGAAGGGCTCCACGGTCACGGTTAAGGAGTTCCTAACCAAAGTTAGGCAGGCCGTGTTCAGTAAAGCGCGCTTGCATTTTGGAATGCGGGCTTGCTGGACTCAAGACGGTATTATTGTCGTTCGAACCCCCGATGGAACACGGCACAAGTTAACTGCGGTGGAGGAGCTCAATCGACTGTTGACTCAGTACCCTAGGAGAGCTGGGGATTCGTCTGGTGCTCCGGGCAACAGCGGTGTAGTGCGCAGTGGCTAAGTGTTTGCAAAACATATTTATTAACTATGATCACAATACTTGGAACGGCTTATTTCACCTAGTTTACGCAACTTTTATCGTGTACGAGTACCTGCTTACTATGTGTTTATTCAAAAGTAAATATTTATCAGTTTGGTGGTATTTGTACAGTACTTACTTTTAGTTTCGGAGCGTGAGAAACTTTTTACTAGGTACTAAACTTAATTACTTCTCAGGATTTTGACTGAGGATGAAAATAAAAGACGTACTGCCGATTTGGAGGCGACTTTTATTCTAATTATAAGACGTACATGGCTCATCCGGTGGACATAGACCGCTGAGCTTGCAAAAGATATCTAGTTGCTAGAATGGAGCCATATAATATACTTAGCTTAATCTAAAGCAGACGGGCGAAGTGTATCCATAACTCCTCCGACCCTAAGAGCGAAATTATCGGAAGGTTCGATTTGAGAGTCCTTCTGACAATTTTGCCAAAACAATAAACATTTCGGCGATTTTAGCCAGATTATATAAACCAAGAATACAAAAAAACTAAAAATAACTAAACCTAAAGTGACGTATCCTAAATTTTCACTGAAGTTATAGTCTTCCTTTTCATTCAAAACACTTTCGATCACTTCACTATGCTTTAACGAAAAGGCCATATATTTCACTTCATGTAAACTGATTCTTTTCATATTCACTACACTTGATTTGGAAAGAGAGACATTCACGTGCAACTGGGGTAGTGTGACTATGGGAATCTTCTCCACAACTTCCAACTCCACAGAAATACATACGATGGTGAAGATGAATTCCATAAATTTGCAGGTCACAAGGCTCGTCAATGGTCACCAGGTAAGTGTCGAATACAAGTTGGTTACTGATCTCTTCACCGCATTGCTTATTTAGTGTTGTTCTCAATCTACTATAAAGGAGCCAGCTAGCTTCGTTTACTTGCTGGACCCTGACATTCTCAATTTGGATTTCACGTTGTTTACAAGGAGTATGGTCATCTTCGAATTTCATCAACTGTTCTACACAGGTAAGTTCATAGTATACGGCTTGATTATCTGCATTGCATAAAAACTGATTGCCAGCAGAAAGTGGTCGACATGATTTTATTAGCGGTAAGTATTTCATTCCTTTCGCCAAAAGGTAAGGATATTTGGGAATAATAGCCAAGATTTTATTTTCGGATTCATGAAAGATTGGTAAGGAATATATCTTAAAATAGTTATATGATGAGTTATCCGTAAGTGGAATTTCTATTATAAATGTAATCTGATTATCTTTAATGAATGACTTTACACAAATGGTCTCCTCTATTTTCAATAAATTTGTTTCCAATTGAGGATAAACTAAGTTACCAGAGTAAGAAATCAATTCTAAATGATATAATAATTCTGTAGAATTCACAATTGATTGATGTAGTATAGATAATTTACTTAACGCTAATGCTGTTTCAATTTCACTTAGCCTTGCAAAGATAGTACGAAAACTACTTGTGAATACAGAAAATAATCCAGTTAGGTAAGTTAAGAAAATCCAATTGTTTTGCTTAGCCGATAAATCTTTTAGAAGAATTTCAATTTTTGTTAGGCGATTATGAAAGTATGCAGTGTTCTGATTTATTGTTTCAGTTACATTGATGAAACTATCAAACATTTTGGAGACGATCGTTAGTTTTTTTGAAGTAATTATTTGATTATGATTTAATTTGGAAATAAGTTCTTCGTATCTAACGGCATCATCGTGGTCAAAGTTACCAGTTATTAATTTTATAATAGAACCCAATGGATTTATAAGTCCTCTTTTAGAACGTTTCTGCGGCACTATTTGTCGATATTTTTCTATTGTTATATCGCGTATAAACTCTGTATGTATTTTCATACTTGTGAATTCTTGAGAATATGATGCATTATAATCGATAAGTTTACAAATTTTCTGGTAGTTGCTGGATAGGTAACTTAAATCATTATAAATCTGTTCTAAGCTTATGAGCTTGACTATAGTCCAGTGATCAGTTTGAATGTGTGCCAGACCTTCCTTTACTGGGAATATACCTGGGTTTCCTTCAAGGTTTTGCAGGTGAAGGGCCAGCGAGGGCATCACTACCAACAGGATGCCGCACCACCTGCGGAGGGCGTTTTACATTTTTAATGGGGGTTTTAGTAATTCTATCTCCTATTTGAATTGGTAAAATATTTCTTTCAGCCTGACCTATATATAACCTTTGCTTGTACGTATCTTGGTTTGTGTTTACTTTTAGTTCTCTGTTCTCCTTAAATGAAATACTTCAATTTTGGTTTAATGTATTGTTTCAAAAAATCTTTTATCAATTCTGTATTATCTATTGGTAAGAAAACTTCTAATACTTTCTGTTTGTCCCTCGAGAGGTCCTTCACTTGCATTTAATTTTTGAGCCATGAGAACACTAGAATTTGATTTGGCTTAGTGTCTATAGCTTCGGGTAAAATTGGTATTCCAGTGGACTCGTTTAAAGCTGAATGAGTTGTATCTTTCTTTCTTTAATTTACTAGTTTCAAATGGAACAGGGTATTCATTAATGTTTTCGTCGGTAAACTCTATAGAACTAGCAGTCGCTGTTTGACTTGTATCTGATATTGTTATAGTTGATGAATCGCTGCGTTCTTTTGTATTTTTAACTGTCCTCGAATCCTTGAAAATCAAGAATAGCATCGCCTGCATATTGATTTAATTCAAGTTATTATTAATTATTGGAATACGAGTAGTGTTAGTTGTTAACAATTGGTTCTTTAAATCAATTACTGCGTTTAATTGTAATAAAAGGTCATTACCAATCAGCCCGTAAATAAAATTTATGCCAAGCGTTAGTTACAAAGGTAGGTAATGGAGGAATTTCCATTACTTCATCGTGGCTACTAGAAGCATGGGTGCTTACCACTTGAAAAAATGTTCTTTAGTCATTTGTTAGATTATAATAGTAAAATTCGTCACAATAGGGATCGTATTCATATCCGTAATCATTCATAGTAAGTTCATTTAAATTAAATACGTGTTGCTGCTGAGGTTGGGCTGTTCTCATAGACACGTCACTGTTTTGATTTTGGGGTTTTAATACCTGGGGAAGATTCGATCCACCCTGTTTCGGTGGTTTGTAACCGAATGGTTGCGGTGGTTTGTACCCGAATTGTTGTGGTGGTTTATATCCTAACTGTAGGGGTGGTCTGTAGCGAAACGGTTGAGGTGGCCTATAGCCAAATTGTTGCAGTTGCAAACCCGATTGAGGACGATACTCGAATACTGGTTTGAATGCTTGACCTTGACCCATAGTATAAGGTATCTTACTTTGTGTATTTGGAGGATTATTCTCATTAAATTTAGCTTGAAAAGGTAAGGCGGGTTTGTTCCCTACTGGTTGGGTCGATGACCTTGAACTTGATGCCGAATTTTGACTATTACCATGAATGCGGTTACGCATTTTATATTGGTCCATGAAATTGACTTCTTCAAGTACGATGCTCAAGGCAGCTTCTAAGGTTGTAGGCGATTTAAGCCTAACGATATGCACCATATTTTCAGGAAGGTTGTACAAAAATACATTTAGAGCCGTATTGTTGTAGATAACAGACTTAGCACGTCTTAATTCCATATCATCAATTGTATTCACCTTCGACATTAATAACGAGCGAACATTTTGGATTCTATTACAAAAGTCTAAAAAGCGTTCACCTGAATTAACTTTTAAAGATTCTAATTCAATATTAATACACGCTTCACTACGGGGGTCTCCAAAATGTTGAATCAGCAATTCTCTTAATGCGGACCATGTAACAATATCTTCACATTCCGATAAGAGCGCAGCTGCATCCTCTTTCAATCTACTCGTTAAAACATTAAAAACATATAGATTCTGTTCCACACCTGGCGGTGTAAATCGATCAACCACGTATTGACATTTTCTCTAATAAAGGTTTAACTGTCGTTTATCACCATTATACAGTGGAATTAATTGAACAATTTCATTTGGTATTGGCTCAATTGCAACTGATGTGGGCGTCGTCATGATTATAGTACAGAGTAATGAACTGTTCAGAGGCTGCAGCTCGCTTTAAAACAATTCTATTAAAATTTACACACACTTAAAATACAACAACCACACAATTATAAATCACTATGATAATCGAAATACTGGCTAAATTTGGAAAATAACATTTGGAAAATTTCTATTACCTATAAAAATAAAGATTTTGTAAAAATAGTTTTTCCTTAAAAGCTACTACTTTTCATTGAATTCACAGTTAATATAGTTTATTTTACTGAATTCAATCAATCAAGATTAGAAAATTATACTTAACCGAAATAAATGTGTACTCTCTAACATTGACATTACTCTATGTTTTATGTTCTGAGAATTGAACAGAGATAAGACCATATAATTTCATACAGAGATATCAACTAATGACTAAATAATCACTAAACACTGTTATAATGAGCAAGTTTCGATCTCAAAAATAACAATTAAAACTTATGAAAAATATAGGAGGATTAGGGGAACATAGGATTGGCGAAAAGATTTACTCACCAATTTCCCGCAACTCCCATACTCGATGATTTCTGCACACACGCGATTCAAAAGAATATTTCTTTGATTCGAAGGATTTCCTCTGCTTTCGTAGATTTACGCCTAATTTTTCTAATCGAATTTGGACGACGGAAAAACGCGAAAACTACGGATTTCTAGGAGGAAATCCTACCGGCTGCGCCACTTTTAGTTTCGGAGCGTGTGAAACTTTTTACTAGGTACTAAACTTAATTACTTCTCAGGATTTTGACTGAGGATGAAAATAAAAGACGTACTGCCGATTTGGAGGCGACATTTATTCTAATTATAACACGTACATGGCTCATCCGGTGGACATAGACCGCTGAGCTTGCAAATGGAGCCATATAATGTACTTAGCTTAATCTAAAGCAGACGGGCGAGGTGTATCCATAAATACTTTGCTTGTATTGTTAAAAATAATGTTTGTTTACTTTGTTTTTGTGTTCTGTCACCGTAGAACTAAAAGTAAATGTCATTGTCAGATTGTGATCTGTCAGTTGTGTCATAACTTTCAATTTGTAATGTCATCGTGACGTTCCATGTTGTGTTCCAAAATTGCGTTTAGTTATTTTCTTTATTTATTTTGTAACTTGTGTTTTGAATGAAATTCGACGCTTTGCTTTGGCTGTCTTGTGTTCATAATGCTTTGTTTTTTTTTCAATTTGATATTTATGTATTGGACCGGTGCTGCTGGTGGGTGGTGGACGGATACTTCGCAAGGAGCGCATTTCTACTGCATTAATCCTACTTTCATGTCTTTTTTGCTATACCCACCCATCACTTCCATACATAAGTGTAGGCACCAGCACGCTGTTGTGAACGGCGAGTCGAGCTTCTGGAGACATCGATTTGCTGATCACAACCGCATGTATAACACCATTCACTTTATTCCCTGCATTCACTCTCCTTTCCACATCCTCTTCAATCTTTCCATCTCTTGTGAACATACTTCCCAGATATACAAACTCGTTTACTTGCTCTACAATCTTATCATTTATTTTCACTTCACACTCCGATACATCGTCTTCTCTTTCATACACCAATACCTTAGTCTTGTTCACATTTATACTCATACCTTTTAACTGAAAAGCTTCATTCATCACAGTCACCATGTCTTGCAACTGTTCTGCTGACGATGCAAGTAGAACTTGATCATCTGCATAGAGAAGGCATTTGACAGGCAACTCATTCATCCTCAATCCGCACTCATGCTCTTTCAAACCTATCAGACAACTATCCATGTACAAGTTGAACAGCCACGGTGACGCTACACAGCCCTACCTAACACCCCTTGAGATGGAAAACCAGTCCGTATACGCCCCATTAATCCTAGCACAAGCACTGGAATCCCTATATAGAGATTTCATTGCCCGTACCAAGCGCCAGTCCACACCGTACCCGGATAGCGTCGACCACAGCTCATCCCTCCACTCACTGTCAGAGGCCTTCACCAAGTCAACGAAAGCACAGTAGACATTTTTGTGCTTTGCAAGATGTTTTTCATCTATACTCCTCAACGAGAAGATCTGATCCATACAGCCCATTCCCTCTCTAAATCCTGCTTGCACGTCCCATAATTGGACATCCGTCACTTTTACCACTCTATTTATTAAAACTTTCGCATATAATTTGCCGACAACACTCAAAAGACTAATGCCGCGGTAGTTTTTACACTCCTGCTGTGAGCCTTTTCCCTTATATAGTGGTACGATTACAGCCTTGCACCAGTCATCCGGCAAGCGGCCATATCTCCAACACATATTAAAGTTCCGGCACAACAGGCTTGCTACCACCCCGTCACCGTCCTTCAGCATTTCAACAGATACTCTGTCATACCCTGCAGCTTTACCAATCTTCATACCACTCAGTGCTTTCACAATCTCATCCATTTCTATTTCATTCTCATTCATTTGCTCTTCGTCTGAGTTAGGGTCTTGACAACTGGCTTCTACCCCGTTACCCACTCCTTCCACACTATCCTGACAACTAAATAAACTTTCAAAATATCCCTTCCAGCGTTCCAAGACCTTGCATTCTTCGCTCAGTAAACACCCATCTTCTGCTCTTATTACATTCATGCTCGATGTTTTTGTCACCCCGCGAGCCAATCTTACCTGTTTCCAGAACAGCTTAACATTGGCCCTGAAGTTATTGGAGAACTTCCTGTTATATTTTTCTTCCTTTTCATCCTCCTTCATTTGTACCACCTCTTTGACTTTCGCTTTCATTTGATTGTACATTACTTTCACTCTTGCCAGATCATCCGTCACGTTTGTTGCCTGATTCATTCTATTTTGGGCCTTAAAGGCTAACACATTAAGCCAAGCCTCTTTCTTCTTCTTCACCACCTCTTTTACTTCATCATCTACCCAAGTATCATTCGTTCTACCACCACGTTTCCTCTTCGGTATACCACATAACTTTGCGGCTACGTTCACCATACTACTTTTCACTATTTCCCACACATCCTGATCAACTAGGTTCCAACTATGTTGGGGTCGGCTTCTTGTCTGCCGCTTATTACATGGAGAGATAGCTTATCTGAACAAACAGTAAAACTTCAAATCGTTGCACTTTCCGTCGCTGTATAGCGTAGCGATGTCGTGTATTTTGAACCATTTTCGTTCATCATACAAATTACACAAATTTTAGCTACTTTTTCGGTACAAGTTGAAGTTTTCTACGAAAAGACGTGGCATCTTGACACAATGAGGTGGAAATGAGATATACATCAGAACTCTTCAATAAATGACGGTAAATCACTCGGGGTAGCTGCAATCGCATGTCTTTTTATTGTTTACAGCATTTCATAACATAACATTACACTGGTTTGCTCTAAAGGGATACGCAGGTGTGAACAGTTCACCCTGGTATAATCTGATTCTACCGGTTTTGTTCAAGTTTCACGTTATTGGGTTAATCCATCCTGGCTTCACTTTGGGCATTATATGTAACTATCCTATAAAACTGGTCCATTATGTACCAAAACTATAAAGTGTTTTTTTTTTTTACAAAATATACAACTTTTTTACAAGAAATGAAAACAGGCACCCAAAGCTTGAATTTACGAAAAAGAAAAAAACACTTTTTAGTGTTTTTATTTGGAAATCGGTTGAATTTTTTGTCACTTAAGAACATAGGGGAAACTACGCAAAATAAAGTGGCTTAGGCCACTTATTAACGAATGAGTATCCAGGACACTCAATAATGAACTACTGTATGCCTGGTTGTTCTTTATTTAACATAATGCAAAAAGTTATAAAATGCAATTTTAACCATTATTAATATTTATAATGTGAACAAAGGAGAATTACTTAAACATGATGATGAAGTAAAAGAGGTGGTGAAGAAGAAGAAAGAGGCTTGGCTTAATGTGTTAGCCTTTAAGGCCCAAAATAGAATGAATCAGGCAACAAACGTGACGGATGATCTGGCAAGTGTGAAAGTAATGTACAATCAAATGAAAGTGAAAGTCAAAGAGGTGGTACAAATGAAGGAGGATGAAAAGGAAGAAAAATATAACAGGAAGTTCTCCGATAACTTCAGGCCCAATGTTAAGCTGTTCTGGAAACAGGTAAGATTGGCTCGCGGGGTGACAAAAACATCGAGCATGAATGTAATAAGAGCAGAAGATGGGTGTTTACTGAGCGAAGAATGCAAGGTCTTGGAACGCTGGAAGGGATATTTTGAAAGTTTATTTAGTTGTCAGGATAGTGTGCAAGGAGTGGGTAACTGGGTAGCAGCCAGTTGCCAAGACCCTAACTCAGACGAAGAGCAAATGAATGAGAATGAAATAGAAATGGATGAGATTGTGAAAGCACTGATTACTGAGTATGAAGATTGGTAAAGCTGCAGGGTATGACAGAGTATCTGTTGAAATGCTGAAGGGCGGTGGCGTGGTGGTAGCAAGCCTGTTGTGCCGGAACTTTAATATGTATTGGAGATATGGCCGCGTGCCGGATGACTGGTGCAAGGCTGTAATCGTACCACTATATAAGGGAAAAGGCTCACAGCAGGAGTGTAAAAACTACCGCGGCATTAGTCTTTTGAGTGTTGTCGGCAAATTATATGCGAAAGTTTTAATAAATAGAGTGGTAAAAGTGACGGATGAACAATTATGGGACGTGCAAGCAGGATTTAGAGAGGGAATGGGCTGTATGGATCAGATCTTCTCGTTGAGGAGTATAGATGAAAAACATCTTGCAAAGCACAAAAAAGTCTACTGTGCTTTCGTTGACTTGGTGAAGGCCTCTGACAGTGAGTGGAGGGATGAGCTGTGGTCGACGCTATCCGGGTACGGTGTGGACTGGCGCTTGGTACGGGCAATGAAATCTCTATATAGGGATTCCAGTGCTTGTGTTAGGATTAATGGGGCATATACGGACTGGTTTTCCATCTCAAGGGGTGTTAGACAGGGCTGTGTAGCGTCACCGTGGCTGTTCAACTTGTACATGGATAGTTGTCTGATAGGTTTGAAAGAGCATGAGTGCGGATTGAGGATGAATGAGTTGCCTGTCAAATGCCTTCTCTATGCAGATGATCAAGTTCTACTTGCATCGTCAGCAGAACAGTTGCAAGACATGGTGACTGTGATGAATGAAGCTTTTAAGTTAAAAGGTATGAGTATAAATGTGAACAAGACTAAGGTAATGGTGTTTGAAAGAGAAGACGATGTATCGGAGTGTGAAGTGAAAATAAATGATAAGATTGTAGAGCAAGTGAACGAGTTCTTATATCTGGGAAGTATGTTCACAAGGGATGGAAAGATTGAAGAGGATGTGGAAAGGAGAGTGAATGCAAGGAATAAAGTGAATGGTGCTATACATGCGGTTGTGACCAGCAAATCGATGTCTCCAGAAGCTCGACTCGCCGTTCACAACAGCGTGCTGGTGCCTACACCTATGTATGGAAGTGAAGGTTGGGTATGGCAAAAAAGACATGAAAGTAGGATTAATGCATTAGAAATGCGCTCCTTGCGAAGTATCTGTGGGGTAACTTTAAATGATAGGTTGAGGAATAAGGTAATAAGACAACGTTGTGGTCTAAAAGAAGATGTAGTGACTAAAATTGAAAAGAGTATGTTAAGATGGTTTGGCCATGTTGAGAGGATGAATGAAAGGCGACTAACGAAATGTATTTACAAGGCAGACGTGAATGGAAACGCCGGGAGGGGACGCCCTAGAAAGACATATATAGACCTTATAGGTGATGTTCTTCAAAAAGGCCAGGTGCGCAGTACTCATAACCGGCGTGTGTGTATGACTAGATGCATGAATGTGAGTGAAGCAAAAGAAGTATGTAAGGATCGTAGCAGGTGGCGTTCTGTAGTTTCTGCCTACCCCCATGTGAATAAGGCATGAGTTTATGTATGTATGTATGTTTTCTACACCCACTTGAAATTTAGGTACTCTACCGCTTAAGATTGACCTCCGGCCATCGTGAGTGGGAATGAATAAACGCATTACTTACAGGATCACTCGTGTGTCTGTTTCCACGTATGTCACAGCAAATTCGTTCCAAATCTACAGGACCGATTCAGTTGAAATTTGGTACACCTTATGAACTTCGGTGATCCAAGCACGGACACGTAACGTAAATAAATAAATGTTAAATATGCAGGACCAATTAAAAAACTAAAACTAAATTATAGCACAGGACCGATCAGTTTGGCGACGCTTAGGGAATGCCTATGTCTAGCAGTGAAAGTGTTTTGATTGAAATGATGATGTTGAATTAGAAAACATAAAATCATTTCCAAACTGTACCGTGGACATGTCAATTGAATGAGGCCATTGTGAAATATTTCTACCTATTCCTTTATTTCCGCCATTGAAAACGTTGAGCACAGTTGATACAAAAGGTCGCGTAAAAATGCCGTTAAAATGCTGATATTATTGTCTCCTACCTAAATCATCTTCACCCTTATTTAACAATAGAGGGAGCTAGAAGCTAGCCACAAAGTTAAAATGTGAGGAATGTGACTGTGTGGAATTTATGATGTAGATAAACATTGCGACTTCGTGTGATGTCTAAGGTTACACTGCAAAAGTAACTAGGTATAATCTTAATATCTTTTAACGCTGATTTTCATTTCGCTGAAAACTAAACCGGGACCCTAGGGTGCCGGCCCTTTAAAAAGCGTGCGAGGGGCCGAAGCAAACTCGCAGAGGCCTTGTTAGGCATCAGAAAATGTGACACCAACCGACGATTATCCCTGTTTGCACTACGCAACTGCACCCAAGGGCAATCACCGGTTGGTGCAGGACAAGAACAAAAAGCATTATATTTGTTGTTTTATTTTATTTTATTTATTAGGGAAAACAAACAATTACACACTATACATGGTTAACAAATAATTATAGGAGACTACATTAGTGTGCAACTAACAACTTTATCCACATCTTATATAATTAAAACTGCACGAGTACGACAATACATGCTCGAGTACAATACCAATAAGCCTTAGCCTAATTAAATACTATATTATACAAAACAAAAACACAAAATCTACAGATACACAAAGGAAATTAATTAAGCTAAATTAATCCTCACAGTTGCTTATGGCTTTAAAGATTTCATTTCTAAATTTACTAGCTGAGCAAGAAAATAAATCTAATGTTGAGTATAGGCTGTTATAATTCTTTACTATACGACGCAAAGGTGCGCGGGCCCCTGCGTTTGTGCGACACGAGGAGACAGCAAAGAGCGGGCGACCGCGCACCTCGCGTCTTGTGATAGTCCTAGGTACTACATAACACAATATGTTCGCTAAATCTGAGCAATCATATTTGTTATTACACAGGTCATAAAGAAACATGCTTTCCAAAAAGGTGCGTCTTATATTAAGGGTAGTAAGTTTATAATATTTCAATAAATTATGGTAAGAGGTAGTTTTACGGAAACACCGGTAATGAGTGGATTTAAGGAATTTATACTGTACGCTTTCAAGCTTTTCTTTGTATTTCGCATAGAAGGGGTTCCAAACCATTACAGCATACTCCAACTGTGATCTCACTAAAGATTTGTATAAATGAATGTATGTATGAGTACGTTTAAAATCAGTCATACATCTCATCACAAACCCGTACATGCGGAAGGCATTACTAATAATCTTATCAATATGTTGATCAAGATGAAGTTTGTTATCCAGTAATACTCCAAGGTCCCTCACTAAATTTGTTTTGTGCAATATAGTGTTATTTAAGTTATATGTGTGAGTTATTATGTTTTTATTCTTGGTAAATGTTATAGATGAACACTTTTCAATACTCAGTTGAATCTTATTTTCTATGCAGTAAGTTGAGAATCTATCTAGATCCTCTTGAAATAAGAGACAATCATTATTGTTATGAATTATTCTAATAATTTTAAGGTCATCGGCTTAAAGTAGAAATTTGGAATGTCTGAAACACCTATATATGTCGTTTGTGAATAATATAAACATGAGAGGACCTAAAATTGAGCCTTGAGGCACACCGGATGTAACATATATGGATGAAGATTCAAAACCCTTGATAACCACTCTTTGAGTTCTATTTGTGACATACGATGTAAACCAACGCAGTAAAGCACCTCGAATACCGTTGAAAGCAATTTTTGTTAAAAGCAATTCATGATCCACCTTGTCAAAAGTTTTTCGAAAGTCTGTGTATACAGCATCAACTTGTAACCGTTGATCCATGTTATTAAACAAGAAATCAGTGAAAACCATTAAATTTGTGGCTGTGAATCTTTTTTTAACAAAGCCATGCTGTTGTTTAATTATAATGTTATGTAATATAGGATATATTTAATCATGAACAAGTCCTTCGAAAAGCTTCGACAAGGCGGACAAGATAGAGATAGGTCGGTAATATTTAATATCGTGCTTGAATCCTGATTTGTGTACGGGGGTTATTTTAGCTCGTTTCCAAATCTCAGGAAATGAACCTTCAGAAATACATTTGTTGTATATAATAAATAGGGGTGTGCATATGACATCAGCTGTTTTTTTAAGATAAAGTGGTGGCAAACTATCCGGCCCAGGTCCTTTTGTAGTATCCAGTGATTTTAAAGCCTTTAAAATTTTATCAATACTGAAATGGATACTATTAATAACACCACAATTTTCGTCATACAATTCCGGTTTGTTGTTGATTGTTGGTTGTGGTTGTTATTGTTGGTTCTAGTTGTTGGTGGTGGTTGCTGGTTGTGATTGTTATTTGTAAATAAAATAAAGTCATAGATATTAAAAACAATTAAATTCGGTTCACTTTTTAATAGACAATACATTTTTGAGTTCAATGGTGGGCCTTGCGATGATTAATTTAAGTATTACCGCTTCTTACACCAGTATATCCTCTCAAGTTTGATAGTTCGGCCCGATCATTGAGCACTAATTTTGATCCCCCTGCCCAAGTTACTATAGGAGGAGGTGCGGGCTCTGACGTAAGTGGATACCGACCGGTGGCTGTGCTGTTGGCCTTCGCCAAGGTATTTGAGTCGGTATTGCATAGAAGTATTTATACACAAGTGAGCTCTCGATTGTGGGGCTGGTCTGTGTTAGCAAACTTACGCTTTGAGCTGTCAGCGACAAGGCCTGTAGGGCTTGGCTTTGTCGATGCAGTCCTACCTTGCCCGGCTCCTTCAGAGCCGGCAAGGGGGCGTGGTCTTGAGGGAGAGCGCTACGGTCGTGTAGATCCTCAAAGCAAGTGCGGTGATTTTCCTTCTCGTGGTTGCCGCCCTGTTATTGGTCTAATTCCCTCTGAAATAGACGTAACTGAAATCACCGAGCGACGTATCACAGGGGTGGCGAGGTCATGCCCCTGGGTGTCCACCATTGAACAAGGAAAATGTTGGAAAGCAATGACCTCCCGCGTGTTTGTGCCGTGCGCGGGGACCCGTATGGAGGGATGAAGGGATCCTGGTGATTGAGTGGAGCAGGTTGCACACAACACATCACTTTGGCCCGGATTTATTCCGACACAGGAGGCCGTAGCCTAGCCAGCTACGGTCAATCGGCTGCGGGGTCCGGTCAGACGGCCCCCAGGCGAGTTCACTCCATTGGGGGCTTGCAGACGGCGGCGCTCGCTCGCATCGCTAGTGGTAGTGGTGTGAGTTGGTGTCGTGCAGTCTTGTGAGCAACTAATGGGGGGGGGGGGGTAACCCTCAGCTAATCCCTGGTGCTACCGTAGCATCGCCACTTGAGCACTCCATGGAGGGTGGGGATAGTCGAGGGATGAAATTTATATCGGGATTTTTAAATGGACTTAACTTCAAAAAAAAACCACAAGGCGAAAGAACCGGCGAAAGCTGGGACTGCACACCAGATGGCGGGACGCCGGGACTGCATTTTCCGTAGCAGGAACGCCCGGAGGCGAGACTGCAGTGGGGTCGTCTCGAGGTGGGGCTGCGTCGGGACTGTCAAATGACGGTACTGTTGCGGCACTGCCGAGGGCCGGCACTGCTGCGGGACCACCTAAAGGCGGAACTCGAATCGGAGTTCTGTGTCGGAGGTCGAATGATTTCGGACCTTGGGGCCCCGGACGCGACCGGCAAAGACAGTACCTCGTCGACTCCCGGCGGCCGGCATGAACCAGGCTGGCTTCCGGTTGGACGATCTGCGGCGCGCAGAAAAAAGCGCCAAAAGCTGAGACAGCAGGCGGCTCTAGAGGGGACTCCTACGGAGGGCCCATCAAAGAGACCGCGTGCTGCTCTCAGCGGCGACAGCGGGGACATGGCGGCCAAGAGGATGAAGACCCAAGGGCAATCATCCTCAACCGGATCCTTTAGGGATGCGGTGGCGGCTGTGAAACTCGCTGTCGTCACAGTCAGGTACCCGGAGGAGTACTTGAGGGCGGAGGACTTGTTGTCAATCCAAGAGCTCATAATTGAGAAACTGGAAGTAGTGCCGGATCCTCTGCCTGTTTTAACGGTTGCGCCCGGAGTTGTCGCAGGTGCAGCTCATGTATCCTGCGACAACTCTGATGCAGCTAGCTGGTTTCGGGGGGCCATCCACAATGTGGAACTTGGCTCCTTGAAACTCAAGGTTGTTGACGCCAAGGACCTTCCAAAGCCAGTCAAAATGGCATGGAAGAGTCCCTGCCTTGAGGACGAGCGACTGGAAGGACGTGAATACTCTCACTGAGCAGACCGGCATTTGTCGTATCGTCCTCATGGACGGGGTGTCCGCTGGGGTCATCAAGGCCGCGGACTACTCTCTTCCAGGAGGAATTGAACGGTACTCGTTCAAGCTCCTGGAAGAAGATAAGGGAGAGGCACCCACTGCGGAAGCAAAGGCGGAGCTCTCCGAGGATGGACTACACCGACGTGAGGAGGCCATCGAGGAAATCTCTGCTTACGGCGCAGCGCAGGAGGCAGAGATTGGGACCAGGGCGTCAGAGGCAGACCACGAGCATGACATCCTCGGGGACTTCGACACGCTGGGGATTCAGTCGCCGATTGCTCTTGAGGAGAGCCAGGCGATGGAGGAGGAGCCTCAAAACTAAGGCCCGCCTATATTAACACAGGCCCATCAAATCATCCAAGATGGATGGACTAAGGTGTGTACAAATCAATTTGCATCATTGCAGAGCCGCTACTGTCCTTCTTGCTCGGCAACTGAAGCGTAACATATTTGACGTTGCCTTGATACAGGAACCTTATCTGTATAAGGGGACTATAAAAGGCTTAAGTGGGACAGGAGGCATGGTGCTCTATGACTGTCCAACTAATGACGCGAGGACTTGCATCTATATCAGGGACGGTATAGAGGCAATGCCCTTACGTACTTTCTGTTACAGGGATCTCACAAGAACTTTGATCCATGTGGGGATGGCACAGAGAAAAGGAAAATTATCCTTGCCTCTGCCTACCTCCCATATGAACAAAAGGAAACAGTAACACCAATCAGAAGACTGGTTGACTACGGCAACCAAGAAAACCTCGACCTGATACTTGGCTGCGATGCGAATGCACACCATGTCGTTTGGGGCAGCTCAGATGTCAACAAACGAGGGGAGGATTTGTTGGACTTTGTGGTAAGCTCTTCTTTACAAATCCTTAACGCAATCAATAAACCTACTTTCAGGACCTCGGCGAGAACTGAAGTTATTGACCTGACACTGGCTTCAAACAAGGCCAGCGCTTACATCGAAAATTGGCATATATCGGACGAAATCTCTCTGTCTGACCATAATTATATATGTTTTAGGTCTGCTGCCCAGAGAAAAAGGCCTTTTGCAAAAAGGTACCATGGTGGACTCCTGAACTAGCTAAAATACGTCAGGAAACACGACAGGCCTTTAATGATGCAAAAGCCAGGCAAGATTTCTCTGACTATCATAGCATGCTGACGAGGTATAAGACGGCGGTACGCAAGGTCAAAAGAACTAGTTGGCGGCAGCATTGCACCTCCATCGAAGCTCTGCCAAATGGAATGAGGTTGTGCAAAGCGATGTCCATGTCTAAGACAAACCCACTATCATCTGTAAAGGATGAGAATGGGTATCTAACGGAAACTGGACAGGACACTCTGGGCGTGATGTTTAGAACTCACTTCCCGGAATGTATACTGCGCGACAGCGATGAAGAGGATCCAGTCACAAGGGACGAGCTCACAAGGCACACGTCCAAAAATAACTGGCTCATGGCAAAGAAAGTGGTAAATGAAAATAAACTGAAGCTTGCCATAGCGGGCTTCCAGCCTCTCAAATCCCCTGGTCCGGATGGCATCTACCCAATACTATTGCAAGAAGGGGCATCTGTTTTGATACCTCACTTGAGTAAGCTCTACAGAGCCTGCATAGCCTTTGGGTACGTACCCAAGGCATGGAGGGAGGTCAAAGTCACCTTTATACCGAAGGTGGGTAGACCGACTTACGAAGAAGCTAATTAAGCAAGCTTACAGGCCAATTAGTCTATCATCCTTTCTCTTAAAAGCTCTGGAGAAACTGGTAGACAGGTACCAAGAGAGGGACCACTCAAAATGTTCCCTCTACATAAACTACAGTGCGCCTACAGCCCTGGCAAATCTACAGAAACGACATTGCACTATGTTGCGAGTCGAGCCGAGGCTGCGCTAGAGTGACAAGAGATCTGTGTCGGGGCTTTCCTCGACATAGAGGGAGCCTTCGACAAGACAACATTTGAGTCCATACGCATCGCTGCAAAGGAGCATGGCATCAATGATACCACGTGCGACTGGATTGACTATATGCTGAGAAGCAGAATAGTCAGATCGGAACTGATGGGAGATAGACTTATTGCAAAAAAAACAAGAGGTTGTCCGCAGGGTGGAGTGCTGTCACCATTATTGTGGTGCTTGGTAGTAGACTCGCTACTTACCAAGCTCAATACTGGACCATTCTACACAGTAGGCTATGCAGATGACATAGCTATAATGGTTAATGGTAAATTCCCGAACATAGTCTCTGGATTATTACAACAGGCATTGAGGATGACAGAGGAATGGTGTACAAAGAACCACCTCTCTATTAACCCAAGCAAAGCAGTCATTGTTCCATTCACGAGGAAGAGACAACTAGGTAACCTAGGAGAGCTCTCCCTCAATGGAATAAAGCTGCCCTGGTCTACCGAAGTTAAATATCTGGGTGTAACGCTTGATAGAGAACTCAGATGGAAAACTCATGTGGAAAATATTACGACGAAAGCCCTACGAGTGTTCGGCATGTGTCGTTCCACCTACGGTAAAACTTGGGGGTTAAAGCCCAAAGTGATACGATGGCTGTACCGGACAGTGATAATACCTATTATCATATACGGCAGCATAGTGTGGTGGCCCAGAACAAAGCTTACCTCGTGCAAAGCGCCACTCACCAGATTACAAAGAACAGTGTGTCTAGGCATCATGGGTGCTTTCAGGACAACACCTACGGCAGCGATTGAGAGATACCTCAATATCCCTCCTCTGCATATGATGGTTGAATTCGAGGCAAGGAAGACATTACATCGACTTGCTGTTACTGGACTATGGGATGCCTCTAAGCCAAGGGCCAACCAAGTTTGACGGGAATGAAGGCCTGGATCGGGTAACAAGCATGTTATCCGATAAAATGCAAACTATGTTTGTGTTTGAAAGGTCTTTCAAGGTCCAAATCCCTACAATAGAGGACTGGACGAAGGGAATCGATCCACCAGAACAAAACAGTCTGGTGTGGTACACTGATGGATCCAAAATGGAATCAGGTACAGGGGCGGGTATATACGCAAAAGGTTACAAATGTAGCAAAAGCCTAGGGAAAATGGCAACTGTATTCGAAGCAGAAACTTATGCCATAATAACCTGTACTCAAGAGAATATAGATAGAGGAACCAGAGGTAAATCCAAATATATTCTTAGTGACAGTCAGGCTGCAATCAAAGCCATGGCATCCTACAAAGTGGACTCCGGACTTTTTCTGGATGATGTCCAAACCCTAAACGGGCTTGGAAAGCACAACAGGGTAAGACTGATGTGGGTCCCTGGGCACAAAGGAATCCATGGTAACGAAATGGCAGATAAACTGGTAAGAGAGGGCTCAGCAAATGACTTTGTGGGTCCAGAACCATGTGTAGGCATCTCGACGTGCCTCATAAAAGCCGCATTTAGGGAGTTTGCAGATCACAGACAGCGAACTCATTGGCTATCTAGCACCGGTCTACAACACTCCAAAAAATTCCTAGGCTCTACGTTCAAAGCCCGGGAATGCATTTGGCACATGAGCAGGGGGCAAATCCGCTACCTGCTTGGGGCCTTTACTAGGCACTTTGGAACCAACGACATGCTCATGAAGATGGGTCTAACCGCGACACCCATTTGCAGGTTGTGTGGGGAACATACGGAACGCATGGAGCACCTTCTTTGCACATGCAATGCACTGGCTGGTAAGAGAATGAGTCCCTTAGGGGCTGGATATCCAAGACCAGAAGACTATAGGCTCATATCTCACAGTCTCGTTGTAAAATTCATGAAAAGAGTTTTCAACGAGATTGGGGAGGAGTAAGGTATCTAGGGGACCACAATAGATCCCAATGGGTCGAAGTGTCCGAGTTGTTTCTCGGCCCCTCCACAAGATAAGATAAGATAAGAGCTCTCGATTAACGGACGCACAACACGGTTTTTGGCCGGGCCGCAGTACGGGGGGTAACTTGCTGTCTTTTGTTAGCTACTTGTTGCTTGACTCGGGGGGGGGGGGCAGGTGGATGTGGCATATTTTGATTGCCGGAAAGCCTGCGATACTGTGGATAACGATGTACTTTTGTGCAAACTCGCTGCGGGGGGCTTCACGCCGCACTTGCTTAAATTCTATGCGAGTTACCTTGGCGAGCACCGACAGTACATCGAGTATGCAGGACATGATTCCAAACCAACACGTACTCAGGGGTGAGTCAAGGGAGTAATATCGAGCCAATGCAATTTATATTGGTAGTCAACGATCTGCCAACAGTAGTCAAAGTGGCGAAGTGTCTGCTTTTTGCTGATGACTTAAAGTTATTTTTGGCTGTTAAAGACGAGGCCGATTGTAATCGGCTCCCAGTCAGACATTAACAGTGTAGTCCAATGGAGCAAAACTAACAAAGTTAATTTTAATGTTGACAAGTGCTGTGTGATGAGTTACAACCAGGCGCGTGCTCCATTGCATTATCAGTACGAGATGGACACGGAGGTAATGCCGTACGTCACACAGGTGCGGGACCTGGCCGTGCAGATGGTGCTGGAGTTAAAGTTCCGCAAACATATAGTTGCGGAGTGCGGCAGGGCTTTCAGAAATCTCGGTTTCATTTTGAGACAATGTAAGGATTTTAGCGATACGGCGGCTGTAAAAGTTTTGTATAATGCACTGGTACGGAGCCACCTGGAAACAAGTGCTATTATTTGGAATCCTCATGAGGGAAAGTACAGCCTCATGTTGGAAAAAATACAAAACAAGTTTGCGAGGTTTCTGTATTTGAAAGAATATGGGGTTTTGTACCCGAGTCTTTTCGTCCTGGGCATGGTTGGATATACCAGGCTGGCAGTTAGAAGAGATGTTGCGCTGGTCAAGTACTACTAGCGTACTGCTAGGTTTGTTGCAACACCCAGAGGTGCTGGAAGCGCTGCGGCTGTGCGCGCCGGACGGGTGCGTGGGCGCGCGCCGCCGCCCCGCTCTGTTAGACGTTGGCTAGGTCTAACTTACTTAAGTTTACCCCTATGACGCGAGTCATACGTTTGATAAATGCTGTAGCGTTATCGGAAGATATATTTTGCCAGAACCTGCCGAGATTCGTCAAAGTAGCGCAAAATTTAATTGAAAAAGGTCTGACCATTTAAATAATTAATGTATTGAAATGTCTTATTGTATCGATTGATGTATTGTATTTTAATGTTTTATATGTGTGTTATAACATAGCCTTGGAAGTCTCTGTAAAGGTGTTATAATAATTAATGAGTAAATAAATAAAAATAAATAATAATTCCGATGTCCCGACACGTCTCCGTTACATCTCCGTTCTAACAACATAATTATAAAACAAAATGTCTTTAAAATTGTAATGTAATCAATAACTAAGTGTGTATATATGTCATGCACGAAATGTTGACAAACTTAATTATAAAACCGATTTGTCTTTTGATTTTGACGTTACACGGCATAGTATAGTATCGTGTGTTTTAGACCGTAAAAAAATAAAACAGAATATCAATTAAAAATATATTATAACAACCAGTAATACAAAACGGACTGTGGTAAGAAGGATATATTAGGTACGAATAGGAGACAAACTTAGCCTTCTAACTATGTTGGGGTCCGCTTCTTGTCTGCAGCTGAATACTAGTATTTATATGGAGAGACAGCCTTTCTGAAAAAACTGTACAACATCGAATCGTTGCACTTTCCGTCGCTGTATAGCAAAGCGATGTCGTGTATTGGAAGTTCAATTTCGTTCATCATACAAATTGCACACATTTTGGCAACTATTTCGCACGTTGAAGTTTTCTACGACACAACATCGCATCTTGACACAATGAGGTAAAAAGTGACTGGGCCATCTGTAACTGTCAATGCGGCCACCATCAAAATAGCCAGGGTCGCGAAACGGAACATTTTCCTTCTATGGTTTCTGTAAAGAAGACTCACCATTAATTATTACAGGAAAAATCAATCGTTGGTTTGGAATTTAGAAGCCATTTTTCAGATTATCGACTTAAGTTCACAGTCATATGCGGCTTAAACGATCAAACATTGTAAGTGAAGTGGCACTCAGAAGTGCGGCAGTAATATTCGTCGTTTTCAGTAACACTAGAAAACTCAAATGAAAAGCCTAAATATTACTGCTCGTTGATTTTGAGCGCTAGGCTCAGAAACGTGACTTGAAAGTCCAATAGTTCACTTTTATTTAGGCAAAGAAAATGCCTAAATATTAATTTTAGGTGTCACTTGTCACAAAAATACAAAAATAAAATAAAATGTTAAACAAAACTAAGTACTAATCACTTATATTTTTCTTCAAGACTTTTTGCTATTTCCAAAGTCAGGCAAGGAATATGATGAACAGGAATGCTTTTACCCTATTTATATCTAAATTACAAAATGTGTCGTAAATCCAATGTTATTCCTAAAAATATATTTTGGATATAGCCCACAAACATTGCGAAAAGCATTGAGAAGGTAATTAAAACAAGATGCCTACTTAATTTAAATGTATCAAAGCGATTTGATAACTGAACCTAGGCTTTGCCCTATCCGAAGTGAGTCGCTGAATAGGAATGCCCAAAATAATAGAATGTTGAATATATTGTTGTTTTTTTTGTGATAATGTTTACTTCATTCATGATGAAATTAAATTTAAGTATGTAGCTAAGTAATTAGTTATGTATGTGTTTTTTAACCGACTTCAAAAAAAGGAGGAGGTTCTCAATTCGCCGGAATCTTTTTTTTTTTATGTATGTTCCCCGATTACTCAAAGACGCTTTGACCGATTTCAAAAAATCTTCTTTTATTTTGAAGGGTATACTTCCTAGTTGGTCCCATAGTCATAAGGTCAGGATCTCATGATGAGATCCTAGAGCAATCGAGGGAACTCCTCAAATATTATAGGCATACATATAGTGATTTTGGTATTTTCATCAACAATGCAATCACTTGCACTCAGAAAGTATAATTTGGTGAAGTGGAACTGATGAAGAAGACCACAGATGGCCACTGGAACTCCTAAATGCTAAGTATGTCACGGTTATAAAATATCTCGAATAGTTAACCGACTATGATGAAGCAAAAATTGGAGATACCTACCAAAACTAAAAAGAGAAAAATAAAAAAACTTTTTAACAAAAAATCAAACCGACTTCCACATCAAAAAACTACAAAGCAAAAAATAACTTTCTTTTCCGAAGTCGGTGTCGAAAAACTGAAAAAAATGGGTACAAAAGACACCGACTTCGGAAAAGAAAGTTATTTTTTGCTTTGTAGTTTTTTATTGTGGAAGTCGGTTTGATTTTTTGTTAAAAAATTTTTTCAATATTGGCGGTGAATGCTCGAAATTAACTTTTGGCAATTACATTAGAACTATGACAATCTCGGGACCCTGGGATCCCGGTCCTTTGAAAAGCGTGCGAGGGGCCGAAGCCAACTCGCAGAGGTCTTGTTAGGCGTGTATCAGAAAATGTGACACTAACCGACGATTATCCCTGTATGCACTAGGCAACTGCAGTTGGTGCAGTACTATTGCAAAATATGAAGAAAAAATGTATTGGGCTATGGGTTGGTAGGTTTAGTGGATAATAAATTCTCTAAAACTATAATATACATTAGAATTATTATTATGCATATAATTATGACTGTATATTTTATGGAAAGACACAAATGATAGAAGGATAGTGAAAAAAAGCTATCCAAATACCTAGCTAATTAAACAATATCCTATACAATAAATGTACCTAAAATTAATTAACGCTCAAAAATGGGTTAAGAGAAAAGCTGAATAACTACTTGTTTCAAAAAAGATATATTCAATGTCGCAAGGTGTAATAACGCTCCCACCTGTGGTATATATACAGTCGACAAAATAGATGGATATACAGGCAGATTTATAAGGCTACTTTCTAACCGACTTCAAGAAACGGAGGAATATTTTTTTTTGAAACATTACAACACGCCTGTATTCTCTGCAAGGTTAAAAGGGGTAGCATATCAGTAACCCACATTTCATTTATGTTTAAGTCCCATGTAGGAGTACCTTTGGATTTGCTTATTGCCAACAACTAGGCACAAATCCAGACTCCGACCGGCTACTAAGAAAATCCCAGTTTGGAAAATCCAATGACATTTTACCCGAGCCGGGATCCGAGTTCAAAAACACCCGCCTAAATACTCAATTTAAAGCAAATGCTGAATAGTTAACTGTTAATTATTTTGCCTTCGTAGTGGGATGATGATAATTCCTGCGAGTATACCAAATTTTTTGCTAACGCTGGTCACACGTGAAGGTTTAATCAAGATGCGTCTGAAGTTGATCGTCATTGCTTGTACCCATTCATTTCTTGTACATGACGTTGTCTCACTTCAATTAAAGACAGCTATGTTGACTTTATTGTTTTAATGGGTACCATATTGCGTAGCTAGGGGGATATTGGATCGGGGAATATAGGTATGGTTGTTATAGCTCGTCAAAATGTAAACTGTAATAGTCCGGGATAGACAACGAGGCTTTGAACGTAAAGCTTGACAAGAAGTTGTCCATATTCATGAGTACTTTCTTCCCCTAAAACATAGCCAACCAACCAAAGAAGTATTTAAATTAAGGTGATATTTAGCCTTGGCACTTATTTTCTTCATAAAAATGTTGTTTATGTCATACTTGTACATGTACATGTCATGTAAGGGATCTTTGCGATAACTAAAGAAGCTGTAGCAAAGGTTATAGCTTTTATCTTCAGATGTGCCGTCAAAAAGAGTATGTAATTCATCCCAAATCTGTTTCGTACTTGTGAGTCTCATTACCTTTTGCAAAGTGACATCTGACATATTTGCCATTAACATGAGCATCGCGGCACTATCTTTTTCATTATAGTCTTGTAGAGCTTTTTGATAACTAGCCTGGTCTGCCGATGTAGCTGATGCACCAGGTTGCGTAGGTGGCTTTAGATTGCCGTTGATAGCATCTAATCCGCCAGGCGTACCTCTAAGCAATAACAGTACCTTGCAGCGCCATGTTGACCAATTTTCTTTACCTTCCAAATGACCAATATCAATTTTACAGTTCGTCGAAGGAGTTGACATTTTGATAGATCTTGTCCGAATTTGGTTTGAAAATCGTCGCTAATTTTTAATTAAATAATTATTTTACACAATCACATCTGTTAAAATATTATTCTTTGCTCATTACAATTATAACGAAATATTCTCAATATATTTATCGATAATAATAGACCATGTTCTGCTACCATGTTGAGGTATACATAATATATTGACAGAATGTAAAGGAAATCAAAATGACACATCAAATAAAATAGAAAACATATAAAGCCAGTACTATAGAGTTTGGAGTTTGCTAAAACCCTTTTCTAACAATAACATATTTAATAACTTGTTTTTTTAAATCTTGAATGAAGTAATATAATACTAACGTACTTTTGATAGCTGTATAAAATTTATATTAGTAAATTTTATGCAATCTTGTGATGTCTCGGATTTCTATTGTAAAATGGAACGTAAGGGTGAAAGAGAAAGTGAATGGATCTTTGACAGGTCCATACTTATTTAGAAACTTAGGTACTTACTTAAGGCTATAGACCGATAGCGCTAGGCTATTTTGATGTCATAAGTTTAAAAAATTCTAAAGTTGCTTATTTCTTGCCTGTGGATACAGTCGTACCTATGAAGGTTATTATTGCGTTTTGTGTCACATCTGATACTTGCATTTTCAGTAATTCGCTGATTTGTGGTTGATAATTTTTATTCAAATCAAAACGGGCAAAAAATATTTAAAGTTTAAAATAATTATGGTATCATATCTAGGATAGTTTGCGGAGTGTGCAAACCCAATTTGTGTCATAATTGTCCAATGCAAACTGACATAGGGTCAATATGTAAAATATAGGGCAAAAAAAAAATTACAGTTTATGAAATAACTATTTCCTTTATCAGATCACTTACAAATGCCTATTAAAAAAAATAGTGCCAAATTAGGGCACGCAATTTTAAGATTTTTAATTATTTTGTTTATCTAAGCTACAAACGTTTCAAAAAAATATTACAATCATTAGAGTTCACTCGACATTGTAAATTTGTGTCATTTTCATTCACGATAAGTATTAAAATGAATAAAACAATGGTTATAATGAATAAAACAACGGTCAAATCGGGCGGACGCGGCGGCGGCAAACGCACGCAAACTCGTTCGTTCGGTACAATTTCTTCTTAGATGCGAAGTGTTCATAAATAAATAACATACCTATCATATTGAGTATTGATTGACTCATCTTCGCTACGTAATGAACAAATGTGTAACCTATAGAGATAAAAATAATGAAGTGCTAATTTTGTACACAGCGCGTCTGCAATCTCATTACCTACGAATGTCAATAGTCAATGCTTAGAAGACGGTTAATGTGGTCAATATTATTTTAGATTGACGCTTCGATTCGCTTTGAATTTAAACCTGAAAGCGGTAGGTTGGTAGGTATGCCGACACCTACCTACCTACCGCTTTTTCGTTATACTGCATCTCGATATCCCGCGCCCCGCTTCGGTTAGGTAGTGTACTAGGTACCGCCCTTTTTGCGTCGACCATAGCCAAATGACTTGTTTGATTTTTTGCCTTCTTTTTTTAATTACAAAAACAAGGGGCTGACAGGTACTAGAGAAACAGTCACCCGATGCTGCGATAATATTGGTTGATGAGTATGTAGGCGTTAATTTAGCGGGCTAGCCCTGCAAGCTAAAATAGTCCTTACGGTGATCAGATATAGCTTTGGCCGATTGTACCTACAGTCAGTAAGACAAATAATACACGAAATAAAAAAAATACTATATATTTTTGTTGTATGGTGATTATTGGTGTAGTTTTATTTCAGCACGGTCCTTAAAACAGTCTGCTTTTCCGTCATTACTTACAATGCTTGATTCTATGAACTTTAATAATCCCCTTTCATAAAGGACAATCACTGTATGTAACGTCCAGTATAAACATATCAACACCCAATTTGAATAACATTATAACTTTAGTTATACATTGGTACAACTTTATGTCATATGAAATCAGCAAGGACAGACATTTATTTCTGCCTCTTAACCGTATTTAAGAGGTAGAAATAAAGGATAAGAACTACTTTTGTAAAATGGAATAATTACATTGTAATTAAAAATGAACAATGTTTCTACTGAAGTATACTTGTCGATCAAGTTCCAATACCTACACAAAAGTTTTGGTAACAAGGATTTCTTTGTTTTAAAGTAATTTAAATTGACATACAATGTAATACATTTTAAATTTTGCTCTATTTATATTTTACTATATTGTAATTTCAAGTTACAATGCTTTTCTTCTTAAATCTAAACAGTTAATTTAAATGTTATCATTGTAAAGAAAGATGCAGTGTTGACATCGAGAATAGGTTTTTAGTACATCATTTGAATATAGTAGTATCAGCATAAATGGTCTTGGAGAAAAACTAAGTGTAGGAATTTAATAAACATGTTTTTAGACTCATTCAATATTACAGATATGTGGGTAAGGAGAATAATACAAAAAAAATGTGTAGAAGTAATTGCAAACATATACAGGACATAATATGGATAGATGATATGATAGATAGGACAGGATAGATGGACCCCCTTTTCTGATCTTACACTCCCATTTGGTCTATTGTGCGTTTAGGCCTCCTCTCTGTAAGAGGTAATGGGCCGAAATCCACCACGTGGGACCAATGTGGTTTGATGGAAGTTACATGTCTTAGATTTGCATTGCAATGCAATGCATTTTTACTTCAGTGTTTTGAGAGCAATAGTGATGAATTAATTTACACAAATTAAAGCACTTGCCTGGGTTTGAATCCACGACCATACTTGTAAATTGTGTCCGTTACCACTGGGCCATCACTGCTCTAGGATCTACTATCCACTGCGTGGTAAGCTTTGCAATAGGGGGAATGCATTTCATTTATATTTGGTAGGCTTGCGCTAGACCACTTCCTCACCTGATGGTAAGCGATGTCGTGGTCGACGATTAAACACGCTTGCCTAAAAGTTACCTATTCACTCTTGACTTAAACACTCCTAAGTTGTAGCTATCACACCAATAGACTACCTACAGTACTTTCTTTCCTTTCTTTTTTAAAATCCATCCAAAGGTTGTCTTGAAAAGATCGCTTTTAGCGATAAGGCCGCCCATTGTGTCACCCAGTGTAATTTTTTCTTCATCTATACTTTCTGTAACTCATATGGTGTATATAATAAAGAGTATTCTATTCTATTCTATCGAGCAACACAAACTCCGGCAGGGAATGCCACTCTTTAGCTGTACGTACAATCTACGTATTCCCAAAATGTTTAGTGTGTATGGGTGGGATGTCCACCATGTACCAACGGCACATCGCCGTACGTCTTATAGTCCGATTATGGAACGGGCTAGGTGGAATTAGATCGTACATTTCCATCGCACACTTCCCGAAATTTAACCGATTTAAAACCGACAAGCTCGCAACTCGGCGACGTTGTTTAAGGCTCTGGAGCTATGATTCGACCATTGCCGATCTTCTTGGTCCGTTTTTTGATCAACTTAAGTGCATGAAGCTAGTTTTTGGCAGATCCGGCCCAGAAATGATAACAGTACTCCATGCATCATCTAACTAGCGCTTGACGAGCACTAGCGCTTGACGAGCTTGACACAACTTGAGCAATTTTTCTGGCGTGAAGAACCGTCTCACTTTTGTGGGGATCCCCAATTTTATGGCAGCCAGTTGAGCCTTTGCCTCAATGTATGGATCAAAATTGAGGATCGTGTTAAAAGTAACGCCAAGAAGCACCTCGGAAGGAAAGAGCCGAGTAGAATTGGCGCATTTTAACAGAGAAAAACACGCCTGAGTTTTAGCAGCCAAGAACCAGACCAAATTGGCATCGCCCCATTTGGAGACTGGCTTCAAGAATAAGCTCAAACGCTCCACCACAGCCTCACAAAGGACAAGGATGGAACAGTACCTCTCAGCAACAGTGCTGTCGTCTGCATACCCAAGTTTCAAGCAGATATTTTATGTGCAGCGGACCCCGGTATAAATATCCAATTGGCCAGACGAGAACCCATCGATAACGACTGGAATGGACCGATCCCACAAGAAATCTGCAATCCAATCACGCATACCATCACCAGGCAGACCGAATGAAGGAAGCTTACTAATAAGGCTTCCGTGCCAGACCCTATCGAAACCATTCGAGTTATCGAAGGAGATGGCAAGCACCTCCCCGCGCCTCTCGATGGCCTTACTGCAGATGTGAACGGCATAAGCTAGATACCCTGTAGAACCGTATTGGCAATCACTTCAGGATGTGATTAGCTTCTAGGTATACCAGGAGCTTAATATTAAGCACACGAAGAGATGGGTCTATAATTGGCAGGGTCAGCTCATCTTTCCTTCTTGGACACGGGCTGTACGGTAGCTTACTTCCAAGCATTCGACTCTTTCACAGTTTCACACGAAAGGCGAAATAGACGTGTCAAAATCGGAGATAGTTCGAGCGCACAAGTTTTAAGGACAAGTGTAAGTATCCCATCCCATCTCGTCGGGATCACTAGCTTTGTTCAAGTAGAGGTTGCTACGAACATCCTTTTTATGGATGTGAATGTCCGACATATATGTCTCACATCCACCAGGAGAAAGAATACATCCGCGCATCACCAGAATGCTGACGCGAAGATTATGCAAAAAGAGGCAAAAAAGTTTGCCTTCTCCTTAACGAAGCGGGCCAGCGACCTGTCGGGTTTCAGCAGTGGTGGTAGTGAGGGATGGCAGAAGTTCGACTGAACCGACTTACCCAGGGACCGAAACGCTTTACTATCTTCTGGGTAAGAAGCAAGTTATGTCCCTATTCGGCCAATGTGGTCGAACCGAGTCCTTTGCAACACCTTCTTGCAGGACTTGGCAGCACTGTTGAAGGCCTTTTTTCTGACATACGTCACTCGCATTCCCAAGGTGAAGTTATCGACACCGAGTATCGGCCTGGATCTATTGTCAGCAGAAGGTCCAAGCAATTGGCCGTGTGCGAATCAACATCCCCCGTTGCTGTTGCCCCCTGAACCAGCTGACGGATTACCGCTAACGATAGCTTATGCATTTCCCATCCAGCATGATTACTGCACTGGTATGGGAAGAACCACGTTACTGCTGATGGTGAGTCCCCCCGGATCACTAATTGAGCGGAAGGGTACCACTACTGTGCCGCATCAGCCGCTTAACCGTGGTAACCTGTGAGCCTGCTTGTCTCCTGATCGCCGCTGTGCGAACGGTAGACACGGGCATAGATAATTTTACCTGTGTCCACCAGAGCTTAAAGCGTTGTGAATATTAATTGAATTATAATAATTATTAAAAAACGAGTTTTATTAGCATACATTATATATGCATTTTATCTAAATCTAACATTGACACACATTGTAATTGTTGCTTACAATACTATTTAACAAAGTTTTTTTTGTCGGTATAATTCGTAATCATACAATAATATTCACAGAAAAAATCTTTCAAATGTTTTCAAGACTCTATTGTAACTGTAGTTACAATGTTTTTCATATTAAAAATGCTAAATATCTGTAAATTGTAACATTGCGAAAATCATACTTGCAGTGGTTTTATCAAAACTGAAAGAGCAATTAAAATTAGTAACATGAAACCTAAAATAAAGCAAATAAACAATAAACTTTACAAAAAAAGAAAATAGCTGTGTTGAAAACTATGCAATGTTGAGTTACTATGTTATTCATATTGGGTGTCGACATAACACATTTATTAAATTCAATCTCCATTTTAGTCTTTCACAGCTTCATACATAACTAACTTTTAAGGCCCACTTGCGCAAAAAACTTAACTCAGTTGCTAAGACTAGGTTAAATTGACAGTTTGTTATACAATATTGTCAATTTAACCTTTGTCTTTGACCTTTGTCAATTTCATCTCATGTTAGCAACTAATTCAGAGTTAAGTTTTTCGTGCAAGTGGGCCTTAAAAGTTAGTTATATATATATTATTATTATATTTCGTGGATAAAAACGACACAAATTATGAATTGTGTTTTGTCTCACCATAATAATGAAAAACACATAAACTCTAATAACTTGTATTTTCTTTTGTGGATTTTACAGGGTGTTGTAGTAAAAAAATAAAATATCTTTAAAAGTCGTGGATGAATTCGACACAAAATATTTTAAACAACAGATATCAGTACTCTAAAACGCGTAATACCTATTTAACCGACTGTAATATTCTTTTAGAGCTAGTTGGCTACGTGTTAGGTACTGGTTAAGTATTAGGATTCCCGTGGACAGAGATGACACAAAATGCCTATGTACATCAGTTACTACTTCGTTATTATCATGAAAGTAAAATTTTCATCTCTAATTTTCTTTTCGTCCGATACTGGTCGAAAAGACAAACAGCTAAATTTCTACCTATGCAAATACCTAGGATGACACAAACTAAGGTATTAGGTTGGGCAAATGGTCCGGCAACTATATGCGAAAAACAAACAACTTTAATATTTTTGAAACCTCAAAACCTAGCGCTATCGGTCTACTAGGTAGATTCTCAATTGTGAAACGTAAAAAACTCAAACGCTTCCTAAATTATTTGACACTGATTTGACAATACTCAACTGATTATTGCTGCTTTACATAAATCAGAAATCGGCCAATAGACTTCTTTGTTTGCATAAAACATGAAGGGGAAGAAATGGGGACGTGTTAATTTTGTATGTAACTTCTTATCATGCAACATCTTCTTATTATGGACCGATTTAAATTAAATTTGGTATGGAGATAGTTTGAGACCCTGTGTAGGACTTAGGCTTCTTGTTTGTGCATAAAAATCAAAGGGTCTCCCCCTTGATTGGGAGCGGTTAGTTTTGTATGAAACTACTTATTATAGGGACCGATTCACTTCAAACTTTGCGGAAATACTTCCTTACTTCCGTAACAAATAATTAAAGTGTATTGTGTAGCGTTACGTTTAGCTCAGAGGGAGCTAAACGTAAGCCACGTTAATAAAATTAAATAATTATGAACTAAAGGTTATTAAAATTAAAGCTAAGAAAATAAAAAGGATATAGATAATAAAACTGTGGTCCGGCTTCGCATGACGTGGGCAGCTAACCAGGCAGGAAGACGTGGTAGGCCCTGGGTAGGCAGATGAGCAGGCAACACGACGGCAATCGGATAGGCAGGCTGTAGAGTAGGGCAGGCAGACGTGGCACGGTGTGATCGGACGGGCAGGATGACGTCGTAGGCCCTGGGTAGGCAGATGAGCAGGCAATCGGGCTGGTACATAAATGAGTAGGCGGCAGGAATCTGCGCGTGCTGAAACGGGCGCGCTATGGCCGCGCGAGTCTGAAGACCTGTCTGCTACAGCTCATACACCAAGTGTGGTAGGTAGGCAGTAAGGAGCGTCGGGGATCGGACTGGGCGTTACACGCCGTATATGCGCAGGTAAACGGTAGGTATGAAGGCTGGCAAATTATACACAGTATAACACTATATATATTTATATTAAAAATTAGAGCACTTCAGATAATATTACACAAGCCGTAAGTATAATAGTTTTTAAAGACTTTCAGATTCGATCGTACATTAAGTAGTATTCCGTAGTCCACCGACTTTCGGCGTTCCGTCCCGATTCAAAACTAAAAACACGCCCGTTTTTCTTCGTTCTATCTACATTTCAAATTCAAATTTCAATTAAGAATTAAAGACCAGAACGAATAAAACGGTTCACAAAGGGGTCTGTCTGCCTACGCTACCCTTATAATAGTGTAAACCTAGCTTAAAGGAGGTTTAGTCCATGGTACCTATGTTACGGTCTATGGTTTTAAGAAAAATAAAATAGACAGACAGATGTCATGTCAGATAAAAATGTCACAGTAGAAAAATATTGCAAGAATTACCAATTATCAATATAAGTTAAGATTCAGATATTAAAACAATCAGATATAATTAAAAGTATGCTTTTCAGGTACAAACAGTATGAAAGAAAACATAAAAATTAATTACAAAAGTTGATAAAATATCAACAGATATGAAGGTATGGTTTGTATAGTGTAATGAATTGTAAATAGACTTAAAAAATATGTGGTTCTGTTTAGCAGAATACCACAATTGTGTTTTGTAATTACCCCTAAAACGGGGTTGGGGTTGTAAACGTAAAATGTGAAAATTTTCTTAATGAAGCAGAATTTTGGCAGGTTGTAGTATAAATATTGGATAAGAAAGGATTTTAGCAAAATTAGAATTTTTCGGGGATAAATGGGGAAAGCTGAACTTTGTATGCAACTCTTTATTGCGGCTTTCGATTTGGTTAAAACTTTGCAGGCAATTATTGGATAAAAATGATTAAGATCTGAATATTTATTTAGATTATGTAATAGGATGAGGCTTCTGTAGGCTAAATGTGGACTGTATTAAAAAATAGGTCAATAAAATTACGAATCGCTGACACAACTAACTTTTATTATTTTGACAGTAAGAATATTATGAAAATCGAGTAAAAACCATAAATGTATATAAAAAGGTCGCAACACCATCCTCCCCATGTAGCGATGTCGCAACTCCTACTGGGGCCCTTCCAGCACGGCTAACTTTCTCGCGGGCCTCTTCAGCGGTCCGCTTTTAGTGACAACGTCAGCTACGCGCACGACCCCATCTTTGCCCGGGTACACCTTGATCACGCGCCCCATAGGCCACACTCCTCGGGGTAGATCAGGATACACGACTAGGACAACGTCATCAACAGTAACAAAATCAAGTAACGTTGCTTTAGCTCATTGCCGACAAGTTCGTTAAAGGCGTGAGCAGCTTTAAGGTGGTAGAAATGGATTTAGAGGCGGACAGCTGGATGTCGACCATCAAGTATAATCGGAGATGTGGTCTTGTAGTCCATATTCATCATATATTTTACTCGGCTGTCCAGTCTAAGTAAGCCTTCTTCGTCTACTACCAAAGCCAAGGAGTGGCTTGAAAGTTCGAGCTCCGCTTCAGATCCAACTCAAAACGATTGTTGAATCCGACCAAAAGTATGTATGGGCAACTTGAACGCCGTGACCGATAATTACTGTGTTAGCAAAACGAGCAGCAATCAGAGCTGCTTGCAGCTCTAAACTTGGTATGGATGTGGGCTTCAGAGGGGTAAGAGCGCCTTTTCACCAATAAGTGACAGCTTCACGTGAATCGCCAGTATGCGACACAGGAATACGCTTGCTCACTTGCATCAGCAAGTACTTGGAGCTGCCTGGCACTAATTGATTTATCTTTAAAATCACGTCTATGCCATTTAGGTATTTCGATTTTCGAAATATTGGCTAGCTGCCGCGACCAAAATAACCATTTCTGGACAGTCTCTGATTGCAACGCGGTATCCCAGTCAATCCCTGTTCGCCATGTTTGTTGAAATAATATACGTCCCTGAATTACAAAAGGAGTTAAGCGACCAAGGGGGTCATAAACGCTAAATAAATAAGATAAAACTTTGCGTTTAGTCAATTTATCGTTGTTATCGATTTGGGACCTGTTCTGAAATTTGAAGGTGTAGCGTCAGCGATGCCAAATCAGGCCTAACGTTCGGACCACGTCCTCGGGCCTCTCGTGAATGGTTTTGGGAGATGCAGCACGCAGGTCTTCAGGAATGCCAGTGAGTGTGGTAGGCGCGTTTGAAACCCAACCACGCATCTCCATTCCTGCTGACTTGTGAATTGTGATAATGTCAGCTGAAAGCTGCGAAGCCTCCTGTGCGTCATACATACTGCCCAAAAAATCGTCAATGTAATGATCATTAATGATAGTTTTTGCTGCCACAGGGTACAACGTCTGTAGTTCTTGTGCGATGCGATTTTTAATATAAAGAGCCGTGCACGGGCTGCATACAGCACCAAAAATTACAGAGGTCATTCTAAACTCTTTTAATTCGCTACTACGATCCTTTCTCCAAACAAAACGCAAAGCATCTCGGTCATGTTCTCTCATTTTTATTTGAGGAAACATCTCCTTTACGTCAGCGGTCATAGCAACACGTGCTTCGCGAAATCGAGACAAAATATGAAGAAGGAATTGTAGCAAATCAGGTCCCGGAAAAAGAAGGGAATTGAAGCTAACTCCGGAGGTCCTTGCAGCTGCATCATGGTCAACTCTTAATTTATTTGTCTGAGGATGTACAACCGGAAAGTGTGGTAAAAACTAAAGAACTTTATTGGTAATATTATAATGATTTGAGGAATTAATCTCGTTGTGATACGTGTCCTTTGGGCACTCTTCAGCATATCTTTTTTCCAACATATTATTTATGAAAGTACAGAAGTCCTTTTTAAAATTGGCGTCACGTGCCATACGTTTTTCTAAACCTAAAAATATTGACAGCGAGTGAGTGTGACTAGCTGTCAGGTACATTTGGAATATCGTTACGCCACAATAGAACAACTTCGAATCTACCAGATAGCCAACGCTTGGCTGTAGATTCTAATATTTCTAGAGCATACTTCTCCTGCTTGGAACACGAAATTTCTAAGTTTGAGATTCCTATGGCATCAAGAAGAAAGTAGTCTTTGATAAAATTATCTAAAATGGAATCTTAGTTGTCATCAAGAGATAGGTGGTTCACGAAATGGATAGGCTTGGTCCAACTACTACATGTCCCGTGCAATACCCATCCTAAAGCTGAGCGGGTTGCTACAGGTTGATTTTAAGAAGCTTCTCTCACATCACGACTAACTGTCAAATACCAATGTTCAGCAACAAGAAGTATTTTGGGTGTGGCGTCTACACAAGTGTAAGCTGATCAATTAAATCTGTTAAATGAGAACACTGATATAAATCGTCTCGGGTAATAGTTTGCGTGAATAGCGATCGTGTGTCCATAGCTTTAGCGTTAGTGATAGAAAATACATCACTAACATTTTTGAAAAGCTAACATGTTGGATAGGTTTGTGCGTTGACATTCCAGCAACAGACGGTGTTCCGTCTACCTTGATTGATTCCATAGATCCTGTCGCACGATCAAGGTTGCCGTGGATCCATCATCGGGCAATGCGTATGTTTCATATGTTCCACTAGGGCCGGTTACTTCTACGGGCACAATTTTGAGTAACACACGGCGTCAAGGTATATTTTGACCCAATAAAACAGACTCAGTAGTGTTGGAAATGATTACGGTTCGAGCCCCATCATCAGCATCAGGTTAAATACAATTTGTACCAGTGGGATGTCATTGGTCGCATGTATAGGCGACGCTGCATGCAGAAGTGAATTATGAAAACTTTCGCAGCCGTCGACACCACATCGAGTGATCCTGCACGCCTTCCACCAATGAGCCTTGAATTTAAGGCACCTGTAACAAATCCTAACATCTCTCAGCCAACGCCACTTATCATCTAAAGGTACAGTCTTGAATTTGCTACATTCGCTCAATTCGTGCTTATTGTATCGGCACATCCCTTTACTAGTACTATGGAGTTAACGTGACGTGCATGTTTTCACGTCGAACAAAATCGCAGGCGCCAAGGTGAGCATTACGGCGATTGGCATAATCCGGAACTAGACCGAACCTATTATGTTTGTCAGCCTCAATATCAAGAAATGGAGACGAACGAATTGCTTTTGCATGAGCCTCCTGGGATGCCAGGTTCGCTAACAACTCGAGCACTTCCACTCGAGTTACTTGCTGGAGGAGCTTTCGATCGCGAGCTAGCCGCTGTTCGGCGGGCTGATGCTTACGTAGCAGCATTTGCTGTATTCTTTCCAGCGACCTTCTAGCTAAAAGTGCCTCTGCGGTCAACTTACGTAACTTGATAGTGGCTGATGACCGTGAGGAACCTGACACACCAGATTTAAAACTAGATTTAGCAGGTTCAGTGCTAATAGTGGGGTTCTGGCGAGATGCTACGCAGACCGGATCGACGGCCGCGGGTGTATTTGTGGCTTCGGTCGAAAAGGGGCCAATTCAGAGAACCGACCGTGGCCACCCACGACGGGAGCATCTGACTCCGAATGCATTTCGCCAGTATCCCGGAGCTGTGTCAGGTGCTTCGTTTTGGATCTCGTATTCGTCTTACGGTGAGATAGGACCAACATGTAGGCAAAAGGTGGACTGTATTAGAAAATAGGTCAATAAAATTACAAATCGCTGACACAACGTGAACACAACTAACTATTATTATTTTGACAGTAAGAATATTATGAAAAACGAGTAAAAAACCATAAATGTATATAAAAATGTCGCAACGGCTTCGTTTTACACAACAAGGACTATCAATATTAACAAGTATGAGAAAAGGAGAAAGCGTGTTCATATGTCAAATCCCAATAATCCCCACTGACCAGTGAACGGAAATAAACATGGAATTTATACAATATGAAATAAACATGCATTTCTAGCTTTAAAAAATGACCCAACGCACATTGTGCCGCGGTGGGCGGGGCTTACCGATTATGCCGCTGACGCTTTTAGTACGTCCGCAGTAGGTAACAGCGGCGGTCGACTAATAATTACCGTTATTTGCATGTTAAATATTTAAAATGTCTTCTTGTGCATTGAAGTGATGCATAAATAAATCACATTTGCATAACAAGAATGTTGGAATTAGTTTTCACGTGTAAATACATCGCTATTCATTATATTTCTATCAAAAATGAAGTACACCACGAAACCTATGGGGATGATGTTATGCCAACCAAACAATTTACTTTTCTACCCGACAATAACGACAAATATAATTTTGATTATAATCTTAGATAGAATACACGCCATTTTTTATATGGGGACGGCGCTATGCAAAATATACTAAGTTATTGTAGATACAAAAAAGTTCCTTAAGGCCGCTGTTACATTTTCGACGAACTCAAATTTAGTAGCACACAACAACATTACGCGCACGCACTCATTGAAACTACTGAGCGCTCGATTTTATACATCACTCAAATAATATTGGTCCTTGATATTATTTTTTAATTTTATTGAAGTTGATTCAGGAAGGTTAGTTTTCACTTTGAAAATGCATTTGGTAACTGTTACAAACCGTCGTCGTAAAAATTAGGTTATTATTTTCAACCGACTTCAAAAAAAGGAGGTGTTCTATCTATTTGACCCGTATGTGTCCGCGATTTTCTTGAAAACTACTTATCCGATACTATCGGGTTTACGTCGATAAATGTTTATGGTAAAAAATGATAAATCTTTTCAGGGAAGGTTTTATTGTATAATATATTAGGATCTGATAAAGATCTTCGGAGATAGACAATGGAACATTTCAATAACAAATGAACTGCGATTAGTGTGATCGTATATTTATGTTTTGTTTTCACCATACCATATTATAAAATCACGCTTGTTCGTTTTAGGGGGTAAACAGATGTATTTAGTATACCTACCCAATATGGGGTACCAACAAAAATTAAAAAGAGAAGAATAGTAACATTCCCGTGTCGAAAAACGAAAAACAATAGATACCGACACCGACTTCCGAAAAGAAAATTAGTTTTCACTTTGTTGTAGTAAGTAGGTATTTTAAAAAAAACGCTATGTAAAATAAGTAGATATCTAAAACGAAATAATTTCCGGTCACAAGGATTAAAAATCCGGCCAAATGCGAGTCGGACTCGCGCACGACGGGTTCCGTACCATTATTGCAAAAAACGGCAAAAATCACGTTTGTTGTATGGGAGCCCTAATTTTTATTTTATACTGTTTTTAGGATTTGTTGTTATAGTGGCAACAGAAATACATCATCTGTGAAATTTCAACTGCCTAGCTATCACGGTTCATGAGATACCGCCTGGTGACAGACAGACAGACAGACAGACGGACCGCGGAGTCTTAGTGATCGGGACCCTAGGGTCCCGTTTTCACCCTTTGGGTACGGAACCCTAAAATTACTTGAACATTTTGCATTACATGGAACATATAAAATATTATCATCTAAAATTTTTGGAGCATTACATAATGAGCAGCAGCTAATGACTACTACCCAAAAACCATGAAAATGTCACCCATGACGAAAAGATGTAAACTTTCGTCGGCGCCATCTTGTATTTTGGTTTTGACCCCATATTCGATATAAGCGATCCCAAAATCCATGAAAATGACATCCATGACGAAAAGTTGTAAATTTTTTATAGGTGGCATCTGTTTTGGTTATGACCCCATATTCATTACTGACAACCCAAAAAATCATGAAAATTACACCCATGACGAAAATATGTTTGATTTTTGTTGGCGCGATGTTGTATTTTGGTTTTGACCCCATATTAGATATAAGCGACCCCAAAAACCATGAAAATGACACCCATGTCGATAAGTGGCCAAATTTTCGTCGGCGCCATCTTGTATTTTGGTTTAGACCCCTTATTCGATGAAAGCCATGAAAATGACACCCATGACGAAAAGATGTCAAATTTTCGTCGGCGCCATCTTGTATTTTGTTTTGACCCCGTATTCGTCATACATACATACATACAAACCGGTTCAAATCATAAATCTCCTCCCACCCATCCAATTCTAACCTTCACCGCCGCCAGCTCCTTACCCATCCAAATCCTAACCTTACTAAGAGCTGCTTAAACCCACCCATCCTTTTCTCAACCTTGTCAACAACTGCTTAACACCACCTATGCAAATCCCGATCTTACCCAACATCATTTCTAAATCACATCCTAATAATAATAGGAAACTCAAACATACTTTTATTTCGGTCCGATAAAATATCAACTCCTTTCGATCATGACAAACGACTCACGCATGCACACAACAATCTTTTCTATTACTTTTATCGTATTAATTTTTTGCGAAAAAGCGATACGCTCGTCCTTCCACGAGCGCTTCTGAACGCAGAATGATAAGCTTCGAGTGCAAAATGTATGAAGAAGTCGGCAAGTGTTTTTATTTTAGCTAATAACTAGCTGACCCGGCAAACTTTGTTTTGCCATAAAAACACCAAACATTCACCTACCCTGACCTACCCTTTTTTTTTTTTTGATCACGCTGGGAAATAATGCATTACGCATACCCGCCCATTGGGGGAATGGGCGGGCTATGTGGGACTCCCCGGGCAAGCCCGGTATACCCATTAAAATAATCCAGCGGCACTCCCGCATCGTCTGTGTGGAGGAGGACTGGGAAACTGGCACAGCCTTTACGTCCAGCCCTCCGCCGACGACCGCCCGCCTTTACGGCAGGCCCTTCACGCCCCTCCCTCAGTGGAGGGGCCCGGGTACGAGCGCGAGTGCTCGGCCGTTCCCGCCCTCGAAGGTGGTGACTGGTGCAATGCAGACGAGAGGCGCCCCCGCGCCTGTCGCCCGCTTGTCACCACCAGTTGGTGGGAGGAGACGATCGTACAACCGCCTTCTCCCACCCCTTCTCCGCCTGCAGACCGGCGGCGCGAGAGGATCGTCCTCCCGCGCACGCTCCGCCGCCTCCTTTTGCGATACTGGGAAGCGAGAGGTCCTGCCCGACCACATCGATCAGGGCACGACGCAGCTCAGCCCAGGCTGGGCACACCTCAAGGGTGTGCTGCGCCGTGTCCTCCGCAGCGCCACAATCGTGGCACCCCGGGGTTTCCTCCCTCAGGATCCGGTGCAGGTGCGTTCCGAAACACCCATGTCCGGACAACACCTGCACTAGACGAAACGAGAGGAAACCGTGGGGCCGCTCGAGCCAACTTTGAAAGACTGGACCGAGCGCGTCCAACGTCCGACGGCCAAAGGCGGCGGAGGCGAGGTCCTCCGTCCAATGGACGACGATAGCGTCCCTCGCCTCCCGCCGCACGGCCTCCCGCTCTTCCTTGGCGGGGCGCTCTCCAAGCGCCTTCCGCCTCGCCACCCACTCGTACACTCTGGCGAGCACCCATGCCTCCAACTCCCAGGGAGGGGTGCCGGCCAGAGCGCACGCCGCCGAAAGGCCCACCGAGCGGTAGGCCCTCGCCACCCGCTGTGCAATGGCCCTTTGGGGCCTGCGGATGGCGGTTGCATTCTCCCTCCTGTGGAGGGAGTCCGCCCAGATGGGTGCCCCGTAGAGGGCCATGCTCCGCAGGATGCCGGCATACAATCACCGGCACCGTGCACTGGGCCCCCCCAGGATCGGCATGAGCCATGAGAGGGCGTCCGCGGCTTTCAACAGGCGCGTCGACAGCCCGGTGAAGTGCGGGCCGAAGCGCCACCTGCTGTCTAGCACGAGGCCCAGATACTTCATCTGGGCCCCGACCCCTATCCGGACGCCCTCCACGACGATGTAGGCGTCGGGTGGGCAGAGCTGCCGAGGCCCGTGAAAGAACACGGCCTCGGTCTTGTTCAGCGCTACCCTCAATCCTAGCTGGCGGATCCTACCTGCCACTAAGGATCCGCCAGCCGAGGCCAGACAGGCCGCCTCACCAAAGTCCCTCCCCCGGGCAGTGAGGAGAGTGTCATCCGCATAGCAGATGACACTCGTGCCCGTGAGGAGGGTGACCCTAACCTACCCTACCCTACCCTACCCTACCCAACCTACCCTTTTTTTTGTTTTTTTTTTTTTTGAAAAATGCATTACGCATACCCGCCCATTGGGGGAATGGGGGGGCTATGTGGGACTCCCCGGACAAGCCCGGTATACTCACTAAATTAACCCAGCGGCACTCCCGCATCGTCTGAATGGAGGAGGACTGGGAAACCGGCACAGCCTTTACCTCCAGTCCTCCGCCGACGACCGCCCGCCTTTTAGGGCACGCCCTTCACGCCCCTCCCTCAGTGGAGGGGCCCGGGAACGACCGCGAGTGCTCGGCCATTCCCGCCCGCAAGGGTGGTGACTAGTGCAATGCGAGCTAAGGCGGCCCCCACGCCATCGCCCGCTAGTCACCACCAGGAGGTGGGAGGAAACAATCGTACGACCGCCCCCTCCCAACCCCTCTCCGCCACCCCCTTTTGCGACTTGGCGTCCTCGCAAAAGGGGGACAACCGCCGCCCAGGACCCCCCACCCCCCAGCATGGAATTCACCACACCGGGAAGCGAGAGGTCCCGCCCTACATCTCCTCAGGGCACGGCGCAGCTACGCCCCCACTGGGCACACCTAGACGGTGTGCTGCGCCGTACCCTCCACCGCGCTGGACCTCTACGGCCCCCTCCGTTGCGGCATCAGGCCCGCAAAGGACAGATGCCACCCTCGGCGTCTGCGGCGGCGCGTCACGACCGACGCTCCGCCGCCTCCTCCTTCCATCGACTTGTCCCTGCCGACCATCCCACGCCAGAGGAGGGCCAGCAACGACAAGTCAACACCACCTCGTGGGCCCACTTCCCGCCCCCGGGCGGCGGCCGCCCCCCCCCACAAGAGAGAGAGCCGGGCGCAGAGCCAGGTACAGAGCGGGCAAAGCCGGATGCAGGTCCGGGCAATGCAGGGTGCAGAGCTGGTCAGTGCAGGGTGCAGAGCTGGTCAGTGCACTCGGGGAGCTTCGGCCCGCCCAGAGGCCCGGCAGTGAGCCCCACCGCTAACCTACCTAGCCTACACATAACCTACCTACCGAACCTAGCCCCACCCCTATGTCGCGTCTGGAGTGTCCCCTGCTAATCAGGGGAACACCCAGAGCGACATCCCCCCCTGTCAGGTATTCGCCACCGCCAACAAGAACCCACGAATGGGAAGTTATTGACGGTGCCCGGGGTGCACCAGCCCAGCGGGTTGCTCTGCCCCCCGGACGTATCCGAAAGAGACCAGCAACCAACTAGGCCAACGTGGAGGTTACCTGACCCGCACCCCTACCTAACCTACCATTTTTTTTTTTTTTTTATCACGCTGGGAAAAAATGCATTACGCATACCCACCCATTGGGGGAATGGGGGGGCTATGTGGGACTCCCCGGGCAAGCCCGGTATACCCACTATAATAACCCAGCGGCACTCCCGCTTCGTCTGTGTGGAGGAGGACTGGGGAACCGGCAGAGCCTTGACTACCAGCCCTCCCCCGACGACTGCCCACCTTTATGGCGGGCCCTTCACGCCCCTCCCTTAGTGGAGGGGCCCGGGAACGACCGCGAGTGCTCGGCCATTCCCGCCCAACGAGGGTGGTGGCTAGTGCAATGCAGACGAGAGGCGCCCCCGCGCCTGTCGCAGCCCAGGCCTCCTCACTCCCCAGCATGGAGATGACCACGCCGGGAAGTGAGAGGTCCTGCCCGACAACATCAGTCAAGGCACGGCGCAGCTCTGCCCAGGCTGGGCACACCTCGAGGGTGTGCTGCGCCGTGTCCTCCGCCGCGCCGCAGTCGTGGCACGCCAGGGACCGAGCGCGTCCAACGTCCGGCGTCCAAAGGTGGCGGAGGCGAGGTCCTCCGTCCAATGGAGGACGATGGCGTCCCTCGCCTCGCGCCGCACGGCCTCACGCTCGTCCGCGGCGGGGCGCTCCCAAAAGGAGGCCGCCTCGTCCACTCGTACACTCTGGCGAGCACCCATGCCTCCAACTCCCAGGGAGGGGTGCCGGCCAGAGCGCACGCCGCCGAAAAACCCACTGAGCGGTAGGCCCTCGCCACCCGCTGTGCAATGGCCCGTTGGGACCTGCGGATGGCGGTCGCATTCTCCCTCCTGCGGAGGGACTCCGCCCAGATGGGTGCCCCATACAGGGCCATACTTTTCAAGATAGAGGCGCCGGCATCGGTCCTTTGGCCCTCCCAAGTTTGGAAGAAGCTATGAGAGGGCGTCCGCGGCTTTCAGCAGGCGCGTCGACAGCCCGCTGAAGTGCGGGCCGAAGCGCCACCTGCTGTCTAGCACGAGGCCCAGATACTTCATCTGGGCCCCGACCCCTATCCGGACGCCCTCCACGATGATGTGAGCGTCAGGAGGGCAGCGCTGCCCGTGAAAGAACACGGCCTCGGTCTTGTTCAGCGCCACCCTCAAACCTAGCCGGCGGATCCTCCCTGCGACCAAGGATCCGCCAGCCGAGGCCAAACAGGCCGCCTCCCCGAAATTCCTCCCCCGGGCAACGAGGAGAGTGTCATCCGCGTAACAGATGACACTCGTCCCCCGGAGGAGGGCTCCCCGCAAGAGCCAATCGAATCCTAAGTTCCACAAGGGTGACCCCAGCACCGACCCCTGCGGAACACCGGACTCCGCGCCGTAACGCCTGATCCTGGCCGTCTTGTCCACGAGGAGGACCTCTCTGTCCTCCAGGTAGCTGGCCAGGATCGCCCGCAGATATTGGGGCACTCCGTGGTATAATATTGTCGAGTGGGGGATGGAGTAGAAGGCGTTGGCTATGTCAAACGACACCGCCAGCACTCCGCCCCCCGACTCGATCGCCTCCTGCACCTGGCCCCTGAGTAGGGCCAACGCGTCGACCGTCGAACGCCCCCGTCGGAAACCGAACTGGGCGTCCGACAGGTCCGGCCCTACCTCCCGCAAATGGCTATTTAGCCGGGTGGCGATGATCCCCTCGAACAATTTAGCGACCTCGTCGCCTCACCTCGGACGTCCCTCCTTCCGGAGGAGGCACAACTGCCCCTCCTTCCACGGTTTCGGGAACCTCCCAGCCGTAAGGCACGCGCTGAAGAGGTCCCGAAACCTATCCTCCATGAGGGACGCCGCGATGGCCACCACCCGTGCGGGGACACCGTCCGGTCCAGGGGCCGTCTTCTTCGCGCGGAGGGACAGAACCCCCGCGCGAAGTTCCTCCGCCGATACTGGAGGGACCTCCTCGCCCGGCGAAGCCACCACCCCCCCAAGCGGGGGGTGGTGGGTTATTATTATTATTATCCAGCAACGCCGGCTCCAGGGTCTCCGTTACTGGGGGACCAAAGGGGCGCAGTTGTTTCCGCGCCGCCTTATATGGCCGCCCAAACGGATCCCTGTCGAGGCCCTCCAGCATCTCGGCCCTCGCCGAGTCCTTGGCGGCGCACATAGCCGACTTGAGGACCGTCTTTGCCTCTAGGTAAGAGGCGTAGAGGCGGTCCTCCCCGGCCTGAGATCGGGTAGTGCGCCGCCGACTCCGCGTATAGGCCCTCCTGGCCGCCACGCAGGCGGCCCGGAGCCCCGCCAGCTCCTCCGACCACCAATAGACGGCGCGACGGGGAGGCGGACGGCGTGACCGAGGCATGCTTGCGTTGCAGACCTCGGCCAGGGACCCCCTGAGCTGGACCGCCGCACGGTCCACGTCCAGGACAGGCTAGATAGGGGGCGAGAGCCAGTCCTGGAGAAAGGCTGCCTCCTTGGCTGCCTCCCGGTCCAGGCGGGTGAGAGCCCACCGCGGGAAGGGAGATTGGCCCGAGCGGGCCGTCCCCCCCCGGGGGCCGGTGGAGATGTCGAACCGCACGTATCGGTGGTCCGACAAAGTCTCCACCGTCTCCACCCGCCAGTTCAAAACGAGGGCGGCCAGGGCGGGGGCGGCAAACGAGACGTCTACCACCGACCCTCCCCGTTGCCGCACACACGTGTGGACCGCCCCCCTGTTGAGGAGGGACACGCCGCACGAGGCCGCCCAGAATTCGACGGCGCGTCCCCGGACGTTACAGGAGGCAGCCGGGTTGCCCAAGCCTCCGACTTGGCGTTCAGGTCGCCTATCACGGCGACCTGGCGTGGTGCCGCCCTCCCGGCGACTGCCGTAAGGATCTCGAGAAAATTCTCGAAATCCCTTAGAGGGCGGTTTGTGGAGAAATATACCCCCACCAGGGCCATGTCTCCCCCCCACGCGGCGGCCACGTATCCCGGTCCCCTCTCTAAAAGCGAGAGGGGAGGGGAGTCCGTGGAAGGCCGCGCTACCAACGCCAACAAGCCGTCTCGATCGCCCAGCCAGGTACTGGGGACCGAGTAAGGCTCGGCAACCACCGCCACGTCCACCAACCACTCGGCCATGATCTGTGTCAGCAGATCCTGGGCCACCCTGCAGTGGTTGGTGTTCGCCTGGAGGATGCGATGTTCGACTCTATGCATTAATCGGACATCGCACCCCCCTCCTCCTCAGCCAGGCCAGCAGCAGCCGAATGCCCTACTTCCGCCACGGCGGCGGCAGCGGCAGGCTTTCTCGGCGCCTACGCTTTTCCCTTCTTAGAGGGGGGATTACACATCATCCCCCCCATTATGTGGCCTGCCGGGCGGCCACTGGCGGCACATACAGCGCACCGCGGCGCGACCGCCTCGCACGATGCGACTTTGTGGCCCTCCTTGCTGCAGCGGTAACAGCTCTCTGCCCGATCTATTGTGGACGGACAGAGGGCACGGGTGTGTCCGACTCCGAAGCACCTGAAGCACCGCAAGGGCCGTGCTGCAAGTGCCCGGACCACAGCCGAGCTGAAGCCGACTTGTAGACGACCTCCACGATCCCCTCCTCGTCCTCCAGAGCCATCCTTTCCAATTCGGCCAAGGAGTGGTCCGCATACAGGACTCGGGACGCACCGTATCCGGACTTGGCACGGGCGACGCGCGCCCGTTCCTCCTTGGCCGCAACCCGCTCCTCCAGCTCTTGCTGGAGCTGCTCCCGCTTAGCCAGGTCCAACTGGCGCTGGGCGTCCGCCAGACCCACGTCGTGGGTATCTGCCTCAGTCACTGGCTTTTTGGCCTTGGCCTTTTTCCTCGACTCCTTCGCCGAACTCGACGCCGAGGAGCCATCCGACCCTTCCTTAAGGAAGGCCCTCTTCCGCGATCGCGATCGTGATCGAGTATCCTCGATCACCATCGCGCTCGCGTCCGACGCAACGGACTCACCGTCGGAGTCCGACAGTTCGTCCGCCCCTTCTCCGTAGAAGGTCCGCCCTTCTGACGCTGAAGCGTCGCTGTGCCCCGAGAAGGGCCTTTTGGTTGGCCCTGAGAAGGGCCTTTTTTGATAAAATGCCCGAGGGCATCCCGAGCTGGTTTCGGCATAATAAAACAAAATAAAATTCTCCGCAATATCAATAGCAATCAAGGCAATTATTCGCTACGATGGCACAGCGCACTTTAGCCGCACCCAGTCTGCCACTCCGTTACGGTGGTCAGAACTGGGGCGTTGCCCGGGGGAAACGATCGAGGACGTATGCACTGTGGGGGATCCCCCTACCTAACCTACCCTACTCTAACCTACCCTACCCTACCCTAACCTACCTACCCTCCCCTACCCTTTTTTTTTTTTTCTTTTTTTTTTTGATCACGCTGGGAAAAAATGCATTACGCATACCCACCCATTGGGGGAATGGGGGGGGCTATGTGGGACTCCCCGGCAAGCCCGGTATACCCACTAAAATAACCCAGCGGCACTCCCGCATCGTCTGTGTGGAGGAGGACTGGGAAACCGGCCCAGCCTTTACGTCCAGCCCTCCGCCGACGACCGCCCGCCTTTTAGGGCAGGCCCTTCACGCCCCTCCCTCAGTGGAGGGGCCCGGGAACGACAGCGAGAGCTCGGCCGTTCCCGCCTGATGGTGGTGATTGTGCAATGCAGACGAGAGGCGCCCCCGCACCTGTCGCCCGCTAATCACCACCAGGAGGTGGGAGGAGACGATCATACAACCGCCTTCTCCCACTCCTTCTTCGCCTGCGGAGCGGCGGCGCGAGAGGATCGTCCTCCCGCGCACGCTCCGCCTTTTGCGACATCACGACCTCGCAAAAGGAGGCAACTGCTGCCCAGGCCTCCTCACTCCCCAGCATGGAGTTGACCACGCCGGGAAGTGAGAGGTCCTGCCCGATCACACTTATGAGGACACGGTGCAGCTCTGCCCAGGCTGGGCACACCTCGTTATCTACCCTACCCTACCTAACCTATCCTACCCTACCTAACCTACCCTACCCTACCGGGTCTAAGGGGTATGAAAAATAGATGTTGGCCGATTCTCAGACCTACTCAATATGCTCACAAAATTTCATGAGAATCGGTCAAGCCGTTTCGGAGGAGTACGGGAACGAACATTGTGACACGAGAATTTTATATATAAGATTAAAAAATATATTGATTTGGGTAAAAAATAATTAGCTGAACCTGTAAATGACTATATATACCGCAATTTCTTATAATTTTGAAGATAAAATATGCTGTAAAATTACCTAAATTGGGACCTATTCGGACCCTACTTTTTTAATATTTTTGCGATTATTGTGATGGGCAAAACGTATTTGTGCGAAAATTTTGTATGATGTCATGCAATTTTTCTGATGCCAATCTGGAGCTGAATATATTATCCATAAATTAAGACCATGATAGCCACACATCTGTGATTGCATATACATTAAAATTGTACCTGAAAAGCACTGTTATTTGTAGAAAAATGTAATAGCGTCCTTAATAGCATGGAGAAAATAGATATCGTTGCTGTAACTTTATCTTTTCTAATATCTTTTAGGTCGTTCCTAGGTGGCTGCGAAAACTTTCATATTTTACATTATGTCGAGGATGCTAAAGTCGATTGTGAGGTTAAAATAATCCAAGATGGCAAAATATAAAAAAAAATGTTCTTGTTTAAATCATACGTGAGAATGAAATTCGTTCCTGACTGTGGTTCCCTGACCACACACGTTTTTTATGCTTTTATATTTTCTTTCAGATTATTTTAATACCATCGTTATCATAATTAATAATTGCGTTGCACCCAACGATATTCAAATAAAAAGATATGTTATGCGCGCGCATTGTGAAGACTCGAATAGTTCACAATTGTGACCATTAGTCTTTAGTTTATGTCACGCATGGCGAAGAGCGATAGGCTTTGTTGAAACAAAAACAAAATAAAAAAATGCCATCGTGTGTATTTAGAAATTGTACCAATTATGATACCAAAGTACATAAAACAGAAGGGATCTCATAACATATGTAAGTATGCAAAATGCCTCAATTTACTAATTTATTTCATTTTTTCCCTAATATTCTGATATTTGGAGGTTAGAAAATGATAACAACATTGGTGGTCAGAATAATGTTTGTTTACAATCACACGCAAGTGACAAACACTAGCTGTCACTTTTTTTCTTGTTGGTTTTTTTCCAAAGACCTTATACGTATTTCTTACTACTAAACTGTGTACCAAAATATTTTGTTTAGCTAAAATGAAATCTATCGTCATACACCTAGGTTAGCTATTTCCTTATAAGCGGTAGCTAACCAAAAGCGGTCCTGGTGAGAGGGTTCCCGCTGGTAGTGTGTCCTTGTCTGACCTCTTGCTAGCTCAACTAATCATTGGGTTTGGTAGAAATGGTGGACAATTTTATATTTTTATTTTTATGCTATCCCAAAACGATCAATTCATAGACTTTGACACGTATTTAAATATTTCTAGAAAAGTATATAAATATTTCTACAGTTCCTATATTTAATCAATTCGTTGTATTTAAAAAATATTCATTAATACTGAGTAAGAGTAGTACTTATAAATGTTTGGGCCTGGTAATACTAAATGTAGGATGGAGGTTTGCGGATTTTTTGGCGGACTTTGTTCGAGTGAAACTCAGCGGCTGATAATATTATTTGCAAATTGATTCCTAGTGGAATATTCAACAATTGGTGTAGTTGTATTTCTCAACTGTCTACGCAACTGGACAATATGTTAAATCATAGAGATCCGTTGAGGTATATTTAGCTGCCGGTATTTCAAAGCACCGTCAGAAGACTGCAGGGTCATCTAACGCCTCTCCTTCATGAGCTTGAGAGTAGGATCAGAGAGCTTTTTGTTCCAATCTATATGATGGTCTTGAAGAATGAAACTTGAAGAGACTTGGGATTTGAGGATTATTGTGTCCTCCCCCTCTCTTAGAACTTCAGATAACCCTTTAATACTCCATCGTAAACTGCTCAATTCCTCTTCGAGTTCGGTGATATTTTCGTCGGTCCGTAGTGTGCGCGTGTTGTACGTTGCCAGGTCCAGTCGTCGGTATTTGTTGGGTAGTCGGATCTCGTCCGGGATTCTTAGCACCCCTTGCCATACCGTAACCTCGACCGCTACCGTAGTCGAGGGTACAGGCTGCCGGGCAATAGGGTATGTATATATATAACTATGTTTTATTTGTGCTATTCTTGGGGAGTGCTTTGCAGGCGGGTTGGCGATCGCAGTACCATACTGCGCACACTTACAAATGCACAGAGAACGCTCCTGCCCATTCTCTGGCTTTTCCCTTAGTCGCCTCTTACGACACCCATGGGTTAACATGAGATGTGAAATTCTTTACGCCCGACACCATACGGTTAGTGATGTAGATACAAAAAAAAACTTTTTTTTATATTACCTAACTATAAATTAGATAGGTTTAGGTAGCGCAGCTAGGTAGCATCAACATATCGGAATACTTAAACTATCGTTTTTACAATCAATTTGTCCCGTGTTCTGTTTCGTCATGGTCACCTCATTAGAAAGAGACACACTACCAACGGGTGCCCTCTCGCTCGGACCGGTTTTTGCGCCATAGTGCACAGTCTAGTAGTAAGAAGTATAAGGTCTTTGGTTTTATCAAGCCATCCATTTCGACTTGTAGTTAAATGTCAGATGAATGAAAAATGTGTGTGCGGAATACTTTTTTCAATTGTTTTGTGAGTGTATAACGTATCTGTTTATTTGAATATCATTGGTTGCACCATATTGCATAAAACATCCCGGTCGACGCGAATGGTGGACGCAGTGGTGACGTAGAAATGTCGTTAGCGGCCTATACGTTAGATGGTAATTTAAACCCAAACTGTCAGTAAATAAGGTCTGTTTTTAACTGTGCATCATGAGTTTTAATAATATTGTTTGTGTACTTTGGCTAGTTTGGCGAATCAGTAGCGGGGTTTTGATGAGTGAGTTTGTTTGTGATTTTGTGTCAAGATGCGCGTCTAGTTCCTTCGAAGAAATCTTGCCATGTTTATTTCCGTTCACTGCCACTGACTTATCATTTCAATTCAAAAGACTCCAGTTTCCAATCAAACTTAGTTTTGCTATTACTATAAATAAAGCCAAGGATGCCAGCTACATGTAGCTGCTGATTTACGGGTATGTCCAGGGCCCAGAATGTGTATTTATTAGCATCAAATGACAACATAGTATGTAGCAGCGTCCTAAAATGTTGTACCCATGATTAACGGCATAATTAAGGAATTTCAATTAACTGTTGATAAAATTGATGATAGAGTGGTTGGTATCTTCAATTCGCAGCGAAGCAGAACCTATGACTCTGTAGTTTATTTGTTTCCTTTTTTAACTATTTAACCAATAACTGTAATGACTTTTATTGTCTTCAATTAAATAAGTTAATCCTCTTTACGTTAATGCTACCTGTACCTATACAGGTTGAGTTATCCAAGTGGGCGTGTACTCGTATGGCCAAATCATCACTATGAAGAATAGCACGAAACAATCAAAGAAGTCACGGGGCCAATTTTGATTAAAACTAAAACTGCAACATTGGTTTTTTCGCAACTTGTATGTCGACAACCTTTTTTTTTCCGGGGTGGAAAATCCTCATTGGAAGTTCTCCGCCTTGGGGGGGCGAAGATTGAATATCAAAACCAGATTAACCACGATCTGCTACCAACGAGTCCTCAATTAGAGACACAACGAGACATCTGGAAATACTGATTTTAGTGGGTAAGGTGGTTGGATAAAGACCACGCGGACGTTCACCTACTCGCTGGTCAGATCAGTTCAGGTTGATTAAAGGACTCACGGTTGGAGCTGAAGATAGAGTGGCTTGGAAGTAGTTTGTTACTGACTACGTCAAAGACTTTCAAGACAGGCACGGCCTTCAGCAATGAAGACAACGAATAAGAAGGAAGGCATATTATGACATATTTCAGGGATTTACTAAATAATAAAGGTACGTCATCCACCATAGGCATTATGATGGATGATTCTTCGTTTCAGCTCGCAGCTTGTCTATGTTTAGGCGCACCTTGTGTTGCTCCAAATCGGTGCCAATATAGTGAAGCTGTCGGCAGCCTCAAGCACCATGGCCTGTCTTGTTGCAAGAGCGCAGGCCGCATAGTACGGCACGCCAGCATCAACGACATTATTCGTCGAGTCCTTATCACCTTCGGCGTACCAGCTTTATTAGAACCTAGCGGCTTGGTACGTGACATTGCGAAGAGTCAGAAACATTGGTGCCGTGGAAGGTGGGTAGGCCTCTGTTGTGGGACGCAACCTGTGTCGACACCCTTGCGCCATCTTATGTGATGGCGCTACTGCGGCTGCTGAGGCCCTCAATCGGCGCAAAGACAATAACCTAATTAGTAACTACAGTTTTGAGCCGTTTGGGATCGTAATGGTTGGGTCATGGGGTCCGAGTGCACGTCTCCTTTTTAAGGAGATCTCTCGACAACTGATCGATAATGTGCGTGACCAGAGGCCTGGTTTGTTCTTTGTGCCAACAATCAGCATCGCCATTCAAAAGGGCAATGCTGCCAGTCTTCTGGGCACCTTCCCGGATTACAGCGATATGGAGCAGTACTTTGTCGCCTAGGTGTACTTTTTTTTGTAAATATGTATGTAAGTATTTAGGTTTAGTATAGTTTTGTGTTTAAGTATGTATTATATTTTGACAATATGAAAAACAATAACATTTACTTTATTTATTTATTCTGTCAGTATAACCTGTGATATTTTCTACAAGTGTTGCCACGGTTGTATTGTTGAAATATGGATCAGGTGTTATGGAGTACTGCAGCAACACTATTTCGTACGTTATTATTGTGCCCACCACCTGAAAGTATAGACACTCATTAGATCATTGAATAAGTTTCCATGCTCAGGTATTTTCCGGATTCTAAAACTGTTCCTATTAGACATAGATCAACAAAAAAAATACAAAATCATGAAGCAGCGAGAGGTTAAGTTCTTTAAGTTGTTTTTAACCCCCGACGGAAAAAGAGGGGTGTTATAAGTTTGAGGTGTGTTGCTGTGTATCTGTGTATCTGTGTGTTTGTCTGTGGCATCATAGCGCCTCAACGGATGAACCGATTTTGATTTAGTTTTTTTTTGTTGGAAAGGTGATTGTGTCGAGAGTGTTATTAGCTATGTTTAAAAAAAAACAGTTCAGCCGTTCAAAAGTTATGGGCGTTTTACTGTTTGAATCGGGATGTTTTCGCAAGATAAATGTGTCGGGGGTTTTTAAATTTTGAAATTTTACTTGTTGTTTTCCAGCTATCATCATCCTCATTCCAGCCGAAAGACGTCCAGTGCTAAACATAGACATTGACCGATCTCGTGGGATGCACGACCAGCGGATGGGAGCAAAATATTCGAAGCCTGAATGATCTCCTTAAATAAGGTTCTCATAACAAGGAGTTTTCAATTTGCTAGAAATTTTCAGCCAATTAAATAATTATACGAGTAAGTTCTTTTGAACCCTTTAAAATTAGAACTTTAACCGAGGCTGAAAAGATTGGTGATTAACTTACTTTTAGAATCATATTCCTAGTAACGTAAAAGAACTTGCCGCTTAATACGACGTTAGTATGATGCAGTTGCAATTGAAACCGACGAACCTTAGAAAAAAGGAAAAGATAAAGTAAAAAAAATGAATATTGACGATAAACTTAAATATTACCCACCTGGATTTTTCCATGATAGAGACGATAATATGAAGAGGCAGGACAGACAAAAAAACAAATTAATAAAAAGCTTTCATACTTATTTAAATTCGCACCTCAATATCATACACAGAAGAAGGTACATCATATACGGAGTAAACAGTTTCTAGACCAGCGCAGTGCACGTTGGAAGCAAATAGCGATAACATGAGGGCTCGAAAGACTAGGAAGATGAATGAGTACAAGTAATACAGCAGGTAGTATGGAGACGATAGTGCCCTGAAAACAAACAAAAAACGATTGAAATGATTGTTTGGACTGCCTCATCGGTCTAGACTTGGTCGTAAGCGTTACTGCTGACCATGAGGTCCTGGGTTCGATGCCCGGCTTGGGCAAAGTGTTCTTAGGATTTTCCATCAAAAATTTCTGAGTAACAGTTTGGAGTCTGGATTCTGGATTTGTGCCCGGTTGATGGCAACAGGCTTGCCCTCTATTAAATTGGACTTAACATAACATAACTGTCGAAATGTGGGTATGCCATTGGTGCTCCTCTGACTAACCGTTCGGGGAATACAGTGGTGAAGTTATGATATGAAATATTTGTATAGAGTTAGAATGATGCGGTGTGGATAGCTCAATTAGCTCTCATCTTGTCAGTCAAGCTGATTTATAACTGGCCTATACAGACAATATTGACGCAGGCACCTTAGTACCAGATGAGCTCGAAACATAATCAAACCCATATGAGTGGGTACACATGTAACACGCACGTGTACTTTTGTAAGGAGATCTCTGTATTTTTTTTTATTTATTGCAAAAGGATCTGAGGCTCTAGGCGAAATAAATATACTAATATGAAAGTTAGTACTAAGCGGAGGTTTTTTTTTTGTTTCACAGCGTTAATCACTTCCAGTCGGATATAAAAAATTGTTTGTATATGATAGCCACATTCACGAGGAAGGCTATATAGCATTACGCTAAAGTTCTTGGTTAACCTTAAATATTGATATTTGTCAAGTAAGTCAGAAGAAAAGCGCTATCGAACTGCTTTATCCGCGTTTACTGGGGTTGTAGCTAATTATACTCGTATGTAAGTGCATGTACTAATTAGTAAATCTTAAAAAAAACCGGCAAAGTGCGAGTCGGACTCGCGCACCGCGCAATTATTCCTTTATCGTGCTATAAGACGTTGCTTCTTACTAAATTTCAAGATTCTGAGTTCACGGGAAGTACCCTGTAGGTTTTGATTCCCTTGCGAGTGTCCAAAATTTGCGGCTGCGGTAGGGTATGGTAGGGTAGGTAGGTTGGGTAAGCAGGTAGGTTAGGTGGATAGGTAGGTACGGACGGGTAGATAGGTTGGGTGTGTAGGTAGGTAGGGTAAGTAGGTAACCCTACGTACCCACATAGGTAGGGTAGGTAGGTATGTAGAGTAGAGTAGGTAGGTGGGTAAGTAGGTAGGATAGGCTACACTCGCTACCTACTAATTAGGTAATTAGTAAGTAGCGAGTTGATGGGAGCGTAGCCACGCGGGACAGCTAGTAATTCGATGGTGACAATCTCATATTTTTTTATAATTTTTCCATAGCTATCGCGACGCTATCTTTGATAGAATGTCACTCTATAGCTAGAGCCTCTAAATAGGCCTGTAAAAATATTGCTATTTTTATTCTAAAACCATATCAAGATATTTTTATTTCAACTAAATCTTATAAAGGTACTTTTGAATTGACAAACAAAATATAGTTGCACATTCGCAAGCGTCTGTAGGTCTCTATGAAGAAAATGTGCAAGAAACTCCACGGACACTCTTTCACTCCAGGGCTCACCCTGGCAGTTGAGAGCGTTTTATTTCAGTTATTATTACAAGTAAACGAACCACATATAGTAAATGGTAGATTTACAGTTGGTTTCATAGTACTCACACATGTGTTCTGTAATACTTACTGTTTGGTTTGAGCTTCATTGCAATATTTAAAACTGACGTGGTTCCGACTGGAAAATAAATGAATGTGCATTACATAAATATGGTGTATAAGCAGTAAACAATGAGTTTTTCAAGTGGGGTTTGCCGTAATAATGTCTTTACTGGCCAGAATTTGATCCATGTTAGCTTAGCAATTTAGCATAGCATATAGCATGTTAGCTATGCACAGCGTGTGTTTTTTTTTCAAAATCAACGGTTTCGATTCCTGTTCCTAAAATATTGATATTTAAATGGTTCAATGAGGCAGTTTTAGTGTTCATCTAAAACGGATAAAGCGTTTTTTGCTATTTCATAGTTTCGGATTTGGCCATCCTCGCCGGCTTAAAAAACTTACCTTGTAAACTCATTCAATAGAGTCTTTAGCAATTAAACACGGACAAAAGCTAAGTTTAAAAAGTTTCTAACAATAAGCTAGTGAAAACTGGGCTTACTGGAGAGAGTTGAAGAGCTGCAAACAGATGTAGAAGAGATCAGTGAAGAAGGTTACCAGAATAAAAGGGCTGATCTGAAAATCTATCTCTTTTACTAGTTTCACCAAGTTCGAATAGTGTACCCGTAGTACTGACCAAGGAAGTCCATTCTGTGAATGGAATGCATTATTAAAATAGTAAAAGGTCCTCTTTAAGCTATGTCCGTCTTTATAATCATAGGAAGTGGGCATAAGACAAGAATTAAATTCTCACTCACCATTTTCTTAGCATTGGTAGCGATAACTTTGTTTAGATTCCGAATGTATGCTGTAACGTAAATGCTAAAACATGTGATCATCACATCGTTAAAACTCCAAAGAAAAGTTGCTTGGAGGCACATGAGCTGAAAATCAAAAAGGAAATGTTGGAAAATTACGCATCATACTTAATGCCAAAGCTGTATTCACGAAAAATATATTAGCACAACCAATCAAATTTCGTAAAATAAGAAGTATGAAATAGTGAATATTAATAAGCGAATAGCGCAACCACTTATAAAACTGTTCAATACAATGCCGTGAGGAAAACTTTGATGAATATGGATGGTTAAAAGGATAGAGGAAGACCAAAGTAACAAAGTGACGATTGTGTGAAAAATAGAGAGCAGGTGACTATTACATAAAACATGACATTACGACAACTAAATTCATTTAAGGGAATGATATACTAACAAAGCGATTGAAAATAACCATGATGAAAATTAATTGAAAGTAAACCTCAAATACAAGCGCACTAAAAGTGCTGTAAGGCACATAATTGAACACATAAGGCATTCTATGAATGACGTAGTTTTCCATGACATTTGTAGTAATCCCAGCTTCTTGTAGGCAATTCATTACAAACTTTATATTGAAACTTGTGCATAGGATGTGTTCAACTGTAAAGAAATTAAAATAATAACATTAACATTATAAGCGGGATATTTACCATGTTTACTGTTTGCAGCGAGTTTCCGATATTTCAGTGCTGTCGCAAGCACCATGATCACGGATTTATCCGACATGACATGACAGTTTAAAAACTAATTAAAATAATTTTGGTAACGTCTGTTAACAATCGTAAAAAGTAGTGGAATAATAATAAAATATTATTAAATTATTTTAAAGAATGTACATGGCACATACACATGTGCTTTTTAATCATCATCATCATCATCATGTCAGCTGAAAGATGTCTACTGCTGGACACAGCCCCCCCCCCCAAGCGTCGTCATATTGACCGGTCCCGTGCGTCCCGCATCCAGTAGATCACCGCTACATTCACCAGGTTATCGGTCCACCTGGTGGTTTTTTTTTATACGATCAAGAAATTTTAACTTGTTGACGACTGCGATTTAAAAGATTGAATTTAATTTATTCATAAAATAACGTAATCATAAAGACTGTTAATTTATTTATAAGTACTTCTCATAGGCAAAGACATTAAAGAATTTATAAATGATTTTAATGTCAAGTCTGTTGATGTAGGAGTCCCTAGTAGTGTCTGGAGTGAAAGACGGTTAAGATCCGAATGAATGTTTATACATTTTTTTTGGGCTTCGCGCAGATATCTAATCACTTGGATTGCCAAGTGATTGGCTTTTGCTTAACCGGGCGATCCTGTGATGAGTAAACTATAGCCTCCAGCTAGGCAAATGTTTATTCAAAACTTAACCTATTATATACAAAAATATTTTCAAGATTATTAGCGGCTGCCTACATACATAACACAATAAAATAAATAAAATAATATATTGGTAAGACGAAAAGATTTGCATTATGTATGTAGGTATGTGTTGAAGCTACAAAGTCCCTTAATTATCAACATTATTTCGTAAGCTTTACCCATCTTAAAAAATAAAAATAATAATGACGACATACCCAAAGCCAGTGCCATGACCACGTAAGCTATCACAGTTGTTTGCACAACCGTTTTGTTCTTCAGTTTTAATTCAGTCAAATCTTGTTCGGTTTCATTTGCCTTCGCCATTAACTGTGGCCATTGTTGCGACAATTTCAGCAGTAAAATCGCCGAAATAAGCCCGGTTACGTAAAATATAATGTTAGCTGGAAAATTTTGGTGTGTTATGTAATCAACAAGTTTGGCTGATAATTTTGTGGAATTTGTTTGATTATATCTGTATAATATACTAGCGGACGCCTCGCAATTTCACCCACGTATTATAATAAAAAATAAAAAAAAGTTGCCTATGTCACTCGGGAACAGTGTAGCTCTCCAACGGTAAAAGAATTTTGAAATCCGTCTAGCCGTTTCGGCGTCTATAAGGAACATTTATAAATACTTTCTCTTTTATATATATATATAGATTAATACGTTTACCTCAAAAGTGATACAAATTGTTGTAGGGCCAGTTTTTTAAACAAAAGTTGTCGTTAAATAAATATGATAAATTGTCAAGCGTGCGTTAGCTACTTTGACTGATTGAATGCAGATCTAATAATACTTGAAGGACGGACTATTTATTCACAGTTCTGGAAGCCTTATCAATAATTGAGTTCTCATTTTGGTTCTTGTTATGAATAGGCTTTAGAAAATTAGCCGTCGAACATAGGCACCTTGTTTGACGACACTACTTTCCGCCTCGCTGCTTCCCTACGTCTTGGCGCTCCCTGTTGTACTCCTCATCGTTGTCACTGTGGCGAAGTTGTCAACAGCCTCGGTCACCACGGTCTTTCATGCAGCCGAAGTGCGGGTCGCATAGCGCGTCACGGAAACTTAAACGACATCATCCGACGTGCTCTCGTCACCGTTGGCGTTCCGGCCGTATTGGAACCCCATGGTCTGGCACGCAACGATGGCAAAAGACCAGACGGGATGTCCTTGTTTCCATGGAAGTTGGGTAGACCTTTAGTATGGGACGCTACTTGTGTCAATACTCTTGCGCCATCCCATCTTCCTAGCTCGTCGTGCTGTGCTGGCGCTGCCACTGCGGCTGCAGAGAACCTCAAGCGGCGGAAATATGATAACCTCATCGGTAATTATATTTTCGAGCCGTTTGGGGTTGAAACTCTTGGTCCGTGGGGTCCGAGTGCTCACGCTTTGTTTAAAGATCTTTCTAAACGCTTAGTTGACACTTCGCGTGACCCAAGGGCTGGCTTTTACCTTGGTCAGAGAATAAGCATTGCCATACAACGTGGCAATGCTGCCAGCCTTTTGGGCACATTACCAGTGGACAACGATGCGGAGGAGTTTTTCGACGCCATTTTTAGTTTAGTATATTTATAGGTTTAGTTAGTGAGTAGTTTTTGGTTTAAGTGTATATTTTTGCAGTCTTAGTTAAGTATTTTTTACATTGTATTTACTTGTATCTATGTAAATAAATTATTTTCACCATATAAAAAAAAAAAAAAAGGCTTTCATATTAAATACTTATACTTGAATATTGGGTAACATTTTGGAAGCAGCCGAAATTCCACAGTGTCTGAAGTGTCTCAGTGTCATTATAATCAGTGTGCTTTGCCCACTATGATTTACGGTATTGCGATATAGATGCTGAGAGTTGCACAGAGAGCCATGGAACGTTCTATGTTGGGCAAATGGCCATTAGGCCATCAGAAAACGAGTTATAAAACTCAAATGGGGTTAGACAGGATACCTAGCAAAGAGTCAGGCAGTGCCCGAGTGGCATCCAAGGACTAGTAGAAAAAATGCTGCGCTGTGAGATGGACAGACGACACCGGTCACAGAAGCGTGGATGGCACAAGAAAAGAGAGGTAGTAGCTGCTGTCTGGTTGTAAATGAGAATTTTAAACGTTTAAAGGTGCTTAGAGATACTTACAAATTGTACTCAAATCGACGTCGTTTTGAAAGAAATGCCATATACTAAAAATTGACATCACAACTTGTCCTATTAACGTGGCAATGTAGTAGCAGCAGTAGTAACAATTTATTTTAAACCTGAAAAATTAAATGGTATTTTACACTGAATGCCAGGCAACTAGAGCTAGTTTTAAATTTATAAAGTAGAAAAGAAGTTCTATTATCATCATACTTATCAAGTATAAAATCTACTGACCATATTCATAAGTTAACATAAAGTTCTTCCATATTTAAAAACATTAAGAACTCCGCCTCAAAGTTTGTAAGCGGCGGCGCGTTCTGCTTTGTGACTCCGTTCGATATCGTAAAATACTTTCGAAGCCTTCCTTTTGCATAAGAAGCAGTGAACCAGCAGATTTTATACGGCTACATAATGATGAACTCCTTCTTGAGAAGGAGTTCATCATTAGGTAAAACAGGCAATGAATCTGGCAGAGCCCCGATGGTGCAACAAAAATGAGATAAACTTCATCACGTCGACTAGGAGCACATATTCAATTAGGTGTCTGTGATCAACGCGGTAAAAACCGTAAGTGATCACCGTATGTTAAGAGGCACATCGAACTTAAATATTAAGCCGGAAGGATGTCGACTGATGAAGTCTAAACTCTGTCCAGCACAGATCCAGATCCGAACCCCGAAAGGTTTCAGCTCGAACTCCATATTAGTTTCGAGTGCCTAGGGAGCTCCGTGGACGATTACAACGATGGGTCCGTAAAAACTGTCCATACGGTCAAGTCCAAGTTTTTCAAGACCCGTCGTGCAAAAAGGAACAAGAAACTATCCATTCCTACTCTCAAACTCATGAAGGAGAGGCGTGAAATGATCCAATCGGAGCACAAAACTGAAGACCGATGATGTTGTATCCGCCAAAACGAAGCTTCAGAGGTAGATCGAGGGGTTCTAGGGCAAGTTGTACACGTCAATCAGCAAACCCGTTACGAATCTTGCAAATGGCCCAAGAGCTAGATTCAAGAAGACATCCCGGACGTCAACGTCTACGAGATAAGGACTCTGAAACAACTTTAGAACAACAAGACGACGGGTGATGACGGCATTACGGCTCAATTCCTGAAGGCGGGCTGAAAATCGGTACCTAAGGCTCTTTAGAAGCTGTTTAATTCCGTAATACTCGAAGGGATGACGCCACAGGCATGATTCTGGGATGTGGTGTTGCACAAAAGACCGAAGAGTATAACCTGCCTCTTTGTAAAGCGTTTGTGGACTTTGAGAAAGCCTTCGATTCGATCGACACTTGGGCTGTACTGTGTCTCTCCAACGGTACCAAATCGACTAACGGCAAATCGAAGTGCTGAAGTGTTTGTACCAAAACGCCACCATGTCAGTCCGACTTCAGGAGAAGACCTCGGAACCTATCCTTCTGCAGCGAGTTGTGAGACTGGGAGACTTCATATCCCTGAAACAGTTCTCTGCTGCTCTGGGGAATGTCTTCAATGTTCTGGAATGGGGAGGACAAGGCATCAAAGAGAATGGCGAGTACATCACTCACCTTCGGTTTGCCGACGATATAGTGGTCATGGCTGTGACCATGGAGGACCTCAGTACAATGCTCGACGATTTCAGTAGAGCGAAGTTGTGGACGATTATGTGTCCCTGGGACAAACGGTCTAGTTAGCTAGGTCCAACTTCGAGAGAGAGGTCATCCGTTGAATCCGACTCGGCTAGGCAGCGTTCGGGAAGTTGCTTGTATCTTCTCGTCCAACTTACCATAGTGTCTGAAGACGAAAGTCTATGACCAGTATGTGTTGCCAGTGATTACATACGGGACAGAGACGTGGTCGCTCACAAATGGGCCTCATCAGAAGGGCTAAAGTCATCCAAAGGGCAATTGATGATAGCTGTGCTCGGAGTTTCATTGTGTGATCGAATCAAAAAAAAAATCTTGTGAATTGAATTGAAGACATCCGCAAGAGAACCAAGGTTACCCACATATCCCGAAAAATTGCCAAACTTATGCGGCAGTGTGTCCACTGACACTGTCTTAAGTTACACGCGACCACCCGTGCCCTGCCGGGCACATTGCTCGCAGAACCGATGTCCGTTGGGGCCGAAAAGTTCTAAGTGTCGGCCGCGTACCGGAAGAGACAGCGTTGGAAGGCGGAGCGACGGCCTGGTCAAGGCAGCGGGATTCCGGTGGATGCGAAAAGACGTGGTGTCAAGCAAACGACATGACTTGGTAAACGTGATCTGATTTCGTATAATAGCAATGGGTTTCTTTTTAGACAATTATGGAGTGTAACTTGGATAAACTACAAGCATTTTACCAAATACTAATAAACCAATCTAAATAGTCCTTTAAGCTTGAAACTTCTCATACCTTGTCCCAGTAGCACAAGTCTGGCCAAGACCTTGAACTGGAAAGAACCCGGTCCATCTAGCCAGACGCAGAGCATGACGCAAGCACGCATGCAGGCGACAACGCTGACCAGCTCTATTCACCGTCAGCACGTAGACTTTCATTTTAGACCTGAAAGAAATTACACTTTAATTATGTTGTTACTGTTCAACTGAACGGTAAACTCCTCTTAAGTGAATACTAAACTAGAAATACAGACATTACATGTAAGTGGTTGTTATTATTATTATTTTCGCAGACAGAATGTTACCTGACGCTCTAGACAAATGTCATTCAATGTCAGCGATGACGTGATGTGCAGGGTGCAAGCAAAAATAAAAGGGATTGATCACGTGATATTTTGATAGATTTTGGCAATCCCACACATATTTGACATTTTACATATCGTTATCGCGACGCTTTCGATGATAGAATGTCACTTGTCAAAGAAAAAGATGAAGGTCAAATATTTCTATAGACAGTCTTTCAGAGTAGTAATAACTATCACTTATAACGCGGTCATCCAATTTTGGCATTAACCACGGCAACACCTCTCCCAGTGTACCAACATCGCCGCCAGTCCGCGCATGCGCGGAACCTCCCTTTTCAAATACGCGCGCTGTGCAACGACAAGTCGCAACCGATCTTCTTCCGATACGACGTTCTGATCGTACGCGCGTAAAACCAACCAAACTTGATTTATAAGTTCTTTTGTGTTATTACAACAATTTTTCTCGTGTTATTTTGTATCCTGTGTTACATTAAACAGTGATTCTAACTTTATCCATCGTTTTATTCACTAATCCAAACTTCGCTAGAACTCACACCCAGTCGCGGTTATAAATGGCGTCCCAAGCATAGGGCGAAGTTGAAAAACTTTTGTGAACTTTTGTCAGCGTGATAAAGTGATTACAAAATGCCGCGGACGCGTAAGGAACGTCAGTCGTCACACTTTGATGAACTTTGGCGCCGAGGGCCCGGTTACGTTTTACTACGGAACACGTCACCGCCATGATGGCGACATTGCAACGGTCGCAGACCGAAGCCTTCGAGAGGCTACTTGAAAAGGTAGCAGCTACGCCGCGACCTGCAACGGCCGCGGGGTCCGAAGCATCGTCATCATCAGGGAACTTTGCGTGCTGCAGTTCCCGGTTTTCTGGTGATGCGTCTGAATCTGTAGACGCGTTCATCGACGCCGTGGAAAGCTTCCGGGAATGCACAAATGTTTCCGAAGCTAACTCCCTTCGAGGATTATCCATGTTGCTGACTGACAACGCAGCCACCTGGTGGCAGGGCGTGAAATCGGAAATTAATTCATGGGCGAAGGCAATTGAATACCTACAGAGTGCCTACGGAGATCATCGCCCCCCGCATCGAATTTATCAAGAATTGTTTCAATGTAAACAAGGCGAGAAAACTGATATATTTATCGCTAAGGCTCGAGCTCTTCTTTCAAAATTACCGCCAGAAGACCTCAGCGAGAAAGTCCAAGTTGACATGGTCTACGGTCAGTTGCATAGGCGTATAAAAAAACGTCTAAGACGAGATGAGGTTAAGTGCTTCGCGGAACTCATCCGCACCGCTCGTCTTATTGAAGAGTCTCTGAACGAGGCATCTCATGATGCAGTCGCCGTGAGCCCCAGCACCATTGATGGTGCCCCTGGGCAACGCCTTTCAGGCCATTAAATAATAATAAAAGTGAAGTGAAACCAAAATCCAATCAATTCTGTGCGTATTGCAAATCATTCGGTCATAATAAAAATGTATGTCGTAGGTTAAGTTTGAAAATGTCTACACCTAGTAAACAAGGCAATGAAATTGTATGTTACGGGTGCGGTGAGAGAGGTGTTGTGCGTACAAATTGTCCAAAATGTAGTGCGGACATCGCCGCGATAAATTTCTTAAAATCGCGTAAACAACAACAAAGGTCAGTAACCCCTCTCCAACGGTCTGTTCAAACGCCGGATGAACTGGTAAGTTCGAATTTCACTTCTAAGCGTGATTGTATTGGATTGGAGACTAATCATAGTAGTTCTAATAATTTATTACATTCCATTAATAACAATCTTTCAACTTCTAATAAATTTTACGTAAATAATCCCGATTTCGATAGTCGCGTTGACCGAGTTCAACCACAGTCGCAAAGTAGGGCGACCATGCGATTTTCTAAAGAATTACGGCAATCCGAACTTCAAAGTAGGGTGTCCATGAATTTTCGGGACAATAATAGGAATTTAGTACCATCGACGTCTACAATTGATTACGACGAAATTATAGATTTATCATCTTTGACTAGCGTCTCCCCTGGTAATTCCTGTGTTGAAAGACCAATTTTAAAAATTGAAATTTTTGATTTTAAGTGTCAAGCACTTGTAGATACTGCCGCGAAACGTAGTATTGCCGGTAGTTCATTATATAAGTTACTTCAGCAGCGTGATCAACCTTTTAACGAGACTAGCATGCTCGTGCGACTTGCAGATGGTTCTACGCAGACACGCCGCATACTGACTACGAATCTACAAGTAACCTTGAAGCAAGGCAAGATTGTTTCTTTAGACTTTGTTATCTTACCTGATGCTATTGATTTTCTTACCGCCGCTGGTATTATTATTGACTTTGCAGCGTTGACGTGGTTTTTCAGATGACAGTATTATTTATCCTTTAGAGTTTAGAGTCGCCACGCAACGAGGTCTCGTGTTCTTCAGCTACATTGTTACGTGATGACGAAGCAGTGGTTCTCAACCCTGCCGAGCGTGAACGTCTCACCTCTCTTCTTCAGTGTAATGAAGATATCTTTCAGCTAGGGGGAGTACCGACACCGTTCGCGGAACATCACATTGATACGGGTGATCATCCGCCCATATCTGTACCGCCGTATCGTCTCACACCCGCTAAGAAAGCGCTAATGAAGTCTGAAGTGGATGCAATGCTTGAGGAAGGAATGATCGAGGAGTGTGAATCAGCATGGACTTCACCTGCGATTTTAGTCCCTAAGAAGGATAATGGTGTACGTTTTTGCGTAGATTATCGTTGGTTGAACTCCATCACAAAAACTGACACATACCCACTTCCACTTATTGACGAGCTTTTGCAGTCCACTAAGCAACACTGTTATATGACTACTATAGACCTTAGATCTAGTTATTGGCAAGTCAGTGTCTTTCCTGAAGACCGCGATAAAACGGCGTTCATTACACCATTCGGCACTTATCGTTTTACGAGGATGCCCTTCGGTCTTAAAAATGCACCATCCACGTTCCAGAGATTAATCGACCGATTACGTTCAGGTGCTGCTCTGCAGGATGTAGTGCTAATTGCATATTTAGATGATCTTTTGATCATTTCGGATAGTTTTTCGAGTCATTTAGATGACCTTCAGAAGGTCTTTGATCGCTTACGTCGTTTTGGACTACGTGCCAATCGTGACAAATGTTTCTTTGCACGCAATGAAGTCAAGTATCTAGGACATGTCATCACGTCCGAGGGAATTAAGCCAGACCCCTCAAAGATAGACGCTGTTCTATCCATGAAGGAGCCCAAAAACGTAAAGCACCTAAAGTCATTTATGCAAACTTGTTCATGGTTCAGAAAGTTTGTACCGAACTTTTCAAACGTAGTGCAACCTCTATCTAAGCTTACTCGTAAGAATGTGAGTTGGTGTTGGACTGATGAGCAACAAGCTGCTTTCGATTGCCTTAAGCAGAAACTCACTTCAACTCCCATTCTTGTACAGGCGGATTACACCAAGCCTTTTGTACTACGAACAGACGCTAGCAAGTATGCTCTAGGAGCTGTGCTCATGCAAGGCGAAGGTCACCTATTGAGTATGCTAGTCGGTTGCTTACGTCTGCCGAGATAAACTATTCCACAACCGAACGAGAGGCTTTGGCTGTTGTGTGGGCAGTGGAAAAGTTCAGGGGATATCTCGACGGACATCCAGTGTATGTAAAAACTGATCATCAACCCTTAAGGTGGTTGCTTACTCACAAATCGCCAAGTGGACGACTCATACGCTGGGCCTTGAAATTACAGTCGTATGATATCCATTATGATTATACGCCAGGAAAGACGAATGTATTGGCAGATGCTCTGAGCCACCCACAGTGTAATAACACTGAGAACTGTGAGGTATGTGCGGTCACAATCGATTTTCCCAGAGCTGGCTCTTCTGAGATCCGCCAAGAGCAACTACAAGATCCAGAAGTAGCTAAGATTATTAATGATCTTGAAGATTATGATGCCAATAATACTCATTGGATAGAAAGAGGGTATGTTTTGGACCAAGGCGTTCTCTATAGGCTAAACCCTGAAACGGATTCAGATGAACCTCAACTTGTGATACCAGCCTCATTGCGAGAGAAGGTAGTGCATGAATTCCACAACACACCTACAGCTGGTCACATGGGAGTAGAACGTAATATTTATATTTAATTCGAACCTTGATCGAATTAAATATAAATATTACTTTACGGGGATGAGGAAGTATGTCATGGAGTACCTTAAAAATTGTGAAGATTGCCAAAGATATAAAATAAGCAATCTGAAACCAGCTGGTCTCCTTCAAACTCCGGTACTTAACCAGCGTGGAGAAGTCCTCGCTATTGACCTCTTTGGACCGTTGCCAGAGGGTAAAAACGGTGAAAAGTGGGAATTACTAGTGGAAGATACTGCAACTAGATGTGTGGAGTTGTATGCACTAGCCGAAACTAATGCTGAGACCTGTGCTTCACTTCTTATCAATGAATACTTCCTCCGATACGGTTTTCCTCGTCGCGTCATATCCGACAGTTTGTTTCGGTTACGATGCAACAGTGCATGTTTGCCTTGGGGATTAAACAGAATCTTATCCCTTTATACCATCCAGAAGCGAACCCAGCCGAACGCAAAAATCGCGATCTTAAGACGCAGCTCGCCATATTAGTGAAGAATGAACATAGATCATGGCCGAAGTTTTTATCCGAGATACGCTTTGCGATGAACAGCGCCACTTGTGCTACTACCGGATGTAGTCCTGCTCATCTGATGTTTGCTCGAGAAATGCGAACACCTTTCGATGCTCAGCGCGATTTGAGAGCTATATTAGACAAAGAAAACTTTCTTCCTCAAATCACGCCTTACCTCCGCAGATTTGTTACTAATTGGGAGTCAATTAGGGAGACAGCTGAACTGCAGCAAGATAACAAAAAGGAGATTGCTGATCAGAGGCGTCGTCATGTACCTAGTTTTGAAGTCGGAGACTTAGTTTTAGTTACAACTCACTTATTAAGTAATGCCAGTAAAGGTAGAACTCGTAAATTCATGCCAAGACGGACGGCCCGTATCGCGTCACTAAGGTTGTAAGTCCTACTACTTTTGAAGTTGCTGATTTAGTTTCGAATCAGCTGGTAGGAAAGTTTCACCGGTCAGATTTAACCACATACACTAGTAATAATGTGGTCTCCGATCCAGTACAACCACGCCGTCGTCGCGGACGACCACGTGTTAAACCGCGTTCTTTAGATGCCAACCTACCAACGGGTCGTTTAAATGTGTTGGAGGGGGAGTGTATAACGCGGTCACCCAATTTTGGCATTAACCACGGCAACACCTCTCCCAGTGTACCAACATCGCCGCCAGTCCGCGCATGCGCGGAACCCCCATTTTCAAATACGCGCGCTGTGCAACGACAAGTCGCAACCGATCTTCTTCCGATACGACGTTCTGTTCATACGCGCGCAAAACCAACCAAACTTGATTTATAAGTTCTTTTGTGTTATTACAACAATTTGTCTCGTGTTATTTTGTATCCTGTGTTACATTAAACAGTGATTCTAACTTTATCCATCGTTTAATTCACTAATCCAAACTTCGCTAGAACTCACACCCAGTCGCGGTTATACACTATAATAAAGTATGACACAACTTTACAACATGATTTATGCTAGACAATCTGCCAAATGCCGCGACAAAATATTTTAGGGCCATTAGGAACGAAGTCATGTGTGAGATAAGTCTAATAAATTTTATTGGTTGTAAATTTTGTTGAGGAACTTCTGCTGTTTAAAACTGATTTCATACACTTGCGGCCTTGTCCTGGGATCAGCTCCCGAATTGACCATATTAATGTCTAAAAACTAACATGCCCAAAGAACTGGTAGACACATTTTGAAATCTAGTGCAGGACAGAACGATATGACCAAGTTCCAAGACCACAGACGCCAGGGCTGTCTAAAAGCTTGTTGGGTTGATGATATCGTCCAACTCGCGGAAGAGACGTGGTTGATGTTGCACGGAAGAAAGCGGTAATGGACGTCAGATTCCAAGTAGGTCAGATTCCATGTACGTCATTTTCCAGCTAGGACATTTTCCAACTGGGAAGTGTGGCAGAAGAAAGGGTAGACATATACCTGTATATAAATGATGAACGGATTAGCGTTTTCAAAAAATGAGAGAGACTTTCAAAATTCACAACCTACAAACGATTCACAATCACGGTCCATTACCAAATACTAGTGTTTGAAATGTTATTAAACCAAGCAAATATCATTCAACGGGCAAAAAGCGAGGTAGTCGAACGTGGCGCTATTTATTAACAACATCATCCATTTTAACAACAGTATTTCTCTCAGTTGCTTCAGGCACTAAACTAAATTGCTTTGAGTAACTTTTGAACTTGTATTCGAAAAAGTACTGATTCGTAAAGTTTGCCGGGTGTAAATTGCTAATCTGGTAATCTGGATGGTTAGGAACTTTATTGTTTTTGTGATAAATGATAAATGATTTTATTTCTGTAAGTTGGTTTATACAAACACTTTTACATGTCGAACATATTTTTTAAAACTAGATGAGGTCGGCGTTTCCTATCTGACTACTCTGAGAAGAAAGGCCGAAACAAACTCAGAGGTCACAGTCTCTTTTAAAGTCCAGACAAAATATTGGTTAGATCATGTGAAGACCGTGTAGACTGATGTCTGAAATGGTCTTTTGAGGAAAGAACCAGTCAGATTGAGTGGACCTGTCCAGTCAGTGCACGCATTTGTCAATAACCGAGCAGCTCAACTCAGACTTTAAGGAGCTCAACGATTCGACGAACAATACCAAAGAAAGGACATTCGGGTAGGCCGCATAAACTACTCAAACTGCCAGACCATGATTAAAAACTAAGATAAATTTAAATTAAAATAAAAAAGAATGATCCACATAGTCTTCACACTCACAATAATTAATATAAAATAATATAATACTTTAAAAAGTAAATATTCTTGTCATTGCAAGAAAACCAAAAAAAACAACAACAAAATTCACGGTGCAAAATATAATAAAAAAAAACAAAATTAATTGGAGCAGCTCAATCCCAAGCCTTTTTGTCTTCAAGGTAATCTTTAGTTGTATAAAACGCTTTCTGGCACAACTTACGTTTAATAAAAGATTTGAATTTATTAAGACTTAGATGTTGTACGTGGCTTGGAAGCTTATTATAAAAGCGTACACATTGACATCTAAACGAGCCACCTATTTTCTTGAGCCTTGTTGTAGGTACTACAAATTTGTGTTTATTTCTAGTATTTATGTTATGGATATCACTGTATTTTTTAAACAATTTTATATTTTTATGGGCATATAAAAGATTTTCATAAATATACTGAGAAGGCACAGTCATTACATTAATCTCCTTAAATTTCTCTCTGAGAGAGTGTCTTGGGCTTAATTTATAAATTGACCGAACAGCTCTTTTCTGCAAAACAAAGATAGTCTGGATGTCGGCGGCATTTCCCCACAACAGAATACCGTACGACATTACACTATGAAAATAGCTAAAGTATACTAAACGGGCTGTCTCTATGTCAGTTAAATTACGAATTTTTCTAACAGCATATGCTGCGGAGCTTAGCTTCTTTGACAATTTATCTATATGTGGGCCCCACTGAAGCTTAGCATCCAAAGTTAAGCCTAAGAATACTGTGCTATTTTCAGGATTCAATTCTTCGTCCTTTATCAACACATCGGTTTTCACCTGCCTAACGTGAGGTAGGGTAAACTTAATGCATTTGGTTTTTTTTTCATTAAGAAGTAAATTATTAACATTGAACCAGTGAACTACTTTTGAGATCGCGCTATTTACATCGTCAGTAACCAGCTGCTGACGTTTAAGTTTAAACAAAAGTGAAGTATCATCCGCAAACAACACTATATCATGGTTATCCTTTATGAGGTAAGGCAAGTCATTAATATAAATAAGAAACAAGAAAGGACCAAGAATCGAGCCCTGTGGGACTCCCATTGTTACCATAGATCCAGGAGATCTTTTTCCATTAACGTCAACGGTCTGAATCCTATTACTCAAATATGAAGTAAGAAGATCCAGAGCGCTGTTCCGGATCCCGTAGTGGCGGAGTTTCCTGATTAGCGTTTCATGAAAAACACAATCAAATGCCTTGGACAAATCACAAAAGATTCCCAAGGCATCGCACTTATCTTCCCATGCATTATAAATATGTCCTAAAAGTTCAACACCGGCATCAGTAGTTGAACGACCCTTTGTAAAACCGAACTGCTTGGTATGTAATAATTTATGTTTATTAAAAAATCTTTGCAATTGCTCTAAAATTAATTTCTCAAATATTTTGCTAAACGTAGGTAGTACTGAAATAGGTCTATAATTTGTAGGGTCTGATGTACTACCTGATTTAAACAAAGGTATTATTTTACTATTTTTCATAAGGTCGGGAAACTCCCCACAGTCGATACAATTATTAAAGATAATAGCTAAACTAGGTGCGACAATGTCAATAATAGACTTAGCAACTTCTACAGAATGACCCCACAGATCTGCAGTCTTTTTAACATTTAAAGTGTGAAAGGTTTTAATTATGTCTTTACAAGTAATATGTTCAAAAAGAAATTCCGAATCGCAAACGTTAACATTTTCTTTTAGCAAAGACTCAGCAACAGAAGGTGATGAGTTTAAGGATTTAGTAGTTGAAACAGGAATATTTGAAAAGAAATTTTCAAAGGCCACTGCGACTTGTGAGTCTGATTTTATGATGTTGCCATTAATAGACAGGCCGTAGTCAATATTTCGGTTACCAGATCTTCCCGTTTCACTATTAATAATATTCCAAGTCGTTTTAATAACATTACTACTGTTTTTAATCTTTGAGCTCAAATAACGCGACTTGGCCAAACAACAAACTTTTTTAAATAATTTTGAATAATTTCTAACATATAAATTAAATTCAGCAGTGTTTACATAAGTCCTTTCACTGTACAGCTCATAAAGCCGTGTTCTACTTTTATGAATACCAATGGTAGCCCAATCACTGAATGATGCATTACTATTAACGGAGATAGTCTTGGGAATAAAGGTCGAATTAAATTGTTTACAGTATATACTAAAAAAATCATCATATAGATGATTAGGATCAGCATCAATTGACAAAATTGGCAATTTATTAATGAGTTTAACTTTAAAAGCTGCCAATCGACTTGCAGTTTTGGGGTTAACAGTGATATCCTTTTTAGTTTGATTAACCTTAAAGTTTTATCAGTTTTCTAATTAGAAAATCCGTTCGTTAAATGTTTAACTTCAAAAGGCGTATAATTGATTACTGTTTTTTTTTTGTGTCAACATAAATAATAAAATACCAATAGACTTTATCATCAGACACTTTTGTTTAGATGACTATTTAAGTTCACATTTCTGCGATGACAAACTGACAGCAAAAAAAAATCCTTAGAGCGCGTTCAGACAACACACGCGGTCGCTAAGCGCACGCCACGCGCGTCAGCACCCGCGTCTAGCTCGCTTTGAACTTTGTTGTATATAATTTGTGTCTTTTGACTCATCACTAGATCTCAAATTGCGAGGCCAGTTGGATTTCTATAAATGCAATTTGAGATCTATTGATGTGTCATAAGAATCAAATTATATTTAACAAATTTCAAAGCGATTTAGACGCTGGTGCTGACACACGTGGCGTGCGCTTAGCGGGCGAGTGTCGTCTGAACACGCCATTACGGGCCTGCCACCGCTTTTGTGCCGTAAAAGTTATAACAGCATTCTCCATAGTAACGGCTAGGTTAAAAGGTTTGAAAAAAATATTTATTTTTGATTCATGTACAGTCGGTAAAAGCTGTTACCTGACCCATCCTAAATACGAATGAATTTTAACCCTCAGCCAGTAACATTAAGGATTATTTAATTTGTATGAGTTTATCAGACTAGCGCTACTCGAAGAACAAATACAATAATAATACAGATACGCAAATTTGATCTTTAAAACTTTAGCGTTAGGATATTTATAGCTTTGCAATATTGATTTTTATTCTGTAATACTAAAAGTTTATCAGAGTCAGTTTAAATAGCCTTTTCTCAAATATGTTGGGGTCGGCTTTCACTCTAACCGGATTGAGCTACCCGAGTTTTAAATGGAGCGATAAAAGTTTATCAGAATAATGTAATATAATTACTGCCATTGCTACTAATAGCTTATTTTAATTAATATATTCAAGTAGATCTGTTCTCGTGGTTCATGTATAAGGCCGAGACGAACAAGATGCGAGTTAAAATCTTGCGTACAGGATATATTGTTTTACTTTCAATTTAAAATCTATTCAATAAGTATTTCTTGAATTATTGTAAAGAACTAACGACGGTCACATTATTCAAATATAAAACTTCTAAATTGTAATATTTTCGCCCACCTTCTAATAAGTGGGTAGTTGAAAGACAAATATCCGTATTCATTATAAAACTTGTAGTCAAATGTTACTAAGGTTAAGGGTAGGAAAGTAAAAATGAACCGTGACAATAAAGCTAAAACCAGTCTATGCACAATTGCAGTGACTACTTTAACAAATTACTTACATACTTTTAAAATAAAAATCGGTATTTTATAGTCACTATTGAAACGAAGAAACTGTTTTTTTTAATCGCATTTAAGACTTAAAAAAAAACAATCTTATCATAAGTAGTTTAGTATTCCTATTTCTTTTATATGTTTTAGCTTTAAATATATTATAAGCAATTATTTCTGTAAGTAAGTAATTATTTAATATTTATATTGAATAAAATCGTCATCATAATCAAAATTGTTTTTCTTATAAATATAAATTAATTATTAATTTAAATTAATAGTGAACCAGGCTGCAGGATGGGCAGGATGACGTCGTATGCCCGAGATAGGCAAATGAGCAGGCGATCGGGCAGGTAGGTGGATGAGTAGGCAGCAGGATTCTGCGCGTGCTGAAACGGGGGCGCTGTGGCCGCGCGCGTCTCTGTATGCTTGTCTGCCACAGCTCATACACCACGTGCAGTAGATAGCCAAGATGTGTAGGGGAATCAGACTGTGGCGTTATACGCCGTAGATACGCAGGTACACCGGTAAGCAATTTATACTCAGTAATACACTTTATATTTACATATTCAACTTCAACACATGAGATATTATTACACAAGCCGTATATAATAATCTAAAGAGTTTTCAAATACGATCCTACACTTGGTAGTATTAAGAAAATCAACCGTCTTTCGGCGTTCAGTCTAGATCCGAAACTAAAAACTGACGGCCGTTTTTCATCGTTCTGTGTCATATCGTCTAAATTTTAAATTCAAATTTCAATTAAGAAATAAAGACCAGAACGAATAAAACCGGTTCAAAAAGGGTTCATACTACGCTAACCTTATAATAATGTACACCTAGCTTAAAGCAGGTCTAGTCCATGGTATCTATGTTATGGTCTATGGTTTAAGAAAATAAAATAGACAGACAGATGTCACGTCAGATGAAAATGTCACAGTAGATAAATATTGAAAGAATTACAAATCATCAATATAATTTAAGTTTAGGATATTAAAACAATCAGAGATAACTAAAAGTATGCTTTTCAGATGATAACAATAGAAAGAAAACATAAAAATGAATTACAAAAGTTGATAAAATATCAACAGATATGAAGGGTATGGTTTGTATAGTGTTATGAATTGTAAATAGACTTAAAAATATGTGGCTCTGTTTAGCAGAATACCACAATGGTTGTTTAGTTTTGAACTCGCAACCACGTTGACATAGGTTGATTGATGCATCCACTAGACCAAATCGACTTAACAAATATTGTTGAAATGAACAAGTCCATCATGGTGACATAACAGTATTCAAATGCTTACCTAGCCTAACGATACATCTTAAAGATCAAATTAGCATAACTGTATTCTATAATATTTGCCTACCTTGAACTAGTCGTTCGATACGCTCATACGTATCGAATATCAACTGCTAATTTCAGTCGGTTCAAAATTGTCTAATTTTAAGTGGGTCAGCTAATGGCAGGGTGGGCCAAGTAACAGCTATTACAGACTGTATATTATGTTGTAAAACATGGCTTTTTTGTTTAACTAATAGTTAAGCTTTAAAAAATAATTAACAACACGATATTATTTCGCTACTTAAGGATACTCCCCCAAAAACGACTTGGATGTTTAAGATATTTAGAAACAGAAAAATTGAGGTTTAGAATTTCTTCATATCTGAAATAGCATATGTAAATCAAAGAATATTTTGCAAACAAAACTGTCCAAAAGGAGGTTCAATTTATATATATAATCTGGCTCCGAGCGGGCGCACGGCCAGTACTGCGTTAACATTGGGGAATATACGCGCCTTAAACTACGAACTCCCTATGTTCGTGACTATCGCCGGACCCCGACGCCAATTGCTTCCATATTTAGTAAATAATTACTACTCATTTGGTACCAATTAGTACTCGAACAACAAAATTGGTAACTTAGTAGTTTTCGAGAAAATATATTTTGAAGGTGGTCTTGCGGTAGTCACGCTCCATTCAGCAGGACCACCATGAGCGCCGAAAAATGGCCCATGATACAGCTATTCTAAGTGTACAAATAATTGCTAACCATAAATGTGATTCATTTCGTAAAAAAAACAGAATTGAAACATTTGTATTTACCAAGGAATCGACGATGATAACTTTTGCTCGCTCGTTCAGCAGGACCATGACTTTGAATGTTGATTCCAAGTTTGAGGAGCCTGTCGCTTTCCTCAAATCTACATAGAAAATTACTAACATGCAAGATAAAATTAGTACCCAAAATTCACAACTAGTACTCCAGTAGTTTACGAGATATACCATGCCATTGGTGGGGTGGCGGTAGCCACGGTTTTAAATTTTTATTTCAGGATTTCCCTATTTAAAACTCTGAGATTTCTTCCCAAATTTATACAAAAATTACTACTCTTAAAGAAGTTATATCGACCAAAAAGCCAGATATCTAAGTGTTGTTTTTTTGAGAGATATTAGCTTTCAATACTTTTCCATCCTAAATATTCGCGACTAAATTAAGTTTTCAATGGTATTGAGCTGTTTAGATGTACACTCGTGCAATTAAGTTTATGGATGTCGGAATAGTAATAACAACAGTTCACTATCTATAATCTATATATATAAAAGAAAAAACTGTCTGACTGACTGATCGATCAAGGCACAGCCAAAACAACCGCTAGGCCTAGTAACATGAAAAGGTTAGTCGTCGTAAAGTCGTCGACGTAAAGTCATTGAGGTTAGTCGTAAGGTGCATTTTTCCTTTCCCTCATTAAAAACCCTTAAAAATTTCCCTTTAAAACTAAAATTTACTTAGCTCAAACTCTGATTCAGCCGATCATAGATTACGCTGATGCCTGCTATGTGGATGTCACCGAGAAGCTCATAATAAGCTTGAGCGCTTGCATAAACTTCATCACAATTTCCCATCCGATAAAACTCATTTCTATTCCCACTCCTTCTCTGTCCATGCAGTACGATTATGGAACTCACTTCCACCTAAAAGCCATGACTCTCAAAATGAAACTACCGCTAAAAGATGCTTTTTTCCCAAGATCTTAAACACCCCCCGGTGTTTAAGATCTTGGGTTGATAAATTTGTGATTTGGCACAAATAAGAACCTTAATAAATAATGTAGGTTATTATTAGTTATTTCTTTTTCTGAATTATCCCAAACTACTATTTAGGGGGTGATCGAGATTTAAGAAGTATTTTACTGCACATTGCTTCTTTTTATGATGTAGGGGAACACTAAGGAGGGATTTTTGGCAATTCAACCTTTAAAAAGCTTAAAAGGGAGACATTTATTTGTATGAAAATTCTTATTCCTTGGGCAAATAATAAATTGCCATCATTAGTTTTTTACTTTCAGTTCGAACTTCGATTCGTTTCGAGTGCCTAGGGAGTTCCGAGGACGATTACAGCGATGGGTTCGTGAAAGCAGTCCATACGGTCAGGTCTAAGTTTTTCAAGACCCGTCGTACAGATAGAAACAAAAATCTCTCTGATCCTACTCTCAAGCGAGGGTCGTATCTGCTAAACCGGAGCTTCTGAGGGAGATCGAGACATTATATGCACAGTTGTACACATCAATCAGCAAGCCCGTTGCGAGTTTAGCAAACGACGCGAAAGCTAGATTGATTGCCCGGACGTGAGCCTGTACGAGATCAGGATGGCTCTGAAACAGCTTAAAAACAATAAGGCACCGGGTTATGACGGAATCACCGCCGAACTCCTGAAGGCGGGTGGAAATGTCACAGTCCAGTGAACACCTATAGGACTGAGATGTGGTCGCTCACAATGGGCCTTAGCAGAAAGCTTAAAGTCACCCAAAGGGCAATGGAGAGGGCTATGCTCTGAGTTTGCTTGCGAGATCACGTCAGAAATGAAGATAACCAAAGTTACCGACATAGCCTGAAGAATTGTGAATCTTAAATGGCAGTGGGCACATTGCTCGCAGAACGGATGGCCGATGGGGCAGAAAAGTTCTGGAATGGCGACCGCGAACAGGAAGATTTTGCGTTGGAAGGCCTTCCACTAGGTGGGCCGATGAACTGGTTAAGGTTGCGGGAAGGCACTGGATGTGAGACGCACGGGATCGGTCAATGGGGCGAAGCCTATGTCAAGCAGTGGATGGCTTTCGGCTGAAATGATGAATGATGATTATTTTTTCAGAATTAGCCCCAAAAGATGATTTAGACCTGAAGACCCTAGAATGGTTGCTACATGGCTATTTAAAATGACCTTGGTTTTATCCATATTTATCGTAAGACTCGTACGGATGCTCCACTGCACTGTCTTCTTCATAGTATTAGATGGTGAGTGGTGTACTCGCTATGGATCTTATTGTAAAGCCTCATGACTGAGGTTTTGATAGAATGACAGGTGTGACTGTGAATTACCCAAGAGTCCTTTATTTAGCTAAAACTTATCTGACACGTCATTAAAGTTTCGTAAATCTTAACTTAAACAGTAGATATCCACGATTCCCCATTTATTATTGATTTAACTATAGCTTATTTTGGTCGCCTTCACTAACTGCACTGTATAATACAGTCATCTGTACCTAGTTAGTTCAATAAAATACGAAATCATGCTCAAGAAGTCGCGAGCGGGGTGCTAGTGTTAATACAAACTGTTTACCTAGGCATATAAAAAGAACAAAATAACCTTTCGTTACCCATAGCCTATAATAGCTCTGATAATGACGTGGGTAGGTAGGTACTCTAATAACTATTTTTCTGTATTGTAAATACCTAACTTCTGTGTTGTTATAATTATGAATATCATTGAAGAGCGATAGGTTTCTTATTTATTTCTTTCGCTTTCGCTTTGCAAGAGATATTATAAAGAGGAAAGATTTTTTTGTTTGTTTGTACCGAATAGGCTCCGAAACTACTAAACCGATTTTAAAAAATCTGTCACGTATATAAAGCTACATTATTCCCGAGTAACGTAGGCTATAATTTGTTTCCAAAAATATTAGAAACTTATGAAAATTTCAATAATGTAATCCAAAGTAGCAAAATTTTCCCTAAAAAAAAATATTATTTGGCGTGCGCTGAGAAAACTATTGATGATACAATAGTATAATATCAAGTACTTCGTGATTAAAGAACTCATTATAAACCTACATAAAAATTTGCTAAATTTAATTAGATCGCCAGTAGAAACAAAAGTTGGTTACATTCGTATTGTAGTATTAATTCTTATTCAAATAAATAGTTTATCCAATTGGTAGATAGGTAAGTAGGTAGAGTGGGGTTTGCTAGGTAGGTTAATCGGCAGGGCAGGTGAGTAGGTTGGTAGGTAGGTAAGATAGGTGGTTAGGGTAGGTAGATGGTAGGCAGGTAGATAGCCAGTTGACGGGAGAGAAGCCGCGGGGTCAGCTAGTGGTAAATAAAGTAAGCAAGTAATAATGGTGAATTGGTAGAAAAATAAATAAATAAAAAATACCTATATATCGCTCTTTAATGATATTCATTCAACACAGAAGGTAGGTACTTACAATACAGACAAATAATTATTTGAGTACCTACCTACCCACGTCATTAACAAAGGTATTATAGGTTAGGGTAACGATATGTAATTTGTTTCTTGGCTGGTGCCTAGGTACACAGTTTTTATAAAAAATGTATGTAGTGAACTATTATTATTACTATTCCGACATCCATAAACTTATGTGCACGAGTGTACATCTAAATAGCTCAATACCATTGACAACTTAATTTAGTCGGGTTATACGCGAAGAATTAGGATGGAAAAGTATTGAAAGCTAATTTCTCTTAAAAAACAACACTTAGATATCTGGCTTTTTGGTCACTATAACTTCTTTAGGAGTAGTATAAATTTCGGACGAACCAAAGAGTTTTTAGTAGCAGCTAATGGCATGGTACTCGTAAACTATTGAAGTACTAGTTGTGAATTTTGGGTACTAATTTTATCTTGCAGGGTATTCATTTTCTATGTAGGTTTGAAGAAAGCGACAGGCTCCTCAAACTTGGAATCTATATTCAAAGTCGTGGTCCTGCTTAATGAGCGAGCGAAAGTTATCATTGTTGGTTTCTCGGTAAATACAAATGTTTCAGTTATGTTTTTTTTACGAAATGAATTACATTTATGAGTAGTCATTATTTGTATACTTAGAATAGCTGTAGCATAGCCCCGTTTTCGGCGCTCATGGTCGTCCTGCTGAATGGAGCGTGACTACCGCAGGACCACCTTGAAAGTCGATTTTCTCGAAAACTACTAAGTTACCAATTTTGTTGTTCGAGTACTAATTCGTACCAATAGAGTAGTAATTATTTACTAAATATAGAAGCGATTTGCCTCAGGGTCCGGTGGTAGTCACGAACATGAACTCCCTTGCTATACGTCTGTCTGTTTAGTCATCAAAAAACAAAGGCATGACGAAGTATTACCTGCCGCCAACATGAGAATAACATTGATTAATTAAGGCCACTTCTTACTTGTAAAACTCACCTGATTTTAAGCAATAAGATCTGACTATTACAACTGCAAAGTTAGCAGCAATAAGTACTACTAGCGTTGTGATTATCATCCAGAATGATTAGCAAAGTCTGATTTTGTGCCTGATATTAACAATAAAATTGTTTTATTCGAACGCAGCAACGCTTCGTAGGTAGAAGTATAATACCAGACTGTTTCATACTTTCCATCAAACTATCCAGCTTGTTTTTTTAACCAACCGTGGCGGGTGTGTTTCTTACGGCACGTATGACTAAACAAACAAATGTGAAAACACAAACTGGTCACAGCCTTTTCAATGTATAACAAAGTTTATCCAATTGACACGTGCAGTTTACACAAATTATAGACGTGCATCAACATGGCCATTTCCGTAGTTATCGCTAACCCTTGATGGAGGGTCAGTTATCGTGTTGATGTTATTGCTGCCTGCTGTGTTTAAAAGGTATGTTTTGTAGTAATAAATTGTTTTTTACGACGAAATTATCCTTTATCACGATCAAAACAATTTAATCAAAGATCAACAATAAAGTTAATAAAAAATACTGGTGCTAAGATACTTTTGGTGGTTTTGCTCCAGCAGCATAATTGCGCAATTGAATTCGGCAAGGGTTTGACCGATCACATACGCGGAAATTCACATCGCGTCTTTCATCTCGCATGTGATTGGTCGATTGATGGCGGAAAACCCCTTTGCCTTGCGGATTTCACTTGCGCAATTAGGCTGCAGGTGTGTATTGGAAACACATAAAATATTTTTATATTTATTTTCTACGTACAGTTTTTGTTCTACCCTCAAATTTAATTACTGGCTGAAACAAGTAATTTCGCATAGGTAGGTAAGTTTTGGACTTTTAGTGAACCCAACTAAATCACAAGCTCTCATTATTGGTGGCAGACATTTCGTCCTGTTTTCTACGATGGCGACACTATAGCCTACTTCAAAAAGCAAAATCTTTGTTTTCTTAGACTGCAACCTATCTTGGCAAGTTCACATTGCTGAAAGGGCCCTCCCCTATGTTTGCTCGTTTTGGTCTCTCCTGCCTTTCTGAACTACAGTTACCTTTGCTTAGTCTCTTCTTCTTGACTACAGTGATATCTGCTTCCTTGATGCAACTGAGGAACTTTTTGATAAGCTCGAGCTTTTGCAGAATTTGTGCATCCGTATCATTTTTGGCTTCCGAAAGTACGACCATGTGTCGGCATTTTGGAAGCGGTTGAAGTGGCTGCTTATTCGGCACCGCCGAGATACCCACATGCTTTCTCTACTCTTTTCTGTTCTTCACAATCCTCCTTCTCCTTCGTATCTTAAAGAACGCTTTGAGTATCTCGTTCCGAGAGGAAAGCCTTGCCGTTCCTCATCATCTCTTCTCTTTCGTTTTCCTCCGCACTCATCAAGTCGTTACGGAGGATCAATTATTGTTTGAGCTGTCCACTTCTGGAATAATCATTTTATACGGGATAACCCTTCGCTAGAGATATTCAGGCGAAGAACTATGGAACATTTTCTGTCAACATGACGTATAAATAATAATATGTAAGTCTTTTGGTTATATAGTATGTATTATGCAAAGACCTTTTACTTCTTACTACTAGACTGTGTACCAAAATATTTTGTTAAGCTAAAATGAAATCTATTATCATACACCTAGGTTAGCTATTTCCTTATAAGCGGTAGCTAACCAAAAGCGGTCCTGGCGAGAGGGTTTCCGCTGGTAGTGTGTCCTTGTCTGACATATTGCTAGCTCAACTAATCATTGGGTTTGGTAGAAATGGTACAAAATTTTATATTTTCTTTTTATGTTATACCAAAACGAACAATTCATAGACTTTAACACGTATTTACATATTTCTAGAGAAGTATATACATATTTCTACAGTTCCTATATTGATTCAATTCGTTGTATTTAAAAAAATGTTCATTAATACTGAGTAAGAGTAGTACTTTTAAATGTTTGGGCATGGTAATACTAAATGTAGGACCACCAGGTTTGCGGATTTTTTGTTGGACTTTGTTCGAGTGGAATTCAGCGGCTGTTCAAATTATTTGCTAATTGATTCCTAATGGAATACGCAACAATTGGTGTAGTTTTATTTCTCAACTGTCTACACACCTGGACAATGTGTGAAATCATAGAGATCCTTTGAGGTATATTTAGCTGCTGGTATTTCAAAGCACCGTCAGAAGACTGCAGGGTCATCTAACGCCTCTCCTTCATGAGCTTGAGAGTAGGATCAGAGAGCTTTTTGTTCCAATCTATATGATGGTCTTGAAGAATGAAACTTGAAGAGACTTGAGATTTGAGGATTATTGTGTCCTCCCCTTATCTTCGCCCTTAATACCCCTTAAATACTCCATAACCCTTTAATACTCCATCGTAAGCTGCATAAGCAGATATTTTCGTCGGTCCGGAGTGTGCGCGTGTTGTACGTTGCCAGGTCCAGTCGTCGGTATTAGTTGGGGTAGCCGGATCTCGTCCGGGATTCTTAGCACCTCTTGCCATACCGTAACCTCTACCGCTACCGTAGTCGAGGGTACAGGCTGCCGGGCAACGGGGTATGTATATATATAACTATGTTTTATTTGTTCTATTCATGGGGGGTGCTTTGCAGGCGGGTTGGCGATCGCAGTATGGTTGTTGCACAGAGAACGCTGCTGCCCATTCTCTGGTTTTTCCTTAGTCACCTCTTACGACACCCACGGGCAAACATGGGATGGTGAAATTCTTCCTACGCCCGACACCATACGGTTAGTGATGCAGATACCAAAAAAAATAAAAACTTAATTTTATCCTAAATATAAATTAGGTAGGTTTAGGTAGCGCAGTTAGGTAGCATCAACATATCGAAATACTTAAACTGTCGTTTTTACAATCAATTTGTCCCGTGTTCTGTTTGGTCATGGTCACCTCATTAGAAAGGGACACACTACCAAAGGGAGCCCTCTCGCTCGGACCGGTTTTTGCGCCATAGTGCACAGTCTAGTAGTAAGAAGTATAAGGTCTTTGGTATTATGTTTATGCTTTGTTTACTGTACACGTATTTGTGTAGTCTGTTTAGTTAGTAAAAATTTAAATATTAAAGTGTTTTTAAGTTTTTGTTACACAACAAAAACTATTATGTTTATGCTTTGTTTACTGTACACGTATTTGTGTAGTCTATTTGTAAAGTTCAAACGTATGAACTGGTGTTTTGTGGATCTTGACGATCACCATATGTGACAAGAATAAAGCAGTATATATTTAATGTTAGTGTTGTTTTATTTATAGTAAAAATACGTAAGACAATTAGTATATATCGGTAATTGACATACATATTTTCTAACAGTGAAATGTCTCCATGGTAACCAAACCATAGAGTTAGTTCACCATGAGGTTCACTATACTTCACATCCTCAGAAGTTTTAAGAATTTAAAGATAAATTCTTCAGTCCCATTCTGAAACTTAAATCTGATAGTCTGGGCCCGAACAGAGGCTTTGTAAGCATATCAGCTAATTGAATCTCAGACGGAACTTGATTGACATCAAAATCTCCATTGGCGACACATTCCCGAACAAAGAAGTGTTTCAGTTTAATATGCTTCGTACGTTTATGAAATTCGTACTTTGGGTTGTGTGCGAGATAAACGGCTGACTTATTGTCTAAGTTCAAGACAGGTTTCTCTATTTTGGTCAGATCATTGAATAATCGATTCAGCCATAAAATTTCCTGAGCAGATTCACTCGCTGCTATTATCTCCGCCTCAGTTGAAGATATCGACACTGTAGGTTGTATCTGGCTTTTCCAGCTTATAGCGCCACCAGAGAATATGCACACTATACCGGATGTTGATCTGCCAGTTGTCTGGTCTCCTCCATGATCTGCGTCGCTGTAGCAGACCAAGTGTGATGGTGAGTTCTTCGAGAATGTCAGGCCCTTATCTAACGTCCCTTTTAAATAGCGGAAGACGCGCTTGACAAGCATGACGTCCTCCTTAGTAGGTGCTGCTAGGTTTCTGGATGCGACTCCAACAGCGTATGTGATGTCAGGTCTCGTACCTACTGATAGGTAAGCTAAAGCACCCACAGCTTGTCTGTAAGGGAAGTTCGTCTTGATATTTTCATTTACTCCCGTTTCATTTTCTTTAATGATGGGTGACGGTGCTGGCTTGCATTTGGACATTCCAAATTTTTCTAGGACTTTCTTTGTGTATGCCTTTTGGCACAAGGATATGGCACTATCCTTTCGCACGTTTATTTCCATTCCTAGAAAGTACGATGCAGGTTTGGTAGTAATTTTGAATCTTCCTCTAAGTACATTCAAAAACTCTTCGCCTGCTGTTGTCGAGTTGTGCGCTACAAGCCCATCGTCTACGTAGAGAGCTACAATTACTTTTGATCGGGCTTTCATTCGGACAAATAAACACGGATCTGCGTCGCTCTGTTTAAATCCAGATTTTAACAGGAACTCTGCAATGCATGTGTTCCAGCAGCGTGGTGCCTGCTTTAGGCCATACAGACTGCGTTTTAATTTACAAACCCGTTTCGTCCCATCTCGATAGCCTTCGGGCTGTTTCATGTAGATATCTTCCTTTATTTCACCGTTAAGGAAGGCGGTGGTTACGTCGAACTGAGTCAGTTTTAGATTTTTGCGAACAGCCACTGCTAGTAGCGACCGCACAGTGCTCAGTCGAACCACTGGACTGAACGTCCTGTCATAGTCCACTCCTGGTATCTGAGAATAACCCTTAATGACCATTCTGGCCTTGTACCTTTCGACGGAACCATCGGGGTTCATTTTTATTTTGAACACCCACTTGCTTGGTAGGGCTTTGCGTCCTGTAGGAAGATCGACTAGGTCCCAGGTGTGATTGTCTTTTAATGACGTTATCTCGTTTTTCATGGCTTCTTGCCACTTGTGTTTATCGGGAGATTCCATCGCTTCTTTGTAAGTGTCAGGTTCTATGGGCTTGTACAGGTTTTCAATCTCTTCAGCAGCTGCCATGATAAACTCATCATATCGCTTAGGAGCTAAGATTGTTGATCTGTCTCTCAAAGTTCTTGCTATGGTTTCCTCAGCATCAATATTGGCAGGTTCGTCATCATCGACAGGATTGGAACTGGAGAGGGATTCGTAATCGCTTTCATTGTTTACGTGTTCCAGTTGTTCCGCTAGTTCAACATCTTCAGTGCTGTTGACCAAATTTTGTTGCAACGTAGTGTCGAGATTTTCATTATCAGGTTTGCTAATGCTGTCAAGTGGTGAGCCGTCTCCATCTTCAATATCGTCAAAGTGTATTGTTACTTGCTTACGTTCTGTTTTTGACGTTTTCAAAGGTTTTGGAGGTTCATCGTTGAAGAGATCGGTGATATTATGTTTGCTTGTTTCGTTGTAAAACATGGATTTCATCACGCGGATATCTTTTGATGTGACCACTTTATTTTTGGAAGGTAATACAATTTTGAACGCTTTTGAGGTTTCAGAGTATCCAATAAACATGCCAGGTATTGCTTTTGGTGCGAATTTATGACCACTAGTGCCTCTGATAAGAACAAACGTTTTGGAGCCAAAGATATAAAGGTGATTAATGCACGGCTTTCTGCCAACCCATGCTTCAAATGGTGTTTTGTTCTGGATGGCACTGTTCAGACTCCTGTTAGATAGGTAGTTTGCAGTCATGACAGCTTCGCCCCAGCATTTTAAAGGTGCTTTGGCATCGTTGAGTAAGGCTCTTGCTTTCTCGATCAGAGTGCGGTTTTTCCTTTCAGTTACTCCGTTTTGGTGCGAGGTGTAAGGCGCACTAAGCCTTCGTTGTATCCCGCAGCGTTTCAGGTAAGCGTCAAATTCTTTGTTAACATATTCGGTGCCATTATCCGATTGTACGGCTTTTATTTTCTTTCCTGTGTGAGTTTCTGCCATCTGTTTGAACTCTTTGAATTTCTCTAAGACTGCGCTCTTGTTTTTCAGCATGTACACGCGACTGTAGCGACTGTAGTCATCAATAAAGGTGACGAAGTATTTATTGCCGCTTAATGTGGGCGTTCGGATAGGTCCACAGACGTCGGTGTGAACGATTTCTATGAGTTCAGATGTACGTTTTGTTGTTTTCTCACGGGGAGCTGGTACTCGGTGCATTTTAGCTAGAATGCAGGTTTCACATTCCGGTAGTGTTTCTGATGCATTGAAGTTCAAACCGAGTAAAGTTTGGTTTTGGAGTGCATGTTTTAAATCGTTGGCGTTCATGTGCCCAAGCTTTCTGTGCCAGTCATAGATGTTCATGTTTGCCGAGTCCGTTTTTATTGAGGATGTCGGAGCTACGTCATCTTTTTCATTGGCCAGGTTGTTGCACTCATGCTTGTTTGGTTTGATGTGGTAGAGACCATCTTCTTCTTTGTGAGCAGTTAGAGTTATTCCAGCTTTTAGATTGCTGACTGTCGCTTTGTTCTTTGTGAAGAGGACAGAACAGCCGGCATCTGTTATCTTGCTAACTGACAGTAGGTTAGTGCACAGACTAGGTACGTACAGCGTGTCCTTCAGGTGAGTGAGAGCTTCACCGTCTCCATTTTTCGAAAAGAAAGAGACTGTACCTTTACCTTCTATCTCTGCAGTGCAATCTTCAGTTGCAAAGTTAAGTTTTTTGGATGTTTTCTCGATATTTTTAAATAGGTCTCGTCGAAAAGTCATATGTGATGTGCAACCGCTGTCCAGGATCCAAATATTGTTCTCAGGCTTCTTGTTGCGTGTAAGAAGGCACTGTGTAGCATAATTGTTCCGATGAGAGTCAGTGTTTACTTTCTTAGACCTCTCTTTGTTTTTCTTCCAGCAGTTTGTACATACTTTGTGATTCTTGCGTTTGAAAATGTTACCTCTTCGTTTGCAAATTCGGCAGGACGCGTATAATGCTTCTTCTTCATATAAGGATTCAGGTTCGTTGATATTGGTCAAGTTTTGGTTGTGACGTGCTTCAAATTCTTCTAATATTTTGGTTTTAAGCTCTTCTGGCTTCGGAAGACTGTCGCGCGATTCAATAGCAACTCTGAAGTTTTCATAATCAGGAGAGAGACTGTATAACATCATGATAGTTAACAAGTCGTCGTTAATGATAACGTCCATGTCGGCCAGTTTGTCCACTGTATCCATAAACTTGATCAGGTGACTGCGTACGTCGTGTCCTTCTAGTTTCGTAAGGATCAGTTGTTTTAGTAGAGACGCCTTTCGTGCAGGTCCCTTACTGGCATAGGTATTTTTCAGTTTGTCCCAAACATCTTTGGCAGTACCGCAGTTTTTAATTTGTTTAAGCTCAGATGGAGCGATAATAAGGACCAGTTCAGATTTAGCTAATCTGTCCTTATCGACATCGTCGGCGGTTGCGTTCGAGGACAAGGGTGTCTCAACGTATTTCCAAAGTTTTTGTCTCACTACGACGGCTTCTGCTTGTAACACCCATGTATCATAGTTTTCTTTCGTGAGCGCGTCTATTTTTGCACTCGACATTTTGTATGGGTACTTACATTTGGTATTCTTGCAACATCAAAAGCTCTGCTACCATGTAAAGTTCAAACGTATGAACTTGTGTTTTGTGGATCTTGACGATCACCATATGTGACAAGAATAAAGCAGTATATATTTAATGTTAGTGTTGTTTTATTTATAGTAAAAATACGTAAGACAATTAGTATATATCGGTAATTGACATACATATTTTCTAACAGTGAAATGTCTCCATGGTAACCAAACCATAGAGTTAGTTCACCATGAGGTTCACTATACTTCACACTATTTAATTAGTAAAAATTTTAATATTAAAGTGTTTTTAAGTTTTTGTTGTGTGCTTTTGTTAACTTGTACTAATATTGTAAATCTCTTTTTGTACACTGAGATTTGCTGACAGAGAATCTAATTATGGGTTAAGCTCGCCTTTTGTACATACGTTGCCATTTTGTATTTCTATAACTTTGTTTTGGGTACAATAAAGAATTAACAATAGATATACCTTTCCAACATTTTGTTCCATTAGATGAACAGGTACACATTAAGTGAGTGTGAATGTGATTCTGGAGTTGTACCTAAATGTCATTCTAGAGGACTTCAAAAACTTAGCAAGAACCTATCAAAGTACCTGCACAATCATCTTGACCAATTTTCATTAATCTTGGATTCTAAGTGTAGAACAAAAGGAGCAGTTTCTCCAAAACCTAAAAAGTATGTAAAAGGGGGTCGACAGGATCAGTACATGATGTCTGACTACTGTTGGGGGGATCTGACAACGTAAGTGTCCCACTGTTCTTCCGTCACGAAAATCGCGAAAATTTAAGTGTTAGGTACATAATAATGTATTTAATGCAATTTTTAATATAAAATATAGAATATTTTTCAATTAAAGTCAAATTCTAAAAAAACTACACGTAGGAAACCAAAATTTTCTAGTATATTAAGCCCTAAAATTAAAAACTAATGTCGGTTTCTCGGCAACAAAATCAGTGTAGACTTGTGAATAATTCTTAAGCAAACAGCAAGTACACCTTGTAAGCTACCCGTATTTCGAGTTAAAATTGAATCAACCACCTGTAGACATAAAAGCCAGATGCTCTACTACTACCACCAACGCAACCGTAGATACCGATACGGTCTTATAAGATTTTCGACAAAGTATCTCCGTTGTACATGGATAATTGATATTACATGGGTATGCCCATGGATATCCGTGGTAAGTTGTGTGGAAACTTCTTGCTTTCTGTCAATTATGTTATCAATACGAAACAATAACCTTAACCATTCATGCATTTTTTTTTACTGACGTTACAGTGAAATGTTTAAAAACGCGTTTTTCGTGAAAAAGCGTTGAGAGCCAACAAAGTTTTGAAATAGTTTAGATTATTATTTTAAATTATTTAATAATTTATGTTATGGTTTTATTAGAAATGCTTTGTCTTCTATTTAATTTGTTTTCTAGCCTCAGACGTGTTTAATTTGTTTTATAGACCGACTCTCATACAAGATTTTAAGTAAGGACGTCCCAGTCACAACGGTACCTAAAATTTAAAGTTACAGTGACAATGACAGTGACATGACATTTGACATGATAACACCATATTCAGGTAACCTGTTCATAACAAATTCTGGCAGATTAGTCGTAAGTCTTTGATAACTAAGCGTTATCAAAGTAAAAAAAAAAAACTATATCTTATTCATTTATGTAATTAATTGTTTATCAAATTGACTTTTCGTTTATGTAAAATCTCAATTGACAGTTCTGTTAAATGGCTATATAACACAACAAAATGGCGTAGTCTGTCAATTTGATGAACAATGAATTCCCCTAACACCTCTTCCTGATTATATCGTTTTTAACCCGACTGCCGAAGGATGGTGATGTGTTTATCAGTATATGTATGTATGTATGTTTGCTACTATGTGGCGTTCTAGAGTAGAAATGGTCTCCAGAACGCCTGCGAATGCATTTGCAGTGGTTGATTTTGATGATTGCTACATCAATCAGTTAATCTTTACGTTTTTTTATTTAAAGAAGAAGAAGAAGAATCTTAACCTTGCAAGTGTCACTGGAATTAGAATAGAAATATTGATAGATTTTGGGCGCCATATTGTGGGGGCCAATTATTTTTTCTTCCAAAATCGAGTTGGGTATCAAAATAAAGGGTTTTAAAAGGTGATTTCAAAAATATATAACACTACTTTTTAAATGTACCTATTCGAAAAAAAAAATGTTATTTATAAAGTTATAAATAAAAAAATAAAATCAAATAATCATAAAATCCGGCTGCTTAAGAAGTGACCTAAAAAGACGTAAACAAGAGGAAAAGTCTAAAGGCTGTCTGTAAGAGATTGCCCTGTGCGATAAGACCACCCATTGTACACTTGTTTTTGTAATACTTTCTTTACGTAATTATAACCACTCGGGGTCGATATTAAAGGTTAAGCAAGCTACCCGAGGACGGTCCGTGGTTATGCTACCATCTTTTTCTGTGCCTCGGAAACCACGTTATTCTGTTGTATGTTGTGTCCCGGCTGTTTTATTTTGTAGTTCTATGACAGTAGTTACGGATAGTCAGAGACCAGGAAATCTGGCACCAATCTTGCCAAGAGAATCGTGTTACCCAGTTACTGGGTTTTAGAAGTCACATAGCCTGACTGGCTATGTGACTTCTAAAAACCAGTAAGACAATGTAAAATTGTTTTGTTTTTTTTTTTTAAAACGTTGCCCCACACTTGGAATGTCTTGTCTCTGTATCGTGGGTGCGTTTACAAACATATAAACTCACATACACAAACACCCAGAGCCGGAACAATTATCTGTAAGTCATACAAATATTTGTTACGTGCGGGTTTCGAACCCGTGACACGCAGCCCAGCAGTCAATCGCTCAACCACTGTGCCAACCGGAAATACTGTACTCAGCAGGCTGCATCTGTTTAGACTCGTTGCCGACACCAATATAGTTGGGCAAAAGCTAGGCTGGTTAATTAGTTGTTTATATCTCCTTTGCAATCAAATCTCAGTCACTATCTATCGAAAATACCTCTAATTCACCTACATTTTTGACATGTTATCGACTTTGCTGGCCTTCGAGATAAGATAGCAAATAAATTTTAAAAGTTGTTTAATTATTTCTACGGAAATTGGCTTTCTAGTTCAAACATAATTATTTAAACCAAAACATGAAAGCTTTTAGAAAAACAACATCAATTGGTTGCTCCATTAACATTTGCCGAACATTTAAAAACCATTAGTCTTCGATAGCTTTAAATAAATAATAGGTTTTGAAACAAAAAGCTATCGCAATACACGATATAATTGCCTAGATTTTAATCTGCAACGATCGCTTTTGGTATCACAGTTAGAGGCCAATTATTATTTTTTTACTTATATTGAAGCTTTTTTTAATGATTTAAGTTTTTGATGAAATGTGACTTCATTGTATTTATTTAATCTGGGTTGGCCTAAGCCGGATAAAATGGAAGGAAGAAAGGGAGGTCTTGCTCTACAATGGAAAAGAACCGGCTGAAAATAATCAAATAATCTGGATTTGCACATTTCTTGTGGCAGTTAGACAATAAGATTTATATTTTAATTACCTTTGAAGAAAAATACCAGCACTAAAATCGATTCAGTCACCATGAAAAGAAAATAAAGCCATGATTAATGTAAATAAATCACTTGGATATGACTGTCAACTTGATTGATTTGAGTGGAAGAAATTACTTAGAATATAGGTGTAAACATGCCCCGTATTCAAAGACATTTATAGAAAGTTTGTTTGGCTCCGCTCTGGTTAGGACAAATATAATTTTTAAAATTGTAAAAAAATAATCCGTACGGCAGTTTTCTATATTTTAATGCCGTTGAATAGAAATAAGAAAATTGAAGAAAGACTTGGAACACAAGGGTAAGTTTTTAACAATGAAACATGCGTATTCTGACTTACCTGTTTATCTTCTTAGTGGAGTTAAATACTAAAATATATTTTTAATTTTATGCTAGGTTACCCACATTTGCACAATTGTAAACCTCAAGTGTCTTAATTTCATATAAAGATTGAGTTTATACTTGAGCTTACTTAAAGTAAGGGGCAAGAGTTGAACATATCCCGACTCTAAATGCGAAGTAAAAATACCTTTTTTGAATATCGTAAGTCGTGTTTGTTTGGAAAACAAATGGCTGAGATGTTGAAGTAAAACAATAGCGACCTTTTGATCTTTACTTTGTTGTTTGAAGAGTATTTTAATCAAGATTACGGAACTCTATAGTGTCTTGTTTGTTTTAAATAAGGTTCTGATTCTACTATCTAGCTCCTACATAAAGTATAGTCATGACAAGAAGATTCTTTCCGGGCATATTTATACTTGAAAACGATTGCTTTGATCAATCTATTTTGTAATTCATGTAAACTTCGGTTATTTGCATGTGAAAACCGACAAAATATGGATTGTAAAAATTCATCTGTTTTTGTTCATAAATGATTCTTTATGGTCAATTAAGTCATATTGTAAAAGTAGATAAACATATAGACTGGTAAATGAATAAAACTAAGGGAGCTTAGGCGATATGGCGTATTTTCAAAGAAAATTTCAATTGCAAATCGGTCACATTGTATTGCATTGCGTTAATGTTAACGTACTTCCAATTTCGCTAAATAAAATCGCTTATCGGTGCGATCTAAATTTAACCACGTCGAGCCATCAAGAATACCGCATATGGTTACACTACATATAGGTACATTGGACCTAAAAATCTGTGGACATTCATATTTTATTGCTGTGATGACGGAACCATGAAACAAAGTTACCAAAATCAATCAACTGACAGGTCTACACATTGTTGCTTCAAGTTTGAACTTGAAGCAACAATGTGTAGACCTGTACAAACAATGGCTTAGCCCAATTCAACACAGTCATAAGATAACTCAAGACAATATATATAAGACAGTAAAATGTTATTAACTCTTGCAGAACACTAATGCAAAATGGATGGACTACCGTTATCTCGAATATCGGAGCTGGTGGAGTAAATACAGTTAATTACTTGTACAAAACATGGAGCAGGATCGCGCCGGGCGCCATGATGGATCTCTACTCTCTCGATAAGTTTAAAAAATATAAGAACGATTGGAATTGTAAGTATTTTTGTTACAATAAAAATACATTGTTATGTCATCTTTATCAAAAATAGATTTTGCGATCGAATGGTGCGTCAGCACTCATCAGTTTTGACTTTAAAAGCTTTTCTTTACAATATTTTAACTACCCTATCTCACCTGGTAGAAAGCGACGATGTGGTCAAAGTAACCTATTCCTTAAAGACGATTACGACGGATGTTTTTTTCCTTGAGAAGGTATTCATTTGTTTCCATACATTCAGGACTTTCAGGGACTTTGGCCATGTGCCCTACTGTGTCCGCTAGAAATATTAAATTCTCATTTTATTCGAAATTAATTAATTTGCTTGATATATTTAAAGAATTGACCTTCTTAGTTTAGTATATATATATATATATATATATCGCAAGCCCAGAACAACACTGCACTAAGTCAAAATAGCAAATTTTTCAAAATCGGCGAAATACCGTTATCTTAATTTATGTGAAAGTTGCAATCACAAAATAGACCAGACCTTCTATTAAACAAAGCGTGGAAAAGGATGTCAAAAATACAACCGTTGCAGCATCAACCACTGAGATGTCAACAAAGGCAGCATCAGCCGATGAAGTATCAGATAAATTCGCGGTGTGAGACAGGCAGATTTCCAGGGCAAGTAATTTCTCCGAAACTGTTCACTTCTGCATTGGACTTCAAGGTTCTGGACTGGAGAGGGCTAGATATCAATTTTAACCGCGAGTACATCACTCCACTTCGGTTTGCTGTCGATAGGTATATTGGCCATGGCTGAGACCAAGTAGGACCTAAGAACAATGCTCGATGACCTCAGTAGAGCTTCCGGAAGAAAGGGTCTTAAAATGAACATGGACAAAACCAAGGTCATGTTGAATGCCCATGTTCAACTTACTCCTATCAAAATCGGAAACTACATTCGAAGTTGTGGACGATTATGTCTACCAGCGACAAACGCTTCAATTATATAGGTCTAACTTCGAGAGGACAAACGTCGAATCTGATTCGGCTGGGCAGCGTTCGGGAAGTTGCGCGGTGTCTTCTCGTACAACTTACCGCAGTGTCTCAAGACCAAAGTCTATGTTCAGTGTGTGTTACATACGGGACCAAAACGAGGTTGCTCAGAATGGGCCTCATCAGAAGGCTTAAAGTCACTACCCAAAGGGCAATGGAGAGGGCGATGCTCGAAGTTTTCTTGTGTGATCGAGTCAGAACATAAGGCATTCGCAAATGGTGTATGTCGGTAACACTGGTTGTTACCGACATAGCCTAAAGAATTGACAAACTTAAGTGGCAGTGGCCAGGGCACATTGCTCGCAGATGGTCGATGGGGGCGAAAAGTTCTGGAATGGCGACCGTGAACCGGAAGACGTTGTGTTGGAAGACTACTAAGACCACTAGGTGGATATTTTATTATAATCTATTTTTTTTTTTTTTCTTATGACTTATTGTCGGGCCTACGTTGTCCACTCATATCTAAGTACTAATGCTGTAACATGGAAATATTGTAAAGCCAAACCATTTTTAAAAGAGTAACCATGGAGTTTCTTGCCGGTTCTTCTACATAGGAAACGACCAACCCGAACCGTGCACCTTTTGTCGACGTTTTATAAGTGCCCATGTAGGCCTATGTGAAATAAAAAAATGATTTTGATTTTGTTGTTTTTTTATTCCGAAGAGTTTTGTGTTATTAGTGTTTTTTTGTATTCAATCAATTTTGGCTTTATTTTTTCTTATTTTTTGATTTACAGAAGATATTGTTTTTTGTGATTTACATGTTTTAATTAACGCTATGGGTGCAAAAATAGTACTAGTTTATGTTTATAAATATAAATACCTACTGGTTTTAGTAAAATTTTATCGTTTATTTAATTTTTAATAATTTTATTTCTGAAAAGAAAACAAATGGTTTGGTATTGTATATTAAATCACAATAAAAACAAATAGTGCATTATTTCAGAATTAATCAGTAGAAGCACGTAACTCGAAATAATTATTTTTTAATTTGTTTAGTCATTCCACAACAAAAAATACATTTATTTACTTTACTAACGCGTTTTGAATCAACTGATCTATAAAATGATGATACGGGTTGGATTTCTCACATGAAATCATCAAGACATTCACAATAACTTTAACATAAATTAAGATAACGGTATTTTGCCGATTCTGAAAAATTTGCTATTTTGACTTAGTGCAGTGTTGTTCTGGGCGTACGATATATAAATATATATAAATCGCACACCCAGATCAACACTGCACTATGTCAAAAAATCTCAAAATCGCCTTTTACCTATCAACGAATAGCCAAAAATTTGCCGCATATACCACGAAGGCAGGCGCATTTATATCTACAAAAATGTCCAAAAGATGCCGCGCTAACTCTCTATTATTGACGACGCGCTGCCAAAGTCATACCGTCAACACAAAACTATTTCCAGTTGCAACTTGTCCGCCTTAAAAACAGCACGCTTTCCTTTACGCAACATTGAATGATTTTGTGATAATGCGGTGTTGTTGAATGTAGAACGAAAATTACTCAGAATTATTTAGATTTAATTCAGTGTTGGTGACTGTGTTTATACTACGAGTTGATACTATTTCGAAATAGTACTCTGTTATTGGCAAAGATATGTACTTTTTTTGTATTATTCGAAAACGGTTTAGTATTGTTCGTAAAAGGTGAAAATCAGTGAAATGATGCACTATTGATGGTAGATATAAGTTATGTCCTAATATTGTTAAAATCATAAAAACATAGTTTTGTATACAAATAATTGTTATTTACATTATGAATTAAGAGAAATGTATTTGAGATTTATTTTTTTCGTTATTTACACGAAGATCAATACTATTTTAAGATAATAACTATTGTTGAATTAATTAAATTTGTAATAGTTATTTGGCGGATGATGAGGGGTCGTGGTGTCCTGTTGCTTAAAAAGGCAATGGAAGCAACCACAAAAGCCACCAGACCTTCTTTTAAACAAAGCGTGGAAAAGGATGTCAAAAATACAACCGTTGCAGCATCAACCACTGAGATGTCAACAGTGGCAGCATCAGCCAATGAAGTATCAGATAAATTAAACTGTTCACATCTGCATTGAACTTCAAGGTTCTGGACTAGAAAGGGCTAGACATCAATGTTAATCGCGAGTACATCATTAAACTTTGGTTTGCTGACGATAGGTAAGTGTTCATGGCTGAGACCATGTAGGATCTAAGAACAATGCTCGATGACCTCAGTAGAGCTTCCGGAAGAGTGAGTCTTAAAATGAACATGGACAAAACTAAGGTCATGTTGAACGCCCATGTTACACTCCTATCAAAATCGGAAAGTACACTCGAAGTTGTGGACGATTATGTCTACCAGGGACAAACGCTTCAATTAGATAGGTCTAACTACGAGAGGTCAAACATCGAATCAGATGCGGCTGGGCAGCATTCGGGCAGTTGCACGGTATCTTTCCGTCCAACTTACCGCAGTGTTTCAAAACCAAAGTCTTTGATCAGTGTGTGTAATTACATACGGGACTGAAATGTGGTCGTGGTCGTGGCTTCATCAGAAGGCTTAAAGTTACCCAAAGGCCTATGCTCGGAGTTTCCTTGCGTGATCAAGTCAGAACTGAAGACATGCGCACGTGGTGTATTAGGGCAAGTCTTCGGACTATGTCGGTAACACTGGTTGTTACCGATATAGACTGAAGAATTGATAAACTTAAGTGGCAGTGGCCATGGCACATTGCTCGCAGAGCGGATGGTCGATGGGGCTGAAAAGTTCTGGAGTGGCGACCGTGAACCGGAAGACGTTGCGTTGGAAGACCTGCCACTAGGTGGACGAAAGACCTGGAGAGGGTTATGGGAGTCCTCTGGATGTGAGACGTTCAATGTGATGAATGACACTTGGGGAAAGCCTATTTCCAGCGGTGGACGTCTATTGTTTGAAATATTAATTATACAATTTTAAAAAGTTTTAGTTTTATGTAACGGTGTTATAACTTTGTTATTTTTTTATTCCTTACAGTTTTGTATTATAAGTGTTTTGTATTCAATCAATTTTGCCATATTTTTTTCTTATTTTTTGATTAACAAAAGATTTTGTTTTTTGTGATTTACATGTTTTAATTAACACTATGGGTGCAAAAAGAGTACTAGTTTATGTTTAAAATATAAGTAACTTGTTGTTTTAGTAAAATATTGTCGTTTATTTAATTTTTAATAGGTTTATTACTGAAAAGAAAACAAATGGGTCGCTATTGTATATTTCAGAATCAATCAGTAAAAAGCACGTAACTCGAAATATTATTTTTTATTTCGTTCAGTCTTTCCACAATAGTGAATTAAATAAAAAAATACATTTATTTGTTTTTTTAACGCGTTTTGAATCAATTGATCTATAAAATGCCGATATGGATTGGATTCTTCACATGAAATCATCAAGACATTTGCAATAACTTTGACATAAATTAAGTTTTTCGTCGATTCTGAAAAATTCCTAACACACATCCCTCGCAAAACATTCCTCGCTCACATCCTTCCCTTGTTTTGTATGTACAAAACCCTTGCGCGGCTGAGCGGTTTCCACTATAGCTGCACTGAGAGAGGCTAGGTAAATGCAGTGATTCTATTGGTTCTTAACAAACACATCCCTTGTAACACTTCCTCGCACATCTCTGTTGGAAACGCAGCCTTATACTAAGGGCCGCCGAGGTTTAGCGTTGGACCATGCTGGAGTCTGGGTTTATAACGATAAACCACAGACTTTAGCATGGTCCAACGCTAAACAAAAATGATTAACGAATCACGATTAGTTATATCATTTTCGTTTAAACCGTAGTTTATAGAAGTTTATACCTGGGTTTTTAGTTAAACCACTTTTTGTAATTAGCCTGTGTTTAGGATTCAAAACAAAAGTTCTATGAAATAGATAGACTGATGATTATTATTGATAATTAATAATAAATAACTGCAATTCCTAATTGGAATAGTAACATTTCGTTAATTATGAAAGCCGTACACAAAAAAAATCGTCTCGGAGTTTGTCAAGGATAGAATAATAAATCTGTCACGGTTGTCACAACTTTTTGACTTCAATTTTTTATTTTTTTTTATTTTTTCAGTTGGGTTTGCTCTTGACTCTAGTCTAAGTCATAGGTGACAGAGACAGAGTCGACGATGGATATGTTATTTTACTTAATAGAGAAAAAATATTATCTGTTAAGTTTATTTCCCTAATTAAAACTTTAGCATGAAGACGACAAGTAGATAAACGAAATAATGGGATCTTATCAGCAAACTTTTAGCCTCTATGCTTTTAAACTGAGAATTTGTAATTGTGGATTAGTAATAGTACGCAAAATACGCGCTTAGACGAGGAGTTGCGGACACCAGCTGTCTTAATATAACTTATGGCTAAGTAGGTATTTTAATATTATTATTTTATTTTAGTACAATGCATTCCAACATCAACTTATTTCTAGTGTTTTTTAATATCTTTTTATTCAAAACTGCCGCGGAACAAAAGCCATTCTGCACCTGGAAACCTTATTTTAAAAAGAAATTTGGATGTATCTGTTACTGTAAAAGCCCGAACCTAAGATTTACCGTGTGATTGCTGGTCAAAGCCCGAAATTTCAGATTATTATAGATTATTTCGGACTTTTAAAAGTAAGTTTCGTTCAATATTATGTTTTGCTGGTAAATTCTAGGTTTTACCGTAGTTCGTGCTTTTACAGTAACATATCTACTAAGAAATATTGATCAATTTTGGGTTCTATTTTCCGAATATAACAAATATAATGATTTACGTCTACAAGACAAAATATTCAGAACAAATTGCAAATTTGTATTAATAAAAGTATTATATGGTGTAACAAACAGAAACTTGGCTTCACATAATAAGTTAAGTTCAAGTTACTCCTATCCAGTTTAAACTAATCCGGGGCTTAGCATAAAGATCTATTGTTCCCTTGAGCTTAAATACTAAAGAAAAGGATTAAAGCAAACAAGTAAAATGGGCTTTTTTAGAAATAAATTGGAGGATTCACTTGATAGAGTAATGAGTAATCTTAATTAAGTAGTGCACTAATACTAAGGCATGTCGGTAGGTGAAAAAGCATTTGTGGGTTCAACTCTTTAATAAAACAATAACCATTTTTTAGTCTTGGCTGTGTACTTTCCAATGATTAAGTTCGAAAATCGATATTGGTTGGCTAAGTGACAGAACGATTGGCTGCTGCGTTACGTGTCGCTGGATTGATCCCCGTACGGAATAAATATTTATAAGGCCTACAGATAGTAGTCGTGCTGCTAAAAAAATATTGCTCATGCTCGTTCAGTTATCTGCAGTTAAAAACTGTAAAATATTTAGACCTAAATAGGCTACAGTTGACGTGAAATTTCGGTTCCGAAGTAGTCTTAGTACTTCTTGAAGGGATGCTTACGTACTATATCCGAACTCTATCCGTAATCTCTATCATAATCTGTCATAATTCAGTAATGTTGAGCTCGGAACTCAAATCACGGACACGGATCACGGACACGGACGTGTAGTTTGTAACCGCCCTAAGGGTTTAAATTGACCCACATAGGTATGACCAGTTTTTGTATCTGAAGGAAATCTGACTACCTTGTCAACACAAAGTGGATACCTATACCAAACCTTTACATTGGTATGCATTAGAAAACTGGTTGGGCAATCCCGAAACATGACCTTGAGACAAAGCCGTAAAACTATAGGTATAAACTGCCGTGATATATCTACAATGCCGTTATCTACCAAAGCCGTTGTTTGAATAACATGCAAAAACCGCGGTAGAAATTTAAACCGATGTAACTTTTTAATGACATATCTATTTGAGACTTGGAGGTACCAAAACATAGATCAAGTTAAATACTTTCGAATGACTTGCCCTCTCATATCGTAAATATAATTAAATTTCATGTAAAATCATTTTTTTGCAATTTAGTTTAACATTGGTGTTGCCGGTCATCGATTAAAATGCCGCTACGTATAGCATAGCGGCATTTTAGTGTATCTATTTAATAGCAAAATATTGTCTGTTAAAATGCAAAAGAAAATCTTATCAATGAATAAGTAAAACGTCGTTATAGCACGTAACGTCGTTTTAGCTTAATATTCTGTAATACGGAACTGACTCATGTTAAACTTTAGTGCGTTTAACGGTACTTGACTGCTTTTAAGTCTAACCTATAAAATTTAAATTTAAGGGCAAAACTAGAATCATTGTTAAGCTTAAACGCGGTTAAACTATATCTAAACTATATCATATTTTGTACAAATTGAAGTAAAAATTTTTTAAAATAAAGGTTATTTTTAATAAATGTCATTGTTTTAATAATCACTAGGCAATATATCCTTAATGCTTTTCAAAATTGAGCGTCTTTTTCCTTAAACTTATTTATTTAATACTTCATGCACAAAAGCGTACAGAGGCGTACTTAATGCCTTAGGCATTTTTTACCCGTTGACCTTTAGGTGTTGCAGAGACAAATGGTGGTAGGAGCAATATTGAGAATTAATCACGGTAGATAATATTTAATCAAATATAAACATTCAAACTATTTATACATACACTATATATACAAAAAAGTTAATTAACTAAATACATGAGTATACTTAAACAGATACTTGGAGAACATTAACGCTGTGACAATACTACTGCCAACCTATTAGTAATGTGCTCGCAAACTTACACTTTGAATGCTAATCGATTGGGTGCCATACTGATTTCTTAGATTGAACGAAGAAAGAACCTTGAACGAAGTCAGTCCGGTGAGTGGGACATTGAAGAAGACGGTTATATGATGAGCGAAGATTTTTTTTTGTGGTTGGTGCAAATGTATTGAATGTGAGGAGCAAGATAACTAGGCGAATTGGAGGAGTCAAGAAATAAAAACAAGGTAGTTAATGCCCTTTAATCTCTGCGTTGGCATAAGGGCAACCACTTTATAACTGACCAATGCGCAGAGACATGATCATATTTACGCAAATTGAAAACAAATCGAATGTAGTAATTTAGAAGACGATCAAGTTTGTTGAGGAGATCTGCATCCAGGTCATAATAGCACACGTCACCAGGATCGAGGATAGGAAAAAATTGTGTCTGTACACGCATTGCCTTCGATGCTTCGAGGACTCTCAATGATGATCGCCTGACACTTATTGGGGTTTAAAGCAACGCCAAACCTTTCAGACCAGGATTTTATAGCTATTAAGTCCCCGTTTAATTTGTCGATGACATTAGTTACTTCGTCGACACTCGCCTGACATCTGAAGGTCGTCTGCATACAGATGATACGCACACTGAAGTTCGGAAGTAATGAGATTAATAAAAATAGAAAACAGAAGAGGAGAAAGAATGCCGCCTTGAAGAACGCCACTTTCCAAGTCACAACGAGATGCAGAATATCCAACTTGAACTGGCTGCTGACGCTCCTGCAGGTAATAGGTGAACCATTCTAGTGCTTCGGGGAAGACCATCAAATAGTACAGAATGGCTAACAGGATTTCGTGACTGACGGTATTGAAAGCGTCCTAGAAATCAATCAAGAATAGTACAGTAACTTTGGTATCTTCCCGTCCCGCCCTTATATCGCCAGTCACTTTAAGGAGGGCAGACACAGTGCTCTGCCCGGGCCTGAAACCAGTTTGTAGAGGGCTAACGAGTGAATTCCCCTGCATAAATTTGAAAATTGTTTGTGGACGCAGGCCTCGAGCACATTGTGGGTTGGAAGAGTGGGATTAGAAACTTTGGGGAGTGGATGAACAAAAGATTTACGCCACAAGGAGGGGAATACTCTAGAAAACAAGGAAAAATTTACAATATGGGCGATGGGAGGTGATGGAAATGGAAAGACTTATTACTTTGACAAAACCTCACTTAAAACTAGATTTTTAAGGTACTTTTAGTTCCACACAAATAGAAATATCAAATCAGTTTATTATCAATATTAATTTGGTACTATTTGTTCTTTAAAATAAGATAATTTAAAATAAATTTTAATAAAATCAAATTTACATAGAGACCACTTTAATGAAACTTGAGTAAAAATAAATAAGTAAACAATCAAAACTAAGTTGAATTAAATTTCAATTATCATTTAAAAACCAATCATCCACTACTAAAAACAAAACAAATTCTTTCTTATTTAAATTTTAGTTCTCAATTTTAACCTACATATATTAAAGCCTTCTTGTTAATATTTGTGTATTCTTAAAAACTTGATATTCAAAATCTTAACACAGTTACATTACCAAATAACTTAAAATAATATCACAATGTTTAATATTAAAATTATTATTTCGTTAAAATAGTTAATCAGTCTCAATAAACTTACATTAGTCTCTATTATTATTCCTTTAATCAGTACTTGTACCGGAATTTTTATTTTCTTTAGTTGGTAACTTTTTTAGAACAATTTATGAGGGGGAATTTTGTTCGATAGGTTTTTAAGTATGTCCAATTTTCTTTTAGATTCGATACATTTCGGTTCAGTGCTGTATTCAGATTCCATTATACGTGGGTTTTCAAATATTTATCATTCATGAAACGGAGAGTAGTATCATCGAAATTATTCTTATATGCACTAGTTTCACCCCCGATCCCTCTGATCTCGGTACAGGATCGTTTCGTAGCCGGGCTATCTCCTGCCCCGCGCGAGAGCAGTTAACGGCATTGTTGTGTATTAGTGTGAGATAACGTCATTTTAGTCTAATAATGACGGGCAATTAATTTTTGTTTTGTTTTGGAAATGCCGCTTCTGGCTTAAAACATATGTTAAGTCACAATATAAGTATGTCAAATTTTAACCTATAATGCCGTTAAATGCCATCGTTAATCACATTTAAGTCTAACATTTTCAATTAACGACGTTATAGCTTAACAAAAGTAAACTTATATATTAAAAAAAGAACAACAATAAAACAGTTAAAGGAACTTTACCGTTTTGTAGTGTACAAAATACTGTTAACGGTGTTGTGTATGTTAGGGTTCAAATTACTTTAGCGAGTGATTTTCTAAAAGAAACAAGCGTCTGTCATCTACTGTGTTTATTGACAACTAAACTTAAAATATGCATCCATCACACAGAGTGGGGTCGGCAGCTCGCTACTTACTATAGTCAAATGTGGACTGTATGTACAAGTATAAATGTATTAAATGCTTCAACATAAGCCGCCCACCAAAGGACTATATGAGTCCTTTCAAAATAATCAAAAATGCGCAATTATACATGCAAATGATTTACACTCATATAATACTGGATCAATCAGTGCTACTATTCACAGGCAATGGACAGAGCTTAGTCACAGTTCTCTTTATTATATCGCCACCACTCTTAACACTATAAACTCTTGTGAAGCCATCTGGTCCTGGATGTTTGCTTACTACTCGTCCCAGTAACCACTTCCCTGGTGGAAGGTTATCCTGCTTGATCAAAACAATATTACCAATTTCAAATTCCTTTCCTCGTTTGAGCCATTTTGGTCGTTGTTGCAGTCTAGATAAATATTCTTGTTGCCATCTAGACCAAAAATCATGCAACAGCTTTTGGACGTATTGCCATCGTGATAACGTTTGCAATTTCAAATTTTGTAAATTTGGACTAGGTATAACAATGGGTGCCTCTCCAATTAAAAAGTTTCCCGGTGTTAAAGGCTCGATATTTTCATCATCCAAATCATCTTGGGGGCACAATGGTCTAGAGTTCAAACAAGCCTCTATCTCACACAACACTGTCGACATCTCCTCGTACGTTAAATTGTTAGTAAGTATCCGTTTCAAGTGGTATTTCGTGGATTTTACGCCTGCCTCCCAGAGGCCACCGAAGTTTTGGCTGTACGCAGGAATAAAATGCCATTGTGTACCATCAGATGCAAGCGAGTCTGCGATTACTCCAGAGAACTCCAAACTTGCTTCCTTCCACATGGCTACCAATTCTTTATTTGCACCAATGAAGTTCCTACCCTGGTCACTCCATAAATGTGTACACTTGCCTCTTCGTGCACAGAATCTTTTATATGCTCCGATGAACGCCTCTGACGTCATATCTCCAACTAACTCCAAATGAATGGCCTTGGTAGCCATACAAACAAATATTGAGATGTATGCCTTATGTGTTTTGACTCCTCTGCCCTTGCTCCATAAAACTTGTAAGGGTCCAGCAAAATCGACGCCGGAATGTATAAATGGTCGAGCTGGTTTCACACGAACCTTTGGCAAATCACCCATTACTTGCGTTCTAGCAGTGGCATTCTGTTTAGCACATACGAGTACGAAGCATCTGTTTATGTATTGTTTCACTTGTACTTTAGCTCTCGTTATCCAATACTTCGATCTCAAATAGCTCAACATTAGTTGGATTCCACCGTGTAGAGTTCTTGAGTGTGCATCGGCAATGATCAAAGGAGTAAGTTTGTTTCTATGACCCAATATGATTGGATGCTTACTTTGATCCGCTATGTTAGCGTGTCTTAGGCGTCCGCCAACCCGAAGCATCTGTAACTCATCTAAGAACGGATCTAAAGTCTTCAGTGTGCTATTTCTTTTAACTTGTTTACCCTTTCTTAGAGACTCAATTTCTTCTGCATATTCTTCACCTTGCACCTTTTTTATGCATATGTATAGTGCACCTTCTAATTCTTCTGTTGTCAAAGAACTAACTATGTCTTACACTTTATGTTTTAAAAATCTCCTACATAATGCAATACTTCTAAGTAATTCCTTCAGTGAGCTGTATTTTTCAAATTATTCTGACAGTCTTCTCTCTCCTTCTTCATTTTCAGTCATTGTAAAGGTTTGTATGGTTGTCTTCTTTTCTAGTTCTGTAGGTATGATTTCTGGTTTTGTACCCAAGCAAGGACTATTGAGGAAATCAGTCCAAGCAAAAACATTAGCTGATGGGACTTTCATGGCTGTCGAAATTTGTTTTAATAGTCTTGACACCAGAATAGCTCCACACAACTCAAGTCGTGGTAGTGAGACGGTCTTTAACGGAGAGACACGAGTTCTTGCTGCAATCAACGAGGTTTTGACTGTACCATCCAAGTAATGTACGCGACAGTACACAACAGCTGCGTATGCTCTCATCGATGCGTCACTAAAACCATGCAGTTGTATGCTGTTCTTATTAGAATTGTATGTGCCCATCCATCGATCTATTTTTATTCCATTAACGTTGCCCATATCTTCGCGTATGGTTTTCCATTCTTCTTTTACAGCTGGAGTTATTTCTTGATCCCAATCAACCTTAGTTTGCCAGAGCTTCTGAATCAAAATTTTTGCTTGCACGATGCATGACGCTATCCAACCGAGCGGGTCAAAGAGCTTTTGGACATCTGACAGTATACTTCGCTTTGTAACGATTGTAGGTAGGGGAACTAGGTTCAATTAGTATTCAAATTGATCGCTGCCTAAGTTCCATTGTACACCTAAAGCCTTTATAGTACCATCTATATTTAAATCCAAATGTGCATTAATAGATCTGTCCTCTGGAGCTACGGATTTTAAAAAATCCACATTATTTGAAGACCATTTTTTAAGCTGAAATCCGCCAAACTGTAATAAACTCTGTAAGTCTTTGCTTATTTTAATGGCTTGCTCTAAATTGTCACACCCTGACATAACGTCGTCGACATAAAAATCTTCTTGTTATACCCTTGCAGCCTCAGGATACTTGGCACCTTCATCGTTAGCAAGTTGCATAAGTGTTTTAATCGCTAAATACGGTGCTGACGCTGTACCGAAAGTAACAGTCAGGAGTCTTAAATCTTAAATGATTTCAGATGAATCGCTTCGCCACAGTATTCTCTGGTAATCGGTGTCTTCCTGGGCTACCAAAATCATTCGGTACATTTTCTGTACGTCAGCAACAAAACACACTGCGTGTTTTCGCCATCTAACAATTAGGCTTCGCAAGTCGTCTTGTAAAACAGGACCAGCCAGTAACTCGTCGTTTAGGGAAACTCCATTGTAACCCTTGCATGAGGCGTCAAAAACGACGCGAGTCTTCGTGCTTTCCTTATCGTTCCTGACTTCTGCGTGGTGGGGTAAGTAGACAGATCTTTTTGTTTTTATCTCATGTTGTGGCACCTTTTCTAGATGTTTTAAATGTATGTATTCTTCAATAACCCTTTTGTATTCTTCTTTCCGGTCAGGATTTTTGCTTAGTCTTTTCTCCAGTTGCAGAAACCTGTTTAATGCTATCTCTCTTGTCTTTCCATCGGGTGATTTTACGTTGTCGGTTTTAAAGGGTAATTTTACTACGTATCGTCCTTCATTGTTTCTTGTATGTGTTTTTTCATATATTTCTTCGCATAATTGTTCTTCTTTAGTAAAATTCCTCTTTGTTTCGGTTTCTAACTCCCACATAGCCTCTAAGAGTTCTTTCACATCTATTTGTTCATTTTTCGCCATTAAACAATTTTCTTTTGTGTTTGTTTTTATGCTTATTTCACCAAATATTATCCAACCGAGGTTGGTTCTCTGGGCTATAGGTGACCCCGGTGGACCTTTGATTAGACCTTCTTGTAGTATTTTCGCATATCCCTTGACGTCTAGAAGCAGATCAATGTTTCCTGACACTCCATACTTTGGGTCTGCTAAGTCTAGATCTGCCAAGTGTGGCCATTTGCTTATTGACCATGTATTGGCAGGTAATTGTACTGTCAAGTGCTTGGACATCACGTAGGCTTGTATAGGTAGAACAAAATTTGATTCCCATCGTGATAAAACTTCTATATTTACTTCATGCTTGACAGCGACCTTCATGGATTCCATCCCAGTTACTATGCAATTAGTTACCTGCCTTTTGAGTTTTAATAGTTTTGCCGCTTTCTCACTTATAAGGCAGGCTTGTGATCCTGGATCTATAAGTGTCTTGAGCACAATGGTGTGTCCTGGTTCGCTCTTTACTATCACCATTGCGGTTGCTAGCATCCCTATATCTTTTCTGGCATTGTAGTACGACGCAATCATTGTATTAACTTGCACCTTTTCTTCTATATCTGCTTGGGTTGATACTGTCGGCGCCGATTGTACAGTTTCTAATGACGCCGAAGTGTCCGTCTTCTTTGTTAGATGTATGAGAGTATGATGGCGTCGTTTACATGTCCGACAGGACATTGGAACACGGCATTTGAAGACCGAATGCCCTGATGCCAGGCAGTTAAAACAGAGCTTGTTATTCTTTACACAATCAAATCGTTCTGAAGGTTGCAAAGTGTTTTCCCTTTCATTCGTTGAGACATGGAATGTACTTCGTTCTTTGCAGGGTTTTTCCCGCGTAACAGACGTTGAAGAGGGTGTTATTAGTTCTAATGCACGAAATTTGCCATCTAGGAATTTATTCAATTCGTTCCACGTAGGTAATTCATCAGAATTCCCCTTGTAGGCGTGCTCTTCCCAGTCCGTGTGGGACTCCGGGTCCAGTTTCTGCACGACCAGAAATATAATAATAGGATCCCAGGAGTCGGTGTTCACGTTGGAGTTTTTAAGATTGTCTAAGATTTCAGAAGTTGTATCCAAAATTGACTTCAGTTGACTGGCCGATTGAGCGGTCGCCTTTTTTTGAAAAACTAATCTCTTCAACATTAAGTTAACTATCAATCTTCTATTGCCGTAACGGTTCCGTAAAGTTTCCTATGCTTGTGAGTAGTTACTTTCAGTTACTTGTATATGTTTAAGTAAGGCCGCTGCCTCACCGCCGATGCTGGTTTTTAAATAATGCAACTTTTGAACGTTGCTTAGTGATTTGTTGTCATGTACTAACGAAACACAAATCTTTAAACGCAGGCCAATCCTCATAGGTTCCAGAAAACGTAGGTATCGTTATACGTGGCAGTCTCACTTGTGTCTGTTGGTTATCTCCATCCGTGTTGTCGATGTTCATCGGTTGCAATAGTTTGGTTACGTTTTCTAACATGTCGCGTAATTCACCCAACAAACATAAATAAAGATCTTCGTAAATAAAAAACTCTTCATTAACGAAATACGATATTAAATTACGTTTTTCTCTCGGTGTTAACTTCGCTAGGTCTTGATGCGCACCGCTAAATGTTTTCCAGTATTCTTCGAGGCACTGAATTCTAGATTGAATGTATCCTTTAGTCAAACGTTGTTTAGGACATTTTCGTAAGTTTATTTGTGTTTTCTTTAATAACTCGGCTGTATCTTCTAATATACCAAGTGCTTCTTCGGTTGATTTAGACATATTTCACTTTAATTCAATTCAATTACGTAAATCTTCAATATAATACGCAAACACAATGCAAACTTGATGTATTCAACAACGTTTTTTCATGTTAAAATCACTAATGACTTTTTTTACGTCGAACTATTCATTCGCCGGTTTCTTATCTCTGATGGAATGTGGTTCTTTTATATTCACTTCACTAATGATGCGGCTCGATAATGACCATTATGTTGTGTAGGTTAGGGTTCAAATTACTTTAGCGAGTGATTTTATAAATGAAACAAGCGTCTGTCTTCTACTGTGTTTATTGACAACTAAACTTAAAATATGCATCCATCACACAGAGTGGGGTCGGCAGCTCGCTACTTACTATAATCAAATGTGGACTGTATGTACAAGTATAAATGTATTAAATGCTTCAACAAACGGCACTCCAGAGAAGCAACCATATGAAAAAATTTTAATAAAAATATGAGTTAATGAACCTTAGCGGCTGTATAGACTCACAAAGTTACTTAATGATATTTTTGCTTATGTTCATTTGTGCCGTTAAGATAAGGTACACATTTTTCTCGTTACATACGAGAAAAATGTGTAACTAACGGCATTCTTAAAATTCTTATTTTCAAAACTATTCAGGATATTGAAAATTCAAAAACACAGATCGATAGATATCTTTTTTCTCATTATTATAGCATCAAAAGTTAAAATCGACCGAATGTCGGATAACGGCATTTTAGTTATACCACGGCAGTACAAGTTTACACTCCTACGCATGGTGCCTTTTTACAGTTGGCAAATGAAAGCCTTAAACCATACGAAATACCAGTTTCTGCAATAAAAATATGGAAAAGCTAATGTGAAAAATTGTCAAACGCTCTTTAGCAATGTAATTGCTTGAATTATTTTATCAGCCAATCGCGTCACTCAATAAATTTTGTTCAGAAACCTTGTGTTAGTACATTGTTTACATTCTATAGAAATGACATATTACAAAGCGAGCTTTATAATTGGCAAAATATAAGTCCATACTGAACAACATTGCAGCAATGTACCTACTAAAGTGCTGTTCTTTTCAGACCCTGTGCAAGTTCGGTACCAAGAACATGTACCAGCTCCAGAGAAAGACAAACAACGGTCCACCTTCCAGTCAGCTATGAAGCTGACCCTTTTAGTGGGACAATGCTTCGGGTTGAACCCAGTTCAGGGTATCCTTGATAACAATGCTTCGAAATTAAGGTGCATGGCAATCTTTTTGATTTGATTATCCTTATTTTTTTATTTACATGCACATGTTATAAAGCAACTGGATCTCTATTGTAGAAGTAAGAATTTCAATAATATGGAATAAAGTGATGCAAGAGGTTTACACAGGTAATTTCATTGATGGTACTGACATTTCTTATTTATTCATTTACAATTGATACAGATTATTAAACAAAAAAAGAATAACAACACTTAAACAGTAACAAACATATCTCTTCTTGGTCACGTTCTTCATCACTGATGGTCGTGTCCCTGAAAGGCCCTCGTGGTTTTATACACGATGTTCTTCCACTTCATTCGATTCTCAGCTTCTCTCTGAGCGGTTGTTACAGAGAGTCCAGTGAGGGCGGTTACCTGGTCTGACCAGCGCTTAGGTGACCAGCTTTTTCCATCCACCTTGCCCATTACCACAAACTTCTTTAGATTGTCTGGTAATGTGACTAAATTAGTTGAGAATCATTCGGTAGCAGGGCGTGGCTAGTCTGACTTTTATGCCTATAAGGATCAAGGATAGATTTTTTTCATTATCTTGGCGGTTCATGCTATGTAGAGCATTCTTTTCCAACACCACATCTCAAAAGATTATATCTTTTTCCGTTCTATTGCCCAAATCATCAACGACTCCGATTCGTAAAGGAATATCGAGAAAAACAAAGTCCGGACTAGTCTCATCTTGGTGACATTGGAGACTTTTCTGTAAAGAAAGAAAACTAGTTTATTTGGCTCAGACAGATACACACAATGTAGCATACTCATCGCTTTGGCCATTTGAGTCCTTCTCCTGATCTTTATTTCGATTCCTCCCTGGTCAGTAATTAGCGATCCAAGGTATATAAACTCGCTGATAAATTCTAGATCCACGAGTTCTCTCGTTCTAGAGAGTTGACCGGTTCTGTCGATGAGCATGTTTTTTTTTTCGATTTATTAATAGTACAACCATCCACTCTCAGAGTTCCCCAGGGAAGTGTATTAGGCCCTCCTTTGTTCCTACTATACATTATTGATCTACTGCGGCTGCTAAATGTGACTAAGAAACCCATGTCATTGTTCGCTAACGGCAGTACTGTAACCATAGCACCTAAACGTATGGTTAACTACCAGTCTGATTCTAATGATTCATTGAATTCTATAATTACCCGGCTTAGCAATAATAATTTAAAGGTAAATGTTAGTAAAACAAACATCATGTATTTTAGACAACGAAAAAAATGAATTTAGTATACAAATATAATATAATACAAGAAGTAGAAACAACCTGATTTTTAGGCTTAATCATTGACAAACAATTGAATTGGAAAACTCACATTAATGAACTTTGTAAAAAGATTAGTACTTCGTCATACGCTCTTTATAAGTTGGCACCGACTGTCAACACAGATACTTGCTTACAGCATATTACGGGCTTGCTGAATCAGTGTGCAAAAGATTTGGAATAATTTTCTGGGGCAATTCAACTCTAAAGGAAATTGCGTTCAAAGCACAAAAGCGGTGTTTACGGGCTATATTTGGGTTGAAAACTGTTGACAGTTCCAATCCAATGTTAATACAGCACAGAATTCTAACACTTCCGTCACTTTACATTTTGTAAATATCCATATTTGTAAAAACCAATCCTCATTTGTTTCCCCTTATGATTAATAATACAGGTAGAAAATGACGGGAGAAGTACAGACTTTGGGTGTAATCACACTCCGCTAAAACAGCATTTCTAACAAAAAGTGTAATATGCATGGCCCCATTAATATACAATACAATTCCAAATTCCCTTAAAATAATGAATATTAATTCATTCAAGACAGAACTAAAAAGGTGGTTATTAGTAAGGGATACTGCAGAGATTTTGAATGATAAATTTTGAATGTAGATAATTTAAATTGTTTGAGTTTTATTGATTTTGTAATGGGGTTTTTTATGACCTTATTAATTTTCTTGTTTTAATTATTGTTTTTTTGGCGTTATTAATTTTATTAACTGTAATTATGTATTTGAATTAATTGATTTTTTTACTATAATTTAAATTTGACATACTTACATTGTTTTCTGACATTTATGGTAATTTAACAGATCTTGTTATAATTGCGTTTGAATTCATTTTATTAATTGTTCATTATATTTGATTGATATTTTACATACATTTGACGTACATCTATATTTGACATTTGGTTTTCTTTTTGAGATTATTATTATTTGTATGCAGTTTTTAATGTTTGACATTTTGTCATTATTGTGATTAAATTAATTTTCGTGATAGTTCATTGATTTACTTCCAAAATATTTGCACGCCATAGTATGTGGCAGTCATGTCCAAACTTTTTGTATCTTTTTTAATATTATTCCTGCATGCACGTATTGTTTATTCTTGCATGTAAACACGTCTTTAAGCATATAAATATATCTTTATCTTTATTTTAATGAATTTTTCTTTACGTTTTATTGAGCACGTTTTTTTATTTATTTTTCAGATTCAAATTAATATCGTGGCGATGTTTGTACAGCTTACAGTCTATGGTTGGCCAGTTCACTTTGGCTTTTGTGCTGGTCTTGAGCTTATTTTCGGAAGCCGCCAGTGAGCCAGTGGATACCGCCAGTAAGTAAAAAGGCATCATTAAATAAAATTTTAATGATTTAATTAAATGTGGTCTTTATGATGACGTAATGCAATGATTTTTGATATCTGCCAAATAACGACAGTAAATAAATCCCAATATGCTATGGCTTCCACAGACAGGCACGACGTGACAAACTTTCGATGCCCAGATCGGGCATAATGTTATTTGCTTTTCCATTAGGAATTATCAAGTGGTAGCCCGGAGTTTGGAAGTTGGCAGTGGGCAACCCGAAAATACGTTAAGACCTGATATCTCTCCAGTCGAGTCGGATTGCTGTCAGGAAACAGCGAGTGTACCTGTTTTTGCCTACAAATTTGTGCACAATAATATCTCCCGCTCCGATGACCAGTCTCCTCTGAGACTGGCCGCCATAAGCAAAGTTCGGTCTGGGGGCTATTATTATGATCCATAAAAAACTGTAACTTGGCAACGGACTTTTCAAAATTTATTTACTAGCCTAGTTTACCCGGGCCATAATAACGAATCGATTGATGATCATCAATATTGGCAGAATAATTTAGGCGCTACGGAGGATACGTAAATACAAACATACATAGACTGCTAAAATCATAACCCTTCCTTTTGGCTTCACCGTAGTCGGGTTAATAAGATTCGTGAGTAAAAACCGTTTATCTCACCAAGACTTTGGTTTTCACCTATGATGCATTAACTTAACAACATAACTACACTCACAACGTCATGTTACAAATATGAATTCAAAATAAATTGATGTCCACCTGTCCACGAAAAAAAAGATACAAGTACTTTTTTTTCGTGGACAGGTTAAATAAAAAAATCATTACAGTGCAGCATTTTCCTTGGATTTTAAATAACTGCATCATAATAGCTATTTATGCAACTGTTACGTTATGGACGGTCTTTTAATACGAGTGCCATTTTTCAGTACAAGCGTAGCGTGTACCGAAATAGGTGGGCACGAGTTATTAAAAGATCAATAAGGTATAGTTGCATACAAGATTTTATCTACGAAGGAAGGAATAAAACAAAGATATAGACAAATAAGTATTTTTAATAGAAACTTAACTGCACACTGACTATTGTTTATTTATTTGTAGATTTTGTATTGTACAATTATTAAAATAAATAGGAATTGCAGAATTACAGGCTGCTCTTGTAGATGGGCCTGGAGACATGCATTGCGGTACATTAATGTTAACTTCGTTTAATGTATTTTCTACAGAATTGAATATTGTATATGACACCTTTAATTTATTTTGGATAGATTCATTAATATATCACTCAGCTACAGCCGTGGACTTCCACCCTCCATGGCGTTTCAAACTGGTAATATCACCTCCAGAATCTACTAAGATAGTGGCAGAGCTTCGGCGGAAACAATGGCCCGTGTATAAATGGGGATTGGGAAGTTCTAAAAACATTGCAATTTCTTTACCCAAACAGACAAATTTATCCACTCACATAGTTCTCTTAGCACATAGCGACTTTCACAAATTTTAGGCTGAAGTTTCAAATATTCCATATAAATTTCTGCATATTTTGCTGTTATAGTAAAAGTTTGCGTAGTTTTTGTTTTCGTATTAGGAATAGTAACGACTCGAGTTGATTCCAACTGTTTCACATTTTGAAATTCCAGCTGATGTAGCTCAGCACGACGACAGGCTCCCATCAATCCAATTATGAATGCAACCTGCAAATTAAAACATAGTTTTACCAACGATTTTTTTAGAGAAGATTTAATAAAATAATAAGTTTACAAACTACTTTCTTAACTTCATGAACAGATATTTAGTAGGTGCTTCATTCAGGAACATTCTTATTTGGTCTGGTCTGAATGTTTGAGATTTTTTCGCTTTAAATCCTTCAGATTTTCTTTTCAATAATGATAATACTTTGAAAAGTCAATTTGGTGTTTAATGTTGAGCATGTTCCTTAACATAGAGTAGCGCGTCCAAAGCGAGGAAGGTTTAAAGTATTTTGAGATTGCCTCAAAATATACCAACAAGATGATTTCAGGAAATGATGTGCTTGGAATATTGTTACGTTCCCGCCATATCACGAAATCTTCATAACATTTCTCATATACATGTCTTGATTGTTCTGGTAGTAAATTATTTCTAGCCGCAACTGCTCTATTTGTTATATCTGGTAGAGTATTTTCAATATCACTTGATGTTGAAGACATTTTTAATAAAATTTGGCATAAAATTTCACTCAGATTTTTTTTCCCGTGGACGCGGGTATTTTTTATTTTTTTATTTAGTCTTTATTAGGTATATGCAAAGATCTTGTAGCCGCAACAGCCAAATAGTATACGATACTTTTGTTCTAAACTTGTTCCATTTTTAAAAACATCATTTACATTGTCTCGATTTCGAAGTAATATTATAGGTAGGTACCTTACCTAGCTGTATGTTCAGAATGTCTTTGCTTGTGTTTTAGAATTTATGACGATTCGCATAATCCAACCCGATGTCTTTATGGGTATCATAATGAAACCGCTGTCAATTTTGTAATTCGAATATAACGAAACCGAAGTAGATTAACTAATATTATTTACTCTCGAATGCGATGCGCGCGCTGCGCAGTCATGCGTAGTGAGAATCTAAATTTCCCGCCATACCACTTATTTTTCCGTTTCCACTTTTGTTTTATTTTAACTGAATGAGTGAAGATAAAATAATATATTCAACGGCATATAGTTAGGAATTAAAACACTCGTGTTTTAATAACCCCTATTATTATGACCGTTGCATAAACATCCATTTTATGTTTTTACCACAGTGTTAATATATTTTTTGATTTCAGCATCCCTAATATTCTACAGTTTGGGCTTCACAACAACGACATTATTTTGGCGCATCGCTACAAAATGGCCAAAGCTATGTATGCGCATAGCTAAGGTGGAAGCGATCGATCCTAATACCGATATGAAGTTAACAAGGAAGTTTAATATCTGTTGCATTGTGGTGCTGTCTTTGGCTTTACGTAAGTTGACAAACGTGATATTATAGAAATAATAAGTGTTTGTTGTCAAATATCACAGAAATTGGCATGGCCGAATTATGCTTAAATCCTTCGTATTAGTAGTATTAAGTTTTGCTAGCTGCCGCCATTAGTATTAGTACTTCTACCAATATATTTATAAATTATAGCCTTTGTGGTATTCTAATGCTATATTTCTGTAAAGTTTCATCAAAATCTGTTCAGTAGTTTTTGCGTTAAGAATTAACAAACATCCATCCACCCTCACAAACATTCACGTTTATAAAGGCAGTTATGCACTACAAGTTCGTGTCCGTAATCCGTGTCTGTGATTTGAGTTTCGTGTTCAAAATGTTCTGAATTATGACAGATAATGACCGAGTAGAGGCGCGTAAGCTTCTCTACAAGAAGTACTACGGCTACTTCGAACCAAAATTTCACGGACTCGAATCACGGACAAGGACGTGTAGAGCGTAACCGTAGTAGGATTGTTATGTTTGTGAAGTAATTATATTATCTTTATTTACAAATAATATATAAAATTGAATATTTCTAATCTTATGACTAATACCAAAACAAACTTACATAGAAAGGGGAGAGGGAAAAGGACTCATTGCGCATCCAAAAATTCGTCCACTTCGATGTCAATGGGAAACATGCCCAGAACGCTGGCAGCATTGCCACGTTGAAAGGCAATGCTGATTATCTGGCTGAAGAAAAGATCAGCCCTCTGGTCACGCGAACAGCCGATTAACCGTTTACGTATATCTCGAAACATTAGATGTGGACTCGGACCCCATGGACCTAATGTCTCAACCCCAAACGGCTCAAACAAATAACTGCCAATAAGGTTGTTATATTTGCGCCATTTGAGGTTTTCTGAACCAGCAGCAGCCGCCCCAGCACAACCCGCCATGCTAAGTAGATGGGATGGCGCAAGTCAACACATGCTGTATCCCACACCAAAGGCCTATCTAACTTCCAAGTCTTATAGTCATCCTGTTCGGTCTCTTCCCTTCGTCGCGTGCCAAGCCATTGGGTTTCTAAAACAGCACCCCGGCTGTGACAAGAGATCGACGTATGATGGCGTGCCGTGCTATCCGACCAGCACTCCTACTGCAAGATAGGCCGTGTCCGAGGCGGTCGAATGCTTCACCATATTGCCAACGATGTGGATCTTCGCTGGCTGTACCCAGGCGCAGACATGTAGCGATCCGAATGGTAGTGTCACTCAACATTGTACCTGTGTTGGGTGACGGTAACGCCAATAGCCAGAGGCTCGATTCCCACTCACCCACAGCCAGTAGGCGAGCACGTTCAGCAGTATTGGTGGACGTATTTATGATTTTATTGCGTACCAATCTGCAGAGTGGCTCATCCAACGGTCTTTGGGAAGATCGGTTTTCGGGCAACGCCATATTCAGGCAAGCCACTTTCCAGGCGCACACTGCGTCGGTCGAGCACGACACTTCACAGTTAACGAATAACAGGGATACAATTTTAGTGGTTAACGTTTCAGTGCTTTGCATCGAGGACAGGAACGCCGGTAGACTTATACTAGAAATTTTGCGGATGCAGAGCTCACCGAAGTGAATGGGTAGTGTGGCTTGCGTCCAGGCTCGGTTATGCAAGGCCATATTTAAGATAGCCAGAGTGCATCGAATAATTTCGTCAACTTTTTTCAGGAGAAGTGGCTGTTTCCATTATGGGGAAGAGCGAAGAAAATACATAAAATCTGGTTCAAATCAGCAATATCTAATGAGAGTAAAAGCTGAATGAAGTTTAATTTTGGAGAGTCTACCCGAAATATCTTTAAAATGGTTAATTTTGCCATAAATGAATGAAGAAAAACTGTTTTTCGAACTTGGGGAACCTAGGAGGTGCAGTTAACTTTTATCAAAAATTTTGATCTCTGGGGCTAGTGCATAGAATATCTGTAATGTCGGTTGTCTGTCGGTACTGTCACAAAGAAAAAATCACATTTGAAGTGGTTGAGGTCAAGGCCGATGGATTTTAAATGATCTTTCAGGAATTGGAAATCTGCTAAAACGGTGTCTATGTTACCTCCTAGTGTTTCAACATCCAAATACCATACGTTAAATTTCGAATTCAGTTTTTGAATGATCGGATGAATAGTGAGACTGCAAATGACTGGCCCGAGAGGGTCACCTTGTTGGCAACCAACAGATGATTCCAAAACATTGTCTTTGTACAATAATTTTGATGAGTGCATATAGCATTGCCACAAAAAGCCAAAAATGTCTGGTAGCTGTTTTTTTGCTTCAGCCAACAAAGTGTCTTTGTTGTAAAATGAATTTGATGGGTACCTATAGCATTGCCAAAAAAAGCCAAAAATTTCTGGTAGGTCTTTTTTTGCTTCAGCCAACAAAGTGTCCTTGTTGACGGCAATAAAAGCGTGTTTAACGTCAACCTTGAGGATGACCTCACCCTTACCGGAATTCAAAAAGTGGAAAGGGCATGTACGGCAGCCTCACAATCCCCTCTGGAGCCAAAGCCAAGCTGTAGGGGCTGCAATTTAGTTGTTAGAGTTTTACCATTCAGTAAACAGCTAATTTTGGCTGCCATACGCCTGTGCCATACCCGAAGGCAATTAGACGAATACCACCGTCCCTCTTGCTCTGGGCACATAAGTTGGCCCCGTATAAGACATCGACGACGGCATCGTTCACATCACCGGAGAGCATTAAGTTGACTAAAGCCGCAAGCTCCTTCAAAAGAGACTCACCAGGGTCACCGTTGTCTGAACTTAAAAGTTCCTTAAAATGTTGAGGAGTCAGGCCATCGAGGCCGCCGGCGGAACCGCTTCGGAAGGAAATCACGGCTGCAATCAACTGGGGGGCTGAAATCTGTAGAAAGGATAAATTAAGATCGGGGGTGTCGAGTGGATCGGGAAAGGAAAGATCATCCGCAGGCGCTGCATGTTTACTCTTCGAGGCTGTAATTGTTCCTGGAGAGTAAGGAACACACATCACACCTTTCTGGGAAGGGTGATTGAATGCTGGTAATTCTGAATTAAAAATAATGGTCAAATCGTTACAATTGTCTTTAATTTCAACAGACAAGTATTTTACCAGTCGCGATAGCGATTGGTAGTGCTATCGAAATGTCACGTTCTAAACATTTTGTTATTTCGAGTATCGCCAACGATGATAGAACGAAATTTTGTCTCTAGCCTCTGGCATAACCTTAACACAGTATAAATATACAAACACAGCATACAGCATGTTTGTGTGAGTTTGCCGTTTCGAGCGTTTGTAGGTAGTTTCCGTACTGTTCGTCCATATTTATACTGTGACCATAGCCTACGGCAACCAGCGATAATGTATCAGGGAAAGAATTTTCGAAATCAGATGGGTGCTTTCAGAGATGTTCTCTAACAATTTAACATCTTTATAATATTAAGGTAATATTAATCCTAATTAATTTTATTTTTCAGTGGAGTATCTTTTCTCGGAGTTGCATAGTATCTCGTTGACTTTGGACTGTGATCCTGATAAGCCCTTTTACGAAACTTTCGTGAAACGTAGCCTTGCGCGGGTTTTCATTTACATTCCATACAGTGACTTCGTGGGAACCGTGTTTCATGTAAGTTCCCATGTTTTTTTCTAATTGTACCAATTATGTACAGTATTGGGTCGAAATTGCAGTCGCACCTCAATGTAATAAACACCACATGAAAAAATAGGTATTAAATAATAGTTTTTAAGTATCGCTTATTATTACCTATTAATATTGTTTATACCATCGCTTTTAATAGTATTTAAATACTTAGATTTTTACATAAAATATGCCTGTCGTGGTAGTTATATTTTTGTTCATAATAAATATATTTTTTTATATTATTATATTATTGACTGTACATCCCCTCAACCTGCAACACACCTCTATAGCCATACAGTGTTGCCTCAATATGCTGATGTTGTTTAGCGCATGACAATTTTGTATATATAACGTAAACGATTATTGTAAATCGGTATCTTGCACGTGTCAGAATCATGAAGGAATTCCATATAAAAGTATATATCGATATATGTCAAGATGGTTATTTACTATGTATTAGAGTTCCTATGTATGTGGTATATAAGGGAAAGGTTTTATGAAGAAAAGCACAAAAAGACAAGACTAGGTATTTATTTCAATTAAGCTTGTCAATTAATTTATATTGAGGCTTAGAGGGCTTACCGCCCTGTCGCTAGACCTAGTTCTCGTGGAGAAGAAGGGCAAGAAACTCCACGGAAGCAACTATGGTTGTAAAAGTATTTATAGATATCTTTCACAACCATATTAACATCGTTTATCACAATAAAGTTCTGATTCTATAATGGCCATTATATGATGAGTCTTGTAACATTTCACAATGTTACATAATCTAAACAACAAGGATAAGGCAAAGAACATGACTAGCCCTTAAATCAATTTAATATAATTATGAATAAAGGCCACAATATGAAATAAGAGTTTCAACACAACCATTCAAGTTAAAAAGTTGTAGTTATCAATCAAGTTATAATATCAAATAACTTACGTGAAGCTTGTGTAGTCCATCTTTCACAAAATATAACAATTCAGGAAAACAATATCACTATCACAACATAATATATGATCCGTACTGGCTGGTAGTTCACAACAAAGTAAGTCAACTTACGAATTACACACTATTTATAGTAATGAGTCTACCTGTCAAATGTCCCTACCATTTTCTACATTTCTATAAATAATCTCACAATTAGGTCAATAATCAATTCTTGAGTAATGAAACCTTTTTAAAACGTATCAAGACAATTAAGAAATTTAATATCGCTTATTTAGTCATTCTTAATCAATATTCGAAAGAATATTGATACTAACCGACAGTCTTGTACTAATTGTCTCAAAGGACTTATAATACTAAAATGGTAATATAAAATCTAGGATACATCACAATGATCATTACAAATTACGTAATATTTTATAGGAATATCATCACTATGGCTTTTATGTAATTGTAGGTATTTGACAACACAATAATAATTTAGGTACGAGTAGGTACTTCGACATTTGTCGGTAGATGCTTAATACATATGACAGTTTGTATTTTGTAGCAAATCATTGTGCTTATAAAGTGGAAATTCATGATTTAATGACGTCACACGTACTTCCAATACTAACACACACTTACTTGTGGAATCGATGTCAACAACTACAGCAAACTAACTTCATTGATGTCACAGAGATGGCGTGCACGCAACACACGTAAATGTCGTATTATATCCTCCTGTCCATTGATGTCGCTTTTTAGTCCATTCTTTCTAGGAGGTGGGGTCTGCAGCTGTATGTACTCGTACACACCCATTTACAGGTCAGTTGAGCAATTTTTTTCATTTTTTATTTCAGTTTTTTTTTGTTTTATTTAGTTCATTTAGTTACATTAATAATAATAAAGAATATAGAAATATACTGTAACTTTACTATGGGCGTTAATGAGTTAACCCCTAGATCCACGCGTGACACAATGGCCTTTATTTTTTGTTTTTTTAATCATCAATACTCTGGTTGAAGATTAGAATAGATTGAACAGATTGAAGTTAGGAGCCAACTTAGAAAAACCTAGAGAAAAAGTACATCATGGCGTCTATATTTCCTGAATGAAGGGTATAGGTACCTATACCTTCACATATCCCAGGTTATATTAAAGTTTTCAGTGCCAGTCACTTCTTATTGGGTTTTGAAAACCCAAGCTTTCAGATATATTGTAAGTTATTTTTATTTACACAGTTCTTCAACCTGCAATGCTCTTTCAACTGGAACTTCACCGACTTGTTCGTCATCTGTATGAGTATGTACTTGACGTCGAGGCTCAACCAAGTCAATCAGAAGATTATTGCTGCTAAAAAAAAGGTATATGTTTGTATGCCAACATGATGCCATGATTTAGTTTGCAACATGTTTTATGTAGTTACTAGTACTAGCCTATTCCAAATATTACACATAATAATATAAACATAAACTCATTAGAGTGCACCGTACACCATCATATGTATCTGTTATGGACCAAGTGATCAATATGACATTATTCATAATGCCCGGGCAATTTGAATAATGCCCAATATGAGTAGGCAATATGATAAAAACTATTGAAATAATTAAATTGCCCGGGCTTTCTGAATAATGCCCATTACTTATTGGGCCGGGTAATAAAAAGATGTGATTTGTTAAATAATTTTAATTTTTACATTGATTTTAATATTATTATATTATTTGTTTATTATCAACAATTATAACATCTTTACAGATTGCTCCAATATGATGCTACAAGTCACAAATAGACAAAATTACATAAAACTAAAATAACTTAGCAGCAAAATTGCACACATTAAAATAATAATAAGTATTCATACATCAATAAATTAAATTAACCATGACAAAGTCTATAGCTCCAGGCCTCTTTCAATAATTAATTGAGCCCTTTGGAGAAATCTCCGCAGGCTTTGCCCAAATATGTCTTCCGACACTGTAATAAGGTGAATAATACGCGCGGTTCGTGATATAGGAGCAAACTTAAGGAGGTTGCTCCTAGCTGATGGCACGTCTAAGAGAGCGGGGCGGCGGCGCGCGCCCACACACCCGTCCGGTGCGCGCAGCCGCAGCTCTTCCAGCACCTCCGGGTGGTGCAGCAACCCTAATAGTATGCTCGTCACATATTTGACCAGCGCGACGTCCCTTCTTACTGTTAGTCTGGTGTACCCGACCATGCCCAGGACGAACAGACTCGGGTACATCAGGGGATAGAAGGGGTACACTCCGTACTGTTTGTTATAGAGAAATCTAGAAAACTTGTTTTGAATTTTTTCCAACATGAGACTATATACTATATACTTTCAATATAGAATAGTTAAGTAAGTACTGTACTGTAGTTGATTTAAACAAAAAATTCGACGTAGCGGGGCTCCTATTTCCGTGTGCAGGGTCCAAAGTAACCTAACATGACGAAATTGAGTTCGCTTGCTTTGCTCGCTCACTTCAGCTCCCGCTCCCGTCAACTCCTTCGAACCTAAACTATCCGTGTCGGAGTGCCCTAAGCTCCCGAGCTCGCTTCGCTCGCTCTTGGACTAATTTATTGACCATTAATGATCGAATTGCCCAACAGTTACGTAGCAATATTCATAATGACCAGACAATGTGATAAATATAGAAGTTTAAATCAGTATTCATTACATTGCCCAATTTGACTTAACTAGATATATAATGCCGGGCGTTATACATAATGCCCAGATTAATCACTTGGTCCATGACATATCTATATTTTTGGCCGAAAAGGCATTGTACCCACAATATTTGTAAGTCCAAAGTCCCATGGCCATTTTAACGATACGGTAGGCGCAGTACATGTATGACTGATGCTGTGCTGGGAGTCACGGTGCTGGTTCGATTCCGAGTTACAGTCCAGGTCCGGCTGTTTGTATATGTAAGCTTATATGTTTGTAAACGTATCCATGATACAGGTGAAATTCCTAGTTTCAGGTAACGTCCATAAAACACGTAGATAAAATTGGTGCTTACGGCAGCTGTTGTGATACTTCCTTGATAAGTTAATCCTATTCTTTATTCTGCACATCAAAATGCAAAATGATTATTTAATGTCCAGAACTCCCCGCCATCATTCTGGCGTACGATGCGTGAAGACTACAATAGGTCGGTGCTTCTTGTTCGCCAAGTTGACAAGATCATTGGAGGCATAGTCTTCATATCCTTCGCCAGCAACCTGTTCTTTGTCTGCTCACAGCTGCTGCATACTCTTGCGTGAGTTGTTACACTTAAAATCAATATTCAACACGTTGTTTTTATGTAAAATGTTTTTAAGTATTTACCCCCGGGTTATGAAGTTGAGAACTTTTCGAACTCCACGTTTACCACGTAAAAAAGGCTTCCAACAGGAAGCAGCATTTACCGAGTGAGCCACACATCAAAATATCACAATATTTGATGCGTCGCCGTTGTATGTATTCGTGATCCTCAGAAGTAATGAAATAAAGAAGAAACTACATTTTACCCTCAACTTCAAAATTATACAAATTTTCTCAACTTTGTATTGACAATTCGAAAATCCGCTTTATATAGTAAACTCCATTGGTTTTTCTTTAACTTCTTAAGGAAAAAGCAGGGGTTATATTAACCCCGAAAGAAACATTCTTCACTTTTAAATGAAACTAGAATCTTATTTAACGTCTCAAACGGTTAAACATTGTTCATTACAGAGGAGGAATAAAATCAACTCCAAGATGCAGACCTGATTCAGGTGCCGATCACAGGTAACACTATATCTGCTTAAACGATTCACTTTTTAACATGCTATTAATTGCTTATTCCACACTAGCTGTGTTCTGCGGTTTCATCCGCATACTCTAAGAGCATACTCGGCCCGAAGCGACGCCGCGCCGCGCAGCCCCCGATCGCCCGTTAAACAATGCATTCAAATATTATGCTATAAAAGCAAAAGTTTATCTTCATAAAATTTTCCTGATGATGTAGTAACTTTCGTTCGTAAGAATTAATATGCCTGCCTAATAATAGTGCTCAATAATCACTTTTTATTTTAATAAATAATTTCACTCAAATACCTTAATTGGCTTATTTATAAGAGATAGATATAATAATAGTGTCACGCCCGCGGACTATTTTTTAGATCTACTAAAAACCAATATCTTTGTAGTACATCGTACTCACCCCAGCGCACAAAGATAAAGTAGTTCGATAGTCCTTTTTCTGCCGACATATTTCACAAATATGTACCTATCAGTATTTAAGGCTATCTAAGAACTTTAACGTAATGTTATGTAGCCTAATATCCATCCTCATGAACGCGGCTATCATATACAAAATTATAATATAACAATAATAATTAAGCAGCCTCAGAGAATACTTTTTAAAAGCTGAAGTGGGTATGCACCGGGATGTGGTCGCAGTGGACAAGAGCCTCACCCCGTTGTCCATGGCTAAAGAGAACTGGCGCAAGCCTGTAATACTATCGACCGATCAACGCAAAGAGGTATGGCAAGGCAAGGAGCTACACGGGCGCTTCTATCGGGCTCTCCATGGGCCCGATGTAGATTTCCCAGCGTCCGTATCCTGGCTACGTTTCGGCGACCTTTTCGGGGAAACTGAGGGCTTTGTCTGTGCAATTATGGACGAAGTTATCCTGACGAATAACTACCGGAGACATATAATGAAGGACGGGACGGTTGACATATGTCGGGCATGCCACCGTCCGGGTGAATCCATCAGACATATTATCTCTGGTTGTTCTCGTTTGGCTAACGGCGAGTACTTGCACAGGCATAACCAAGTGGCCAGGATTATTCACCAGCAACTTGCATTGAAGTACAATCTAGTGGAACCGGAGGTACCGTATTACAAGTATGTGCCCGACCCAGTTCTCGAAAATGACCATGTCACGTTGTACTGGGATCGGTCTATCATCACTGATAGGACTATTGTTGCCAATAAGCCGGATATAGTGGTGATAGACCGATTAGCGCGCCGCACAATGATAATCGATGTCACCATCCCGCATGACGAGAACCTCGTGAAAGCTGAGAAAGAGAAACAAATCAAGTATCTCGACTTAGCACACGAGGTTGTCGACATGTGGAATGTGGACTCGGCGATCATTGTGCCGATTGTCGTTACGGCCAACGGCCTGATGGCCAAGAGCCTCGACGACCATCTGTCGAGGCTGTCATTGGGCGGTTGGATCAAGGGTCTGATACAGAAGGCAGTACTCCTCGATACGGCTCGCATTGTGAGGAGGTTCCTGTCTCTGGAGCCCTAACCACCGGTAGCTTGGACCCTGTTCCCGATACCGGTTGGCCTCTATTTTTTATATTTTTAAATGTTTTTAAGTTTTCTTTTTTTAAATATTTAAAAATGTATTAAATAAGAATATAAATCAATAAACGAAATAATTATGTATATACATATAAATAGTGTGATATTTCCTCATACATGCCTCAACGGGCCCTCTACGACCGGGAAAATAAAAATAATAATATAAATAATTTTTGAAATCCGACTTGTAGTTCCAGAGATTAATTCAAATAAACAATCTAACTTTTCCACTTTATTATTGTTCGGGTCAATCACCGAACAATAATAAATATGTCACCACAATTGAGGTACTGCATTCTATTCCTTGAATATTTTATGAATTACCTATATAAAACAGTTAGTACGCTTTCACACATCGGGCGCGACACAATCTCATCTCATTAGTTTTCATTGTTATCCCATTTGTATTACTAAAATATAGCTATATTTATAATTCTTAGGATTCCGAAGTCAACAAGGAACCCTTATAGTTTCGCTATGTCCGTCTGTCCTTCCGCAGCTTAGCTCAGAGACTCTTAGTACTAAAAAACTATATTTTTTTATAATTGGCATGGATATACATATTAATAATTCCGACAAAGTGGTAACATAAAACCATGAAAAACATTTCTATTTCGGTTACCTCCTATAGACGTAAAGTAGGGATGTTTTTTTTTCTCGTTTATCTTATGGTGTGGGGTATCGTTAGATAGGCCATTCAAAATATTATGTGTCTCTTAAAACCATTTTTAGATTCAGAGATCCGTTTGCGTAAAATTAAGCTTTAAATATAAAAATTTTGGTTAGAGACAAGTGTCACCCCGCCCCCCCCCCATCCCCTGACAGTAAAATGGTTGCGTTTGGCTATGTGAATACAATCATGGCAGTAGAAAAACTATCACAGCTAAGAAGGCTTTAAAAGTTTATGAGTAATAGTCGACCAAGTTAAAAAATGTGCTTGGATCCGTAAAAAAGTTCTACAAGTCCCATTGAAAATTACTTAAATAACAACTTTCAAGAAATAAATAGTGAATACATTCAAATTTTATCAAATTCCGAAAGAGAAAGAAACAAGGAGCGTACTTGGGACGATCCAGGAACGAACCAACCATTCACCGTGGCTCTAACGCACGCTCGTATATATTATTTATTGCAGCTTATTTACGTTGGTTGTTTGCTCCTATCATTGAATAATTTAATTTTACTTTTTGGCAGTTGAGTAGGTTGTTTGAAAATACTCTTTAAAATATCTTGTTTTCAGGTTGTAAATATTTGGAGATTTTAACGAATACTACCTCCGTAACGGCAATACTGCAGTATTCAAATTATTTAGTAACGCTGGTTATAAATCTTAATTATAACGCTTGCCTCTACCCGCGGTGGTACTCAAACAGATAATATTTTTTCTAACTTCACTTGCGAAGTTGGATTTTATAACCATCGTCCTATGTCGTTTTAATTTTTATGTTGCAACAAAAAACCCTTTTGTTAGTTCGAATTATTATGAAACTCCGGAAACCTATAACTGCGAGTGGCCGGACACGCACTTGGCCGGTTTTTTTTAATCTTAGTTTATCTTAATCTCACCCAACCCCGAACAATCATATTAGTATAGATTATTTTTGCAGACTTTTCGGCGGTTACGAGCATGCGATCTACTTCGTTTATTCCTTTGCGTTCCTGGTGATGAGATCGCTGGCTGTGTCCCTGACCGCGGCTAAGGTTCACGCTGCCAGCTTGAAGCCAGCATATTTGCTGTACAATGTATCATCAATGAATTATTGCGTGGAGGTGAGACTCAATTGGCATAATAATATCAACATATTCAAAGAAAGGATTTCAAAATAAATCGTTGTATCAAAGCTAACTGTACGTTGTACTAAACTACCCGAACAAAACTGCCCAAATCACAAACTACGACTGACTTGTTTATTTTTACCAAATCCTTTCCACCACGGAAAAGTGCTGCAAACAAACATCTACTTACGATTTTTTTCCAAACTGGGAAACTATTAAGTAAGAAGATTATGTCACAATATAAGAATGTGCAGAAGGACCACGAAAATGTAAATAGGTATTATTAGCCTGAAATTTGTCCATTGGAAATTGCAGGCTCCTGTCACGCAGACAATTAACAAGAAATATTCTTGCTACAAATAAATAAATAATCATTTATTAACAGGCATTGACCATAGATTTAAAATTAGAAACCTAAAATGGACATAACATTTTCAAAATAATAATACAATTTCAAAATTAAATATAAAATAAACAAATAAAAAAAAACTCACTCAACACATATTCATTTAAAAATAGTGATGAAAATACTCTTTTTTTATAATCTCAAAAACCAATCCACCAATATCTTTGTTAAGCTTACTTCAACTGTACCGCAGAATTCAAGAGTTTTAAAATGTATATTATAATTAATAAAGATACGCTTTAGAAAAAATTAAATTGAGAGCGCCTTAAGATCGCAGCAGTGGACGGGACAGTTGAGTTACAATGTATTACCGGGGCTGTCGCCATCATCATCATCATTTCAGTCATCTGTCCACCTAATAGGATGCTTTCCAACGCAGCGTCTTCCGATTCGCGGTTGCCACTCCAGAAATTTTCTGCCCCTTCGATCATCCGTTCTGCGAGCAATTTGCCCTACCCACTGTCACTTAAGTTTCGCAATTCTTCGGGCTATGCCGGTAACATTGGTCCTCCTGCGGATATCTTCATTTCTGCTTCGATCACGAAAGTAATCACCGAGCATAGCCCTCTTCATTGCCTTTTGCGTTACTTCAAGCCTTTTTTTGAGGCTCATTGTGAGCGACCACGTCGCCGCATTAAGACGTATTAGTACCGTCATGAAAAAAGGATGACGCTATCGGTCATGTGTGGCTCCTGTGCTTAAATCATGATGGCATTATACTTTATAATACGGAGTCTGGACCTCTTAGTAGTAACATCATCAGTAAAGTTCTTTATTTTTCCAGGTAGAGAGGTTTCTGGATCAGATACATGGAGACACGGTCGCCCTGACAGGCCTCCAGTTCTTTCACGTCAAGCGGGGATTGGTGTTGACGGTAAGACCTAACTTTTTATGACCACTCACCGTTAGTTCTTAAATTCTCATTTTAACTATGTGGAGCTGGCCATGCGACTGACTGTATTGCCTGAAGAAGTAGGTTGATATGTATTTACATACATTTCTACAATTATTATGTTATACATTAATTTTAATAGGTTAGGAATTATTCAATTATGCTCTTGATGGACCCACAATATTACTAACAAGAGTGAATAACTAAATTGTGTGAAACATCATCGCTTACTGTCAGATGAAATAGTAATCAAACGTAGATTTACGTGTGGAGTTGAAAAAAATCAATTTTACAGCGGATGCTTGCAAATTGTCCAAATTATATTTATACAATTTGGTTCCAGATAAGTGGTGATTGTGTATCATTCAGTCACGTAACTAAGTAAAGATTGACACATTTTGGCTTTTTTTTTATAAATACTTAAATTAAAAGGCTTTTATTTACACAGCCCCAACGTTACAATGACTAGCCGAGGGTTATTTCAAAGCTTCTAAATTCGTAACTTACGTAAATAGTTTAGGTAAGTTTATCAACATATGCGGGCTATAATGAAACAAAAGTTTATTTTCAGACTTTTTTACAATGTCTGAACTTAATCTACTCTGTTTTTAACGTAATTGTATGCTTGTTATATTTATTTATATTCGTTTGTTATGAAGCAATGTTGTTTGTTACAACACATTAAGACACTATAATTAGTAAGTAAATATTCAATTCCCAATCTGAAAATTTGATCTTCAAGAGTGATTTCCAAATTTTAGCACAGTGTCAATACATAAGATACTAATTGCCATATAAACCTCACTAATAGTGATGTTAATTTTTGCTGCCCATGGTGAAATTCTATAATTGAAGTAACCAAATCAACCCAAAGGTTTTGCTGAATCTGCGTGTCAATAATTGGACGAGCACGTTCCAATTTTGAGAATATCTATGCCAGTAATAGAATTTTACATACTTTTTTTTTAAATTCAGGGAATATGTATGTTTAGTATTACTATTTCATTGGATGAAAAAACTCTTAAAATAAAGATTAGAATATTTCCTTGTCATTATAATTTTTGTATGCTAACGCATTTCAATATGTATTTTTGCGCATTTGATTACGAAGCTAGGAGAAACACTCTCTCAAAGTGCCAATAACTGGATATTTTGCCCTATTTTGCCTAGATATTAAATAGTATCGATAAATATGGCAGTTTGACATCGCGAGCAATCGCAACGTGAGTCCAGGGACACAATGATCTAGAGTTAGCGGCATAGTTTCATTTGTGTGTGCAGGACAGTCTCGACTCAGCACGCGGTAAGTTCTTAAATCTAAGTGGTCGCGTTGTGTAGCGAATTTTACGATATACTCGAATATTACAAATCAATGAAAACTATAGAATTGCTTGTAGAATTAAATATAGGTACCTTGCTTCCGCGGACACGGAATGAAATGAAGTAGGTATCCATCTGCCTAGCTTTGTCCGAACTATGTTGGGTTCAGCTTCCAGTCTAATCGGATTTAGCCGAGTACCAGTGTTTTACATGGAGTGACTGCCAATCTGATCTCCACAACCCTGTAACTGGGTAACACTTGGCCAGACTGCTGTCGGATTTCAGGCTTCTGATTACGCGTAATGATTGTAAAAGATCTTTTTTTTTAAGATTCAGCTGGGACCAACGACTTAACATGCTTGCCGAGGCACGGAGGAATCTCGCTATGTAAAGATGGTAACCCATCGACGGCCTGACCTCGGCAAGCATCGCTTAACATTGAAAATCGACCCGTGCGGCTATTATTATTTAGCCACGAGCTCCTCATAGGTACTGTGAGTTCAGAGAGCTCTAAATAATAAGCAAAAATTACTTTTATATGCTATATTTTCTCATTAACGTGACTGCCTTAAAGTAGTTTGTACCGAAGTGACAAGCAAAGCTAAACAAAAGCATCTTCAATTAATTGCTTGCGTGCCGATTTCAATCACCTTCCTAAAGTAAATATTTATCTGTTGCCAGTCTTATAATAGGTAATGAGGTTGCCTCTAAATAGGTGAGGAGTCCTCACATGAGCTACGCCCCTACGAATTAAAGCGCAGAAGACCACAGATGGCCACTGGAGCTTCTAAATGCTATGTATGTTTTGGGTATAGGATATCTCGAATAGTTAAATGACTGCGATGAATTAAAATTAAATAAATGGTTCTAATGAAAATGGTACCATCGAACTGATCTGGTGATGAAGCCGGATATAGGCACCGGAACTCCTTAATAAAATAATGAACATCCCAGTCTGTTATGTTTAGGTTCGTTAGAATTGTTATGAGAAGCTCCCTATCTAAATGCTAAATGATTTTCATGGTATAATGAGGTGCCAAAACTAAAAAGTGAAAATAAAATCTATATGTATATATATATATATATTATAAATGATTTTAAGCCGACTTCCAAAACAAGAAACCACAAAGCGAAAAAATAACGTTTCTTTAGGCTGTCGGGGTCAAAAACAAAACAAAATATAGGTACTTAAAACACTTGAGATAAAAAGTACATAGATCGACTGCATCGATTGTATGCGCACCTTCATCGACTTCAACGGTTTAGTTGTGTGGTATTCACAAGAAGTACACAATTCAACTGAACAGTTTGGTCGATGCAAAAGTTGTGAATATGCGATAGGCCTAACTATCCTCTTATGTTTTTCCCTTGGTTTCACTCCCGTTTCCTATCCGTGAAGTTTAATCAGTTGTGTGCCGTTATTACTGAAACAATTAAAAGCCATTGTGACTCGCGTTGATTCATATTTTAGGCACTGATGAGGTTAATGGTGGATGCCAAGACTGGTTTGCGAATGGGTGAAAGAGCTTTTCAAGCTGTCCGATACTACAAAGATATTGATTGAAATCCAGAAGCAGCGATTTATATTTCGTAGTCTTAGTACCTTAAAAGCTGTTCACACGAACACACGGCTGGCACTCTTCCTGTATTAATGCAATAGTTAAAGGAGATTATTTTAGGTGCATTTGCAACTAGACGCTGACAGTATACAGTCGTGACTATGCTTCGATTTTTGTCAGTAGATGTTACATTTTCACCATTGATGTTGCAGATCGCGGCAACTATCGTCACCTATGAGTTGGTGCTGATGCAGTTCACAGGAGTCTCACCTGCATAACCAGGTGCTGATTAAGATAGTAATTTAAATAAAAACAATAGTAAATAGTTAGTTTTGCTTTATCGTAGACAGTCGCGCGATTAGCAAAGTGAGATTATATAAGCGATAATTAAAAAATACGAAAACGTATAATAAACAGACATATCGGACATTTTGGTATCGTATTTTGGCATAATAATAATAATACCAGCCTGTAACTGTCCCACTACAAGGCGAAGGCCTCTTCTCATATAGAGAAGCCACGAGCATATATCACAGCGCTTGCTCAATGCAGGTTGGCGATTTCAGACTTACATTTACTATAAAGTCCAGATTTCCTCACGATGTTATCCTTCACCGTAGTCTGTGAAGGAAATGTGCATACTGGCATGCGCTACCGAAATCTGTCGTCATGACAAAGTGTCAAGTGGTCAATCACAAACATTTTGCAATCTTTATCGCTGACAGAGTGTCACTTTGCCTTGATCTAACCGCATACAATACTTATAGACAAAACAACAGAAACGCTTCCATCTTTTGACCCGACAGAATGAACAGGTTTGGAATATCTAGATTTAAATCTTTGGAATAAGCTTATCTAGGACAAAAAGTAGCTATGATTATAAGCAGTAAAATAATTATTAAAATGTGTTTATTTCTATGCTTTGCATAGTTTTAGAAGTTAATTAATCATTGTGTTTTATTTCAATACCTACTTCAACACCTATTATTGATTGTTCAAATGCAACTGATTTACTTAAGAAGACCTTCGACAAAGTGGACCGATAATCTGGTGAGGACCACGGGAACCCGCTGGATGCGGGAAACACAGGACCGGTCGATGCGGCGGCGCTTGGAAGAGGCCTTTGTCGAGTAGCGGACGTCATCATCATCATCAGCCTTTTAATGTTCCCACTGCTGGGACACAGGCCTCCTCTCTTTCTCCAGTGTGGGTTGACGGATGTCACATGTATTCGAATTTTTGGTTTAAATGTTTTTCTTCACCGTTTTGAGAGCCACCTGGGTTTATAACCACGAACTACAATTTGTAAGTCGCGGCCGTTACCATTGGGCCACCACTGCTCTTCAAAGGACTTCTTTCAGCTGATATAATTAATGGTGATCTATTACAACTATGATATGTGCACTGCCACAGATTTTGCCGTGGAAGTCGTTGACTTGTAAGTCGCAACTTGTAAGTCGCGGCCTTTACCACTGTGCCACCACTGCTCTTCAGCGTAGGTACGTCGTTAAACTGATATTATGGTGATTACACTAATGTTATAAAGGCGAAAGTTTGTGAGTGTGTGTGTGTGTTTATATGTTTGTTACTTCTTAACGCACAAACGGCTGGAAGTATCTGGTTGAAATTCGGCACAAAAATAGATTATAGTCTGGCTGGAATAGCAGGCTACATTTTATCTTGGTATAATGTTCCCTTGGGATGATATAACAATTTTCACGCGAGCGAAGCCGCTGGCAGAAGCTAGTATAATATAATTGTAATAATTATGTGCACTGTTGTTGATTTTGCCGTTTTGGGCTAAACAAACTAAATTACAAAGCGAGCGACTCAAAGAAGAATACAACTGTAGCTACCAAGCTTTAATAAACAAGGGTGTGTCACATACCTAATTGTAAGACTGAACTGCTTAATAATGATTCTCGTACTATGATTAATGACCCTCTTGTGACGAAGGAACATTAATCAGTTAGGCTTCAACTAATTATGATTCGCAGTTGGTTAACATTTCTCGATTGGATTAGCTACGAGTATTCTAATTTGGATAAGGTAATAAAGCAAATTTGATTTGCTTTGTAGTCCATTTTAATTTATTAATGGTTTCGTTAATTACTGAATATATTTAGGTAAAATATTTTTACTTTTTTTCAGGTATAATTTTTCAGGACCTTTTTAAAAAAAATGCTGATAAGCGTAAACAGTGTTGTGATTTGTTTTATTATACGAGTACATAGTACCCAGATTAATCACTAGGTTCTGATAATACAGAAGAATCACAGATAATACAGATATACATATACGCATGAGTACTTAAACCAAGATAGAAGTCAATGGTTGTGCAATGGAAATAGGCAAGGTATTCTTTAGAAAAACGTAAGCAATATTTGATGGTTATTAGGACTAATTTCATCTATCGAAGCCACATAATGGGAAAATGATTTACCTACCAGTGCTTTGATATCGTATGATATTGGATTCCCAGGGCCGACACAAATCCCACGACAAGAACAGCTAACTGCAAACCCAGTTAGCTGTACTTGTCGTGGGATTTACACATTTGTGTGTAAGTCGACACGACTTGACCCAGCCGCCAAACGACAGCCTCCTAAGGTGTTGTTGCATGACCGCACATTTGTCGACACCAAACACCATCCTGATGGCGCTACTAAAAGTTTCAGTTACCTTCAGTAGCTCCATCAGCTGAAGATTGCTGGGGGCAAAGAGCTTCAGGTCATGCATGTAAAGGAGGTGAGATGTAACCTGACTACCTCTCTTTAACCGATAGCCTTATCCTGAATTATCTAGCAGCGTGCTTAGACGATTCAAGGCTAGGGCTCATACTATAGCCCTGGAATATACCTCGCTCGATCCTTACAGGTTCGTTATTTATTCTGGATATTTTGACATCTTGGTTAGCGAAAGACCGTGCTCTATTTCTCCATATACGACACCAGGAAGGTGCGTTAGGTAGTATCTATTTTCTACAATTCTAGCACCCTTATGAGCCTTCTTATAATCTATCCAACTTGTTAACAGATCCTTTTGGGAACTCCGATCCTATTAGCTAATGGCCATATCAATAAGAAGTAGGTCGTTTGTACCGCGGGACCGAGTCCTATATCCATTCTGAGAGACAGACATGATGGCATTATTGTCGATGTATTTACTAATTTTAGCTCTCAAAATGGATGTAAGAACATTATAGACCGTCGGTATATGTGATAGGTTTATATGTTTTGGGTTCCACAGTGCTACCAAATTTGTGGAGCAGGTGGGTAATTTCTGTTATAAATTGTTGAAGGCCGAGTCACCCACGTCCGTAGGAGTGTACCCTTTTTTTTGTGTCCCTACACGTGGTCCCTGGGTGGTGCAAATCAGGTGAAACTAACTGGTGGGAGGCTTCGGCTGATGGCTTGTGTCCACCCACCGGGCAAAGACGTACCGCCAAGCGGCCTAGCCGTGTTCCGGTACGATGCTCGGTGTAGCCATTTTGAGGAGTTGGGTCGAGATAGCTGTTCCACTGCAGGTTGACTAGCCTGACGCGCGCTGTTAGGGATGTATCGGGATATTGGTCGCGGAGGGTAGCGGGATCCGAGGCACGGTGCGACGCTGGCCAACCGCATGTAGTTGGGGGCCCAAGTAGTGTGCCAGCCACACACGAAAGGCTGCCCCGCCAACTGTCGAAAAATCCCAGAATGCACCATCGTGCTGGTTGGCGACCAGATGGGGAAGGCCCGATGGACATTCCGGTTCGTGCGTCCCCGCAGTCTCCAGACTAGTGCCCCAATGATGGCGTCCTTTCAGACATGACGCACATGCGTGTCTGTAGGTTAGCAGCGTGGAACCTCGTCTCACTTCCTTCTCCTCTACTCCATTCACTCTTATACATTTATGAAAAGGAAAATGAATACTGGAGTTAAACAGCGGCTGCACTCCCTCCCCCACAAAGTGCACCTCACCAACGTTAGAGGTCTGCACTCAAATATCATTCCAGTCCATTATGACCCAGAGCCCTCTTTTTCCTTACGGAGACGCAGATAGCGAGTCCGTCAGACGTGTCGTACCTGTCTTACCCAGGGTTCACCCTGGAGCACAATTTTAGATCACGGGCGGGCGTATGTATGTACGCCCGTAATGATCTTTGCTATTGGCGTCTCCGTAACCTTGAGGACTCAAGATTCACAACGCTCTGGGTTCTGGTGGACACAGGTCTGGATAAAATTATCTACGCCTGTGTCTACCGTTCTCACAGCGGAGATCAGGAGACAACCAGGCTCACAGAGTACCTCAGTGAGGGGGCTGATGCAGCACAGCAGTGGTACCCTTCTGCCCAATTAGTGTTACTGGGGGACTTTAATGCCCACCACCAGGAGTGGCTCTTCCCATACCAGTGCACTGATCATGCTGGACGGAAGATGCGTAAGATTTCGCTAGCGCTAAACCTCACCCAGCTGGTCCAGGGGGCAACGAGGGTACCGGATGTTGATTCGCACACGGCGTATTGCTTGGACCTTCTGCTGACAACAGATACAGACAGATGCTCTGTGTCGAACGCATCACCATTGGGTAGTTCCGACCACTGTCTGGTGAAGGCTGTGTCCGTCTATTCCCCGCCCGATCCCAGCCCAAGATGCACCCGGCGGGTTTGGTGGTACAAGTCAGCAGATTGGGATGCAATGCGATCTTTCTTCGCATGTTATCCTTGGCAGCCTATTTGCTTTTCTTCGACTGATCCATCGTCGTGCGCGGATGCCGTGACGGATGTGTTGCGTCAGGGAATGGAGTACTACATTCCGTTCTCTGACGTATTATCAATGTCTAGCGAAGACCGGCCATGTTTTGGTGCCGAACGTAAGCGCGCCGACGCGCTTAAACGTGGGGCGTACCTGGCTTGGGTCGGCGCTCGATCGCGTAAGGCGAGTGACGTGGGTCAGAAAAAGAAGGCCTTCAACAGGGCTGCCAAGATGGCGTTGCGAAGGGCTCGGTTCGACCACATTGGCCGAATAGGGACCAAACTTGATTCTTACCTTCTCTCCTCTTCTTCTCTGGCTAAGTCGGTCGAGTTGAACTTCTGCCGTCCCTCACTACCACCACTGCTTGAACCCGACGGGTCACTAGCCCACTGCACTGAGGAGAAGGCAAATTTATTTGCATCTCTTTTTGCGGAATCTTCACGTCTGAATCCTGGTGACGCGCGGCCCCCTCCTCCTCCTGATGGATGCGAGACGAGTATGTCGGACATTCGTATCCATCAAAAGGACGTCCGTAGGGTGCTGCACAACCTCGACTTGAACAAGGCTAGCGGCCCTGTTGGAATACCAGCACTCCTGAACTGTCTCCTACTCCATCTTGACACGTCTATTCCGTCTTTCTTATTAGGCTGGAAAAGTGCCGAATGCTTGGAAGCAGGCTAACGTACAACCCGTGCAAGAAGGGCTGTACCGGACCCAGCCAACTACAGACCCATATCTGTTACCTCCATACTCTGTAAGAGTATGGAACGTGTACTCAACATTAAGCTCCTAGCATACCTAGCAGCCAACGATATCCTTAGTGACCGCCAATACGGCTTCCGCCAAAATCGGTCTACTGGGGATCTTCTAGCGTATGCCATTCACATCTGGAGTGAGGCCATCGAGAGGCACGGAGAAGCGCTTGCCGTCTCCCTAGACATCTCGAAGGCTTTTGATAGGGTCTGGCTCGAAAGCCTTATTGGTAAGCTTCCTTCATTCGGTTTGCCCGGTGGTCTGTGTGATTGGATTGCAGACTTCCTGAAGGATCAGTCCATTCGAGTGGTTATCGATGGCTGCTCGTCAGACCACTTGGATATTAATGCCGGTGTCCCTCAGGGGTCGGTATTCTCAGCAACTTTATTCTTGCTGCACATTAACGATCTGCTAAAACCTAAAACCTGCTGTTATCTGCATACCTTTGGGTATGCAGACGACAGCACTGTTGCTGAGCGATACTTGTCCAATGCTCGTATTACCGGGCCTCAGATCCAGTCTCTCCGGAAGGCCATGGTGGGGCGCTTAAACCTGTCCTTGCAGGCAGTTTCCGAATGGAGCGATGCCAATCTGGTCAGTTTTAATGCTGATAAAACCCAGGCGTGTCTTTTTTCCGCTAAAAAGAGTAAATTTCACCCGGCTCCAGCTTTCCGAGATGTGACCGTGACAATAACTGACCATCTTTGAGCTTCTTGGCGTTACGTTGACATCGACTCTCAATTTTGGCCCATACATTGAGGCTCAGCTGGCTGCCGAAAAGCTGGGGATCCTTGCAAAGGTGAGAAGGTACTTCACGCCAGAACAGCTGCTTAGCTTGTATCAAGCACAAGTTCGATCATGCATGGAGTACTGTTCTCATCTCTGGGACGGATCTGCCAAATACCAGCTTGATGCACTAGAGTCGATCGAAAAGCGGGCCAAGAGGCTCATCAGCAATGAGGCACTGGTTTAGTCAAAGCTACAGAGCCTTGAACATCGTCGCCGAGTTGCCAGCTTGTCGGTTTTTTATCGGTTACAGAATTTCTTTGGCACCGAACGACGTCATTTGAAATAGTGTATTATACTTATGTATATTGTTTAAAAAATGCGTAGAATACGGATGATCACTTGTCAAGAGACTTTTTACGGGTTGTGGGGGCTCTTCAATATCAGGGAGAATCACTTTACCTGCAGCACAACACATACCATTTGGTTCATCGCTCCATTTTTTTGCAAAACATTTAGAACAGGTTTCATTGGTGCAAAACATTGCTCCAATTTCTACTGCACTCTGCTTAGCATAATCGATGTTGGGATCATAATTGAAAGCTGATATATTACTGTGAGGTGCACTTCGATTGCGTATTCTAGATATTCGTTGTCTCTGTGCCGCAGCAGTAAGCCGCTGTGAATGTTCGGTGCTAGACTCTCTATCACGTATTTCCGACATATTCTGCCTATGGTTAGCCAGTCGCTGAGACCTTTCGGTGCTATTCTCCCTAGCCCGTCTTGCAGAGGTAATCGCTCTTTGGCTGGCAAGCCGCTGCGAATTTTCGGTGCTAGACTCCCTATCGCGTACTTCCGACATATGCTGCCTATGGTTAGCCAGTCGCTGAGATCTTTCGGTGCTATTCTCCCTAGCACGTCTTGCAGAGGTAATCGCTCTTTGGCTGGCAAGCCGCTGCGAATTTTCGGTGCTTAACTCCCTATCGCGTACTTCCGACATATTCTGCCTATGGTTAGCCAGTCGCTGAGACCTTTCGGTGCTATTCTCCCTAGCACGTCTTGCAGAGGTAATCGCTCTTTGGCTGGCAAGCCGCTGCGAATTTTCGGTGCTTAACTCCATATCGCGTACTTCCGACCTATTCTGCCTATGGTTAGCCAGTCGCTGAGACCTTTCGGTGCTATTCTCCCTAGCTCGTCTTGCAGAGGTAATCGCTCTTTGGCTGGCAAGCCGCTGCGAATTTTCGGTGCTAGACTCCCAATCACGTATTTCCGACATATTCTGCCTATGGTTAGCCAGTCGCTGAGACCTTTCGGTGCTAGATTCTCTAGCATGCGCTTGCGATCTGTATTCTCTTTCACTTGCAAGGCGCTGTGCATGCTCAGAGGAAGTCACTTCCATTCGGCCTACTCTAGCCGCTCTTGTCTGGGATGTATGTCTAGATAGTTGTGATTTTCTTTTAGGCATACTGACGTTATTTATTCAAAACAATCCAATTGTTTGGAAAAATCAAACAGTACGTCTAAATCGAAATTAAGATAGAAATAGTTATGTAGGCAATAGTTTTTATAAGAACAGAAACAACAAAAATTTTACCCGCGCTAAAATGTTCATTTGTTTTTATTTCAATAAACAGCTTTCTATTCTCAAGATAGTTCGAAAATTAAATAAAACCTTTGATAAGTTACCTCCTTGGTTGCCATAATGTTTTGGAGAAAAGCTTAATTGGAATTACTTGGTTATTTATTTTTAAGCTTTATAAATTTTCTCTTGAACTCAATCATATATCTCTCATCGGTTTGTGAGTTTGTGACGTTGAAAGGGGTAATCTCTTGATCTATTGAACCGATTCAGATTTTTTTTCACCTGTAAAAAAGCAGCATTATGCCTGAGTGTCATAGGCTAAAAAATATAAAAAAAAATAGAGATCCTTATGAAAATTGCAATAATCTAACCCCAGGTAGCAAGGCAGGGCAGGCAGGGCAGGCAGGGCAGGCAGGGCAGGCAGGGCAGGCAGGGCAGGCAGGGCAGGCAGGGCAGGCAGGGCAGGCAGGGCAGGCAGGGCAGGCAGGGCAGGCAGGGCAGGCAGGGCAGGCAGGGCAGGCAGGGCAGGCAGGGCAGGCAGGGCAGGCAGGGCAGGCAGGGCAGGCAGGGCAGGCAGGGCAGGCAGGGCAGGCAGGGCAGGCAGGGCAGGCAGGGCAGGCAGGGCAGGCAGGGCAGGCAGGGCAGGCAGGGCAGGCAGGGCAGGCAGGGCAGGCAGGGCAGGCAGGGCAGGCAGGGCAGGCAGGGCAGGCAGGGCAGGCAGGGCAGGCAGGGCAGGCAGGGCAGGCAGGGCAGGCAGGGCAAGCAGGGCAGGCAGGGCAGGCGGGGCAGGCAGGGCATGCAGGGCAGGCAGGGCAGGCAGGGCAGGCAGGCAGGCAGGGCAGGCTGGCAGGCAGGGCAGGCAGGGCAGGCAGGGCAGGCAGGGCAGGCAGGGCAGGCAGGGCAGGCAGGGCAGGCAGGGCAGGCAGGGCAGGCAGGGCAGGCAGGGCAGGCAGGGCAGGCAGGGCAGGCAGGGCAGGCTGGGCAGGCAGGGCAGGCAGGGCAGGCAGGGCAGGCAGGGCAGGCAGGGCAGGCAGGGCAGGCAGGGCAGGCAGGGCAGGCAGGGCAGGCAGGGCAGGCAGGGCAGGCAGGGCAGGCAGGCCAGGCAGGCCAGGCAGGGCAGGCAGGGCAGGCAGGGCAGGCAGGGCAGGCAGGGCAGGCAGGGCAGGCAGGGCAGGCAGGGCAGGCAGGGCAGGCAGGGCAGGCAGGGCAGGCAGGGCAGGTATGGTTGGCAGGGCAGGCAGGGCAGGCAGGGCAGGCAGGGCAGGCAGGGCAGGCAGGGCAGGCAGGGCAGGCAGGGCAGGCAGGGCAGGCAGGGCAGGCTGGGCAGGCAGGGCAGGCAGGGCAGGCATGGCAGGCAGGGCAGGCAGGGCAGGCAGGGCAGGCAGGGCAGGCAGGGCAGGCAGGGCAGGCAGGGCAGGCTGGGCAGGCAGGGCAGGCAGGGCAGGCAGGGCAGGCAGGGCAGGCAGGGCAGGCAGGGCAGGCAGGGCAGGCAGGGCAGGCAGGGCAGGCACGGCAGGCAGGGCAGGCAGGGCAGGCAGGGCAGGCAGGACAGGCAGTGCAGGCAGGACAGGCAGGGCAGGCAGTACAGGCAGGGCAGGCAGGGCAGGCAAGGCAGGCAGGGCAGGCAGGGCAGGCAGGGCAGGCCGTGCAGGCAGGGCTGGCAGGGCGGGCAGGGCAGGCATGGTAGGCTAGGTATGTAGCCAGTTGACGGGAGCGAAGCTCCGGGGGTCAGCAATAGTTTTCTCAGCGCACGCCAAAGAATGGAATTTATAGTCAACATTTTTCTATCTTGGGTTACATTATTGCAATTTTCATAAGGATCTCTAATATTTTTGAAAATTTGCCTACCCTGCCTACCCTGCCTACTCTGCTTACCATGCCTACCCTGCCTATCTTGCCTACCCAGCCTACCCAGCCTACCCTACCTATCCTGCCTACCCTGCCTTTCCTGCCTACCCTGCCTACCCTGCCTTTCGCCTACCCTGCGTATCTTGCCTACCCTCCCTACCCTGCCTACTCTGCTTACCCTGCCCACCCAGCCTACCCTGCCTACCCTACTTACCCTGCCTACCCTGCCTACCCTGCCTACCCTGCCTATCCTGCCTACCCTGCCTATCCTGCCTACCCAGCCTACCCTGCCTTTCCTGCCTACCCTGCCTTTCCTGCCTACCCTGCCTATCCTGCCTACCCTGCCTACCCTGCCTACTCTGCTTACCCTGCCTACCCTGCCTACCCAGCCTACCCCGCCTACCCTGCCTTTCCTGCCTATCCTGCCTATCCTGCCTACCCTGCCTACCGTGCCTACCCTGCCTACCCTGCCTACCCTGCCTACCCTGCCATTCTTGCCTACCCTGCCTTTCCTGCCCACCCTGCCTATCTTGCCTACCCTGCCTACCCTGCCTACTCTGCTTACCACTCTGCCCACCCTGCCTACCCTGCCTACCCTGCCTACCCAGCCTACCCTGCCTACCCAGCCTACCCTGCCTACCCTACCTATCCTGCCTACTGTGCCTACCTAGCCTACCCTGCCTTTCCTGCCTGCCCTGCCTACCCTGTCTTTCCTGCCTACCCTGCCTACTCTGCTTACCCTGCCTACCCTGCCTTGCCTGCCTACCATGCCTATCCTGCCTATCCTGCCTATCCTGCCTACCCTGTCTACCCTGCCTACTCTGCTTACCATGTCTACCCTGCCTACCCTGCCTACCCTGCCTACCCTGCCTACCTTGCCTACCCTGCCTACTCTGCTTACCCTGCCTACTCTGCTTACCCTGCCTACCCTGCCTACTCTGCGTACCCTGCCTACCCTGCCTATCCTACCTACCCTACCTACTAATTTGTATCTATCATCAATAGTTTTCTCAGCGCACGCCAATTAATGTATTTTACAGACAACATTTTGCTACCTTGGGTTACATTATTGCAATTTTCATAAGGATCTCTATTTTTTTTGAAAATATTTTATAGTCTATGACACTCAAGAATAATGTAGCTTTCTACCGGTGCAAGAATTTTCAAAATCGGTTCAGTAGATCCAGAGATTACCCCTTACAACGTCACAAACTCACAAACTCACAAACTTTACCTCTTTATAATATTACTAGCTGACCCCCGGGGCTTCGCTCCCGTCAACTGGCTATCTACCTACCAACCATGCCTATCCTGGCTACCCGGCCAACCCCGCCGCCCATGCCTATCCTGCCTACCCGGCCAACCCCGCCTACCATGCCTACCTTGCCTTCCCTGCCTATCCTGCCTACTATGAATACCTTGCCTACCCTGCCTTCCCTGCCTTCCCTGCCTACCCTGCCAACCTTGTCTAACCTGCGTATCCTGCCAACCCTGCCTATCCTGTTAACCCTGCCTACCATGCCTACCCTGCCTGCCCTGCCCACCCTGCCTACCCTGCCTACTGTGCCTACCTAGCCTAGCCTGCCTACCCTGCCTATCCTGCCTACCCTGCCTTCCCTGCCTACCCTGCCTACCGTGCCCGCCGCGCCTACCCTGCCTTCCCTGCCTATCCTGCCTACCCTTGCCATCCTGCCTACTCTGCCTACCCTCCCAACCCTGCCTACTCTGCCTACCCTGCCTACTCTGCCTACCCTGCCTACTCTGCCTATCCTGCCTACCCTGCATACCATGCCTATCCTGCGTACCCTGCCTACCCTGCCTTCCCTACCTACCCTGCCTGCCGCGGCTACCCTGCCTTCTTTGCCTATCCTGCCTACTCTGCCTACCTTGCCTACCCTGCCTACCCTGCCAACCCTGCCTACTCTGCCTACCCTGCCTACTCTGCCTACCCTGCCAACCATGCCTATCCTGCCTATCCGGCCAACCCCGCCTACCATGCCTACACTGCCTACCCGGCCAACCCCGCCTACCATCTACCCTGCCTACCCTGCTTACCCTGCTTACCCTGCCTAGCCAGCCTAGCCCGCCTATCCTACCTACCCTGCCTACCCTGCCTACCCTGCCTACCCTGCCTACCCCGCCTACCCTACTTACCTACAATTTTTTATCTAACATCAATGTTTTTCTCAGCGCACGCCAAAGAATGAATTTTATAGGCAACATTTTCCTACCTTGGGTTACATTATTGCAATTTTCATAAGGATCTCTATTTTTTTTGAAAATTTATTATAGCCTATGACACTCAGGAATAATGTAGCTTTCTACTTGTGAAAGAATTTTCAAAATCGGTTCAGTAGATCCAGAGATTACCCCTTACAACGTCACAAACTCACAAACTCACAAACTCACAAACCCACAAACTTTACCTCTTTATAATATTAGTATAGACTAGCTGACCCCCGGGGCTTCGCTCCCGTCAACTGGCTATCTACCTACCTACCCTGCCTTCCCTGCCTATCCTGCCTTCCCTGCCAACCCTGCCTACCCTGCTAACCCTGACTGCCATGCCTACGCTACCTGCCTTCCCTGCCTATCCTGGCTACCCTGCCTTCCCTGCCTATCCTGCCATTCCTGCCTATCCTGCCAACCCTGCCAATCCTGCTAACCCTGCCTACCATGCCTACCCTGCCTGCCCTGCCCTCCTTGCCTATCCTGCCTACCCTGCCTACCCTGCCTACCTTGCCTACCCTGCCTTCCCTGTCTAACCTGCCTACCCTGCCTAACCTGCCTGCCCTGCCTATCCTGCCTACCCTGCGTACCCTGCCTACCCTGCCTAACCTGCCTACCCTACCTTCCCTGCCTACCCTGCCGACCTTGCCTACCCTGCCTTCCCTGTCTATCCTGCCTACCCTGCCTAACCTGCCTGCCCTGCCTACCCTGACTGCCCTTCCTTCCCTGCCTATCCTGCCTACCCTGCGTACCCTGCCTACCCTGCCTAACCTGCCTACCCTACCTTCCCTGCCTACCCTGCCGACCTTGCCTACCCTGCCTTCCCTGTCTATCCTGCCTACCCTGCCTAACCTGCCTGCCCTGCCTACCCTGACTGCCCTTCCTTCCCTGCCTATCCTGCCTACCCTGCCTACCCTGCCTTCCCTGCCTATCCTGCCTATCCTGCCTACTCTGCCTACCCTGCCTTCCCTGCCTACCCTGCCTACCTTGCCAATCCTGCCTACCCTGCCCACCCTGCCTGCCCTGCCTACCATGCCTACCCTGCCTTCCCTGCCTACCCTGCCTACCCTGCCTACCCTGCCTACCCTGCTTTCCCTGTCTAACCTGCCTACCCTGCCTTCCCTGCCTTCCCTGCCTAACCTGCCTGCCCTATCCTACCTACCTACTATTTTTTATCTATCATCAATGGTTTTCTCAGCGCACGCTAAAGAATGAATTTTATAGGCAACATTTTCCTACCTTGGGTTACATTATTGCAATTTTCATAAGGATCTCTATTTTTTTTGAAAATTTATTATAGCCTATGACACTCAGGAATAATGTAGCTTTCTACTGGTGAGAGAATTTTCAAAATCGGTTCAGTAGATCCAGAGATTACCCCTTACAACGTCACAAACTCACAAACTCACAAACTCACAAACCCACAAACTTTACCTCTTTATAATATTAGTATAGATTATTATTAACTTATGTCTTTAAACATCTCAGGACCATGGGGTCCTGGCCCTTTGAAAGGCGTGCCAGGGGCCGGAGCCAACTGGTAGAGGCCTTGTAAAGACATCTTTAAATGAAATGTGACACCAGCCGGCGATTATCCCTGTATGCACAAAGTAAGTGCACCCAAGGACAATCGCCGGTTGGTGCAGGACTATTGCAAAATTTGGAGAAAAAGATATTGGGCTATGGGTTTGAGTAGCTTAGTGGACCGAATGCCTAGAACTATAGGACGGCTATTGGCCCCTGCCTGACCACTGTTGAACACGGCTACAAAATGGCAGGGGGTGACTTGCACACTCAATTAATGGGCCCCCAGAAACGGTCGCTAGCACTTAAGTGACGTAGCGCCAAGGAGGCAACATAGCCTGAGGTGCTTGAGGAGTGGAGCGGTATTCCACGGCTATCACAACTATCCCAGAGCCCGGAAGATGGTCAAGTCCTTACCAGCCCTTACTGAAATACTTCCTTCCTCCGAGCACGTTTGCTCTTGCGAGTCTCCACTCAATCCAGCCAATTAAGGCAAGAGAGAGGTGGAAGCTCTGTTCCCCGTCAGTGTTCACTCCAACCGGCAAATAAAGGCAAGCCGGAGATGAGGGACAAAAATTCTCCCTGGAGATCAGGTCCGTGGGGTCGCCACTGCCCACCAGCTCGCCACAAAGCTGCCTTGCGGATTGTATCTCTCTTAGTCTGGCCCCTCACCTTAGGCATGTTTCGGCAAAGTAATATCTACCAACGCAGACCTAGGGATCATTGAAGCGCGCAAGCCCCACCACGACGTCAACGTAGAGATACTGCGGTGGGGATATTATTATTATTATTATATTATTATTATTAGTATAGAAGTATAGATTAGTATTAGTATTAGTATAGATTTGATCTTTCTTTTTGCATTTTAATCAATCTGTGGTTTTGTGTTGATCTTAGCCAAAGCCAATCCGATGAGCCTCTCAGGACAGCGTACTACTTCGTTTCTCTCGGCTGGACGTGTTTCAGGATCTTCAGTGTCGTGCTAGCTGCTTCTGATATCAGTGCCCACTCCCGAATGGCTCTCAAGCATATCTACACCCTTGATACTCACTGTTATAATGTTAAGGAAATGTTCTGACTAGTGTGGGAAGATGATGATGAATAAACTAGTGAAAGGTTGGCCAATTGGGTAAATTTCTGAATAATTCTATTTGGTTCATGAGATACATTACAAAAAAATATTGACGACGATTCAGTACGTTGAAATATCTCATCGTCATGCCTTTGTAAACTTTACCAAGAAGTTCGTCACAGCTTCTTTTAAAGTGCTTTGTTTTTGTAAGTATTTACGGATTTGTTATAGTAGAAAATAAATTGTGTCCAATTATTGTCATAATCTTTGTTAGATTACCAATACCAAGTAGATATTTTTTTTAATCTAGAAAATATGCGTTTATCTTTACACACTGTAGTCAATAGCTTTATATACGTCACAATATAGGTTAGGTGTAGACTTGTCTTAAATCTTAGGAGTACAAAAATGGTCAAGAACCTTTTTACCGTTCCACTACTGAAATTGGTGGTTCTCAAGTTCAATAAACTGAAAGAAAATTTAGGTTCTGGCTGTACCTGCTTCTAGACCGGGAACGCGGTGACCTATGACTTAACTGCGCGCTCATAACCTCCAGCTTCCGTGCCATGTCTTCCACTCTCTGGGTCAATGCTTCAATAGCGCTGCCTTGTTGATCCGCTGTAGGCCGTGAATTAGCTACTTGCCCGGGCACTGGCGCGCTAGTAGCGGCGACTTGCGTTGTTACTGGAACGAGTTCATTTATTCGGTCAACCAATTCTGCTACATCTTCTAAACTGGAACTTGCTTGCATTGCGACTATAGTTTGAAGGTTCGCTGGCAGCCTATTAGACCAGATGGACCTGATTAACTCGGTCGGGACAGTGGGACCTGCTAGCTGCTACAGGTGGCGGAGGAATTGTGTGGGCTTCCTGTCTTCCAACTCCTCGTGCATGAGCAGCTGATTAATCTTGTGTTCCTGTGAGGCGGACAACCGCTTGATCAGCTCTGCCTTCAGCTTCTCGTATTTTCCGGTGGTGGGGGGACTGATTATTAGGTCACCTACTTGTGCTGAGTGTTGAGGTTCCAGCTGACCCAGAACATGTTAAAACTTCGTGCTGTCTGTGGTAATGTTGGAGAGGATGAACTGACCTTCGATCTGCGAAAACCATAATAGCGGATCCTCGGCGTTGAATGCTGGAGTCTTAACCCCCACCCGGTATATCATGAAGAAATCCTTGTCCTCTGCCGTATTGTCCTGAATAACTGATGCTGCACAGGCTTCAGTTCGTCAATCCGGAACGAACGTCGGTGGTCACCAGTGAAGTAGTATAGTACTCCGTCTTTGTAAGCCGTATACTACTTACAATATTATATAAATATAAGCTATTTTCCACTGAGGTAATTATCGGTAAGCAAATATGTAAAATACTGAGCGAGAGCGACAGAGGTATATTCAACTTATAATAATTTTGCACTTTTTTTATTTTTTATTTTAATACTTTGCGTCTCGCAGTTCGACCAAAGTAGCCGTCCACTGCTTAACCGGCCTAACCTGTGGAGACTAATCTGTTAGCCTCCGGCCAGGTTTCAAAATTCTAAACCTAAAGCGATAGCACTAAGGGCTACCCCAGTTAGGGTCGGACCTCGGCTCAGGGCGTCGCTGGGGGGATGGCTAAGGCCGGATCTAATAAAGTGATTCTACCATCCGTTCGGAAAAGCCTACGTCGAGAAGAATGGACAAGATTTTGCATTCAACCTACGCCGGTATTTATACTAAAATGTTCTCGTGCTGCGTTGAGTCGTGCGAGTGAACTTGCCTACTTGCTACACTTGCATCATTATGCAAGCAAGTTTATTATATATTTAGCAAGTAGGCAAGTAATATATAGGAACGGAACGCGCTCCGAGACCGTTAAGACTCGCCCTTAGTTATTTCGTTCCAAAGTAATTATTTATCGGCTGTCGATACATTTATATTTTCGCTAAACATGATTCTGGTGTAGTGTAAATCCACTAATAATTGTTTTCGGCCCTCCACGAAGTGAAATTTAAACAATAATAAACATCGAAAAGACGTTCTAAAAGTGCCGTATCATAGTGACTAACCCGCGAGTGCACGGAATCCTCACGGTTGTGCGATCTGTTTAAAGGTGATAGTCCTGCGTACGCACAATATTAACTGTGCTGTCAGTGCTACCAACTTTCTAACAAAGAAATAGGCGCGGGCGTTCCGGCGACGAATACAGTGCGATCCGGTGCATTGCTGGTGAACGCGGCGCCACCCCAACCGTAAATTACTTGGATATTCATGATGGCAGAACAACGCACTCCTCCTAACTCTGCATGTAAATTAAAACCGCAAAATCCTCCAATTCATTATAATTCAGATTCAGCTCTTGATATTACCAATAAAACAGATTCTGAAGATCATTTTTATAATAACATAACTAAAAGGTTCAAACTCACGTTTGATAACTACACAGAACAGCCTGAATCCTGCCTCTCCGAATTTAAGTCAATGTTCCTTGAGTTCAAAGTTCAACAAGACCACAAATTTGATCTGCTGAGCGGCACCTTGAAAACTATTGCCACGCAGAATCAAGAGATCAAAATCTCTATTGGTACCCTCACGACCCAACATCGAGAACTCCTAGCAAAAATTGATAGCCTAGAAAAAGAAAATTGCGAATACAAATACCGAGTTACTACCCTGGAAAATCAGATTGACCTCCTCGAAAAGAATGCGCGCTCTACATCTATCGAGATTCGCAACTTACCTAAGCAGGAAATAGAAAACAAAAAAATCCTCGCAAATATAGTCCAGAACCTCGGTTCGATACTGGGACTTGAGACACCAATCGAGGGGTCGGAGATAAGAGATATCTATCACTTAAGTCCGAGCCGTAGTGGTGGAATTTTCTACAACAATGCGGAAGGAGTCTGTAATTTCTAAATACATTTCCTTCAATAAATCTAGACGTGAACTTAGAGAACCACGTCTAAGCTCGCAACACATCAAGGTTCCTGGAGAATTACGGACAGTATTTATATCGGAGTACTTAGGTAAGTAAAGCAAGAAGACTGTTCTATGTTGCGCGCCTAAATGTCAAAGATAAAAAACTTGTTGGGGCCTGGACATCCTACGGGAAGGTCTACATTAGGAAGGAAGAAGGGTCATCGCTTGTGCGTATTGATGATGAGTCTGAGTTAAAAAAGCTCATTTTGTGACTGGTTATTATAGCTATTGTAAATTGCCTTTTATTTTGTTGTTTCGTTGTTTCATTTTTAGTTTTAAGAATGGTCTCAACTTCAATTATATCATTCATTATTTATTTTTACACTTACTTATTAACTTATGTTAAACTTAATTGCAGTGCTTTACAAATTACACAACCTTCCGTTTCATACAATCTACTTAGTACACCTAAAACACATAAAATCAACACAACACACAAATTGAATCAAGAGTTGGTAAATCGAGCCGTAATCATCATTATTAACAGTCTGTTTAACTATCCGATTCAACCTATCATTTCACATCATAACATCATGGTGACAATTGCCGCCGATGTGCCGGATCTGAGTGTTAACCAACATCATAACGTTCTTAATGGGTCACGATACAAACGTGACCTGCATGTTTCAATAATTATATTTTTTACATAATGCAAAATATTGAAGTTATTCACGCAGATCTGGATTCCTTTTCGGTGGCTCGAGTTATTAGATGTGATGTAGATGATATAAAAACCCATATTAATCATAATAGTAGCCATCTCAACGTTCTCTCGCAAAATATACGAAGTATGTCGTGCAATATGCCAAACTTCATTACACTTCTGCATAGATCCAATGTAGCACGGGTCGTGTTGGTTCTTTCTGAATGCTGGTTACGCTCAGCCAAGGATATACCTATCCATGATAGTTACAGCTATACTTCAACCACTTTGCACACGACACAAAACGAAGGAGTTGTTATTTTTAGTGACAGAAACTGTCTATTACTAAAATTAAACTCAGATACCTGTATCCTTGTGATATACCGTCCTCCAGGCCAACATAACACTAGCAATTTTACTAACTCAATTGATGTACTTCTCACTTCCTTAAGTAGCTACAAAAACATAATACTGTGCGGTGACATTAACATTTATTTATTTATTTAGACTTCATGCACAAAATGTACAAAGGCGGACTTAATGCCTTAGGCATTCTCTACCAGTCAACCAAGGGTGGTGAAGAGATAACATGGCAGGTGCATTGTTTAATAATAAAAATAGAACCAATTATTATATAACATACTAAAATAGGTGAAATACACATACATATATATAGAAAATAATATATACTTATATAAATACATATATATATAAAGTAACAGAAAAGAAGAAAGTGAGATGACTCTGCTTAGTTGTTTTGAAGGTGAATCCGCAATTTCCGCTTGAATGCATACCGACTGGTGGACGTCCTGATCTCGGGAGGAAGCGCATTCCAAAGAAGAATGGACTGTATATGAAAGGAAGAATGAACAAAATCAGTCGAATGAGACGGACAGAGTAAGAGGAGATTATTAGAAGAACGTAGATTGCGAGCATGTGAAGAACATAGATATTGAAAGTTAGACATGAGATAAGAAGGAGGGGTGGGAGAATTGAGCAGGGAGAAAAGTGTGGTCAAAGCTCGTAAACATCTCCTCTGGCGAATGGGCAGCCATTTTAACTCAGACCTGGAGTTCGACACATGGTCATATTTTCTGAGGTTGAATATAAATCTGATACAGTTGTTCAAAACCCTATCTAGTTTATCCAGCAAGACCGCGTTCAAGTCAAAGTAGCACACGTCACCATAGTCGACCACTGGGAAAATTAAAGTCTGCACAAGCATCATCTTTGTCTTTACGGGTAAAAACCTCCTCAAACGATATAAGGATCGCAAACTGCCGTTGGCTTTTTGACTGACACTGGCGACCTGACTTTGCCAACTAAGTGTCGAGTCAAGATGCAAACCGAGATCTTTCACACTGGGGCTAATGGGAATGACGGAACCATTAAAAATAATCGGAGGAAGAGAGCTAACCGTCACTCTACCCATCATGCGCGAGCTTCCAATCACAATGGCCTGATATTTTGAGGGGTTTACGGACACACCAAATCTGTCAGACCAGTCTTTGACAGCATTCAAATCCCGGTTTATATCCTCTATGGCGTCCAATAAATCTTCCATCCGCGCCGATGTGTATAGTTGGAGATCATCGGCATAAAGATGATACGAACACCGAAGACAGTGAGTTATAAAATTAATGAAGATGGAGAATAACAATGGAGATAGAATACCGCCTTGCGGAACACCAGCCTCCAGATCACGCCAATTCGATGAACTCTCATCAACGCGAACCGACTGCTGACGTCCCCGAAGATAAGAGGAGAACCATTCCAGTGCCTCGGAAGAAACCATAAGATGGGAGAGGATAGATAGGAGTATATCATGACTGACGGCGTTAAAGGCGTTGGAGAAATCAATTAATACTAATACAGTTAAACATTGATATAGTGATGGACAGCCCAGATAAACGCTCTCACGAATACCTTAGTGCCCTGGCCGGTCACTGCATGCTGCCAGGTCATGTTCACCCAACCCACGGCAAAACGTGCCTGAATCACATTATGGTTAGGACCAGATTTAGGGCTACCTGCATTGTGGTGGAATCTACAATCACGGATCACGAGAGTGTGGCCATTAGCCTTGATCTTGCACACAAGTCTCAGCTAGAATATTCAAACAAAATAAGTCACCGTATTGATTATGATAACCTTGACATAGCCCTGCGTGAGACAAACTGTCTTAAATTGTAGTGATGTAAATGAAGCAACAGACTTGCTAGTAAGGTATCTGTCAAGAGCTATAAAAAAGAACTCCAAAGTATTAAAAATATCCAGAAGGAAACTAATAAGTAAGCCGTGGATTACAAGAGGGCTTTTAAAGTACATGCGTAACAGGGACAATCTGTATAAAAAGCTGAAAAGGGACCCTAATAATGAAATTCTCCAGATATCATACAAGCGCTACAGAAACTTCTGTTCTTCGCTTCTGAAGAAAGCTAATAGAAACCATGAAAAACAAGAGATTGAGAACGCAAGAGGCAACAAAAAAAAACTATGGGATGTAATTAAACAGATTAGTGGCTCAAACAGGGCTACAGATCACTCCTCCTGTCTCATCTCAAATGTGAACCCGGATAGGAGCATCAATGAGGTCAATCATGAGCAAATCAGTTCTCATTCATCCAGTCTCAGAGATGAATCTGATAACCTCGTGGACACCATTTCTCTTCATTCCTTGGTCATGCTACCTACGGACGACCTTGAGGTCCTACAACTCATTGTAGGATTAAGGGATAATTGTGCTGTTGAGGTTGACCAGATCCCGGGCCGGTTACTGAAGAGATATGCTCTCGTTCTCGCCCCTGCCATAGCCCACATCTGTAACCTCGCCATATCAACAGGGAAATTTCCTCAGGACTTCAAATCCGCAGTAATAAAACCCATACATAAAGGTGGTGCCAGGGACTGTGTCAACAACTTTAGACCTATTTCTATTCTGCCAACGCTCTCAAAAATTCTGGAGTGCCTGATGAATAACCGGTTGGTCAGGTTCCTCGTGGCTAACAGCCTTCTTTCACCTTCCCAGTTTGTGTTCCGGCAGGGCAAATCTACCAATGACGCGGTACAAGAATTGGTTAGCTCGGTCATAACCTCGTTGGATAGCAGAACAAAATGTCTCGCGGTATTCCTGGATTTGGCGAAGGCCTTTGACACGGTTTCTGTCCCACACTTATTAGGCTAATTGGAAAAATGGGAGTACGAGGTCTTCCCCTAAAATTATTTCAGGACTACCTGTCAAACCGGAAACAGTGCCTCAAGGTTGATGGCAGGGCGAGTGATGAACTGCCTGTGACTTTTGGAGTGCCTCAGGGCATTATTCTTGGCCCGATCCTCTTTTTGATCTATATCAATGACCTCTGTCAACTCCACCTCAGTAATGGTAATTTTTTTACATTTGCTGATGACACGCCCCTCTTTTTTAGTGGTGATAGCTGGAATGAGGTCTTTGATGTGGCTCAACAGGGCCTCAACAAGGTTGTTAATTGGTTACAGAGTAATGTGCTTACTCTCAATGTCACAAAAACCAAATATATAGCATTTGCACATCGATCGAACGCGTTACCCCCACATTCTCTTTCTATAACGGCCCATACGTGCTGGTCAACATACCAGCCGTGTGCATGTCCTCCTCTCAAAAGAACGGATCACATTAAATATCTTGGAGTTATATTGGACCAATTCTTCAGCTTCAAACCGCATATAAACGTCCTGGTAACGAGATTGCGCAAACTCATTTACTTATTTAAGAGTCTAAAACATGTAGCCGACCTTCGTACCATCAAGATGGTCTTTTGCGCCTTGTGCCAGTCGCTTATAGACTACTGCATCATATCCTGGGGAGGTGCTGCTAAAACGCACTTGATAGAGGCGGAAAGAGCTCAACGTGCCATACTTAAGGTTGCTGCGGGTCTTCCCTTTCGCTTTCCTACAGTGGACTTGTACAGGAGGTGGGGGGTTCTGTCTATAAGACAAACTTTTGTTTTGCACACAGTCCTAAAAAAACACTCGCAGCTCGTCTATGACTTTTTACGATTGATGATCTACGATTTATTGAAAGACAAACGAAGAAAGGGTACTGTGTGCAGAACAGAATCTTTCCGTTCAGGTCTAGCCCGCAAGTTTTTCGGTTACCTAGGGGATTATCTTTATAATGTTATTAACAGCAATCAAAATATTTATCCTTTACCGAAGCCCAGTTATAAGCAAAAAGTGATTGAATACTTGAAAACCCTTTGCTATGATGACACGGAGAAACTGCTTCAGATAATTAAATAAATTCCATCACCGTCCTACGTCCTTGTTGCGAAGGTCGATATTGTATGCTCTTATGGTTCCATAATTCCTGATTTAAATTTTAAGCACATTTACCACAATTCACCTACACCAACACATTCACCTACACCAACACATTCATCTACACCTTAGCATAATACACCCACTCATTCGCCACAATTCACCTACAAATTTAACCACAATAATTCACATACATATTACCACACACCTTTTGGCTGCTTTTTTGCTACTTTTATTTTCCTTTTCATTTATTTATTTGTTTTAATTGTTTAGTGGAAATACATGGAACCTGCCTGTTAATTTGCATGAGGTTACTAAGTGGGGTCTGGTGACCTGTAACACAGGTTTTAATTAAACCTAAATCAGGCACCAGCTCTCACAATGTGAATTTTTACATTTAAGAACTGATTAGTGCTAAAACCATTGTGAGAGAAAATAAACAAACTTATTATTATTCCATTTATTCATTTTATATACATATTTTTACATTTTAAATATTATTCTATAAAAAAATAAAATAAAAAAACATTTAAAAATACAAAAATAGTAGCCCACCGGTATCGAGAACAGGGTCCAAGCTACCGGTGGTCAGGGCTCCTGAGAGAGGAACCTCCTAACGATACGCGCCGTGTCCAGGAGTACCGCTTTCTGGATCAAGCCCTTGATCCAGCTGCCCAACGAGAGCCTCCTAAGGTGTTGGTCGAGGCTCTTGGCTATTATGCCATTGGCCGTAACGACTATCGGCACAATGATCGCTGTATTCACGTCCCACATGTCGACAACCTCGCGAGCCAGATCAAGATACTTGCTTTCTTATCTCTCTCAGCCTTCACGAGGTTCTCGTCATGTGGGACCGCTATATCAACAATCATTGCAAGACCATCAAGTCGGTCTATCACCACTATATCAGGCTTATTGGCAACAATAGTCCTGTCGGTGATGATAGACCGATCCCAATACAACGTGACATTTCCATTTTCGAGAACTGGGTCGGGCACATACTTATAGTAAGGCACTTTCGATTCCACAAGATTGTATTTAAGAGCAAGTTGCTGATGGATTATCCTGGCTACAAGGTTGTGTCTATGCAAATAGTCTCCGTTAGCCAGACTAGAACAACCGGAGATAATGTGACGGATTGATTCACCCGGCCGGTGACATGCCCGACAGATGTCCACCGTGCCGTCCTTCACAATGTATTTCCGGTAGTTGTTCGTCATCATAACTTCGTCCATAATCGCGAAGACACAACCTTCGGTTTCCCCGAAAAGGTCACCAAATCGCAGCCAGGCCACGGACGCTAAAAGATCTACATCGGGCCCATGTAGGACCCGGAAGAAGCGTCCGTGAAGCTCCTTGCTCTGCCATTCCTCCCTGCGGTCATTAGTATCTAATACTATAGGTTTGCGCCAGTTCTCGTTAGCCAAGAAGAGCGGGGTGAGGCCCTTGTCCACCGCTACCACATCTCGATGCATACCCACGTCAGCGACCTGGAAGTATTCCCTAAGACTGCATATCTCGCGGTTGTGTAGGGTCTTAGCATTTAAAAAGCCACGACCCCCGCACTTCCGAGGGATATACAGTCTCATAACCGATGAACGTGGGTGATGCATACGATTTGCCGTAAGCAGCGTGCGGACCCTCCTATCCAGGGCGTCAAGTTCAGTCTGAGTCCACTTGAGTATGCCGAAAGAATACATCAATAACGGCATGACCCAGCCGTTGAAGACGCGCACCTTGTTATCGCCCGATAAAAGACTATTTAGTACTCTTTTCAAGCGGCCAAAGAAGCGCTCCTTCAACGACTGTTTCACGTCAGTAGCATTGATGCCTAGTGCTTCCGACATACCCAAATACTTGTAAGTTTCGGTTGAGGAAAGGGATCGAAGGTGTATGTAATCCGAGAGTTGTATTCCCACGGATTCCATAATCTCCCCTCGCTTTACATGCATGACTGCACATTTGTCCACACCAAATTCCATACGGATGGCGTCACTGAAGGTTTCTGTTACCTTCAGTAGCTTCATCAGTTGCAAGTTGTTGGGGGAAAGAGCTTCAGATCATCCATGTAAAGGAGGTGTGATATGACCTGAACACCTCTCCTTAACCGATAGCCTAGACCTGAACCCTCCAGCCGTGTACTGAGAGGGTTTAGGGCTAAACAAAACCACAGAGGACTCAGACTGTCGCCCTGAAATATTCCGCGCTCGATCCTTATAGGTTCGCTGTTTTCCTGAATCTGTCGACATCCTGGTTAGTGAAGGACCGTCCTCCACTACCCCATACATGACGTCAGGAAGGCGCGCAGAGTTGCATCAATTTTATACAACTCCAGCACCTTCATGAGCCATGTATGTGGCACTGAGTCATAGGCCTTCTTGTAATCTATCCAACATGTCGCCAGATTCTTGCGGGAACGGCGAAACTGTTGGCTAGACGCAGACATGATGGCGTTATTGTCAATATGTTGATTAATTTTCGCTCTCAGAATGGATGTAAGAACTTTATAGACCGTCGGTAAGCACGTTATCGGTCTATATTTTTTAGGATCCGCAGTACTACCTGATTTGTGGAGCAGGTGGGTTATTCCTGTCGTTATGAACTGGGGCAGCGATCCTGACTCTAAGGCAGACTGGAACTGAGTTGCCAAACGAGCCTGGGACCTTTGGAACCATTTAATCCAAAAGTTGTGCAGTCCGTCCGGCCCTGGAGATTTCCAGTTAGGCAACGGACGGACTGCACGAGCCACATCTTGGGGGCTGATGGTAATAGCCCCCATTTGTGTATCGCACGCCCGTTCGACCCGGGAGGTCGGTCCAGTCCAGTCCAGTCACTCTCGGTGTGACTGACAGGCACTGACCAGATATCGCGCCAGAACGAACACATGGCGTCGTTATTCGGTAGGCGCGTATCAGTCACAACTTGGTTGGGTTGCTCCCAAGCCCTATAAACCCACCTTTCGTTGCTCTGGAATGTGCGATTCTGAGTGTATCGCTCCACTCGCCGCTTGTACCGACGAATACAGTTTGCCCATGCATAGATCTTCTGCTTCAGGAAGTCGATACGCTCTGTGACGCGGGACATGTAATCTCGAGAACTGATATCAGTCCCTGAGAACACCCGCCTCACAAAGCGCATCACTCTAGGCCGAGTGTTGCCCTCCCTGAAGCACATAAGCTTGCCAATGAGTGCTCTAGCCTCACCGATACGACGCTCAATCCTGCACTGCCAAGCTGGTATAGCTGGTCGTGTAGCTCTGTCAGTTTTGGGAAACTTGACGTTAGCTACACGACATGCTGCTGCAGCCGCACAGTACAAGATCGAGTGGGTGTCGCCAAGGTCTTTGCTGCTATCAAAAACATTTGATAGCTGCGAATCTAGAGCACACACCAGCGCCCTATTTTTCTTATGCATGGGCAAACGAGGTAGTCGAGGTCTAAGCTCAGGCGGTGTGGAGCGATACTCGCTGAATGCACATTCCAGAGCGCTCCTCAACGCGCATTGCATTGGGTACTCACAGATATAGCCCCGTCGTCGTCGTCCTCGCCAACATGGTCGGGTCGCGGTGAAACACTGGGTTGCAGTTGCACCGCGACCGGTGGCAAGGCAGGTGAGACACGGCTACTCTGTGATTCCTCACGCAGTCTATCAAGTACGGCGTCATCCAGCATACGGTTACGTTGGATGACTCGCACCTGATCCGATAGACGTTGGGCCGACACGTTGACAGCTGGCTCAAGCACCTGAAACAGAGAGAGCATCCGACCACGGTACGCAGTCAGGTTAATTCCCCCCTCTGTAGCCCCAAAGTATGCGCGCATGACGTTTTCGTTGATCGATTGCGTCCATCGCATGCGCTGCACACTTCCACCGGGAGCGGGGACCCTGTCAGAGGCCGATGGGCCTCGAGGTTCCAGGCTGTCCGGCGGCCGGCGTCCTCCGCGTTGACGCGCAGGTGGTGGTGTCGTCGGCGGAGAGAAATATTCGTCGCTCGAACTCGACGCAACGGCAATGTCCGGGATCGCTTCACTCACGATTGTAGGTGGTCCCGGTGGCTGCGAGGCGGAGCTGAGCGACGAACCCGAAGATGTTGGGCGTGTGGATAGTGCTCGGGCCTGGCTTCTTGTGAGCATGTTTTATATATTTGTTTGTCAAATAATTTTTCATGTTGTAGTTTTGTTTGTTATCGTCACTATTGAAATTTTCTTTTATAATCTTGATTTTTCATTTTATTGGTGTGTTTGTACATTGTTCTATTGTATTTTTCTATTGTATTATTATATTAGTTTATATTGGAAAATTTGGAGATAAAATTTTTATATGTCACTCTTGACATCAAAGGACTTCACTGAGTTTAAGTATTTTGTCTGCAAAGCACTTTCTCATTTTAAGACCCAGATTGAACTACTGTCATCGAGGCTGGATAATCACGAGACAGCAATTAGGATAAAAGTTTTGCTGTTTCACGGTATCCCTGAACATCCTGGCAAGAAGCACAACTTCTTGCCATGATGTTCAGGGATACCTTCCCTTATCGGCACAATTCTTGAGGTAATCTCCAACCAGCTGAAGGTAAATGACTTCAAGATTGATTATCTCAACGTTTGCCAAAGACTTGGAGCTTCCCAGTGCAATACTAGACCTGTGCTGGTACGTTTTAATGAGATGGAGCATCATCACTTGGTCTGGGACAACAAGACTTCACTTAAGGGCAGCGGAACCACTATCTCGGAATTCCTGACCAAAACTCGCCATCAGGTGTTTATGGCCGCCCGCAGGCACTTCAGTGTCAATAATTGCTGGTCTGCGGAGGGGAAGGTAATCGTCATAAAGCCGGACAAGTCTCGCCGGAACATAGCACCCATGGGTGAACTTCGTACTTTAATCGCGCTATTCCCCACTGCAGCCACTGCTGGTGCATCTGAGAACCCTGGGCCTGCTGTTGCAACTGCATTGCCTAAAACCGCAACCCCTAGAGCGAAGGTTGTGAGGAAAGCCCGTCGCTAAGTCTGCAGTTTCAGGCTACCTCTCGAATATTTTAGTTATATTTATATAGTATTAAGCTAGTAATGTGGGTATATTTTTAGATAAGTTTTACCTGTGTTCTACCCATACTTTATTTTTTGCTGCAATTTCTATCATTTAAAACACTGTAAGTCTGCCGGTAGATGTTTCTTTCTATTTTATTTTGTTTACTTTTCTTTTAGTTGTCATTGACTTGATGACATTTGACGTCTGTCAGTGTCATAACAATATTTAAAGTTTCGTTACACTGTGCGAGTTTGTATTGGTCTGTACCCGTTTGTTGTGGTGTGATATTCTCGAAACTTATGAATTTCTTTTTCCATTGGTTTCTCACTTTTATATCTGTACCTTTAAGTTCAGATTTTTTTAAATCTCTTCCAACAACAGCGTACAGGCTTTGTTACTCGTATTTAAGCGAATTTTTAATTCTTTAATGTACTCCAAAAACAACATTATATACAGTGTGATAATAAAGTATATATACAAAGGCGAGCTTAACTTAATGTTGAGTTCTCTTACAGCAAACCCTAGGCTGACATTGTAGAGGGCAGGATCCAGTGTACAATTTTAAAATAAATTAAGACGAATTAATTAAAATATACTTACTACAGATTTTTATATACACACTAATATTATGTCATTGCGCAAGGAAATGATACTTAATCTTCCCCTTGAAGACCTCCAGAGAAGGGCTGTCGCGTAGGGAATGTGGGAGATAGTTCCAGAGACGAACTGCAGTAGCAGAGAAGGATCCATCATAGCAGCTGAAAGTGTGTCGTGGAGGGCGAAGGACAAGAAAAGTGGCAGTGCGACAGGGTTTACCCCTCGGGACAAGGTACTCAAAGCGTTCACGAAGGTATTGAGGAGAATTTGGATTGTGCAGGATAGCATACAGAAGGGATAGGATATGGGTATCTTGACGACGCCGAATCGGCAGCCACTTCAATCTGTTCCGAAATTCCGATACATGGTCGTATTTGCGGATGCCGAAAATGAAGCGGATGCACAAGTTCTGCAGTCGTTCGAGTTTATTAAGGAGTACCTCCGTTGCATCTAAGAAACAGACATCCGCATAGTCTATGAGCAGTAGAAGAAGAGATTGCGCAAGAGTAACGTTAGTATGAAATAGTAAGAATTTTTGGAGACGTTTAAGGGACTGAAAAGAGTAAAAGATCCTCTTACTCACATCAGCAATATGCACCTCCCAAGAGAGGTTAGTATCCATGTGAACGCCTAGATTTTTTGCGCTTTTGTTGTAATTTTTGGGCACTGAATCATACACTACCGGTGGGCGAGACTGGTGATCCAACAGGTTGAGCATGTATCTACCACCAACAATGAGTGCTTGCGATTTGGTTTGGTTCAGTAAGAGCCCATAGGATTTAGCCTATTTTCTAATATTGACAAGGTCATTGTTTATGGCAGACACAACCTCAACGAGTTCACCTACTTTAAAATGACGATATAACTGCAAGTCGTCTACATAGAGATGGTAGTTAGAAATTAGGACCTTAGTGATAGCATTTATAAAAATTGAGAAAAGAAGAGGAGAGAGGACCCCACCCTGAGGAACGCCCGCAGTCAAGTCACACCATTCAGAGGAATACTCATCGGATTGAACAGACTGGGAACGGCCCTGAAGATAAGACTTGAACCATTCAATTACCGGAGCAGAGACGTTAAGAGAGGAAAGGATTACCAAAAGGATGTCAAAGTCAACCGAGTTGAAGGCACTGCTGAAGTCCAGTAAAACCAATACAGTTAGAGATTTATTCTCCATAGCCAGTCTTATGTCGTCAGTTACTTTAACAAGAGTTGTTACAGTACTATAGCCAGTTCTAAAACCAGATTGGTAAGGACTCAGCAGGCCATTAGAGGACAAATAACAAGACAGTTGCTTCTGAACAATACTCTCGAGGACTTTCGAGAGGATTGGGAGTATGGATATTGGACGGAACTGGGATGGTAAGGAGGGATTTGAAACTTTAGGAAGCGGTAGGGCGTAAGCCTTCTTCCAGGATGTAGGAAAAGAGTTTTTGAAAAGTGAAAAATTTACAATGTGGGTTACGACAGGAATTATTTTAGTCAAAATAGGCAAGAACATTTGGAGTTGAAGGCCATCGTCTTCTACCACCTTAGAGGAGATTGACAGGATACATTTCTTAATGTCTAGTTCAGTAATTGGGTGGAACGAGAAAGAAGAAAGAGACCGATATACTGACTCTACCTTCACTTTAGATTTTGGAATGTATTTTGTATGTCCGAAAAATTGAGGGCTTTTCAAAACTAGAAGCGACTTCCATAATTTAAATACACGCAGTAAGCAAGTAATTGTAATACCCAAATTCAGATTAACGAAAACTAGCAATTCTTTTTTTATAAACAGTATACGCTTTTATAACAAGTTGCCAAAGTGAGTTATAGAACTGACCGATGAAAAGTTCAAAATCTACATCAAACGTATCTATACTAATATTATAAAGAGGTAAAGTTTGTGAGTTTGTGAGTTTGTGACGTTGTAAGGGGTAATCTCTGGATCTACTGAACCGATTTTGAAAATTCTTGCACCGGTAGAAAGCTACATTATTCCTGAGTGTCATAGGCTATAAAATATTTTCAAAAAAAATAGAGATCCTTATGAAAATTGCAATAATGTAACCCAAGGTAGCAAAATGTTGTCTGTAAAATACATTAATTGGCGTGCGCTGAGAAAACTATTGATGATAGATACAAATTAGTAGGTAGGGTAGGTAGGGTAGGTAGGATAGGCAGGTTAGGCAGGGTAGGCAGAGTAGGCAGGGTAGGCAGAGTAGGCAGGGTAGGCAGGGTAAGCAGAGTAGGCAGGGTAAGCAGAGTAGGCAGGGTAGGCAGGGTAGGCAGGGTAGGCATGGTAAGCAGAGTAAGCAGGGTAGGCAGGGTAGGCAGGGTAGGCAGGGTAGGCAGGGTAGGCAGCATAGGCAGGGTAGGCAGGGTAGGCAGGATAGGCAGGGTAGGCAGGGTAGGCAGGGTAGGAAAGATAGGCAGGGTAGGCAGGAAAGGCAGGGTAGGCAGGATAGGCAGTGTAGGCAGGTAAGGCAGGGTAGGCAGGAGAGGCCGGGTAGGCCAGGTAGGCAGGGTAGGCAGTGTAAGCAGAGTAGGCAGGGTAGGCAAGATAGGCAGGGTAGGCAGGAAAGGCAGGGTAGGCAGGGTAGTCAGGGTAGGCAGGATAGGTAGGGTAGGCAGGGTAGCCTGGGTAGGCAGGGTAAGCAGAGTAGGCAGGGTAGGCAAGATAGGCAGGGTAGGCAGGAAAGGCAGGGTAGGCAGGAAAGGCAGGGTAGGCAGGAAAGGCAGGGTAGGCAGGATAGGTAGGGTATGCAGGGTAGCCTGGGTAGGCAGGGTAAGCAGAGTAGGCAGGGTAGGCAAGGTAGGCAGGATAGGCAGGATAGGCAGGGTAGGCAGGAAAGGCAGGGTAGGCAGGATAGGTAGGGTAGGCAGGGTAGCCTGGGTACTGGGTAGGCAGGGTAAGCAGAGTAGGCAGGGTAGGCAAGGTAGGCAGGGTAGGCAGGGTAGGCATGGTAAGCAGAGTAGGCAGAGTAGGCAGGGTAGGCAGGGTAGGCAAGGTAGGCAGGGTAGGCAGTGTAGGCAGGGTAGGCAGGGTAGGCAGGGTAGGCAGGGTAGGCAGGGTAGGCAGGGTAGGCAGGGTAGGCAGGATAGGCAGGGTAGACAGGGTAGGCAGAGTAGGCAGGAAAGTCAGGGTAGGCAGGGTAGTCAGGGTAGGCAAGGTAGGTAGGGTAGGCAGGGTAGGCTGGGTAGGCAGGGTAGGCAGGGTAGCCAGGGGTAGGCAGGATAGACAGGGTAGGAAGGGTAGGCAGGGTAGGCAGGGTAGCCTGGGTACTGGGTAGGCAGGGTAAGCAGAGTAGGCAGGGTAGGCAGGGTAGGCAGGGTAGGCAGGGTAGGCAGGGTAGGCATGGTAAGCAGAGTAGGCAGAGTAGGCAGGGTAGGCAGGGTAGGCAAGGTAGGCAGGGTAGGCAGTGTAGGCAGGGTAGGCAGGGTAGGCAGGGTAGGCAGGGTAGGCAGGGTAGGCAGGGTAGGCAGGGTAGGCAGGGTAGGCAGGATAGGCAGGGTAGACAGGGTAGGCAGGGTAGGCAGGAAAGTCAGGGTAGGCAGGGTAGTCAGGGTAGGCAAGGTAGGTAGGGTAGGCAGGGTAGGCTGGGTAGGCAGGGTAGGCAGGGTAGCCAGGGGTAGGCAGGATAGACAGGGTAGGAAGGGTAGGCAGGGTAGGCAGGGTAGGCAGGGCAGGCAGGGTTGGCAGGGTAGCCAGGGTAGGCAGGGAAGGCAGGGTAGGGGCAGGGCAGGCAGGGTAGGCAGGGTAGGCATGGTAGGCAGGATAGGCAAGGTAGGCAGGGTAGTCAGGGTAGCCAGGGTAGGTAGGCAGTTGACGGGAGCGAAGCCCCGAGGGTCAGCTAGTCCTTATTAAAAAAGCATATTATAAAATCAAGGACTACGTTAAAGATAAAAACATTTGGCCTTAGCTCCTTCTGCGCATGCAGCTTTTTTTTACCTTTGTATAGATTCTTTTACCGATTGTTTTGTGAATGTGTGAACATTGTAGGCCTTCTAGATGCTAGTTAACTATTGTTAACTTTTTATATAATATACTAGCTGACCCTCGGGGCTTCGCTCCCATCAACTGGCTACCTGCCTACCCTGGCTATCATGGCTACCCTGGCTACCCTGCCCCAAACCTGGCTAACCTGGCTACCATGGCTACCCTGGCTATTCTGGCTACCCTGGCTACCCTGGCCACCCTGGCTATCCTGGCTTCCCTGGCTACTCTGGCTACTCTGGCTACCCTGGCTACCTTGACCCTACCCTGGGTGCCATGGCTACCCTGGCCACCCTGGCTACCCTACCTACCCTGCCTACCATGGCTACCCTGGCTACCCTGGCCACCCTGGCTACCCTACCTACCCTACCTACCCTGCCTACCATGGCTACCCTGGCTACCCTGCCCCAAACCTGGCCACCCTGGCTACCCTGGATACCCTGCCCCAAATCTGGCTACCCTGGCTACTCTGGCTATCCTGGCGACCTTGTCCCTTCCCTGTTTACCCTAGCCACCCTGGCTTCACTGGCTACCCTGCCTACCATCACAAACTTTACCCCTTTATAATACTAATATTATAAAGAGGTAAATACTAAGTATAGATAACCTTTTTTTAGTTTCTTACGACTTATTGTCTTATGTCGGGCCTACGTTGTCCCCCCATATTTATTTATTTAATTTTAAGAAAGCTTACAGACTAATAACAATCTTGAATATCATGCATAAGTAAGGACATTTACTAATTACAAGCTTCCACATGTAAATATCTAGATAATTACGCGTTATTTGCGTTGACCAGTTACAGCGATTTGACCAAACAAACAGTAAGGTAAGATAACAATGTAAACACATTACGTCGGTGCTCCATGGACCAATTGAAATTTGACCAATTGGTCTATGGGGAAAATTACTAGTTTCCATCGTCCAATTACCAATAGGCGTGTCGAGACAACATATTAGGTATGTCAAGTCGTGCAACCTCAAAATCAGAATTTGAAGTTATTTATGGTTGTCACCAAAATACTCCTTGTTTAAAATCTTTTTATTTTATGTGCGCTGGTGCCAAATAAATCGATTTCTATGTGTGATGGTAAACTATTAAAGGCTATAACACTACGTATGCAGTAGGCGTAGCGCCTGTACTTAGTCGATGTGGATGGTACATGGAGTAGCGGCCGTTTTCTTAAGTTGTTTATATTAGTGCGAAGATGTATTTTGCTTAGTAGTTCAGGACAATCGACGGAGCCGTTTGCAATGCTCACTAAAAAGCAGATATCATTGATATTGTGTCTTACTTCCGACGGTAAGAAATGATACCGCTTACAACGGTGTTCATAGTCAATTGATAATTGCCTAGCCTTGTAGTCCAAGTACCGCAAGAATTTCCCTTGAACAGACTCAATACGAGATTTGTAGATCTCATGTTGTGGGTTCCATACTTGAGAAACGTACTCAAGGTGGCTACGCACTAGAGAACTTTTAATGGTTTTAGGGAACGAAAGCTAGAGCAAGCTCTAATAATGAAGCCCAAGGCTTTGAACGCCTTGTTGACAACCGTTTCAACATGATCATCAAAAAGCAGCTTGCTGTCGTGTACCACGCCAAGATCCCTAATACTGGTTTCTTTACTTATGTAAGCACCATACAGAGTATACCCTGGGCCAATGATAGACTTCTGGCGAGTGAATATAACGTTAAAACATTTGGATACATTTAGTTGTAGTTTGTTGGTTTTGCAATATTGTACGAATCTGTCAAGGTATGACTGAAGTAGCTCAGTATCAGATAATGTGCGTATGGACTTTAGGACCTTCATGTCATCAGCGCATAGTAGGATATGTGAGTTTCTAAAGCAGTTTTTTATGTCCAAAATAAATATTGTAAACAACAATGGTCCCAGGATTGAGCCTTGGGCCACTCCTGATGGGACAGATTTCCATCCAGACATGTATCCACGCAAAACCACAGCCTGTGTTCGACTATCTATGTATGACGAAAACCAGCGGAACAGATCACCGTGAATTCCCGCGGCAAATAGTTTCTAAAGAATCACCCGATTATCTAAACGGTCAAAACATTTGCTGTAGTCCGTATATATCGCGTCGACCTGGCATCGTTCATCCATCCCAGCGGTTATTATTTCATTGGATAGTATCAGGTTGGAGGCGGTTGACCGTTTTCTTAGGAAACCATGTTGTTCGTCGCCGAAATGGCATTACATAGCTGAGTAAACTTCAGTGTGTACTATGCGTTCAAGAACTTTCGAAAAAAGTCATAATTTAGATATGGGACGGTAGTTTTCTACTTTAGATTTAGCCCCCTTTTTAAAAATTGGTGTAGTCAAGGCTAATTTCCACATCCTCGGGACGATTCCCTCTCTCAACGACCTCTCGAATAGCACACAGACTGACGCCACCACGCTCTTCGCACAATTAATTATAAAAAAAGGGGGGTATCAAATCTCGCGCACCAGATTTAGATGGGTCCAAACCTTTAAGTAGCTGGAGTACCGTCTCCGGACACACGCTGACTGTACTCAGGTTCACCGAACTAGCAGAATGAGTGTCTATATTAACATCCTGATCGTTAGATTCTGAGTCAAGTTCTTGGAAGGTAGACTGGAAGTAAGAAGACAAAAGCTCAGTGATACCCTCACCAGTGTCTGCGGACGAGTCCATGTAATGTAACACGTTAGGCAATGTATTACCACTTCTTTTACCTTTGATATACGAATTGAGAATTCAATTTTTTCCATATAAGCATCAAAACAAATAGCCTCCTTAGCTCGGTTTCGCAAGAGGGAAAAAGAGTGGTAATCGAATAAGTTGCCGTAATTTTTGTATTTGTTATGATATTTGTGTTTTTCTTTTAATATTTTTATTAAAGCACTAGTGTACCAGGGGGGTGTGTTGATTTTTTTAACGTTTTAACCGGAATGTACAAGTCCCTGAGTTCGTATAGCTTGGTATAGAAAAGGCTAAGGGCCTGGTCCAGGGATCCAGCAGACAATAGAATATTCCAGTCCGTAAGATCTAGTGCAGACATAATTGAATCGTAATCGCCTCGATGAAATATGTATTTAGTACTAGGTTTCTCAATGAGTTTATGGACTTCAACGAAATCAGCATTAACAATCAACGGTTTGTGGTGTAGATCAACAGGCACTGCCAGGGGGTCACCACAATCATTCACTTTTATTGCGCTATTTGAGAAAACAAGATCTAGTAATCTACTGTTGACGTTACGCTCACCATTAAACTGTGACAAGTTACACGCATTTATTGTATCATAGAAATCCAAAACACATCGAACGAACACATTCTCTGGACATAATCCAGTACCATCATCAGACTGCCGCCATTCTACATGGCCGCCGAAATTAAAATCCCCTGTTATTTTAAATGTATCTAAAGGGTGGGCGGACACTAAGTAGTTAAGTTTTTGGTGGAAGTTTTGTAATTGAGTTAAATATGAGTTACCAACATTTTCCTTGCACGGATACAAGCTACAGATATTGATGTTGTCTCTATTATATATTGATCTTTCCACAACGGTCAGGTAATTCCTCACAGCGATCAACACTCCACCTCCCCGTGTCTGTGCTGTTCGACAGTAATGCCGGTTCCGCATCCAGACAAGATATCGTCCATAAAACAACTCACTGTTACTAATACTATCCACTAACCATGTTTCCGTAAATATGATAACATCATAAGAATTCATGCAAATGTTACGATATAAGCCGTTTGTTTTTGAGCGCAGGCCACGAACGTTCTGGTAGTATAAATGTGGTATATCTGATAAATACATATATGTGGGCAGGCTTGTCAAGCCAGTTGGTTGGTGGCCATTACACGAGTCTTATGTGATTTGCAGTGTTTTATTTATAATATCCTTAAATACAGAACATTTGGCGACGAGTCGTTATTCACGTGTGTTATTATTGTCTGTGTCACTAGTAATTGTGTTTTCAACGAGCACGGAGTACGCAAAAACATATAATATGGCGTTTGGCGGCAACCTCTCATTTGATCACCGCGCGCAAGAAGAGTATTTTTAGAAGTCATTTTATCCAGTACTGCACGGTGAACGACATTGGAGACGACACCGATAAGTCTGGAATGAGAAGACGAGCTCTTCTGCTCACTGCGCTGGTGGAAGATACCGCGTCGGAGATTTGGTTTTTCCGGACAACTTGGACAACGTGGAATATAAAAAACTGTTAGAAAAATTTTACGTCCATTTCCAAGCAAAAAAGAATACGTTCGCTGAGAGGTACAGTTTTTATATGGCGGAACAACGTCCTGGGGAAGATCTAGCCGAATGGGCGACGCGAGTGCGCAATTTGGCACAGTACTGTGGATTCAAGGCCGAGTTAGATACTGCTTTACGCGACAAGTTCGTCTTTGGATTAGAAAATGCCAAGGAAAAAGAGAAATTGTTCGCAGAAAGCATTGAAACCCTCACATTCAATAAGGCATTGGAGATGGCGCAGAACATGCGGTGTGCGCGCGCCGCGTTGCAAACCGCGCGAGCTGGCAACGTTGCAGCCGGCACGGCTGGCGCGAGCTCCGCGGAGGGGGCGCAGCCTGTGTTCATGCTGCAGCGGCCGAGCGGTTCTTCTTGTAACGATAATAATTCGCGAGTGTCTAAGAGTTGTGAAGTGTGCGGGTACAAAAATCACTCGAAAGAAAAGTGCCGTTTTGTTAATTATATATTATACCTGTCAAAAGTGTAACAAAAAAGGTCATCTAAAAAGAGTGTGCAAAGCTAAGATAAGTGATAGCAATTTCTTAGGAACGGGTGACTATGATGTTGTTGACAGAGGTATTTATAATTTATTTAATTTAAAAAACACTATTAGGGATCAGCCCATCTCACGTAAAGTCAAGTTAGATGACAGGGAAACCTTATGTGAAATTGATTGTGGCAGTGCTGTCTCCGTTTTACCGGCTAATTTATATGAACAGCTGTTCGGGAGCGATAACAATAGTAAATATCGTTTACAGTCGTGTGAGGAGATTTTTAACTTTTATACTGGAGTAAAAATTGCACCATTAGGTTGTTTGTCATTGTCTATAGCCTACGAAGGCCGCACTAAACCAATGATATTCTTCGTTATCAAAACAAATGAAAATCGTTTTCCTCTTTTAGGCCGTGACTTTATGAGATTGTTTGGTATACATTTGTGTAGTTTAAACTGTAACAATGTAGTACGCGATTACACAGGAGAAATGTTATTAAAAAAATATTCAACATTATTTTCTGATGAGTTGGGCAGATTTAACAAGTATAAGGTAAGCTTGAAAATAAAACCTGATGCACAGTTGAAGTTTTTTAGGCCACGCGCGGTACCGCTAGCTTTAAAACCGAAATTAGATACATTATTTGCTGCAGGTATTATAGAAAAGGTAGACCATTCTGACGTCGCTACGCCAATCGTACCAGTGTTGCGTCCCGACGGAAACGTCCGAATTTGCGGAGACTTTTCTGTAACGTTAAATAAAGCGTTATATCTAGATAATTATACCCTTCCTCGAATCGAAGATTTGTTTGCTAAGCTTCATGGTGGAGTAGAATTCAGCAAGCTAGATTTGAAATTGGCTTATCTACAACTAGAACTCGATGAATCAATGAAATTGTGTTGTATACACACGCATAGAGGTTTATATAGGTACACGCGGCTCGTATTTGGATTAACTAACGCTCCTTTTATATTTCAACGTACAATGGAACAGTTATTGGGCGACATTGACGGAGTATGTATATATTTAGATGACATATTAATCACTGCTCCTAATAGGTTCGTACATTTAGAAAGATTGGAGCGCGTGATGAAAAGATTGCTAGACGCAGGGTTGAGATTAAAACACGATAAATGCGAATTAATCAAAAGCTCAGTGGAGTATCTTGGGTACGTTATAGATAGTAACGGACTTCATAAATCTAACAGTAAAATTGAAGCCATCATTAAGTGCGAGCCACCTAAAAACGTTAATGAATTAAAGTCATTTTTAGGGATGGTGAATCATTATCGCTGTTTTGTTCCGAATACATCATCGGTACTTAGTCCTCTAAACAAGCTTTTGAAAAAAGGCATAGAATGGGAGTGGGGTAAAAATCAATCTGAAGCGTTTTATAGAATTAAGAAAGAGCTATCCTCTGATCGCGTGCTGGCCCACTACCACCCGGAGTGCCCAACGGTCGTTACTTGCGATGCCGGCCCGGCCGGCCTGGGTGCGGCCCTACCGCAGAAGCAGCCAGACGGCTCAGAGCGCGTGGTAGCCTATGCCTCGCGTACATTGTTGAAATCCGAACTGAACTATGCGCAAATTCAGTATGAAGCCACTTCAATTGTATTCAGGATTAAGAAATTTAATCATTATTTATATGGTCGTACGGTGCCATTTGTATTGCGGACGGATCATAAACCGCTGTTGTCGATTTTTGGGAAGGAAAAAGGTATGCCCGTTTTAGCAGCGAACAGATTACAACGTTATGCTTTATTCTTATCGGCATATAATTTCATAATCGAATATGTAAAGCGTGAAGAAAACGTGGCTGATTTTTTATCGCGGTCTGTGCCTACACAATCAAATGAGCACGAAGGGGGTAAGCAAATCGATCAGTCACGGTATATTAATTTTGTAAGTGAATCAGATTTACTACCTTTGACTTTGAATGACATCCGAAATGAAACCAGCCGCGATGAGGTACTGCAAAAGGTGATAGGATATATAAATAATGGTTGGCCTTCTAAAGTGACGAACAAGAATTTACGTCCATTTTACTTATAACGATTGGATTTGGCCGTGGAGAATGAATGTATATTACGGGGTCATAAAATCGTGATTCCTTCAAGTTATCGTGAAAGACTTCTAAATCAGCTGCACGATTCTCATTTTGGAGTAGTCAAAACCAAAACGGAAGCTAGAATGCGTATGTGGTGGACCGGCATCGACAAACATATAGAAGAAAAAATAGGATCATGTAGTGTTTGTAACACGCTCCGGAATAACCCACCTAAAGTGCCCTTAGCTCCGTGGCCATACCCAGAGCGCGTTTGCGAACGCGTTCACTTAGATATGTTTATGTTAGTGGGTTAAACAGTTTTTAATTGCGGTGGACGCTCATTCTAAATGGGTGGAATGTTTTATAATGCAAAAAACGGGTAGTGAATCTATTATAAGTAAACTTTGCGAGATGTTCAGCAGATTTGGTTTAGTGCGAACTTTGGTTACTGACAATGCTAGCAATTTTTGCTAAAATGAATTTGAGACGTTTTGTCGACTAAACGGAATGCAACACTTGACGGGCGCACCGTATCATGCTATGTCGAATGGGCAGGCAGAGAACAGTGTCAAAACCGTAAAAAATGGTTTGAAAGCCATTTTAAACAATAACTTAACACAAACAGTATTTGTGAAAGTTTTAAATAAATTTTTGTTCGATTATAGAAATTCAATACATTTGACTACAGGATTTTCTCCAGCGCAATTGATGTTTGGACGTCCTTTGCGGTGCAGACTCGATTTATTAAGACTTCCTTCAGAAGGAATAACAACATCCTCGTCGTCCGTGGCCAAAGCGAACGTCATGAAAGCACAAATGAACCAATTTAAACAGTTTGGTGGGAAAAGAAGTGTGTCTTTCTCTGTTGGCGAGAAAGTTTTGCTGAAACAATATTATAATAATGGTACTAAACATATTTGGAAACAGGGCACAGTGAATGCATGTTTAGGATCTCGAATGTTTTCAGTGTATATTCCAGATGAAAATGTAAATATAAAGAAACATGTGGATCAGTTACTAGCGTACAAAGGAAACTCATCATTTGAACCGGATGATGATGTCAGTGTTTTTGGAGATTGCTCCCCTAAGATGACCGGTCAGTCAAACGAGCGGGACGCTGGTTTAGTATCTGAACCGGTCCTGACATCACCAGAACAGGTTTCTGCCTCCCCCACGTCTCCTGCGCGAGAGGTTAGGGAACAGGAAATGGAAACGGTCTCGGATGATGATTTTGTGGACGCAGGCTTGCCTGACTTAAGTCAGTCTCATTCAAGCAATAAAACATATCAAGAACCTCTAGTTGTCCGCCGGTATCCGATAAGAAAAACTAGGAACCAGTTAAATTATAAGTTTTAATAATAAGTATCTTTAAAATAGTGGTGGAGGAATGTGGTATATCTGATAAATACATATATGTGGGTAGGCTTGTCAAGCCAGTTGGTTGGTGGCCATTACACGAGTCTTATGTGACCAACAGTAAAAAAGAATAGTGAAGGTAGAAAGCAAAGACTGGTAGGAATATCTTAGGCACAGCAATGCACAGTGAATTAAGACACGGAACTTTGAAACACTCGCAAATAAAGGAACAAAAGAAACGACACGGGCCCGGTAAGTCACAACTGGGTATGGTAAGTAATTAAAATTGCACTGTAGCTTAGTGACAATAACGACTAATTTGGCACAACGACAATACACAACATGATAATTCCTTTAAAAAAATATTTTACACAGCACTATTGAGCGACAATAATTGGTAGAATACGCTGGCAGCACTCATCTGCGCATGGTTCTCAAACTTATTTCTAAAGTTTGAAGTTGCACGACCAGATTTTGACATTTTGTTCATATTTATAGTTTTGAATCGGTATAGACATAGTTTTATTTTGCTTTTAACACTATTATAGGAAACGTTTCGGCCTTCCTCGCGTGTATTTTGGAGTGCTTGACCCAGACGTAGCGAAAATCCGTTTCTGCGGCCGCCTTTTTAGCTTTGGACAGCAATACCTTGTTCTGTAGTGTCAGGTGGTCGTTGACGTAAATCCGTTGGTTTCCAGGAAGGTTCATTTGCCCAGTAGTTAAAGGAGCAGTCTTGAATAGTAGTCTCGCAGCGGAAATAAAGTCTTCCTTCACGTAACGGTTGCAGAAACTCACTATGATTGGTTTTGTGTGATCTTTCTCACGGGTTGGTACCCTAGTTATAAAGTTTATCTGGGCCTTAGACACGGGATAATCAATTTTAGTGCCAATTTTGCTTATGACTTCAAACAGGTTCTCGTGATTGTTCTGGGGTAAAACTTTTATTTCGATGTTGTTTAGTCGAGTCCATTGCTCTTTATCCTCCTCTAGCTTATCCAAGCGGTCATGAAGGATGCCCACCTGTTCATGGACCTTCTCGACGTGTACAAGGTGCTTGTCCATATCGTTAATTTTCTTATTGAACCCCTTCAACTCCTTATTTGTTTCACTCAATGATGACTTTAGTCCAGCAAACTTCTTCCGAAGCGCAGTTATCTCTTCCTTTAAAAATTCCAGAGGAGCAAGTTTCTAAGCGAGTGCTCTTAATTCACTAAGTATAACTGACTCCGATTCCAGCCTTCGTGACACTGGGGGTTGAGTAGTGGCAGCTGACATTGAAGGCTGAATAGCCGCAGCTATTTTACAATTGCTGCGACGCCACGCCAGTTTTCTGTCACCCAGCTGCCGGTATCCGGCTTCTGTTATTTCAGCACAGTGGAAGTGAAGTTCGTGATTACATACTGTGCAGTGAGCACCGTCGGATAGCGATTCCTCGCAAGCGCCGCACTTATTTGGGTTCATGACTAATTCGGTTTTGTAAAAACAGTTCGCAAAATGTTTGAGATACGCTGGAATTATGTTCAAACGCAGTAGATGTGAGTAACGAAAGTTGACCGTATGACACAGCGCCTACGCGTGTACTGTATATCTAATTACTAATGCTGTAACATAGAAATATTGTAAAACCAAACCATTTTTTAAAGAGTAACCATGGAGTTTCTTGCCGGTTCTTCTCCATAGGAAACGACCAACCCGAACCGTCGACAAAGCGACCGTCGACGTTTTAGAAGTGCCCATGTAGGCCTATGTGAAATAAAAAAAATGATTTTGATTTTGATTTTTGAAGTATATGCTGGCAAAGGAAGATTAGAGAGTTCTTTGAGAGTGGAGGATTTAACATGGTTGTCGAGGGTGATTGGTGACTTAGAAAAGTACGCATTAAGTGCATTGAGTTCCAACTTATCAGGAGAACTCTTGCTTGAGGCTTTGCCAATACCAAGAGTTTTCAAAAATTGTCATACTTGTGTTGTGTTGAAGTTATCAATGGATTTATGAATGTGGCGCCTTTTTGCATTCCTACACAAACGACCTCAGCGATTTCGTATCTTCTTGTAGATTTCCCAGTTATCTTCAGTGGGCTGCTTTCTATATAAGCGCTTAGCTTTGACACGCTTAGCCATCTGATTTTTAATTGCTGCGGATAGCGCAAAAAGGTGTTTCACTCTCAGGAGCATGTACCTCATATAGTTCCAGCATAATCCTGCTTAAGACTGACACCATAGACTCTATATTCTCGCAGGTGAATAGGAGACCAGTCAATTCCACCCGCATCATCCCTCAAACGCTCCAAATCAACGTTTTTAAAACTGCGAAGTAAAATAAATTTGGCCTTGGGTTTAGGGGGTCGAATCTTGTAGGAAAGATAATTGAGGTCATGATAGGCAAAGGGAGCAGGAAGCTGTCCATGTGTGGCTACTTTATTAGGGTCAGAAACTAGAATGAGATCTAAAAGAGAAGGAGTACAGTGAGGAGCCCTGTGAGTAGCATATAACGGAAGTAAGTGCATATTGACAGAAGAGACAAGTGATTGGAGTTTACGGCTGCGCACATCTCCCTTGATCAGACAGGTGTTGAAGTCTCCAAAGTAATCGATTTGACAATTAGGACTATAATAAACACCTATAAGTACTTTTGTGTGGTGAAAGTCTATTTCAATGAATAGGTGTCCAGCAAACTTTTAGTAGATACACGGAGACTGGTCAACTATGCTGTAACTGATATCCTCACGGAGGTAAATGGCAAACCCCCCACATTCCTTGCCTGTTCTGTCATTGCGCACAATCTTGTATCCAGGCAGAGAATACTGCGTGGAAGGAAGTGCAGGTTTTAGAAAGGTTTCGGATACAAGGACAGCGTTGACAATATCCGAGTCGAAAGACGACAGCAGATCAGTGAGCAGGGATGCTTTGAGCATTTATGTGAACAGCGTTGTAGAATTTGCTACTATTAGAAAATCTAGAAGAAAGGTGGTCTCGAAGATTAAGAGAATTATCAATCCTAAGATCCCCAGCAAAGCCCTCCTCTGACGAACAAGAGGATGAGCATGAAAAGTAATTGTCATCTACAACATCATCTGACATTATAAAATATAAATATTATAATAATTAAATTACTAGACTACTGTCTAATAAATAATAAATTACTGTCTAAAAACAAACAAAGTACTTAAACCTCGATGCACTCGCCGGTCACATTAATATAAATTAAAATAAAATGCTAAAAAACCAATAGGCCAAACAAAACAAAAGTAAATTATATTTCCGAACAAGTGACAGTTGACAGTGAAAATTTAAATGTTATCAATCAAAAGTCAAAACAAAAATTAGAACTTATAATATCGAGTGACCGACTTACAAAGAAAAATCTATTATGAGTATCATTCACCGAGAAATAGAAAAACTATGACGACGTACCATCATTTGGCTGGCTTGCGAGTTCGCTTCTCAGGCACTGGCTTCGAAGTCACAGCTGAGGATTCGACAACAGGGAATTGGGCCACAAGTTCTCGGTACGAGTATTCTGCCGTAGACTCGATCTTTCGTCGCGATTTATCGGAGACCTGAACCACAATTCTTCCCTCAGACGTCTAATACCTATTTATCCCGTACAACTTCCGAGCATTCATAAAAATTTCATGTCTGGGCTTGGTGAGAAATCGGAAAACGTCAGACCAGACCCTTTTAATTTTGTCTTATTCCGCCACACGTCGTTCCGTACGTTGCGGCTTTCAAAGCGAACCAGGAGAGGACGCGGCTTGCTGGTGTTGTTTCCGAGGTGGTGACAGGCTGTTTTGTCTTTTCGGCTGATGCTTTTCATTTCCAGCCGCTCTGACAAAATTTTGAGTAAACCAGTGCTAGGATCCGCATCCTTCTCCTCAGATTGGCCATGCAGTAGGAGTACCTTGGCACGGGATGCCATCTCGTGCCTATCTAGCCCAAACACAAGCAAGTCCATCTGTGATTTCAGCGTACTCATGGTTTACCAGACTAAGTCCTTGAAATCAGGGAAGTCCTTTGATAGGCTGGCAATCGTTTTATCTGTAGCCTCACTGGTTGCTTCTTCAAGTCTTCTTCGTACTGAGACATTCATGACGAAAATGTGACCAGAAGTTCCTCAACACAGGTTGACAGTTTGGTGTACAGATCCATTACAGTGAGTGCAGTCTTGGTAGTGTAAACAAGTATAAAATGTTGAAGGAGAAATTGACTGGAGTGCAGCAGAGGTTTACGTACAACTTCAATATAATTTCCTCATTTAAAGTCCACTTTTACAATTTATTAAAAATTAATAATAGAGCACACACATTTTTTGAACTCTATAAGAGCTCAAAAAATGTGTGTTGTACTTGGGACTACCCTCTTTTTAATTGTTTTTCTGATATTTTTTAGATATTTTTTTTTTAGGTATATTTTTATCACTTTAGTAAGTATAATTAATATATAGTATTATATATTTATACATTAATATATTTATTACCAACTATGATCGATGGTGATTTTGACGACGACTTTTTCTCCTGTTCATCCTCTTCTAGCAGCTCCCTTAGTGCGGCGAATAGTTCTTTCTCTCCTCTGACCCTTGGTGATCAGATTTCCTCGTTGTTTTCCCAGTACCCCAGTAACCTCAACATAGCTCACATTAATCCCCAGAGTGTTCCTGGCCATTACTCTGATCTTCTGGCTTCCATTAACTGTACACATATTGACGCTTTACTGATCTCTGAGTCCTTCCTGAAACCTTCTCTTCTGTTAGTTCACTATGCCCTGCCAGGTTTTATTATCATTCGTAATGACAGAACAGGGAAGGGTGGTGGTGTTGTTGCCATATATCTGCGAGCTGGCATTCCCTTCAAGGTTATTAGTACTTCACCATCTTCCTACTTGGGGTCAGCAGAGCATCTTTTCCTAGAAATCTCTTTGCATCATTCTAAGATGCTTCTTGGAGTGATGTATAGCCCTAACCTAAGTATCGATTACTTCAATTCTTTTGACTCACTTTTAAACGATTTTTGTCCAACTTATGACCACGTAGTCTTGATGGGTGACTTTAACATTTGTCTTCTTAAAAATGACTTGCGTTCTCACAAACTTCAAACTCTCTATTATCTTCTTTCAACCTCAGTATTTTGCCTCTCTCTGCCACTCATCATTTCCCTAATTGCACCCCTTCTCTTTTGGACTTAATGATTGTTTCTAAAGTTAATAATATATCTGTTCACGGTCAGCTCACTGTTTGTTTCTATCACGATTTAATCTTCTTGTCTTACATGATTCGCCCTACTAAGCGCAAGCCATCATATATTTTCCTTCTGAACTTCAAGGGCATAGACCTGGATGCACTTTGGTTACCTTGGTTCTCCTGTGACCTTGCGATATTTATGTCATCTTCAGGGTTCCATACCCGAAGGGTCCAAACGGAGCCCAATTACTGTCACTCACATGTCCATCTGTCCGTCGTCTATCACACAATTTTGTTCCGAAGAATTTTTAACGGTGTGTGGTGTAAGTGGTGTGGGGCGGCACAGTCCGGCTCCCACACACTTCTTGCTGCCTAAGCTGCCTGCGTATCTACCTACCTGTCCGTGCTTGCTAGCTGCGTATCTGCCTGCCTGTACGTCTGCCTGAACCTGGCCCCACCTACTCCGAGCAACCCACGTCCTGAGAACCCGGCCCTCAGTTGTTCATATTATCAATTAAAAAAAAAAAAAAAATACATACGCATAAACCCTTATGTTTCTCATTTAATTTTCAGTTATTTTTAAACCCTTATCTTTCTTATAAAACGTAACTTACGTTTTAACACGTTTTAATCGTAACGTTACAACCTTTGACTAAACTTAATGATGACAAGAGGTAATGAGGGAACTAAGTGTAATAACTAGTTTTTGCTATTATCGATAGGCACGTTCATTAGGTGGAGTTATTCTCGACACGTTACTAGTGTTTTTATGTAGATTCATCGGTTTGTTATTTTAACCCGACTACTGAAGGAAGGTTATATGGTTATCAGTCTATGTATACCGACAATTTCTATATTTATTTATTTCGTATGTATGTATGTTTATTGCTATGTGGCGTTCTAGAGACCAAACGCGTTGGCCGATTTTGATGATTCTTACGTTAATCTATTTGTCTTAATACTGCAAGTGTCACTGGATACACTAAAATTGAAAAAAAAAATGGCGGTTTTTGGGTGCCATTTTGTGGGGTAAAAAAAATATTTTTTTCCTACCAAATCCATCGTGTGGGGTATGTTACACGCAGCTGCATAAGGGGAATCGCCAACTCAGCACTCAACACTTTTAGTATAGAATCATACGCTGCAAATTTAACAAACGACGGAAACGCCGAGCTGAGCTAGCACTTTGTGACGCACGGACCTAGTTTAGCCAATTATTGTAACTCTGTAAAATTCCATTCCATATTCATACTTCGAATAGGCACTTAGGCTAATTTTAGCGATAATTAATGTAATTCTTTTATTTTAAAATAAATTAAGTAAATTCATTTTTGTTTTTTTTTAAATCCTCCGATTGCAGCTAACGTAATTGGCGCAGTCGGTAGGATATTCGCGGGCCGGTTCGCAAGCTTTAGGGATCTCTAATATCGAAATCCGCATAAGCGAATCGCCTGGGTGGCTGTCGAGCCCCGGTGCCGAATATCCGAATCTACGGTCCAGCTGCAGTTCCGGAAGGAAAATCCAGACTTCGATTCACGAGAGAACCAGAGATGAATCTCGAATCTCGTACGGCTCGCTGGAGTGCTATAGATAACAGTAGAGATTTAAATAGTGATAGTGAAAATAGTAGTATAAATAGCTTAAATATGGCCCATGATCCGGATGCAATTTTCAAGACCCTTCGTATGGTCCCGGAGTTCGATGGGAACCCAAATGTATTGACTAGGTTTGTCAGAATATGCGATCAAATAGTAGCTAAGTATGTTAGCAATACCCCAGGTAGCGAGTTAAACAACTTATGCCTATTAAATGGCATCTTAAATAAAATAACAGGCTCTGCCGCTTGTACCATCAATTCCAACGGCATACCTGATAGTTGGCTAGGGATTAGAACAGCCTTAGTTAATAACTTTTCAGATCAACGGGATGAAACCGCTTTGTATAGAGACCTTTCTTTAGCTACGCAGGGAAATAAAACGCCTCAGGAATTCTACGAGGAATGCCAAACTTTGTTCAGTACAATGATGACGTATGTAACATTACACGAGTCAATTACTACCACAGTGGAAGCGAAACGTACACTGTATAAAAAGGTTACTATGCAGGCTTTTGTAAAAGGTTTAAAGGAACCATTAGGATCCCACATAAGATGCATGCGTCCCGATACTATCGAAAAGGCCCTTGAATATGTACAGGAAGAACTTAATGTTATGTATTTACAGGAACGTAGTGAATTTTCAAAACCCACTACACAAAAGAATTCACACCCTGTAACACCCCACGCAAATACCAACCCAGTTCCTCTACGTTATAACCATTTCGCAGTACCAATTCCCAACTGGCCCAATCCCATAGGAACTAGACCCCACCAACTACCACCACAACCATTTAGGTTCAACCCCAACTTTATTAATCAGCAGCCCCAACATCGCATGCCTAATCGAACACAGCAAATATTCCGTGCGCTGCCTCAAACATATAACGCTCAAAGTAACATGTTCCGTTTGCCACCCAGAAACACTCCGGCCCAAAATCAAAATCAAGGTCCTAAACCTATGAGTGGTGTACAGCATTTTACACCTAGACCCATGCTATCTGGCCATAACTGGCAGCATTCAGGTAATCCGCCACCAACCAATTATTTTAAAAATCGTGAAATGAACATGAATGAGTGCACGTCATACGACGACTCATATTACCCTACGGAGTTCTATTACGAGCCGGACTGTTTTAATTACGATGACACTTATTATGATTATAGCCCGTTCGCTACATTAGAGTGCAACTATGATCCCACTTTGAACGATGTAGATGTAGGAACTGAACCTCAGGCAGGTCCATGTCAGATAAGTCAGGATTTTCAGGAGGCACAGAAATCAAAAAAGCCAAAATAGAATTAAATCTCCAAACTCAACGTCAGTTGCCGTACATATCAGAACCACCTTTAAAGTTACTAATTGACACCGGTGCAAACCAGTCCTTTATAAAGTCCAGAAGCTGTAGAAAAATATTTTCCGAATGTTCCCTTAAATTACGACCCGTTTGAAGTTACCAATGTACACGCGGTTAGTAGAAATAATTATTCTATAAGTTTACCTTGCTTCGCGGAATTTAACGATCCAGAGTTTATCAAGTTATTTGTATATCGTTTCCATGAATATTTTGACGGTTTAATTGGTTTAGATTTGCTAACTAAATGGGAGTCCAAGATATATTTAAAAGATCAGAGGTTAATAACGCGCACATCATCAAATCCTATCCGTATGTATAATTCCTGCAATGTTAACTTGTATGAAGACATAATACCTGCTCATTCTTCGAAATTAGTGAGAATACCGATCGACACTCCAAATGGTGCAGCATTAGTTAGTGAACAGACTATATGCAACTGTATAGTACGCGAGTGCCTTACTATTGTCGACAATAATCGCGGCTACTTAGAGATAGAAAATACGAGCCCGAATGATATTATAATATCACTTGACCGACCAGTGCACGCAAGTTTATTTAATATCGAGTGCACGCGCACCGAACATTGCACCACGCGAGTTCAAGAAGTGACAACGCGATTACGAACAGATCATTTAAACGAGGAAGAGAAACTCAACCTTATAACTCTTTGCTCAAAATATGCTGACGTGTTTTACATAGAAGGCGAAGCGTTAACATTTACCAATCGAATAAAACACCGTATTAAGACTACAGACGAGGTCCCGGTTTACACAAAAAGTTATAGATACCCATTCATTCACCGTCAGGAGGTTAGGGAACAGATTTCAAAAATGTTAGATCAGGGAATAATAAAACCTTCAGATTCAGCATGGAGTTCGCCCATTTGGGTGGTCCCCAAGAAAATGGACGCCTCGGGCAAGCAAAAATGGCGTTTAGTAGTTGACTTTAGGAAGCTCAATGAAAAAACTATTAACGACAAATACCCTATCCCGAACATTAGCGATGTTCTTGACAAACTAGGTAGGTGCCAATACTTCACCACTCTTGATCTGGCTAGTGGCTTCTACCAAGTCGAAATGGACCCCCAGGATATTCAGAAAACAGCTTTTAATGTCGAACATGGACATTTCGAGTTTCTTCGAATGCCCATGGGACTTAAGAATTCACCATCCACATTTCAGAGGGTTATGGACAATGTCCTCAGAGGTCTTCAGAATGACATATGCCTGGTGTATCTTGATGACAACATCGTTTTTTCCACGTCACTACAAGAGCATATGACCAATCTCGAAAAAGTTTTCAATAGACTTCGGGAATCGAACTTTAAGATCCAAATGGATAAATCCGAATTCTTAAAGCATGAAACTGGTTATCTCGGACACATAATAGTAGCGAAGGAATAAAACCTAATCCGGATAAAATTCATGCCATAGAAAAATACCCCATTCCAAAGACCCCAAAAGAAATTAAGCAATTTTTAGGCCTTGTCGGTTATTATCGAAAATTTATCCCGGACTTTGCAAAAATTACGAAACCTCTCACAGCGTGTTTAAAAAAAGGTAGAAAAGTTGTATTAAATTCCGAGTACATAAGCAGCTTTGAAAAGTGCAAGACTCTCTTAACAAATGACCCTATACTACAGTATCCCGATTTCGATAAGGAATTCATACTGACGACAGATGCTTCAAACGTTGCCATTGGTGCCATTCTATCTCAAGGACCCGTAGGTTCCGACAAACCCGTGTGTTTTGCATCCCGAACCCTGAATGAAAGTGAGCTTAACTACAGTACCATAGAAAAAGAACTCCTCGCCATAGTTTGGGCCACCAAGTATTTTAGACCGTACTTGTTTGGTCGTAAATTTAAAGTACTGACAGACCATAAACCTCTACAGTGGATGATGAACCTTAAAGAACCTAATTCGCGATTGACTAGATGGAGGCTGAAACTTAGTGAATACGATTTCACCGTTATCTATAAGAAAGGTAAATCTAATACGAATGCCGATGCCTTATCTCGAGTGGAGATTTACAACGAAGATACTAACACTTTAATAGATGAATTATGTTCTTTGATTCCTAACCCATCAGAAAACCCGATGCCTACGAACTCATCCACTGCCACCGTACACACCAGTCACGAAAATCCCATACTAGAAGTCCCAATCACAGATGAACCCCTTAACCGATTTCATAGACAACTATGCTTTACGATAGTAGAAGATGTCAAACGCAAACCAGTAGTTACCAAGCCATTCGAAACTCACACGCGCATAGCAGTCCAGATATCATCATCTAAGCTAGAACAAGATGTAGTCAATGCCATCAAAGAGTATGTAAATCCGAAAGTAAAGACCGGTATATTAATAAACCCACCTCTTGCCATGTATTCCATCATTCCAGTCATACAGGACAAATTTAAGAGCTCGTCTATGAACTTAGTACTAGCTAAGATAGAATTAGAAAACGTCAAAGATTATCTTCGTCAGCAAGAGATAATTCAACACTACCATGACGGCAAAACTAATCACCGAGGAATTACCGAATGTTATTTAGCCCTCTCACTCCTCTGCATATTTTTATTTCCGGACCTTTTCTCTCTAGTCTGACTCTGCTTGTACTTTTCTCGTAGATGTCTTTTAAAAGCTCTATTGTTTCATTTGGTACGTTACAGTCTTCTAAAGCTTTCCATATGCTTTCATGAGAAATTGAATCGAAAGCTTTAGCATAATCCATGAAGGCCAGGTAGAGTGGAGATTGTTGATCTTCATATTTCTCAATAACTTGTTCGAGGGTATATATATGGTCAACTGTTGAGTAGCCTTTTCTAAAACCTGCTTGCTCAACTGGCTGATAGTCTTCAGTATAGAGCTCTAGGCGTTTTTCGAGACTCGAGGCAAATAGTTTGTATATATTTGGTTGGAGACTAATGGGGCGGTAATTGCCAATGTCAGCAGGGTCACCTTTTTTGTATAAAAGTATGATATCAGACTGTGCCCATTCTATTGGTATTTCTCTATTGTCCAGTATTTTGTTGAAGAGGTTAGTTATATAAGTAATTAGTACATGTTTGGCTGATTTCAAGGCTTCATTTGATATGCCGTCTGGTCCATTACTTTTATCTGTTTTAAGTTTTTCGATTCTTGAGAGTATTTCTCGTTCTGTAAATCTCTCTAATAATATAGAATCTTGACGATGGATGGTGGGAGTAGAAGAGTCCTGATTTGGTGTATGTGTTTTTTGCGTATAAAGTGACCGGTAAAATTCTGTTGAAATGTTTATTATTTCTGATCTTGAATAAGATTTGCTAGAGTTTTTATTCAGACGTGGTATCCAGTTCTTTGCAGTGTATACTTCTTTTAATCCCTTTTTTAGGCTTCTTGCAGTATTCAAGTGTCTTTTTATTACATTTAGTTTATGTTCTTTGTATTCTTTTTTTATTTGTCTACCAATAGTTTTGTATAACTTTCTTAGCTCTTGTTTTTCTTCTAAGGTTAGGGGTTTCTTATGTTGTAATTCTCTTCTTCTTAGCATCATGAATTTAGTGGAGTTTGAGACAGAGTATCTTTTCTTATTTTTTATGGTTTTTATAGAGTTAAGGCTTTTTATAATCATTGATTTGAGTTTTGAATTGTAACATTCGATGTCATCTTCTTCGGAAATATTAGTTTTATTTATATTTTCTTTCAGAGCATCTATATATTGGAGTTGGTTTTCTTGGGTGCCGATATTTGATTTTATGTTGTTGAAGGTAACTCTACTTTTCCTATGTTTTGTTAGATGTATAGTGCTTCTAATCAATCTATGATCAGTAGAGAAGGTGAACTGTTTGAGACAGGGGGATCCGCTGTCTCCTAGATTGTTTATTACTGTTCTTCAATATATCATAAAAAGCCTAAAATGGACTGAAAAAGGAATTCTCATAAACGGAAAATATCTGAATAATCTCAGATTTGCTGATGACATAGTAATATTCTCAGAAACATCAAAACAATTACAAAAGATGATTAACGACCTGAACAATGTCAGTAGAAACATAGGCTTAGAACTAAACATTACGAAAACCAAGATTATGACAAATAGAGTAGAACAACCAATCATGGTTGATGGTAGCCTACTAGAATATGTACTCGAATACATCTACCTCGGCAAACAAATTTCCTTAAAAAGATCCAGACATATAGATGAATTGAACAGACGTGTAAACTTAACATGGAAAAAATTTTGGAGCTATAAGGAAATATTAAAGTCAAGTCTACCAATCAACCTAAAATCTATTGTTCTGGACTCCAGTCTACTACCCTGCCTATCATATGCGTGCCAAACATGGATCTATAACAAGAAAACCGAAAGAAAAATCCAAACCTGCCAAAGAGCAATGGAAAGGAGTATTCTAAACCTAAAACGCATAGACAAACAAAGAAATACATACATAAGGAAACAAACAAAGGTAATAGATGCTCTAAGCCACTGCAAAAAATTAAAGTGGAAATGGGCAGGCCACGTAGCACGTATGAACTCAGATAGATGGTCCAACAAAGTAACTCACTGGCCTGGCCCGTTTGGCAAAAGGAAACAGGGTAGGCCCCCTGATAAGTGGCTTGATGAGATTAAAAAGATAGCAGGAGACAACTGGACATCAAAAGCCAAAGATAGAAAACTTTGGAGTAAAATGGAGGAGGCCTTTACTCGAAAAGAGGTCCTTAACAAAGAAAAAAAATACTAAATTTACATGATATACTAAAAATAACTAATTTATTGTATGTTAAGGATAGATAAATAAATGGCTTAATAATAATAATAATAATTTAGCCCTCTCAAAAAAATATTACTGGCCCAAAATGAAAGACCAAATAACCAAATTCATCAACTAATGCATTATTTGCGGCCAAGCTAAATATGACCGGAGACCTATTAGACCCCAGTTTAATATTGTACCCCCGGCAACAAAACCATTCGAAATTGTCCATATGGATTTATTCACGGTTCACAATGAAAAGTATGTTACATTTATAGATGTTTTTACCAAATACGGACAAGCATACCATCTCCGAGATGGCACGGGCATTATTGTACTTCAATCATTATTACAATATTGTACCCACCATGGGGTTCCCTTAACGTTAGTGACTGACAACGGAACGGAATTCACTAATCAACTGTTCCTAGAATTCACACGCCTTCACAAGATAAACCACCATAGAGTTTTACCGCATTCGCCTAACGATAACGGTAACATTGAACGCTTCCATTCAACTCTCCTTGAACATATAATAATATTAAAGTTAAAACACAAAGAGGAGCCCATCGTAAATCTTATGCCTTATGCTATAATTGGATATAATTCTTCAATACATAGCTTCACTAGATGTAGACCATTCGATTTACTAACTGGACACTTTGATCCACGCGATATTCTAGATATAGATTTTACCCAACAATCATTACAACAGTATGTTCATAATCATAGGGCGCAAATGAAAGAAGTCTATAACATAATTAACGAAACTTCCTTATCAAATCGTACTGCGTTAATAGAAAATAGAAACAAGAACCGCGAATCTGAAATAGAATACGTTCCTCAACAACAGGTGTTCATTAAGAACCCCTCTGCAAGCCGTCAGAAAACTGCACCGCGGTATACTCAAGATACCATTCTGGCCGATTTACCCATACACGTTTATACGTCCAAGAAACGTGGGCCCGTAGCCAAAAACAGATTAAAAAGAGGCCCTAAGGTACCTAACTTGCTGCAGAATTCTACTATTGCTGGTACTTCGCGAGACCCAGTCATCGGAGATAAAACTTAAAAGCCTAGCCAATGGACCTTATGACCGATTAGAATTAGTTAGAATAGAAAATATGTTAGCGTTCATACACTCATCAAGTACTGTTCATTATATGATAGATGTAGATAAACTTAGATCTATGGTAAATAGGTAAAAAAAAAAAATATACAGTAAGGACGAGATATATTACGACATTATTCAGCCCGGATCATATTTCAACGGAAACCAGATAGTTATAATTTTCAGATTTTCTATAATTTCCAAAATCGTCTATGATTTATTATAAGTTATCTATAGTACCCAAGAAAAAGAAGCGATGAAAAAACTAGATGACCAGCATTACGTCCTATCATTTCCAAGTCCAACGAAAGTGCAATCAGTCTGTGGGAGAGAAGACTTCACTTTGCTACAGGGAAGCTACCTCGTTACCATACCTATCAACTGTTATCTCCGTACAAAGGTGGACTACACAGCATAAAGAACCAAGTCATGACGAGCCAGACGATACAACCCAACCAGCTGCAATCAGATGTCATATACAATACCCTTCTACATCGCATTATTAGGTGCAGGCGCACTTATCACAACCATACTTGGCTATCGCAACCAATGGTTTTGCAAACGCTGCGAAAAGCCGCACAGCAAGGGACATACTTACGAGGAACCTGACAAAAAGAGGAGGATCGCGCGCCCAGAAGACAAGTTCCAGCAACATTTTCTCTCGAAGTTCTCAAATAGTTGCTGATCTGCGGGTGGAGATGTTACACGCAGCTGCATAAGGGGAATCGCCAACTCAGCACTCAACACTTTTAGTATAGAATCATACGCTGCAAATTTAACAAACGACGGAAACGCCGAGCTGAGCTAGCACTTTGTGACGCACGGACCTAGTTTAGCCAATTATTGTAACTCTGTAAAATTCCATTCCATATTCATACTTCGAATAGGCACTTAGGCTAATTTTAGCGATAATTAATGTAATTCTTTTATTTTAAAATAAATTAAGTAAATTCATTTTTGTTTTTTTTTAAATCCTCTGATTGCAGCTAACGTAATTGGCGCAGTCGGTAGGATATTCGCGGCAGCTAACGTAATTGGTATCAAAATAAAGGGTTTTAAGAGGTGATTACAAAAATAAACAACACTTATATGTTTAAATGTACCTAATTCTAAAAAAAAATAACGAAAGAGTTGTAAATAAAAAAAGTTAATAAAAAATCAGAAAACCCGACTGCTTAAAAAGCGAAACAAAAAGATGTAAACAAGAATAAAATCATGCTGTGCAGTTGGAGGATACATCTCCCATCCTAAGAATGTACAGCATGAATTTGATGAGAGATAAAACCCTTTATTTTGATACCCCACACGGTGGGTTTGGAAGGCAAAAATATTTTTCCCCCACAAAATGGCGCCTATTTAAACCGCCATTTTTTTCTTTTCCAATTTTAATGTAGCCAGTGACACTCGCAGTATTAAGACAAATCGATTAACGTAAGAATCATCAAAATCGGCCAACGCGTTTGGTCTTTAGAACGCCACATAGGAACAAACATACATGCATACATAGACTGATAAACACATTACCCTCCTTCGGCAGTCGGGTATAAATAGTAAGATGCCAGTACCATACTTACCAATATTATCAAGAATTCATATTACATTTTTTCCTATACTTATATTACCGAAACACTAATAAAATTGCGTAGTCCATTAAGACGAATCGCAAAACGTACTATCTCGAATCCGATTTATGCCAATCATAAATATAAGATTAGCATCATATTTTCTTATTAGTAAAAAAAATGGTGATAATCCTCTTAGAAATCTGGACTATCGGAGGTCAGACACTTGCAAATGGTCTGGCCCGTATAAGAAAATTAATTCTATAAAATGAAATTGTAGACCAAAATTGAATAAGATTTAAAGATTTTATCATTTATATAGTTTCGTTGTAGGTTTAAAAGAGAAAAGAATGATCTGGATGAATGAATAAAATAGAAATGTTAGACCACATATTGTTAAAAGATCTTATTAAGGGCAAAATCTATAAGTCCGTGATTAGACCTAACGTACTGTATGGATCAGAATGTTGGGCTGTGAAAAAAATGAGTAAAAATATTGCATGTAGCAGAGATTAGAATGTAGAGAAGGACGTGCAGAGTGATAAAAATGGATAAAGTGAGAAATAAGTATATTAGAGGATGTTTGAAACGGCACCAGTGACAGAAAAGTTGAAAGGAAACCTGTAGGGAAGTGGAAGAAGTCCTGGTATGGTCATGTGTTGAGGAGAGATGCAACGCATGTTACTAAAAGAATTATGAATATTAATGTGGAGAGGGAGAGGACGGTCAAAGAAATTATGAATAGTCAATTACATAAAAGGAAATTTAGAAATCTTGACTATCGAAACTTCATGATGAAAAGTCTGAATAACAATTATTTCAGAAATAATAAGATATACCTCATTTATAAAGTGATGTCAATTTTTTATAACGAGTCTGAGATTACTGTCATCAAACGAAATGAAGACAAAACCAAGGTCTAATTTAAGAATACTGGACTATAATAAAGACAATATACCAAGGAACTGTTATCAAGAGGAAAAGAAGGTCATGCAAAACTATAACGCTTAAAACTATCACCATCTTTAGGAACTATTTTTCTACATAAAAACGATGATGGTTCTAGTTTTACCCGCGACTTCGTTCCCGTGGTATAACCAACAAAAACTATGCCTTTTTATCCGGAGTAATACAATTCTATGGCACACAAGGCACGAAAAAATATGCTTATGGGCAAAATTAAGTTGTGAATGATGCTTTTGATCAATAAAGGATTCTAATAATAGCGTCATCACTTCCAGATATTAATACCTCCTACGGTCAAACAGTTCTAACTCTTTATTACGCTAGCTTAGCTAATGCTAATACAACTGATAAGAAAATAACGAAGTCAAACTTTCTACCATTATTCGCTAATTAACCTATCTTAATTAGGGTTGGCACTAAAGGGCCTGTGGAGCTAAACAGAACAAAGTTAATTCTATATTATAATTATTTCAAAAGCCCCTTCTGAAATAATTATACTAAGTTTTGAAAGTCAAGAAAACTAAATTAAGTAGTAAGTACTTTGCTGGGTCAGCCTCGCGAAAAGGATCTCACGCCACTTCTAGCAATTTGGTTCTTTGTCTGCGAAGTACTCAACTGGATAAACCTTGATTTGTACGAAGGTTTTGTCGAAAGGCTGTTGGGGCTTGCGGATCCTCCCTCTTTAAGTCTCTCGATACAAGCACAAATTTTTCAAGCCATTTGAAAGGATTTGAATGGAGACTCTTAATTTTCACAAGATTGAAATGCTTATGAGAAAATGAAGGGAAATAAATGACGCTTAATATTTCATACTCTATGTTACGTTTTGATCGGTGGTAAACGCAGACAGACATTTTACTTTGCGTAATTTATTTCATCAACACAGCTCTCAAAACGGTAAAGGAAAACATCGTGAGGTAAGCGGCAAGTCCTAGAAAAAATCGAATGCATGTGACAACCACCAATCCGCAATGTGCGCCCTCTCACAAAGAGGCGGCATGTGTCCTAGCAATGAGGTCGTAATAGAGTCTATTAAAATACAGTCTATTATATAGACTGATTAAATATATATTCTTTTTCGTAGTTTATTGGGACTCTAAGTATTAATATTTTGTTTTTGTTTTCATAGTAAAAGCGGCGGAAGCACAATCAGCCGGTGCTACTACATATTCTCACTGAGCTGGTTAATATTTAGAGCTTGCAGCGTAGTGCTGGCTGCATCAGAAGTACATATTCACTCGCAGAGGGCCCTGAAGTTTTTGCACTCGTGCCCCAGTGCTTCTTACGAGTATAATATTGAGGTGAGTAGCTATTTTTTTGTCCTTGGTCACAAGGGCTACCGCTGAGCATAAGGACCTTGGTTTGATTTAAAGGTCGTTCAAAGGGTTATTGGGCATTTTGATCTGGAAGTATTAGGTAACAGCTCGGAGTCTGACTGTGTGCGCATTTGATGTCTTTAGGCTCGCCCCTTGGGAGAAATAAGCATAACTAGTGAAATGTAGAATTACTATAGGTAAACCTTTGTCTAACCACAGAGGAACAAAGGCGTAATTTTATGTTATGTTATTCTGTCTCTGTATTCTCGCTAGGCTGGTTAATGTATGGAGTTTATAGCTTAAGTGTAGTTGAAAGTTGTTTGAAAAGTAGCATTAGGTTCGAAGTCTAGATTGGGAGTTAGCTGTCTTCTCTCAAAATTTGATTTCTATTTTCTTTCAAATTGACTTGAAGAGACAGTTTTGATTCCAAGGGAAGACAAAAGGCTACAAAGAAGATGACTATTGAGATGATGGAAAATGAAAGGTGAAAACGAGCTGCACTGATCCAGTTTTTTCTTTGCAGATGAAAAGGCTACAATATCAATTAGCACATGAATTCGTTGCTTTGACGGGAATGGGTTTCTTTTCACTACGAAGGGAACTTCTGTTGGAAGTAAGTTTAATAGATGTTTTTTTTATTCCTTTGTACTTCAGATAAAATCGAATTCCGAATTATTACCATAATTTTAGACTCTACTTCTACACATATACCTCTCCAAGCGACCTTCTACATCGACTGTATTGTGTTCTTCTAAATAAATTACCACACTGTTAAAAGAATAGCATGACTAAAGTTTTTAACTGATTTCCTTTGATTTCAGGTGGCAGCGGTTATTATAAAGTATGAATTAGTTTTAATACAATAAGATAATTAGTAAGAAATGGAAAAAGGGTACTGATGTATTATGACTATCATATAATAATCAAAATGTATTATTGAAGTCTTCGAATTTCATAAAAAGAAATTAACAGTTTTGTATAAATGCGTAAGATTAAATTACGCATTTATACAAAACTGTTAATTTCTTTTTTGAGTTTCCTACTATGTATTTTATTCGCCTTTAGACAGTAGAATCTTATAACCAACAAGAAAAAAATTATTAGAATACGGCATTCAAATCAAAAAAGAAAAAAAAATAGAGTTTTGAAAACTTTCATCACCAAGTTTGCCCAGAAAAGCCTACTTTATGCCATACAAAGCTTTAATAAAACGCGGCAATAGCTTTCAGGTTGTGAATAAACAAGCGAACAATGCGCGTGATGTGATTTAAGAACAAAAAGTATCCGATCCTCGTGCACTTGAGCACCAACAAATATTCAAGTGAAAAAATTTGAAGCACTTCCAAATAAAAGGTTTAAAACGATACTGGATTATTATTTGTACTATTATGAATAAGTAAACTGTAATAAACAGGTGCTTTGTAAAAACTGTTGATAAATTTAAAATTAACTGATACTTTCTTTTACTTTTTATTTAACCCCCTTTGGAAAAAGATGGGTGTTATACTTGTGTATCTATCTGTGGTATCATAGCTACTAAACAGAAGAACCGATTTTGAATTTGTTTGTTTTTGTTTGAAAGGTGACTTTATCGACAGTTTTCTTAGGTATGTTTGATGAAAATGGGTTTAGCCGTTCAAAATGTATGATTAGTTATGGTTATAATATGGGTGTTAGAATGGGGATGTTTTCGCAAGATATCGTGTCATAATGACGTGTTCAATAGATTGCCGATCGAAGCGTGTTTGAGCTACTACTAGATATAACTCTTTCCTTGCAGCCGGGTAATTATGTAGTAAGAAATAAAAATGAACCGGGGATATCTTAAATTTTACCATTAGCCGTCAATTTTAATTCAAATTTTCAAAGACCATCCTATATAAAGGCTGTTTTTGATAAAATATAGAAGTTGTCAGATAAACTAAGCTTTTCTCTTTGCATTAAGGGCCATATTAACTCAAGTGGAGTTTAGCATGCATTATGCTAGACCCCCACCAGGGCTGTGCACCCTAACAAGGCACTAGCGCATTTCAAATCATAAGAAAATATTTTTATTTGCCCCAATTTATTAAAGGCTTCTGTAACGTAACAAAATATCTATTTTACGCTCTCGAAATAACTGTAACTAATAGAGCGAAGAAGCTCTAATACTTCATCGCTATTTTAAGATTCTGCTACTCGAGTCGACCCAACACATTTGGGCTTCAAACATTATTGCAAACTACTCAAGGCTTTGCTATTGATTGCACATGTGAGAATTAAAGTTAATTAGTGCCCTGGCAGTTGATAGTGTGTCATGCTCTCTCAATGTCTCTCTGATGGTGGCACATGTGTTGGATGATTCGGTACCCTTCATGATGGTTGAGCTGACTGGTGCCAATCCATGTGTCATGTTCGTGAAACGGCGCCATCAGTTGGGATTGGTCACAACTTAACTGCCTCGGCCTGTTTTTAATAACCTTTTTTATTGTTTTTTTTTTACTCTAAACGCTTTTGCTTGCACGTCTTCTTACATCGTTCTCACATATATGTATTTTCCAACAAGAATGATGTAACCAAATACTTGTAAAACACTTTTTTTTAAAGAGTAGGTAAGTGTGGAGTTTCTTGTCCTTTCTTCTGCATAACAAGCTACTTGTCCGAATGGATGGTAGAATCAATTATTATTCCTTTTAAATTTTAATTTTTAAAGTTCATAAGTGTCGCTTAATGGCCTAACTGAATAAAGAAATGTTAAACATACTTGCTCATAAAGTAGCTCTAATTTCAACGCAATTAGGCATATATTGACACATGTAATCAAACTGTGACTTTTTCATTGCCATTTTTTTTTTAAATTTCTTTATTATAAGGGCATTGGCATACAATCATTACAGTATAGTCAATTTACATTCTAAAGATTAACACAGAATAATAAAATTACATTAGATTAATCTACCTAAAGTACATACAAAAGATATAAACACAGAAGACAAATAAACTAAAATAAGTTATAATTTAATAATTAGACATAACAAAAACTACACAAATAATAATTATAATTTATATAGATCCAACAGTGCTTTGGATAAATTGAAATATAGAATTATATAATATGGGAAACTTTAACAAATCACAAATATTTTTAGGTAGGTCACATTTACCTAGTAAGCCCTGACATTGACAAATCAACAATAACCGTTGAACCGAAAACTGTTTACAATCAAAGAACAAATGTTGCAGGTCACATATTTCATAATTACAATATATACAAGATTCATTATCGGTAAATTTTAATCTATACAAATGAGAAGGTATTTTACAGTGTCTAATTCTTAGCCTACAAAGGGCGGTAATTAACTGTCTACCAAGGAATTTCTTACTTCTTTCAAACCAAGAAGATGTTGATGGTTTGGGAGTAATTTCAGCTAACCATTTGCCGTTTACTAGCCGAGTATGGGCAAGCGACAACTCCCAGCGCTTAATCATTAACTCTTTAATATAATTATTCAAATCAGTAAATGGCACCGAGCAATTACCGATAACAGAATAGGAAGATTTTGCATGTTTATCAACTAGTTCGTTACCAAGTATACCCGAATGACTCGGTACCCAGCAGAATTCAATGTACAGGTTCTTGATAGAGAGCTCATATACCAAACATCTTATTTTATAGATTGCAAAGTGAGAAGACATATTTTTATTTTTATTACAGAGGGCTTTTACCACACTCATTGAATCACATAATATTAAAAAGTAAGACAGTATAATTATTGAAATTTTCAAGAACATATTGAAGAGCATGTAAAATAGCAAGCATTTCAGCTGAAAAAAAAGACAAATAGTCATTACATCTGTAAACTTTACCATAGTTGTAGATTTGATCAAAAAAGGCAAAAGCGGTTCTTTCTGAAGTTTTAGAAGCATCAGTATAAATTTTGATAAAGTTATTTTTGGTGTCCAAAAACTCTAAGAATTCATATTTAGAATCATATTTGTTTACATGTACAGGAATGTTCATATAAGTACAGACAAAGTCAACACTATAATAAGGATGTTGTTTAGACCAGAATATATTATCTTGAAAATTGAAATTTAAAAAAGTTATTGATTCAATTTGAGAAATAGCTACTTTCATAATTTCATTATTATAATTAGGAACATCAAACCCATCAAGTAATTTAGAGATTATAAAATTGTCGAGACTAATTAACTTCAAAGAATGTTTGTCAGTGATATAAGATCTTCTAATAGCAAGAGGAACAATCCCAGTTTCTACTTCTAAGGAATTTATAGATGATGACATCATAGCTCCACAAATTATACGTAGAGCCTTATTCTGTAAGACATCTAACTTTCTCAATAGATAACTGTCAATATCATAGTAAAAGCTGCATCCATAATCAAAACAACTACGAATAGTAGTAATATAAAGAAGTTTTAAGATTTTGGGGTCAGAACCCCAACTAAGACCAACCAAAGACTTCATAATATTTAGGCCTAACTCGGCTTTTCTACAAAGATAGTCAATATGTGGTTTCCAAGATAAATGGGAATCTAAAATCAAACCAAGATATCTGAAAGAATCACAATTGGGAATAACTGCACGGTCATAGATAATTTGTGGATTATCAGATCCATTTTTAGAGAAAAATATGGTAGCACTCTTATCAACATTAATTTTTAGCTTCAATTTATTTCTTAATACAGAACCTGTGTTGGTGGGCCTTATTCATAATTTGTTCCCCTTCTTTAACACTCCCACATTGTACATAAATAACTAAGTCATCAGCATATAATAAATACTTAACTTGCATAGGTATTATTGACATAAAATTAATAAGGCTAAGTATGAATATTAAAGGTGAAATTACAGAACCTTGTGGAGTACCTTTGTGCGATTTATTAGGTCCATACAATTGTTTCCCAGCCTTAACCCAAGTACTCCGACCATTCAAGAACTTGAAAATCCATTTCAAAATTAAACCAGGAACTGCTAACTTATATAAAGCATGGATTAAATAATTATGATCAATATTATCGAATGCACCTTGTATATCTAAAATACAGCTAAGGTTGATTTATTTGCTTGAATTCCTTTTTAATGTCACCTATTAAACAGCTGAGATTGTGCTGGGTGCTTTTACCTTTACGAAAACCAAATTGTAGTGGGGGTATCAAATTATGATGTTCAAATTGCCACTCAAGTCTATTCTTGAGCATAGTTTCAAAAAGTTTAGAAAAACAGGAAGTTAATGATATAGGTCTATATGAGCTTATACAATTTGGATCTTTATTAGGCTTTAAAATAGGAGTAACATATTGAATTTTCCAACTATCTGTGATATAACAAGTAGACCACAATGCATTGTAAATTGACAATAAAATATGTTTCATATTAATTGGTAAATTCTGTATTACAGAGTAAGGAATACAATCGGGCCCAGGGGACGTAACCCTATTCTTATGCAGAGAGAAAAGTAATTCGTCAAATGAAAATGGCTTAACTAACCAGGAAAATGACTCTTTACCAGATTGTAAGATATAAGTGTTAAGAGAGTTAACGTCAGCATTATTAATCGGAGAAGTGATTTTATTTAGAAAAGCAGAGGCATTGTCTGGATTGTGCATGAAGACATTTCTTTTGCTACCTTGGACACTAGAGAACTTGAATTTACGTATATTATCCCATATTATTTTAATGGAAGTCAAGCGGCTAAATGAAGAACATAAGTTTTGCCAACTGGTGCGTTTAACTTGTAGTATAACTAACTTATTTTCAGCATCTAACTGTTTATAAATCAAATAGTTTTCTAATGATTGATACATTTTATAAGAATGAAGCGCTAACTGTACTTTCGCAACTGCTAACTTACACTTTTCATCCCACCATAAAACTCTCTTTTGACGATGATGAGTTGCAGACTTTTTTTGGAATGTTAACAATACTGAATATAATAATTGAACAAATCTGTCATAATCACCAATAGGATCATTAGTAAGAGTAAACAATGTAAATGCTGTATTACACTTATCAGCAAAAATATCCCAATTTATTTTGTTAAAGTTAATTTCTGAAATTTCAGGAAAATCAAATGAAACATTTCTCAGAAGGTCTGCAGTATATAAATCTGAAGCCTGATAGAAAATTTTGATAAGAACCGGATAGTGGTTACTACTCATAGGATCACCTAATACAGAAAAGTCACAACTGGAACTGAGAGATTGTGAAGCAAAAGCTAAATCTAAAACATTACCCTCTTGTCCGAAAGGAGCTAAAGTAGTAATATTGTGATCATTAATGCAAATACAGTTTTTATCATTCATGAAATTGTAAATCGAAATGCCTCTACTATAATTTTTATTACTACCCCATGACAGATTATGAGCATTAAAATCTCCAATGATTATGAAATTACTTGTGTTTATTTTATTAAAAGTATCTTTGAGAAAATTAATATTAAATTTACCATTAGGTGGAGGAGGACGATATAAACATAGAATGTCCTAATAATTTAAATAAACGTGAATAATTAATGGATAAACAAGGAACCTATTTTAATTTGAATTAAAATATTTTGAAAATTATAATCTGAATATGTATCAATAATACTGAATTTATATGAACTTTTAATTGCAATGGCTACACCTCCGTGAGGTCTATCAGAGTCTCTCCTGATAATATTATAACCCTTAAGAGGGGTCTCGAGTAGGCCTTTCTCCATACAAAAACATTCTGCTGTTTTCTTCATGGATAATGCCTCTAGAGCCGTGATTTTTTTCCATAAAATCTAGGTCTAATTACTACGTGCCCCTTTCATTTTCTTTTTTCCAAAACATAATCACTGAAAGAAATAAGACCATCCAAAAACCAGAAAAAAAATCCCGTTTTTACCGCCATGTTCAGACGACTTTCAGACAATATATAAATATTAAAAATCTATAAAGGTTGTTAACAAAAAAAAAATAGAGGCATAGATATGTAGACTTTACTTTTGACTATATATATATAGACTTTTCCTCTAAATTTTCTTATTTCTTAGATCAGTCTAGTTTTGAAGAAGAAAACAGCAGAATACGAAACGTCTTTTGGTCAAGATATTTGTAGGTTAAATCAGCCTGAGCTGCAGTTTTCCCTTTCGCACTTTACAGGGGGAGGTTGGCGGTGAGGGAGGGTAAGGCTCACACGTACACTAATAGGGAAGTGGCAAGCATCGATATTTTTATCGATACTCTAGTGATATACACTGATGTCGATATTTACATTATACAATGATTTTAAATATTACTTTTTATTAAAGAAGACACTTGTCGAATGATTATCCTAATTATGCATGAGAACTGGAAAGTGCAGTTGCGATTCCACTATCACAAGTTCTTAGGAAAATTAAGCTAGGGTCCAGAATAATGCTAAGTACAGACCAGCCGAACGAACTAACAAATGTTGTTGAAAAGAAATCGCAGATTTTTGTTATTATAGATAAGCTCGCGCTTGACCACTATCTCACCTGATGGTAAGCGATGATGTGGTCGACGGTGTAGCATACTTGCCTAGAAGTAACTTCACTCTTGACTTACCGAGGCAAACACAAGCTCCGCTATCGCTAAGCAAGCTAAGCTATCGGGCAACACAGACTCCGGCAGGGAATTCAACTCCTTAGCTGTATGCATAATGAAAGTAAGTATTGGCGGGATGTCCCCCTTGTACTGATGGCGCATCGCCGTATGTCTTGCTTTCCGACAATGAAACGGGCTAGACGGAATTAGATCATGCAATTCCATCGCAAACTCCCCGAAAAGCAACCGATAAAAAAACGGCAAGCTGGCAACTCTGTGACGATGATCAAGGCCCTTGGAGCTTTGACTCGACCAGTGCCTCATTGCCGATGAGCCTCTAGGCCCGTTTTTCGATCAAATCTAGTGCATAAAGCTGGTATTTGGCATATCCGTCCTAGAGGCTCTGATGTACTGAATCGTTCGCTCACCTTCAGTCGATGTCCTGCCTGCTGATTTGCGTCCTTTCGGTTGGTCTATACCCAGTATCATGCGAACTAAATTTTAATATCTTATAAAGAAGGTACTTTTAAAAATGTTTATATATTTTGGAGAAGTGGGATTTATAGGTATTTAAATTAAAACATAGAATTCATAACAATAAAAAAAAAACATTTATTCTGTCGTAATTTCAGTCCTTTCCCTTACAGGTAAATTTCGTGGTATGCGACCATCAATTATTTCTGGCAGAAGGTAGTTTGATAGTTTTTCATCACAATCATCAGTGTAGTGGTAGAAGTGGAAGAGCTGGCATTTTCTTCAATCACTTCTCGAGTATTCTTGGAAGGTGTATTCAATGCTGTTGCAGAATTTTCTTTTTTTTCATTACTGGAAAGATAAAAATACCTACTTTAATAATTATTTACCTTATATGTGCAAAAATTACAAGTATCAATGACATCTGGACACCATAAAACAAAAGCATGTGCTAACGTAAGTCATAAACACCATTATCATTTAGTAGACTTGGTAAATCCGTTTACTGTATACTCTTAGATTATTTTATAAGAATCAATGACATAAACTTTTTTTTTTGAGATATTAAGGTTTTTGAATTGTCGATGTTCAATATATTAGGTTGTACTGTATCACGTACATGTAATGCAACAGGAATAGTTCGGACGGCACGCAAACGAAAAGCTCATGATGTAAAATTAAGGGCTCAAACTGGTTAAATGAAGCTCAAAACAAAATAAATTTTATGCAATTTAAAAAAGAGCGCCTTTTCTAATACGACTTTCGCGCCCTTCTCTTTTTCATTACTATTATTCACAAGTGAGTTATAGAGTTTATTTAAATTTATTGGTTGTGTTGCTTTGTTCTTAAAAAGTTTCTATACAAAAAAGATCGTGCTCAATAGTTCAAATAAATTAATGTACCTATTGCTTGCTCATTTCATGCAACTTCGTATTTAAATAGATAAATTCAACTTGTACGTGTTTAATAAATAAAACTTTCACTCAAATATAACTTTTGTTTTTCTCTGTAATAAAGAAAATTTAAAATTCCCCATTTTGTACGTGGGCTAAAACGCTATCCGAGAAAGGCCTAAAAAAAACCTCATTATTTTAGTCTATGGCCGATCGCCATTGTTAGATGCATGTGCATAGGAAAACTGAGTAGTTTATTTACACAATTGCGAAAAAAAAATTACAACTCGTTTTCATTGTTGAAAATGTTTTTCTAGTATTATATTCTTCACAAGTGTGTTGAAAAAGGTCGTATGATACACGAGTGTATTGATGATTACCGTCCTCGGCTCTCTTAAGACCCTCACCTATCTCATTGGCGCCTCAGTGGTAATCACCAACATTACACACTTGTACCATAATGTACTATTGGATTTTTTAATTTTTATGATAGATGGAGGTCTAATGAATTAGTGTCAAACACGGGTCGATTTGAGGTAGCTTAACCTGCTTATGGTTGCCGAGGTCGGTACGTGGGTAGGTGACCATCTAGAACAAACTTATTGAGACTTCTCCTAAAGTACCTAAAACAGCACTTTAAGTCGTTGGCTGTCATGTCAGAAATCATAAAATGTGACACCAGCCTTGCCAAACCAATTCAGTAATTGGGTTAGCAAGGCTTGTGTCACCCAGTGGTTATGGAGGTCAGATAGAGGGTCCCTTCTAATAAAATACTACTAGTGAGTAGCTTAAGGTTAGACAGGAAGCTGACCCCAACATAGTTAAGAGCAAGTTAGGCAGATTGATCGGCGGTACATCGAGACAATCTTTGTCATTTTCTCATAATTATATAAACTGCTAACGTTTTCACCTTTTTATTGAAGTGTAGAACATACAAATCTAGTCCAGACTGGAGTCTCTATGTTTAGGTCTATAGTCCGAAATTTCTCGACTAATCAATAAAAAATCATACTGCACAACAAAACAAGTCTGACACTAGAAAATCCTTCGTTCTCACATCTTTCCACCGACTGATTTTTATTATTATTAATCTCAGCACGTAAGACCACGGTGGAAAATATCGGCACTTTCAATATTTTCTTCACATGATATGTAATCCCTTCGGGATTCCTCCTTTATTTCGTAAGCTCGTCACGTTTCAGGCGTGTTCCTTGAGGAGGCGTTTACGAGTCATTATTGCTATAAGTGCCTGTAAATGTTATAAATAATAAAAATAATAAAAACGAAACAGTTTAGGCTGTTGTAGACTGAACAATTTTATCTTGTTATAAAATCGTTTTTGAAGCACACTACCTTATACCTAGCTTAAGGACGCTCACGCGCACGCACTCATTGAAACTACTGAGCGCTCGATTTTATACACCATTCAAATAATATTGGTCCTTGATATTATTTTTTAATTTTATCGAAGTTGATTCAGGAAGGTTAGTTAGCACTTTGAATATGCATTTGGTAACTGTTACAAACCGTCGTCGTAAAAAGTATGTTATTATTTTCAACCGACTTCAAAAAAAGGTGGTTCTCTATCTATTCGACCCGTATGTATCCGCAATTTTCTTAAAAACTCCCGATCCGATACTGATCGGGTTTCGTCGATAAATGTATGTGTTTTCAGGGAAGGTTTTATTGTATAATTTATAAAGATCATCGGAGATAGACAATGGAACTCTTCAATAACAAACAGCAAATGACTTGCGATTACTGTGATCGTATGTTTATGTTTTGTTTTCACTATACCCGAATATAACATCACGCTCGTACGGTTTAAGAGGGTAAACAGATGTATTTAGTATACCCAATATGGGGTACCAACAAAATCTAAAACATGAAAACTAATAACTTTCCTGTGTCGAAAAACGAAAAACAATAGGTACCGACACCGACTTCCGAAAAGAAAATTAGTTTTCACTTTATTGTATTAAGTAGGTATTTAAAAAAAAACACTACGTGAAATAAGTAGGAACCTAAAACGAAATAATTTCCGGTCACAAGGATTAAAAAATTACTTGAACATTTTGCATTACATGGAACATATAAAATATTACTATCTAACATTTTTGGAGCATTACATAATGAGCAGCAGCTAATGACATATTACCCAACATCCATGAAAATGACACCCATGATGAAAAGATGTCAAATTTTCGTCGGCGCCATCTTGTCTTTTGGTTTTGACCCCATATTCGATATAAGCGACCCCAAAAACCATGAAAATGACACCCATGTCAAAAAGATGTCAAATTTTCATCGGCGCCATCTAGTATTTTGGTTTTGACCCCATATTCTATATAAGCGACCCCAAAAACCATGACAATGACACCCAAAATGAAAAGATGTCAAATTTTCGTCGGCGCCATCTTGTATTTTGGTTTTGACCCCATATTCGATATAAGCGACCCCAAAAACCATGACAATGACACCCAAAACGAAAAGATGTCAAATTTCAATCGGCGCCATCTTGTATTTTGGTTTTGACCTTATATTAGATATAAGCGACCCCACAATCCATGAAAATGACACCCATGTCGAAAAGCGGCCAAATTTTCGTCGGCGCCATCTTGTATTTTATTTTGACCCCGTATTCGTCATACACACCTAAATACAAACTGGTTCAAATCATAAATCTCCTGCCACCCATTTACTTCTAACCTAAACCGCCGCCAGCTTACCCTTGCCCATCCAAATCCTAACCGTACTAAGAGCTGCTTAAACCCACCCATCCTTTTCTCAACCTTGTCAACAACTGCTTAACACAACCAATCCAAATCCCGATCTTACCCAACAAAATTTCTAAATCACATCCTAATAATAATAGGAAACTCAAACATACTTTTATTTCGGTCCGATAAAATATCAACTCCTTTCGATCACGACAAACGACTCACGCATGCACACTACAATCTTTTCTATTACTTTTATCTTATTTTTTTTTGCGGTAAAAAGCGATACGCTCGTCCTTCCACGAGCGCTTCTGAGCGCGGAATGATGAGCTTCGAGTGCAAAATGTATGAAGAAGTCGGCAAGTGTTTTTATTTTAGCTAATATTTAAACAATATATTGATTTGGGTAAAAAATAATTAGCTGAACCTTATAATTTTTATATATACCGCAATTTCTTATAATTTTGAAGATAAAATATGCTGTAAAATTACCTAAACTGGGACCTATTCGGACCCTACTTTTTTAATATTTTTGCGATTATTGTGATGGGAAAAACGTATTTGTGCGAAAATTTTGTATGATGTCATGCAATTTTTCTGATGCCAATCTGGAGCTGAATATATTATCCATAAATTAAGACCATGATATCTCCACATCTGTGATTGCATATACATTAAAATTGTACCTGAAAAGCACTGTTATTTGTATAAAAATGTAATAGCGTCCTTAAGGAAAATTTTAACTATGTCGTTTTCTTTTATGTTATCGTTACTAGCATTATCTTACCCTGTTGCTTAAATAGTAATCGTACTTACCTATTCTATATTAAAACCAAAGTAATCATTAAAATAATTAGAAAAAGAAACAAATATTTTTATCACCCGGCTGGCGGAATAAGTGATGGGCATTATTCAGAAAGTCCGGTTAATTTAATTATTTCAATAGTTTTTATCATATTGTCTATTCATATTGGGTATTTTCAAATAACCCGGTCGTTTTTCAAATTGCCCTGTCATTATACGCACATAACATATATATCGCTATACATAATATGATGATGTCACTACTAAATAAAGGAGGAAACAGGTCCAACTTTGCAATATGTTTGCTAAACAGGCGAAATACTCGTATACCCAGCCCATATTTTTCCCACGTGGTGGATTACGGCCCATTTTTTCTCTAACAGAGAGGTGGCCTGTGTCCCAGCAGTGGGAACGTTAAAAGGCTGATGATGGTGATACCCAGCCCACACAGGAACTCAGGTTTCCTGTCAGTCAGAGGGAGGGAGGAAGAAAGTGGAAAAATGTTATTTTTTTAAGGCTCATAATTTTGAGCTAACAAGAAGGACGTTAAAATCAGAAGCCATTCGAGGCTCTAGACAAACTGACAATCATCAAATATATGCATGCCAAAAATATTTTGAAAGTGACACGCGAAATTTTGATAGCGCTTGTCAGTCCCGTACATTTTAGAAAGAAAGAAGTAAAAAAAGATTTTTTCCGCCAGGCCTCTAGGCTATGATATCAAATTGGATAACCAATGGTCCTTCGGTACATTATTTTATTGTGACATAATCTTCGTACTTAATAGTTTCACAGTTTGGTAAAGTTTCGTAAGTAGATGTTTGTTTGCAGTACTTTTCTGTGGTGGAATGAATTTGGTAAAAACAAGTTTTTCGTAGTTGGAGATTTGGCAAGTTTTGGGCGGGTAGTTAGCTTTGACACAAAGTGTTATTTTTAGATCATAACTAGATGTACTTTAATACAGAATATGCCTGGTATTTATCAACTTTATAATATCAGATGAATAACAATACATCGATTGAACGTCTCGGTGTTGGTAGTGTCAACTATCAGAGAAACATTTCACTAGGTAAATCAACTAAGCTTATCCCAGTCTACTGCTGGAAATATGCCTCTTCAAAGCTATGCCACAGCCGGTCATCTGACTTCTGCATCCAATTTATGCTCGACAACTTTTTGAAGTCGTCGGACCAACTAGCTGGGAGGCGTCCGATGATACGCTTGCCGATTTCATTAAATACCAATTGGTTTTAGTAACCTTTAATTTATTCCATAAAAATGCATTGGACACAATCGATTCTCACCTCAATACAATAATTAGTAGAAGACACATCATACAGTGAATGCGCTGGCTCCAAGCTGGCAGCATGGACTTTAGCCGCAGTCAGCGACACCGCCAATGATCTGACCACCAGGAAAGCAAAAGAGTAAAAGAGTAGATCTCACTCTCTCTCAAAGGCTCACTTGACAAATTGTAACTAATATATGGTCTTACCTGTAATCGCCTCCTGAATCAGGTCTGCATCTTGGGCTTGATTTTATTCCTCCTCTGTAATAAACATTTTCAATTATTTTTTATATTAAGGTTTTTAGATAAGAATAAAGTCCGACTTAGTAATTTAAAAATTAATCTTCCTCAAATATTACCTACAAAGCTAGCAGCTGTTTCAGCAACCACTACTAACTTAGTTTTTGCCAAACTAAAGTTTTATCATTATGTAGATTATACCAGTATCTATTATCTATTTAATAAAAAATATGTCCAACAGTATTTGTATGCCTAAAACTGTGAGAACAAATTATATTCTAACGAGGTATAACCAGTTGTCTGAATTCACCCTCAGTAAATCAAATTAAAGTGCGCGTAAAAGTAATTGGGTTCCGTAGTTGCATAATAATGCGAACTAAGAAGTCTTTTGTTGTTACATGAACATTAAAACGGTTTCAGCGGCTCACAACGTCTTAAAACGGGCCCATAAAATTGCAATGTGTTATATTGCACTGATGTGACCATGGTTGAGTAGTAGTAAATATCGACCTATGACAGAAATGTCAACCTTACGGCAAAAGCAATTAAGTTCATAATTGCGACCACTGAGAATATTTCTATCTATGGTCGGGTAGCGGAATTTGCTTGGCAATCGAATCTAATTTGACTTTAGATTACAAAACGTCGAAAATACTTCTGCACTAACACAAAATAGACTCCCCCGCGCGCATGCGCCGTATCGACTACGGACCGGTACTGCCTGTGTGCCTACTCCGCCTACTCCAATGCGTTATTCGAGCTTAAACATTATCAATTTAGATATCATTATTATTAAGGATGTTATGATTTTATTTTCTATATTTTTATATGGTTCAAAAGCACATATTTACTATCTGTTATACACAGCTTACAATGTTATTTAAGTAATTTTTTAATGGCATTTGTACAAAAATTTTACTGTGCCAAGTCGGTTTTATAAGTTGGTCGACTATTACTCGTAAACTTGTAAAGCCTGTTATGATTTTATTTTTGTATATGTTTACATGGTTTATAAGCATATATTTACTCTGTTTAATACAGATAACAACGTTATTTAAGTCATTTTTCAACGGCATTTGTAAAAAAAAAATACTGTTATAAGTACATTTTATAAGTTGGCCGACTATTACTCGTAAACTTGTAAATCCTACTTAGCTGTGATAGGTTTTCTTTTAATATCGTTATGTTTACTACCGTCGTGAATTTTTTCATATAACCAAGAGCAACTATTTCACTGGCAGAGGGGGGGACTCCAACAAAAATTTTCATATTAAAGATTAATTTTACGCAAATGGATGGAAAAATGGTTTTGAAAAACCTAATATTTTTGAATGGCCTATCCAACGATACCCTACACCATGGCAAAGACGAGGAAAAAAAAACAACCCCATCTTACGTCTATAGGAGGAACCCCAAAAAAAATGTTTTCTTTTTTTTTTTGTACCACTTTGTCGGAATTATAATATGTATATCCATGCCAAATTATTTTTTTCTAGTACTTAGAGTCTCTGAGCTAAGCTGCGGACGGACAGACGGACAGAGCGAAACTATAAGAGTTCGTTGTTGACTTCGGAACTCTGAAAACGGAAGCCCTCATTGATTTTGGATAGGTGTAACATATATATACTTCCATACTTGTTTATAAACTTGTCAGAATCACAGTGTTCACCGCTTTCTATACATTCAAATCTCTTTCTTTTTCGTTTAATTCAAAAAGGTAAAATTACCTTGTTGACTTCGGAACCCTCAAAATTGTCGGACGCAGGGTAGTTTAGCATCCAGGGACTGTTAACCGGATAATACTCACGCAAGAGTATTGAGTAGCTGAGAGCAGACGAAGAACAGATTGCTGGCGAAAGATATGAAGACTATGACTCCTATGATCTTGTCAACTTCACGGACGAGGTGGACCGACCTGTTGTAGTCTTCACGCAATGTGCGCCAAAATGATGGTGGTGAATTCTAGAAAAAAGGTACAATAAAAACGATGTACCTTAACTAGCAGTCTATGGTTTGGAATTTTCCTTACGTAGGTTCTGCATTATTGGGTGTCGTAACAACGACATGGTTTCATTTTTTATTTCGCTTTTTATATTATTTCCTTGACCGAAATTCACGGTTGCAGTTACTTTTATGATGAGTGAGTTGCGAAGAGCATATTTCACAGTAATATAAAATAATAATCATAATCATATAATTTATTTCTCCAAAAACAACATAACAGATTACAGCATTTTTACAGGCTTAAAAGATCTAATGGTTATTTTACTAAGGAGCATCTGAAGCCGAACGAGGACGGGTCCTGCATCTCGGGACCATACAGCGCCATTCCCTCGAGAATAGACACTAATGTGTAGCCCAAAATACATGCAAAAAGATACATCTAATCATGTTAACAAATCTATAATATATTCATAAAATAAAATAAAAATTTGAGAGATGAGACATACGTGTAAAATCAAAAACTAAAAATTATAGATCATTTGTCAAAAATTTAAATCTAAAAATAAACAATTGTAAATCTAAAAACATTAAGAATTATAAATTTGATGTCAAAGTCATAAATATCATCGTTTTCATATTTATATAATACTAGCTTCTGCCAGCGGCATCGCTCGTGTGAATATCGAAAATTATCCCAAGATAACATATTCCTGGGATAAAAAAGTATCATGCTATTCCAGACTATAATCTAACTCTGTACCAAATTTCACACACACACTCACAAACTTTCGCCTAAAAAAATATATATTAATTATTTAAAATCTAATGCTTGTGTATATGCGTATGTGTAGAATAGTGAATATTTGGGGGTGTTGGGTAGTGTGGATACGCAGCCTAAAAAACTAAAAATGTATGCCATATAATAAAATATCAAACATGTCCCATTCTTGGCAAAGCTGACATAGCTTTCTTGCTGGGAACAAAATTTACTTGAAGTTGCTCACTTGCAATATCGCGCGCTGGGTAACCTCCAAACCCTTGATGGTGATCATAGCAGCACCATCTTAAGATAAGTGCAGTATCCGATTACAGACTATCACAGAGCAAGAAAATCCTTTTTAGTAGCAAAGGTTCTATGACATGCATCCTAGCAGACATTAACTTAATGTGTTCCTTAAAGCCGAAACTACAATCCAACATTATGCCTAATTATTTTATATTAACAACACACTCCAATGCACCAACTGCAGTTAGTTTTCAGGGTACGTTTGTGTTGGATAATACAATGCTCGCTAAGAACACTAGTACTTTGGCGGATAGAAAACGCTATGTATTTGGTTTTGTCAAGGTTAAGGGTTAGAATATTGTTTTGAAACCACTCTTGAACCATATCGAAACCAACTTGGGCAGCATCAAAGACCTTATTTCACTTATCGGTGGAGAACACAAGAGCAGTATCATCCGCATAAGAGATTATTTCGCCTTTTATTAAACATAGATCTATCTGTAAGATCATCTCTCTCATATACACAAAAAATAAGGTGAGTCCTAGGATGCTGCCTTGAAGGACTCCGTATGATACGGGAAGCTCTCCTCTGCTGTGGCCGTCCACCCTCACACACTGGTAACGCCCAGTTAGGCAACTCACAAAGAGCTCAAGCTGCCTTCCTCTTATGCCAAGTTTTAGTAAGCAAAAAAAGTAGGATTATTATATAGGTATAGATAAACCAGCAAACTCTTACAACCTTCAGCAGCCAATTGATTCTCCAACTTTACCTAAGCTAGAGGATTATTATAATAATATCTTGTCATAAATCTTGACCTGAGAATACATACTTATTGACTATTACTTTTTATTGTGTTACAAAAACATCATACCTTATCTTTAGCCTCATCATACCTTATCAATCCAGTCTTGACTCGCGCGCGCCGGGCATCGCACGTATATCGAGTCCTATTTTGCACGTAAACCTACCGTGCGGGTGGGGGCCGTTACTCATAATGGTTTCCAAAATCGTGAAATGTGCAAGTTGTAATGTGGTGATCAACGAGGTGTTGGCTTTTATTTGTAATAAGCTTGACGTTATGAACGAGCAAAGTATTAGTCAGATTTGTGCTAGTGCTTTCGATGACTCTGAGATATTGGCTGCTAAAAACTTATTGTTCGACTCCATGTCGACAACAAGGCGTAAGAAGATTAGAAGACGACATGGGAAAACGTTAAGGGATATCGACGATATCATCTGCGTGCTCAAGGAGACTGACCCGGAGGATATTCCTACTTTCGTAGCACGAGATCTGCATAGATTGCCGCCGGTTCTTTTTGATCACGTAGATGTTACACGTTTACTAAAGGATTTGGTGTTAATGAGAGGCGAAATGCAGCGAATTTGTGACGAATACGTGACAGTAAAACAATTTGAGGAACTGGAATTGGAAATTAAAGAGCTCAGGAATGCATCGATTGTTAACAATGTTACCTTAAAACGGGGTGTTGGAAGAACTAGATTATCGAGCTTTGAGTACGAGAGTGGGCCCCTAGCATTGTCTCCACAGCATACCATCCTACCAACGGAGGGTAGTGTAAAAACACCGTGCGGTATTTATAACGGACGGCCGCTCGAGCATAAGTTAGCAGGTAGTAAGCCGAGCGACGACGGCCAGTCGCCGCCGCCGCCGGCACCGTCGGTGAGTCATCCGACTCCGCCACTGGTGCCCGCTACTGCGGTACACATAGATCCACCGAATGAAAACAATCGATGTGCTATTGCAAAGAAAAGTTTCTCTGATGTATTGCATGAGGGTGAGTGGAAATCCCAGAAACAGGATGAGAAATGGAACCTTGTTCAAAGAAAAAGGCTTCAGAATCGCTTTGTGGGAAAAACTGGCAACGCTACGGTTGATGCTGACTCTAAGTTCAAGGCGGCAGACAGTAAAGTACCTCTTTATATTTATAATGTGTCAAAGGACGCGTCTGTGTGTGACATCATAACATATGTTAGGAGCAAGACTAACATTGACGTACGCTTAGAGAAAATGAACATGAAATCGATGAAAGATTATGATGCTTACAAGGTGTATGTCCCTAAGTGTAAACTGGATACATTTTTGACTGATGACTTTTGGCCAGAGGGAGTAATATATCGCCCTTTTGTGGAACTTAGTCGACGTACCGCCTCCATGAAATATCGAGATTTGGCTAATTGAACACTCATACAAAGTTAATGCTTAACAAAAATACACTTGTTAGCTTTAATTGCAAAAATGTCAAAAGATCCGTTGAGTGCGTGAGAAAACTTTGCCGCTCGGCGGACATTGTGGCACTACAAGAGACCTGGCTGCTTCCTCACGACTTGCCTTTCCTGGGTGACATTGACGTCGCTTTTTCATATGCGGGCAAGTCCGCTGTGGATACGTCTGAAGGAGTTTTAACTGGGAGGCCATACGGCGGAGTAGCACTGCTGTGGAGAAAATCTGCCTTCCCGTCGGTGTCGGTTATACAGTGTCGTAGTGTGCGTCTCGCGGCGATTAAGGTGAAGCTTGACCTTGAGCGAACAATAATAGTGTTTTCGGTATACATGCCTACAAACAAAAGTGAAAACCTGCCAGTGTTTTCGGAGTGTCTTGGTGAAATATGTGCAATAATTGATAGTAACAATGTGGAATCTGTATTTGTGCTCGGTGATTTCAACTCGCCCCCTGGCGGTTTATTTGCGAGAGAATTGTTGGATTTCTGTGAGGAACAATCGTGGTCGTGTGTTGATTTGGAGTTGTTGCCGAGTGACTCACATACGTTCGTATGCCAGGTGAGCGGTACACAGTCTTGGCTAGACCACTGTTTAGTAACTGGCGCCGCGCGTTCGTCTGTACTTGCTGCGTCCGTCATGTATGATACCTACTGGTCGGATCATTATCCTATTTCAGTTCAATGTAATTTTAATGTTGTTTTGCCTAAACGTATTGATCCTAGTAAAGTTTGTAGTCGGGTAAAGTGGGGGGAAAGGGATCAAACTCAGATACAAAAATATTTTAATTATTGTAATTCAAATCTTAGAGAGCTAGATTTTCCATTGGAATTTGTTAATTGTGCGGATACATTATGTAATAATCAGGACCATAAGTTGATATTAAACAAAATGTACCTTGATATCGTTTGTATATTGTCTAGGGGCGCGGAACTAAGTTATAGTGTACCTAAACGGAAGCTCAATACATATGTACCTGGCTGGAACAAATATGTGAGTGGTGCCCACAGGGAGGCTCGACTTTGTTTTCAGATGTGGCTATTACAGGGTAAACCTAAATCCGGACATATTTATAATAAAATGTGTAAGACTAGAACAATATTTAAATCAAAATTAAAATACTGTCAAAACAATGAGGATCAAATAAAAATGGACATTATTGCAAAACATCATACTGATAAAAAATTTAATAAATTTTGGAAGTCAACTAATAAATTAAATCCGAGGTCGAGCCTTCCAGTGAGTGTAGGTGACGCTCATGAACCATGCGACATTGCTGGCCTCTTCCAACGCCATTTCAAGGTGGAGTCGCCGCTTGGGCCTTCGGCGCAAGTGCTTGGTGCTGAGTGTCGGCATGGCAACGTTAGTATCAGCTTTACAGCCAAGGATGTAGCTGTCATTATTAAGAATATGGTTAGAGGTAAGTCTCCAGGTCATGATGACCTTAGCATCGAGCACTTGAAGCACGCCGGTGTGCATCTGCCGAGGGTACTAGCAATGTTGTTTAATCTGTGCATCAGCCATAATTACTTACCTGATGATCTCATGTACACGGTGGTAGTTCCGATTGTAAAAAACAAAACCGGTGATGTGTCGGATGTATCTAACTATAGGCCTATCTCACTCGCTACTGTCATAGCCAAGGTGCTGGACAGGCTGCTTGACAGACAGTTGGAGAAGCACCTTCATATACATGACGCTCAGTTTGGCTTTACGCCTGGTTTGTCGACTGAGACGGCTATCCTCTGTCTCAAGCAGACTGTACAGTATTATACGGCTAGAAACACTCCTGTTTACGCTTGTTACCTGGACCTCTCGAAAGCATTTGATTTAGTAAATTATGACAAGCTGTGGCACAAGCTGCACAGTGAGACACGGGTGCCGGGTGAGATAGTGTCGATATTTAGGTATTGGTACAGTCACCAGCGGAACAGTGTGAAATGGGCAGGAGAATTTTCCAAGGTGTACGGGTTGGATTGCGGTGTGAGGCAGGGGGGTGTGACCTCGCCACGCTTGTTCAACCTGTACATGAACCAGCTGATTGGCGAGCTCAGCAGTGCTAATGTGGGTTGCTCAATAGGCGGAGTGCCTATTAATAACATCAGCTACGCGGATGATATGGTGCTGCTGAGCCCGTCGGTTGGGGGGTTGCGGAAACTCCTGTGCATTTGTGAGACATATGCTGGGGCTCATGGGCTCAGGTATAACCCTAAGAAGAGTGAGTACATGATTTTCAAATCTGGTGCCAAATGTTTCTCTTTTGTACCTCCGATCACTCTTTGCGGTGTTAGTCTGAAGAGGGTTAACCATTTTAAGTACCTGGGCCACTGGGTCACAGATAACTTGTCTGACAATGAGGATATAGAGCGGGAACGTAGGGCGCTGTCGGTGCGCTGTAACATGTTGGCACGTAGGTTTGCGCGCTGTACTGAACAAGTAAAGGTGACCTTATTTAAAGCATATTGTCAGTCTTTTTATACGTGCAGCCTATGGGCCAACTATGTGCAGCGAGTATACGGTGCCATGCGTGTACAGTACAACAATGCGTTTAGGGTACTGATGGGGCTGCCGCGGTTTTGCAGCGCTTCTGCGATGTTCGCGCAGGCGCAAACCGATGACTTTTATGCTATTATTAGGAAGCGAAGCGCCTCGCTACTAAGTCGCTTCCGACGCAGCTCTAACAGTATCCTGAGCGTATTGTCCGAGCGGTGGGACTCGGTGTTGTTGGAGAGGTGGATGCACCTACATGCCAGTTCCTCACCATTTATTAAGTGACAATTGTTTTTATAATTATGATTATTTTATTAAATTACTTATTAAATATTAAATGCTGTTAAGTGAATTGAACAACCTAATAACTATAATATTGTACTCTTCAATCAATTTTAAATTTTGCATGCAATGTTATTAATGTGTTAATTAATGTATATGAATTCTTATGTATATTTAATGTTATTTGTAATGCTTTATATGGGAAAAACTTCCTGAAATAAATGACAATTTAATTTAATTTAATTTAGCAGCAATGATCCTCTGATTGACTTGGTTCAGTCTCGATGTCAAGTACATACTCATACAGATGACGAACACGTCGGTGAAGTTTCAGTTGAACGTGCATTGTAAGTTGAAAAACTACAAAATACGCATAACTAACTATAAGTGTGATAGCTTGAGTCTTCAAAACTGAATGAGAACATTAAATAGGCAGGCACTTCTTTGTTTTTTTTTTTTTGTTGGATAATCATCTTTAATTGTATCTGAACACTTAAACATAACCTGCGTTATGTGGGAGCGTAGGTACACTTCCGTCTACCCGATAATACAGGCAATACGGGCGCGATGCTGATGTAATTTATTTTTATTTTGTAATGAGTTAGCTCTTGACCTCAATCTTGCCTCGTGGTAAGGCATGAATGAGGTCCTTGTTGAAACAAGCGAGCCCAGAAGAAAACTGTTCACTTTTGCTTTGATGGCTAAAGGGACTATAATATTATGGACCGACATCAGTCAAGAAATCGAATTCGTCAAGAGTGTTCTTTGTCGCCATGTACGGGACTTAATTTTTTAATACTATTTCAGTAACTTACATGAAAAACGGTTCCAACGATGTCACTGTAGGGAATGTATAAGAAAATCCACACAAAGTTACGCCTCGTGAAATTTTCGTACACGGGCTTGTCAGGATCACAATCTAATATCTGTGAAATGCCTTGCAGGTCCGAAACAGATGCTCCACTGGACAATAGAAATAAATCTGGGTTGGTTATATTATGAATGCGAAAGTACCTTTTGAAATTGGATGAGCCGTTTCGTAAATTACCTCTTAAATTGCGTGGCACTTACAAACTTTATAATATCAACCATTTGCTTGGGGGCCTAGTGATGTTTTCATACTTTCAATCTCATAGACGTAAAATTGATAAGCGAATTATGTCATCACAATTTAAATATAATAATTGCTTTCCATAATATCACCAGAACGCGTTTAGTCAGTTTCAGTACAAATCGTAGCTTACGTTAACGCGATCGACTTACTTACTGTTAATCAACTCGTGGGTCACTGGTTGCGCTGGTTCTATATCTACCAAACAAGATGCTTAAACCGGCGCGCCTGCCGTTTACATACTTTGTGCCTAAACTAAATGAATTCACTTGTTTTTATAATAAAAAAAAACAAGTTTGGAAACTTACATAATGCGAGTGACAGCACCCCAATGCAACAGATATTAAACTTCCTTCTTAATTTCATGTCGGTATTAGGATCGACCGCTTCCACCTTAGCTATATGCATACACAGCTTTGGCCATTTTGTAGCATTCCGCCAAAATAGTGTCGTTGTTGTGAAGCCCAAACTGTAGAATATTAGAGCCGCTGAAATTGAAAAATAAAATAAAGTTTTTCGCATTCCTCTCAACAAATTTTTTATTTGAAACTATCCACCATCTTGAGAGTCCGCCATATTGGATTTAGAATGGTGACACTCAGCTGACCGTGCTCTTTAATCCAAACCAAAGGTGTAACCAAAGTACCAGCTTAACCGTATAGTTCGGACGGGGTACACTTTGCGGCGCGAAAAGCATACCTCCACTGGCTCAGCCATATATAAAACAATTATTGATTAAGATACCTACCATATTACCGAATCTTCTTTGGGGGCGTTAATTAAAATTGTTAGATAAAAAGCTTACATGTTAGTGCCAATATTTTTTTTAGATTAAGTGCGCAAGTTTAATAATTTACCTTTGTAAAATACAAGTGTATTCATGTGATAATCGCCATTTTCATGACAGTGGTGATCGAGGCTAAAAAACATAAAAATGCAGATTCTGGACACCCAGACTCCACGATAGGGGCAGTGGTTTGCTCATTGTTTAATTATTTGATGAATTCATCCATATTTCAAACTAAATATTTAGTGGTAATGAAGTTATTTGTTATCTAAAGTCGAAGTTTCGCCTGAATCTTGTTTGTTTACATTTTTATTTTACACAAATATCAACCACCCACATGTAAAAACGATTACCATTATGACAATTATGTCTCTAAATTTAATAAACAACAAGAAGAAACCAAGATCTTAACGTAATTATCAAACATCGGTCCAATTATACGTAAAATTCATTACCACTACTTTATGTTCAAAACTTCCAATTCATCAGTGATATTGTTTTTTTTATTGTAATAGCTGTGTTGTAAAACGATTTTAGCAATCGATTCTTTTTACATTATTGACTCGATTAATAAGCGATTATCACAAATCAATTCTTAAAAATTAGAATGAACCTGATTTAGACATAAAATACAATAAGTACTTAATAGTACATTGTGTATTAAGGGCGGTAAGTAAGGAATTACGATCGAGGCTCTAGTAGAAGACTGAAGGCTTTTTGAGTCGAGGTTCGTAATTCCCGTACCGCCCGTGAAACATACAATGTTTTTCATCACATTTGCGAGTAATAATTATGAATCATAGCTTTTGTATTAAAGCTATGATTCATAATTGTTACTCGCAAATGTCAACAAGTCGGCACAGCTATTATTAAGAAATACGTGATCTTTTTTTAAAGCGGATGGCGAGTTTTGCCCACACCACAGATTATACAAATGTTTTGTTAAGAAACGTTAAGGGAAAATACTGACGGAGTGTACATTTTTTTTAATAATTTCGACGTTTTCATACAAATAACTATTAAAATAGATTATTAAGAACATTAGTTGAGTATTTAAGTAACATGTAGCAAGATTGCAAAGAAATTCCTGTTTAGATAACATATTAAGACAATTTTTCAATTGCGTGTAAACTCCTTGCTTGAACTTGCACGACATGTGTGCTGTGCTATAAATTAAAAAAATATTACTTACCGCCCTTGGGTTTCATGACAAACAAAAAAACTCAAGGGTTTTATATGGGGCATTACGGCCAAGTTAACCGTTTGATACTGTTTACGTGCAAGTGTGATGAAAAATAATTACTATTAATACTTTCTAAAAGTAGGTAATCTTAATAGATTTTTGGACATTAATTGACTACAACCAATGCTATTCAAATAAACAGATACGTTATACACTCACAAAACAATTGAAAAAAGTGTTCCGCACACACACCTCTTTCATTCATCTGACATTTCACTACAAGTCGAAAGGGATGGCTTGATAAAACCAACAAGAAAAAGAGAGACAGCTAGTGTCTGTCACTTGCGTGTGAATGTAAACAAACATGACCACCAATGTTGTTATATTTTTCTAACCTCCAAATATCAGAATATTAGGAAAAAGAAAAAAAAAATGTAAATTGAGGCTTATTGCGTACTTACATAAGGTATGAGATCCCTTCTGTTTTATGTACTTAGGTATCATAATTGGTACAATTTCTAAATACACACGATGGCATTTTTTTTATTTTGTTTTTATTTCAACAAAGCCTATCGCTCATCGCCATGCGTGACATAAACTAAAGACTAAAGGTCACAATTGTGACCTATTCGAGTCTTCACAATGCGCGCGCTCATTACATATCTGTTTATTTGAATATCATTGACTACAACCAACTAAACAAATTCATCGAACCGTGGAGAGTTTCGCGCCGATTTTTCTATCCGATTAAAAATTTAAATTCGGTATACGCCCGCTATTCAAAAATATTTTCTATAAAAGTGATAATAATTGGGCCTTTTAATGTTTGATACTTTCATAAGTATATAGAGTGCATAGTATATTTTTATGTAAGTATGAAATGCATAGTTTCGGTGAACCAACGATTTTATGATTATTCGTTATATTGTAATGTTAATGAGTGTCGTGGTAACCACTGGGCCACCACGACACTCATTAACGGCTTAAGGCCTCGCCTTGCCTGAGGTCATGGGTTCAAATCCGGGCAAGTACAAAAGTTTATTTTTCAAATTCATTTATGTACTTTCTGAGTATATCTTGTAGATCGTTGACAACACAGAAAGAAAACATCATGAAGAAACCTGGTCTTATAGTCTCAAATCGCCAACACGCAATTGAGCAAGCGTTGTGTTAAGTTGAGAATGGTACGGTTAGATTCTGAATTCGGTCGAGTTTGATGTAATGTTATGAAAATATAGATACTTTTAGGTCGAGTTTTTCACCTCAGGTTGAATGAATTTTCAATAGCCAATCACAGCAGATAACGCGTGCTTGACAATTTGTCACATTAATTCTGCGATCATTTAGAGGTGATACACTCGGTCTTAGAAGTTTATTTTTATTTGTTTTAAGAACATAAGTTTGGTTTTTATTTACACCTGCATTCCCCACAAACAATTAATGTCAATAATCTTATGCGTGTCTTCTTGAGGGATTCCTTACCAAACGATTATTGCTTGGTTGTCAACCAACTAAGCTGAAAATCAAAATGCAAGATGTCGCCGAGGATAATTAGATTTTCATTATTGGGTAATTTTAATGGTTTCTCTGACAAATGGTGGTTAACTTTTCTTTTTTTGGGCATCATTTTCTTGTTTTCCGTGTATGTAAATAACGAATTTGGGCTTAAAATCAAAATGAGCCGACAAAAATTTGTTAACTTTTCGTCATAGGTGTCATTAACGAATACGGGCTTTAATATCGAAATTATAGAAAATAAACAACCTGAAATAGCTGCCATCTCGGATTGAGAATTTGCAGTAATATCACCCTAGGAGACATAGAAAATCCTTTAGAATACGTATGGCTTTGAAATAGCCATTTTTCATTTGTGAAATATGAGAATGTGCTAGGCCATAAACTTATGTATGTACTAGCAATTTGCCCGCGACTTCGCGTAATCCGTATTTTATTTATTTATTTAATATGGAAGACTTATAGCTAAAACAAACAGACCAGAAAAAGTAGATTTGACAGACAACCAATAACACGTCTTCACTTATAGATATTAAGTCAAGAGTGAATAGGTTACTTCTAGACAAGCGTGCTTCACCGTCGACACATCATCGCTTACTATCAGGTGAGATAGTGGTCAAACGCGAGCCTATATTAGAATTTAAAAAAAAAAATATAATTAATTTCTATGCATATTTCAGTATACATCGATAAAAACAGATCACCAAGTGAAAAATCACTTAATAACTCATGCACCAGTGAAACTGATACTATGCTTACATTGCATAACAATATACTCGCTGCAATGAACTAGGTAAAGAAGTTACGGTTTAAGAACAATAAAGACAAAATTAAAAAAAAACATTATACAGGATAGCAAATAAAACTAAATATTTAAGTTACAGTATATAATATATAAGTAGTAGGTTTGTGGGTACGGTGGTGCATTGTGTTATGATGTAAAAGAGCGCCTCTCGCCATCAAACGTAAAAGTTTGGCGAGAATAGAATTTAAAAAAAGCACTTTCTGGCTGATGGCACACTTGTTAGGAATGTGTCAATATCATTCTGCTTACACAACTCATTAAAGTTCCTGCTTGCACGCACAATGCATGAATTCTGTCTATAATTAGTGGAGGCTAATGGCACCTGCAAAGGTTTACCCTACAGATTTGTCCTACAGATGACGTTTTAGTTCACCCCCTTATAGGTTGAATTTACAAAAATGCTTTCTTAGTGCTCCCCTACATCATAATAAAAAAAGTTAATTTAAAATCAAAAACCCGACTGCTTAATAAGCGAACTAAAAAGTTGTAAACAAGTAGAAAATCATGCTGTGCAGTCGGAGGTTCAGGTAGTCAGCCAGCTTCCAAATATGTATCCTCCGACTGCACAGCATGATTTTCTACTTGTTTACATCTTTTTAGTTCGCTTACTAAGCAGTCGGGTTTTTGATTTTTAAATTAACTTTTTTATTTACAACTTTTTAACTATATATATTTTTTCGAATCACATTTAAACATATAAGTGGTATATATTTTTGTAATCACCTCTAAAAATCCTTCATTTTGATACCCCACTCGGTGGGTTTCGAAGAAAAAATAAATTGGGTCATCCCCAATATGGTGCACATAACCCGCCATTTTTGTTTTTTTTTACGTCACTTATCTAAGAACACTTGGGCGGCCAATCCCTATCTAACGATGTATTAATTATAAAAACATAACCCTTTCCTTGCAGCCGGGTAAAAAGAAGCCCTGCACAGTAAAATCTTTAACACCCCCTAAATCGTCTTTTAGGATTAGTTTTGCAAAAATAATAATGAAAACCTTTACTATTTCTGCCAAATTTCAAATATATAAGCCTAACAAATTTCCACCTTTTCACTTCCTTAGGGGTGGAATTTCCAAAAACTTTTAAAATAATATAATATCTTCTTTCTTCTTTATTTACATAAGAAAAAAGAATACAATTCAGTGAAGTCCCTGACTCCTGTGCTAGGTGATTAACCTGTGTTACAGGAGCCAAATTATGAATTCTTTTTATCAACCAAGAGCACATGTCCAACTTACAAACTATAGAAATTTCATACAATTTCTCAACCCACTTTTACCCCCTCAGGGGTGGAATTTCCAAAAATCCTTTCTTAATGCGCGCTTACATCACTTGAGAAACCTCTCTGCCAAATTTCATCTTTATACGTCTAGCGGTTTTTATGATGATATTTCTTGATGAGTGAATGAATGACCTTTCGCTTTTATATAATTATACAGATTAAGTTGTAATACAGCTTGGTACATATGCAGCGCCTTCATAGATTTATTTTGAAATAACTTTCTGGATCACAACCCTTGAAAATCATGTTAATGATTTCCATTACGATAAATTGTATGATCGCCATCTTGGATTTTAATTTTCAACCCTTTCTCGATTGACAACAGCCGCCTTCGGATTCGCGTAGATAAGTGTCAGTACCAGTTCCTCCCTGCACTTACTTAACATACATAGATATACACGTATTTATACTGGTCATTCTGTATATAACCTTCTGAAAAGATGAAAGTAAAACTCTCTTTTATACTAAAATGTATCCGATAAAATATTTTGAATACCGACTGCATTCCGAATTTGAATTTTGAATTCTTGTACGTAATAAAAAATTCGGCGCGAAATTAGCCACGAATTCGATATTTTTTCTCAAAATACTTTTATGATAACATTATGAAATCATTTATGTATAGCTATTACTATAAGTTGTTATTGTATTTTATGCCTATAAACGGGTTTGTTCTAATTTTAAAAGAATACAATTTTGAAAATCACTAATTTATTTAAATAAACCGAGTCAATCGAATCATCGTTTGATACACTTAATCTATTAGGCTGAATCCAATTTTTAATCGATTATGAGACGGGTAAATGGACAGCATACAAAAAACACCAAAGAAATGTCATGATGCAAGGTTGCATCAAAATTTTAAGCAAAATTTAGCCAGATTTTGGCTTGTTTATTTATGAACTTTTGTATGAAAACTTATTATAAGGACGCAAATAAAATGAGTATATCTTTATTTTTTCCTTTTGCGTCATTTCAGCAAGCGAAAAGGTTATTTATGCTTATATTTTGAGCAAATCTAAATTGTCTACCGTTTGGAAAAGTGTAGTAATTCGTATTTTGTACACATTTTGCAGTAGACTGACACGGTTTAACCAACCTCAAGATGTAAATAAAGATATTTTTTACACACTTTCTGTGTAAAATAGCTGCGAAAGTTATTTTTCTGAATAAATTTTAATGTTGAATGTTCATGTAAATTCCTGAATTTCATGACGTAATTTGCAACAACTTGTCGACTCAGCTGGTATGTCATGTGTCAAAATCTTGTCGAGCGAGTGGTTAATCGGCTGGGGGTCACTGTTTTAAAAGTCAGTTGTAGGATTTGACCCCTTTTTGAGTTGTTTGATTTTGATAATAACTAACTAACAAGACAAGTCAAAGTCAGTTGCTAGTTAGTCAAATTAACAAGAAAAGTCAAATAACAGCTAGTAAATATAAGGATTTAGATAATATCATCGCTAAATACTTTAATTTACAATACAGACCCAACGTTATTTCTCACGACGAATTTCTTCTATGGTCCATAGAAAAATTTCTACGAAAACGCATTATTGCAGCGTTGGCGCAATATCACGAAGTGCCTGTCTGTGTAAGCCTTAACATATTGTGTTTTTTTATGTGAAACATCTAATGTGGCGGGTCAGACTTGCTGTTGGCGTGGCGAAGCTCTTTCTCTCTCTCTCTCTCGCCTTCTGAGGTTTTGGTGTTTCATATCTTCCAGTCTGCCCGCAACGGCTCATTTTTTTATTGTTGATTATTTTTATTTATTTATCTCGTATAAAAAATATTTTAAGGATTCCATCGATTTTGCCAGGATCCCATTATCAGATCCTGACATGATGACCTCTTGGAAACCCTTGCAATAAAAGAATAATATATCCTCGTTTTTTTGAAGTCGGTTAAAAATATTATTGCATTGCGTCACGTTCAAGAGATTATATTTTTTTAATGAAATTATGTCTTCTTTACTAACCAGCAGTACCCACTGAAGATGAAGATGCCTTGAATAAGCTTAAGAAGAGCACAAAAGCCAAAGTGAACTGGCTCATCATAGACAGGAAGCTGTACAAACATCGCCACGATAATGATTTGTATCTGGAATAAAAAAAACTGGTTCAGTCTTGTCCTCCGTGGTAACGGATACAAATTTTTAGAATCACACGCAAAGCAAGTTTTAGAATTTATGTTGAACATTAATGACGAAAGTTAGTAATCATACAATTTAGTCAACTGCTGAAGACAGGAATCTCCTTCCCGAAATGCGTCACTACATTTTTTTATCGCCTTTCACATCCAATTTTTAGATATTTTTAAGCTGGTTGGATCGCCTTTTTTATTATTGTGATAAAACTTCATGGATAACTACAGTCAGGGGAACGGAGAGTCACGTCGGTCCTCAACCGATTAATATCCCAGTTTCTTCCCCTACCATGAGTTGCGGACCCCAGACACAAATACTTTCGCGCGCACCCCGACTGGTCTAAAAGCCTGCTGCGCCCAGCGGGCAAAGGGTCTTTGAATGCGGAATTAGTGGTCATCAGAGCTTTCAGGTTGAACAATATTCGAATACCTTTACTAGTGAAGATACGGTTGTCTCTCCATGGATATATTTTGGACCACATCACATAATGCGACCGATACCACGACCGACTCCCATTTAGGCGTGCATGAAACAACTGCACATGGCAGGACGCGACGGCATCCCAAAATCACCCACACCTAGTGCCGTGACGAGACCAAAGATTTCCCAAACCTAAGCCCAAGCTGAGCACTCCTCCAGCGTGTTCGCCTCAAACCCAGGATATAGTTGGCTCTTATTGCAGTCATCAGTCAGATGTTACTTAAACAGTACACCACTAGAAAACTGCGGCAATCCTTATAAAAACTTTAAACTACATGGCACAAAAATTAAGTATTTTTTTACGCAAAGTAAGTACGCAGAACTTCCTGTAGATTTATTGGGACGTTCTGAGGAATGCAAAGTGTTACAACGACACTATAACCGCAGTATAAATATGGACAAACAGTCGCAACTACCTTCAAACGCTCGAAATGGCAGACTCACACAAACAGTCTGACAGCATTGCGACAACCGCTTAGGGGTCTCGTCGATGCGCATGTTTGTGTGAGTGTTCCGATTCGAGTGTTTGTAGGTAGTTTCCGTACTGTTTGTCCATATTTATACTGTGCTGTAACTTTACCAATCTGTCAGTCGTTAACATTCTATGTGAGTATGGAATACTAATTGAAAACCTACAACGGGCAATAAAAATACGTGACATACAGGGATTGGTTCTCTATTTTGTAGTTGGGTAATAGAATCATCTATTATAAAGAACCATTGCCAAATCTTTTTATACAAAATATCACCCTATGACCTATGTAAGTTCAAAAAGAAAATAACATTATTAATTTTAGATATAAACGCAAGACATGTACAAGTGTATTTTATTTTGGTTTGTGAGGATAAAATCTTCTAAAAGGATTTTGATGAAACTTTACGTAAATAAAGATCATACACATCAGAATAACACGTACATTATAATTTATAGATATATTAATATCTCTCGGGTCGATACGTTGGCGGCAACTAGTCAATTATACAAATACAACTCTAGAAAATAAACTAGACCGGTAATAAAAAGAAACGTGCTCAATAAAATGTAGATATTATCCATTACAAACAACTAGGTAAGACTAAATTATTCTTTGCTTGAAATATTCATACACCCGTAATTGACTGTACTTCAAATAATTGATGAGCCAATTCACTCCTAGAAATAATAAAGATGGCTGCTCTATATATTTATGTATGTATTGGATCTGCTGCAGAAGCTACATAATTACAAGAACATTTATAGACAGAGCAAATATGAGGGTCTGCTTCACATTATAGGAGACCACGTCATTGACTTATAATCTAGGTACAATGAATAAAGATAATAATTTATCTTTTTTTTAGGGTTCCGTACCCAAAGGGTAAAAATGGGACCCTATTACTAAGACTCCACGATCCATCTGTCTGTCTGTCCGTCTGTCACCAGGCTGTATCTCATGAACCGTGATAGCTACATAGTTGAAATTTTCACAGATAATGTATATCTGTTGCTGCTATAACAACAAATACTAAAAACAGAATAAAATAAATGTGTGTGTGTGGGTGATTTTTTTGCCGTTTTTTGCGATAATGGTACGCGAGTCCGACTCGCACTTGGCCAGTTTTTTGACCTTATACCTACAAAGGTTTGTGACTATTTGATTTAAAATTTAGTACCATATACAAAGCGTGATAAATTAATGAAAAAAATGTTATTGATATACTTGAAGGAAATATTTCGTGTTAAGAACTTTGAAACTACGGTTCCGTGGTTTAAAGTTCTTTTGTTTCTTTCCGCTTGTTGTTGACAGTAGACTGCTCAGTTAAACCAAACAAAAAGTAAAAGAATCTCTTGATAAAAAATGGAATTAAATCACGCACCTTAAATTCGAAGCATCGTTCTCAAGGATACCCTGAACTAGGTTCAACCCGAAGCACTGTCCCACTGTCAGGGTCAGCTTCATAGCTGACTGGAAGGTGGTCCGTGGTTTCTCTTTCTCTGGCACCGGTGCATTTTTTGGGTACCGAACATGAACAGGGTGAAAAGAACAGAACTTTAAATAAGTAGGTACATTCATGGGTACAATTAATATATTTCTAGATGACGAAAACGTTGATCTTCAACGTTGGACTGCGACACTTTAGCTTGTTTTAATTATTTTATTAAAGTGACTTAACTGTTTTAACTGCCTTGTAAAGTTTCATCTAAAGAAGTAAAATTGTTGGTTGGTGAAGAACTGGTTCCAACTACGAAATCATTTCCGTGATAAAGAGCTAAGCTAAAACTAAGCTAAGATACCGTTGAGAGAGTCATACGATATTTTTAAACAACTGCCCAAAAAATAGGATGTTCTCAATTCGGATTTTTATATTTTTTATGTATGTTCGGGCATAGCTCCATCACAGGTATACCACGTCTACGTCTACCTCTATGTATACTCTCGAGGTGGTCCCATTGTCACCAATCAGATGATGGGATCCCATGGAAAACGATAATGATATTTTCATGAACATGGCAAACAAGCGTTTGCACTCAGAAAGTATCATTTGGTCAAGTGGAACTGATGAACAAGACCACCGATGGCCTCTGAACCTCCTTAATAAGTTTGCCATGCTTGCGTATATGATATCTCGAATATTGAGCGACTATTTTTGGGTGCCAAGTCACCCAAGTCCGAAGGAGAGTACCCTTTGATTCCCTACACGTGGTCCCCGGGTGGTGCAAATCAGGTGACACTAACTGGTGGTAGGCTTCGGCTGAAAGCTTGTGACCCCCCCACTGGGCAAAGACGTACCGCCAAGCGGCCTAGCCGTATTCCGGTTACGATGTTCGGTGTAGCTATCTAGAGGAGTTGGGTCGAGATAGCTGTTCCACTGCAGGCAGACCACACTGACACGCGCTGTAATGGGCGTATCGGGAGACTAGTCGTGGAGGGTAGCGGAAACCGAGGCACGGTGCGCTGCTGGCCGACCACAGGTATTTGGGGGCCCAAGTAGTGTGCCAACCACACATGAAAGGCTGCCCACCAACTGTCGAAAGAGCCCGGAATGCATCATCGTTCTGGTTGGCGACCAGATGGGGAAGGCCCGATGGACATTCTGGGGGGGATCGGGCGTCTCCGTATTCGCCGGACTAGTGCCCCAATGATGGCGTCCTTTCAGTGCATGTCTGTAGGTTAGCAGCGTGGAACCTCGTCTCACTTCCTACTCCTCTCCTCCATTCACTCTTCTAAAAATGAAAATTCCAAGGAAAAAAAAACAGTATTTAAACAGCGGCTGCACCCCCTCCTCCACAAAGTGCACCTCACCAACATTAGAGGTCTGCACTCAAAACTCTCTGCAGTACACTACCACCTGGAGACTGAGAAACCAGCGCTATTTTTCTTATGGAGACGCAGATATCGAGTCCGGCAGACGTGTCGTACTTATCTTACCCAGGGTTTACCCTGGAGCACAATTATAAAACGCTCGCGGGTGTGTGTATATACGCCCGTGACGACACTTGCTATTGGCATCTCCGTTACCTTGAGGACTCAAGATTTTCAACGCTCTGGGCTCTAGTGGACACAGGTCTGGATAAAATTATCTACGCCTGTGTCTACCGCTCGTTTGCGCTTAACCTTACACAGCTGGTCCAGGGGGCAACGAGGGTGCCGGATGTTTATTTATTTATTTATTCATTTACACATACAATTATTTTTACAGGTAGAACCCAAGGTAATAAAAGTAGTCATACAATGCGAAAATAAAAATAAAAATACTACACCCAGAGACGCGCCCCGAAATCTGACCGCACCTACTCGCGTCCATGATTGACCAGCCCTGGAGTAACAGCTCCGGGTGCCGGCACAAGTTACATAGAGGACAATACACTAAGTGTCACCCTCTGGAATGCCGCCAAAGAGCAGGAAAAAATGTCCAACCGCTGAGAGATGCTATTAATAATCGTAATTGCCCGACACACGGGAGCAAACTTTAATATATTTGTACGGGCTACTGGAGTTTCAAACAGACTCTTCCTCGGCCCCAACCGTAGCCTACTGTTTGGAACGAGCAATCCCAACGATGCCAAGATTTCTGGGTTGTTTAGCATCCCACGAAAAACCATGAAGACATATTTCACCAGAGCAAGATTGCGCCTTACTTCCAACTTATAGTACCCAACCATCCCTATTACAAAGAGAGTTGGGTACATAAGGGGGTAAAACGGGTAGACGCCAAATTGTCGCATATATAGGTAACGTGTAAACTTGTTCTGCATCTTTTCCACCATCTGAGAATATTTAGTTTCATAAGGATTCCAGATGATAGCACTAGTTTCCAAGTTGCTTCGCACCAACGCATTATAAAGTGATTTCACGTTCAAGTTCAAGTTGATTCGCACACGGCCAATTGCTTGGACCTTCTGCTGACAACAGGGCCAGACCGATAATTTGTGTCGATAACTTCACCTTTGGGTAGTTCCAACCATTGTCTGGTGAAGTATGTGTCCGTCTAATCCACGCCCGATCCCAGCCCAAGATGCACCCGGCGGGTTTGGCAGTATAGGTCAACAGATTGGGATGGCATGCGATCTTTCTTCGCATGCTATCCTTGGCAGCTACTTGCTTTTCTTCGGATGACCCTTCGGCTGCGCCGACGCCGTGACGGATGTGTTGCGTCAGGGAATGGAGTACTACATTCCGTTCTTTGACGTAAAAATGTCCAGTTTTGACCGGCCATGGTTTGGCGCCAAATGTTATCGCGCCGACGCGCTTAAACATGAGGCGTACCTGGCTTGGGTCGACGCTCGATCGCGCAAAGCGAGTGACATGGGTCAGAAGAAGAAGCTTCCCTTCAACAGGGCTGCCAAGTCCTGCAAGATGGTGTTACGAAGGGCTGGGTTCGACCACATTGGCCGAATAGGGACCAAACTTGCTTCTTACCCAGTAGGTAGTAAAGCGTTTTGGTCCCTGGCTAAGTCGGTCGAATCGAACTTCAGCCGTCCCTTACTAAGACCACTGCTGAAATCCGACGGGTCACTGGCTCACTCCGCTGAGGAGAAGGCAAATTTATTTACCTCTCATTTTGCGGAATCTTCACGTCTGAATCCTTGCAACGCGCGGCCCCCTCCATATGCTGATGGATGCGAGACGAGTATGTTGGACATTCGCATCCATTAAAAGGACGTCCGTAGGGTACTGCGCAACCTCGACGTGAACAAGGCTAGCGGCTCTGACGGAATAGAATAGAATAGAATATACTTTATTGTACACCATAAAATTATAAACAATTACAAGAAAAACATATAAAAACGGGTAGAAAGGCGGTCTTATCGCTGACAGCGATATCTACCAGACAACCTTTGGATGGACTGAAAAAAAACTTAAAATAAAAAAGGGGGGTAGTCTGCGGTGTACTGCTATTAGATAAAAACATAAATATATACAAGATTATATTACTATAATAAATACTATACATAAACCTATATATAAGCATACATAATATTACATGAAATTTATAGAAAGAGAGAGAAACAAAAAGAAAAACGGTTAAATAATGATGACAGAGATTCGATCAGAATAGAAAAGCGTTAGAGAGAAAGGAAACCAGTGACTGGGCTTGTCTAACTGACAACGGCAACTCATTCCACAATCGCACAGCCTGGACCGTAAACGATTTGTCGTAAAACTTAGTGGAATGAGCAGGCATCAAAAGATTCAAATTCTCCGATGATCTCAAGTGTCTAGAATGTGTGTCATGAAGGAACTTAAATCGTTCTTTGAGATACGTGGGGGTTGTAGGAATAAACAGAATACTGTAGAGTAATGACAAAATATGGGCATTCCGGCGAAAGCGGATTGGCAGCCACTTGAGCTTAATTCGAAATTCGGAAACATGGTCATATTTGCGTAAACCAAATATGAATCTAATACAAAAGTTCTGGAGTAGCTCAAGCTTATCTAGCTGCACTTCAGTTAGGTCTAAATAGCTGACATCGGCATAATCAAGGATTGGGAGAAGGAGGGATTCGGCGAGTGCAGTTTTGGTGGCAGTTGGAAGGAAATTGCGCAGTCTGCGCAAAGACCCCGCAGACGCAAACATCTTGCGGCTAACTTCCTGCAGTTGAGGACCCCACGAAAAGTCTTTGTCTACTAAAATACCCAGATCTTTCACTGAGTCGCTGTATGGAATAGCTGAGCCATCAAAGACAATCCGGGGGAGCTGCGACCAGTTAATTTTCAAGCGCAACCTTGGACTACCGACAACAATGACTTGAGCCTTCGTAGGATTTATCTTCAGACCATGAGCCAAACTCCACTCAGAAATACGAGCCAAATCTTTATTGACCATATTAACTGCCTCAGACAATTCTTCTACCGGAGCTTGAGAATATATTTGCAGATCGTCAGCGTACAGGTGGTAGGACGAGAGAAGTGCATTGGAAATAGAATTAATAAAAATAGCGAAGAGAAGAGGAGATAGAACGCCCCCCCTGTGGTACACCTGCAGAAGTATTGCACCATGACGAAGAAGAACCTTCAATGCAAATACGTTGTCGGCGGCCACACAGGTAACTACGAAACCAATCAATTACCGTTGGAGATATGTTAAGAGAGCCAAGTATGCCGAGTAAGATATCAAAATCAACGGTGTTAAAAGCATTACTAAAGTCTAATAAGGAAAGAACCGTCAGATTTCCATTTTCCATACCGAGTCTAATATCGTCTGTAATGCTAACAAGAGCTGTTGTAGTACTATGTCCTGGACGAAACCCGGATTGGAAAAAATTAAGGAGATGGTTCTTGCAAAGGAATGTACTAAGTTGGTTATGGATAAGGCGTTCGAGGACTTTGGACAGAAACGGTAATATGGAGATAGGTCGGAATTCAGAGTAGGAAACTGGATTATGCTTTTTAGGAAGAGGGGTGATTTGGGCTTCTTTCCAAGAAGAAGGTAAAACACCGCTAGATAGGGAATGATTAAGGATATGGCAGATGACAGAAAGGATTTCGTCAAGGATAGGGAGTATCATCTTGCGACTGATGCAGTCACTACCAATAGCATTAGATGAGATAGATTCAATGCTCTTCTTAACATCACAATCGGAGAACTGATTAAAGACGAATGGTGAATAATCGGGAGTGGGAAGAGACGAAAGATCATTTAACGTTTTTGCTTTGATAGTACCATTGAAGCTAGAGGAAGTAGAAAAATGTTGATTAAGTAATTCAAGATCTATATCTTTAGGAATAGAATCTTGGCGCGATTTTCCCACTCCCATTGATCTAAGAAATTTCCAGACTTTAGCTGGGTCACCGTTTTCAACGGACTTATGAATGTGGCGGCGTTGAGCATCCCTACACACCACGTTGCTGCGATTGCGGACTGCAACATATTTCTCTCTAGTAAAAGTATTTGGTCTGCTTTTAAATCTTGTTTTAGCTGCTGCTTTCCTCTGCAGTAGGTCTTTTAGATCGTCTGTCAGCCACGGCGCCGGCAGGTGCTTCATTTTTACGGGCCGAACAGGTGCATGGACGTCGAATAACTGGAGAAGCTTGGTATTGAGTATATTGACTTTAACATCAATCGACTCAGCGGCAATGACATCAGACCAGTCAAGGCTGCCAGCATCCTCACGGAGGTTCTCAAGGTTCATACCACCAAAACTACGCCGGAGGAGTATCTTAGGTTTAGCCTTCGGAGGGCGAATTTTGTAGGAAAGGAATAAAAGGTCATGGTAGGAGAAGGCATCAGCTGTACATTGTCCATGCTTAGCGATATTTTGAGTAGAAGAAACAAGTATAAGATCAAGAAGTGAAGGAGTGCAGTTAGGAAAATGATGAGTGGCACCTAAGGGAAGAAGGGACAAATTGCCAGAATGTGATATAGATTGGAGGGAGGAAGACCTCGAATCCTTTTTGAGAAGACAAGTGTTGAAGTCCCCCATTATAATAGTGTGACTGTAAGAAGGAATTAAGTTAACGAGGAGACTTTCAAAAGAAGAAAAATAGTCGATACGTAAAGAGGGACAATAATAGACACCAAGCAGAATCTTCGAATGATGAAGATTGACTTCCAAGAAGAGATGCTCACCAGCGTTCGGCGGTGGTGGCTGTGATGACACATGAGCAACTGTGAATGGAATGTTAGCACGGAGATATATGGCAACACCGCCACCATCGCAGCCCGTGCGATCATTTCTAATTAGTTGGTATCCAGGTAGAGAGTAGGAAGTGGATGGAAGGCATGGCTTTAGCCATGATTCAGAAACAAGGATTGCATGTATATTCTTACAGTCCAGACTAGCCAGCATGTCATGGTAATGGGCCGGAATACTTTGGGCATTAATATGGACTACATTAAGATTCCTTGGAACATCGGAGAACCGAGACTCAAGGGTATCAGCTAGAGACGGGATACTGCTAAAGCTGTCGCTGTCACTATACGCTGATAAGGAGCTGCCATTATCACTATCCACCATTATATAATACGTAAATATAAAATAAATATAAACACGAAGATATAATAATATGTAAAATTAAAAAAAAAAAAATGAAGGTGGGTTGAATTTCGTCCACCTGCCAGTTGTGTGTTTACAAAAAAAAGTAATAAAATTAAATAACTGTGTAACACAAACAATTTAAAACATTTAGGTGCATCGTTCGGGTATTTACATCGAAATTAAATACTAATTTCTAATTCCATGATGAAATAGGCTATGAAAGAAAACTTAATTGAAAAATGTTGCATCCTATGTTACCATAGACAAAACATGTTCTAAATGTCAGATAAGGCATTAACAAGTAAATGGAACGCAACTATTGACTTGACACTTGACTGCCGTCAAGTGTCAGAATAGAGGGAGCCGTACGTAATGTCATCAAATATTATCGAAGAAACTATCACAGAGAAAATAAAACCACGTACAACTATTATAGGAAAGATTTAAAGTTAGGTAGGAGTAAAAATAAATAAGAAGATTGAAGTACGAAGGTAAATAAACAAAGTCAAGATAATTGAATCAAAAATACCCGAACGACGCTGGCAGTAAAAATGGATCATCACTTTTTGCAGACAGTAGTAACCGCAGCACGCCTCTTCTTCAATGCAAAAGCGGCCGGCTTATTGGCCACCACTGCTTCTTGTTTATCGGAGTCCAGCTTAGGCTCGCCGATAGATTTGAGCTCGCTTTGGGTGACGACTCGATGCTTGATCCCATCAGGCCCCTGTATGTGTATATGGCCTTGCTTAGTCCAGCAGTTGGTGACGCCAAACTTTTCACGTGCCGCCATAAAAACCTGATGCCGCGACCTAGTCAAAAATTCTGATAAGGTTATACCAGAACCTTTCAATTTGGTTTTCACGTACCAGATCTTGTCCCGGATATCAACGTTCTACAGCTTCACGAGAATGGGCCTTGGCTTGCCAGTGCTGGCCTGATTGCCCATTCTATGGCACCTCCGTATAGCGGCAACAGAAAACGCCTCCAGCTGCAGCTTATCACGCACAACATCAGCAACCACCAGCGCTGTTTCCTCCCTGCTCACCTCAGCAACACCATGGATAAGGAGCATTTTTCGACGACCCCTCATCTCAAGTGCATCAACTTCTCCAGCAACTGCCTCCATTTGTCGTTGAAGACAGCTAAGGGCCTGGAGCACGAAGGTTTTGAACGACGTATAGTCAGCCGCTAGTTCATTTGGATTGCTGGCTGCTGTGCTGGATGTCCTGGCCAGTTCTGCCTCAAATTTTGACATTCTGTCTTGAAATTGGGTCATTAATTCAGCCATTGACCCCTTCAGTGATTCCATTGCTTATATTGTGTATTTATAATCAGTGAAATTTCGAAATAACACAAACTAGCAGGTAGCTATCATTAAACAGTACAATACATATAAAATTATGTACTTTAACTATTAATATTAAATTATAATTATTAAATTTCTAAAGAGCAATTTTTTCGTGCCTTCTTTCACAACTACCCGCCGCCGAAAAAAAAGGACGGAATACCAAAAGTAACGAAAATACTTACAATTCCAATCGTTCTTATATTTTTTAAACTTGTCGAGAGAATAGTGATCCAACATGGTGCCCGGCGCAATCCTGCCCCATGTTTTGTGCAAGTAATTAACTGTATTTACTCCACCAACTCCGATATTCGAGATAACGGTTGTCCATCCATTTTGCATTAGGGTTCTGCAAGAGTTAATAACATTTTATTGGTTGGTATACTGAGGATTATTAAGTTTTAAGTGGTGAGTTATCGTAAGTATTGAGTGGGGCTCAGCCTTGGTTTGTACAGGATGAACTTGAAGCAACAATACGTAGGCCTGTCAATTTATTGATTCTGGTAACTTTGTTTCATGAAAAATATGAATGCCCATAGATTTCTAGGTCCTTTGTGTCATTTTATGTAGTGTAACCATAAGTGATCTTCCTGATGGCTCGGCACGATTCAAATTGTATCGCAGAGAAAAGCGATTTTTATTCAGTGAAATAGCAAGTATATCTACATGGAAGCAATGCGATACAATGTGACCGACTCGTAATTGAAAATGTCTTTGAAAATAAGTACGCGTAATCGCCTATCGACTATCAGGAAGATCCCTTAGTTTTATTCATTTACCAATGTACATGATTATGTATCTTTACAATATGACTTAATTGGCCATCAAGAATAATTTATGAACAAAATTAGATGTACATATTTTGTACGGTCCATATTTTGTCTGTTTACACGTACAAATTACCGAAGTTTACATGAATTATAAAATAGATTGATCAAAACAATAGTTTTCAGGTATGCATATGCCTGTAAAGAATCTTCTTGTAAATTCTATTATTTAAGTAGGAGGTAAAAAATCTTATTTATTAAAATATACGGTTTATTCCCATCGGCCACCCTCGATTGGCCACCCCGGTGGCCGATGGGAATTATTTAGTGAAATTTGCCACCTTTACGTATTATTTAACATTATTGCAAAATTTCAAGTTCATGGGTCAATGGGAAGATAAAAATTTTCGTAACAAAAATTCGTAAATAAAGCTGACTTTGGTGGCTTCACGTTCCTTTGTTTTCCAATCATTTTTAAAATAAAAATCAGTATAAATCTTTATCGAGCTTTAAACATCTATACCCACTGACCTCTGATAGAGGTCAGTGTCTATACCCCACTCGGTGGGGTAGTCAAAAAATAATTTTCACGGCCTCCTTTAGCTATATGGTAGCCCTCCTTAAAACAGTTAATAAAAAATTTGACAATTTATTTGGTTTTCCGTCAACAAGGTCTGAAAATTTAAAGACCTCCAACCGTTTGGCTGTAAAACCTGTGTGACAGACGACGGACAGACAGACGGACATGTGAGTGGCAACAATTTTTTTTCGTATGTCGAGCCGGGCTTTTTTCGTTTCTTGACCCTTGCTTTAAGTAAGCTTAAGTATAAACTCACTCTGTATATGAAGCAAAAACACTTGAGGTTTACGATTTCCCTACATCCGATTGAAGCATTATTTTTCCCTTATGTTATTGGATGGAAAACTGTAAGTAATTAAGTGTTGTGCAACAGTGTGTAAATAAGCATAAAATTTAAAAAAGATTTGATTCCACTAAGAAGACAAATAGGTAAGTCAGAATATGTATGTTTCATTGATAAAACAATACCGATAAGTCCTGTCTTTCTTCAATTATCTTATTTCTATTCAACGGCATTAAAATATAGAAAACTGGCGTAAGCACAACCGTACGGATTATTGTTTTCAATTTTTTTAATTATATTTTTAATACCCAGAGTGGCTCCAAAGCAACTTTCTATGAATGTTTTTGAATTTGGGGCATGTTTGCCCGTATATTTTAAGTAATATCTTCATTCACTCAAATCAATCAAGTCGATAGTCATATTCAATTGATTTATTTACAACTTGCTGTGCCCGCGGCTCCCGTTAACTGCCTATACTAACCGACTTACCTACCTACGTGAACCTACCTTACTTACCTACCTAGCTCACCTTTCTACCTACCTAGATCGAGCGTTCGCTGCACCGAATACTATTTACTCTAGGGAGAAGGATATCGACTTGATAGAAAAAAAGGAAGGATAGACTTGCTGCGTGCCATCTAGTAGCACTCCAGAACACCACACCGAAATGAAAACATAAAAAAAAAGATTTTTCAAAAAAAAACTACCGATTTGCCAAATAAAAACACTACAAAGTGAAAAATAACATTCTTTTTGGAAGTCAGTGTCCATAATGAAAAATATTGGCACCAACCAAAGACACCGACTTCCAAAAAGAAAGTAATTTTTCACTTTGTAGTGCTTTTATTTGAAAAGTCGGAAGTAATTTTTTGAAAAAAGGTTTTTTTTATTTTTCACTTTTTATTTGTACCTAATAGGCAAGTTAAGCACTTATTTTCTATTCGAAATTCATTTACCTTTCAAGTAATACCAATTGCCAGTCTTTTTTATAGGCAATTAGGTTGCCTTCTAGTTAAGCAGAGTCCTCACAGTACCTTTGAAGAAAAATTGCAGCACTAAAATTAAATAATCACCATGACAAGGAAATAAAGCCACGGTTATCAATATCATCATCAATACATATAATAAATCTGTAGAAAAGTCGTTTTTGTACATCGAAAATATTACCAAAAAAATTAGCCAGGGTATTAAAGGAGAACCAACAGAACCCATTTCCAGCATTTTTGGAATTCTTGTCTGTTTGTCTGTTTATTTGTGCACGCATTACGTAAAATGTACGAAACCAATGTAGATAACTTTTATACATAAATATTGTGCGTAACTTGGAGTATTACTTAGTTTACGTTTCATCGCAGTCGGTTCACTCTATCAAAAGTTAGATGAGATGAAAAGTGAAAAATAAAAAAAACATTTTTTTTTTTAAATTCTTCCGACTTGCCAAATAAAAGAACTACAAAGTGAAAAATTACTTTCTTTTTGGAAGTCGGTGTCTTTGGTTGGTGCCAATATTTTTCATTATGGACACTGACTTCCAAAAAGAATGTTATTTTTCACTTTTTATTTGTACCTAATAGGCAAGTTCTCTAGTAAGGTACCTATAATGCCAAATAGATTACCCGAATATCATGTAACTTGAATATAACTGGTGAAATGAGGGTGTACCAAAGTGAACTGTACACATCTGCATACTCCTTTAGAGCGTACTGGCGTGATGTTATGTTATGAAATAGTATAAACAATAAACAGACATGCAATTGCAGCAATCCCGAGAGATTTACCGTCGTTTATTGAACAGTTCTATTGTATATCTCCAAAGTTCTTCATCAGATCTTCATCATTAAAATGGGACCAATTTGGGAACATATTTTTTCAAATAAAAAAAAATAATTCAAAAATCAAAACACCCGACTGCTTAAAAAGCGAACTAAAAAGACGTAAACAAGAAAAAAATCATGCTGTGCAGTCGGAGGATACATATTCGCGAGCTGGCTGACCAAACTTCACCTTCATTATTCAAACTAACCTTCATTATCCCGAAGTCACTTGGTGGGTGGACAGAGTCCCTAATCTGACCACCCGCGACACCCGGAGTTCCGCTTGCTTAATACGCAGGCGGGGTTTCGGCGTTTTAGGCATCGAGGCGGTTGCCTACCCGACGCCTTCTTCTTTGAGCGGGATCGGCCCTCTCACGATCCCGGCTCGGCGGCCTCCTTCTGGGCCATCACAGTCTCAGAAAAGGAGGCCATTTCCCTCCAATTCACTGTCTCTGCCAGCATGGCCCTCACAGCTGCTGGTAGAGACAGGTCTCGCCCGATCCTGGCGACCAAGACTTGCCGCTCAGAGGCCCATGCCGGGCACTCCTCGAGCGTGTGCTGTGCAGAATCAAAGTCGCCTCCACAATGGTGGCAATTTGCCGTGGTCTCTCGCCCAATCCTATTCAGGTACTCACCGAAGCAACCGTGTCCGGTCAGTACCTGAGTGAACCTGTAGGAGATGCGCTCCTCTCTTTTCAGCCAGGTTTCGAAGTGCAGCAGGATGGCTTTGACAACGCGCTTGCATGAAAGACGCGCTTTGACAAGCGCTTGTCGCCGTTACTGCTGCCTCAGCCTTACTATAGTGATCCCCGGCACGCTGTAACCATTCCGGCGGATGGCGCGAATCCGGTTATAAATCCTCGCATCCATATCCGCCAGAATGTCAAGCGGAGTAAAGCGTGCCAGGAGAGTTGCCGCCTCAAACGATACCGTTCGGTATCCTCGTGCGATACGAATGGCCATTTTCCGCTGCAGGCTATTCATTTTAGTCCTGCAGCGTCGGATACCTGACAGTCTGCTTGACCAAACAGGCGTCCCATAAAGGACCATCGATCGCACAACACCAGCATAAGCCCTAACGACCGTCCAAGGTTAGGCCAAGATACATGTATCGACCCACCTGGACTTGCGCATGTCCAACTGTCACTGACGAGCTGGGTGGCTCTCTGCTCCTCGGCAGTTTATGGAACCACAGCGCCTCAGTTTTCTGAGGCGCTATCTCCAAACCCAGCTCGCGGATCGACGCCACGACTTTTGCCACCCCAAGCTCGGCAAGCTGAATGGTCTCAGCAAAGGAATTTTTTTATACCATTTTTTTATTATATTGGTTCGTCCGCGGAAAATCTTAACACCGCCATTCAGAAAATGACGCGAAATGCACAACGCCATCTTACGAATATGGAGTTCAACAGTCCGAGTACCTTAATTGCGTATGTTGCGATATTTTACTTCTTGAACACTTTAATACATCTAACTTTTGATAGAGTGAACCGACTGCGATGAAACGTAAACTAAGTAATACTCCAAGTTACGCACAATATTTATGTATAAAAGTTATCTACATTGGTTTCGTACATTTTACGTAATGCGTGCACAAATAAACAGACAAACAGACAAAATCTCGCTTGGTAAAAGAAACTATAAGTTATTTCGGAGCCAAGTCACGCTTCACCACTGCGTTCCACCCTGCAACGAATGGTTTAGTTGAGCGATTTAATCGAACAGTGTGTCAGATGCTTTCCATGTATGTCACCAATGATCAGCGAAATTGGTGTAGTTATGTTCCACTAGTCATGCTATGTTTTGCTTATAATTCCAGCAAACAGTCAAGCACTAGATTTTCACCTCACATGTTGCTATACGCTAGGGAACCATTATTTCAAACCGACATGCTAGTAATTAGCAGCAATGTTGACATGGTTGATTATGTAGGACGTCATGAGCAAGGGAACAGCAAAGACCTTTTACTTCTTACAACTAGACTGTGCACTATGGCGCAAAAACCGGTCCGAGCGAGAGGGCTCCCTTTGGTAGTGTGTCTCTTTCTAATGAGGTGACCATGACCAAACAGAACACGGGACAAATTTATTGTAAAAACGATGGTTTAAGTATTCCGATATGTGGATGCTACCTAACAGCGCTACCTAAACCTACCTATAATTTATAATTAATAAAAAAAAGCGTTTATATTTTTTGGTATCTATATCACTAACCGGTGTCGGGCGTAAAGATTTTCACCATCCCATATTTGCCCGTGGGTGTCGTAAGAGGCGACTAAGGGAAAAACCAGAGAATGGACAGCAGCGTTCTATGTGCATTTGTAACAACCATACTGCGATCGCCAACCCGCCTGCAAAGCACTCCCCATGAATAGCACAAATAAAACATAGCCCCTATTGCCAGGCAGCCTGTATCCTCAACTACGGTAGCGGTCGAGGTTATGGTATGGCAAGGGGTGCTAAGAATCCCGGACGAGATCCGGCTACCCCAACAAATACCGACGACTGGACCTGGCAACGTAAAACATGCGCACACTCCGGACCGACGAAAAGATCACCGAACTCGAAGAGGAATTGAGCAGTTTACGATGGAGTATTAAAGGGTTATCTGAATTTCGAAGAGAGGGGGAGGACTCAATAATCCTTAAATCCCAAGTCTCTTCATTCTTCAGACCATCATATAGATTGGAACAAAAAGCTCTCTGATCCTACTCTCAAGCTCATGAAGGACAGGCTTTAGATAACCCTGCAGTCTTCTGACGGTGCTTTGAAATACCGGCAGCTAAATATAACTCAAAGGATCTCTATGATTTCACATGTTGTCCAGTTGCGTAGACAGTTGAGAAATAAAACTACACCAATTGTATTCCACTAGGAATCAATTTGCAAATAATTTAATTAAATTAAAAATCTTTTATTTCAGACGAAGTCCATAGGATTAGTAACTATTTACTTTAAAAAATCTAGTGTCAGTAGGTACAGATATAAGACTAAAAACATACATCTACACTACAGCTACTATAATATTAACAGCCGCTGAATTTCACTTGAACAAAGTCCGGCAAAAAATCCGCAAACCACCATCCTACATTTAGTATTACCAGGCCCAAACATTTAAAAGTACTACTCTTACTCAGTATTAATTTATATTTTTTTAAATACAACGTATTGATTAAATATAGGAACTGAAGAAATATTTATATACTTTTCTAGAAATATTTAAATACGTGTCAAAGTCTATGAATTGTTCGTTTTGGTATAACATAAAAAGAAAATATTAAATTTTCTACCATTTCTACCAAACCCAATGATTAGTTGAGCTGGCAAGAGGTCAGACAAGGACACACTACCAGCAATAATAGTAATCTCGATTCTTGGCGGGAATTTCAACCAAAGCGCGCTTTTTCAATTTTTGTCCAAGCTTTTTCATTGAATTTAAATACTGTAAATTGTGTATATTGCTGTAAATAGTTTGTTCCCGTCCTGAAAATGGACGGGAATGAGGGGAGCGGGGCTGATCCCCCGAATCCCAAGATTCGAAAGCGGACTTTTGGCGCTGATGCTGAGGACCATGTCGGCGGCGGTGAGGAAAGTGACTTTATTAATTACGCGCCCTACTTTAAAACTAATTATAAAAGACTGTATCCAGAGCATTCGGGTAGCACGGAGTTTAAAGTGTTTGTAGAAAGCCAGGATAAAGAACGATTGGGAAATAAAAGTCCCATATACTTGAATCACATTTTCGCAGCGGACGTTAAAGGTGTGGTGGCGATACGCCGAGTCAATGCGAATAAAATAGTAGTCGTGTTCAAGCAATACAACACGGCCAACAATTTCATCAACAATGTAACATTCCTAGAAAAACACAAGATGAGGGCATATATCCCCGCAGCCCAGATAGAACGAGTTGGCATCATCAGGTTCGTGCCAACAAATATTTCCAATAAAGAATTATACACAAAGCTTTCTTCTGTCTACGAAATTGTGGCAATCAGAAGATTTACAAAGAAAGTGGGACAGAACAGGGTACCACTTCAGACAGTCAGCATAACATTTTTGTCAAATTCCTTACCAGACTCAATTCAATATGACCTTTTTTCGTATAGAGTTTTTGACTACATTCAACCCCTGTTGCAGTGCTATCGCTGCTTCAAATTCAACCACTCTGCCAATATTTGTAATGGTAAACAGCGCTGCAGCTGCTGTGCTGGAGAACACTCTTACAAAGAGTGTGACAAGCCCAATGAGCTCTGCTGCATTAACTGCAGTGGACCTCATTTGGCTATATCAAGGACCTGTCCGGTTAAGATAAGGAAAATGTTAGAAAAAAAAGAAAAAGTAACTTATACTAATATAGCTAAAACAAACAATACAAAGAAAGAAACTGACTTCCCTCCTTTGCCGGACCGCTCCAAGACTGTTTCAAATAAAAAGGAAAATGTAAATAAAGAACTTGTTCTAAATAAGAACAAAATGAAATTGTACAATGTGGATAGTATACATAACACAACTATAAATAAAGAAACTTTGCCTGGGAAAAAAACTGCACCCAAACCAAATATCCAAGCCCAAATCATTGCCAATAATGATGTCTTAATGGCTTTAGTCCATACTTTAGTACAACTAAGCAACAAATCGGACGATGTGCCCATAACCACGTCGTCTATCAAAGACATGCTCATCAAAAATCTGTCAACTTAATGGATATGAGTTCCAACATATTAACTTCCTTATGTATTGCACAGTATAATGCTCAAAGTTTAAATAATAAAAAACCTTTATTAATAAATTTTCTACGAAATCAAAATATAGATATTTGTCTATTAAATGAAACTTGGCTAAAAGACCAACAGAGTTTTAAAATACCTGACTATAATTTCCACCATAAAAATTCAGCTAACAGTCATAATGGAGTAGCTATCTTAATAAAGCCATATTTAAAGTATAAGGTTTTAGACACCTGTTTCTATGAAGATATTCAGACTATTGCAATTTCTGTATTTACAGAAATAGGCGACATAACAGTTTTATGTGTATATTGTCCACCTAAATCTGGGCACATAAGAATAAATCGATTACAGAATATTATCAGGGACCTCCCTAAACCTATATTTGTAAGTGGTGATTTTAATGCACACCATATTGCCTTCGGATGCGTGTCCACAAAAGGCAGGGGGCAAGATTTATATAATTTAATTGATGATAATGACTTATGTATAATTAATAATGGTGACTTTACTACAGTCAATCGCCCTCATTGCAATCCATCAGCAATTGATGTCACTTTCGTTAGTCCAAATCTTGCGCCACTTTGCGAGTGGTCAGTTCATGATGACACAATGGGAAGTTATCATTACCCAACTATTACAAAACTTGCAATTTGTGCTGACAAATATCAAGTTAATCCACCTGTTGACAGATTTTTGTACAATCAAACTGATTGGAGTAAGTTTCTTGAAATATCCAAAAATGTTTTCCACAACATGACGATTGATGAAGAGGATCCAATGTCCACTTACCTCGAATTTTGTACTCGCCTTGATGCCCTGAAGGAAATGGTGATTCCAAAGTTGGTTAAAACTAGTGATTTTAGAAGTAGAATTCCAGCTCCTTGGTGGAATTCTATTTGTGAGCAAAGTGTAATTGCATCTTATGCTGCTCTGAAACTGTACAGAAATGACCCAACTATAGATAATTACATTAATTATAAGAGATTAGATGCGTTAAAAAAACTTACAATTTCAGAACAGAAGAAGATTGGTTGGAACAACTTTTGTAACACTTTTAATAGAACTACTCCACTAAGTCAAATTTGGAACCTTATTAAGAGATTTAAAGGCATCAGATCTGGTAACAAATCATACAGGGATGAGTTTATTCAACCATTTTTGACAAAAATATCTGATAATAGTAACCTTATAGATAGTAGTCAATATAAGCATTATTTTTATCTCAATAATGACAACCCAAACACCAAATTTTTATTGGATTCTTTTACATGGACTGAATTCTTAATGAGCTTGCAATCTAGAAAAAATACAACCCCAGGTTTAGATGATTTCCCTTACATACTGATTAAAAATCTTAATGATGATGTAAAACATTTATTCTTAAATATTCTTAACAGTCTTTGGTGTAAGCAAATAATACCAGAATCATGGAAAACACAGTGTGTGATTCCCATATTAAAACCTGACAAACCATCAAATTTAGCTAGCGCAGCTATCGTCCAATCTCATTATCCTCATGTCTTGGAAAGATCTTTGAGAATATGTTGAAGAATCGTTTGGACTGGTACTCTGAATCCAATAACATTATTCCACCAGTGCAATATGGATTTAGGCGCGGTCATAGCTGTGCTGACAGTTTCACTTCCTTAATAGCAGACCTGAAAAGGGCAGAAAATGGCAAATTACATACCGTTTGCGTATTTTTGGATGTACAAGGTGCTTTTGACAATGTTGACCCTGGCATACTTGTCAAAATATTGACTGGTAGTTTAGGTTTACCTGGACTTGTGTCCAAATGGATTTATGATTTCTTAAGTAACAGAAAACTCTTTGTCAAACACAATAACATCCTTTATGGACCAGAGTGGGCCAGTAAAGGTACAATGCAAGGTGCAACTCTGTCACCCTTGATCTATAACTTGTACACTTGTGAAATATGTAAATATGTTGATACTCAGAATGTAAATATATTGCAATTTGCTGATGATTTAGTTCTGTATAGTTCAAATTCTAATTTATGTGTAGCTATTGATACTGTAAATATAGCACTAGGAAAACTTTATGATTATTATAGTAATAGGCTGCATCTTAAAATTAATGCTTCCAAAAGCAGTGTTATGATTTTTGGAGATGACAACCCTACTACTGATGTTATATTTGCTACAGAGAGCATTCAAAGAGTTAACCAGCATAAATTCTTAGGTATTGTCATTGACCAAAAACTCAAATTCGAAGAGCACATTAAATATATTTCAAAAAATTCTTACAAAGGGCTAAATGTTCTAAGATGCCTTGCTGGGATATCTTGGGGAGCTGATCCAAAAATATTGTCAATACTGTACAAAGCAATTGTAAGAAGTCACTTTGATTATAGCACTCTAGCTTATATTAATTGTACATATGTACATAGATTGGATATAATTCAGAACAAAGCTTTGAGAATTATCTCTGGAGCAATGTGTTCAACTCCCATAAGAGCCATGGAAGTTGAAACCAAAATCATGCCCCTTATTTTGAGAAGAATATTGCTATGTGAAAGATATTGCATCAAACTTTTATCATCATCTAATAATGATATTATCAACAGAATAGTCCCTCACCTGGTTAATGTCTCTGGTCCATTGTCCTCAGCAGACGAACTTTTGAGGGGCATAACTCCACAGTTGTGCCGGATATATCTGGAAATATATAATAAATGCACAAGGATTAAAAAACAGTCACAGTGGCCTTGCTATGCCCACAACTATGTTAGTATAACTCATCCGATTCATGTTCTAGAACACAGAGTTATAAGTAATAATGATATGCTAGAATTTTTGTCAGAAAATAATAAGTATTATACTCTATACACTGATGGCAGTAAGGGAGATGACCATGTGAGATCTGCTTTATATGATCCTCAAACAAGGTTCTCTCAAAGCTTTGTTCTAGACAATGAATGCTCAATATTTACTGCAGAAGCCTATGCAATCCTAGAAGCGGTAAAGTTAATAAGTCATATTCACCAGTCTTATAAATTCTTCTTAATTTTAACCGATTCATTGAGTGTTTTGGAAGCTTTAAAAAATTTGAAATTTAATTTTAAAACTAATTATATTTTGTACATAATTAAAGATTTAGTATATAAGTTAAATTGTAAGGATATTGAGATATCCTTTATATGGATCCCTTCGCATAAGGGTATTTCTGGAAATGAAGTAGCAGATAGAACTGCAAATAAGGGGATAAATTCACTGGATGTTAAATATGTAACTAGTGTACCGCATACAGATTATTATAGCTCCATAAATGAAGAACTGAAATATCTCTGGGTTGAAATGTGGAAGAAAGACCAAGAGCAGAAAGGAAAATGGTACGGAAGTATCCAAACAGACTTGCCAACAGAACCCTGGTACAACGACCTGGAGTCAGCCAGCCGGCACTTTATCACCACGATTAACAGGCTTCGCTTTGGCCATACCACCACACCTGCCCACTTATCCCGTTTGGGCATAATTTCAAGTGATTCTTGTAAATTCTGTAACACACCGCAAGCTGATGCTGAACACCTGATTTTGAACTGTCAAAATTTTGCAATAGAAAGACTGATACTTGCCAGTGAATTAAGTGATATCTTACCAAATAATTCCTCCCGCCGCCTGAACGATATTCTCAAAACTAAAAAGTGTTTTGTGCCCATTTTTAAATTTATTAAAAACAGTTGTGGAAGTGTATAGTGTACAAATAAAGTGTGTAAACTCTTAAATTTTCAAATTAAGACTTTTCTATTAAAGACTTGGCTTAAAGGTCTCGTAACCAAGCCAGTGGCATAGCCAGAAATAATAATAAAAAAAAAACACACTACCAGCGGAATGCCTCTCGCCAGGACCGCTTTTGGTTAGCTACCGCTTATAAGGAAATAGCTAACCTAGATGTATGATGATAGATTTCATTTTAGCTAATCAAAAAATTTTGGTACACAGTCTAGTAGTAAGAAATACGTATAAGGTCTTTGGGGAACAGTTTGTCACGTTGTGCCATAGATAATATAAAAAAGACACAGGTTAAACAGAAAATGCGATATGATAGAAAAGCTAAATTGAGAATATTTACGCCTGATCAATTAGTTATGCTCTATACACCTAGACGGACCACAAATAGAAGTATAAAACTATGTAGGTTGTATAAAGAATTATGTAATTTAAAAAAAAAATAATAGGCAATTTAGGGACATAGTAAATAGATTAAAACCTTTTAATGTTAGAGTAGGATAAGAGATAGATTTAAATAGGTAAGAATAGGTTAAGGTTAGTAAGTTTTCCATATAGGAAGAAGCCTGTTGTCAAATAGAAAAAAAATATGAATGACAACTATCAAATTTAACATATTGAAGTTAATAGGGATGGGAAAGTAGGAAAAAATGTATCGATAGTTATAGTATCGATATATATAATTAAATTATTGCTGATGATGTGCTGATGAGTTGTGAGCCGCAGGGGGAAGAAGAGGCTCGCAACGTTGGCCACGCATCAAAGAAATGTTTATTGGTTATGCGATTAAGGCATAGGCACAAGCCAGGGTAATAGTATAACCCAGGGGGTTTCTTAAAGTAATAGTCATAACTGAAACCGACTTTGCTAACGGGGCATAGCCTTTGCCAAGGATGTCGAGTTGACATCATTGGTCCAGTTTATGTCCGATGTTTAAAAAAATAAATGCATTTATAATAATAAACCCTGGTGCAAGCTCTATGAATAGGATTAGAAATTCGACGCGATCCAGCCTTTCCTTCTCTGGCCTGATAAACGCACGAGATTGAAAAATTGTATCATATTTGAATTTTTGAGATTAAACCCCATCCGGGTCGATGTGAGTTGACGCGTCATTCTTGTTAGTGTTGGGAGCACGCCTTGTTCCTTTTTCAGAGGTTTTGGTCAAGGAGGTTCAAGCATGACGGCGTAGATTTGTAAGTGTGTGTGTGCACGTTAGCTGAAGTTAAAAGCACATATCGGAGCGTCCGATAACTCGTTTGTCATGATTAAGCCTTCCCCTTTTAAGGGTCGTACCTCAATTGTAAATGTGATTCCTCTGTTAGGTAAATATTCGAGTTAGGATAAGGTTGGATTCATGTAAACTTTCAAGACATAGAATAGAAGCACTTCATATGATACTGCGCGTCTATTCGTAGGGGCGTAGCTCATGTGAGGACTCTGCTTAACTAGAAGGCAACCTTCTTGCCTATAAAAAACACTGGCAATTGGTATTACTTGAAAGGTAAATGAATTTCGAATAGAAAATAAGTGAATATGTTTTTGATTGTCAATTCTAGTGTAGCCGCTCAGACGGCAGGAATATTGTAAAATTCGTGCTAAATATAAGAGCTATAAAAGTAATATATCTACTTATTTGTTAACCTCTGTCTACGCCTTCAACAGTACTTAGATTATAAGCCTTACTGTCTAATGACTATCACTAGAAATGTGCCAACCCGGATTATTTATTTATTTTCAGCTAGTTTTGCTCCATTGCAGAGCGAATGCCTCCTTTTCTTCCTTCCATTTTATACAGCGTAAGGCAACCCTGATTAAATACAATGAAGTTATATTGCATCAAGAAATTGCTTCAGTAAAAGCAAAAATATATATTAATTGGCCTGTATCTGTGATACTAAATGCAATCGTTGCAGATTATAATCCAGCCAATTAAATCGTGTATTGCGATAGCTTTTTGTTTCAAAAACTATTATTTATTTAAAGTTATCGAAAGCTAATGTTTTTTAAATGTTCGGCAAATATTAATAAAGCAACCATTTTATGTTGTTCCGTAGATAATTAAACAACCTTTAAAATGTAGTTGCTATTTTATCTCGAAGGCAAGCAATGTCGACAACATGTCAAAAATATAGGTGCATTAGAGGTATATTCGAAAGTTTGCGACTGAGATTTTAATGCGAAGGAGTTTTAAACAACGAACCAATCTGCTTAGCCTTTTTCCAATTGGGGTCGGCAACGAGTCTAACCAGATGCAGCCTGCTGAGTACCAGTATTTTACATTGAGCGATTGGTTATGTGACTTCTAAAACCCAGTAACTCCGTAACACGATACCTTTGGCAAGATTGGTGTTAGATTGCTTGATCTCTGACTATCCGTAACTACTGTCATAGATCTACAAAATATAACAGCCGGGGCAAAACATACCACAGTTTAACGTGGTTTCTGAGTTACAGAAGAATCTCATTATGTTATGATGGTCACCCAACCACAGACTGATCTCGGGTAGCGTTGCTAAACCTTGAAGATCGACCCCGAGCGTTTATAATTACGTAAAGAAAGTATTAGTATTATCATACTAATAGTTTTAAATTTGACTGTTCAATATATTGTTCCCAAAACTCCAATTCTCGGACAGAAATTTTACTATGATTATTATTTCATCGTGCCAGTAAACGGTGCCATATAACATTTTCCAAGATACATAAATTATTACAATTGAATAATCCTGATGTTCGTTCATGAAGTTATTTCATGATTACAATTTTGAGGTATAAAATATTGAATAATAAAACCGAATTGTATACAACACTAAATTTTAAATCAAATTCGAGTTGAGTATTGTCATAAATACTAGCTGTCACCCGCGAATCCGCCCGAGTGGTATTAGTACTTCTCCCAATATCTTTAAAAATTATAGTTATTCTGATGAATAAGATATATTTCTGTGAAAGTCAAAGTCAAATATGTTTATTCAACTAGGCCAAAAAGCGGCACTTTTGAACGTCGTTCACAAATTATAATTAAAATTTACAAGTAATAAAAGTTGATTCTACCGTGCATTCGGAAACAAAATCCGTTGAAGTTTCATCAAAATCCGTTCTGTAGTTTTTGCGTGAAATAGTAACAAACATCCATCCACCCATTCGTGCATCCTCACAAACTTTCACGTTTATAATTGTATCTAGTAGGATTCTAGAAATGTTACATACCTACATTATTCAAATAACAATATATACTTATGAATACTTTTTAGCTGCTTAGTACCGTATTTTTATCTGTCAGAAATAATTTATTTACAGGCTGGCTATAAAATCAAACTGAGACAAGCAGACGGCCGAATATTCAAACATAATATCACGATTGTATTTCTCGAAGAGTTAGGCATAGGACCACCTATATTTTCAAGCACAAATCAATAATTAAAACTACTTGTCTAAAAACGATATATTCAGGAAGAGGTGTAAGGGGAATTCATAGTTCATCAAATTGATAGAATACGCCTAGCCATTTTATAGACCTGTCATTTGAGATTTTAAATAAACGGAAACTCATATATATAAAAAAAAATGATTCGGCTATGACCAGGTGTTGTCTCATGTCAATAGTAATGTCACTGTCACTGTCAATGCCACTTGTATGAATTCCAAGTCAAAGTCAAAATAGGAGATAAAGCATTCAAAAGAAATGAATATAATAATATATAATAATAATAATATATATGAATGAGAAAAATGAAAACTACGTCATGTTGACGAGAGCTGCCGCTGCAAGACGTGCACGCCCACCATCTCCGGCCTCGTCGCCCAGCTCCGCCTCGCCGCCGCCGGAAACCAGCCCCACCGTGAGTGCTGTGACACCGGCTGTGGCAGTTGCGTCGAGCTCGAGCGACGAGTACTTCTCTCCGCCGACGACACCACCACCTGCGCGTCGACGGGGAGGACGCCGGCCGCCGGACCGCTTAGGACCTCGAGGCTTACCGGTCTCTGATAGGGTCCCAGCACCCGGCGGAAGTGTGCAGCGCATGAGATGGACACAATCCATAAACGAAAATGTCATGCGCGCATACTTTGGGGCTACAGAGGGAGGAAACAACCTGACCGCGTACCGTGTCCGGATGCTCTCTTTGTTTCAGGTGCTTGAGCCAGCCGTCAACGTTTCGGCCCAACGACTTTCGGATCAGGTGCGGGTCATCCAGCGTAATCGTATGTTGGATGATACTGTACTTGATCGCCTCCGAACGGAAATGGGTAACCGTGTCACTGCCCCAACGTCGCAGGCTGTGGTGCTACCACAGTCCAACCACGCTGATGAGGAGAGTAGTGACAGGGTTACAAACGTAAGTACCCAGTGCAATGAGGAATTGAGGAGTGCTTTGGAGTGTGCTATTCGGGAGTATCGCAACATGCCACCTGAACTTAGGCCACGATTACCTCGTTTGCCCATGCATAACAAGAATAGGGCGCTGGTGGCTGTTCTGGATTCGCAGTTGTCAAACTATTTTGATGACTGCGAAGACCTCACTGATACACATTCGATTATGTACTGCGCGGCTGTAGCGGCATGTCGTGTAGCTCATGTCAAATTTGCAGATGACAGAGCTACACGACCGAAACCAGCCGTACCGGCTTGGCAGTGCAGGATCGAGCGTCGTATTGGTGGGGCCAGAGCACTCATCGGCAAACTAATTTGTTTCAGGGAGGGCAATAGCCGCCCAAGAGTGATGCGCTTTGTGAGACGGGCGTTTTCGGGGACTGATGTCAGCCCCCGGGACTATATATCCCATGTCACAGAGCGCATCGACTTCCTGAAACAAAAAGTGTATGCATGGGCAAACCGTATTCGTAGGTACAGGCGGAGAGTGGAGCGATACACCCAGAATCGCACATTCCAAAGTAATGAAAGGTGGGTTTATCGGGCTTGGGAGCGACCCAACCAAGGTGTGACTGATACGCACCTGCCGGATGATGACGCTATGTCTTCATTCTGGCGCAGCATCTGGTCGGTGCCTGTCAGTCACACCGAAGGTGAATGGACTCGGGAGGTCGAACGAGCGTGTGATCCAATACAAGAAATGGGGGCTATCACGATCAGCCCCCAAGATGTAGCCCGTGCAGTCCGTCCGTTGCCGAACTGGAAATCTCCAGGACCGGACGGACTGCACAACTTTTGGATCAAGTGGCTACAAAGGTCACACGCTCGTTTGGCATCTCAGTACCAGGCAGCCTTAGAGTCTGGTTCGCTACCCAAGTTCCTTACGACAGGTATAACCCACCTGCTCCACAAGTCTGGTAGCACCGCGGAACCCAAAAATTATAGACCAATTACATGTTTACCAACGGTCTATAAGGTTCTTACATCCATTTTGAGAGTAAAAATTAATAAACATGTTGACAATAACTCCATCATGTCGGTCTCTCAGAATGGATGTAGGAACGGGTCCCGCGGTACTAAGGAGCTACTCCTTATTGATATGGCCATTAGCCAACAGGTTCGGCGTTCCCGAAAGGATCTGTCGACATGTTGGATAGATTATAAGAAGGCCTATGACTCGGTGCCGCATACATGGCTCATGAGGGTGCTAGAATTGTATAAAATAGATACAACTCTACGCACCTTCCTGATGTCGTGTATGAGGCAATGGAGCACAGTCCTTCGCTATCCAGGATGTCGAAATATCCAGAGGAATAGCGAACCTGTAAGGATCGAGCGAGGTATATTCCAGGGCGATAGTTTGAGTCCACTTTGGTTTTGCCTAGCCTTGAATCCTCTAAGCATGATGCTGGAGAATTCAGGGCTAGGCTATCGGTTGAAGAGAGGTGGTCAGGTTATATCTCACCTCCTTTACATGGATGACTTGAAGCTTTTTGCCCCCAGCAATCTTCAGCTGATGGAGCTACTAAAGGTAACTGAAACTTTTAGTAGCGCCATCAGGATGGAGTTTGGTGTGGACAAATGTGCGGTCATGCATGTAAAGCGAGGGGAGATTGTGGAATCCGTAGGAATTCAACTTGCGGATTCCATAAACCTGAGATCCCTCTCTCCAAACGAAACCTATAAGTATTTGGGTATGTCGGAAGCGTTAGGTATCAGTACTATAGACATGAAGCAATCGTTGAGGGAACGCTTCTTTGGCCGCCTGAAGAAGGTATTCAATAGCCTTCTTTCGGGCGGAAACAAGGTGCGCGCCTTCAACGGTTGGGTCATGCCGGTGCTGATGTACTCTTTTGGCATACTCAAATGGACTCAAACGGAACTTGACGCCCTGGATAGGCGGGTCCGTACACTGCTGACTGCATATCGAATGCATCACCCACGATCGTCAGTCATGAGATTGTATATCCCGCGGAAGTGTGGAGGCCGTGGCTTTTTAAATGCCAAAAATCTCCACAACCGCGAGATATGCAATCTCAGAGAATATTTTCTAAACACCGACGTGGGTATTCATCGAGATGTAGTAGCAGTGGACAAGGGACTCACCCCGATCTCCTTAGCGAATGAGAACTGGCGCAAGCCTGTAGTGCTTGACACTAACGACCGCAAGGAGGTATGGCAGAGTAAGGAGCTTCACGGACGCTTTTTCCGGGCCCTACATGGGTCCGAAGTAGATCAATCAGCGTCCGTAGCCTGGCTGCGATTCGGTGACCTCTTTGGGGAAACCGAAGGTTTCGTCTGTGCAATTATGGACGAAGTTATCATGACGAATAACTACCGGAGATTTATTGTAAAGGATGGCACGGTTGACATCTGTCGGGCATGTCACCGTCCGGGTGAATCGATCCGCCACATTATCTCTGGTTGTTCTCGTCTAGCTAACGAAGAGTACTTGCATAGGCACAACCTTGTAGCCAGGATTATCCATCAGCAACTTGCTCTGAAATACACTCTTGTGGCGTCGGAGGTGCCGTACTACAGGTATGTGCCCGACCCAGTTCTCGAGAATGGCAATATCACATTGTACTGGGATCGGTCCATCATCACTGACAGAACTATTATCGCTAATAAGCCTGATATAGTGGTGGTGGACCGAATCGAGAGGCGTGCAATGATTGTTGACATAACTGTCCCGCATGACGGGAACCTCGTGAAAGCCGAGAAAGATAAGCAAATCAAGTATCTTGACTTGGCTCGCGAGGTTGTCGACATGTGGGATGTGGACTCAGCGATCATTGTACCGATAGTCGTGTCAGCCCATGGCTTAATAGCCACGAGCCTCGACCAACACCTTAGGAGGCTCTCGTTAGGCGGCTGGGTCAAGGGCCTGATCCAGAAAGCAGTACTGCTGGACACGGCTCGTATTGTTAGGAGGTTCCTCTCTCTGGAGCCCTGACCGCCGGTAGCTTGGACCCTGTTCCCGATACCGGTGGGCCTCTATTTTTTATATTTTTAAATGTTTTTCTTTTTTGTGTGTTTTGTAAAAATATTTAAAAATGTAATAAATAAGAAAAAAGTTAAATAAAAGATATATATAACATCATAATCTCACCCATATCCATGTATATAGCCATTTTACAGACCTGTCAATTGAGATTTTCAAATAAACGGAAACTCAATTTTATATATTTTTTTTTGGCTCAGCTTTGAGTTGGTGTTGTTTCCAAAGAACTTATACGTATTTCTTACTAGTAGACTATGTACCAAAATTTTTTGTTTAGCTAAAATGAAATCTATCATCATACACCTAGGTTAGCTATTTCCTTATAAGAGGTAGCTAACCAAAAGCGGTCCTGGCGAGAGGGTTTCCGCTGGTAGTGTGTCCTTGTCTGACCTCTTGCTAGCTCAACTAATCATTGGGTAGAAATGGTAGATAATTTTATATTTTTCTTTTAATGTTATACCAAAACGAACAATTCATAGACTTTGACACGTATTTAAATATTTCTAGAAAAGTATATAAATATTTCTACAGTTCCTTTATTTAATCAATTCGATCTATTTAAAAAAAATATTCATTAATACTGAGTAAGAGTAGTACTTTTAAATGTTTGGGCCTGGTAATAAATACTAAATGTAGGATGGTGGTTTGCGGATTTTTTGGCGGACTTTGTTCGAGTGAAATTCAGAAATGGTTCCTAGTGGGATACAATAGGTGTAGTTTTATTTCTCAACTGTCTACGCAACTAGACAATATGTGAAATCATAGAGATCCTTTGAGGTATATTTAACTGCCGGTTTTTCAAAGCACCGTCAGAAGACTGCAGGGTCACGCAACGCCTCTCCTTCATGAGCTTGAGAGTAGGATCAGAGAGCTTTTTGTTCCAGTCTATATTATGGTCTTGAAGAATGAAACTTGAAGAGACTTGGGATTTGAGAATTATTGAGTCTTCCCCCTCTCTTCGAACTTCAGATAACCCTTTAATACTCCATCGTAAACTGCTCAATTCCTTCGAATTCGTTAATATTTTAGTCGGTCCGGAGTGTGCGTGTGTTGTGCGTTGCCAGGTCCAGTCGTTGGTATTTGCTGGGGTAGCCGGATCTCGTCCGGGATTCTTAGCACCACTTGCCATACCGTAACCTCGACCGCTACCGTAGTCGAGGGTACAGGCTGCCGGGCAATAGGGTCTATGTTTTATTTGGGAGTGCTTTGCAGGCGGGTTGGCGATCGCAGTATGGTTTTTACAAATGCACAGAGAACGCTGCTGCCCATTCTATGGTTTTCCCTATGGTCGCCTCTTATGACACCCACGGGCAAATATGGAATGGTGAAATTCTTTACGCCCGACACCATACAGTTAGTGATGTAGATACCAAAAAATATAAAAAAAAAAAAAATATTAACTATAAATTAGGTAGGTTTAGGTAGCACAGTTAGGTTGAATCAACATATCGGAATACTTAAACTATCGTTTTTACAATCAATTTGTCCCGTGTTCAGTTTGTTCATGGTCACCTCATTATAAAGAGACACACTACCAAATGAAGCCCTCTTGCTCGGACCGGTTTAAGCGCCATAGTGCACAGTCTAGTAGTAAGAACTATAAGGTCTTTGGTTGTTTCATGTCACTTGTATGAAGTCGAAGTCAAAATCAAAGTAGGAGATAAATCATTCTTACAGCAGTTAACAAAATCATAATATAAATTAATATACAGTAACATCATAATCTCACCCATTTCCAAGTCTTCGTTATCTTTCAGTTTGAACAAATGGTTCTATACGATTTTTCACGAAATACTCGTTTTTACATTTCGTTTAATCAATTTAGTGTTACATCAATATTTTAGTTAAAATAATGCGGCAATGGTTATTATTTCGTATAGATTACTTATTTGACAGAAATCGAGTAGCTACCATGCAACTTATTATGATAATTAAATAAATGGCTTTAACGGCACAATAGTTTGCTGATTCAATTTGAACTCGAAACATATATTCGGTTAGCTTAGAAGGTGTTGTTGCTGTGTGCTTGTGAATGATTATGGAAGTGTTTGATCGTGGTAAAGGATAATATCCTCGTAAAAACAATTTATTACTACAAAAACATACCTTTTAAACACAGAAGGCAGCTACAACATCAACACGATAACTGACCTTCCATTAAGGGTTAGCGATAACTGGGGCAATGGCCATGTTGGTGCACATCTATTATTTGTGTAGCCTGCACGTGTCAATTGTATAAACTTTGTTGTACAAGAAAAAGCCGTTACAAGTTTGTATTTTCCACATATGTTTGTTTCACGGTTGGTTAAAAAAAAAGTCGTGTGGCACTCGGGGACTGCCGCGGTAAAGCTATTGCATAGCATTTATTCTAGATCCAGTCCTGGAAAATGCGTCAAAAAAATTAAAAACGTTAAAAACTCGAAAACGTAGCGAGCCAAACCCGCATTTATTTACGATTAATAAAACTGTAAAAAACAAAACAAAAATACCCTTATGAACATTGAAATAAGTTCGCTTTTCTTTGACAAGCAAAAGTGAACCTTATTCTCATTAGCAAAAGGTCCACATTGATCACCATTGTCACAGAAACAGCTCAGAGAGACCGATAAAAGGCAAAAAAATTACGACCAACAAAAATTTTAAAACCCTCATATCTCAGAAACGGTTGGAGTTAGCGCATTTCTGACAAAAAAATTGCCCCCCTGCCCACACAACTTCATCCAGGAGAACAAGATAGGATTTACCCAAAAAAAATTTACATTCTAAAAATACTAACACGGAAATCGAAAACACGTGCAACCAACCTCCGATAAATAGCGCCACGTTCCACTAGCTCCGTTTGTCCGTTGAAATATAAATTCTTGGTTTAATACCATTTCAAACACAAGACTTTTTATGATCTTTAGTAATGTGCCGTGATTGTGAATCGTTTATATGTTTTGATTTTCAAAAACATCTCTCATTTTTACCGACATTTTTTATTTTTTGGTTTCATCAGATGAAAACAAAAAATTAAAATTGCGCGACGCAAAGGAGGGTAATGAGTTTAGCAGTCTAAGTATGTATCTATGTTTATTCCTATATGGCGTTCTGGAGGCCAAACGCGGAGGTCGATTTTGATGATTCTCACGTCTATCGATTTGTCTTAATCTTGTGAGTGTCACAGGCTACAATAAAAAAAAATAAAAATAGCGGATTTTGGGGCACATATGTAGTGGGGTCCCATTTTTTTTCTTCCAGACCCAGCGTTATATGGTTTTGGTAAGTCAGCCCATGATTACCTATGTATTCTCCGACTGCACAGCACGATTTTCTTCTTGTTTCGTCTTTTTAGTTCGCTTCTTAAGCAGTCGGGTCTTTGATTTTTTTAATTCACTTCTTTTATGATAACGCTAATCCGTTCATCATCATTATTTATATACACAGATATTTTCTTCTGCCCCACTACCCAGTTCCATGCGACCATCATCCACGTGTCTGGTGTGTATATATCGTATATCGTCAACTCAACGAGCTTTTGCCGGCCCTGGCTCCTTTGGCCCAACCTTGGACCTTGGGCACTGCTATACTGTTCTGCTTAACTGCCCTTGAGGCGCTAATTGTTGACCAGTTCCAAATGTGACAGCAACAATAGTTCTTTGGGGATGTTCATAAATAGGGTCTATTCGGGAGCTGATCCCAAGACAAGGCAGCAAGTGTATGAAATCAGTTTTAAATGGCAGAAAAAGATATCAATGTGCAATATTTCTTAAAAAATACAATATACTCAAGAAACTTTACAACCAATAAAATATTTTAGACTTATCTCACACTTGATCTCGTTTCTGACAGCCTGAAAACATGTTATCGTGTCATTTGGCAGATTGTCTAGCATAAAGCATATTATAAAGTTTAAGTTTACTGTTTCATATATATAGATAAATGCTCGTACCTTCTCTATATGAAAAGAGTCCTTTGCCTTGCACTGGAACACTAACGGGCTGGTATTATTATTATAACTTATTTTATATAGAACTAGCTTCTGCCAGCGGCTTCGCCTGTGTGTATTATATACATAAATACCTTCCTCTTGAATCACTCTATCTATTAAAACCGCATCTAAATTCGTTGCGTAGTTTTAAAGATCTAAGCAGACATACCAGACAGACAGCGGAAAGCGACTTTATTTTATACTATGTAAGGATATCTCTGAGTATCTGAGGCTACTTTTTATCCCGGACAGATGCACAATTTATATATGGTTCGGCACGTCAGCGAAACCGCTGACAATAACTATTTATAATACAAAAGCATTTCTACAACTGATGAACTAACAACAGCCTACCTTAATTTGTTTTATCAGTCAGTCTGGCAAGTTTTCACGGCCAAACTGCTAAACTAATTTCGAAGACATATGATAAAACAGGAATACAATAGTACGCAAAATTAATAATAATGTTTAGCAATTGCCAAACGCATTCCTGTCCCACATTATGGCGCGCGGAGTTTTCTTGCGTCATCAAATTTGAAATGAAAACATCCGCAAGAGAACCAGCGTAACAAAAATAGCCCAAGAAGTGCCAATCTTAAGTGGCAGTGGGCAGGGCACATTGCTCGAAGAACGGATGGTTGATGGGGCCGTAAAGTCCTGGAATGGCGACCGCAAACCGCAAGACGTTGTATTAGAAGGCCTTCCACTAGGTGGAACAATGACTTGGTGTAGGTTGCGGCAATCTGCTGGATGCGAGATGCACGGGACGGGTCATAAAGGTGACACTGGGGTAGGTCAATTTGGAGCAGTGGACGTCTTTCGGCTGAAATGATTATGATGATGGCGGGCGCATATTAATCATAATAAAACAGCCATCCCACAAACCGTACCTCGTAAATATGAATAATAAAGATAAGAAAACTGTGCCGGTACTCGTGACGGCCAATCCAGGCAGCGGTACTCCTGGACACGGGGCGTATCGCAAAGAGGTTCCTTTGTCAGGAGCCCTGACCACCCGCAGCTTGGACCTTGTTCCCGATACCGGTGGGCTAGAATTTAAATACTTTTTTTACTACCTGTTTATTATAAGGGAATTATGCTCTAAAGTATTTGTAGATTGGTTTCAAATAAAAGACTTTAAATGTCTTAAAAATTATAAGCATGTAACGGTGATCCAAGCCAGTTAGCTAGGTGGGTGGGCAGTAAGCTAACGACTGCCCAGTAGAGTCCAAAAAGACATATTTTTTTATAATCGCACTATGTGTGTATGTCATCATCAGCTCACAGCAGTCCACTGCTGGACATAGATCTCTCCAATCGCAAGCCATTTATCTCGATTTTAATCAGCCTTAATTTAGTTAAATCGTGTGTAAATATGTAACTTTCCTATACAATCTTCACTCATTTTTTTGTCCATGCTGACTAAAGATAATTATTCTTATAATTCACCTCTATTAAACTCCAGTATTATTATAAACAGCTATATTTAACCCAGCAAAATTTCTATATTATTAGTCTAAAGATTGCAAGCCCTGTTAATCCCGTAGTAATTTCCTTAAATCTTGAAATTTTCATTATAATTTTGTTGTATTTCAGAATTTTATATTTTGTAGATCTTGCGTTTAAGTATTTATCGGTATATTTATCTTGCGTTTATGTATTTATCGGTATATTTCGAATGCCTCGTTGGTGTATTGGTGACAAGTTCGATTCATGGGTTGGGCAGAGATTTTGCACAATATTTGCCACATTCCGATTTCTTTATATAGCAGCCCGGAATTTGGATTAGTGCCCAGTATGGACTGCTACGGCTATTAAAATAATTTCCTATTACACACGACTCAAACATAAATGGTGAAATATTGATGTCCTACTTAATGTAAATCTAATAATCGGGAATACAATCGTGATTATGTGGATCCACATCCCTTTTCTGAGTAAGGGAATAAAGTCAAAGTCAAGTATATGTATTCAACTAGGCCAAAAAGCGGCACTTTTGAACGTCGTACATAAATTAAAATTATAATTTACAAGTAATAAAAATTGATTCTACCGTGCATTCGGAGAAGTAGCTTGTTATGGAGATGAATGCACAAGAAACTCCATAATAGTAGTGGTAGTGCGTAAGGATGGGCTTCCCACCCATTCGCAATTAACGTTTTGAGAATAATTTTACTATGCGTACAGCTAAGGAGCGGAATTCCTTGCCGGAGTTTGTGTTGCCCGATATCTACAATATAGGGGTCTTTAAGTGAAGAGTGAATAGGTTACTTCTAGGCAAGCGTGCTTCACCGTCAATCACATCATCGCTTACCATCAGGTGAGGTAGTGGTCAAGCGCGAGCCTATTTTAAATAAAAAATAATAATTTAGCACTTTAAAATTAAGGTAAAAAATTGTAGTATTGCCCTATAATAATGGAGATTGGAAAGATTAAAGTAAATAAAACCAAAGGTCAAAATTCTCAACGTCATGACCCGTCTATCAAGTTGTTTTAGTTCAGCTCTATTAATTTTACTTCAAAAAATAAATATTTGTCGCTGTCAACAATATTATGATTGATCAAAATTTAACACTAGGCAAGAAGATTAAGTAGTAAATACGTTAAAATACAAGTTGAATATTAATGATGTTAAACTTGATAAAATCGTTAAATTGTCTTCATCATATAAGTTTAGGTGAATTGGTGTAAATTGTTCAAGAATATTATACTGAAACCTTTTTATATTTATTTTAAATAAAAAATTAAACCCACTGATTATAATATTTGAATTACACTTCAAACGCTAGATTAGCATCGCGGTTTGAAATTGTGTTATTCATTTGTAACAATGAAATTATGTGTACACATTTTATGAACAGAAGCTAAACAGAGTAGACGTTCAAATAATATAAATAAATATCCTAAATACCTATCTAACGTACACTCGCGAAAAAACGGTTGAGACACACGGTCACTTGTTCCTCGGAACATGTCGCCTATTTGAAAAATATGTTAACGTTTAAATTGAGTACCGCACGCCTATTTGAAAAAGATGAGTACGTTTACCAGCCCTAAATAAATTGAGATGATGGCAAGGGAATGAAGATTTTCATTTAAAATAGTGCACCACGTAGTTGACAAAGAATATCTCGAGCACGGAGCAAGTGCAAATTGTCCCAAACGTGCTTGACCATTTTATTCCTTGACTACGTGACCACTCACGTGGAGCTCCACAGCTCCACACAGATATGGACCAGCTTCGGCGAAAATTCTCAACAGAAATATTTCAACATGAACTTTATAAACAAGTCCGTCAACGATGGTATGTGGAGAAGTTTTACCCTCCAATTGAATGGTTATAAAAGAATTAAAACCTTATTATTTTCAGGAGTGAAACAAAAGTCCAAAAGCTTACGGTAAATAGAACTGACCAGCCCTGCGGACTGCAAGCGTGCGTGCGTCATGCTCTGCGTTTGGCCGGATGGATGGGATTATTTTCAGTGGAAGGTCTTGAGCGGACTTGTGCTGATGGGGCGAGGTAGGTGAAGCTCTAAATTTACAAAAGTCTACATGATAGTGCTTTGGTTTATTTATTGACAAAAAAACGTTGCACGACGCAACGTCACCCGCAAGAAAGAGAACGTAACTACTATATCTTATCCGTTGGGAACGTACACCCGGCATAAAAGTATCCAATGTTTTAATTTAGCTCATAGTCTGCCCGTGTGGCAATTCCATCCTTTTTTTTTAAGCCGTTGAGGTATGAAAGATTAAAAAAATTAACGTCGTTCTCAGGTGTAGTGTAATCTCTTGAACCACTATGTGAAACAATTTTTCACCATTTAAAAGGTACATTATTCCAGATGGTTTTAGTCTTTTACTATTATGAACCAGGCAAAGCCGGGGTGGGCCAATAGTTAATTTATAATATTAACTATATCAGGATGATAATAATATTATGATGGTCTTATCGGGTTTGTAAATATACATCCATACATACATACCTAAACTCACGCCTTTTTTCTATGGGGGTAGGCAGAAACTACAGAACGCCACCTGCTACGATCCTTACATACTTCTTTTGCTTCACTCACATTCATGCATCTAGTCATACACACACGCCGGTTATGAGTACTGCGCACCTGGCCTTTTTGAAGAACATCACCTATAAGGTCTATGTATGTCTTTCTAGGGCGTCCCCTCCCGGCGTTTCCATTCACGTCTGCCTTGTTATTTACATTTCGTTAGTCACCTTTCATTCATCCTCTCAACATGGCTTAACCATATTAACATACTCTTTTCAATTTTAGTCACTACATCACCGCATCACTACATCACCGCATGATCACGTACTCGTATTTCTTACTACTAGACTGTGTACCAAAAAATTTGGTTCAGCTAAAATGAAATCTATCATCATACACCTAGGTTAGCTATTTCCTTATAAGCGGTAGCTAACCAAAAGCGGTCCTGGCGAGAGGGTTTCGGCTGGTAGTGTGTCCTCGTCTGACCTCTTGTTAGCTCAACTAATCATTGGGTTTGGTATTTTTATTTTCTTTTTATGTTATACCAAAACGAATAATTTACTTTAAACAATAGACTTTTACACGTATTTAAATATTCCTAGAAAAGTATATAAATATTTCTACAGTTCCTTTAATTAATCAATTCGTTGTATTTAAAATAATATTCATTAATACTGAGTAAGAGTAGTACTTTTAAATGTTTGGGCCCTGTAATACTAAATGTAGGGTGGTGGTTTACGGATTTTTTGGCGGACTTTGATCGAATGAAATTCAGCGGCAGTTAATATTATTTGCAAATTGATTCCTAGTGGAATACAATTGGTGTAGTTTTATTTCTCAACTGTCTACGCAACTAGACAATATGTGAAATCATAGAGATCTTTTGAGGTATATTTAGCTGCCGGTATTTCAAAGCACCGCCAGAAGACTGCAGGGTTTGCTTTTTGTTCCAATCTATATGATGGTCTTGAAGAATGAAACTTGAAGAGACTTGGGATTTGAGGATTATTGAGTCCTCCCCCTCTCTTCAAACTTCAGATAACCCTTTAATACTCCATCGTAAACTGCTCAATTCCTCTTCGAGTTCGGTGATATTTTCGTCGGTCCGGAGTGTGCGCGTGTTGTACGTTGCCAGGTCCAGTCGTCGGTATTTGTTGGGGTAGCCGGATCTCGTCCGGGCTTCTTAGCACCCCTTGCCATACCGTAACCTCGACCGCTACCGTAGTCGAGGGTACAGGCTGCCGGACAATAGGGGCTATGTTTTATTTGTGCTATTCATGGGGAGTGCTTTGCAGGCGGGTTGGCGATCGCAGTATGGTTGTTACAAATGCACAGAGAACGCTGCTGCCCATTCGCTGGTTTTTCCCTTAGTCGCCTCTTACGACACCCACAGGCAAACATGGGATGGTGAAATTCTTTACGCCCGACACCATACGGTTAGCGATGTAGATACCAAAAAATATAAACAATTTTTTTCTATTAACTATAAATTAGGTGGGTTTAGGTAGCGCAGTTAGGTAGCATCAACATATTGGAATAATTAAACTATCGTTTTTACAATCAATTTGTCCTGTGTTCTATCATGGTCACCTCATTAGAAAGAGACACACTACCAAAGGGAGCCCTCTCGCTCGGACCGGTTTTTGCGCCATAGTGCACAGTCTAGTAAGAAGTATAAAGTCTTTGTTTGAACCATTGTTTCATTTGAAATTGGAAATCTACATTGACAATCTGATTACTGCCAAAGTAGCGTTTTTCAATATAGTTAAGTTATTGAATTGTATTCTTCCATTCTTATTAATGTGTTTCTGTAGTACTATTCAGTAAGAATCTGTCTGTCATATTTTTGATGAAGTGAACTTGAAGTTAGCTGGGGCTAGGCTGACAGCTGACTTCACCTAAGTTTTAAAGGTGGGCTTTTTACAGAATAGACCGCCATTTTATTTTTAAAAATGTAATACAAATGATATTATTATGTTTAATATACAATTCATATTTCATTATTGTTTGCTATTCCCTGTTAAAATTACCATTATTACAGAATTATTTGTATTTAGTTTTGTTTTTATTGCATAAAATTATGTTGAGAACGATATTGTGAAATGCCTTCAATGATTGACGTAGAGTGTTTGATAAATTAACGAAGAAAATGTAATGAAAAATCTAAAACTTGATAACAGCGACAACAGTATTAAATAATATTACGAAAAGCGTCGTTGCCAATATTTCATTGTGAAGTCGATTGAGGCGATACACGATACTTTCATGAAATTACAGGGCCTCAAAATCAGCAACTTGAATAGACAGTGATAGGAGACAGTGTAGTGATTTTCAATTTTACAAAAACTAAAGATACTATACTCTCTATATCTATATATATAAAAGCGAAAGGTCACTCATTCACGTATCACGAAATATCAAAAACCGCTTGACGTATAAAGATGAAGTTTGGCAGGGAGGTAGTTTATAGTTAGTAGACGTCTGCTAAGAAAGGATTTCAGGACAGGACCGGATTTAGGGGGTCTAAGGGTTCTCGCAAGTTTGTATGAAAGTCCTTCAGTTTTTGAGCAGCAAACTTAAAATTTGGCAGGGAGGTAGTTCATAGTTAGTAGACGTCCGTTGAGAACGGAATTTACGACAGGGCCGGATTTAGGGGGTCTAAGGGCTCTCGCAAGTTTGTATGAAAGTCCAAAATTTTTAGAGCTGCAAACTTAAAATTTGGCAGGGAGGTAGTTTATAGTTAGTAGACGTCTGTTTAGGGTAAACAAGTTAAAAATTCTTCCATACAAACGTAGTCTAGAGATTACTCCACTGTTTGACGATGTACTTTCAAAATAAAAAAAAGATATCAATTTGTCTCATCATTATCTAGCCCTGTATGGAACCGAAAAAATAAAAAATCAAATATTTGAAAGTAATGAGCGTCGAAAGTTCCATATTTCAACACTAATTTTAACGTATCTTTGGGCGCAAATAAATACCATAAGAAGAAGGAAAATTAAAAAACGGCCTCCATACAGGAATAGATTAGTAATTCAACAATCCAAATAATTTTATTTTGATCAGATACATTCAGTAGATTTTTCATGAAATCTAGACTCCCAAAGGTCTGTTTATAAAATTTCGCGCGCTCGTTTTCGTTCTGAATCATCTTCCATTTCGCTACAAATTTCCTCCCCGGTCAGTGGGGCGGAGGGGTGGCGCGTGCGGCGCGTACACACACACACGCTCATTAGTATAGCTGCTGCCCGGCGCCCGCGCCCCGCTGCCCCGCAGGGCCTCAATCGACTGCTGTCTGTATAATACGTCACCGTAAGTACGCGCGTGCTGTGTACCTATGTAACTGATATTTATCAACGATAACGTATTCGTATAATATTTTATAACATTGACACCTGGCTTGAACCTTGGATTCCGATATTCCTTTATGTTTTGTTTTGATTATTTTGAATTGGTCCCAAATTTTACTGACCCTGGCGTTGGACTTTGGATTCTAAGTTGAATCTTTTATTGAATTTAGTTTGTACAATTCATGATGGCGCTTGACATGACTTTTATACCTAAACACTGACTTATAATTCTAATGTTTCACGCGCATTTATAAAATTTTAGAATTATAAATTACTTATAACTCCATTTGCGAAAACATTAGACGTTTAAATTAGCCCATTTTACAGCCCGTCCAACCGATTTTGACATCTATTGCGTTGGTGATACGACAAATGGTAGCTGTAGTAAACAGTTGGTTTTAGTAACAGGTTTATACTTTTTATGTCATCCTTATGTTTACGAGATAGAACTCAAAATCGGTTGAACGGACTGTAAAAATATTTGGAAACATGTCAAATGTTATTTCAAGTGGAGTTTTAGGATAGTATACCTATCTTCATCTTTATTTAGAAAGTATTTTTTACAAAAAAATACTACCGACTTCCAAATATAAACACTACATAGTGAAAAATAACTCCAATTTCGGAAGTCGATGTTTTTGTTTCTTCGTTTTATATTTTTTACTTTTTAGTTGTGTACATAAAGAGCAAGTTCAATATGGTACTTACCAATAATCTCAGATTAGAGAAAATCTGAGCCAATAATGCCTGAATAAATTACCTGAATAATTTAACCGCAATGAGAGTGTACCTACCAGGGTGAACTGTACATATCTGCGTACCCCTTTAGAGCCTAACGGCTTGACATTATGTTATGAAATGGGGTAAACAATAAACAGATATGCGATTGCAGCAATCCCGAGAGATTTGCCGTTGTTTATTGAAGAGTTCTGTTGTATATGTTTGTTCACATAGAATTATGTATATAGATTCCAATTAGATTATGTAGTTTTGAATTTCGATAGTCGTGCCTAATTATAGCGGCAGTTCATTATTATGTAAGTACCTATCTGTTATATCGGCTCGGCTTCCGCGGCGGACAAAAACAAAAGGAAGCTAAGTACGCTAGTAGCTACCAGTAGCTACTGTTTACTTTGTGACATGACGTAGTACCTAATACCTACCTAGATGCCTACCACTATGCGTTTCAACTAAAGAATAGGATGGCCCTCGCGCCATATTGTGACGTCATAGCTGCCGAATCGAACCAGTTAGGTAAAGTCAGCAAAAAAGTTGTTTGTTATCCAAACAACTTTATATTAAATTGCTCAAAATCATTGAATGTATCACAATAACGATTACTTTCCTGTGACTAAGTTACTAAGTAGGTAATGAATGAAGCCAAAAATGTATAAGTTTTATCTATTGTATTGTGATAACAAACAGATTATTTCAAACCGCTATTGTAAACAAACAATCAATAAACAATTTACAAAATAACATTAATTTTTTATAAGATGAACCTAAATACTTACTTACCTAGAAAACAAGTCTTACATCAAACTGGCGCTGTCGAAAAAGCAGTTATCCTGACTCTGGCTGGTATGAATACCTCCTACTTACGGGGAGTCACCTATAGGTTATAGCTAACTAGCTAAGGTAAGTAAATACCTATTTAACAGTTTATATTGCATTGTAATATTTGCACAACCTGCAATAAAATACAAAAACATGACCTACACCCGTGAGTATAGAGCCTAGCTTTCCGCACGCGCTGGTACGATACCTACAATCAGCGAAGCCCTGGCGACCGCCCTGCCAACATAAAATCTACCGACTTGGCGCTCAAACACTTCATTCTTATAAACAAGGGCATAAGGTTCAATAAGCGCGCAAGCGGCTCCCGCTGCGCTGTCGTCCCCGCCGCCAAAAATAATTTAAAAGTCAAATCAATAAAATTACTTGTTGATAATAACAATACCTACGTAAACGCACATTTTCGCAAGAGATCTTATTGTCAAATTGGTGCATAATAACAAGTAAATTGAGTGCCTTCTAATTACGTTACACACATCTATTTGTATCTATGAGTTTATGTTGTCATAACATGAAGTGAAACACACACCGCTATCTGCGCTCTTCAATGAAATTGCGCATGTATGCGTCACACAGCGTTATGAGTGTGTATACGTATGCAAACTAGCTTCTTACTGCTCATCACAGCGTCTATCTCTTTCGTGCGTGATGTCGGATGAGACAGAAAATATTTTAGCTCCGCCGCCAAATAGTTCGTGCCGTTGACTAGTTTAACCTTAAGAACGGATTTCACGACAGAGCCGGATTTAGGGGGTCTAAGGGCTCTCACAAGTTTGTATGATAGTTCTACATTTTTTGAGCTGCATACTTAAAATTTGGCAAGGAGGTAGTTTATAGTTAGTAGATGTCCGCTAAGAACGGATTTTGTGACAGGGCCGGATTTAGGGGGTCTAAGAGCTCTCGCAAGTTTATATGAAAGTCCTTAATTTTTGAAGTTACAGACTTAAAATTTGGCAGGGAGGTAGTATATAGTTAGTAGACGTCCACTAAGAACGGATTTTGCGACAAGGCCGGATTTAGGGTGTCTAAGGGCTCTCGGAAGTTTGTATGAAACTCCTTCATTTTTTTGCTACAAACTTGAAATTTGGAATGGAAGTAGATTATAGTTAGTAGATGTCAGCTAAGAACGGCTTTTGCGACAGGGCCAGATTATGGAGGTCTAAGGGCTCTCGCAAGTTTGTATGAAAGTCCTTCATTATTTGTGCTACAAATTTGAAATTTGGCAGGGAAATAGTTTATAGTTAGCAGACGTCCACGCTCCAGGTGGTACGGGGAAGACATTTTCAATTAATTTGCTACTGTAAGAGGTGACCAGAATATTGCCATTGCAGTTGCTTCTTCAGGAATCGCTTCAACTTTGATTGACGGAAGTAAAACGGCACAGTCTGTATTTAAGTTGCCCTTAATTCTCAATTATTCCGACATTACTATGTGCAATACACCAAAACAAAGTGACTTGGCAAAAGTTCTACGAAAAGCCAAATTAATAGTTTGGGATGAATCTACTATGGTCCATAAAAAAGGTGTAGAGGCTCTAGATGGAATACTTCAGGATATAAGGAATTGCAATAGACTTATGGGTGGAATTACAGTTTTATTAGGCGGGGAATTTAGACAAACATTGCCTGTCATACCACGCGGGACACGTGCAGACGAAATCCATCTTCATTTTAATGGCCTAAAGTTAAAAAAAAAATCTTTTAGAATTAATAAGCGTTTTCATTTACGACAAGATTCAGAAGCAGAAGAATTTTCAAAATTATTACTTAACATTGGAGATGGAAAGATTTCTGAAGTGGAAGGAAAAATAAACATCCCTTACAGTCTTGGTACCATTGTAAAAGATTTAAACACTTTAACTGATACAATATACCTCAACATACATCAAGTCGCAGAAAATAGTAACAGTTCGTGGCTAAGGGAAAGAGCAACCTTAACCCCCAAAAATGATACAGCCAATAGCATTAACCTACATTTACTAGCGGAATTGCCCGGTGCTGAAGTGAAATATGAATCGGTGGACTCTGTATTAGAAGTCGATGATACTGTACATTATCCTGTAGAGTTCCTCCATAGTGTCGAGCCACCTGGTTCCTCATATTTTGTACCTAAAAGTAGGTGCGCCGATAATTTTGCTACTATATAAGGCCCAGGGCCAAACGTTTAAAGTAGCTGGCATAGATCTAAGAAATGATTGCTTCTCTCACGGTCAGTTGTATGTGGCCTGTTCTAGAGTTAGTTTGCCTGATAGTTTATATATACTGCAGCCTGAAAATAAAACTAATAATGTGGTGTATAGAGAGGTTTTACAAAAATATAACCCCCATATTTTTTTTCTAATTGGTGCCTTAAAAAATGTTGCTTAGTGTGATAGGCATTTTCTGTTGACTGAAAAATAAAAATAGTTTGTTTAAACATCATTAAACTTTATATCTTCATAACCACGCGGACGAAGTCGCGGGCAACAGCTAGTTATAAATAAAGACCGAGTAAAGTTACAACTAGTATCAACCATACATTTTCAGAGGTTTAATCTTAGCGTAGCTTTTATTAATAAGGGTATAATATAATGTAATATAGTATTGACATCTTTGTCACAATCCAGTATTATGAATCCCTGTTATAGCAAAGGTATGAAATCAGGAATTCTATAAATTCTTAGGAAATTTATAGAACGCCAATAATTGAAAAGTATGAAATATTTTTTTTTCATACATTTCCTAGGATTTCTATAAAATTCCTAAACGGTAATAGTAAATCGGTAAAAAATTGAGCGGTTGTTGATGTAAAGGCATCGGACTAGGTCAATAAGGTATTAAGGCGTACCCATGTCTCCCAGAACCTACGCCTATCCCTCTGCACACTATCAAAGGCCTTGATGTAGTCAATGAAACTCAACCACACAGGGCTGTTAAATGCCCGGCTTTTTTCAATGATTTGGCGATCGTTCAGAACTTGTTCCCGCGTACTTTTTCCTTTAAAATCCCTGTTTGATCTTCAGAAATTTGTGGACCGAGAAAGTGTTTTAGCCTGTTGTTAATGATGTACAGGAGTATCTTGTTGACATGTGGGATAAGTGCCAGGACCCTGTAGTTGCTGCAGTCTTTGGTAAAGCCTTTTTATAAAGTCCTTCGTAAACGCGCCTCATTGGAGGGGCATAGTCTTGTCAGTCTCTCTCGCGTAAAAAGTGATTTGAATGGGTTCTAAGTTATTTCTACCAATAAAAGACAATAATATTCAGATATGAAATAAGTGTGAACATTATTTACTAACAAAACCAAGACCCCGAAGTGCATATACATTTTTTCGTAAACTAAGTTATATATCACCGTGCAAAACACGGTGGACATTGTGATTCAACGGCCGCCGCAGCTAGTGTACGGGATTTTCGCCGTTGTGTGGACTGCGCTGATAAGACACGCACGGCTCGCGCCACAAGCCGGTAACGCTTAGATGAAGAACCTATAGATTGAGCCCAAAAATGAGCACGGTGGATAGAGCGAGATCGCTAATTGACAGCCCCATGTAAATAATAAGGACAAAAGATTAATTTTTATCTTTATATATCTTTATTTGTAACCATGGCGGGCTTTTTTTGTTTGTCATTTCTAATGTTCATGACAAACAAACTCGATGGTGTATGATTTTCTGTGATTTCATAGTATAATGTGTTTATTGAGACAAGGTATTGGGTTATATAAAGATAATTAGTGTCAGTGCGATGGTGGGTGGTAGTGTTCTAACCTGTAAAAGCCGAAGTGAGCTAAAGCTTGATGCAATAACATTTCACTCGTAAGTAGACGAAATTATATTTCTTTTGGTTTTTTAAATCGCTATATGATGATCAATTATGATGTTTTATACGGACAGATGTTTGACCCGGAGAATTTTTTATGATATCGGAGGTCATCTTTATAATAAAACCAACAAACATTGCTCCATTTATTCTACTGGTTTCAGGCATCTAAGAGACGGGTATATGACTGGTTACAGGTACAGAGCTACGACGAAACTGAAAATATCATGAAGTTGTCATTCCTATAATACACAACCTATACACGAATTGTCCCCTATACACAAACTCGCAAAATCACAACTCCACATTCAACACACTTACACACATTAAAAGGCTATGGTTTTATTTTGCCTTATCACTTCTCTGACTTCTGACCCTCTGATGTATTTTTTTAATATACAACACAAGTGTGAGGATCCTAGTACCCATAACACAAGTTAAATCTTTCTTTGGGTGCCAGAATTCATTACAAATAATACTGACATACATTGTTACTCGTTAATGTGAATTTGTTATTTTTGCATAATGTTGTTCTTAAGGATTGATTGTACAAATTTAGTTACAGTAAACACTTTATTATTTATTTATTAAATTGGCACAAATACGGACTCTGTCACTCTTCAGGCCATCTCCTGGTATTACAGATAGAGTTACAGATGCTTAGAATCTTCTTCACACCTTTAAAATCCAGGTTTAACTCGGGTGGAATGCTATCTTTACCTGAGATGAGAGGAGATTTTCTAAGCATGAGACATTCAATGGCATGTTCGAACTTTGACTCCAGAATTTCGGGTTCTTGTGGTGTTAAGTCTATCTGCGTGTCGTTTGTGATAGATTGATCTGTGTTATAAAGTGTTTTTCAAAGGAGTAAAAGATAATGAATAGATTCAGAACACAATGAATAGATTGTTCATTGTGTTCTGAATTCTAATTATTTTTTATTGTTTCTTAGTCTTATAAAGATTTAATCTAATGCCTTTAAACAAGCAATTCTTTTATAGATGTATATATATAATCTGAATCTCGGAAACGCTGGGGGTTTCGGGGGCGATAAATCCATCTAGCTAGGTTTCATTTTTAGAAAATTTCGTTTTCTCTATTTTCACACAAGCAGAGCTCTGTCGCCCAGGTATCGTTTTATAATGTGTCTTTCTAATGGCATTTTTTAGGATTTCATAATGGGATTGAAAATGCTGCACTGAGAATCTTAAAACATATTATAAGATTTATTTATTCATTAATTGTTTTATTAGACCCTTTTCCTTGAACAATATTACCAATCGTATAAAATCCTAGGATATGTATGCATTTCCTAGGAAATGTGTGTATTCATTAATGTTAGAATTATCATTTCACAGATTGCCTATATAAGCCTATTTTTATATCTATATAAGCCTAAGCATTCTATATTTTTTCTAGGAATAGAAAACAATGCCTGGTTTTCATAGATTTCCTATAACATCACTACCTTTCAGAAACTTATTAAAATATCTTAGGACCCATTAACACCAAATACAAATACCACAAATACCACTACCACTACCACTGACTCGACCCAAATCTATACTAATATTATAAAGAGGTAAAGTTTGTGAGTTTGTGACGTTGTAAGGGGTAATCTCTGGATCTACTGAACCGATTTTGAAAATTCTTGCACCGGTAGAAAGCTACATTATTCCTGAGTGTCATAGACTATAAAATATTTTCAAAAAAAATAGAGATCCTTATGAAAATTGCAATAATGTAACCCAAGGTAGCAAAATGTTGTCTGTAAAATACATTATTTGGCGTGCGCTGAGAAAACTATTGATGATAGATACAAATTAGTAGGTAGGGTAGGTAGGATAGGCAGGTTAGGCAGGGTAGGCAGAGTAGGCAGGGTAGGCAGAGTAGGCAGGGTAGGCAGGGTAAGCAGAGTAGGCAGGGTAAGCAGAGTAGGCAGGGTAGGCAGGGTAGGCAGGGTAGGCATGGTAAGCAGAGTAGGCAGGGTAGGCAGGGTAGGCAGGGTAGGCAGGGTAGGCAGGGTAGGCAGGGTAGGCAGGGTAGGCAGGATAGGCAGGGTAGGCAGGGTAAGCAGAGTAGGCAGGGTAGGCAAGATAGGCAGGGTAGGCAGGAAAGGCAGGGTAGGCAGGAAAGGCAGGGTAGTTAGGGTAGGCAGGGTAGGCCGGGTAGGCAGGGTAGGCAGGGTAGGCAGGGTAGGCAGGGTAGGCAGGGTAAGCAGAGTAGGCAGGGTAGGCAGGATAGGCAAGATAGGCAGGGTAGGCAGGAAAGGCAGGGTAGGCAGGAAAGGCAGGGTAAGCAGAGTAGGCGGGGTAGGCAGGGTAGACCAGATAGGCAGGGTAGGCAGGAAAGGCAGGGTAGGCAGGGTAGGCAGGATAGGCAGGGTACGCAGGAAAGGCAGGGTAGGCAGGATAGGTAGGGTAGGCAGGGTAGGCTGGGTAGGCAGGGTAGGCAGGGTAGGCAGGGTAGGCAGGGCAGGCAGGGTTGGCAGGGTAGCCAGGGAAGGCAGGGTAGGGGCAGGGCAGGCAGGGTAGGCATGGTAGGCAGGATAGGCAAGGTAGCCAGGGTAGGTAGGCAGTTGACGGGAGCGAAGCCCCGAGGGTCAGCTAGTTTAAAATAAATCTCTAATATTTTATAATTCATGTTTCGAGACTTATAGCGTATTTTTATATTAAGCAAGTAAACAATAAGTCTATTTTCATTAGCTCTAGTAATACTTCTTTGACATCCGTCATTTGTCTTTATAATATCTTTATCTTGTTTTTTTTTATTATAAATCCGTAAGTTTTCAACACGCTTGCCAATGCACCTTGTAACAAAGTATGTGCGAAGCAATTATAACTTCGGGGTAGTATGTCATTTTCGAAGCCAAAACATACCACCGTTTTAGTGGCCACACACTGGTGCTTGCTGCATCACTCCCGCTAAAGAACAGATGAAGCCTTGCCAAAAAAAATGCCAATATGTTTTATGTAGTTTATGCTTAAATACTAATATTCTTATCTTTTGTATGACTATTCAATATAGATAATACCAGATTTTCATTCCGATAAAAATGCCAACACTCATTCATTCTAATATTGTGATTGTACATTGCGACACTTTGTTGGCTGAAGCAAAAAAAGAGCTTCCAGAAATTTTGCAATCCAGAAAGCTTATTGTGGCATTACTATAGGCACACATCAAAATCTTTGTACAAAGAAAATGTTAGTTTTTAAGCTGACATGGTCACAATCATTAGAATTAATATTTGTTTCGGGATATTTACCATGTATATTTTTAACTAGTGAGACGAGTGCTGAACAGTGTCGAGTAACTATTGAGACGAGTTCTGGTAGTAGCGACATCGTGCGTGAAAAACGAGTGAGGAAGAGGGTAGATAGATATGTCAGCTCGTAAACAACACCCACCCGCAAAGACTTTAGTTCTCGTGATCATGGCGCTTGTAACGGCGCCGAAATATCGAGTTCTCAACCAAAAACAAAATATTCATGGTAAATATCCCGAAAAAAATATTAATTCTATAGAAAATGTTTTGCAATCTTCAGTTGGTTGACAACAAGGTGATCTTCTCGGGCTAGACATTTTCAGTCTGGCTATTCATCCCATTATTCAAAACTTAATTCGATATTTAAGATATGGTATTTGGATGATGAAATATTAGAAGGTGACGAAGACACCGTTTTAGCAGATTTCTGTAGCAAGTAGCATAGAGAGGGTGAAACTAGAAAACGACCCACGCCACCCAATGCACAATTACAGCTCAGTGCCCCAATGCCTAAAAAGCTGAAAAAGTTTTCTACGATGCGTCTATGTGATGGCATCTCCTCTTCGGCGAGATGCGACCTTTTTCGAGAGAAACTCAAGCCTCCTGAAAATTTCATCGGGCCCTCGGAGAGCCTTCCAACTGCGCACACTCTGCCGTCGTCGACCTAGAAAACCCTAAATAGACTCCGCACTCAGATTGGCCGCAGCAAGGACAACCACCACAGGTGGGGGTTCTCTTATGGCACTAGTAGTTCTCTATGGTCTTTAGTGCTTGTGCAGCATCTTTCCGCAGACCATGACCCATCTCACGGAGTGCGCAGCATGCCCTGTCACCTGTACTTACGAAGAACTTAAGACTGGGTCACCGAAAAAAAAAAAAATTGAAGTATTTATATATAAAAATTCTTATGTTTGCGATCAACACGCTAAGAAGAAGCAGATTTCCAATTCTGGAAAAAGCAATTCGAATCCATTAGTCTGGCTACAGGCACTACCGTCCGTACCCAAAATAGGTAATGTGTTGGGTGACCACATCTTCCGGATCGCTACATGTCATTGTCTGCGTTTGGGTGCTCCTAGCAGAGCTCCACATTGTTGTCAATGTGACTAAGCAGTCGACCACCTCAGTCGCCATGCCCTATTCTGCAGTAGAAGCGCTGGTCGGACAGCGTACGCCATCATTAATGACATACGTCGGGCTCTGGTCACCGCTGGTGTGCCAGCTGTTTTAGAACCCAATGGCTTAGCACGAGACGATGGGAAGAGACCAGACGGGATTTTCATAATACCTTGGAAAGTGGTCGACATCCTTGCGCCATCCCATCTTCTTAGCACAGCGGGCTGTGCTTGGGTGGCTGCTGCTGGTGCATTAAACCGGTGCAAACATAACAACCTTATTGCATGGTTGAGCTATTTAGGGTAGAAAAATTAGATCCATGGGGTCCGAGTGCGCATCGAGTTTATCGAGACATTAGCATAAAGCTCGTCGACTATTTACGTGATCAGAGGAACCTTTACTTTGGCCAGAGAATCAGCATTGCCATCCAACGTGGCAATACTACTAGCGTTATGGGCACGTTTTCCATTGACCATTGAGATGTGGACCAATTTTTTGATGCACAATGAGTCCTTTTCCTTCTCCTCTTTGTATTTGTATAAAGGCTTTTTTATTTAGAATTTTAGTTGTATATATGTTAATATATTGAATACTGTGATTAATTTATATAAACACAAGTTTAAGAATTAAGTGATAAAAGCACAAAAAAAATACCTTTCTTACTGTCCCACTGCAAGTAAAATACCTTTTCTAATAAAGAGAAGCCTTCATAGGCATTAAAAACCATCCTTGCTCAAGACGAAAACGACGAATAAACAAAATAAAATTAAACGTACAGGCTGAAATACAAAATCAAAATATTTTCTCAGGTAGACTTTTTGGTTTTCAATTTAAACAGAAAAACACAACTTGATTGCTTGACCGATAACTCACAAAGGCCCAGTTTCCCGTATAATTCGGTAATATATTTTAAATTTAAACTGTAGAAGGTATGACGAAATGATTTCCCATCCCACCCGTCTGCTGTCGTAGCCGGGAAATACATCTGTTTTTTACGGAAATTAATTTTGAATATAAATCCCAAGCGGCGTAAAAATATCTTATTTCGTGACTTTTTTTTTATGTCCAACCCGCCTGCCAAGCGTGGCGACTATGGCAAAACCCCCCCAATGAATAGCACAAATAAAAAATGGCCCCTAGTACCCGGCAGCTTGCCTACCCTCGACTACGGTAGCGGTCGAGGCTACGGCATGGCAAGGGGTGCTAAGAATCTCCGGAAGAGATTCGGCTACCCCAACAATCACCGACGACTGGACCTGGCAACGTACAACACGCGCACACTTCGGACCGACGAGAAGGTCACCGAACTCGAAGAGGAATTGAGCAGGTTGCGATGGAGTATTATAGGGTTATCTGAAGTCCGAAGAGAGGGGGAGGACCCGATAATCCTCAAATCCGGTAACCTGCTCTATTTCCGAGAGGGTGACCGGCAGTCCCAGGGTGGTGTCGGGTTTATCGTCCACAAGTCCCTTGTGAACAACGTGGTGAAGATCGAGAGTGTGTCGACCAGGGTGGCGTACCTTATACTCAGAATATCCTCAAGATATTCACTGAAGGTCATACTGGTCTACGCCCCGACCTCGGCACACCCCGACGATGAGGTAGAGACCATGTATGAGGATATCTCCAGAGCCATGCATGGTTTCAAAACTCACTTCACCGTTGTCATGGGGGACTTCAACGTGAAACTAGGCAAACGAGACGAGGATGAGCTGCAAGTGGGGCAATTTGGAGTTGGACAACAGAACCACCGGGGTCACCTGCTGGCCAGTTTTATGGAGAAGGAGGGCCTGTATATGATGAACTCCTTCTTCAAAAAGCGTGAACACCGGAAGTGGACCTGGCAGAGCCCCGATGGTGCAACAAAAAATGAGATCGACTTCATCATGTCAATCAAGAAGCAAATGTTCAATGATGTCTCTGTGATCAACTCGGCAAAAACCGGAAGCGATCACCGCATGGTAAGAAGCACATTAAACATTAATATTAAGCTTGAAAGGTCTCGACTGATGAAGTCCATGCTCCGGCCAGCACAGATCCAGGTCCAAAACCCCGAGAGCTTTCAGCTCGAACTCTAGAATCGTTTCGAGTGCCTAGGGAGCTCCGTGGATGAATACAGCAACGGGTTCGTGGAAGCTGTCCATACGGTCGGGTCTAAGTTTTTCAAGACCCGTCGTACAGATAGAAACAAAAAGCTCTCTGATCATACCCTCAAGCTTATGAAGGAGAGGCGTGAGATAATCCTGCAGTCTTCAGATGAGGCGTGCAAATGCCGGCAGCTCAATAGACAGATCTCTAAATCCTTGAAAAGAGACCTCCGCTGCTTCAATACCGAACTCCTGAAGGCGGGTGGAAAACCGGTCCTTAGGGCCCTTCGGAAGCTGTTTGATTCCGTCATACTCGAGGGCAAAACGCCACAAGCATGGTGCAGTGGTGTGGTGGTACTCTTCTTCAAAAAGGGCGACAATGCCCGGTTGAAGAACTATAGGCCCATCTCACTTCTTAGCCATGTCTACAAGTTGTTTTCAAGAGTCATCACGAATCTCGCGTCTCGCGCGCAATTTTGACGATTTCCAGGCCCCCGAACAAGCCAGATTCCGAAAAGGCTTTAGCACCGTAGACCACATAAATACTCTGCGGCAGGTTATACAGAAGACCGAAGAGTATAACCTGCCTCTCTGTTTAGCGTTTGTGGACTACGAGAAAGCCTTCGATTCGATCGAGACTTGGGCTGTACTGCAGTCTCTCCAACGGTGCCAGATCGACTACCGGTACATTGAGGTGTTGAAGTATTTGTACAAAAACGCCACCATGTCAGTCCATCTTCAAGATCAGACCTCGAAACCAATCCTTCTGCAGCGCGGCGTGAGACAGGGAGACGTCATTTCTCCGAAACTGTTCACTAATGCGCTGGAGGATGTCTTCAAGGTTCTGGATTGGAGGGGGCTTGGCATCAACGTTAATAGCGAGTACATTACTCACCTTCGGTTTGCCGATGACATAGTGGTCATGGCTGAGACCATGGAGAGCCTCAGTAAAATGCTCGATGACCTCAGTAGAGCTTCCGAAAGAGTAGGTCTTAAAATGAACATGGACAAAACCAAGATCATGGTGAATGCCCATGTAACACCCACTCCTATCAAGGTTGGAGACTCGACTCTCGAAGTTGTAGACGATTATGTCTACCTGGGACAAACGGTCCAGTTGGGTAGGTCCAATTTCGAGAAAGAGGTCAACCGTCGAATCCGACTCGGCTGGGCGGCGTTCGGGAAGTTGCGTGGTATCTTCTCGTCCAATTTACCGCAGTGTCTCAAGACAAAAGTCTATGACCAGTGTGTGTTGCCAGTGATCACCTATGGGACCGAGACGTGGTCGTTCACAATGGGCCTTATCAGAAAGCTCAAAGTCACCCAAAGGCCAATGGAGAGGGCTATGCTCGGAATTTCCTTGCGTGATCACGTCAGAAATGATGATATCCGCAGGAGAACCAAAGTTACCGACATAGCCCGAAGAATTGCCTAACTTAAGTGGCAGTGGGCAGGACACATTGCTCGCAGAACGGTTGGCCGTTGGGGCCGAAAAGTTCTGGAATGGCGACCGCGAACCGGAAGTCGATACGTTGGAAGGCCTCCCAATAGGTGGACTGATGACCTGGTTAAGGTTGCGGGAAGGCGCTGGATGCGAGACGCACGGGATCGGTCAATGTGGTGACGCCTGGGGGAGGCCTATGTCCAAAAGTGGACGTCTTTCGGCTGAAACGATGATGATGATGAATGATGATGACATTTATTTTTGGCTTATTACCTATAACTGGCTTTCAAGAGAAAATATTAATGTCAATCTGGTGGAAACAAAAGAATCCGTAGATGACAGTCGATGTCATGTTGGAAAATGGGCTGCTGAAAAAAAAAGCTGTGTGCTGCAATGAGTAGAAGTAAATAGTATGACGTCACAAGCGCTCGGGTTTGTTCGAGAACTGTTGGTGTGTTTCCGGTACTGGATTTAAAAAAAAAAAATCAATTTGATATAACTTTTTAAATATCGAAAAAAAAAAACTAAAATAGTTTTGTTACCTATGCATGATCTTTGAAATTATTAAAAAAAAAAAACATCAACCCTATTTGACAATATCCTTAGCATCATATGATAACCATTCTGTGTTTTTGACATCCACTCATCTTCGCAATAATATAATGTACTGTAAGGAACAGGCAACCCCACGTGAAATAGCGTCTATAAATAGCGTGTCAGTTGACTGTCAAGCTCCCTTTTTCATTGGCGGTCACCACGTGCGGAAGTCTCTGCGGGAATCTCTGTCGGTTTGAGGTCACGTGAGAAGTTTTTATTTTCAAAGCGTGCAATCGTTATTTTGTAATTTTCCTAATTATAATCGTAACTAACTTAAACTAAATAAAACTGTGTATGTATGAAATTAATTTGATTTTGAGTTATTAAACGGTTTTTATTACTGAAATGTGTTTATTTTTATTCAATTCCACTTATGAACCTTATATCAGAAGTGGGATAAAGAACTAGTTTGCCCATTGTATTTAAATTGATCAATTCGCGACAACTTTTTAATAAGAAAACCGTTTTTTATCTCGCTTTGTTTTGAAAAGTGTAACGATTACCCGCTTTTTTTATTATTTCTTGTGGTTTATATTCTGTGATTGGGTGTTAAAATGGTGCGTACGGGATCACGTAGCCGTAAACGGAGTCATACTCGAGATGGGTCGCGTGATCGGCAGAAGCGTAGTTCTCGAAGTAGGCGGGACTCGCAGACTACGTTACATGAACATAGTGTTGCCGATTCGCTGCGTAGCTCGAGTGATGAACGACGTGATCCACGGAACAGCTCGCGTACCCGAGATCGCAGACTAGGTTACATGAACATAGTGATGCCGATTCGCTGCGTAGCTCGAGTGATGAACGACGTGATCCACGGAACAGCTCGCGTACCCGAGATCGAAGCGATTCACGTAGTATCGAAAGACTTCGTTCGCGTAATAGTAATAAGCGTCGTTCGCGTAGAGGTTCACGTGTTCATCGTCAAGATTGTTCGCGAAACGATAGCTATGATAGGTCGCGGTCTAGTCCACGTAGTAGAAAGCGTCATACTCGAGACGAACGAGGATTCACAACTGAAGCACCAAACTCAGTGCTTTTGAGCGTACCACGACAATCGCACAGTACGTACATAGGATCCGGTGAACCGGGTTCTGAGGCGTCCACTCTTGCACATGCTTTGATGCATGCAATTAAAACTATGCAGCCTACGAGGTCACAACACTATTATGTGTCTAATTTTGACCCTTCGATACATTGTATTGAAGCATGGTGCGAGGAAGTGGATCGCGCCAGAGATGCAAACAACTGGAACGATCACGAGTGCTTATCACGTGTGGCTTCTTGTCTGGAAGGGGACGCTAAAGCTTGGTTGAGTGAATGGGTCACCAACGATAGGACATGGACTAATTTTAAACGAGAATTCAACTCCTTTGTCCCAGTAAGCTCGATTACGCGAATATTCTATTCGACGCCATGAACACAACTTCAGACAAATACCCTACATTCGCTGAATATGCGCGCCGTACTTTGTTACGTTTGAAAATAGTCCAGGGGATAAGTGACGAGTTGAGAACGCTTATTGTTATCCGTGGTATAGACAGCCCCCAAGTGCGAGCAGCCGCTGCTAACTCTGACCTTACTCCAGACACTGTTGTTTCGTTCTTGTCGATACATACGAAAGCTCCAAAACGAGATCATTTGGCCTTTAAGAATCAAACCCAAACAAAGCCTAATAATCGGCTGGGTCCAAAATGTTTTACTTGCAACCAAAAGGGGCATGTAAGTCGTGATTGCAAACGTAAAAAACCTAACGTGACTTCCAACACGCAACCGGCAACAAGCAACATATGCGTTTTTTGTAAAAAAAACAAGGACATACTGAGGACAATTGTTTTGCAAAGGCACGTTCTGAATCGCGAAACCAACGGAACGTTAATCTTTGCTCCTATCGGTCCAATTTCGCTCAACATAAGGACGTTACTTCCGCAGTGGTAGATGGGGTGCCAGTAGATGTACTCATTGATAGCGGTGCCCTTGATGTGTCCTTCATATCTTCACGTTCTTAAATATATTTCATGCCAACCAAAGCCAAGACGTTGCGTGTTGAAAGGCATAAGCGACAAGGAAGTAGTTGTCACATCTTACGTCACAGTCACAGTAGAATTCAGTGACATATGTATTGAGGTAGACCTATTGGTGGTTCCGTCTTCTTTTATGAACACACCTATCATAATAGGTACCGATGTACTGAATCGCGACGGAATAACTTACGTTCGAACGAAGGACAATCAGTATCTCACGCGTAACGATACTTGCGTTTATAACTTTCAATCAAACGACCAGATCAACGTAAATAGTCCTCTTCAGGGTGACGAATTGGAAAGCCTTATGTCGATCATTAATGAGTTTGCGACTTTCTTAATAACTGGTACTGCCACGACTACAGTTCGAACCGGTGAGATGGAGATAAGGCTAGCCAAAACGACACCAGTAGTCTACCGACCATACAAGCTCTCACACCAGGAAAAACTTAGGGTTCGAGAGATTACTAAAGACCTTTTAGACAAGGGGATAATTAGGCGTTCTTATTCGGCATTTGCAAGCCCTATCATACTAGTTAAGAAGCGTGATGGCTCGGATAGGCTCTGCGTTGATTATAGAGCACTGAACAGAATTACGGTAAAAGACCGGTACCCCCTTCCATTAATAGAAGATCACATTGACAGATTAGGCGGTTATAAATATTTCTCTAGTCTCGATATGGCTACCGGAATCTGATTCCTCTTAAAGAGGAAAGTATTCACCTTACTGGTTTCGTAACGCCCGAAGACCATTTTGAATACGTCAAAATGCCATATGGACTAGCAAATTCTCCTATAGTATACCAACGCATAATAAATGACATCTTACGCAATCACATTAATGAGGGTAACGTGTTAGTTTATGTCGACAATGTACTCCTTATGAGTTATACCGTGAATGAACGAATTGAGTTATTACGTAAAGTACTGAATACCCTTACCAGGGCGGGATTTTCGATAAACCTTCGTAAATGCTCTTTTCTTGTAACTGAGGTAGAGTATTTAGGCAGAGTAATAAGTAAGGGTCAGGTTAGGCCGAGCCCTCAAAAAATAGAAGCTCTAGCTAATACCACGCCGCCAGAAAACGTAAAACAAGTACGCCAATTCCTTGGTTTAGCGGGATACTTTAGGAGATACATTAAAGACTACGCGGTCCGAACCGCTCCATTTGCGCATTTAACCCGTAAGGATTTCAAATTTCAATGGTCACCGGAATGCGAGGCTATTCGCCAATACCTCATCAAAAAACTTACAAATGAGCCAGTTCTTTCGATTTTTGATACGAACCTTTCAACCGAGGTTCATACCGACACCAGCAGTGCAGGTTATGGGGCTGTTCTCATAGAAGTCCACCCAGACTCAAAAAAACACGTCGTAGATTATTTCAGTAAGTCTACCCAAGGGGCCGAGCGTAAATATCATTCTTACGAACTTGAAACCCTTGCTGTTGTCAAGGCTCTTCAAAATTTCCGGCACTATCTCGTAGGTTTGAAATTCTTAGTAGTAACGGACTGTAATGCCCTTAAGTCTACCGAAAGAAAAAAAGACTTGTTACCACGTGTCGCCCGTTGGTGGATCTACCTCCAAGACTTCGAATTCTCGATTGAATATCGGAAAGGAGTAATGATGCCACACGCAGACTGCCTGAGTCGAAACCCAGTAGTTAACGTCAATCAAATATCACGACCTCGCAACTGGGCTCAAATAGCTCAATCGGCAGACAATGAGACTCGAGACCTTATTGAAAAACTTCGCGATGGTAGTCTGGACGGGAATCGTTACTCGGTGCAAAATGATATTTTGTACTAAAAGTACGTCCCGATAGGTGAACAACCTCGAATGCTTTGTTACATTCCCAAGGGTCACCGACTCAGTCTTCTTAGGGTATTCCACGATGAACACGAACACATTGGTGTAGAGAAGACCCTGGATCTCATTTTGAGACATTTCTGGTTCCCATGCCTAAGACAATTCGTAGCTAAATACGTGGCCCATTGTCTCATATGTATTTCACAAAAAAGAGTTCCCCGTGCCCCATTACAAAATATAGCTTCCTGGGAAAAAACCAGACACGCCTTTTGACACCGTGCATATCGACGCTTTAGGTCCTTTGCCAGTATCGGAAGGGTACAAATTTATCCTCCTTATAGTAGACGCTTTCACTAAGTATTCCTTACTGTACCCCATTGCTAGACAAGATTCCACAGAGCTGAAGCGTGTTATTTCAGAAGCTGTCTCATTACTTGGAGTTCCTAAGCTCATGATCACAGACAGAGGACGTATGTTTGAATCCAATGACTTTGTAACGTGGATAAACGAACTTGGTTGCAATTTGCATTACATAACTCCGAAGATGCATCACGCTAACGGCCAGGCCGAGCGATATATGCGAACTATCCTCAACATGTTGCGCATACAGTCAAATTACAAGAAGACTAGCTGGTCAGGTACGTTGTGGAAGCTCCAGTTAGTGTTAAATATCACCAAACAAAAAACAACCCAAGTTTCCCCACTTAACCTCTTGATCGGTACCGAAGCTACAACTCTTGTGGTTCGAGCGTTGGTTCGCGACGTGGCTTTGGAAGGCAACGCACCCAACCGGGAAGCCCTACGCGAGATCACCAGAGGAAGAGCTCGTCAATTGCTGAAACACAATCGGGATAAGCAAGATGAACGAGTTAACCAAGGGCGACAACCACCTCGCCAATTTAATATTAATGATTGTGTGTTCGTAATTAAGTTTTCTCAGGCAACGGGAAAACTCGAACCCGGTATGCGTGGCCCCTACAAAGTGGTAGAGGTGTTACCTAGTGGACGCTATACACTGCGCTTGATGAGCGGTGGCTATGGCAAGACAACGCAGGCGGCGGCTCAATACATGGTGCCATGGCAAGGCGAGTGGTGCCCAGACACTTGTGCTGCCTTCTTCGAGAGTGAGTAATTTTCTCCAATTTGCTTAAAGTGTAAGTGCTAGTCACTGTGGTACTAGTCACTCAGGCGTTTGTTGCTTGGCGTTTATCGCTACACTTTGATGTTTATTGCTATTGTGCTTGGTGTGTTTCAAGCTGTATAAGCTGGCTATTGTGGTCAACTTAAGATCCATTTGCCCGACGTCTCTCATGTATGGATGTTAGACAAGCTTACATGTACGAATACGGTCTGCGTGCTAAGCGGCTTGCACGTATGAATACGGTCTGCGTGTCAAGCAGCTTGACGTATGAATACGGTCTGCGTCAAGCATGTTTCAGATAACTAAGACTAGGACAAGATCAAGGACAGTCGGCACGAGGTGCAGGGAGGACAACGGAGACCTTCAAAATAAAGGGCTCAGTTGGGTTTGAATTTTTAAAACAGAGAGAAGTCTCTGCTTAGTTCTAGAATGATGAATGTGTGTTTGCTGTGTGAATCCTTTGATAGATGATAAGTGAATTAATTGAAAGGTGACGTAGAGAAAGTTGTGAATGGTGAAATGTGTTTATTTAGTCTTGTTGAATTGTCTTCTTAATGTAATTTTGTATCCAGGTGAGCATGCGGAAGCAGATGAGACTGTGCCTGCAGCCGGATCACAGCGTGTGGCTGACCCGTCTATGCATCTGCTGGATGACGACGTGGAACGAGCACCGACGACATCCACCGCCGTGAACTCCGACCCCACTCACTCTGCGTGACTCACTCGTGTCGGGGACCACATACAGTCAGGAGAAGCCGTGTAAGGAACAGGCAACCCCACGTGAAATAGCGTCTATAAATAGCGTGTCAGTTGACTGTCAAGCTCCCTTTTTCATTGGCGGTCACCACGTGCGGAAGTCTCTGCGGGAATCTCTGTCGGTTTGAGGTCACGTGAGCAGTTTTTATTTTCAAAGCGTGCAATCGTTATTTTGTAATTTTCCTAATTATAATCGTAACTAACTTAAACTAAATAAAACTGTGTATGTATGAAATTAATTTGATTTTGAGTTATTAAACGGTTTTTATTACTGAAATGTGTTTATTTTTATTCAATTCCACTTTTGAACCTTATATCAGAAGTGGGATAAAGAACTAGTTTGCCCATTGTATTTAAATTGATCAATTCGCGACAACTTTTTAATAAGAAAACCGTTTTTTATCTCGCTTTGTTTTGAAAAGTGTAACGATTACCCGCTTTTTTTATTATTTCTTGTGGTTTATATTCTGTGATTGGGTGTTAAAATGGTGCGTACGGGATCACGTAGCCGTAAACGGAGTCATACTCGAGATGGGTCGCGTGATCGGCAGAAGCGTAGTTCTCGAAGTAGGCGGGTCTCGCAGACTACGTTACATGAACATAGTGATGCCGATTCGCTGCGTAGCTCGAGTGATGAACGACGTGATCCACGGAACAGCTCGCGTACCCGAGATCGCAGACTAGGTTACATGAACATAGTGATGCCGATTCGCTGCGTAGCTCGAGTGATGAACGACGTGATCCACGGAACAGCTCGCGTACCCGAGATCGAAGCGATTCACGTAGTATCGAAAGACTTCGTTCGCGTAATAGTAATAAGCGTCGTTCGCGTAGAGGTTCACGTGTTCATCGTCAAGATTGTTCGCGAAACGATAGCTATGATAGGTCGCGGTCTAGTCCACGTAGTAGAAAGCGTCATACTCGAGACGAACGAGGATTCACAACTGAAGCACCAAACTCAGTGCTTTTGAGCGTACCACGACAATCGCACAGTACGTACATAGGTTCCGGTGAACCGGGTTCTGAGGCGTCCACTCTTGCACATGCTTTGATGCATGCAATTAAAACTATACAGCCTACGAGGTCACAACACTATTATGTGTCTAATTTTGACCCTTCGATACATTGTATTGAAGCATGGTGCGAGGAAGTGGATCGCGCCAGAGATGCAAACAACTGGAACGATCACGAGTGCTTATCACGTGTGGCTTCTTGTCTGGAAGGGGACGCTAAAGCTTGGTTGAGTGAATGGGTCACCAACGATAGGACATGGACTAATTTTAAACGAGAATTCAACTCCTTTGTCCCAGTAAGCTCGATTACGCGAATATTCTATTCGACGCCATGAACACAACTTCAGACAAATACCCTACATTCGCTGAATATGCGCGCCGTACTTTGTTACGTTTGAAAATAGTCCAGGGGATAAGTGACGAGTTGAGAACGCTTATTGTTATCCGTGGTATAGACAGCCCCCAAGTGCGAGCAGCCGCTGCTAACTCTGACCTTACTCCAGACACTGTTGTTTCGTTCTTGTCGATACATACGAAAGCTCCAAAACGAGATCATTTGGCCTTTAAGAATCAAACCCAAACAAAGCCTAATAATCGGCTGGGTCCAAAATGTTTTACTTGCAACCAAAAGGGGCATGTAAGTCGTGATTGCAAACGTAAAAAACCTAACGTGACTTCCAACACGCAACCGGCAACAAGCAACATATGCGTTTTTTGTAAAAAAAACAAGGACATACTGAGGACAATTGTTTTGCAAAGGCACGTTCTGAATCGCGAAACCAACGGAACGTTAATCTTTGCTCCTATCGGTCCAATTTCGCTCAACATAAGGACGTTACTTCCGCAGTGGTAGATGGGGTGCCAGTAGATGTACTCATTGATAGCGGTGCCCTTGATGTGTCCTTCATATCTTCACGTTCTTAAATATATTTCATGCCAACCAAAGCCAAGACGTTGCGTGTTGAAAGGCATAAGCGACAAGGAAGTAGTTGTCACATCTTACGTCACAGTCACAGTAGAATTCAGTGACATATCTATTGAGGTAGACCTATTGGTGGTTCCGTCTTCTTTTATGAACACACCTATCATAATAGGTACCGATGTACTGAATCGCGACGGAATAACTTACGTTCGAACGAAGGACAATCAGTATCTCACGCGTAACGATACTTGCGTTTATAACGTTCAATCAAACGACCAGATCAACGTAAATAGTCCTCTTCAGGGTGACGAATTGGAAAGCCATATGTCGATCATTAATGAGTTTGCGACTTCCTTAATAACTGGTACTGCCACGACTACAGTTCGAACCGGTGAGATGGAGATAAGGCTAGCCAAAACGACACCAGTAGTCTACCGACCATACAAGCTCTCACACCAGGAAAAACTTAGGGTTCGAGAGATTACTAAAGACCTTTTAGACAAGGGGATAATTAGGCGTTCTTATTCGGCATTTGCAAGCCCTATCATACTAGTTAAGAAGCGTGATGGCTCGGATAGGCTCTGCGTTGATTATAGAGCACTGAACAGAATTACGGTAAAAGACCGGTACCCCCTTCCATTAATAGAAGATCACATTGACAGATTAGGCGGTTATAAATATTTCTCTAGTCTCGATATGGCTACCGGAATCTGATTCCTCTTAAAGAGGAAAGTATTCACCTTACTGGTTTCGTAACGCCCGAAGACCATTTTGAATACGTCAAAATGCCATATGGACTAGCAAATTCTCCTATAGTATACCAACGCATAATAAATGACATCTTACGCAATCACATTAATGAGGGTAACGTGTTAGTTTATGTCGACAATGTACTCCTTATGAGTTATACCGTGAATGAACGAATTGAGTTATTACGTAAAGTACTGAATACCCTTACCAGGGCGGGATTTTCGATAAACCTTCGTAAATGCTCTTTTCTTGTAACTGAGGTAGAGTATTTAGGCAGAGTAATAAGTAAGGGTCAGGTTAGGCCGAGCCCTCAAAAAATAGAAGCTCTAGCTAATACCACGCCGCCAGAAAACGTAAAACAAGTACGCCAATTCCTTGGTTTAGCGGGATACTTTAGGAGATACATTAAAGACTACGCGGTCCGAACCGCTCCATTTGCGCATTTAACCCGTAAGGATTTCAAATTTCAATGGTCACCGGAATGCGAGGCTATTCGCCAATACCTCATCAAAAAACTTACAAATGAGCCAGTTCTTTCGATTTTTGATACGAACCTTTCAACCGAGGTTCATACCGACACCAGCAGTGCAGGTTATGGGGCTGTTCTCATAGAAGTCCACCCAGACTCAAAAAAACACGTCGTAGATTATTTCAGTAAGTCTACCCAAGGGGCCGAGCGTAAATATCATTCTTACGAACTTGAAACCCTTGCTGTTGTCAAGGCTCTTCAAAATTTCCGGCACTATCTCGTAGGTTTGAAATTCTTAGTAGTAACGGAATGTAATGCCCTTAAGTCTACCGAAAGAAAAAAAGACTTGTTACCACGTGTCGCCCGTTGGTGGATCTACCTCCAAGACTTCGAATTCTCGATTGAATATCGGAAAGGAGTAATGATGCCACACGCAGACTGCCTGAGTCGAAACCCAGTAGTTAACGTCAATCAAATATCACGACCTCGCAACTGGGCTCAAATAGCTCAATCGGCAGACAATGAGACTCGAGACCTTATTGAAAAACTTCGCGATGGTAGTCTGGACGGGAATCGTTACTCGGTGCAAAATGATATTTTGTACTAAAAGTACGTCCCGATAGGTGAACAACCTCGAATGCTTTGTTACATTCCCAAGGGTCACCGACTCAGTCTTCTTAGGGTATTCCACGATGAACACGAACACATTGGTGTAGAGAAGACCCTGGATCTCATTTTGAGACATTTCTGGTTCCCATGCCTAAGACAATTCGTAGCTAAATACGTGGCCCATTGTCTCATATGTATTTCACAAAAAAGAGTTCCCCGTGCCCCATTACAAAATATAGCTTCCTGGGAAAAAACCAGACACGCCTTTTGACACCGTGCATATCGACGCTTTAGGTCCTTTGCCAGTATCGGAAGGGTACAAATTTATCCTCCTTATAGTAGACGCTTTCACTAAGTATTCCTTACTGTACCCCATTGCTAGACAAGATTCCACAGAGCTGAAGCGTGTTATTTCAGAAGCTGTCTCATTACTTGGAGTTCCTAAGCTCATGATCACAGACAGAGGACGTATGTTTGAATCCAATGACTTTGTAACGTGGATAAACGAACTTGGTTGCAATTTGCATTACATAACTCCGAAGATGCATCACGCTAACGGCCAGGCCGAGCGATATATGCGAACTATCCTCAACATGTTGCGCATACAGTCAAATTACAAGAAGACTAGCTGGTCAGGTACGTTGTGGAAGCTCCAGTTAGTGTTAAATATCACCAAACAAAAAACAACCCAAGTTTCCCCACTTAACCTCTTGATCGGTACCGAAGCTACAACTCTTGTGGTTCGAGCGTTGGTTCGCGACGTGGCTTTGGAAGGCAACGCACCCAACCGGGAAGCCCTACGCGAGATCACCAGAGGAAGAGCTCGTCAATTGCTGAAACACAATCGGGATAAGCAAGATGAACGAGTTAACCAAGGGCGACAACCACCTCGCCAATTTAATATTAATGATTGTGTGTTCGTAATTAAGTTTTCTCAGGCAACGGGAAAACTCGAACCCGGTATGCGTGGCCCCTACAAAGTGGTAGAGGTGTTACCTAGTGGACGCTATACACTGCGCTTGATGAGCGGTGGCTATGGCAAGACAACGCAGGCGGCGGCTCAATACATGGTGCCATGGCAAGGCGAGTGGTGCCCAGACACTTGTGCTGCCTTCTTCGAGAGTGAGTAATTTTCTCCAATTTGCTTAAAGTGTAAGTGCTAGTCACTGTGGTACTAGTCACTCAGGCGTTTGTTGCTTGGCGTTTATCGCTACACTTTGATGTTTATTGCTATTGTGCTTGGTGTGTTTCAAGCTGTATAAGCTGGCTATTGTGGTCAACTTAAGATCCATTTGCCCGACGTCTCTCATGTATGGATGTTAGACAAGCTTACATGTACGAATACGGTCTGCGTGCTAAGCGGCTTGCACGTATGAATACGGTCTGCGTGTCAAGCAGCTTGACGTATGAATACGGTCTGCGTCAAGCATGTTTCAGATAACTAAGACTAGGACAAGATCAAGGACAGTCGGCACGAGGTGCAGGGAGGACAACGGAGACCTTCAAAATAAAGGGCTCAGTTGGGTTTGAATTTTTAAAACAGAGAGAAGTCTCTGCTTAGTTCTAGAATGATGAATGTGTGTTTGCTGTGTGAATCCTTTGATAGATGATAAGTGAATTAATTGAAAGGTGACGTAGAGAAAGTTGTGAATGGTGAAATGTGTTTATTTAGTCTTGTTGAATTGTCTTCTTAATGTAATTTTGTATCCAGGTGAGCATGCGGAAGCAGATGAGACTGTGCCTGCAGCCGGATCACAGCGTGTGGCTGACCCGTCTATGCATCTGCTGGATGACGACGTGGAACGAGCACCGACGACATCCACCGCCGTGAACTCCGACCCCACTCACTCTGCGTGACTCACTCGTGTCGGGGACCACATACAGTCAGGAGAAGCCGTGTAAGGAACAGGCAACCCCACGTGAAATAGCGTCTATAAATAGCGTGTCAGTTGACTATCAAGCTCTCTTTTTCATTGGCGGTCACCACGTGCGGAAGTCTCTGCGGGAATCTCTGTCGGTTTGAGGTCACGTGAGCAGTTTTTATTTTCAAAGCGTGCAATCGTTATTTTGTAATTTTCCTAATTATAATCGTAACTAACTTAAACTAAATAAAACTGTGTATGTATGAAATTAATTTGAGTTTTGAGTTATGAAACGGTTTTTATTATTGAAATGTGTTTATTTTTATTCAATTCGACTTTTGAACCTTATAGTAAGTATTTGAATTGTCAAAATAATATAAAAAACAAACAATTTTTTGATTAAAAAAAACAAATACAAGCTTTTAAGTTTAATAAAATATACAAAATAATGAATGATGAATTTTAATCCAATGTCTTACGGAATACTTTACGTAATAACTGGCGAAAAATGTCAATTACATATCTGCATAACCAAATGCCATCGTCTTCTATACAACAACTACTACAGTGCCTGCTCCAGCGACGCTTATTAAAACTCAGGACCAAACAAATAAATTGTACTTCGTTAAATTTTTACAGCAATTTCCTTAATCGCCTAATGGCTACATTATTTCTCTTCACACAAGATTAATGGATGCCTAGGTGGTCACTACAAAATTTTCATTTCTGTGTTGTTCACTGATGTAGCAGTTCCAAGCTGAAAGAATTCAAGAAGCCTTTTTTGTTGCTACTAGAGGTAAACGTAAAAACATATTTCAGACCAATACGACGCGATAGGGTGACACCGATGTGACAAGATTTTTTTATAGATATTGTGTTTTGGATAAAATGGTAGCCGCATCATTGTCACATTGTCGCTTCGTTGTCACTCGGTCGCATTATTGTCGATATTATTATGTTGTTACATTGCCACATCGCACCGGTTTTGGGGAGCCTTAATCTTAATTCTGTTTGAAATAGTTAATTTTGTTATAATTTTTGCCCAAAGTTAGCATGAATATGGCTACCATTGTTCAACTGGATAAAAAAGCCGGCTAAAGAATAAAAAAATGACGACGAAACATCTGACGTTCTTATTCTGAAAAATGTAAGATTTTTTGCAGTATTATATGAAGCAGATGTGTCTCATTCACACACAGTTTATTTTAGCCAGCAAACTTCACAGTTCTCTAATCGAATTTATTGTCTTTTGCTTTATAAACGATTAAAGCAAATCTTGTTAAACTTTCCAAATGAGTTTGGTGTACCACATACTCCAATTTAATGAAGCCATACATTCTTAGATTGAATTAACGAATTTATTATGCGAATCGTTAGTACAGAGATGTGTTTAATTTACTAGATGGTGAAAATTTCACTTGGCTTTTGTAAATTTATTGATCTTGCTTTTTTAGACATAGCGGATTAAATCAGAGGCATTCATAGATAGATATGTATATGTATTGTAACATATTTCTTTGGAGGCATTAGAACAAAATTAAAATTCTGTCATTGATGGCGATTGTCGGATTGGATCACTTGACATTTTGATAGCGCTTGGCAAATCGCACACTTTTTTTTTAAATTGCTATTACGACGCTTTTGTTGATCTTCACTTTTCTAGAGCTTCAGATCAAGTGCATAATATAATTTAGATTTTATGGACCATTACTAAAATACTGTATTTGCAAATTGTATAAAATATGTTTGATTTAATTTTATTTTATTTGTGGCCCTTTTATTTGCAAAATATAAAATTGAAATGACTTTGCAAGTGATAAATAACAATTTCATAGTGTTGTTTTATTACATTTTCTAATATTCATTTGACAATAAAAATATGGGATTCCGAGCACAATTGGACTATAAATCTTGAGACTTTCTTTTATCTCATGTATTCGGTTCGGAACGTAGGACTCACATTTATTTCCGATTGAAAACCAAAATTATATTCGATAAATTTCAAACCGTGAGTTGAAATCGTAATTTATTGATTCGAATCGAAATTACTTTCTACAAATTCAAAATCTTTTCTGAATCACTTCCCTAAATGCGATAATCTAAATAGTAATAGCGTAATAGCAATGATTTTATTCTACTTAAATACTTTAGAGTCTATGTAAGTGTACAGAACTAATTTATTTCTAAAGATGTTCAATTACATATTTTTGCGGATGCATAAAATAAATATTATGTAGAAATAAACGTTATTTTCGAATTACAATTTGTTTCATATATTTCTCACTCATTATATATATCACAAAATATTAGGCTACCATTATTTAAAACTAACAATTTTTTTACAATAAAAAAATATATTATTATTATTTTATAGAATCCTCATGGATTACAATTGCTTCGTCAAACTCAAAACAAGCTGATACTTCTCTCCTAAACATTGTCAAAACAATGAAACATTTCCAAAGTCGGAACAATGAAGAGAATCTACAATGTATCCGACACAGCGCACCTTCCATAAAATATTTATAACAATAAAACCTTCATAATTAAATTCATTAGACATAATCTTAAGACTGAAGAGTATAACCTGCCACTCTGTTTAGCGTTTGTGGACTACGAGAAAGCCTTCGATTCGATCGAGACTTGGGCTGTACTGAAGTCTCTCCAACGGTGACAGATCGACTACCGGTACATTGAGGTGTTGAAGTGTTTGTACAAAAACGCCACCATGTCAGTCCGTCTTCAGGATCAGACCTCGAAACCAGCGCGGCGTGAGACAGGGAGACGTCATTTCTCCGAAACTGTTCACTAATGCGCTGGAGGATGTCTTCAAGGTTCTGGAATGGAGGGGGCTGGGCATCAACGTTAATGGCGAGTACATTACTCACCTTCGGTTTGCCGACGACATAGTGGTCATGGCTGAGACCATGGAGAGCCTCAGTAAAATGCTCGATGACCTCAGTAGAGCTTCCGAAAGAGTGGGTCTTAAAATAAACATGGACAAAACCAAGATTATGGTGAATGTAACACCCACTCCTATCAAGGTTGGAGACTCTACTCTCGAAGTTGTAGACGATTATGTCTACCTGGGAAAACCGTCCAGTTGGGTACGTCCAATTTCGAGAAAGAGGTCAACCGTCGAATCCGACTCGGCTGGGCGGCGTTCGGGAAGTTGCGTGGTATCTTCTCGTCCAATTTACCGCAGTGTCTCAAGACAAAAGTCTATGACCAGTGTGTGTTGCCAGTGATCACCTATGGGACCGAGACGTGGTCGCTCACAATGGGCCTTATCAGAAAGCTAAAAGTCGCCCTTTGGGTGAAAGGGCAATGGAGAGGGCAATGCTCGGAATTTCTTTGCGTGATCACGTCAGAAATGATGATATCCGCAGGAGAACCAAAGTTACCATCATAGCCCGAAGAATTGCCAAACTTAAGTGGCAGTGGGCAGGGCACATTGCTCGCAGAACGGATGGCCGATGGGGCCGAAAAGTTCTGGAATGGCGACCGCGAACCGGAAGGCGATACGTTGGAAGACCTCCCACTAGGTGGACTGATGACCTGGTTAAGGTTGCGGGAAGGCGCTGGATGCGAGACGCACGGGATCGGTCAATGTGGCGAAGCCTGGGGGAGGCCTATGTCCAGCAGTGGACGTCTTCTGGCTGAAATGATGATGATGAGACATCATCTTATAATAGCGTCACGTTTGCACCCCTTTCATACAACACCCGGCCGTAAATATGGCACCTCGAGTTTTAGACAAACTTCGTGTTTTTAGAGTATTTAGATTTAGAGCACCGAATTGTCTTGGCGGCTTTTGCTAGAGGTGGAATTGTCAAAACTTTCCATTCAAACCAAGCGTGTCTGTAAGTATTATCATAGAAATAGACATTAAAGGGCTATACAAAGTGTCATTAATTCAGCGATAAAAAAAATTGGGTTTGAAATGTATGAGATTGACATAATCTGCTACTGAAATGTTACGTGGTCTATTCCTAGAATGCAACTTCGTTCTATTTGGATGATCAACGGGGCTGAAAAGTTCTGGAGTGACGACCGCGTACCGTTGACGCAGCGTTGGAAGGCCTCATACTAAGTGGGCCGATGACTAGCTGAGGCTGCGGAAATACGCTGGATGCGAGATACACACAACCGGTCGATGTGGCGACACTTGGCAGAAGCCTTTGTTCACCAGTGGACATCTTTCGGCTAAAATGATGATAATGGCTATGACATCCGTAATTTTTGCACAGCACATATTGCGAGTGATGGATATAATTATATTAGTAAAATTGTCTTTCGTCGTTACTCCGTATCTCTGTCACTCATTTATCTCTGCGACAGTCCTCTTCTATAGCTCAATGTGTCATATTGACGCCTGGGATACATTACTTACTCTGCAGGTTGTACGACATAAAAGTTCGAGGGTAACAAGTTTACCCTCAATGTTTTATCGTGTTTCATTATAAGGCCAGGTCCATAACTAAGACCACAATTTAGACGACGACAGGATAATTTTTATTCTAAGGCCAATAATAGTACGGTGTTTGTTGTGTTATTTCATTTTGGTAGCAATGCATTGGGAGTTATGTTGATAAAAGATGAGGTCATGGATTAGTTAAGAATTTATTTATTATTTATAGTTCATGTCTATTAGTAGATTAAATAAAAGAAACGTCTTGAAAAAGAGGGATGATATAAAGTGATGAGAAACGAGTGGAAGCAGGTTTCAGCAAATAACTAAGCTGATCTTCTCGTAAGTAATAAAGATATAATTCTGTTAAAGAAACAGCAAAATCCAGAAAGGCTTACACAGATTTATCCAGTAATGAAGCTGAAATGACCAGCAACAACAACAAAAATATTCCGATTTTCATCTTGTCGATGATTCCATGTCGAATTCCAATTAAAATATTGTGCTTCGACCAGACATTAGAGGAAATAATCTTCAAGTTTAACCATTCAACTAAACATAGCCTATACGTATTATCACTATTCCTGCACATTCGAACATGTCCCAACTTTTAGCCCAGAAGTTAGGATGAAACACGGCCATGTGAATACAGAATGGCATAAATAAAACTTTTACAAATTGTCTGTAGTGAACAGATGAGTAAAACGACGATGTATCAAGCTTAACATTCTAGTATGAACTGACATCGGATTGGATTAGCTTTTGGTACCGCAACAGCTCAGCTTATTCTGGCAATATATTGCTTCATAGTAGTAGAGTGTACTACCAAAACCGCTTGACGTTGGCAGTTGGTTCAAACTTTTAAAGGTGGGTTTGTTATAAAACAATGTTTGGGTATGTTTTGGAAAATGTATCCATTTTGTCAATATAATTTTGTACAATTCAGCCTGTGTCAGTTGGGCCTTTTATTATTTAGAGGTCTGACATTAATGTAAGAGGTAAGTTAAGTTGTAACATAAAAATCGGCGAGTCAAGTAAGGGTAGCAAAAACGTCAATTTCACAAACGATAGGTAGGGTTCATTTACTGGTGGCCGCAAATCAATTTCTGTGTTATGATTTGCAGAGGTTCTTATTTGCAGTAAGTTTGGTGATGAATAAAGTATTGACTGCTACTGGGAGGACCCTTGGAACTAAGTTTAATAACGAAAGTTTGTGGATATCTACTTCATATTTTAAAATAACAAAACTCATGATCGACACACACAGATAAGCACATTGCAAATATAAACAAAATATAGATAGAGATATTCAGAGGATTTTCGACCTATTTCTCATCATCATTTCAGCAGGAAGAAATTCACTACTGGCCATGGACCTCCCTTAAGCATTTGAGCACTCAGAAAACATTTGTTAACTATCAAATCACAGCCTCTCGACATGACAAAACTGTAAAAAGTCCATCAGCACTTATTAAAAATACATCCAAATCGACTCCCACCAGCAGAATCGCATTGGAAAGCTTTTAACCTGATTTAAATTAATTCGTCAACCGTCGAGCGGGTAAAATGGTCTCCATATTAAGAGTTTTCGTCCAAAGATTCAGAAAATTAGGTTAGGGTAATAGTGGTGCAGCCTGACTCGGGAACGAACTGCATGTGATTAAGACTGCCAGAGATAGTAATTAATGCACTTCCACAGAAGACGGATAAATGAGAAGTATTCATAATAGGATTATTAGATTTCTGTTTCCTCTTGTTTGTGTTTGGAATGCGGTTTGTAAAAATATAATCTGGAAATAGGTTGGTATCTCTTGACTCAATGCAGTATTTTCTACCAAAAGAAGAGGCGAATTTAGGAGAATCAAAGAATTTGAGACGAGGGCAAGGTAATGATAATGACGATATAACCGAAGTCTTAATTGTTTCTAACCGACGACCAAAGTACAATGAAATGAAGATTACCTCATAAACTTAAGGTAGCCAAGTTTTACTGAGCTGTAAAAGTATTTTCTATGGAATTCCTTTCAAACGTTTTCCTCAGAATACATATATATTGGGAGCCAAAAGTTAATATATAAATTTCTAATTGGCAATTCGATTACCTACTTAGATATAATATTTTTTGTTATAAGTTATTCCGTTAAGAAATATTTCAATATTAATTTTATATCACTGTCCTCATTTTGAGCCAATGGATACAAAATTGAGGCATTTTTAGGTTAGAAGTTCTCGTATATTAAGGCCACGACTGCCGAGACTTTCAGGGACGAGAACTTGGCCTTGCATTTATCTTTTACCATATTACGTTCTCTGGTCTTTCATTATTCACATACCTTATAGGATGTTAACTAACATATTATTTAAAAATGAACTGAATATTTATTTTGTAGGTTTAAGTTCAAATTTGCTTTCAAATTCGAATTTGAAGAATCAGTTTTATATTTATTTAAAGTAGAATTTCAGTAGCTTCTGCCCGCGGCTTCGCATTCGTCAAAAGTGTTTTAAAATCCAAGGGATCGGTGTACCTGGATAAAAAGAAGCCTGTGGGCTATTCCAGCTGGTCTATGCCAAATTTTATTCAGATCCGTTCATTCGTTCTGGCTTGATGGAGTAACAAACATCTATTCATCTATCTCCGCCATGCGGAATTAGTGCTGGGAGAAGCACTTAAAAAATAACTTTATAAATTATACTCTTTGCTGATGTATAAGCTATATTTCTGTAAAGTTTTATGAAAATCCGTTTAGTTGTTTTTATGCGTGAATGAGATCCATCCATCCATCCATCCTCACAAACTTTCATGTTTAGTAATTAAGATAACTTAATTTGCATTTATAATATTAATAATAATAACTAGCTTCTATCAGCGGTTTCGCCCGCGTGAAAAAGGTTTATTGTTCCAAGGTACCATTAAACCGGAATAAAAAGTAGCCTATGTATTATTCCAGACTTCTATCCAGACCATCTATCTCTTTTCCATTTTCTTCCCGATCCGTTCAGCCATTCCGACGTGATTAAGTAACAAACATCCATCCATTCATTCATCCAAACTTTCAAATTTATAATATTAGTATTAAAATAACATAGTAAGACTGTTGTATGTTAGACTGTGGCATCAATATAATAAAAATCTTAGAATGAAATATCGTTTATAAAATAACCCTAACAACAACCTTAAACTAAATCTTCATCGTTGCAACTGTGAAGAACAAAAGAACAGCATAACAAAAGGATACTTGTAGAATGACAAACAATTATTCAAGAAAATGGGATCATTCTTCCAAGATTACTATACCATTTTTGTGCTAGAAAATGCTAACAAGGAAAGGGAAAAAAATGCTGCTAAGAATAACAGAAACTTTAACTCAGCAAGTCTGAAATTTAGTTAGCTCGTTATGTGAATTTATGTGCTTTTAAAATTAAATTACAGTTAAAAATAAATAAGCTCCCTAAGTTTTATTACCTGCCCGCTTTGAAATTGTCAGCGGAAACTTCCTGTGTCATCTAAGATTTAGAATAGGTACGTCTATTTTAATCAAAGTCATGCGAGGGTATTTGGAGATTCCAAAGACAAAAACGTTACAGGCTGATTAACGTTCTTTAGCTGGTATTTTCTGAGTTAAATCTTAGTTCAAGTTTAAGCTTAATCAGCCATCCACCAAAACATTCCCACTGCTGGATCGCGTGCTTCTTCTCTCTGTGAGGGAGTGGGCTGTAATGCAGCAAGCGGACCACAAAATAATATGAAGTTATCCAAAAAAAATGGGATGCAGCACAAAATCAATGTTTTATGCACAAAGTTTAGTACAAAAACTGAAATATCAACTAAACAAACACTATATTGGAGCTTAACTAAAACTGGTGACTAATAATCCGTTCGCAAATAGAAAAAAGGTATCTACCATCAACAAACACTTTTTTACACGAGAACTTTATACCGATATTGAAATAAACCTATCGAGATAATTATATTTGTGCTGCTAAAGTGATTTGTAATTTATACTTTGTGAAATGTCAAATAAAGACTTTAGTCAGTTTTTGCGAAATAATGAGTTACTCCTACCTCAGCAGCCGTATCATGATGTAAGTTGTTCTACCTAATTTTGTAATTACATATGAGAAATGGAGGAGGATCACCAAATTATCCGTATCAAACGCCAGAAGACAACACGGCAGACCAAGGTGAAGATAGCGGGACGACCTCGACTCATAACGAAAGGACTGCCCGCAATAACAGGAGTCCGAATTGCGTGGTAAAGAAAGTGGAATATAATACCTTTGCCCTGCAGTGGGACAATATAAGCTAGTTAGATGTAAGTAAGATCTTATGCATACGTTTGGCGTAGAATTGGGTATTGTGATGGCACTTAAAAAGAACCCTATCTAACTAAACTACAATTGGTAGAGAACATTGAATTATGATTTTACGAGGCTATTCGTGGGATGTTACTACATTTTCTGCTCCAATATAACCTTCTATAGTAAGTAGTAATTTATCTTATATTTTTTTAAACACAAAACGACGTCGAGTTTTTTGGTAGTTTTTACATGATATGTAAAGATAGCAGTCTGGATCCGCGTTAAATATTCGGCAATAAAATTGATCAAATGTCTCACTGTTATAATAACGAGTAAGTAGTAACACTACAAACTCAGTAGAAAACATGTGACAGTCTTTATAATTTTTATTTTTCTCATTCAGGATTTCCTCACTGTCATGGAGCACGTATTCAAATGGTTTTGCCTCATCGGAGATCTGGGATCGAAGAGATCGAAGAGGTCCAAGCCATCTGGAAAGTTATAAAAGCATTTGCTGGTTGGGCTATCGACATGGCTGTAAGTGAGCGGAAAGAAGGAAAGGAATAATTTTAAAAATGTTATATGTAATCTTTGAGGGGGATTAGAAGCAGACAGTTTTTCAGTCTTTTACGAAAGGCGGAATAGGTGTTTCATAATTGGAGACGGTTCAGGCACGCAGGTTCTAAAAACTATTGCTGGTATTCCATCAGGGCCGCTAACCTTATCCACGTTGAACAAGCCTACTCACAGCAATTAATTAGTAAATATATAATAAAACCTTTTATAGGTTTTGCCATTATTGACAAGTATTACATGACAATGACATGGCACTCTTTCCCCATTCCAGCAAAATTCTCGGAAGGGGGAATTCTCAGAATTTGTATAAATACTGTCACATTAATATTATGTCTACTACCTTTAGAGCACACCATTGTAGTTCAACATTACGCCTCTGCCTAATCATGTTCATTAATGCAGTTTCATCAAAGAGTAATTTAATGTTCTTTTCAGGGAGCATCACAGCACGTTTGGCAGGCAAAATCTTCTACACGATAGCAATCCTGTCTTTGATACTAGCTTCAAAACTATACAGGTCCTGGCCAGACCTTTCAGCATTTTGGGCCAGGGTTGAAAGAATCATGGCGGTCCTAGCACCCCCTGATAGGACTTTGAAGAAGAGAATGTCGTGAATGACGTCTTTAGTTTTATGACTGTTGTTCTATTTGTAAGTTTTATGGAAAATTTGATCGCTTTTAGATTTTGTCACATTACAATCTTCGGCTAAAAATGTTTTGACATGAGCTACCAAAATGGCACTAGGGCAAAAAAAATTGTATTTGTTTGGACATTCGTTTACGCAGATTTTATGAAGATTGTCCAAATCCCAAGGTTCAAAAGTAAGACGAAATTGAATAGTATATATTGAATGAATTTCGGATATCATATACAGAAACATTCATTTCTCAAAGTTTAATACAAACTACTGCACTCCCAGACGGATATGCCTAGATTACTTACGTATGGGAGAGTGACAATAATAATATAACATGACTTCAGTATCTCAATGATACGACGCATGTCAAGACACACATTTTCTCTTGTATTGTTACAGTCTGGTAAAATGCTCTTCTTACATGAATAAATATCTCCAGCGAGCAGATGGACCGCTCTATACATTATTTATATAACAATTTCACATGCATACATATCTACTGCTTACTTAAACTTGTTTTATTTTTCAGTGGAACACATAATGAGTGTCGTTTCTTCAATTGGACTGGACTGCCCACCACCTTTGATTATAAAGCGATACGTTTTGATATCTCATGGATTTATGATATTGAGGCGTGAGTACCTTATATTCGAGTGATTGCCAAAAATGTCTAAGCCAAAATGAATATACGAGTAAAGAGTAGTCGAACGACTGCTGAGAGAGTGGTGTTCTGGGTTTGTTCTACATGTCAGGCCAACTGCCATTGGATTTTTGCATCAGCAAATTCGAGGATCAAGTTCTTTAATTCGAAATTTAATGGCAATAAGCTCGCTTCTTCTATAAGAGACTAATTACATGACCGACGGAATAATAAATTTATTTCATCACTCTCCTTACCTTCATCACTCCCTTACCTACTTACTCCTCTGAAAATATATATTTGAATGTTATTGTTGGTATAATTATTTTCATATAAATATTCAGATTGATACGCCCTTCCTCTAGCCTTTATGAGTACCGTAGCCACTCTTCTGTGGAACTTCCAAGACCAGCTGATAGTCCTGATCACTATGGGTCTGACATCAAGATATCATCGATTGAACCAGTGCCTAGCCAAGATATGTGCGCTGGAAAAGAAGCAGATGGATTCTGATAAAGTAAGAAAGAATAGTTGATTATTTATCTAGGGAGCAACAACTACTTTAAAGGCGAGAGTGTTTATTTAATTCAGAGCGGAACGAAGGATTCTAAAGTAGAATCCTGAGCGCAGCGTGGATACTTCACTCGAGCCTAAAATAGTGTTGCTCCCGAAGTGGACACTCTACTTTTTATCACCCTCTATGAGTTTGAGTCATCGTACAGAGCGGTACAGGTGGCTACATACTGGTCAGACAAAATATGAGTTTGGTTGAGTAAAATTTGAGATTATCGACACGAAAAGAAAAAGAAGAAGAATCACTCTCTATGAGAAAAGTAAATGCAACTTATGAACGATACATACTATTAGAATTCATAAGGCATAGAAATGATTAGAGGCCAATGTTTATATTTGAACAATAATTGGCAGTCCATCGTAACAATTTTACTAGTGCCATCCGTTACAGTTATAGATTTAATTTTTTATTAGGGTTCCGTACCCAAAGGGTAAAAACGGGACCCTATTACTAAGACCCCACTGTCCGTCTGTCTCTACGAGTCGTCTGTCGTCTGTGGCGAGTGCTCTCGGAGGCGTGACCTACCGAAGATGGTCCCAGACACCTCGTAAGGGGTTGCCTGCAGGTATAGTGTGCCGCTTTCCATAACGTAAGGTTGGTGAAGGAGGCCACTATAGGAAAACTCAGTAGACAAATAGGGGTATGTCCGTCTGTCTGTCTGCTGTAGGCATTGGGTAGATGCGATGATTTGTATTCAAGAGGTGAGCGTGCTTACAGCTCCGGGACCATTCTGGAGAAATGGGAGCCAGCTTCTCTGGCGTCCTTAACGGGGATTGAATCCGCTAGCACCAACTGCGCTGGTGCCGGTGCTTGCACTAGTGCTGGCGTGCTGGGGTGCGTGTGGTGAGCGGCTTTATTGCTCCGGTACCATTCTGGACAAATGGTAGTGAGTAATCACGATGCGACTCACATTTTCTCTTGAGTACCAGGGGCGAGTGCTCTCGGAGGCGTGACCTACCGAAGATGGTCCCAGACACCTCGTAAGGGGTTGCCTGGTATAGTGTGCCGCCTTTTATAACGTAATGTTGGTGAAGGAGGCCACTATAGGAAATCTCAGTAGACAAATAGGGGTATGTCCGTCTGTCTGTCTGTCACCAGGCTGTATCTCATGAACGGTGATAGGTAGACAGTTGAAATTTTCACAGAAAATGTAAATAAATATTTGAGTATACAACAAACGTGAAGCTTTTGCCGTTTTTAGCGCTAGTTACAATCACTCATTAGCTATTCACCTTTTTCATTCGTCGTAATCAATTTTAGCGACGTAATCCATTTCATTCATTCTTCCTTTCATATTCAATCCATTCTTCTCTGGAATGCGCTTCCTCTTGATATCAGGACGGCCACTAGTCAGTATGCATTTAAGCGGAAGTTGCGACATTTTTTCTAAACGAATAGCAGAATCGTCTCATTTTGCGCCTTTCTATTAATTTATATATATATATTATTTTATATATAGTATTTATTATAGGAAATATATAAGTATATTTATTTTAACTATATACTTTTGTACTAATTTTGCATTTATAATATTATTATTTCTATTTTTATGCACCTGCCATGCTATCTCTTCACCGCCCTTGGTTGACTGGTAGAGAATGCCTAAGACATTAAGTCCGCCTATGTACTTTTATGTTGCATGAAGTTTTAATAAATAAATAATCCTATTTTAGACTGCATGGTTTGTGATTCATCTCTTTGCTGATTGGAACATTTACCAACAATATCCACATTCTAAAATCAAATCACTTTTAGTATTTAGGGATTCATGAGCTATTTTTCCTTATTCTCCCTTCGTTCTTGTGTTTCTAGCTGTAGTAGCAATTTCGTAATAGAGTCAGTACCTCCAAAGATTACCTTACTATAGCTTGGCAAATTTTATTCGTACGTGACACTCACATGGTCCGCGGGCGACGTGGGACGTAAGGCAGTGGGTGAGATAAAACGTGTGAGCTCACCTGATGGGAGCGTCGCCGTCGTCGCGTCATCGCGCCGTCATGTCATTGCGTTCCCCCGCCACCCACGCAGACCATTTTGGTGTCACGTAGGAATTTGCCAAGCTATTACAAATATTATATTTGATTAAAGGGTTTACGCCATCTTCGTCTTACACCGTTCCCGCCTATTTGCGTACAGATGTTTCTGACAAGTTTATTAATATCATCAACCCGTCTTACCATAGTTCCTACTACGCGTTTGTATGTATTTTAGTAGTCACTTACAGCTTCACTTCCGAGTAGAATGGCTCCGGTGAAAATGAAATGCGCGGTACGAATGTGTTATGCCAAATACATTGTAATAAAAAAAAATAAGATTCAAAAGGAGTTTCTTGCACATTTTTCTCCGTTTAGATCTTACCGAGATGCTTGAAGTATGTTTAAATGGTTTACATACATAAACTCACGCCTTTTTCCCATGGGGGTTGGCACAAACTACAGAACGCCACCTGCTACGATCCTTATACTTATTTTGATTCACTCATCAAGTCATACACATTTGCGTACAGATGGTTTATGACAATGTGATCATATCTTGGGTCTTCCAGATGTTTATTTTAGTCTCGTTTCTGCCGCTTCCTGACTTAAATCCTTAATTTTTGTCTTGCATGTCAGCGTGAATATGACTCAACAGGCTTCGGTCATCGGCGTAGTAAAAATCTTCTAAGACGTTGGATAATCCCCTATCTATCCCGCAGGTTGTCGAAATTGCGAAGCAAAATCTCGTCAAGAACGACCAGAAAGAGTAGTAGTGAAAGGAGGCAGCCCTAGCGGACACCTGCGTGTACTGCTATATCATTTGAGATGAGGCCGTCGTGGGTTACTTAACATAAATAATTCCTCGGTGGCACTCCAATGTCCAGTAGGCGGAACAGATGCTAGACCACTTCAGCGTATCAAACGCCTTTTCAAAATCGATAAACGTGATAGATAGATAGATCTACCTCTGCCATTCTGATGCCTGTTCTAGAATGATACGGAGAGTGTTGATCTGATCCGTGCACGAGCGGTTTAAGTGGAAACCAGCCTGCTCTTTGCGTAGAAGAGGATCCACGGCCTTTGATAACCTATGCAGGATAATCTTACCTTAGAGAGAATTGAGAGGAACGTCTCCAGTTATCGCATTGACAAAGATCTCCCTTCTTGGGTACAGTTATCAAAAGATCCCTGCTCCATTTGTCCGGAAGTTCCTCGCTGGCCCGTATCCTCTCAATGAGAGGCGTCAGGCGCCATCATTGTTTTTTGCACTGAAAATAGTTTTTCACATTTGGTTTTATGGCGCCCCTTGTCATCTGGCGCCGAGAGCAACCGCTCCTCACTCTCCACCCCAGGGGTGGTCCCCACGTCAATGTCGTCGGAGCCACTCTGCTCGGAAGTGAAGTTTTATAGTTATGTGAATAATCGCCTAGTTGTTATTTCCAGTAAAAGGACCAACTATTGTGGTGTAAACTTCTCCGAATGTCGCCATTTCTACCTCAACAACTTACCATGCGTAAATGATTAAAATTAAATCCTGTGTTCGGTAGACCTTTTCATTAAGTGTTCACTTCTAATACTGGTTTAGATATCTATTCATGGATCCATTGTTTTAGTATAATACCGGTGGTATCTAACCTGGGTTGAATGGGTTACCACATTTCATATAATAGTAAAGGGCAGCACGTTTGGGCTTTTAGTTCATAAATTCAGTGATTTTATAGTTTTCCGAAACACATCTCCTAAAACTCTTGAAAAGTTGCAGATGGGAGCACACGTCATGCACACGGCTTGTAAGAAAAAAATAATAATTTCTGCCCAGACAAGAGACTAAGACAAGTGGCTTTCTATCAAAATGGAAGCGTGGCGACACAAAGTACGTAAGCGGCAGCGCGCCGTAGACATAGCGGCCACTACAAACAAAGTGCCATTTTGTACGCACATATTGACATTACGATTTTCAGAGATTCTCGGGTAATATTGGACAGAGCTCAGTCGTGGTCTACGATAATATTTTTCAGTTAATAGTTTATAAAACCTGAGCCATATTTTTAAATAATATGTTTCTAAACTACAACTCCTTTATTTTTTAAACACAACAGGTGCAGAGGCATGCATATTTACCAAAATAATAAAATTAACTTTCTTGTATTAAAAATAGTGACAACTTTTTTAATTAATTTATATGTTTAGGTATATATGGAAATCTAAAAGAAAATCTTAAAACCCTCGTACCGAGTACTTGGCTGGTTATTATTTTTTCCAATTAACTTCGGGTTGTATTGTCGGCAATGGGTGGATTAATCTAGACAGAATTGAGTGATGTACATACCTAGCATGTGTACTTGCACAGACAGGAAACCTGAAATTACATAAAGATTCTTATGGTCATAAAAAAATTCAAGATGACAAGTTAGAAATTCAATATCTAAGACAATGATTACTTTAAGTCCAAAGACGAAATTGTGCATTGTAGCTTTTTTTAAGGAAAGGCTATGAAACTTGTCACCCTTCTAGACCTCAACTCTTCTTCGTCAAACTTGGCGCCTTTTCCACATTTATGGTTTTTGTCGAGCTTGTGGCTTTTTACATTTTTTTGTTTTTGGTGGGATCATTATTACACCATTGTTACGTCTTGTATGTCTTGTCTTGTATGTGACGTCGTGATCTTTAATTGATATTTGATGCTATGTTTACCCTTTAAAGCATGTAAGCATGATAGTTATGGTGTATGTTTAGAGAAATCTTTGTATTTATGTTTGTAAACTTATGCTACTTACTTTTTTTTATTTAGATTCAATATTAGCAACCCTTGTGACTCCGACAAGTTTAGATAGGTAACAATTTTCGAGGACGGCAGGCGTGGGCTTTCTGTATACTTTCTGTTTGTGGTGTCGATAACATTTGGAAAAATAATTATGGAAATGCGAAACGCTTTCGAAATGTCACTTTGTCTCGAGCGTCAGTTCCAATTTTAAAGAAAAACAAAATGACGGTCAGTGAAACTGCAAAAATATGTTAACCTTTATCTCTCAGTTATATCCATTTTCCGGTGTCGATCTACACATAAAACATACGATCAGTGTGGCGCCGAATAAACCAGTTTGAATTTATAACCAGGATTTTAGTACTAAATGTCGCTACTTATCAGGCGTTGGTAATGGAGCGTTTGTGACTAATACGTCACGGAGCTTATAGCTCTTTGTAAAATGCAGACAGCTCAGCGAATCGTCAGGATGGTTTGAATAATGTTTTTGTTTGAGTTAGTTGTGAACCTTGATTGTAGATACTACTGATATTTAGAAAATACTCTGTGACAGATCAATAAGACTGGTAGTTCTCAGAAATAACTTAGCATCATGCTTGCATTCCCCGAATAGTGAGAATTGTGTCCTGTAGTACAATCATATTACGGCAATTATGTTTAATTCACAAGAAACAGAGCTTATTGCCAACCCGAGAAGTTCCAGATGGCAAAATTTAATAACCTTTGCCCGTCTCCAATATTCAACCCACGACATCTAGATCAGAAGTAGCGCTTTGACACCTAGAACAACAAGGTAGAAAAAAACAGTATTTTGCAAGCGAGTGACTTGCTGCTTCCTATTTACAGATATTCATCCACGAAGGAAAAGATCCACCATCTCTTAGAAAATTATCTGCCACGTCTCAAGGCAAAGCCAATAATTTCAACTAAAACTTTGTTTCAGTTACAATAACCCATAGTAGAGCATTTCAACAATTCGCCAATATAACTACAAAAATCTATCTATCTCATATCGAAACTTATAGCGCTCTGGGGAAATTATGATAACTGCGGGCAGATCATACTAGTTCTTGTAACATGCAACTATTGCTTTATGGCCGAGATTGAAAAGGCTTTCTTTTACTAACGTAGTACACAGCTTTTTCTCTTCTGTCTTCTACTACCCGGAGCGACTTTCTATCTAACCTTCCACAACCCAGTAACTGGATAACTCATTTCTTCTTATTAAGACTGGACTTTCGAGCTTCTGACTACTCGTAAAGACTGTCAAAGATTTACTTATGACAGTCGAGACCAAAGGCTTAACGTGTTTCCGAATCACTCAGGTGCCTTGGTTTGTATTGCATGGTCACATATTTACGAACTGGCCGCGATAGAGGTAGCTCAACAATACTCAACAAGCGATTTACCATACTATATATTAGGTTATTTTTTACGTAGCTAAGAGATCTATATTTGTTACGGATGCCACTAGCACGAAATTTTTCATCAGCCAATAAATGCCAAGGCTATGCAATTTTGAGAATTTGGGATTACGAATACAATTACAGATTCAACACTGATAATCTTTTACAATTTGCCTTAAGTTAGCACTTTTGAATGCATATCAACTATGATGAAAGGGCTGAAAATAACATTATCAATAAGTTTTGTGATAACTTCATTGATTTTACCCGACTGCCGAAGTAAAGTTTTGTTTTTAATGCAATAGTTTAAATGTTTGTCCCTAGCAGTATCATAATTATTGCATTATAATTCTAAAACTTCTTTGTTTCAGAGAAACGAAGCTACAAATGTGTACACCTGGCGCAAACTAAGAGAAGCCTACGTGAAACAAGCGGTGTTGGTCCGCAAGGTTGACGCGTCTCTTGGGGGCATCATCATACTGTCCTGCTTCTGCAACTTTTACTTTATTTGTCTGCAACTGTTTTTGGGAATAACGTAAGCATGTACCAATTTAGAAGAGGCGACAGTAGAAAAAACCAAAGTTGCAGCCTGAAGTATGTATTTGTACCAACTCAGTTAGTAGCAATCAGTTCGCTCCTATGACATGAGGCCCAAATAAAGTTCTTTGAAAAATATTGCTATAGTTGGCTCTATTTGGAACATCTCTGTCTAATCTTTTATTTGTATTTATATTTGGAGGAAGCAACCAAATTGAATTTTGTAATCAGTCAATTCTTCAATTTCAGCGTACTTATTTCAAATGTAGTTAAGGAACTTTGTTAAATACTACAACTACATACACTTAAATCAAAAACTACTAACTAAGCCTAAAAATAAGCTAAAGTAAATATGGCGTCGAAACCTAATCCACATCGATATCCACTGGTATTTTTATAAACTGTGTATATTTTTATCTGTTAATGATGGAATTTTGTTGATCTATGCAATTTTGGAGTAAGTGAGAGATGTCTGAATAAGGCATTTAAATTGCAACTGCAGAGCTCCTGCTTCGATGGTTATAAAACTATGAAATTACAGGCACTGACTTTCTGCCTCTATATGCTACTGATGCAATGTGATGGCACGTAGATTAAGTCCTAGGTATTCTTTTTTTTTAATCATCAATAGGCTCGCGCTAGACCACTATCTCACCTGATTTTTATTATTATTATTTATTTATTTATTAAAGTACAAGTTTATAATATCTTAACTTAAAAACTATGCCCCACAAAACCGTTTTCACGGTTTGTCTGTGAGAACGGAACAAACATTATTAAAAATAAAGTTTAATAGTGCGGACACTTAATTTTCACTTTATATAATTATAAAAACAAAAAATTAACCTACATTACTATATTATCCAATGAAAAGATAATATTGGAATCTTATGTTATATCACATTTACTTATTTGCTAACCTTCCTTCCAAAAACTGTAAACGACTTTCCTAAGAAGATCATTTACAAACGGCTTAAAAAGAACTGCTTAAGTGATTTGGCGAATTTACCTTTTATTGCCTGACTTCTTATATCAGCAGGCAACTGGTTGAGAAGGTAGGGTACTCTTTTATCAAGCGTTCGGTCGCCAAAATAATTCCTTATTCTAGGTACATCAAATTTACCTGCCGATACCATCCTCGTTGCGTGGTTATGCGTAACTAGGGAGTGACGCTCCCAGCTGCCATGACTGTTAACCAGAAGTAGATATTTATGTTTTAAGCTGATAGGGAGAATTTTGCAAATTTTAAATAACTTATTATAATCATCTTTACATTTGTTTTTGGTTTTCTTACTTACTAATAGTTTTAAAAATCTGATTTGTTGTGCTTCTAATTTTTCTAAGTTACTTTTGAATGTGAGTCCATAGCAGTCGAGAGCATAACTTAATATAGGGTCTACTAATTGTAGATAAGGGCACTTAAGGGTATTACTTGGTACTTTAAAGCTTAGATGGTAGAATTTACCGAGCAATATTCTAAGTTTATTACATAAGTACTCAATGTGGTTTGACCACGAAAAGTTCTCGTCAACCTTTACTCCTAGATATATTACACATTTATCGCGTATATAGGTTTACAATTACAATTTACATATTTTTTATGAATGCACGTAAACTCATGTGTGTACATCGGAGGTGGGTCACCAGGTGGTATTAAATATGGTGAGCGTATCATAACCAGCTTGGTTTTATCCGCGTTTAAGATTATACCGTTGTCGTGCGACCATTCAACAACTCGATCTACGTCGTGCTGCACAAGTCGACAAGTTTCAACGAGATCGGTACCGGCGCGCAGCACGCACAGGTCATCCGCGAACATGTACGCTGAACAGCTGCGTAAAACGCCGCACAAGCTATTGACGTGCATTAGGTAGCATACAGGCCCGCATCCCGCACCCTGTGGCACCCCGCACCTCACCTCCCTCGCGTCACTGTACGACTCATCCACCTTTACACGGTAATATCTCTTCGTGAGATAGTCTCGAAACCAGTTGTTAAGTGGTTCCCCCACCCCGCACTCCTCCATTGCATTTAATAAAGTGTTTTTTTCTAGAGTATCAAATGCTCTTTTAAAATCAAAAAATACTACGACAACAAATTGCTTTTTATTTAAATTATTATTAATTTCGTCACAAAACTAAGATAACAAGGTGGCTGTACTTTTACTTTTTTGAAAACCATGTTGGCATTCACTAATAATGCTATTTTTTTGAAGATAATTGCCTAGTTGATTAACAATACATTTTTCTAAAATTTTGTCTACACTTGATAATATAGCAATTGGCCTGTAATTGGACAATGTCTTACAATCACCTTTTTTAAAAATTGGACGCACTATAGCCTCCTTTAGCTTGCTCGGACATGTATATGTACTTACACATAAATTAATAAGACGTGCGAGCACGGGACTTACTATATTGACCAAATATTTAAGATCAGACATGCGTATGAGATCGCTACCGGGTGATTTATTTGTATCCATACCTTAACATCCTGACTATTTACCGGTCGCCATCGCATACACATACTTTTCTCCTTAACATATGTGCTTCTGTTTAACCATGTCGCATCACAATCGTGTTTTATATTTTCAATTTCGTTTGTAAATGTTGACGAGAACCTATCACAAATATCTTTTACACTGCCTTGCCTCTCAATGTTATTTAATATTACGCTATCTAAGGATTGTTTATTCTGCCCCATCATTACATGTATTCTATCCCATAACTTTTTTATATTATTGTTACAATCTATTATACTTTGCCTATCGAATTCATTTTTACATTTAGTTAGTATTTTATGACATTTGTTCCTATATTTAGTGTATTCTAAGCGTTTAACCATATTTTTTGGTTCGTTTCTCCATATGGCAAAAAGTCTGTCCCTTTCTAATAACAGTTTCTTATAATCTCTCGTTATCCAGCTTTTATTATTTCGGACTCCTTTGTTAATAATTTTATTTCTATAGCAAGACTCATAAATATCAGCAAAACTTTGTCTGAAAGATTCATACAATTCAACAGGACATTCAATCAGCAAGAGTTTATCAAAGTCTATGCACAATAATTTCTCCCGCACCGCTCGATTATCAAGGACACGTCGTTTCGTTGGCTCAGTGGACGCGCGCGGTATAGTGGTGTTCTGGCTATCAGTTGGGGCGCGGTCCCATTCTACTGCTACCGCTACTGGATAATGATCCGATATTTTGGTTCGTATTATTGCTGATTGCATATATGCAAGAGGCGCTCGAATAAAAATGTGATCCAAACATGATTCCGCTAAACTACCCATGACAACCTCGCTACGAGTGACTCGATCTATACATTTTGTAAACCCATATTCACCTAATAGATCTTCATACAAAGCTACATGTTTATCCTGTTGATTAAGCAAGTTAATATTTAAGTCGCCGCATAATATCACTTTTGTATTATGTGGTATGTTACTAAGCAATTTACGAAATTCGTCAAAAAATTGAAATATTTTATCTTCCTTATTTATTTTAGGCGGCCTATAAATGGAAATTAAGTAAATTTGCTCGTTGACGTATTTGAATGAAATGGAAACACACTCCGCGGAGCGCATCTCGGCAAGTATCGGGGACTCAGTCACTTGAGCCGCGAGCCTCTCCCGCGCGTACACTAATACGCCTCTCCCGCGCGTACACTAATACCCCTCCCCCGGTTCGCCCGGTGCGGGTGAAACTATTTATTGCGAACCCATTAATTTTATAGAAAATCAAATATTCAAAATTTATATTTGGTTCCGTAATAACTATTACATCAATATATTTTAGACTATTATTTAAACTAACTAATAACTCGTTAAAGTGTTTCTTTAGTGATCTTATATTAACATGTATTAAGCAAAAGTCATTATTTCTACCTAATGTTGATGTCCAACTATATATTTCATCAACATATACAGGTACAACTTGGCCATCTGTTATTGTTTCAATAGTATCGAGGAACGAGAATGTTGTAAATAAAGTTATCAGTTCCACACACTTAGTTATCTAACTGTATACCCTTCACTTCTTGAGCAGTTCACGAATATCGCCTTCCGATCTGACCCACACAGACTTATCACCTTCTTCCTTTTTCACCAGTATTCTGCCGTTTACGACCCAGATGTACCTGTAAATATTCTTGAGTTGAGTCTTAGCGTTCCATAACAATTCCCGAGTAGTTTTAGTTAGATCTTCATTTACATATATCTTGTTTTTCTGTGACCCAGAAGTAATAATACTGCTGTTTACTTTAACAAGCTTACGTCGATTCGCTAACCAGGAATTCCGACTTTCAGTACCCGTACTCTTGAATCCTATTACTATAGTAGCTGGTTTGCCGCTTGTTTTCCGTTGTTGACGACGGCTCGCCCATTCGATGTCATTGCAGTTCACGTCCAGTGTATCTCCGAGTTTTTTAACTACCTCCATTATATTTTCATCCGGAATTTGCTCGATACCTACAATTTCGATGTTATGTTTACGTGTGGATTGTTCAAACTCATGAACTTTTTGTTCAAGTGCAGTATTACATTTTCTAGGTACACACATTTATTATTGACACTTTCGACGGACTTTTCGAGCTTAATAATTTTCTTTTTCGTTTCTTCATGTTCTGCCAATATGGTGTCGTATTTCTCCGACAGCACCGCCATGCTAGTTATGATGGAATTTAATTGTTTTTTAAATCCATGCAGCGAATTCACTTTGTTCTGTATATCATTTAGGATTTTTTCGAATCCTAGTCCCTCTACTACCTGCTCCTCTTCCTCGGATTCCTCAACTTCTTCCTCTTCACAATTATTGCAAAAAATTCGTGTTCTACCTGCTTTCATGTCTGCTGCCAACCCCTTTACACAATTCCTATGGAACGTTCCTTGGCAAGTACCTTGGCACAAGAAGTGAGATCCATTACTGGCCAGTTTCTTCTTGCACTTTTGATGGTAAGCGATGGTGTGGTCGACGGTGTAGCACGCTTGCCTAGAAAAAACCGATTCACTCTTAAATAACCCTAGATTAAAGCTATCGGGAAACACAGAATCCGGCAGGGAATTCCACTCTATAGCTGTACGCATAATAAAAGTGTCCCCAAAACGTTTTGTGCGTATGGGTGGGATTTCCACCATGTACCGATGACGCGACGCCGTGCGTCTGGTTGTCCAATGATGGAACGGGCTGGGTGGAATTAAATCAGGCAATTCCATCGCACACTTCCCGAAATGTAACCGATAAAAAAACCCACAAGCTGGCAACTCGGCGACGAAATTCAATGCTCTGGAGCTTTGATTTGACCAGTGCCTCATTGCCGATGAGTCTCTTGGCTCGCTTTTCGATCGACTCTAGTGCATCAAGCTGGTATTTGGTAGAACCGTCCCAGAGATGAGAACAGTACTCCATGCACGATCGAACGGGACCCAAGAGGACTAAAAATACTATTTAACATGAGCTAAGCCAGCTGTAAGTGTGTTAAAAACTAAAATAAAGATCTGCATGGCTCCAGCATAATATATAACCCAAACTATTCTAATAATAATTAACTTTCTGAAAACTAAATAATTAGATAAGATTAAGACGGGCTGGTGTCCGCAACTCCACGTCTAAGCGCGTATTTTGCGTACGGAAAATAGAAAAGAAAAAAAAAAGAAAGAAAAGAAAGACTAAAGAATTATGAAAGTTTGCATGTTTGATACTCAATCGCACACATTTTTTCTGAACGTATTTGAATGAATCTTGGCACATGGATAAACCTTCGCCTTTGGTCACACATAACGTTATTAATAACGAATCATCAATTAAATAATTCAGTCAGTACATAAAGTAATGCTTCTTACTATCGCGAATACTATTTTATCACTATGTTCATCATCAAACAAAAACTTTTATGAAGTAGTTAGTAAATTGTGCGTAAGCACCAAGTTTCTTCAGTAACAAACAATTCGCCGGCACTTAATCCATCATTAGGACCGAATGGTGTAAGAAAAACATCGTAAGTGTTCACACACAAACCTATGTAATGGAACTTAAGGTGTGTAATGCTTAGTACAGCTGTAGGCATTCATCACGTCTGATTTATACGGAGTAATGTAGGTAGTTTAGGAACCTGGTTTTATTAGGCACCTATAATGTCTGTTTTTATTTTAGCAACCTTGCGAAGAACATTAAGAACAAGGCTATATTAAGTGATACGCATATCGCATTTTTTTTTAAATTGTGTCAGTGATGCTTTTCAAAACATAAAAAAGATGTACCAAAAAATATAACACTGGCTCGCGTTGACCACTATTTCACTTGATGGTACGCGATGATGTGGTCGACGGTTAAGTACGCTTGTCTAGAAGAAACCTATTCACTCTTGACTTAAAGACCTCACATTTAAGACATCCGCAGGATAACCCGGGTTACCAAACAAAGCCCGAAGAATCACCAAACTTAAGTGACAGTGTGCAGGTGACATTGTTTGAAGAACGGATGGTTGATGGAACCGTAAAGTTCTGCAGTGGCGAACGCCAACTGGAAGACGCAGCTGTGGAAAGTCACTTTCTAGATGGACCGATGGCCTGGTTAAGGCTTCGGGAATCAGCTGCAAATCGCGCAGGACTGATGGAAGTGGTAACACTTTTGGGAAACCAGCAGTGGATGTCTTTTGGCTGATAATATGATGATGATGGTGATGATGATGAAAAGGGAAGTCAAAAGGGTGGAGACAAGGCGACATTACATCAGCAATAGGGATTCCAAGACAAGAATTCTAAAGTATATGGGATTGACATCCGCTACTGAAAGGTCACGTGATCAATCGTGACCCGTATATATATTTGTATATTAAGTATTTGCTCGTTCTCTCTGCTTATCAATAAATACCGACCAAGCCTCTAATATGTTGTTTTCCTTTGTTCTCAGCCAAAGCCAGTCTGATGAGCCCATCAGAACAGCGTACTACTTCTTGTCTCTCGGCTGGCTGTGTTTCAGGGTCACCAGCGTCGTGCTAGCAGCCTCCGACATTAACGCTCACTCCAGACTGGCTCTTAAACATATCTACACTCATGATACTCACTGTTATAATGTTGAGGTAATGTTCTAACTTCCGGTGTGGGAAGAAGATGATGAATAAAATAATTATCTGAAAAGAGAAAAACAAGTGCTATCAAAATAGACAGTAAATATTATGAGGTTCTGCAAGCGGTGACGAACGATGTTTTGGTAGGTTTCTCTTTATTTCTTCTGTATACCCGTCTGCAGCACATAACTAATTTGGTTAACTCCTACATTAATAAAAATATAAAATACAACAAAGTATTATAAAAACAAAAAGCCTGCCTGCTAAAAAGTAATTAACTGATAAGAAAAAACAAGTACTAGGTATAATTTATACATTAAATATTATGAGGTGCTGCAGGTGGGCACAAACAAAAGAAATATAGTAAAAGCTACCAAAACAGGTTATAGACTACTATTTCAAATCATAGCTCAAGATCAAGAAAAATTTTACCGTTCCACAGCGTAGGGCTTCTTATGTTCATTAAACTGAAAGGAAATTCCCATAATTTGCTGGCAGATGGACTGTTCTCGGGGGAATACGTATGTGCGGTTGCTATCCAATTATTGTTGAGTACCTCATGTTATTGCCAAATTGATAAACAGTAAAATAGGTAAACGTATAAATAAGATTTGGTGAAATATAGTATATTATGCACTAGTGAATAAAGAACAGATTTAAAGCGAGGGCCATAGATGAATCACGAGCAAGTGAAGGATTCTAACAATTGAATCACGACCGCAGGGAGTGAATCTTGATGATTAAATATCGAGCATAACGTCCTGAGCGACGCGAGAGATTCATGGACCTCGATATATATCCGTTTTATTCAAGAGTTGCATACCATGACAACGAAATGAAAAAGATTTAAGCATAAAGCACAAGGAGTTTGTATGTCGAGTATTCTTTGCATAAGAAGTTTGAATCGAGTATTTTTTGCGCAAGGAGGTTGTATAACATTGAGATTGAGTTCGAATACGAAATACAAAAACCAAAATAGTGATTGAAAGTGTAGCAGTGTAGTGTTTTTTTCACTGTTTTCAGTAAATGAAATAAGCTTTTTAGAGAGGGATGGTATAAAATAATAACTCATGGTTACCTTGAAGGACCCGTTCCTTCAAGGTTATGAAACGCTTGCCAAAATCAGTCTATTTTGTAGATGAGTGACCATCATGACATACCGAGGTACCTCCATGCACTGAAAGCACTTTAAGCCATTGCCCTCGGCTCTCATAGGTCTTTGACAATTTTACAGTAGCCAGAAGCCACGAAAAGCCGATACCAGTCTTGTTATCAAGTTACCCAGTTACTAAGTTGTGGAGGTCTGATAAGTAGTCGCTTCATGTAAAATACTAGTACTCAGCTGTTTCCAGTTAGACTAGAAAATTGGTGAAATAAATTCATACGAATACAATAAAAGTAGGTAAATAAGCGGAATTTTACCTCTTGCAGGTCGGGCGTCTTCAGAACCAACTCTCCAAAGACAATATAGCACTCAGTGGCAAGGGATTCTTCATTTTGAGTCAAAGTATTTTACTACAGGTGAAGTATTCGACATATCTTTTACTTGGGTATTCGCTTGATTGTCGTAGTAAAATCGGTGGTTATTTCGTTAATTCATATTTTATGCGCTGTGAATCTGCAATACCGTTCATTTGATTAACATTAAAACTTTATCAACTTATTGCTTTGACTTGCATGAAGTTTATAGACAAAGAACATACGGTAGCAGCGCGCCGGGCACCATCACCAGCTAGTATGATATTAAATAATTGTAACAAAAAGGTGTTAAACCAATGGAACGACTGCTGAATGATGTGATTGCTTTTCAATAACTCCCTTCCTTCCTTCCCTTTTTCTTTTCTTTCCCTTTTCTTTTTCTTCCTTTTCCCTTGTTTATTGTGATTATTTTTCCTTTCTTTAGTTTCGTTCATATGTTTTACTGCACTGTTAGTGTTCTCTCATAATTTATTAATTGACATTTTAATTTCCTTATGCTTCATTGGAATCCTATCAGTCAACATCAAAAAGTTACAAAAAAATACTACTTCATTATTTAACTCACACGAAAAGAACCGAACTTCCTACATTCTTCTCCGTCAATACAAAAGGATCTAATCAAACTTATCTTCACAGATGGCCGCTGCGATAATCACTTACGAAATTGTCCTGATTCAATTTGATAACAAAGGCACTGATCCTCTTCAGCTGAATTTGACTAAGAATGCTGTTGGAGTGTGAACAAAGCAAAAATAGTATGCTAAGATCTAAGCAGTTCTGTCGGTTTTTAATCTATGGTAAAAGGTGTGTGCCATGTTTATGTTTGTATGATAATGCAGTATAGATTTGAACAGATTTGGTGTTTTATTTTGAATGCAAACTGTGTTTATCTTCCTCATCCTCTCCTTTCAGTAAAGGTTAACCTAAGACGACCCACTGAACAAAATAAGTAATGTATATTGACATGACATTACTATGACAAATTAATATGTTCTTGATGCAAGACATATAAGGCCGGTTGATGTAATGATGGTTGGGGGAGGCCTATGTCCAACAGAGGAAGTCTTTCGACTGAAATGATAATTAAATTCAGTCGTCTGATAGAGCAAATTATATTCCCTCAGTCCTCTCTCCTCACTGCAAGACTATTTCATGACTTTATGCTGTCTGGCGGCTCTTGATATGCAGCCATCTGTTAAACGAGAGATCAACATTTTGGAACAGGCGACTAGTTTCAACTTACTACTGACCGAATCCTTTCAAGTTCAAAAGTGGCTCCAATGCACATAATTAACTTAAATGCTTTGAGTTGGAAGAAAGAAACATATCCTTTTAAATCAAATCAAAGCATGAGACCTTTGTAATTCCACTGTGAAACTACAAAGTCTTCATACCGTATTTAATCATTTTGTAGGTTGAAAAATAGTGTCAGTTCTGTGTGCGGCTTTTTAATTTGTTGAATAAAACTAAAGCAGGAACCATAAGTGTAGCACATTTGATATCGCAAGTGTTTTATTAAAAATTTTAAGAGGAAAAATAGTGATTATAATGAAGTTACGTACCTAAGAAAGAAACAAGAAATGTTTTGAAATATGTCGAATGTTTTTAGTAGTAATCTGTAATTAATAGATACGTATGAATCTAGGTCTATATTAATAGATCTAGAATGTTCCAGCCGTTATGAACTATACCAATAGTCCGTGACATAAGTCTGTAATAAACTATTCAGCAGTCATCAAATAGTGCAACCTGCATGATTTCACATTATTGATAAAAAAAAACAGACGATCATATCGCGTGTTTTTTATTATCTCAAATAGTGGCCATGACCCATTCAAACTACTGAGATTTCCTATAGTGGCCACCTTCACAACCTTTCAGTATATAAGGCGGCACACAAATACAAATACAAATAGTGGCCATAACCCAATCAAACTACTGAGATTTTCTATAGTGGCCACCTTTACCCACCTTTCGGTATAAAAAGGCGGCACACTATACCAGGCAACCCCTTACGAGATGTCTGGGACCATCTTCGGTAGGTCACGCCTCCGAGAGCACTCGCCCCTGGTACTCAAGAGAAAATGTGAGTCGCATCGTGATTACTCACTACCATTTGCCCAGAATGGTACCGGAGCAATAAAGCCGCTCACCACACGCACCCCAGCACGCCAGCACTAGTGCACGCACCGGCACCAGCGCATTTGGTGCTAGCGGATTCAATCCCCGTTAAGGACGCCAGAGAAGCTGGCTCCCATTTCTCCAGAATGGTCCCGGAGCTGTAAGCACGCTCACCTCTCGAATACAAATCATCGCATCTACCCAATGCCTACAGCTGGCACAAATAGTGGCCAGTTGAAATTAACCCTTTGGAAATATTTCTATTGGCAAGGTTATGGAAACTTTTCAATTCGACTATTTTCTGTGCTGAAAACGATGGCCTCGGGTAGATTTTCAGGACGACATTGATGAAAATTGGAAATTCCTTAAGCTAAATCTCTAAGATTTCTCTATTACCCCTGATTTCTGATATATAATTGGAGTTCAGTGTTTATCAAATCCAACTTTAGCCTGAAAACCTGTCATTTAGCATTAAAATAGCGTTTGACAGTTCTTAACTCAAAATACCTAGTCAATTCAGATATCGACCTATAGACACTAGCTTGGAGGTATTTTTCTTATCTTTCAATCATAATTAAAATATAGACAGTCATTTTGTACTAGAGCTTAAACAGAACTGATCGTTTACACATACATTGAAAATTAACCTATATCAAAAATCAATTATAATGGTTACTGTAACCAAGCACCTTTCGTGTTTCTACTGAAATATAGTAACTGATTCATGGTGACAATGCGACTTTGATATATTTAACTTTAACTTGGATAATGTCAGAGCAGGAATTTAATCCGTTTTTAACCAAAAACACTTTGCTTTTACCTGAACAGCCTATTCATGATGTAAGTTTTTTTACGTTTAGTTCGCAGATTTTTTTAAATTATTAGTCTTGGAATGTTTTTATTCATCAGCAAACTTTTTTCTGTTCTCACGCTATTTATTACTTCTTATTATTTTCATGTGAGGATGTCAACACCTCTTGTGTCAGAGTTATAACTTAGTTATATTACACAGGATTTCAGTGTACCCAATTTTCACCATAGCTAAACTTTTCCAACTGAAGCTGATGGACATTTTGACCTCATTATCTTATCCTAATTGGAATTTATTTCAGTCGATACAACATTTATTCTTCATCCATACTTCTGAATAAGTTGTAATCTCAATAGATATTCCCTTCTCAGGATTATCATCTATTATACTGCTCATCCATAGTTTATTTAGTTGTCCCGTACTAATATATCCATCTCTATTTAGAATCACATTCGTAACTTTTTGTCTTCAACAAGTTTAATATTACTATCATTTTCTCCCATAAGAATTTCTTAGATATCATGGAAAAGGTGTTCCTCGTGTCGTCCCTGTTTGATGTGTTTGGATTTAGAAGGATTTTTAGCGTTATGTGGAGCACGCTTATCTTGGGCTCCTTAATCATCATAGAATACCTGGCTATCTGGAAAGTCATCAGAGCGTTTGCAGGAATAGCTAGAGATATGACTAGACATTGAGAGGTGTAACCAATGGCATAATGTAACAGAATAGAGCAGTTGGTTCATATATACACACATTCGTCACGTAACATAACATCAAAAATATATTTTCGTACAGCCATAGAACATCGGTTGCACAGGTAAATTACTTATCGATCAGCACATCTCAGTCATTCACACACTGATTGGCGACGTGACGGTGACTTGAATGTGTGTTTTCACATACACCCACCGTTATTCAATATTTTCAAATTTTCCTTTCAGTTTGGCACAGAACTATACCTACAAATCCAAGTATGGCGTCGATTCCGAGAGGCTTATGTGCGTCAATCAACACTCGTGCGCATGGTGGACCGCCATCTTGGATCGCTGGTGCTGCTGTCAAACATCAGCAAGTTGTACTTCATATGTCTTCAGATTTATCTTGGTATACAGTGAGTTATGTTTATTTTGTACTAAATTTGACATCTGAGGTATAATGTATGTAAGCAGGGGTTGACAAAAAAAACAAGATAGCTAGGAACAGGCTAAGAACTTGAAGTTGCAATCACAATGATTCCAGCTGAAAGATGTCCACAGCTGGAGATAGGGCGCAGGCCACATAGAAATGGCGTCGGGCGCGGTCATGGCACGGGTGGCTTCCTATTCCAATCAAATTTCATACAAATTGCATCGGTTTTTTGTAATTCATATAAATAGACCTTCAAGGAAAAAAACGTGTTTCACATTTGACTGAATTTAATCACTGAGCTAATGAGGGAAATAAGTATATTATGTAGTATTTGGTATTTTCGTTTGCCTCGATCGTTAAGTGGAGTTATTCTAAACAAGTTACAAATGTTTTTTTTGTAGTTTCGTCTGTTTTTTATTGTTACCCAATATTCTTGCAAGAACATTATTCTATAATAATTTAAGTATCAGTTACGAATTCACTGGCGGAAAACTAACAGTCGTTTCGGAAAAGCTATCTTACTTTGAAAGAATATTTATAAAGATGTAGTTTCGTTTTAATGATACTTATACGAGTAAATAGAATAGATTGTTAAATGTCTTTTAACATTTATGAATAAATAAAATCCATCTGCGCATCTTGCTTGTTATTAACTTCTGCTTGATTTCACTGTTTAATCCAGAACAAACAATATTTCTTATAACGACAATAGTAAGATACCGTACTTACCAATATAATCAAAAATGATTTTTTTTCTATGCTTATGATACCGAATTGCTGATGAAAAGGGATATTAAGGAACTCCGTAACCGTAACCGAAATTTTCATGTATCCAAAATAACAATGTATCCGTAACCGAAACCGATTTAAAATTTTCGGATAATTTTAGATACGGGCGGAGTCTAAATGAGACACATTATGACAGGTTTTGCTGCCCGATAATCCGAAATAAATTCATATCGGTAACCGTATCCGAAGCCGGTATAATGTTATCTTTGCTAATGAAATAGCGTAGGTAGTCCAATAAGACGGGCTATGTCGAATCCAATTTATGAGAATCTTAAGTAAAAGATAAGGATTGTATTATTTTCTTATTAGTGAACAAAATGTGTGTTCCGTATGGTGCCGGACATAAAGAATTTCACCATCCCATGTCTTCCCGTGGGTGTCGTAAGAGGCGACTAAGGGACAAACCAGAGAATGGGCAGCAGTGTTCTCTGTGCTTCTATGACAACCATACTGCGATCGCCAACCCGCCTGCCAAGCGTGACGATTATGGCGAAACCCCCCCCAATGAATAGCACAAATAAAAAATGGCCCCTAGTACCCGGCAGCTTGCCTACCCTCGACTACGGTAGTAACCATGGCAAGGGGTGCTAATAATCTCCGGACGAGATCCGGCTACCCCAACAATAACCGACGACTGGACCTGGCAACGTACAACACGCGCACACTTCGGACCGACGAGAAGGTCACAAACTCGAAGAGGAATTGAGCAGGTTGCGATGGAATAGGATTATCTGAAGTCCGAAGAGAGGGGGAGGACTCGATAATCCTCAAATCCAGTAACCTGCTCTATTTCCGAGAGGGTGACCGGCAGTCCCAGGGTGGTGTCGGGTTTATCGTCCACAAGTCCCTTGTGAACAACGTGGTGAAGATCGAGAGTGTGTCGACCAGGGTAGCGTACCTTATACTCAGAACATCCTCAAGATATTCGCTGAAGGTCATACAGGTCTACGTCCCAACCTCGGCACACCCTGACGATGAGGTAGAGACCATGTATGAGGATATCTCCAGAGCCATGATTAGTTTCAAAGATCACTTCACCGTTGTCATGGGGGACTTCAACGCGAAACCGAGCAAACGAGACGAGGATGAGCGGCAATTGGGGCAATTTGGAGTTGGACGACGGAACCACCGGGGTAACCTACTGGCCAGTTTTATGGAGAAAGAGAGCCTCTATATGATGAACTCCTTCTTCAAAAAGCGTGAACACAGGAAGGGGACCTAGCAGAGCCCCAATGGTGGAACAAAAAATGAGATCGACTTCATCATGTCAACCAAGAAGCAAACGTTTAATGATGTCTCTGTGATCAATTCGGTAAAAACTGGGAGCGATCACCGCATGGTAAGAGGCACATTGAACATTAATATTAAGCTTGAAAGGTCTCGACTGATGAAGTCCACCCTCCGTCCAGCACAGATCCAGGTCCATAAACCTGAGAGCTTTCAGTTCGGATTTCAGAATCATTACGAGTGCCTAGGGAGCTCCGTGGATGAATACAGCTACGGGTTCATGGAAGCTGTCCATACGGTCGAGTCTAAGTTTTTCATGACCCGTCGTACAGATAGAAACAAAACGCTCTCTGATCCTACCCTCAAGCTTATGAAGGAGAGTCGTGAGATGATCCTGCAGTCTTCAGATGAGGCGTGCAAATACGTGCAAAGAGATCTGTCTATTGAGCTGCCGGCTCAATAGACAGATCTCTAGATCCTTGAAAAGAGACCTCCACCGCTTTAATACCGCGTAATAAAACGCGATCGAGTGAAATAAAGGCTCCAAGGTGTTTTCAAGGGATCTGGCTATTGGGCAGAACCAACTCACGAAACTGAAGACCGACGATGGCAGGATCGTATCCGCCAAACCGGAGCTTCTGAGGGAGCTCGAGACATTCTATGGACAGTTGTAAACATCAATCAGCAAGCCCGTTGTGATTTTAGCAAACGACCCAAGAGCTAGATTGACCCGACACTATACGGAAGATTTCCCGGACGACAGCCTGTACGAGATTAGGATGGCTCTGAAACAGCTCAAAAACAACAAGGCGCCGGGTGATGACGGAAATACGGCCGAACTTCTGAAGGCGGATGGAAAACCAGTCCTTAGGGCCCTTCAGAAGCTGTTTAATTGCGTCTTACTTTAGGGTAAAACGCCACAGGCATGGTGCAGGGGTGTGGTGGTACTCTTCTTCTAAAAACCTAAACTGTTCACTGCTGCGCTGGAGGATGTCTTGAAGGTTCTGGATTGGAGGGGGCTGGGCATCAACGTTAATGGCGAGTACATCACTCACCTTCGGTTTTCGACGACATAGTGGTCATGGCTGAGACCATGGAGAGCCTCAGTAAAATGCTCGATGACTTCAGTAGAGCTTCCGAAACAGTGGGTTTTAAAATGTATATGGACAAAACCAAGGTCATGGTGAATGCCCATGTAACACCCACTCCTAACAACAAACGGTCCAGTTGGGTAGGTCCAATTTCGAGAAAGAGGTCAACCGTCAAATCCGTCTCGGCTGGGCGGCGTTCGGAAAGTTGCGTGGTATCTTCTCGTCCAATTTACCGCAGTGTCTCAAGAAAAGTCTATGACCAGTGTGTGTTGCCAGTGATCACCAATGGGACTGCGACGTGGTCGCTCACAATGGGCCTTATCAGAAAGCTCAAAGTCACCCAAAGGGCAATGGGGAGGGCTGTGCTCGGCATTTCCTTGAGTGATCACGTCAGAAATGATGATATCCGCAGGAGAACCAAAATTACCGACATAGACTGAAGAATTGCCAAACTTAAGTGGCAGTGGGCAGGGCACATTGCTCGCAGGATGCACGGATGGCCGATGGGGCCGAAAAGTTCTAGAATGGCGACCGCGAACCGGAAGACGATACGTTGGAAGGCCTCCCACTAGGTGGACTGATGACCTGGTTAAGGTTGCGTGAAGGCGCTGGATGCGAGACGCACGGGATCTGTCAATGTGGCGACGCCTGGGGGAGGCCTATGACCAGCAGTGGACGTCTTTCGGCTGAAATGATGATTATGAGTGAACAAAATGGTGAAAATCCTCTTAGAAATCTGGACTATCGGAGGTGCAAATTGGTCTGACCCTTTGTAAAAGAATATTAATTCGTTATAATGAAATTGAAGATCAAAAACGAAAATTATTTTAAGATTTGATCATTTAAATGGTTTCTTAATAGGTTTAAAAGGAAAGATAATAATAATCTGGGTGAATAATAAAATATAATTGTAAGACCACATATTGTAAAAAAATCTCCAATGCCTAGTATTAAGATTTTTAAATGCTAAACTTAAGTGGCTGTCGGCAAGGCACATTACTCGAAGTCATCCGTTCTTCGAATAATGTGTGAGTGAGTAATGGAATGGATGAAAAAGCTTACCTACAGCGAGACTGAATCACTTCTACAGCAGATATTCTAACATAAATACTGCATACACACACACTCACACACATACACACTCACACACATACACCCTCACACTCACACTTTCACTCAAATCACCTTGTTTTTGATGATGTACTCGTATTATTATAGTTTAATAGAAACGTTTTGAAGGAGCGGAGTCTGCTGGATGCAGACTCACTGGACCGCTGTTCCAGGCTTCTTTCGTAGTCCTGTTGACGTGGGTAAAGCACTCTGGTTCTAACACCAAGCATAGTGTCGTTCGTGCTTGCCGGTTTACAACATCTCTAGAAATTACTCCCCACCAGTTTTTATTTTCTAAGTTATTTCGCACCAAGAATTTCCAGTTTGGGTAGTCGGATGATCTTTTCAGCTTCATAATACCACTTATGACAACTTCAGCTGACATAATTGAAATTTCGTAAGTTTCACAGAGACAATATTAAACAGCTAATCTATGGATGTAATTTGTGGAGATAAATAAACATTTTTATTATTTATTTATATATTCAAATCACTCAACTAATTAATTATGCTCTAGCACCTGGGTATGGTCTGGGCTCGTAACCTATTAGACTATGTTTGTAATAATAAGAGCAGCAGAATTTTGTTAGTTACTATAATCATTCGTGGACCATATTTTACATGCACGTGACAATGTACAAAAAGAATATAAACAAAGCTGTAACCATACTTATTTTAAATCGGTGTCAGACATGTTTAAATAATTATGAATATTCACACAGGGCAGTGCATACATATACAGGCCTACAGGTTAAGTCGACCTTGATGCTTCAGGAGGTTGTAGTTTTCATTATATCTGACTGATTTGTCTATGAAACATTGTACCCCAAACTTAGCCGTTTTCAAGATATTGGACTTTCTTTTTCTCATTTTGTCTATTGGCCTATTTTTGTTTAGGTTTTTTGCCTCTAATTTATTTCTGTTTGCGATTTTTGTATAGTAGATAAGTTGCTATATTATTCTTCATAACTAAAATTGCAGTAATCTGAACCAACTGGGTCGTAGTAGACGATTGGTAGTTACAAAATGAAATAAATTCATAAAAACTATTTTGTTCTTTCAGAAATATTTAATAATATGTCTATCACAGTCAGGTGTAGATGTGCTTAAAAATATCTACGTTTCATTAGCTATCCAACAAGGTATAATAATAAAATTGTTTATTGACATAATATACAGGTGTAACCGTGGGTGTAACATACATATTTGAAGCCCTGGCACCTGTGCTAGGTAGTAACCTGTGTTACAGGAGCCATAAATAAGCTAGGGTATTATCAGAATACTTAGACAAAAAAATTGATACTAAAAAAAATATAACGATAGGCTCGCGTTTCACCACTATATCGCCTGATGGTAAGCGTTGACGTGGTCTACGGTGAAGCACGCTTGCCTAGAAGTACATAACCTATCCACTCTTGACTTAAATACCCCAAGGTTGTAGCTATCAGAAAACAAAGAAACAGGCAGGGAATTCCACTCCTCAAGTAAACTAAGTCAGGAATTATCGAAAATACAACCTCATAAAGTATCTAGGACGACTTAGCCTGTAGCCCTGTATATGCAAGGTTGCTTATACAGGGCTACAGGCTAATAGAACTTATGGTAGGCCTTTGTTCAGCAGTGAACGTGTATTGGAAATGATGATGATTTACATTAGTGAACCTTGCACTACATCTTTATTTTATTTTCTCAATATATAACACGGAAGAACAGTAATCTTTAGTCTGCAGAAAAGATAATGAATTCCATAATAAGACATTTGGATATCTTTATTAGCGAAACTTCTTGATGAAAAGCCTGAATGACAAGTACCTAATTTCATGGCTTTAGTATTCCGTTTTTATAAATAATAAGCTAACTCATTTAAAATGATGTCAATATATTATAATGAGGCTGTTAAGGCTGTCATCAAACGGAATGAGTGTAATAAAAAAACAAATTATAATTTAAGAACACTACTAAAATAAAGGAAAAGACGGTCTTGAAAAACTATAACACTTCAAACTATCTCCAACTTTAGGAAGTATTTTACTACATGAAGACGATGATCGTTTTAGTTTTACCCGCGGCTTCACTCCCGTGGTCTAACCAACAAAAACTACTAATTTTTCTGGGATAAAACAATTATATGGCACTCAAGGCATGTCTTTGAGTGTATGGGCAAAATCAAGACGTGGATGATGCTTTTGATCAAAAAAAGCTTTTTAATAATAGTTTCATCACTTTCAGATAATACCTCCCACAAACACGCATTTCTAACTCATTATTACACTAGCTTAACTACGAGTATGCCCAATACAACTGATAAGAAAATAATGAAGTAAAACTTTCTACCATTATTTGCTATTAACCTATATTAATTAGGGTCGGCACTAAAGAGCCTCTAGAACTAAACAGAACACAGTTAATAGTAGCCCCTTCTGCAATAAATATACTGAATTTTGAAGGTCAAGAAAGCTAAATTAAGTATACTTTGCTGAGTCAGCCTCGCGAAGAGGATCTCTGCGTCCTTCATTTAAGGTAAAGCGCTACTTCTAGCAATTTTGTTCTTTGTCTGCGTAGTACTGGATAGACCTTGATTTGTGAGAGGGTTTTTAGAAAGGCTGTTGGGGCTTGAGGAGCTTCCCTCTCTCGATGCAAGGGCTACTTGTTAAACCCACTTGAAATGATTTGAATGGAGACTCTTAATTTCACAAGGGTGAAATGTTTATGTGAACCTGAAGGAAAAAATCAATTGACGCTTAATATTTCTTTCTCTGACTTATGTGTTGATCGTGAGTGTTAAACGCAGACAGAGTTTTTGTAATTTAGTTCATCATCACAACTCTCAATGTACCCTCTTACATAGTGCAGGCATGTGTCTTAGCAATGGGAACGTAACAGACTCTATTACGTTCCCATTTTACTATATTAAATATACTGAATAAGTATGATTTTTTGGGACTCTTACTATGAATATTTCGTTTTTTCATAGTAAAAGCGGTGGCAGTACCATCAGCCGATGCTACTACGTATTCTCACTGAGCTGGTTAATATTTAGAGCTTGCAGCGTAGTGCTGGCAGCTTCAGACGTACATCTTCACTCTCAAAGAGCTCTTAAGTGTCTACACTCTTGCCCCAGTGCTTCTTATAATATTGAGGTAAGCATTGTTTTACTGCCGCCGTTTGCATCGGGTCTTGGTGTTGAATTCAGCGTCAGTCAAAGTGTTATTGAGTATTTACATCTGAAATTTCATATAGCAGCTCCGAATCTGGATTTGAGCCTGGTTGATGACACTAGGTTGTACACCTAACATATTATGGGAATTGAACATTACCGGCAAAATGCTGGTACACTATAAGGTGCAAATTTTTCGAATGTCTAGAGGAATACCTACAGGCGTGATTTTATGTTATTTTTTATCCTCACTAGGCTGCTTAATATGAGCTTAGAGCGCACTAAATGTTTAAATTATAATGAACACATAACTATAGGTTTGAAGTCTAAGGCTGATTTTTATTCGAAGACGAATCAAATTGACTTATGCTTTTTTTTCTTTGCAGATGAAAAGGCTACAATATCAATTAGCACATGAATTCGTTGCTTTGACGGGAATGGGTTTCTTTTCACTACGAAGGGAACTTCTGTTAGAAGTAAGTTTTATGGATTGTTTTTCTTCTCTAAACAAAACCTCCGGTTAGTGATTATCAAGACATTCTTTGTTGTACTCTCTTGCCCTTATCACAGTTTATAAAGCTTTGTCTCAACATGGTCTTTTTCCATACCTGCGTCTTTAATTACTTTGTGGCGTATCACGTCGCAACACCGCCCAGTATATTTTGGGTGGCAACACCAATCGACATTGTGACTGCTATTCGGGACTGTGAACTCCGTCTCTAATTTTTGTCCTTACATGTTTATAATACTGCTAACTACAAGTAAAAGACATTTCCGACATCCACGAGTGTTTCATTGGCGTGTGTACCTCCAAATTGGTGACCCCGACGTGATCGAGACGTAACTATACAGCAAGGTACCTAAAGCAGTGAACGTGGAACCAGACTTCAGCAATGAGCCTCGCTGAGATTTCCAGCTTGCTCCATTTGATAACGCCGCAACGCACCCAGGCTGGTTTTGCTACTAACCGCCGGGAAATTCGCCGAAAGAAGAAGTTGCCGAATAGATACCTACCTACCTACCGGCTCACACCGGCAAGCTAGTCACGCTACGCGCGCCTCTCCGAGTATCGGAAGGCGTACCAACGGATTGCAGCAAGTTCGTGTAAACTAGTGCATCATTTACAAGCTGTTTTCATCATCCTTCGCATCATTTTCACGTTTCATGAGTTTTTGAATGCTCCGAGGCCATCGTCCCGGAAACGGAACTTCGTGAAGACTTGCGATTTGTGACGCCATACGCCATACATACACGAATGAATGATTGAACAAAGACCTTATACGTATTTCTTACTACTAGACTGTGTACTAAAATTTTTTGTTTAGCTAAAATGAAATCTATCATTATACACCTAGGTTAGTTATTTCCTTATAAGCAGTAGCTAACCAAAAGCGGTCCTAGCGAGAGGGTTTCCGCTGGTAGTGTGTCCTTGTCTGACCTCTTGCTAGCTCATCTAATCATTGGGTTTGGTAGAAATGGTAGAACATTTTATATTTTCTTTTTATGTTATACCAAAACGAACAATTCATAGACTTTGACATGTTATTAAATATTTCTAGAAAAGTATATAAATATTTCTACAGTTCCTATATTCAATCAATTCGACGTATTTTTAAAAATATTCATTAATACTGAGTAAGAGTAGTACTTTTAAATGTTTGGGCCTGGTAATACTAAATGTAGGATGGTCGTTTGCGGATTTTTTGACGGACTTTGTTCGAGTGAAATCAAATTGATTCCTAGTGGAATACAATTGGTGTAGTTTTATTTCTCAACTGTCTATGCAACTGGACAATATGTGAAATCATAGAGATCCTTTGGGGTATATTTAGCTACCGGTATTTCAAAGCACAGTCAGAAGACTGCAGGGTCATCTAATGCCTCTCCTTCATGAGCTTGAGAGTAGGATCAGAGAGCTTTTTGTTCCTATCTATATGATGGTCTTGAAGAATGAAACTTAATGAGACTTGGGATTTGAGGATTATTGAGTCCTCCCCCTCTCTTCGAACTTCAGATAACCCTTTAATACTCCATCGTAAACTGCTCAATTCCTCTTCGAGTTCGGTGATATTTTCGTCGGTCCGGAGTGTGTGTTGTGTGCGTGTTATACGTTGCCAGGTCCAGTCGTCGGTATTTGTTAGGGTAGCCGGATCTCGTCCGGGATTCTTAGCACCCCTTGCCATACCGTAACCTCGACCGCTACCGTAGTCGAGGGTACAGGCTGCCGGGCAATAGGGGCTATGTTTTATTTGTGCTATTCATGGGGAGTGCTTTGCAGGCTTGTTGGCGATCGCAGAATGGTTGTTACAAATGCACAGAGAACGCTGCTGGCCACTCTCTGGTTTTTCCCTTAGTCGCCTCTTACGACACCCACGGGCAAACATGGGATGGAGAGATTCTTTACGCCCGACACCATACGGTTAGTGATGTAGATACCAAAAAATATTAACTTTTTTTTATTAAATATAAATTAGGTAGGTTTAGGTAGCGCAGTTAGGTAGCATCAACACAAAAAACGACAGTTTAAGTAGTAAACTTAAACTGTCGTTTGCACTCATTTGTTTTGTGGATTATTTTTATACACTATTATCCGCAGCTCATGCATAATTATATTGCGCATTCTGTACATACCCTGTGCTCAGTTTTAAGTTGTTTGTTATAGTTTTAAGCAACCTGACTGAGTGGTAACTACGACAAACACATACCTCGTTTTATAATATATTTATATACATATTCAACATGGAGAACCAACAAATTGAGGAGAGACTCGACCAAATTCTAGCCAACAACGAAAGACTGATGCAACAAAATGCAGACTTGCGAGCACAATTAAATGCCCATAGTGCACAGAATCCAACAGCATATGCGGTCCGTCCTAAACTGCCTCCTTTTTGGCACGAACATCCCGCTGGATGGTTTGCTCACCTGGAATCACACTTTGTTATAAGTAATATATCAGTTGACGAAACAAAAAACAATTATGTCATTTCACAATTTGATTCTGGGATCTCGCATGACGTCGAAGACCTGTTCACTAACCCTCCTCCAAAAGGTGGCCGGTATGAGTGGATAAAGGAAGGAGTTATTAAGAGTTTTTCCACGTCCGAGTCACAAAAGGTCAGACAACTGTTGTCAGGCGAGGAGCTTGGTGACCGGAAACCTACCCAGTTTCTCCGTCATCTGAAGTCTCTGGCTGGTAAGTCTTTTAAAGATGATACGATAATCAGAGAACTGTGGCTTCAACGTCTGCCTAAACATGTTCAAGCAAATTTTGACTGCTCAAGGTGATCTCACTTTGGACAAAGTTGCTGAACAACAACAGCTAGCATTTTATGAAAACTGTTTATTTTCTCGTAATTAAGTAAATGGAATACACAACTTTTGATTTGTTTATTATTATAGGAATAATAACTACATCATTTCAATTACATTTATGATAAACAGTTATAGACATCTAATTACCAGAAGAAAACTCTTCACTTTTGCTTTGAAGGCTGACGGGACTATCTATATGGACGTGGACATCAGTCAAGACCTCAATTCGTAGAGAGTTTTCTTTGCCGCCTACACTTATTTTTTTAATACTATTACAGTAACTTACGTGAAAAACGGTCCAACAAAGTCACTGTAGGGAATGTAAAGGAAAAGCCACGCAAAGGTACGCCTCAAGAATGTTTCGAACAGGGGTTTGTCAGGTTCACAGTCTAATGTCTGTGAGATGCCTTGCAGCTCCAAGATCAAGCTCAAGCTCCAGATTAAAAAGATGGCCTTGTTTTTATATAAGTTTTAAATCCTGCAAGTTCTATTTCACCTACAGACGTAATAAGTACTATAAGTATACTAATTAATTAAGAATTTCTCACAACTCAATCAAGTGAATCCTCCATTTTACTTCTAAAGAAGCCCATTTTACTTGTTTGCTTTAATCCTTTGCTTTAGTATCTAAGCTCAAGGGAACAATATTTGTATTAGGAAAATAAACTAAACTGATAATTTTGCTGTGGTAGGGAACAAAAGTACAATCGAAATCAAAAAGTTGTGACAACCGTGACTAATTTATTAATATGTCCTTGACAAACGTTGATATGAAATATTTTATGTATGAATTTCATAAATTACCGAAAAATTAATATTTCAATTAGGAATTGCAGTATTTATTTCATATTATTTTCATTTTAAATCCTAAACATAAAGGGTCTTATCTACAAATAAATCTATTTAAAAACTGATCAGCGTGTTATTTATTCAAAATGGAATGTGCTAAACAATCACAATAAGCAGTTCAGAGATATTGATAAATAAGGTATTTTAAGCTGTTATTTTATAATTCCAACAATGAAGCGGTTCTTCCTCGTAGTCAAACTTTTTAGTCCAACTGGTTTGACCACGAGGAATTAAATTTCCTCGTGGTCAAACTAGTCAAATGATCCTCCCTGTATCAACTCAAAGTTAATAAAAATGTGTACAGTCAATCAAAATTCAATTTAAAAAAACGCTGATATTTTTGGTATAATATAATGGGTTCGAATTTATAATATAAAAATGAATCCTATCTCATTTTATTTATATAATATATACATTTACATTTTTGAGGAAATACAATTCCCCGTGGTCAAACCAGTTGGACTAAAAAAATTTGACTACGAGGAAGAAGCGCAATGAAGGAGCATTTCTTTCTTATTCAAGTAAAATAAGTGTAAGATTCTGTGAGCTACTAAATAATAACACATTATAAGATGCCAAAATGTATTGTTCTCCGCACAGGCAAACGATCAGACACTGAGTGACATCTGTCTATAAAACTTATTCTAGACAACATAGAGTTTACAATGGAACACATACAAACTCCTTGAAAGTATACACAGGCCCTTGATCCAATATAAACTCATGTAAATCACATTACACACAATAAAATATCTAAGTGTAGACACATCCGCTGTCTAAAAATATATTGTAAAATAACAACAGCAAAACATAGCAAAAGCATAGATTTAACTAAGTATTCGTCACATATAAACAGTAAATATTCAAAAACTATGTGATACGGATTTAAACAAATTATACTTCTGCAAGTATACCTTATTTACTGCTTGGAACCATCGCGTATCATTTAATTAATTATAGAAATAAATGACATACAAACTTATCATGTTATTCCTTTACCAACGGTTTCGTTAAAACGTCGGCCACCATTTCATCAGTAGATAGGTATTTTATAACAACTGTACCTTCCTCAACAATTGCCCTGATGAAACGATGTCTTACGTCAATGTGTTTCGTTCTATCGTGGGACATAGAATTAGTGCACAACTTCAGTGCAGACTGATTATCATTAAACAACGTAATTCTATACTGTACCCCGTAAATTTCGAATATAAACTTGCGTAGAAAAAGAGCTTTTGTACAAGCATCTGACAGACACATATATTCGGCCTCTGTGCTTGAAAGAGCCACTGTTTTTTGTTTTCTACTCTCCCGTTCCGTATGGTGCCGGACGTAAAGAATTTCACCATCCCATGTCTTTCTGTGGGTGTCGTAAGAGGCGACTAAGAGATAAACCAGAGAATGGGCAGCAGCGTTCTCTGTGCTTCTATAACAACCATACTGCGATCGCCAACCCGCCTGCAAAGCGTGGCGATTATGGCAAAACCCCCCCAATGAATAGCACAAATAAAAAATGGCCCCTAGTACCCGGCAGCTTGCCTACCCTCGACTACGGTAGCGGTCGAGGCTACGGCATGGCAAGGGGTGCTAAGAATCTTCGGAAGAGATCCGGCTACCCCAACAATCAGCGAAGACTGGACCTGGCAACATACAACACGCGCACACTTCGGACCGATGAGAAGATCACCGAACTCGAAGAGGAATTGAGCAGGTTGCGATGGAGTATTATAGGGTTATCTGAAGTCCGAAGAGAGGGGGAGGACTCGATAATCCTCAAATCCGGTAACCTGCTCTTTTTCCGAGTCTTTTTCAGTCCCAGGGTGGTGTCGGGTTTATCGTCCACAAGTCCCTTGTGAACAACGTGGTGAAGATCGAGAGTGTGTCGACCAGGGTGGCGTACCTTATACTCAGAATATCCTCAAGATATTCACTGAAGGTCATACAGGTCTACGCGCCGACCTCGGCACACCCCGACGATGAGGTAGAGACCATGTATGAGGATATCTCCAGAGCCATGCATGGTTTCAAAACTCACTTCACCATTGTCATGGGGGACTTCAACGCGAAACTGGGCAAACAAGACGAGGATGAGTTGTAAGTGGGCCAATTTGGAGTTGGACAACGGAACCACCGGGGTCACCTACTGGCCAGTTTTATGGAGAAGGAGGGCCTCTATATGATGAACGCCTTATTCAAAAAGCGTGAACACAGGAAGTGGACCTGGCAGAGCCCCGATGGTGCACCAAAAAATGAGATCGTCTTCATCATGTCAACCAAGAAGCAAATGTTCAATGATGTCTCTGTGATCAACTCGGTAAAACCCGGGAGCGATCACCGCATGGTAAGAGGCACATTGAACATTAATATTAAGCTTGAAAGGTCTCGACTGATGAAGTCCTCGCTCCGGCCAGCACAGATCCAGGTCCAAAACCCCGAGAGCTTTCAGCTCGAACTCCAGAATCGTTTCGAGTGCCTAGGGAGCTCCGTGGATGAATACAGCAACGGGTTCGTGGATGCTGTCTAAGTTTTTCAAGACCCGTCGTACAGATAGAAACAAAAAGCTCTCTGATCATACCCTCAAGCTTATGAAGGAGAGGCGTGAAATGATCCTGCAGTCTTCAGATGAGGCGTGCAAATACCGGCAGTTCAATAGACAGATCTCTAAATCCTTGAAAAGAGACCTCCGCCGCTTCAATACCGAGCGTATTAAAGACGCGATCGAGTGAAATAAAGGCTCCAAGGTGTTTTCAAGGGATCTGGCTATTGGGCAGAGCCATGTCTACAAGTTGTTTTCAAGAGTCATCACGAAACGTCTCGCGCGCAGGTTTGACGATTTCCAGCACCCCGCACAAGCCGGATTCCGAAAAGGCTTTAGCACCGTAGACCACATACATACGCTGCGGCAGGTTATTTAGAAGACCGAAGAGTATAACCTGCCTCTCTGTTTAGCGTTTGTGGACTACGAGAAAGCCTTCGATTCGATAGAGACTTGGGCTGTACTGCAGTCTCTCCAACGGTGCCAGATCGACTACCGGTACATTGAGGTGTTGAAGTGTTTGTACAAAAACGCCACCATGTCAGTCCGTCTTCAAGATCAGACCTCGAAACAAATCCTTCTCCAGCGCGGCGTGAGACAGGGAGACTTCATTTCTCCGAAACTGTTCACTGCTGCGCTGGAGGATGTCTTCAAGGTTCTGGACTGGAGGGGGCTTGGCATCAACGTTAATGGCGAGTACATTACTCACCTTCGGTTTGCCGACGACATAGTGGTCATGGCTGAGACCATGGAGAGCCTCAGTAAAATGCTTGATGACCTCAGTAGAGCTTCCGAAAGAGTAGGTCTTAAAAAAAAAAAAACAAAACCAAGATCATGGTGAATGCCCATGTAACACCCACTCCTATCAAGGACTCGGCTGGGCGGCGTTCGGGAAGTTGCGTGGTATCTTCGCGTCCAATTTACCGCAGTGTCTAAAGACAAAAGTCTATGATCAGTGTGTGTTGCCAGTGATCACCTATGGGACCGAGACGTGGTCGCTCACAATGGGCCTTATCAGAAAGCTCAAAGTAACCCAAAGGGCAATGGAGAGGGCTATGCTCGGAATTTCCTTGCGTGATCACGTCAGAAATGATGATATCCGCAGAAGAACCAAAGTTACCGACATAGCCCGAAGAATTGCCAAACTTAAGTGGCAGTGGGCAGGGCACATTGCTCGCAGAACGGATGGCCGATGGGGTCGAAAAGTTCTGGAATGACGACCGCGAACCGGAAGACGATACGTTGGAAGGCCTCCCACTAGGTGGACTGATGACCTGGTTAAGGTTGCGGGAAGGCGCTGGATGTGAGATGCACGGGATCGGTCAATGTGGTGACGCCTGGGGGAGGCCTATGTCCAGCAGTGGACGTCTTACGGCTGAAATGATGATGATTATGATGACTCTCCCAAGAGATGGTAGAATTTCCAATTTTGAACACATAACCGGTATAAGATCGGCGATCGACCTCATTTGATGCAATATCAGCGTCAGCATATGCGACGATATCCAACCCTGACTTCTGAAAAGTTAAATAATGATCAGGCGTACCTTTTAGATAGCGAAGAACGCGTTTTGCTGCCTTCCAGTGAGTCTCGTTTTAAGCGTCGTTGAACTGGTTGAGCGAACTGACAGCATGTGCAATATCCGGCCGCGTACATACCGCTATGTACATCAGACATCCTATCTATGTTAACATTTTTATATATTATATAATCTTTTTTTTTTAGTTTCTTAGGACTTATTGTCGGGCCTACGTTGTCCCCCCATAGTATTAGTACTATGGGCACCTTCTTAATATAGCTTGACTGGTCTAGAGTTATTTCCTTGTTCTGTCTGCAAAGCCTCATTCCAAGAATTTGGTGTGTTGGCCCTATATCTTTGATTTCGAAGGCCTTTTTTAATTCTTCTTTGATTCCTGCCACATCTCGGGAACCAGCCTAAGAAAATAGCATTATGACATCAATATAGAGCGCAATTATAATCATAGACTGCCGCTCGACTTGACATAAACACAAGGTTCGGAAGTCAAACGTTTGAATTTCATTTTGCTCGTCAAAGCGCTATTTATTTTCTCATACCAAGACTTAGAAGCTTGCTTCAGTGCGTATATGGCCTTATATCTTGGCCTTTAATATTGTAGCCCTCTGGCTGCTCCATGAAAACGGTTTCCTTTAAATCTCCATTCAAAAGGCCGTATTTACATCCAGATGCTCGATATTCATATTATGTTCCATTGCTAAAGCTAGTAACGTACGTATAGTAGAATATCGTACTACAGGAGAAAACGTTTCTTCGTAATCAATACCGTATTTCTGGGTATAACCTTTTCCAACGAGGCGCACTTTGTACCTCAATATTTCCCCGTCAAGGCCAAGCATTCTTTTAAAACTCCACTTGCATTTGACAGGCCTTTGCTTCGTATCGCGGTCAGTCAGAGTCCAACATTTATTATCGATGAAGGATTTATACTTTTCCGCCATCGCAGCTTTCCATTTACTTGCTTCTTGGCCATTCAGTGCCTCGCGTATTGTCTGAGGGTCTTCCATGTCACTGCATACAGTGCGTGCTACGCTAGCTGACTCAAACTCACTACTTTTGTCCGTAGAGTTCTCGTAGTCTTCAAGTGTGGAATCTCCTGGGAAATACGTCTCATCCGCAGAGTCATTCGGAGTCTCACTACTGCTCTCAGAATAATCTATCGTAATGGCGCTGTTATCTTGACAGTTTTTATTAGATATTTCTGCGTGCTCTTGGGGTAAATCGGGTGAGGCGGGTTGTACTGGAACATTATCGGCGACAGTTACATTGTTCGGAAACAAACCAATCGTGTAACGTGAACTGTCATCCTCATCCGATGAAGTGTCATTCCAAAAAGCATGTTCTAGAAAAGTGACATTTCTTCCTTGTATGACATTCTTCGGGCTCACCAGATCTATCAATCTGTAACCCTTTGACTTGTCACAGTATCCGACAAAAATATATTTCTTACTTTTGGGATCTAATTTGTCCCGTTTCTGCTGTAGGGCATAAGCTTGACAACCAAAAATGCGTATATAGGTAACTCAGATTCTCCTTTTTACCTGACCATTTTTCTTTTGGTGTACTGCCCATCACAGCCTTAGTTGGAGAGCGATTCTTCAGGTAGACGGCGGTGTTGACTGCTTCTGCCCAGAATTCATTTTTCAAACCTGCTTCCTGGAGCATGCACCTGGTTTTCTCCGTAACGATTCTGATCGCGCGTTCCGCGACTCCATTCTGAGCTGATGACCTAGGAACCGTGATCTGGTGTCGAATACCATGCTTCTTCAGGAACTTCTGAAAATTTGAATTGACATATTCAACACCATTGTCAGTACGAAGAACTTTTATTTTCTTATTGGTTTGGTTTTCTACGAGAGCTTTAAATTCTTTACACATCTCGAAAACCTCATCCTTCCTCCTAAGAAAATAAACAAATGTTTTTCGTGACAGGTCGTCAATGAACAACAGAAAATATCTTTTCCCACCTAGGGACGGGAACGGCAGTGGTCCCATGACGTCACTATGAATTATTCCAAGAATTTCCTTGACTCTGGTCTCTGATTTCTTCGGAAATGGCAACTTAGTTTTTTTACCTAAGATGCAGGAAACACTAGACCGAAAGTTATTGTTGTCATAAGAAATACCCTTGACCATACCTTTTCGCAGTAACATGGAGTTACTTCGGGTGTTCAGATGCGCTAAACGATGGTGCCAAATTTGTTGTGTTGACTGGCTTCCAGTAGCAGGGGACTGCGGCACTTGCTTCATGCTCATGGCAACAGGACGAATATCAACCTTCAATTGACGTGTCGGCACCGCTTTTCTGTCACCTGTACCTACAGACAAAGACGAACACATGGCCTGCGAGGATGGCTCGCTACACGAAACAGTAACAGTTTTAATGGCATCAAGTTCATAAATACCATCTCTCTGGGTAGCTGTAGCCAAAACCTCCCCATTGACATAGACTGTACACACGCCAGAATGAAATACAATTTCGAAACCTTTCTTATCCATCGCACTAACAGATAACAAATTAGCAGACAATTTTGGGACTAAGTACACATTACTTATAGATCTCACACTATTGTCCTTTAGCACAGTTTGCGCAGTTCCTTTTCCAGCTGTCGCCAATGCTTCACCATTGGCAATTAAGACCTTCTTCGGCTTTTCAGTAGGAGAATCTGATAAAAACCTGCGATCATTGCAAAAATGCCGCGCAGCACCACTGTCGACGTACCAAACGTCTCTCTTGACTCCTGCGGCCAACGCTGTGAGATACGCCTGGCTTTTCCTGCCACTCTTCTTGCCGTCAGAGTTGTCAGGACAATCCTTCTTGAATTGCCCACTCTTTTTGCATCTGAAGCACTTAATTGGCTTGGGTGCTTGCCGAGCTGCTAAAGCCGTAACATCTGCGCTTTTTTCATCGCGTCTCGCATTTTCTAGAAGCAATTTTGCTTTGTCATTTTCACTTGACAGTGACGTGTTCGAATGTTCTAGAGCCATAATCAATGGGTCGTAATCGCTTGTCAAACCGCTGAGTAAAATCACGGCCACGAAGTCATCTTCTAAAGCCGTTCCGATGTCGCTCAGTTGTTGCGATGTATCTATGACCTTGTTCACATATGCCTCCATACTTGCAAATTCGCTTAATTTAATGGCGAGCAATGTGCGAAGCAATCCGAGTCTTCGTGACAAGCCTCGGTCCTCGTATGCCTTCTGCAGGTTGATCCACGCTTCGCGAGCCGACATGGGATTTCTAATTTGTGGTAATACACAAGGCTTCACGCTCAAGGCGATTTTCGCGAGCGCCTTTTCCTGCTTCTTCGCGTCTTCGTTTTTATTTTCAGGTGTGCCCACACAATCCCAAAGATCGTCATGGATGAGGACCATCCGCATCATAAATTTCCAGGATGGATAATCTTGAATCCCGGATAATTTTTCTATCGAAATATTTTGATTGACGGATGCCATTGTTCTTTTTTTCTTGCGAATAAATTTTAAAAATAATTTTACGAAATCACACGCGCATTCTTGGAAAATAATAGTTAGAGTAGTGAATTTAAACCATAACGCTCTGCTAGCATGTTAGATTCCGTGAACTACTCAATAAAAACACATTATAAGATTCCAAAATGTATTGTGCTCCGCACAGGCAAACGATCAGACAATGAGTGACATCTGTCAATAAAACGTATTCTAGACAACATAGAGTTTACAATGGAACACATAATTACTCCTTGAAGGTATATTTCTAACAATAAGTAGATTAATTCTTTAAAGAAATCAAAGTATAGGTCAACCGGAATCTCATGACGTTTTTTTTTTGTTTTTTAAATTGTGATTTTCATATGGCAATGTCAATTGTCACCTGTCAAATCAAATTACGAGATTTGACAACCGCTGCTGAAATTTTGTAATATTTTATTTACAATTTGTTGTTTTTGTGAAAATGTCAAGAAAAGCCACTTCGATCTCAAGCGAGACATATTGTTTTCAATGTGTATCGTAAAATAAGGGAAGAAGAAAGCGTAAATCAACTCAATCTTACATTTTAAAGCGTGTCGTACAGTGGACCGGTAAGTTGGACTGAGTTGTTTTGATACTTTTAGTTTATTTTATATTTTTCTAACTTAATTGTAGCTTCTTTATAGGGTTTCCAGTACTACTATACGGTGAATCATAGGTGAGGGCACATTGAATGATGGTCGGAAGGAAATGCCAACAGTAATGAAACTGTTACAAATTCTTCGATAATTAAGTTATTGATTTCAACGGAGATTGAGAATATTTGAGGTAGGAAAAATATTAAGTAATAATCTGTGCCCTGCAGTGGGATGTATATAGACGACGGGATATGATGATGATGATGATGAGTGACTAAGCTATCGTTTGAGTAACATGATCAATAATTTTTTACAGACTTATACATAAGGAGATTGGTTTTGAATATGCCATAAATGCCAATCAATAAGAACCATTTTGATGGAGACTAGATGACATAAAACTACAAAGATGCAAGTTTATGAAATGCAAGTGGAATTCATGGAATCGTTTTCTAGTTCTTAATGAGGTGTTATGTTATTAGTACGATTTAAATGATATTAATAAATATGTACATAAATTAATAAACGATTGATTTATTTTTCATGACATATTTTCCTATGTTAAGAACCCGACGTATAACAACATTATTTATACAAAATCATATAATACTCACAGCGGATCTTTGTGTCTTTCAATTGGCTGCAAGACCCTGTGCGGTAGCTATTTTTGTGGCAATGTTGAAGGTGAAGATAGCATTGTATACCTGTCACTTTCACTCGCTTACGTATGTTGCATCGTCCTATCTCGCTTATTCTATGCAGTATACTCGATGACAAACTGTTTCTTGCTCAATGGTTGGCAGAGCCAACTTCAGAGACTTATAGATCCGCTGTGACTACTATAATATATACCTATATTCATTAATACTAAAGACATAAATAAAAATTAAACAGTATCAAGATCGTTTAATCCAATTGCCCCAGTATTGCACACAACAAATTTTAATTTCCACATTTGCCATGAGATTCCGTTAGACCTATAGTTTATTAGCTTAGCAAGCAAATCAATTATATATATATATAAAAGGCAATGTCCCGACTGACATATCAACGCCCAGCCTAAACCACTAATGATAGAAGTTTAAAATTTTTAGAGGATGTTCATTTTATATTGTAGGCGTCATTTAAGAAAGGATTTTTGGAAATTCATCCTCTAAAGGGGTGAAATAGAGGATGAAAGTTTGTATGAAACTCTGTCATTTTTAATTTGAAATGAATGAAATATGGTATTTAGCACAGGCTTTTTGAAAATCTTCCCTAAAAGGGGTGTTTAAATTTGAATGCAAACTAAATTGTTTATAAACAAAATTACTTGGAATTTTATTATTTATGTTCTTCAATACAATAAAAAAACACGTATTTAAGGCTTTTTTGAATTTCTTCCCTAAAAGGGGTAAAAAGGGGTGTTAAAATTGCATGAAAACTAAATTGTTTACTACCAAAATTACTTCAAATTTATTATTTGTGCTATTCAATACAATTAAAGAAACACGTATTTCAGGATTTTTTGAATTTCATCCCTTAAAGGGGTAAGAAGGGGTGTTTAAATTTGAATGAAAACTAAATAATTTATTAACAAAATTACTTGGAATTTAGTATTTATTTATGCTCTTCAATACAATTAATGAAACAAGTATTTTTTTTTTTGCAAGGCTTTTTTGAACTTTCATCCCTAAAAAGAGTAAAAAGGAGTGCTAAAATTTGTATGAAAACTACTGCTCTTCCTTACAATTAAAGAGACACATATTTAAGGCTTATTTGAATTTCATCCCTTAAAGGGGTAAAAAGGGTTGTTAAAGTTTATGTGAATGATTACTGGATGTGCTCAGGGGAAAACAGTTTTCATAACTCGAGTACCACTGAGACCCTCTGACTATGTCTTTGAGTTTAAACGATTACAATTCCTCTTAAGGTCTGCTTTGCAATGACCATAAATAAATCTCAAGGTCAAGTCAAGTCATTAAGGGTGGCAGGCATAGATTTAAGGCAAGATTGCTTGATTGCACACTTTACTTTGCCTGTCCCAAAGTCAGCACTAGAAGTCTGGTCATTTTAACACAAAGAAGTGGTTAATTAAATTCTAACTTCTTGATGACGACTTTGTTAGTTTAAGCTAATGGGAGTACCCATATCTAGACTGTACAGGATGGCGGAAAATATCAATTCTGCTTCTACATTTGTTGAGTACCTAAACAGATGCAAAATATAGCTGGTAACCTCCAACGTTTTTTTTTTATCACGCTGGGATAAAATGCATTACGCATACCCATCCATTGGGGGAATGGGGGGTTATGTGGGACACCAGGGCTAACCCGGTATACCCACTAAAATAACCCAGCGGCACTCCCGCATCATCCGATTGGAGGAGGACTGGGCAACCGACACAGCCTTTACGTCCAGGCCTCCAACGACGACCGCCCGCCTATACGGCAGGCCATTCACGCCTCCCTTAGTGGAGGGGCCCGGGAACGACCACGGGTGCTCGGCCATTCCCGGCCGACGAGGGTGGTGATTAGTGCAATGCGGACGAAGGTACCCCAGCACCTTTTGTCCGCTAATCACCACCACGAGGTGGGAGGTGACGATCATACAACCGCCTTCTCCCACCCCTTCTAAGCCTGCAGAGCGGCGGCGCGGAAGGATCATCCTCCCGCGCAAGCTCCGCCGCCTCTTTTTGCGACATGACATCCTCGCAAAAGGAGGTAATCGCCGCCCAGGCCTCCCCACTCCCCAGCATGGAGTTGACCACGCTGGGAAGTGAGAGGTCCTGCCCGACCACTGTGTTAGGATCACGGCGAAGATCAGCCCAGGCTGGGCACACCTCGAGGGTGTGCTGCGCCGTGTCCTCCGCCGCACCACAGTCGTGGCACGCTGGTGTTTCCTCCCTCCGGATCAGGTGCAGGTGCGTTCCAAAACACCCATGTCCGGACAACACCTGCACAAAGCGGAATGAGTGGAAACCGTGGGGCCGATCAAGCCAGCCCTGCAATACTGGACCGACCGCGTCCAGCTTCCGGCGGTGGTAACCTTCAACCTGGTGTAACCTAAGTCAAGACATTCTAAATCGAGACCACGAGGAAGACAACTTTTCATCAAAAATCATCATTAGAAAGCTCTGTGAATAAGCAAAATTATCACCTCTGTGGCACCGAAAATCCGCGTATAATCCAGACAAAAGCATTACACCCACTAAAATTACTGCATGGTATGTTTTTACGCTGGAGAGGTCATCGGGCCGCCAAACCACTACTGTGGTCGACGAAGTCACAGAGCCATGATCAACATATTTATCTATCCTTAAAAGAAATAAATTTGAACTAGAGTACATAATGCAACGGCGCTTACTGCACAAGCCGCAACCAAAATTCTGAGGGCGGCGTTACCCGGACTTGCACTGGCCGGTAAGATCGCCTGATGTAACTGTACCAGACTTCTTTCTGTGGGTTTTTTTTAAATCAACTTAGTCGCTTAGAATCTTGAAGGCTTCAAAGATAATATTCGCCGGAAGTTATGGCAAGAGGGATGGCAAATGCCATAAACGGGCTCGAATATTTATCAGTTCTGGCGAAGCGACAGCCTGTCGGCCACTTAGACGTATCATTTTCTCAACTACATGGAAAATAAATTAAGACACCTGTTAAATACAGGTCTTCTGGTCCCAAACCAGGAGCTAACGCTGGGGCCCATAGCAGCGTTGGGACTCCTGGACCCTGTCTGAGCCTGTACCCACGAAACTGCCGTAACGCAGCAGTGGAAAGCTAGGGCTTTGCTCCCTATTGCGAGAGATACTGGTACCTATCTCACAGGTGAAAGTGGGACAACCATAAGATGTGTCAATGTAACTTACCTTAGATTCCTGCGGTAGACTCCTGGGCGTCGATCGATCTCGTGCCGTGAGGTTAGGGATAGGAGAATATATATATAATAAAGGACAGTAAAGGATAGACTGACGGCTGTCTGGACCGAAGAATCCGGCCGGCGTCCACCAGGCAGCACGTTTCCCGCAAAAGCACTTTGCTGCGCGTGAAAATATACTCTAAACCCACTTTAGGGGCGCCCCACAACGCCGATTGAGAACGGCGGGCGCGATTAACAAATACAATGGGTGAAACACATCTCGATTCGATATGTTTCGACAAAAACCCGACTGCCGCGTGTTCACGTTATAAGCTTTCTCTTTCGACTGTGTAGTGTCAGCTGTCAAAATCGTTGACAGCCCGCCGACACGGTGTTACAAGTAAATACCAAAGATCGGGACTAAACATCCCCCCGTCTCGGACATAAGGAGTTATGTCCGCTAATAAATGGGCAAGCGTGCTAAATTGCCACTGCTCGCTTCAAAACCGAATCTCCGACCATGACCTCCGCAACTCTAGCGGTTTTACTACTATCGCAATATTTACAAAAATACCAATTAATTCCCATTGGCGCCATGGCAAATCTCAAATTCTGTTTATCCTTATTTAGATAATTACAAATATCATTTAAATATATATCAGCGCCCTTATAATTAGTACCGTTATCAGAACGGATCAAAGATGGTAGTCCTCAGCGGGAAACAAATCTACCTAGCGCTGCAACAAACGCATCTGTGCTGAGGGCAGTTACAAGTTCCTAGTGAACCGCCTTGGAGGCCAGACAAACGAACACACACAAGTTGGCCTTGACAGCCTTGGCGTTCCGAAGTTGAGAAGTCTTCACCAAGAAGGGACCAGCGAAGTCAGTTCCGACCGAAGCAAATGGTCTGCTCTCCGTCACTCGGTCGGATGGCAAATTACCCACCATGGGTTGAGTGGGAGCAGCCTTAAACTTATAGCACTGCATACGTTTAAAGATGATGCTACGAATAGTGCGTCTGGCCGACAAAATTCAAAATTCACGCTGCAAAATGGCTACGAGGGCGTTGCAACCGGCGTGTGCGTTATTAATGTGTCGATCGGACACCAACAATTTCACCAACGCTTCTCCTTTAGGGAGCAACAAAGGATGGCGAGCACCATAAGGCAAGTTCGAATTCCGCAATCGTCCTCCGACTCGAAGCAAACCAGATTGGTCTAGGAATGGATTAAGATGAGCGATCGAGCCTCTCAAAGCTGAGCATTTCTTCAGGGCTTCAATAGTCTGGTCAAAGTGCTCGGCTTGTACAGCACGAACCAACAACATCAGGGCCTCTTGGCGTTCATGAGGCGACAAAACTGAGGATAACAATTTATTATTAGGATTCCGTCCGATACGCCGAAACGCCGGACCCAAGCGGTAAAACCTAACAATTTCGACAAAGAACTGTATCTGTCCAAAGGTAATCCAAATTATATGCAGGTTGCGTTTCAACAATTCCAATACGCAAAACTGGCAAACCTCTGGAGAGGAGAACCTATTCTGGGGCCAGGACGACTCGCGATGCGACAACCAGTCTGGTCCCCACCAAAGAGAATGGTTAACAAGGGCAGGAGCCTCGCAACCACGGGACGCGCAGTCTGCGGGGTTCAATTCTCCTGGGACATTTCAGATCAGTTTAGTCTCAGAGTTCTGAATCTGTGAGACTCTATTCGCCACAAAAACCTCCAAAGTATGAGCTGAGGTGCGAAGCCAACAAAGGACTATGCCATTATCAGTCCTTGGTCCTCAATCCGCGGGGTGGAGCCCTTCAACACGGGACCCGTAAGTCCAAAATCAAAAACCGTCGGTACAACTACTAACCTATTCGTCTGCAGAACACACTTGGTCCCGGACAAAATCAAACCCAAAACATCCGCACCCATATACGGGTCCGGGTAACAACCACTTCGTGTCGGCAGGAGTTAGGTCCGACGTCAATTGCACCACTGCAGGGCTAATGGTTACCTGCGGGTGTCTGCCCAAAATAACATTCAAAACAACGGCCTTGGCGAAGGTTCTTGGCCCACAATGAACAGGCGAAACACAAATTTCAATTTATCCCCGTTGACCAACCGCTTTAATACCACCCATATGGTAGAAGGGTGGAATCACGTGGGAGACCCAATCTCTCCACTAAACAAAAGGATACAAGACAGCCTTGACAAACCGAATCCAAAAGAGCACGAACTAACAAAGATTTACTCTTCGGGCCACAGATCATTACAGGGACAGCTGGCAGAAGGACTGTCTCTGGCTGGGCGGCTGTAGTGGAGGAGAGGGAGGCGACTACCTATTGTTGATAACCCCCCTCAAAATACGCGCTTAGACGTGGAGTTGCGGACACTAGCCCGTCTTAATCTAATCTAACCCCCCTGGGGTTGGTAGTCGTCCTGAAAAGCGGACGCTTCCTCCAATTGAGGAAGGGGTGGAGGAAGCGTCCGCCCCGCCTTTGCGAGGTATCCCCCGTCGAGGATCCACCTGAGGTTGGTGGGGATGCGCTCCCCCGCCTATGGGGGAGCGTCCGGCATCATCAGGGCCACCAACACCATTTTGGTCCGGACATAACATGCGGTGGTGCCTACCTTGACAGTGCGGGCAAGGATCCGACCTCTGGCAACCCCGCTGCAAATGCTGTCCCAGACAAGTGTAGCACCACTTGCGGCTGTTGGCGATTCCACGTCGGTCCTTTGGGTTCCGTTCTAGGAACTTCGGACAGGACGTGACCACATGGCCATCCGTGCTGCAATATGAACAGCGCATACCGTGAACTTGAGTCGCTACAAATTGATGAGACTGGCATCGTGGCTCACCCATCCCACGAGTGGAGGGGCGCGCACCAACACGACGCTGGTCCGGAGAGGGCCGCTCTGGGGCCCGCAAGGGACCTTCAACACCAGAATTATCCAAAACGCGACACTCCTCATCCAAAGACTTCAACAAATCATCAAGAGGGGGGAGGTGTGTGGCATCATCCCCACCATATTTCCCATGTGCAAAACCCATCAACTTAGCGGTTGCCTCAACAATGTCATCCGAGAAACCGTAAAACTGCGTAAAGTCTGCCTCAACCGTAGCGGCCAACTCAGTGTCCTCGGTGGACAATAGCGCCAAACACTCCGCAAAGCATTCATCCACCCTGGCTTGACGGTGTTGACGATTGGAAGATCGAATTGTATCGCTAAATGCATTATGTCCTGGCCTTGACTGTTAGAGGTGCCATAGCCAAAATTTCCATGTATGACTGAGTTTCCTGGTGCCTTAAGGCCGACATGACCGTTCAAATCACCTGCTATTAATTTTCTCTCATCTAGAGGTATAGTTCGTAAAAGATCTTCTAGGTTTCCCCAGAACAGTTCCTTTTCTTCGTTGTCACATCCCACATGTGGGGCGTATACTGAGACTACATTTAAAGGTGGTTGGTTATCTAGAGACAATTTCACATACATAATTCTGTCGTTTATTCTTTCTACTTTAATGATTCTTTGTTTTAGTGTATCGTCGAGAATGATGCCAATACCGTTCCTTGTTGTTGATGTGCCGTTATACACTAGTTGTTAGTTCCTACCAATGTCCCTGGATTTTGAACACTTAAGTTCTTGTACATAACAGATATTAATATTACGCCTATGTAAAGTATTTGCATGTTCTTAGCTGCGTCCGGTTAGGGAACCGATGTTCCATGTGGCTATGCACATGTTATTTGCGCTGCGTCTTGATTCGTCGCTTGCAGGGTACGCCTTAGCATTTTTCGGCCGTGATCGTATATTAAAATCAAAATCAAAATCATTTTTTTTATTTCATATAGGTCTACATGGGCACTTATAAAACGTCGACAAAAGGTGCACGGTTCGGGTTGGTCGTTTCCTATAGAGAAGAACCGGCAATAAACTCCAAGGTTACTCTTTTAAAAATGGTTTGGTTTTACAATATTTCCATGTTACAGCATTAGTACTTAGATATGGGGGGACAACGTAGGTCCGACTTATGACAATAAGTCGTAACAAACTAATAAAATAAAATAAAAAGAATACATATTATATAAAAAAGTTAACAAATGTTAACTAGCATCTAGAAGGCCTACAATGTTCACACATTCACAAAACAATCGGTAAAAGAATCTATACAAAGGTAAAAAAAAAATAAGTATAACAAGACTAAATTTAACATGAGGCACAAATGTTGTTATCAGTGCTGTAACTATTCTTAGGAAAGGGCTATAAAGATGATTGAAAACCATTGTAAAAAGTCTAATTAAAAGAAGGAAAGAAAAAATTAGATTGAGAATAGTTAGAGACATCCACATATTTGTGCCGTTTACAAGTTACCAGGGAAGTTGCATGCGCAGAAGGAGCTAAGGCCAAATGTTTTTATCATCAACGTAGTCCTTTTTATAATATTATGCTTTTTTAATAAGGATACGTTTGATGTAGTTTTTGAACTTTTCATCGATCAGTTCTTTATCTGACTTTGGCAACTTGTTATAAAAGCGTATACTGTTTATAAGAAAAGACTTGCTAGTTTTCGTTAACCTGAATTTGGGTATTACAATTTCGTGCTTACTGCGTGTATTTAAATTATGGAAGTCGCTTCTAGTTTTGAAAAGCCCTCGATTTTTACGGACATACAAAATACATTCCGAAATAAAAAGTGAAGGTAGAGTCAGTATATCTATCTCTTTAAATTTTTCTCTGAGGGACTCGCGAGGACCCATTTTATTATAGTCGCTTACGGGGTACGCCCTAACCGTTATATCATTTCTGCTGTGTTGTGCTTTCATACTAGGAGATTTTTGTTTCGGCGTTGTTTTAACAGCCGCTTGCCACCTGACGCCAAGACTGTCACCCTCTTCCAGGGTGTAAGTGCCACCGTTGGCTCGTTATGAGCTCTTCCGCCGCCATCCCTTCTGGAGTGCTCCAGCCTAAATACCCAGCACTAACCACGACCTCTGCTCCAAATATGTCGGAGAAGCCCGCAGCAGGGTTTGATAACGGAGTTTCCATCTCCGACCTATTGGTCCGCGGGAGGTATTTTATTTCGCTCCTACCCGACTTGGCGTCGAGCATTCCCCTATCCACCACTTGGAGACGCATTCTCAAGGTGAGACCACCCGAGAAAGTATGACTTAATTAACCATCAATAATAACTTTATACAATCCATATTTTGTCTGTTTATGCTGTGCAAATTACCGAAGTTTACGTGAACTACAAAATAGATTGACCAAAGCAATCGTTTTCAGGTATAAATATTCCTGGCAAGAATCTTCTTGTCAAGTCTATACTTTAAATAGGAGGTAGATAGAAGAATCAGAACCAAATGAGTCACAACCATAGGTATAATGGTCACAACGTATAAAGGGGGACGTGAGTCTAGGGGGTGAGTGGATAGTACACCATCGCCCGCGCACATCGCAATGCCTGTGAGAGCAAGCTTTGGAATTAAAAAGTGAAGTAAAAAATAACTTCAATTTCAGAAATCGGTGTTCCTTTTTTAGTTTCTTCGTTTTATGAGAACAATTTTTTCTTTAACTTAAGAATTTTTGTAAATAACCTAACCTAACCTAACCTAACTAATAGGTTACAAAAATGTTGGAAACCCCTGACTTAAACAAACCAAGTTAATTCTGTGATCTTGATTAAAAGACTCTTTAAACAACAAAGTGAAGATCAAAAGTTCGTTTTCCTTTTATTTCAACATCTGAGGCATTTGTTTACCTAAAAAACAGTACCGTACCAAACAGCAAAATCAACTGGGTTGTAATAGAAAAATGAGAGAATTTCAAACAAAAAATCTTAGTTGTCAATATATTGGCATTTGAAAGTAAAATATACGTGATAATAAACATTATCGCCAAATATCAAGTTCAAAGGTCAATATATAGGAAGTTAAAAATTCTTCTGAATTGGTAGCTTCTCGTACCTTTGTTTTCCAATATTTTTTTAAACAAAAAGTACAGTATTTATATCCACTCGGTGGGGGAGGTCAAAATTTTATTATCACGCCCACCGTATTTTTTTTTTGTCAATTTGTATGGTTTGGGTCATCAAGATGCTCATATTGTAAAAATATGAAGACTGTAGCTCCAACCGTTTGACTGTAAAGCCTGTGTGACAGACTAACGGACATCAAGTGTCCGTTAGTCTGTCACACAACAACAGCAATAGCTCCGTTTCGACCCTTCGGGTACGGAACCCTAAAAGTAATTTTTCCTATATATGTAGAGCTGGACTTTTTTTCATCTCTTGACCTTTACTTTGAGTAAGCAGAAGTATAAACTCACTCTGTATATGAAACAAAAACACTTGAGGTTTACGATTTCTCTACAACTGATTGAAGCATTGTTTTTCTATTCAGTTATTTGATGGAAAACTGTTAGTTGGTAAGTGTTGTGCATAGCATAAAATTAAAAAGATATTAGTTTTTAATTCCACTAAGAAGACAAATAGGTAAGTCAGAATACGGATGTTTCATTGATAAAAAATTACTCGTGTGTTCTAAGTCTTTCTTCAATTATCTTATTTAAAAGATAGAAAACTGCCGTAGGTATGGGTACGATATTTTTTTATATAATACTAGCTTTCCGCCCGCAGCTTCGCCTGCGTGGACTATAAGATATTGGCTGGTTCCTTTTTCTTCAGTTCTGGTGGGATATTGCTAATTATTATTCAAACATAGTTTTCCGCCCGCGACTTTGTTCGCGTCGACCACAAAATTTGCTCAACTTTATTATTTTATCGAATTATAAAAATTACGTGTAAATTGATTAAAACTTTCATTCATTCCGGAGGTTTCGTGGGATCGATTTTCACGGGGAGATACAAATAGTGGAAGACCATTTTGCTTTCAATTTCTGAATCCTACTACCGACACGACAGAAAATTAATACAGCGTGGTGCAAAATTTATCACCCGATGTTCTTTGGCTGTATTTTGTTTTTATGAATTAAAAACTTTGTTTCTGTTTTTGGAAAATATTTATTTGGTGTTGTTTAGTCCCGATCTTTGCTATTTACTTGCAACACCGTGTCGGCGGGCTGTCAACGATTTTGACGGCTGACACTACACAGTCGAAAGAGAAAGCTTATAACGTGAACACGCGGAAGTCGGGTTTTTGTCGAAACATATCGAATCGAGATGTGTTTTACCCATTGTATTTGTTAATCGCGCCCGCCGTTCGCAATCGGCGTTGTGGGGCGCCCCTAAAGTAGGTTTAGAGTATATTTTCACGCGCAGCGAAGTGCTTTTGCGGGAAACGTGCTGCCTGGTGGATGCCGGCCGGATTCTTCGGTCCAGACAGCCGTCAGTCTATCCTTTACTGTCCTTTATTATATATATATTCTCTTATCCCTAACCTCACGGCACGAGATCGATCGACGCCCAGGAGTCTACCGCAGGAATCTAAGGTAAGTTACATTGACACATCTTATGGTAGTCCCACTTTCACCTGTGAGATAGGTACCAGTATCTCTCGCAATAGGGAGCAAATCCCTAGCTTTCCACTGCTGCGTTACGGCAGTTTCGTCGGTACAGGTTCAGACAGGGTCCAGGAGTCCCAACGCTGCTATGGGCCCCAGCGTTAGCTCCTGGCTTGGGACCAGAAGACCTGTATTTAACATTTGGTAGCAAGAGTGTGGGTTCATTCCACGATCATAGTATATGCTAGGACACTCGTTCACAGTGAACGCTGTATTGTTTGTCGGTTTGCTTTTTATTGTCTTGAGAGTTTTATTGTATTGAGAATATTGGGTTGGGGAGTGGTACATTTTGAGTCACTCAGAGTTGGTTGTGTCTTGTTAGGGGCAAAAATCCCCTATAGTTACATTCCAATTTGTTAAAATAAAGTGTACAACTCACAACTTAATATTGTCACTCCGGGATAGAAGGTTACAGTTTTGTATTGAAATTTGTTTATTTGTTGTATACAATGTAGGTTTGGTGCAGACTAAATAGTCTTCCCTAATTGTATTTAATTGAATCATAGTTATTTTTGGACCTTGAACCTTCTATCTTGGGTTTGTAAGTTTGTTTACATTATAAACATACTCAGTGCCGCTACAGAAGTTATTGTTGTAAAGTGTGTTGTAGCCAATTGTATAACAGAATTGGTTAGTTTGTTTGATATTGACAGTAATTGATTCAAGTTAAAGTCATTGTTTTTACCTATTAAAGTAAATTGAATATTGAATTGTATTGTAAAATCAACCTACCCATTTTTGTGTTGATAATTTTTGATTTTTCTGAATACCCTCTTGTGTGTTGATAATTTATTTTCTTGAGGTACCCACTTTGCTTTTGATAATTTATAAATTGATATTTGGGACTCCATACCCACTTTGTTTTTGATAATTTATAAATTAATTTTTGGGGTTCCATAATAAATTTGTACTGGAAAATAATTAAGTAAATGTAACAGGGTTCAGTACTATTTGTTGAATTAACTTGTTGTTTCTCTTATAGACTTTATGATTTAATATTTAATTTGGTAAGAGAACAAATGTCAAGCTGTTGTTTTGGTTACACACATATATTATTAATTTAAGTTGTTGAACATTTTGTGTATTAATTAATATAATCACCGTTGCTTACATTTTGAAAGTATGACTGCCTATACATTTGCCACCACCTCCCATATGTGACTCATCCTCCTCATGTGTTGTTGCATAATTATACAACTATATGAAACAAAGATCTACTTATCTAATATAATTTTGACTATAGTTACAAATATCTATACTAATATTATAAATGCGAAAGTAACTCTGTCTGTCTGTCTGTTACATTTTCCCGCTTAAACCGCTGAACTGATTAAGATGAAAGTTGGTATGGAGATAGTTTGAGACCCGGGAAAGGACACAGGCTACTTTTTTTTCATAAAACACGAAGGGGGAGAAATGGGGGGGTGGGGTTGTTTTGTATGAACTTATTATTATGGCTTAAACCGCTGTACCGATTTAGATGAAATTTGGTATGGAGATAGTTTGAGACCTTGGGAAGGACATAGACTAGTTTGTTTGCATAAAACATGAAGGGGGAGAAAGTTAATTTGTATGTAACTTCTTATCATGCAACTTCTTATTATGAACCCAGCTGTTAACTGCAGCTTTGCCGGGGCGTTAATATAGATTTTGTCAATCAATTCTGGTTATCGACATATAGTGTGAGAAAATCCAATGTTGCAGTTTTCATTTTAATCAAAATGGGCCCGTTGACTCCTTGGACTGTTTTGTGCTATTCTTCACAGTGATTATATGGCCATCTACGCCCACTTGAAATATTCAGCCTGTATAGGTACCATTAACGTAAAAACAATTAACTTATTTTATTGAAGACGTTAGTCAATACGGGTAGTAGGTTAAATATTTACAAAAGGAAAAAAATAAACTACAGACTCATAGGTTCTGCTTTGCTGCAAATTGAAGATACTACTCTATCGTAAATTGTATCTATAGTTAATTGACATTTCTTAATTATGCCGTTAATCATGGGTACAATATTTTAAGACGCTGCTATATACTGTGTTGTCATTTGATACTAATACATACACATTCTGGGCCCTGGACATACGCGAACATCCAGCAGCTTCATGTAGCTGGCCGTGGGCATGGCTTTTCCAAATGCAGCCCTTTTTTTATCCCGCCGGCAACCCTCAGCCGCGATATCGTATGGATTTGGGCGACCCCATACGGCAAAAGCCCTGACGAGCGTCCCCTCCTCGGGTTCCTCTTCGCTTAACCGTGGGTGACCACGCCCGGGTTACTGAGCCCCCCCGCCTCGACGATGTGGAAACACACCGGGGGGATCCAAATGCACCCCTGAAGATTGGTAAAAAAAATATTGAGTTGTGTTTCAAGTACACTTCTTTATCGTTAGATAAGTGTGTAATATCACTAGGCACGTGCCCTCATATTTTAATTATTGAAGAGTTTTATTCTTAATCTGTGGTATTATTTGCACTATTACCTGGTTACTGAGGAGTGGAACATGTAGTAAGACTCATTTTTACTTCCTGATGACTGAAGTCCACTTCAAGTCTTCACGTTTTATCTCCAACACATGTTTCTAATTAGTCTTTGGCACCAAATTTAATCTCAAGAACACTTTTGCTAAAACGCAATTTTTTATTACATACGCTTCTTATTTACATTTTTCCAAACTGGTGTTGAATACTACCGGTTTTTCGGTTTCGATTAATATGCCACAATGCGGGTGAATATCTATAGATAAGGGTTTGTCTAGTTCCTTTGAGTCCATTTTTTGCATTCTAATTAATTCCGGTTTCAGGCTACATTAATGTTCTCTGGTCACCTTTCACAAGCTCCTGGTGGCTTTATCTATTGACTTTGAAGTCTTAACATATTTAAAATAGAAAATAGGTATTTTGCATTTTGTATTTGCATTTGAAAAAGAAGTATTTCAAATAAGTCACATCTCTGGTCACTACTTACAACTGTTTAACGTGTTTTTCGAGGCACAATCTCGCTCTGTAAAAAAGATTGTCAACCAACCACGGTCCGACCTTGTCAAAAGTTGCTTATCCTTAAAGATCGACCCCGAGCGGCTGTTATTACTTAAATAAAATATTACGAGTATCATAATAATACTTTTAAACTTTAATGTTGCAAAACTAAATAAACTATATAATTCTCAGACAGAAATTGTGCATTAAAGATTTTTTTTTGTGCTAAACGGTGCCATAAAGCATTTTCCTAGATACCTAAATAAATTATTATATTTGTTTTTTTATTTATTATTAGTATTTATTGTATACTTTATTGTACACCACAAAAAGAAACATACAGGACAAACGTTCAAATATACAAGTGTACAATGGGCGGTTTCTGATATTCGTTTTTGATATTATGTCATGATTACACTTCTCAGGTATGACAATGAGCGGGTCGCGGATAAATTTGAAAGAGCGTTACTGCGACCCCGGCAGAAGCACCTGAAGGAACACCGGTGGGCAGTAAAAGTCAGATACGCCTTCATCCAAAGCGGAAGAAGTCATTGGATAAGTGCACAACAAAAAAAAAATGTTATATCAATGAGTCATCATCATCACCAGCCTTATAATTTTCCCACTGCTGGAACACAGACATCCTCTCTGTCAGAGAGGTAATGTGCCTTAATACACCACGCAGGCCCAATGCGGGTTAGTGAATGTCGCATGTCTTCGAAATTTTGTTACTAGGACATACCGGTTTCCGGTATGAATATGAGTAAACCGAATTGTAGACAGAACTTATTTTTATATAAATTTTCAGTTGAGTATTGTTATAAATTAGGAATATTCGAAAATTGTTACTTACTGACATTATTCTAATAACAAGAAATACAGAAGAATAACTTATTAGTAGTTACATTTTTTAGTGTGAGATACACGATTGATTAAAAGGCAGTCTATAAAACCAAACTGTAAAATGAGAAACTACCCCGTAATTTAAACAATGGTGTTAGGTATTAATTGTTCATCAGACTATGCCAATGTGTTGTGTTATAAAGCCATTTAACAGAACTGTCACTTGAGATCAAAACATATAATAAATCTGTAGAGAAGTCGTTTTTGTGCATCGTAAATACCTCCAAAAAAATTGCCAGGGCATTAAATGATAACCAACTGGGTTGGGGGTTATCCATTACCAGCATTTATGGATTTTTTTGTCTTTTTATTTGTGCACGCATCACGTAAAATGTACGAAAGCAATGAAGATAACTTGTATATATTAAAATTGTGCGTAACTTCTCGTATTACTTAGTTTTTGTTTCATCGCAATTGGTTCACTCTACCAAAAGTTAGATGAATATAAAGGGTTTAAGAAGTGAAATTATCACATCAAAAGCTATCCAGATACTCGGACAGTTAAAACTCCATATTCGATAGATGGCGTTGTGCATTTTAAGTCATTTTCTGAATGGCGGTGTTAAGATTCTCCGCGAAAGAATGACACTAGAAAAAAAAAATGGTGGGTAGGTAGGATAGGCAGGAAGATAAGTAGTATAGGTATGAAGATAAGTAGGGTAGGTAGAAAGGTAAGTAGGGCAGGTAGAAAGGTGAGTAGGGTAGTTGGGAAGGTAAATAGGATAGGTAGGTAGGAAGATACATAGGGTAGGGTAGGCAGTTGACTGGAGCGAAGCCGCGAGAACAGCTAGTTTTAAAAAAAATGGAAAGCGAATTTAATAAACCATTTTTTGGCTCAACTATGAATAGGTCAATATTAGTGTTATTTCATGTCAAAGTTACTTTAAAGTTTGGGTACCGTTATGACTGGAACGTCCTAAGTTAAAAAGCTTCTACGAGTGTCAGTATAGAAAAAAAATTAAACACGCCTGAGAATTTGTCTTCTCAGGCGTGTTTAATTCATTCATGCATTCCTAACAAAACCTTACCATAAATGATTAAATAATATAACATCATAATCTCACCCATTTTCAAGTCTTCGTTGGCTGCCAGTTTGAACAAATGGTTCTACACGATTTTGCCCAAAATACGCATTTTCAAACATTTCAATATTATGTCAATATATAAGTAAAATAATACAGGAATAGTTATAATTTAGTATTGATTACTTAATTGACTGAAAGCAAGTAGCTACCACACAACTTACTAATCCACGTAATAATTATCAATTATCCATGTTATGTGCAACGGACATACTTCGTTAAAATCATAAAATACCATATTGGTATCTACGGTTGGGCTAGTAGCAGAGCTTATGGCTTTATGGCTTATATGGCTTTTACGTCTACAAGTTGGTCATTCAATTTCAGCTCGAAACAAATATTTGGGTAGCTTACGGTTAGGTCCAATAGCCGTGTTTGTGAATGATTATGAAAGTGTTTGATGGTGATAAAGGACGATAATTTCCCCGTAAAATCAATTTATTACTACAAATATACCTTTAAACACAGCATGCAACAATAATTATCAACACGATAACTAATCTACCATCAAGAGTTAGCGATAACTGCGCAAATGTCCATGTTTATGCACGTCTATAATTTGTGTAGCCTGCACGTGTCAATTGGATAAACTTTGTTTTACATTGAAACGGCTGTAACTATTTTGCTTATCCACATTTGTTTGGTTAAATATACAGGTTGCAAGAAACACACCCGCCACGGCAGGTTATAAAAACAAATCGTCTAGTTTAATGTAAAGTTCTTGTTCTTTCTTCCCAAGTGGCGTTGCTGTGTTCCAATTTCAAAAGTGTCGTTAATATTATAGGCACAAAATTAAACTTGTCAGCATTATTATTTTCTGAACTTATAATTATTATGTCTTAGTAGGACTCGATGTCGGTAGTTTTGCAGTAATAGTCAAAACTTATCGCTTTAAACCAGGTGAATTTTACAACATTGTAAGCTCAGATTTAAAACAAGAAGCAGCCTTGGCTATTAATTAAAATTATTAATGCGGCAGGTAATGCTTCGTCATTCCTTTGTTTGTTGATAACAAAACATACAAACGTATCACTAGGGAGTTCATAGTAAGGGTATTTGTTTGCAGTTAGTGTGCCATTGCAGAAATGCAAACTGAAATACTTATCTAAAGAAAAAGTGTCTTAGGACAAAATCTATTGGTGATTTATTAACTATTTATTTTACCAACATAAATATATCTAAAATCAATAATACCTCTTTTGAAATTATACATGTAAATAACAAAATTTTCTAAAATGAAAACCTGATAAAGCTTCAAGAACACCAAAGGTTAATAAAAAAATAAAGCTCCTAACCATGAGCAATTCACACCCGTAACTCGTAAGACGAGGTCAATTTTCACGAATAAAATTCCAAAAGTTCTTCAAAGCAATTAAGTTTAGTGCCAGAAACAACTGAGACAAATTATTTTGTTGAAATGGATGATGTTGTTGATAAGTAGCACCACGTTCCACTGGCTCTCTGCCCGTTGAAATATAAATGCTTTGTTTAATAACATTTCAACACTAGACTTTCTTTGTTCTGTGATAGTAGACCGTGACTGTGAATTTTTCGTATGAGATACATCTGGTTTTGGTCAGCCAGCTCGCGAATATGATTTTTTTAACACTTATTGGTTTACAACCATCATAGATATACAGGGCTACAGGTTTAGTCAACCTAGATTCTTTAAGAGGTTCTAGTTTCCATCATTCCTGACTGATTGTAGCCCTGTATATAGATATAGGCCTCCACTTTCTTATACCACACTTTCCGGTTCCGTGCATTCATCATCGAGGCTCATTAACGCAATTTTGGATGTTCCTGGTTCCTTTGGCCTAATCAACATACGATGACCACGGTTTAGCCATACTTTATTCCAACGGCCATCTCCACGTTAGGCCCAACTTTAGCCACCAGGCGATGTGTGTGGTTTATTTGGCCCCACTATTATGCTATGGCCAAGGTTGGGCCAACTTTACTTCATAGATAGGTTATGTCCACATAAACCAGACGTCCAACCCAACTTAACTTGAGGAGCTACCTAATAGGTTAGATTTTTATAAATGTAACAAGTTTTTAGGCATGTACCTACAATTTAGACACAAGGGTTTTTTTTTTTTTCTATTTTATTAAAAACTAAGGTTCTTAATAATAAATTACAATCTAGCCTTAATAGACTAATAAGCAATTTAACTCTAACTTATTATTATATTGTATGATGTTATGACTAAGAATAGTGTCAATTTGCACTTTTATATAGTTCAGTAGCACTTTCTTAGAGTCTGATATTATGTTATAAACACTTAGTTCACGTGTTACATGTATAGCACAGTATTGTTGCTATTATTTATTCACTTATTATACACTACACTAACTCAAATGGTTTAGTTCTCTTTAGCCTATGCACTATGTCCGTGTTATCTAGCAGCTGGATTGCTTCCACATTCACATGTCGATGAAGTCTGTGTTCGTGGGCTTCAGCATAGTTTTGGATAACGGTGGTGACGAGTTTCATTTTAAGGTCGCGGTGAAGGTCGTCATTTCTGATGTACCATGGTGCATTAACAGCATCTCGGAGTACTTTATTTTGAAATTGTTGTATAATTTTAACATTGTTTTGTTTAGTACAGCCCCATAGTTGGATACCATACGTCCAAATTGGCATAAGAATATGCTTGTATATTATAATTTTATTATGTATTGATAGACAGGATTTCCTTCCGAGTAACCAATACATATTTTTGTAGCGTATATCGAGTTCCTGTCTTTTCTTTTTGACGTGAGATTTCCAGCGCAACTTGGCGTCAAGAGTTATGCCAAGGTATTTTGCTGTATTTGCATACGGCACTTGCATGCCGTTTATATAGACTGGATGGTAATCGCAGTGTTTATTTGTGAAGTCAATGTGAATCGATTTTGACTCATTTAGTTTGATCTTCCACTTTTGTGTCCAGTCGTAAACTTTGTTTACAGCTAGTTGAACTTTTTCTACTGCTTCTTTGTGATTTGAACCAGTAGCCATAATAGCAGTATCATCAGCAAAGGTCGCTATGGTGTTGTTTTCCAGCTCTGGGATATCACATGTGTAAACCAAGTACAGGATTGGGCCTAACACACTTCCTTGTGGTACTCCAGCCTTAATAGTTTTTAGCTCAGAATATGCGTCCTCTTGCCTTATCCTAAACATTCTGTTGCTTATATATGACTGTAGAATATCTGAAAATTCGGGGAGCATGCGTCTGAGTTTGTATATCATATCAGACCCTCATGCCAAACTTTGTCAAAAGCTTGTGCGACATCTAGAAATACGGTGGCACAGACTTGCTTGTTTTCGAGCGTTTTTTCGATGATGTTTGTTATTCTGTGTACCTGGTCTATAGTAGAATGTTTTTCCCTGAAGCCAAATTAATGGTTCGGAATAAGGTCTTTCTCTTCTATTATTGGTTTTAGCCGTTTTAATAAGAGTTTTTCAAACAGTTTCGATAATACTGGCAGCAGGGAAATGGGTCTATAAGAGGATGCTTCATGGGGTGGCTTCCCAGGCTTAGCAATCATAATAACTTCAGCAACTTTCCATGGCTCAGGTACATGTTTTAGCATAAATGCAGCGTTAATAAGTCTGGTAAGCTTAACTATGGCTTTGCGCGGGAGGTGTTTTAGTATTTCTCCTGTTATGAGGTCATAACCCGGGGATTTCTTCGAGCTTATGTTGTTTTTAATTTCTCTCACAACTTCTTTAGGAGTTACAAGTCGAATTCTTTGGTTTTGTGATACATTTGCACTCTCAGGTATTTCTATGGAACTTTCATTGGGTTGAAAAGTATCTTCTAAGTATTGGGCAAACCTTACCGCTTTTTGTTCATTGCTTATGGCCCATTTTCCATCGCTGTTTCTGATGGGAGGTATTTGCATAATCGGCCTTTTTAGTTTTCTTGTAGCTTTCCAAAGAGAGTTATACGTTGATTGGTCGTTTGTTAGCTGTACAAGTTTGGAGTTCAGAGTTTCATCCTCAAATTGTATAATTTTCCTCTTTAATTGTTTAGTAAGGTTATTTAAAAGTGTTTTATCCCGCGGGCACCTTGTTTGCTGCCAGCGCTTTCTTTGTTTTCTTTTCTCTGATAGTAAATGCACAATATCTTTGGGATAGATATGCCCCTTATATTTTTGTTTTAACTGTGGAGTGTTGTTCCAAGCACATTGTTGAATGTTAACAACATACTTATTTACTTCTGAGTCAAGCTGATCCGGATTTTGTAATGGAGTTTTTAGGTCGATTATATTATCTAGATCAAGCGCAAAGCTGTCCCAGTCTGTAGACTTGTTAACCAAAGTTAAATGGTATTCTCTTAATAGAATTTTTTGACTAAGTCTTAGTATAATCGGGGAGTGATCCGAATTCATAAGAAACTCTTCCTCCAAACTAACATAATTGGTGGATATGTTTTTACATATGAAAAAGTCTATGAGATCCGGTATTTTCTGATGATCAGTTGGCCAGTATGTTGGTTTGCCAGTGCTCATAACTTCACAATTTGTGCCTCTAACTGCATTTAAGAGCTGTCTTCCCTTTGTTGTAGTCAGTCGTGATCCCCAATGCGTATGCTTGGCATTAAAATCACCGCCTAGGATGAATCTTTGACCCAAAACTTCAAAGAATTGCAAATATCGCTCTTTTCTTATCATGTGCCTTGGAGGACAGTATACAGCTGCTATGGAAGCGTGACAAAATTTGGTTTTGACTGATACTGCCACAGCTTGAATGTCTGGTTCTTCAAATTTACTGTGCTCGTAATGGTTAAGGTTTTCTTTAATTATAACCGCGCTACCTCCTCTGGCAGAGTTGTCAGGGTGAAGCGAATTATATATCTTGTATCCTCTAAATTTAATAAAAGATTGTTTAGTGAAGTGCGTTTCAGAGATTAAACACACGTCTATATTTTCAGTGTCTAGGACTGCCTGTAACTCATTCTGATGTTTGAGGAGCCCATTCGAGTTCCACGCCATTATTTTTAGTGTATTAGTCATTTATGATAATTAAGAGCAGCTGATTTGGTGCTGGATTCTAACTTCTCTAGTCGTTTGTCAAATGTAGTAATACACTTTAAAATCTGATTTATCTTATCTTCTAGATTTGATGGTTGTGTGCCTTGTTTTGCAGCCTGAGCATAGGAAAAAAATTAACTGCGATTTACACAAGTCCAATAACAGTATACTAAATAGGAAAATAATTCATCTCCTGGTGGTGACAAGCGGGTGACGGGCGCGGGGGCACCTTAGATCGCATTGCACTTGTCACCACCCTCGTCGGGCGGGTATGGCCAAGCACTCTCGGTCGTTCCCGGGCCCCCCTGCTGTAAAGGCGGGCGGTCATCGGCGGAGGACTGGACGTGAAGGCTGTGCCAGTTGCCCAGTCCTCCTCGATTCGGACGATGCGGGAGTGCCATTGGGTTCTTTTAGTGGGTATACCGGGTCATCCCGGGGAGTCCCAAATAGCCCCCCCATTCCTCCAATGGGCGGGTATGCGTACTGATTATTAGTAATAGGGGTAATATGAACAAAGGAGAATTACTCCAAAATTATAGATCTCTGTGCAAGCTTAGTTTAAAAAAAATTGTGATGTTCACATTCCCATACAGCCAAAGTTTGCCACAAGAAGAAAACATACTTAGATATGAATTGAATAGGACATTACATAATTTAACATATAGTAGTATTTATTATTCCATTTAATTGACATTAACAATTATGTTAGTAATCACTTTTATTCGACAAAAGAAAAAATTTTCATGGATAGGTACTTTCTTTCAAAGTATTATAAAAGACAGATAGCTGTGTCGCTATCATATATAGCTTGGGCGCACGGTTGGCGCAGTGGTTGAGCGATTGACTGCTGCGCTGCGTGTCGCGGGTTCGATTCCCGCACGGAACAAATAATTGTATGACCTACAGATAGTTGTTCCGGCTCTGGGTGTTTGTGTATGTGAGTTTATATGTTTGTAAACGCACCCACGATACAGGAAGAAATTCCTAGTGTGGGGCAATGTTTTTGTTTAAAAAAAAAAAAAAACTATTACAGCCAAGAATTTGGCTAAACTACTTGCTTCTATTGAGCAATGCCAAGGAATGTTATTTAATTCAGCCAATGATTTGGTATCAGAAATTGATATTGATAATAATTTAAATTAGAAATTAGGACAATAGGGACAACCTCTTGCAAAATTATACAGGATAAAAATTGCAAAATAAAATCAAATAAAAGTTTAAATTCGGTAAATAGTATTAACCTGGTGCATCAAAATATTCAAGGATTTATGAACAAAGATTTAGAAGTAGAATTATTTATGAACTTTAACAGTATTGATATTCTTTGTATAACAGAACATTGGCTTAAAAGCCACCAGTTATTGTTCAATTTTAATAATCACCAGGTTGGTAGTTCATTCAGCAGAGTTAATGCTATACATGGTGGCTCATTGATTTTAGTAAGTAACCAGCTTAAATTTAAAGACCGTAAGGATATTGTGAGCCTATCTGTTGAGCGGACAGTTGAAATAGCTTGTATAGAATTGGAGCAGTTTATTGTATTAAAGTTCCTACGGAGTACGGTGATACGCAGTGGCCCCCTAGATCTTGCGATTTAACGCCTTTAGATTTCTTTTTATGGGGTTATTTAAAGTCTAAAGTCTATGCCAATAAGCCTACAACTATTCACGCTTTAAAACAGGAAATTCGACGCTGCATCGGGGAAATTCAGCCGCATCTATGCAAAATGGTCATAGAAAACTTTGACAAAAGAGTGCGTATGTGCCAGCAAAGCCTAGGAGGACATTTGCCTGACGTGTTATTCCACAAATAACCCTATTTTATGTACTTCAAGATTTTATATACAAATATATTATAACGAAAAAATAAAAGTGCTTTTCTTCAATTTCAAATCTTGCGTCCTTTTTGGGACACCCTGTACTTACTAGTCAATTTTATTAGATGTAGTTACTTAACTATCACTTTATGTACTAAGATGCTTTCATGAGTAGGTATTACATAAACTTCGTTGTTTTACCTAATCAGCGTGCAGATGGGGTTTTTTAAAATAGGCATACCTACGTATTACGTATAAATTAACTAAGTATAGTAAATACCTCTAAATATAGGTGGTTATATGATGAATAAAAGGCGACTAAGAAAAGGTACAAGGCAGATGTGAGTGAAAACGCCACCCGGTAGGGGACGTCCTAGGTCATACACGGATCTAATTAGTAATGTTCTCCAGAAAGGTCAGGTGGGCTGTCAGAGGCTGAGGGCCTCATTACCGGTGTCCTCGTATGACTAGATGTGTGGATGTAAATGAAGCAAAAGTAGTATGTTAGGACCGTAGCAGGTGGCGTTGTAGTTTCTGCTTGCCCACATGGGAAAGAGGCGTGACATTGTTTGAATATTTTCAGGGTAAGTAGAATGGATGAGTTTGACGATAATAATAAATAATGTACAACACGTGGGGTATAAAAGTATATTGATTCTCCAGCTGCAAAAACATTTATTACCTGATTACATCACAGTAGGTGCACAAACCAACACACAATATTGTTAACGCAGTCGGGTAAGATGCAGATGGTTATCAGTTATCTACCACCATTGAGATTATGTCCATGGTTATTACACACAACAATACTAGGCAGTCATCCCAAGCACATTAAGGATTAATATAGCAAAGCAGCCATAAGCAATAACGTGAGACACTAGCACAAGCATCACAAAACACCAAATGCATTCTTCGTTCGTCGTACGTAGGTTTTACAGGTTTCATATATTTTAGCTCCCTCAGCTTCACGATGCGTTTGTTGGCCTCTATCAGCTTTCTTTTATTTCTTATTGATCCTCGAACTGGAACAGTTTTATACACTTAAAGCATTTAATTATATCATGTGCTGCTGTTTTGGTTATCTATCCCAAGCATTGTGCTTATTGTCGGTAGACACAAGCTGACGGCGCGGCGGTAGTAGGTTGCGATGGCTCACGTAGCGTCTGCACTGCCCTCCATGATTTCATGGGTTTACTCGCCATTCATAATGCATTCGCCACCGAATCAAACAAGGAATTTAGTCCACATATGTTAAAATCGCATGAGATACACAAATCAATCGACAAGTTTACCTACGTAGATAGGTAATAACATAACATGATGCCTGTAGCTCTGTAGGGATTGGCAGAGGTTATGTATCCAATAAATGCGTAAATAAATACGTTTTACTTACCGTATGATCACGGAAGTGATAATTTTTGTATATATTTTGGAAAATGTTGATAAATCGCCAAAGCAACTTTTTTTAACTGTCAAACCAAACCAAAAATTGTAGTAAAAACGATATCGCTGGTTGTCAAAAAGCAGGCTGTGGTTTGAATTTTGAATGAACTATAAGAAAATCGGTATCCAAACATTATCAAAACCTAAACAAAAGCAAACTTCGTAGCGTTATCAAATTGAGCTTTCTTAAACGACGTCATGGTACGAAAACGTGAAACAAGGTCAAATTGATACCGCTCTAAGAGCTTGTGGTAACCCCCCTGCAGTCTTTTTAACATTTAAAGTGTGAAAGGTTTTAATTATGTCTATACAAAAAATATATTCAAAAAGAAATTCCGAATCGCAAACATTAACATTTTCTTTTAGCAAAGACTCAGCAACAGAAGGTGATGAGTTTAAGGATTTAGTAGTTGAAATGGGAATATCTGAAAATATTTTTCAAAGGCCACTGCGACTTGTGAGTCTGATTTTATGATGTTGCCATTAATAGACAGGCCGTAGTCAATATTTCGGTTACCAGATCTTCCTGTTTCACTATTAATGATATTTCAAGTCGTTTTAATAACATTACTACTCTTTTTCGAGCTCAAATAACGCAACTTGGCCAAAAAAAAACTTTTTGAAATAAAACATCAAATAGATGATTAAGATCAGCATCAATTGACAAAATTGGTAATTTATCAATGAGTTTAACTTTAAAAGCTGCCAAGCGACTTGCAGTTTTCGGGTTAACAGTGATATCCTTTTTAGCCACTTTGTTGTTTTGGTTTGGTATAGTAATCATCTGCCCGAAATGATCAAAATCTAGTAAATTTATAATTTCTTTGTGGACTGGTATAACATTAGTATAAATATTATCTAAGCATGTAGCACTAGAAGGGGTTATTCTTGTGGGCTCCAAAAATAGGTTTACAAGATTGTAGGACTGAAACAGACTTATTATTTTACTACAAGAACCTGAGTTTTCTAATAAATTAACATTAAAATCACCACAAGTGATAATGGATTTATTCGAGTTACAAATCTTGTGTAACACTTCATCCATTACCTTTTCAAAGCAGTCATACAATCCTGAAGGCGGTCTGTATACGCTTAATACAATAAACTGCTCCAATTCTATACAAGCTATTTCAACTGTCCGCTCAACAGATAGGCTCACAATATCCTTACGGTCTTTAAATTTAAGCTGGTTACTTACTAAAATCAATGAGCCACCATGTATAGCATTAACTCTGCTGAATGAACTACCAACCTGGTGATTATTAAAATTGAACAATAACTGGTGGCTTTTAAGCCAATGTTCTGTTATACAAAGAATATCAATACTGTTAAAGTTCATAAATAATTCTACTTCTAAATCTTTGTTCATAAATCCTTGAATATTTTGATGCACCAAATAGTATTTATTTACCGAATTTAAACTTTTATTTGATTTTATTTTGCAATTTTTATCCTGTATAATTTTGCAAGAGGTTGTCCCTATTGTCCTAATTTCTAATTTAAATTATTATCAATATCAATTTCTGATACCAAATCATTGGCTGAATTAAATAACATTCCTTGGCATTGCTCAATAGAAGCAAGTAGTTTAGCCAAATTCTTGGCTGTAATAGTTTTTTTTTTTTTTTTAAACAAAAACATTGCCCCACACTAGGAATTTCTTCCTGTATCGTGGGTGCGTTTACAAACATATAAACTCACATACACAAACACCCAGAGCCGGAACAACTATCTGTAGGTCATACAATTATTTGTTCCGTGCGGGAATCGAACCCGCGACACGCAGCGCAGCAGTCAATCGCTCAACCACTGCGCCAACCGTGCGCCCAAGCTATATATGATAGCGACACAGCTATCTGTCTTTTATAATACTTTGAAAGAAAGTACCTATCCATGAATTTTTTTTCTTTTGTCGAATAAAAGTGATTACTAACATAATTGTTAATGTCAATTAAATGGAATAATAAATACTACTATATGTTAAATTATGTAATGTCCTATTCAATTCATATCTAAGTATGTTTTCTTCTTGTGGCAAACTTTGGCTGTATGGGAATGTGAACATCACAATTTTTTTTAAACTAAGCTTGCACAGAGATCTATAATTTTGGAGTAATTCTCCTTTGTTCATATTACCCCTATTACTAATAAATATTGATAATGTAATATCCTGGTTAAAATTACATTTTATAACTTTTTTCATTATGTCAAATAAAGAACAACCAGGCATACTGTAGTTCATTAATGAGTGTCCTGGAAATCTATTTGTCAACAAGTGGCCTAGATTCTTTCAAATTTCATCACAAAATAATACTATTTCTGTATTAACATTATTTTTATGCAAACAGTTAGTAATTTCTAATGGCAAACTTGCACTAGACTGCGGTATGGTGACATCACTTATTGTCAATGAATGGTCCGGTGTGGGTTCAACAGATGGTGGTTGACAATGATCACATTTGTTAGTTTGTGAGCTTACCAGCTCATTCATTGCCAATACATATTCCCTCATTTGGTTTTCAGAGGTTGTATATTTGATGGTCATAGAAGTAAGTTTCTCCTGTAGATGGTCAAGTTCATACCGCAAGTCTTCTCTGTCAGTTTGGTGTTTCATAGTACTTTTTTCTAAGTTAAATGAATACATATCTAATTGTTGAACACAACTCTCTGTGCATTAATTTCCATAAACGTATTAGGAGAGAGTGATAAATCCTCTTCTTTATTGGACATTTTTAACAATTTTAGCAAATTTGAAGAAATTAATAAACGCACGAAAAAGCAAGACCTGGGTGCCTACCCCCACCATTTACAAAACAATATCAATTTGAGTACGCTTTGTTTCAAGCTCTTATTGAGACTTCCAATTATCGTACCCTCACCTTAGTTAAACGATATCAAATTGATGCCGATTAGTGTTGGGAATGAACGAATGATTTGAAATATTTATCTATGTCCCGATATAGGATTGCTAGCGAAGTAAAAAAAGGTTTTTAGAGTGTCGTTTTTGCTATCACTAAAATTTAAAATAAAAATTATCATGAGATATTTATTTCATATAAAAACCAAATGGAATTATATACCATAATAAACATTCATGTCAAACATTTAAACTATTATTTTCTTAAGTGTATTTTACAACAATATAATAAGTTTAAAGAAAAAATAAGTATTATTGAAATCAAAACCAATAGCCGACACTGTAAAGCATCTCAAAAGACTGAGTATGATATAATTTATTACCTGTGGCTTGACTTTCCATATTATTATGATAACAAATTAAAGAGTGCAACAAATCTTAAAATTTTACTTTGTAAACTAGTATTTTTAAATTGGTCGGATTATTTATAACCTCCATTTTTTGTCGTATGAGCTCTGTTTACAAGCGTACCTTATTATTTTCGTTGTTTTAAAGTAATTTCCAATAAATTTGTTGTGTGTTTATTATGAGTTGTGTGACAAAAGGATTGCCATGTATTCTATGAACAAAGAGACGCTTACATATATCTACAAACATGTCCAATAGTCGTGACTTGTTATCCAAAATTGCCGCTATCACAATGTTATCACGACTTTCTGTCTACAAAACTCTCCGTGGTGACAAGGGGATTTATTATACCCTAGACGAATTGGACGATATGGAGCCAAGTCCATGTTTTTTATAAATAATGATTTGCCTACAATTTTATTTGGATGCTGTAAATGAAAATGATTTGTTGTCCAACTACAAAAGAGCGGCACTTACAAATAATGTAGAAGCTGTAAATAAGTTAACCGCAACCGGAAAAGCTTGACAGAGGTGATAAAGTCCTCTGGCGTGAAAAATTATTAAATAACATTGTGCTCCTTTCCGCTAACTTGGCTTAAAGAAGGTAATCTATAATCTTATTCTTAAAAGATTGGTTATTTTGTAGAAAATAAAACAATATACTTACTAACTCATTAATTAAGTGCACCTGTTTTTGGTTAATACCTAACACAATATTCTAAATTTGTTATTACACTCGTAGCAAAATATGGCAGGACCAAACCATAATGATGTTCTGTTAAAGACCCCATCATAAAGACATATCCGCAGGATTAATAAATCTGCTATTACCTCCTTTTATTACATCAATGGCTATTACTGTGTATTGGTAAGTTTTAGTTAATATTATTATGATAATACCAGTCATGGTTTTTATTTATTATCAGCTTTCCTGTTTGATTTAATTTTTACCAGAGGTCCGCATTTAATAAGGTCTCTTTTACAAATTTTAACATAATCAGAAGCAGTCAAGCACTGCCTTTTTCTTGAATCCATTCCATGGAATCCGCTGCAATATAGTTCTTCTTTCAAAAGCTTTACTTTCTTTTCTGTAATTTTTTTCAAAATAGAAGAAAGAAAAGAAAAAAAAAACAATCAATTGCATAGTCTGGTTTTTGTCAAAAATGACCATAATCTTTATCCATGTCATTATTGTTTTTACTTGAAGAAGAAGTTGAATATAGTCTGCGGCTGATTTCAATTTATAGGATATTTCCTTTTTTCAATTTTAGATGGCTTTTAAATATGTTAGGTTTTTTATATATGATTTTATTGTACAAGTTGGTTTGTGGCTGCTTAATGTTAAATGCCACAACGGACGTTTCACAACGAGCTGAGTAAGATTGTCTAGTTGAGGAATTAATTCGTTTTCCTGCCACGAACTTTGCAACAATACTGTTAAAAACCGCTGCTATATTACTATTGACTTAATAAATTAAGCTTTTAGCATTGTTGACTAATCTTGAGACAAGTTTCATTACGGCATCGGCATTATAAAAGGTGTAAGCTTTCATTACCGGCACAAAGTTTTTATCAGTGCCAATCTCACCACCTATATTTGTTGAATTTAGATGCTTGTTATAGTATGGCTTACAAGACTCATGATTACCAAAAACATGATTTGGTCCATTTAAAAAGCCAGTTTGTCTTATTGCTGCAGTCATGTCACGACACTCGCGACCCACCTTCATGTCTATTGTGTATGTGTGCGTAGACGTTTTGCGAACTCGGCTTGGATAAAAAACGGACATGCTCTCACCTTGGAGTCTAAGACGGCACTGAACATTTTTCGCGCGCGTGCTCGTTTACTTTGTGTTGTGACTTAGTCCAGGCGCCTGCCCGAGGGTCCCCGAAGGTAATGCTTCAGATAGCATATCGATAGTCCTTCAGGCACCAAGTGTGTCTGAAGGTAGTAGGCCCTCTGACAGACGCACAGAAACGTCCATGCTGGCACATACAGACACATTATTTCAAGTAAGTAAGGTCTATGTACTAGAATTATATAGATGCCATCTATATATAGGGCCCGGAAATAGTTCCAGGTTACCTAGAAGCGCTAGATCGCTTATAACGAATTTTCTATTTACTTACTTGAGCAACAATGCATGTATTTAACATCTCAGAGTGAAACTGTTTTAAACCTGGCTATGTACTGTTGTTATGTACAGTTTTTCAGTCATAGCACCAAGGTACACTATCTAGAACACCTAGATGGTGTTTCCTAACAAAACAAATCTGTAAGGTAAATAATACGATTGGTAGGTGGGCAGAGCGCACCTATCGATACTTGCGACCCAGCCATTTTAGGGGGGTCCAAAATAAGTAAACAAACATTTTTTATTTGCTTAAATCACTACTTACACATTATATCTAAAGTATATTAACTATAAAACTACTAGATCACCGCTATTTGCGTACTATAAGCTATTAAAAAGCCCTCAAAACACTATTCTAAAATGTCAATTTTTGCTGCTTTCGCGCAAAACTATATAAACAAGCGTCGCCATCTGACTGCTCTACTTGTCCGTTCTTCTCCACGTAGGCTTTTCCGAACGGATGGTAGAATCACTTTATTAGATCCGGCCTTTGCCATCCCCCCAGCGACGCCCTGAGCCGAGGTCCGACCCCAACTGGGGTAGCCCTTAGTGCTGTCGCTTTAGGTTTAGAATTTTGAAGCCTGGCCGGATGCTAACAGATTAGTCTCCACAGGTTATTCCGGTTAAGCAGTGGACGGCTACTTTGGCCGAACTGCTAGACGCAACATATTAAAAAAAAAAAATACATACTGCTCACACTCGCCACCAGCTTGGCATGGGTAATCTTTATTCCGACAAGTGAATTGATTCACTGATTCCGACTCCGAATCGGTTCACCTTAGTGATTCCTTTGGCACCGTTTGGCTCCGGCACTCACTCGGTCATTTTAGTTCCCCGGTTCACCCAAAACATTTGATTCATTCGGTTCGTTGAATCATTTGGCACCTTTTGAATTGGACAGTTTACAGACTTTACAGTAGGTCATTTCAATCATATGATTTAAATTTCGGAATACAAATATATACGACTAAAACAATGTTAAACTTGGTAGAACAATATCAAATAAAATAGATAATAATAAAACCGTGGTGAACCTTTTGGCCGACTACAATGACACAAAAGTCACATTTTTTGCGTGCCAGTCAATCCATATTAAACTCTAACCCCATAGAAATTAGAGCGCACCGTACTGGTACTATAGTGACACGACGCACCGAGTGAGCGAGTGAACAAGTGCCAACCCGCGCTCCACGGCTCCGGCGGCGCTACTCCGCTCCGGAATCATTTGGTACCGCGGAGCCGATAAGAATTGTGAGGAATAAATAAAGTTTACGGATCCGCGTTCGGAGTTGGCTCCTTTGAATCAGTAACTCCGGAGTTACCCACCGCTACCAACAGCCGTCGCCCCGTGCAGACGTCTCGCTGCCCGCTGCCTCGCCGCGCTCGCAGCCCCCACCACGCGCCCCGCTGCGCCCCGCTCTCCGCTTCATCGCGCCTCTGCGTGACGTCACTGCGGTCGCCGCAAGTGAAGGGAAGGACGCCCATAGGCCCCTTCTGGTTAAAAATTACTCTTACGTGGTCTCTGGTGGAAACCTAACGGTGATAACTAAGTCAGCTGGAATGTAGCCCCAAGCACTCGCTAAACCTCTTCAGGGTACGGCAGTTAATTGGAATCGGGAGCAGGGTAGTTGGCCTTGGTAGATAGTCTAGTCAACTCCTGTCTCTGTCCCACAGCAATCACCTGGTACGGTAGGGTGTGTCTACCCCTACGTACCAGACTCGTGGTACACAGGAGGAGGGTGGCCTACCTTCTGTGGGCTTACCGGTACCTTAGGACCCCTGTCACCCAATAAGATTGGTGAGAGGTGCACAAGCTTAGGGCACACCCCAGGTACACACCTCCCAGTCACAACCGGCTGGGAGGGTAGGATTGCACACACCCCCGGGCCCATCCACCCGGGGAAGACTCCCCTTATCGGCTTCACCGCAAAAATGTATAATGTCGCTCGCATTATGTGTCGACCTTCTGCAAGAAATCCTCTTGAGCGACCCGAAACTCAATAAAAAAAATTCCGCAGCATTTAAAGCTGCCACAACCCCCACCCAACCCGAATCGGGCCCGATTGTGGCCCCTCTTAAGGCTTACAAGCCATTCCCAGATGAAGACTCACCAAGGTCGCCCTCACCCACTCCCTCAGTCAGGTCTACTCCAAGACCTAAAACCCCAACCCCCGCTCAGGACGCTCCATCGTCCAACAGCCAGGCCGATGAGCCATATTCCCGCCCAGACTCCCCTATGGAGCTTACCCCTTTTCCCGAGGATCATCTTAACGATGAATCACGGGACTCCTCCTCTCCGTCCACCTCCTCAGGTGAGGACGACTTCCAAGTCATAGGAGGTAAGAGGAAGAAGAAAGCCTCAGCCCAGGCCTCCAAGGCCAAAGAAACCTTGGTCGCGACCCCGTATGCGTCACCCATCGCCTCCCCTTGCACTTCTGCTGTGCCGACAGGTATCCAACCCGCCCCCACTACCGCTTCCCAGCGGACTAATCGCTCCCCTAGCCCCACTGCCGCTTCTATGAAGAAGGCAAAGCCCCCACCGTCGATATTTCTCCAGGATAAGGCAAAGTGGACTGACGTGTCCAATCTCTGCACCCAGAGCAAAATCCAATTCAACAGTGCCCGTGCCTGCCAGCAGGGCATTAAAATCCTTGTCCCAACCTCCCGGGACTACCGGGAGTTGACCCACCTACTTAAAGTGAGGAAGTATTCCTTCCACACGTACTCTCTCCCCGAGGAGAAGACCACTAGGGTAATTATCCGTCGGATCCCTAAGGAGATCCCGACGGAGGACGTCCGCTTGGACCTCCTGGCCCAAAACATCCCAGTCATAGCGGTCCACCGCTTGCACAAAGCAAGAGGTGGGCAACTGTACGACATGGTAGTGGTGGAGTGTAGCCCTACCGAATCCCATAATCCCATCTTCGGGATTAAAACTGTATGCTCCCTTGCCCGGCATCTCGATAGAGAAGCCCTACCGTCCCACCATTGTCGGGCAGTGTCACAACTGCCAACTCTATGGCCACTCTCAGGCCAACTGTTTCGCCACCCCCAGGTGTGTTAAATGCTTGGGGGATCATGGCACCAAGGACTGTCCCCGTCCTAAGGACCGCTCAGACTGCACGGAGCCTCCCAGCTGCGTGCTCTGTGGCCAAATTGGGCACCTCGCCAGTTACCGAGGTTGCCCAAAAGCCCCCAAACTTGCGCCTAAAATGGCCAAGGAATTCAACTCTCGCCTTCAGCGTGTAACCTCCTCTGTGAGCCTTCCCTCCTCGCAAATCCACCAAAGACTCGCCCCTCAAAGGGCCTCACCTTGGGGAAAGCTGAATGCCACTCTGGCACCAGCGACCTCTCAACCCCAGCCCATTCCAGCACTGATGGAACGTGCACAGTAGACACAGTGCCTAGCCCACTCTCGGCCACAGCGGCCCCGGCGCAAACCAACAAGGCGCCCTCCCCCTGTAGTTCAACCCGGCCAGGGCTCCTATCGTTGTGTCGCTGAGACCATCTTTAACGCATACGCGATATGGATGACCCCAGAGGTCCAAGCCCTTCACGATGAGTTAACAAACCCAGCAACCCCCGTAGACCCCATCTCTTGTCTCGCAATCTTCTCGAGGTATCCCTCCATTACCAAGTAGCTTGACAGCCTTGTGTTTGTCAACGGAACATGGGTACGCAATTGAGAAACAATTGCCTGAAGCCCAGATCCCTTAGGTTAGGTTTCTTCAATGCCAATGGCATTACTACCCAGCGTGATGAGATTGCCACGTTCCTTCGCGATCATCAGCTGGATATCTGCCTCGTTCAGGAGACCCTTTTAAAGCCCCACCGCCGCGATCCCAAAATTGCCAACTATCGCATAGTTCGCAACGATAGGACGCGCTGCCACGGTGGTGGCACTGTCATTTACTACAAAAATGAGCTCCATTGTAGCATAGTCACCCCACCCGACCCCACTACGTACCTAGAGTACTCAGCCAGTCGGCTAGGAATGACTGGTCATCAGTCTATCACCATAATCTTCGCCTACTGCCCTCCACACCAGGCGTCATCGGGAGGTAACCCAAACGGTCTCAAACAAGACCTTACTACCCTCTTCGGCATGAGTGACTCTGTTATCCTAGCAGGTGATCTCAATGCTAAAGACCCATCCTGGAACAGTACCATTACTTACCCTAGAGGAAAGTTAGTACAGAGCCTATGCTCAACCCTCCATTATGATGTCCTCGCCCCGATGAGCTTCACTCACTTCCTGGATAATGTTAACCATAGACCGGATGTCCTCGATGTAGCTCTGCTTAAGAACGTTAACCTTCAGTTACGCTCTATAGAAGCGATAGACGAACTAGATTCAGATCACCGTCCCGTGATCTTACACCTAGGTAGTCGCTCAGGCCTCCCAGATCCAGGACAGCCACCCCCTACTAAAAAGATCACCGACTGGAGGAAAGTAAGTGTTAAACTGAAATCCGACAAGTCCCCCCAGTTAGACTCAATCCCCAATGTCCTAAACTCAGTCGCTGACACGACAGCGGCGATCGACTCGCTTACAGCTCACGTACAATCTGTCCTGAACGAATGTTCAAGGGAGGTTCCAGTGCTGGACCCCCAGCAAGGGAAACTCCCGGACGATGTACGCAGGCTGATAACCAAGAAGAACGCAGCTATCCGTCATTACAGGAACTTTCCCTGTGTCGCAAACAGAACTCACATGCGTAACTTGCAGCAAGCTGTAATGGAACGTACTGCTGAGCACCGTTCTGCGACATGGAATAAGATTCTGAGCGAACTAGAGCCCAACCACCATGCCTTCTGGCAGCTTCAGAGGAGTTTACGCTCCACTGAAGACCAAGCCATGCCCCCTATTATTCGCCCCGATAAGAGTGTAGCATTCGAAAACTCTGAAAAAGCCGAATGCCTGGCTGACAGCCTCGAATTTCAATGCACACCCAGCTCCCAACCAGTAGACCAAGCTCACCTAGACATGGTAGACGCTGAAGTCGAACGTAGGACCTCCCTTCCACCGGAGCCTACTAGTTATCGTCCCATCAGCCTACTCAACTCCCTCGGAAAGATCTATGAGCGGCTTATTTATAAGCGGCTCAAAGACTTTATCCCGCGGTCATCCGTCCCACCATGACCTATGCATGCGCTGTCTTCGCACACGCTAAGCCCCGTCACATTCACAAGCTTCAGGTTATACAAAACCGATTCCTCCGAAAAATCACTTGAGCCCCCTGGTTTGCTCGGAACCAGGAACTCCATATCGATCTCAGAATCCCCACAATACAGCAGTTTATGAATCGCATTACCATACGCTTTTTCGACTCTGCTGTCAACCATAGTAACCCCCTAATTCAAGCGGCCTCCCGCTACGAACTCTCCCAAATATCTAAAGTTCGCCGACCAAGGCTCACTCTCTCCACCCCCGATGACGCCACTACCCTGTTCCAAGAGAGCAACGCAAAGACCAGCACAATTCGCAAACAAAGACCGCCTTCGTTTCGCCCTCGCCGCCGAGGCCCGCCGCGACGTCCCCAACAAGATATACAAACCAGCCCGCGTAACGCTGGCCATAGTTAAATTCTAATTAGTTAATTGGAGTTTCTTGTCCGTTCTTCTCCACGTAGGCTTTTTCCGAACGGAAGGTAGAATCACTTTTACTAGATCCAGCCCTAGCTGTCCCCCCAGCGACGCCCTGAGCCGAGGTTCGGCCCCACAGGGGGTAGCCCTTAGCGTGGTAGCTTAGTTTTAGTATTTTTGTGCCTGGCTGGAGGCTATATAGCTTAGTCTCCACAGGAAAGCCCGGTTAAGCAATAGCCGGTCAATCTGACCGAGTTGCGAGACGCCACATAGAAAAAAAAAAAAACTGACTGCTCATTTCGAACTAAACGGTCGTGGCGACCGGTCGTTTTTACGGAGTTTGAATTTGTTTTTTTTTCCGTAACTACCGCACTCAGTATGTATGTAACGATTCTAATTTACTTGTTAGACCCCATATTATCTTAATACATACTGATATACACTAAAACATAATGTTTAGTGCCTCAAAAAGGGGAACGAAATTCTATGTTCAAAAAAACTATAAAATAAAAATTCTCGTCTAAAATTGTTTTGTACGAGCTAGCGCGCTGGGGTAAGCAGACGTATGTCTGTCCATACAATTTTATATCTACAAACTATACATATATTTGTGTACGATTCGTACACTTGCAGAGTTGTTGTTGTTGAGGTTGAAGCACGAAGAGAAAAGATCACTCAGTTTTCGTTAGATTTATTACGTATTTTTGTGTTTACAAGTAATACTGTTGACGATTCCTTTCTCTAATGTTAGTCACCGCGTAGCAGTTATCGTACTCTTTGATTTAAAGTGTTTCATGTGTATTTATAATATTATTGGAATGACGCACGTGTGGTGCACGGCACCGCGTCAGCAAAATATGTACAGTTTTAGACTGTACATCTTGGCAACCCAAAAAGAAGAAACCAACGAGAAGAGAAAGGAAAAGTCATCACAAAGTTAGTTAAGTAATTAATCAATCAAATAGAAAGGCGATGTTCCTGTTCCCAGGTTGAGGCTCCCGCCGCAAGTCCTTTGTTGTTTGTGCTGCGACGGTTTCATGCTGCTGGCACTCTGTTTTGCGGAAAACTTGAAGTTCAATATCTTCAGGTTGACTCGAAGTTTTGTTCTTAGCGTTGTGTGTGCAATAGTGTGGACAACGATTTCTCCCAACCACGACAAGTACGACTATGATGGCGATCGCCAGCAAAGAGTAACTTATGGCATATTGATGAATGTCGTGACTTGTTAGTGTTGGTAGTGAAGCTTCATTTTGCCGTTGAGTTGCAATTTTCTGATCAATTGTTACAATTTCCTGATCCGTAGCCTTTGACTGAAGGATATTTGGAGCATAACGATATGTTAAGTTCACTATCTTGTTAATAGATGTATCAAATGTTGGAGCTGTAAACTCATAATCCATCTTCATATGACTGCTTTATCGGCGTTGAGCGTAGATGGTTAAGTCGTTGGATTGCAGTACGCATCCCTGAGATAATGTCACTATGCTCGATAATGCAATGGTTTGTGATGTGACGTCGTTGCTACATATGATTCGTAATGCACACGTTTCGCAGCAAATCGCCAGCCAGCTGTTTTGAGTTTGTAACTCTATCCAAGTGTCTTTGCATGACGCGCGTTCGACGTCACAAGGTTCATTGTTTTGATGCGATAGCAGTTTTGCCTCACAAGGAGCGTTTTTGCTGTGTAGGTCAAATGATGGCAGGTTTTTCTTGCATAAGAAATTCTGCGATTTTTGTTGCATGCAGTGTTTCAAGTCATCTTTGGACATAGACACGTAAATGTTCTTCTTGAAGTTGACAGCGATGTACTCGTTTGATAACTGCACATATGTGGTTTCCTTAGCATTGTTAACCGGTAAAGGTATCGCTTGGTATATTACGAAATCTTCGTTAGCTACAAGTGGAATATGTGCTTCGAAAAGAAAGTAATTCTCAGTAACTCGTGCTTTCACATTGATCAGCTTGTAGATATCTTTAATGTTTTCTTTGTAGTTCTCAACTGGTAGCGATAAAGATTTCGGAAGGCTTCCGGATATTTCCGTTAATTTTTGAATCAGACGCACCGGACTTATCAGATGGACATCTACATGACCTTGGTAGACGTTAGTTAGAGTATTAAACAGCATCTCCTGGAACGTCCTCAAGCTGTTGATCAATAGGTACGTCGTTAACGAAGCAGAGTTGAGGTAGGTAGTAGCCGAAAGTATTTCCATTTCCGTTTCGATGGATGCTATATTTTTATTGGTCTGATTGATAAAGTTATCAATGGAGTTGAATTGACGCTGAATATTGTCTTCAGTTTGTTTCAATACTTGATTCTCAAGCTCCACAATCGTTGTTTGATTTTTTAATAACTCAAGTAAGTAGTTCTCATTGGTTTGCAGAGATTGAATATCGTTTTGATATTTCTTAGCGAATTGTTGGTCCAATATCCCAAACAGACTGTTAGCTATGTAGCCGACTCCGTCGACTAGACCCCGTTTCTTCCTGTTGCTCAGGTGTTTGTGGGGATTTATAAGTATAGAGTTGTAGTAGTTTAGAAGTTCTAGTTCATGATTTAATTGTTCCATGGTTGATCTGCAGTGTTGTAGATTCGTTTTTTGGCATAAGTTGTGAATATTCTCGAAGTAAGTTTGAGTACGACGAGTCCCATCCCAATAGTTTGTTAGGTTGTAGTACATCATTAGTATCCATTCATCGTGCACTACTTGCATTTTGCCGACGGTGTCATAGTATATGGGCCGCTCGCGTTCCAGACTTGTAATCTGAGCGGTCGCCGCCGGCGCTCCGCGCGTGCCATCGGTGGCGGTATAAGATCCCGTTACAAATGTAAACAATGATAACATTGTTATTAGTAACGTTGAGATAAGATTCTTTGACTTCTTCCGCCGTTCGTTTTTCGATTTCTGTGGAGGCTTATTTTTCATTTCGTTTTCTTTGGTTTCCTCAGTTTCAGAGTTCAATGGTAATGGCGACAGTTTTGTTATTGGGCGCTTTATGATTCCTGCTTGAGTTTTAACAGTAGTTACTCGAACATATCCATCAGATCCTGGATGTGTTTCCAGAATCCGACCTAGGGCCCATTTTCCCGGCGGTAGATTGTTTTCTTTCACCAGTACTACATCGCCTTCTTTAACGTTTCTAGAAGGCTTGTTCCACTTACTACGTGTTTGTAGAGTGGTAAGGTAATCGTTTGACCAGCTTTTCCAATATTGTTGGAACATATGCTCGGTAAGCTGCCATCTACGGCGTAAATCAATGTTTTTTACGTCACTGTAATCCGAGAGTGGCATGGACAATATTGGGCTTCCTGTAAGGAAATGTCCAGGCGTTAGGCAGTTGTAGAACTCTTCTGGATCTTCAGTTAGCGGGCACAGAGGTCTTGAATTCATGCAGGCTTCTATTTTTGCTAAAATCGTTATGAACTCCTCGTACGTTAGTTTTTGGTCCCCCAGTACTCGTCGCAGATGGTGCTTCATAGACTTGACGGCAGCTTCCCACAGACCGCCAGCAGTTGGCCAGGCGGGGGCGTTGAAATGCCACTCCACCTCCAATTTGGCCAGTTCGTTGAAAACATCTGGTTTCAGTAGTTGTTTGAACTCTTCGAATTCCTGACGAAGCACCTTTGCAGCGCCGATAAAGTTTGTACCACAGTCAGAGTACATGTGTTTCGGGGTGCCGCGTCTCGCACATAGTCTTTGGAAGGCCGCCATAAACGTTTCTGTGCTAAGGTCTGATACGAGTTCAATATGAACAGCTTTCGTCGCCATACATATAAATATGGCTATGTATCCCTTTGAAGTTTTTACGCCTCTACCCTTGTTGTGTTTAACATCCACATGACCGGTAAAGTCTACTCCTGTGTGCGTGAAAGGTCGGCACGGAGTGATCCTTTGCGGTGGTAGGTCACCCATCAGTTGATAGCTATCTGTCTTGTTGAAGCGATGGCAGCGTACACATCTTCGAAGTTGGTTCTTGACAGCCCGGTTGCCGCCAACGATCCAGTAACGCTGTCTAATATAAGTCAGCGTTAGCCGAGCTCCTCCATGTAATGTGGCTGAATGTGCTTGTTCTATAAGAAGTTGTGTAAATCTTCCTTTATGTGGTACGATTATTGGATTCTTCATATCCCCAGTTAATCTTGAGTGTTTAAGACGACCTCCGACACAGATGATGCCCGCTTTGTTTACATAAGGATTCAATTTGCAAATTGCGCTTTTCTTTGATACTGTTTCGTTGTTAACGATTTGTTTGTATTCAGAATTGAACTGCAATCGCTGCGCTTGAATAATGATACTAATGCGCGCTGCGCTTAGTTCACTTGTTGTTAGGTACGTAGTTTCCGATTTCGTCCTATTGCGCACATTTGTAATGAAGCGTAATATCCATGCGATGACCCTGTTTGCTTGTGTCAATGAGCTGCATTTGTTCAATAAATTGATAATTATATTATGATCGATATTTTCTTGCGTGATTTTAGCGTGGTTTAAGCCGCCAAAATTCGTTTGGAAAGTGCAAGGCATATCTGCCGGCGGATCTTGTTTTGTTAAGAACTCTGGGCCTTGCCACCACAGGTTGAAGTTTACTAGTTTGCTTGGCAAAAGACCTCTTGAGGCGCAGTCTGCTGGATTTTGCTCTGATTTGACATAATGCCACTGAGCTGCAGGAATGACGTTTTTGATCTTTGTAACTCTGTTGGCTACGTAAGTTTCCCATCTTGATGTTTCGCCTTGAATCCACGCGAGGACCACTTGAGAATCCGACCAAGCCCGTGTTGATATGTTATATCCACAGAATGTTTCCTTGGTTTTCTCCATCAAGTCAGCTAGTAGCTGAGCACCACACAGTTCCAGTCTTGGTAGTGTTGTTTTCTGAGTCAGTGGAGCCACCCTTGTTCGAGCAGCAAGTAGAGTTACGATGGGTTGGCCATGTTCGTTGAACACCTTGCTGTAAATAACGCAAGCGTACGCCTTTACACTTGCGTCGCAGAAGCCTAGCAATTCGACACATTGTTGTGTGTCGCCAATCCATCTATTTATCGTTATTTTATTAATGAACGGCAGTTCTGTTTTTAGGTTCAGCCACTCAGATTCAATGTTGCTGGGCACTATGTCATCCCAGCTAAGTTTACTCATCCAGACTTTCTGGAATAGTAGTTTGGCCTTGACCGTTACTGGGGAGAGCCAACCCAATGGGTCGTAAAATCTTGATATGGCTGAGAGTAAAGATCTCTTTGTTAGTTGTTTGGAGTTTTCCACAGGCCAGTTAAAGTGGAAGTTGTCGCTGTTTGGATTCCAACCGAGGCCTAACGTTTTGCTTGATTCTTCCCCTTTAAAATCAAACATGGTTTGAGTTGAAATTTGATCCTTGCGTAAGTCTTCCAGTATAGCGCGGTCATTGGCTGTCCACTTCCGTAAATTCATGCCTCCTCCTTTTAACAGTTGGATCAAGGAGTTTTGCAGTTTTTTCGCTTCTGTGAGGTTGTTATGGCCGCTAATGACGTCATCTACGTAGCATTCTTCTATGAGTGTCTTGGCAGCTGCCGGATGTTTGTGACCGTCGTCAATGGCTAGTTGCTTCAATGTTCGCATAGCTAGCCATGGTGCGCATTTGGTCCCGTAGGTTACTGTGCAGAGCTGGTAATCGCGAAGATGTTGATCTCGTGAGTCCCGCCATACAATTCTCTGTAGATGTTGTTGTTCTTTTGAAATCCAAATGCAGCGGTACATCTTTTCAATGTCAGCCGTAAATGCGTATTTATACGTTCGCCATTTCAGTATAAGGGCCTGAATGTCCTTTTGTAAGTTGGCGCCTTTTTCCATGACGTTGTTCAGGCTGACGCCAGTCGTAGTTTTTTGAGAGGCGTTAAATACGACCCTCAACTTTGTTGTTGTCGAGTTTTCTCTCAAGACCCCGTGGTGCGGTAAGAAGTAGACGTCAGTAGGTATCTGAGGTGCTAATTTCATGTGACCCAGATCCGCGTACTCTTCCATGAATTTTTTGTACATGGAGGAAAGCTTTTCGTTCTTCTCTAGCCGTTTTTCCAACTGTAGAAACTGCGAAACCGCAATTGTTCTAGACTTGCCTAGTTTCTCTTTGTAGTCTGGAACTAGAGGCATTTTGACGATGTACTTTCCGTCAAATGATCTTCTTACAGTTTCGTTATAAAATTGTTCACACTGGTCATCTTTGGGGATATCTTTAGTTTTTTGAATTTCTTCATTCTCCCAAAATTTTGTTAAATCCTCTAAGTTGACTACAGTAACGTGGCAGTTAAACGTTTGTTTCATCTTTCCGCATAAAATCCACCCAATTTGCGTTTGTTGTGCAACTGGGGAGCTGTTATTGCCTTTCAATACACCTCCTAGGATAATTTCGGAGTATACGTCGGCTCCTAGTAATAGGTCGATTTGCCGAGATACGTTGAAGTCAGGATCTGCAAGTTTCAAGTTTTTCAAGTGACTCCATGCACCTTTCTCGAACGTTTTCATAGGCAGGTTGTTTGTTAGCTTCGTCATAATAAGTGCTTGAGTTTCAAAGTTATAATCGGAGTGAATCGATTGACAGGTAAGTTTCAGTTTTCCCCTGCATTCTCTGGAAACAGAGCCGATTCCCGATACTGATGCGTTGATCCCGCGCCGAGGAAGACGTAATATTTGTGCAGCGTTTTCTGTTATCAAGTTCACCTGTGAGCCTTGATCGAGCAACGCACGTAGTGTTACATAAATCCCATCTGCAGATTTTATTCTCAGCTGGACCGTAGTCAGTAGAACCTCCATGTTGTCTTTAGACAAATGGTTAGATGTTGGTTGTTGAGATGAAGGGCGTTGTTCAACATTGTTTTTTCTAGTCGCTGACGTTATGGTTTGGTTGTCCGGATTGTGCAATAGTGTGTTGTGTTTCAAGTTACATTCTTTGCACATTTTCGTGGATTTGCACTCGTCATTTCCGTGGCTGAATAAACAGTTTTTGCACAGCTGCAGTTTCGACACGGTGTCATTTCGCTTGCCAAAGTCCATTTGTAGGAATTTGTCACATTGGCGCAGAACGTGACTTCCGTTGCAGAATGGGCATTTTCCGTAAATAGCATGATAGTTGTTTGTTTTATTTTGATTGAAGTTATAGTTAGGTTTCTTCATCTGGGTTTGCTTGTTGAATGTTTTCCAGTTGGATGATTTTTCTGTGGCTGTAGGGTTCGCCCTTTTAGCTGATTTCATCGTTTCGTATGCCATGAACTGTGTTTCGAGGAAATACAGGAAGTCGTGGAGGTTCTGTAGTTCTCTGTGATCTTGAAGTTCTTTCATGTAGTCACTCAAAGTACTGGAGTCCAGTTTTTGTGACATGATGTGCACAATGATCGGGTCCCAAGTTGAAGTATCAATACCGATGTTAGAGATGCCGTTCAGGCATTCGGTAATGACGTCATGCATCTTCTTCAAATTGTATGAGTCTGCATGTTGTATGATCGGCAGATTTAGCATGTTGTTCATAAATGAAGTAAACTGGAGGCGACGATTGTCGTAGCGCTGAATTAATATATCCCAGCATGAGTTATAGTTTTCAGTGCTAATGGTCAGATGCTGCACTAAGCGTTCAGCTTCTCCTCGCAGCTTGGTCTTTAAGTGTTGCATTTTCTGCGCGTTGTTGATCATAGGGTTTTTGTGAATAGCTTCCAGAAATAGGTCTTTGAAGGAGATCCACTGACTGTAGTTGCCGGAGAACTCAGGGATTTCGATCTTAGGTGTCGATTTCTGGTAGTGGACGGTGGACCAGATTTTGGCATGGATTTTCCTCTTTAGCTCATCATATTGTTGTTCAATGTCCGTGAACATTTTGTAGTAATGTTCGTTGGATCCTTTCAGTTGAAAGTCTATTTCCCAATGAAGTTTATCGATGGGTTCCCATTTCGATTTCAAGGTTGCGAAGTGGTCTTCCAGTTCCCATCTTTCCGATATAGTGATTAAGTCAATCTTGGAGATGACACGGTGAATCGCGTTGAAATTGCATTCTTGCTTGTTAAGCAAGAGTTGTATGTTGCTGTCGTCATCTTCTGAAGTCCCACCTAGGTCGAACTTCACGTTTTGTTTGCTCAAAGTCGTCAGTTTGCTAGTTATGTCTGTTTTAGTTGATAAGAACATTTCTTTAGTTTTTTCGTAGATGTCGTCCTTGAAATATGCTATGTTCTTATCTTCTAGTTCGAGCAACAGTTGGGCATGCCTGCCTTCGAAGTCTTGCCATTGGTTTTCTAGCGACGACAAGCGTTTCTTCAGGTATTCCACAGATTTTCGTGATGATGAATCCTTGCGATAGTTGACACATAATGCTTTGATGTTATCGAAGCACGTTGACTGCAATTCTAGCATATCCATGTTGATGCTTGCTGACACGTCGTTGACTGTGGCAGGAGAGCGTTACGTTGTATTGCGAAGGCTACTGCGTTGCTTGTAGTCTTCTCCGTTTCAAATCTTGAAATCGTTGACTTACTTGATTTGAAATGGTCAGTGGAACTCAGCACCCTTGCACCTCTGTCACGATATTATGCGACTTCTCAATCTAGCTGGGGCGACCCGCTTCTGGGAGACCAGCTAAACCGATTCGCTACCGTAAAGAGACACAGTGGCACCAAACATCCGGCTCGAAGGACCAAAAAATGTACGATTCGTACACTTGCAGAGTTGTTGTTGTTGAGGTTGAAGCACGAAGAGAAAAGATCACTCAGTTTTCGTTAGATTTATTACGTATTTTTGTGTTTACAAGTAATACTGTTGACGATTCCTTTCTCTAATGTTAGTCACCGCGTAGCAGTTATCGTACTCTTTGATTTAAAGTGTTTCATGTGTATTTATAATATTATTGGAATGACGCACGTGTGGTGCACGGCACCGCGTCAGCAAAATATGTACAGTTTTAGACTGTACAATTTGTTTGTGACGCCTCGTCGCGAACAGAGTTGTCATCCTCTTTCTCCATAAAACTCGCCAGTAGGTGACCCCGCTGGTTTCGACGTCCAACTCCAAATTGCCCCACTTACAGCTCATCCTCGTCTTGCTTGCCCAGTTTCGCGTTGAAGTCCCCCATGATAACGGTGAAGTGAGTTTTGAAACCTTGCATGGCTCTGGAGATATCCTCATACATGGTCACTACCTCATCGTCGAGGTGTGTTGAGGTCGAGGCGTAGACCTATATGACCTTCAGCGAATATCTTGCGGATATTCTGAGTGTAAGGTACGCCACCCTGGTGGATACACTCTCGTTCCTCACCACTTTGTTCACAAGGGACTTGTGGACGATAAACCCGACATCACCTTGAGACTGCCGATCACCCTCTCGGAAATAGAGCAGGTTACCGGATTTAAGGATTATCTAATCCGGGGAGGCTCCTCGGACTTCAGATATCCCTATAATATTCCATCGTATTCGGCTCAATTCTTCCTCGAGTTTGGCTATCATCTCGTCTCGTTCGCGTGTTATATGTTGCCAGTACAGTCGTCGGTTTTTATTAGGATAGCCGGTCCACGCCGGGGCACTTGCCACGTCTTCGCCTCGACCGCCACCGTAGTCGAGAGAAGACTGGCTGCCGGGCACTCGGGGCCGTTTTTATTTTGTGCTATTCAGTTTGGTTTGGGGTTTGCCGTAATTACCACGCTTGGCAGGCAGGTTGGCGATCGCAGATTGTTGTTAAAGTGCACAGAGAACGCTACTGCCCATTCTCTGGTGTCTCATAGTCGCCTCTTACGACACCCACGGGAAGATATGGGATGGTGAAATTCTTTACGTCAGACACCATACGGTAAAATGGTCTATCAAAATTAAAATCAAATAATTTATTTCAATTAGACCATTAAGTGGCTGTATTGAATTCCAAAAAAAAATCCAATTTATAAAATAATAATAATTAATTCTACTCTCTATTCCCAAAGGTAGATTGTTGTGGAGAAGAACGAACAAGAAACTCCATATAATATCCTCTTAACCAACCACATTCATAAATAAAACATTCCTCACGACATGTTATTTAATAGCTTTTTATGTTGTAGCGCTATTTGTTTTAATGGTACTTGACAATTGCAGTGGCTAAGACCTCGCCTCTTGTGGTTGAGGTCGCGGGTTCAAATCCGGGCAAGTACTAATATGACTTTTTCAAATTCATATGTACTTTCTAAGTTTATCTTGGACATCGCAGGCAACGATGAAGGAAAACATCGTGAGGAAACCTATACTTATATAGTTAATGTACGTCTGAAATAGCCAAATCTGAGGCCTGTGCGAATCCCAGAGGTGGCACTCTGACACCAGAGATAGCCACATCCTCACACGAAAAGAAGAAGAACAATAAATATATATTTACTTCTTGCTTTTTTCTCAGTTTTAATCATGAACAAAGTTTTAGCATTTAGTTACTTTTGCGGCTTTTATCTCATCATCGTCTTTTTTGATTTCCAGTTCATGTGCCTCCAAGCAACTTTTCTTTGGAATTTAAACGATGTGTTGATCACCCGCTTTAGCATTTACATTACAGCGTACTTTCGGAATCTAAACAAAGTTATAGCTACTAACGCTAAGAAAAAGAAGGTGAGTAGAAATACTTGGTACCTTTTACTATTATTATTTCATGAACTTACCCATTAGCTCCTGTGATAATAGAAAGTCGGTCATAGCTTGGAAAGGACCTTAAAGTTTTTTTACTAATACATTTACATATGCCATTTTTAGGATGGACTTCCTTGGTCACTATTCGAACTTGGTGAAATTAGTAAAAGAGATAGATTTTCAGATTAGCTCTTTTATTCTGTTATCATTCTTCACTGATCTCTTCTACATCTGTTTGCAGCTCTTCAATTCCCTGCAGTAAGCCAAACTTATCTAGTTTAACTAGTTTAGTGGTAGAAACATTTAAAACTTTGCTATTGTTCGTGTTTAGTTGTTGAAGACTATATAATAAATATCTTCATGCTTATTTGCAATAAAGTATAAGTAGTAAAGTATAAGATCAAAAATGCAAATATATTTCTTTTTCAGTCAGAATCACGTCAGTTTTAAATACTGCAATGAAGCTCAAACCAAACAGTGAGTAAATCAAGAATAAAAGAAAGAAAGACAATGAATTATTCATAAAATAACATAACAATACGGGCCTATTCAGAAGCCCTGAACAAGTGACATTCTATCAACAAAAGCGTCACCATAGCGTTTTACAAAAGTCAATAATGTATGAGAATGCCAAGCGCTATCAACATTTTACGTGATGAATCGCTTTCATTTTGGCATTTCGACCATTGCTCTCGCTGACGGTCCGAATAATAATACCTTTTGGATATAAAATATTTACTAATTGGTGTCAGTCTGTAGCATCTCAGTGAGGCTTTAAAAAGGCTAATTAATGCCGCCAGCAGTATAAATACTCACACGTAAACAATTATTAAGACAAACTGAACTACTATAGTGCCATTATCTATAATGTAGACTTAATGTAGACTAAAATATTGCTATTATTGGAACGCAATTTTGGGGATCCTTGAGCAAACAAAAAAAACCCGTTTCAGTATTTTTGTACAACTTGTATCCGTTTGCCAACAGTCTGTTGATAAAATAGCTTTCTGAACGCGTGATCTCTATTACCCTGCGCGTGGCTTATTAAAACAATGATGGTGCTGTCAACAAAAAAAAGCCTGTTTATAGTGCATATTTTGCTTTTCCTCAATATGGGCGACAAATGGGTTTACCAATATAGCAAAATGAACCTATATAGCTTTACGCATTACAATAACTCAAGTGTATTTGATTAAAGAGCTGTTAGCTATACAACAGAACTCAGTTAATCTTTAAAGATGCAAGCATTACATTGATTCACGTTTATGCTGTTCAGCAGATTTGGGCCTTCACTAACCACTTAAAAGTGCTATTGCCAAAGGGCACCAAAAATAGCTCAAAGCTGTATAACGGATTTACGGTGTATTATAATGGTACAAGTTTATGCTATTTAGCAGCATTAGGCATTATCTTACTACTTAAAAATGTTATTGTAGACCCTAAGGCACTAAAACTAGCTGAAAGCTGTATAGCGGATTTACGTGGCATTATAATGGTTCATCTATATGCTATTTAACAGCATTTATTTACTACTTAGAAATGCTATTGTACTCGTAAATCTAAATTCATTAAAAACAGCTCAAAGCTGTACTTAAACTAAAGGCACTACAAAAGCATTTTGGTATGCCATTATCCAAACGTTATACAATGCAAAGCATCATCATCATCATAACATTTTTTTTTTTTTTTTTCGACAATCCCTCCGCAGTATTCCCAAACCACTGCAACTCCTGAAAGCCAGAATCAACAGTGGCGACCACCAGAAAAGCGCCGAGGCAATGAAGCTCGACGAAGTCCCGGAGAATGAATTTAACTGTCTTGGAACCCGCAACGAAATTAATCAGAAAAGAAAATGGAGGAGTAAGAAAAATACAAATTTCCACTTCCCTCCATATCAAGCAGGAGACAGAACAAACAAGACCAATAGGCACAAAGGGTCGTTTACAACTGGGATAAGCCCAGTTGCCTAGCACCACGGATAATAATTAGCATTAATATTAATAAGTCCTAACATTGTGAGCTGTTATATTTGATTCCAATAATAGGTATGGCAAAAGCGCTTGAACGCACGGAAATTTGTTCTAGTTTCCACAAGGTCCGTATAGTAAACAGCTCCTGATACAGCCTGTACATTATTCAACATAGTATTGCGTTCATTCTGCCAAAGAATACACTCCCATAAGATATGATGTGCAGATTGTACATATTCACAGTCAGAGGCCTTAGTGCGAGTTTTTACTCACGCTCACTCGTGATACGTAAACATCATTTTGTATTGAAACTGGATAAGCGCCGTCTGGTGACGGTAAGGAGAAACCACTTTTTTTGTATACATTTTGACATAAGAGATCGTTTACGTATCACGAGTGAGCGTGAGTAAAAACTCGCACTAAGGCCACAGATGTAGAACACTGACATAATGGCGAGGCAACAAGCTCGCTGAAGGAAAATCATTTACTTTTAAAGTTACCATGCCCTGTGAGAAATTGGGAAACACAGTGATCCACCTCCAGCCACGTCCTGGCCAGCCGCACGCGAACGGGTGGAAAGAATTGGTGGAGGTGTCGGCCCTTGATGGAATTATCCCACCTACATTGCCATTCGGATAAAAGTTCCTCCCAGACGTCAATATGTGGTTTAAATAATCTAGAGATTTTGGCACGGTCACTCCGCGTTAAAAAGTCCGCGTCCATGGTCTCTTTTGCAGAATAGTACATAGCAGCACGTCGCTGCACTTCAAGGGCGACCGAAAGTACGCCAGCAAGTACCGGTAAGGCCTCAGTACTAACCGTCCTGTATGCTTTGCATAAGAATATCAAAGCCAAACGTGAAGTAATTTACGTCGTACCGCCCCTATTGTGGCCCTATCAGCCCAAACAGGCGCCTCATAGCAGATACAACCCAAGTAAGTAGCCCCATAAATAGTCTTTAAAGTCAAAAAAGACAGACCCCACGTAGATTTAGATATTCTCGTTAAGGCATAGAAGTTCTTTTTTGCTTTTTCACCGACGATTTTAATATGATCTATAAATGCAAAATTCCTTTCTAACACAAGACCAAGATAGCACACGGACTGCTTCCTTTTTACCGGAACGTTATTAAATTTAATAGTAGGACACGATTTAAGATTACCTTTCAAAATGAGCTGATAAGTTTTATGCGGAGCAAAGGTCAGGCGGTTACGATCGCCCCACTGAGATATTAATCGTAGGCAAGTGTCAGCCAAGTTCTCGAGTCCAGCTCGAGTACTTGATTGAATGAGCAGAAGACCGTCGTCCGCGTAACCGGTTAATGAACAGCCGCTTGGAAGCGGAATCGCGAGAAAATCATCAAAGCCTAAATTCCATAAAGGTGGACCAATAACCGAACCCTGAGGACATCCCATGGTGAGAGACTTCGACATGGAATGATGGCCGAGTTTGAGTTTCGTGGAACTATTTAAAAAGTAAGAGTAAACTAAATTGTATATATTTCTATAGCAGCCTCGATTTTTCATTTTAAGTAATAGCATTGGCCACCATGTGTTATCAAAAGCCCCAGAAATATCTAGAAAAATCCCAATTACATACTTATGTTCAGATGTATTAACTATTTTCCTAACAGTAAGGGCCGCGTCTACGGTAGATTTTCCAATAGTGAAACCGAATTGATTATTATGAAATTTTGGTCCGTCCGGTAGCAACCGTCGAACGATAAGGCGCTCCAGGAGTTTTCCCAAAGATGGAAGTAATTTTATGGGCCGGTACGACTTCGGGTCGTCCGGGGGTTTGTCGCCACTTTTCGGGATTATTCGTATAAATCCGCGTCGCCAAATACGAGGAAATACGCCCTCCGCAATACAACGGTTGTAAACGGTTAAAATCGCATCACCGGCTGTTTTACACGCTTCTATAATCATCCGATTAGATATTTTATCTTCACCTGATGACTTGTTGAGTGGTAACCTCTTGACAACGTTAATAAATTCGTCAGTGGATGGAAGGTCTGACGCTGGTGATTCAGGTGGTACAGCTGCCTACGCTCTGATCTGTTGATGGTATTCGTTGTCATTAGCTAGTACGTCATCATGTATAAGAGTATTCAGCAAAACTTCAGTTGTTTCCTCAATACCGGTAGTGTGTTTATTATTGACTTTAATATTCTGAACAAACGCGAGGTCGACTGATCGATTGGCTTTAAACTCATGATATAAAGGAGACCACGGACCTTCTTTATCTAATTTTTCTACTACTTTACGCAATAAATTACCCTTTGATTTTGCCACCGATGCTCTGGACCTGGCAACTCTAAACGTATTTAACGCAATGGAAAGAGGGTCACCGGTAACCTTACGTTTTTTAAGCTTGTTAAGATGTTTACGCGCTCGGCGATAATTTTTACGCTGTTCAGTTAGGTAGTCACACCACCAATCACATCTACGTATATTGGTCAAAGATCCACGACCAATGGCAATGTCAGCACAGTAAGTGAAGGTGTCTGACATAATTTCAGCACTTTCTTCAGCTGAAAGCCCATCACGAGTGAAGTCTTTGGCGTGAGACGCAACAAGCGAGCTAAAAAAATCCCAATTCGCACCCTTACATTTATACCTAAAGTTACCAATGACATGTGACGTACCCTTAGTAAAAACTGGAACAAATTCGTACACGATCAAGCGATGATCACTACAAGACGCGTCCGGTAGGACACGCCACCTATCCAAGCGTACGTCTGCACTAGAAAGTGTGACGTCAATACAAGATTCGCCCATTTGGCTGCAAAAAGTTGGTGGTGCGTCAGGGGTATTATGAATAGTCAGATTCATTTCAGCAATGAAATCTTCAACAGCGCAGCGTCGTTCATAATCCGTAGACTGAACTTTGCCATACCAGAGTGATGATGACGCATTAACATCAGCGCCAACGATAACTTTGCAGCCCGCGAGCGACTGCAAGACGTGACGGAGGTTATGTATATGAGGAGCAACAGGGTCTGAATATTGAAAGTAGCAACTCACAACGTAAACTTTAAAAGAAGACGATGAGACCTCCGCAACGGCACAATGGGGTGTCATTAGATTACGCAAAGACTTTACTGTGAAGTTAGAAGAATGCGCCACGTAAATTCCAGCTCGTGCTTTGCCATCCAACTGTCCTACTTTGTGACGTAAACGCGCGTTTTGATATTGTTCTTGAACAAGCACGATATCTAAGTTATAATCGATAATTAGTTTGTCCAGTTCAGAACTCGCTACCCTATCGTTGTGGAGATTTAATTGTCCTATGGTTAATCTATCCATTATTTTAGTAGTTGGTGTTGAGGATAAGTTGTTCGAGTTTAAGTTTATAAGTGGCACACCCATCTGATCCACATCGATGGTCAGACGGTTTCTTAGAGCGTTTACACGCCACGCAAGACGGTATATAATTTAAATTGTCTTTATGCGGACAGTCTTTGGTTTCATGTATCTCAGAGCAATTAGCGCAGGTAGGTGATTTAATAGTGCAGTGTTTCTTAACATGACCGAACTGTTGACAATGTGCATAACGTACTACATCGACATCATCAATAAAACGGCAAGTCGCCCAATCAATAAACAGTTTATCCTTGGTCGAGACTAAATGTTTCCGGACCGGGACTCGAGTTCAATGCCTATCCATTTCCGACCGTTGTCTAACGAACGCCTACGTATGATTTTTGTTGATTTAATTAATTCGTCTTCTTTTAATGACAACTCGTTTTTAATGTTTTGACAGTACAACGCATGCAAAAAGGCACTGTCCTCCATTGAGGATGGGACGTCTTTAACTAAAATACGAGGCTTACGGCCTTTTGGTTTTTGAAGTCGCAAGCCAGCGGACCTAATGGCATCGACTGATTGCAGCTTTTTGATTTGTAAATCGTTAGCGACACGTAAAACGACGCCAGACTTCGCAGCCTTCTTGACACCTACAATTTGAAAGCCGTCACTAGGATCTATTGCTTTCATGAGCGCTTGTTTAGTCGCGGAAGAAGTTGCGAAATCAGTTGAACGCTCATCAGTGGGGTAGGCCACAAGACACGGAAGTTTGGCACGGGCATTCACTTGTGGTACTACTTTAGGTAAACGAAGTTTTAATTTGTCAGCATATGAGGCATTATTGACATCAGACTTGGCAATATCGACACCGGTATTATGTTTTATTTTTTCAAATTCGCGTTCCGTATTGGCCAACTTAGTCTCGTTGGCGGATAATTTTATGGCTAGCAATGAGACAATAGCCGTTATGCGCTGAGTCATGTCCATAATTGCGGATTTATTTGCAACATTAATGCGATCTTCAATCAATTCAAATCATTAACGATCTTGTCAATGACCAAGGGTCCCCCTTGGTCATTGACAAGATCGTTAATTTTAGACAGGTACGCAGACGCCTGAGTAACCATATCACAATAGTCGTCATTGCTTACATTAGTGACATTTAATATCGGCGAAGACCTTACAATTGACTCTGATGTTTGCATTCGCTTAGATCTATCTTCGGGTGAAATGTAAGAAGGAGACATTTCACTAAATAAGCGCTTAGCATTAGCGAAAGACGTCGGCGACCTTGGTTTATTTATTCGGCGGAATAATATTTCCCCACCACGATCAGGTGGGTCATCATTGTTAGATAACATAATTACTTTTGGAAATTAAACTAATAAGCGTATTAGAACGTAAAAAGTGAAAGATTAACGGACGATACAATTATTACGATATACCCACACGTCAAGAAAAGTAAATGTACTCACCGATAGCTGACGAAATTAACTAATTGCAACTAAATAACGGACGTAAACACGTTTAAAAACTTACGATACCAGCACATATCACAATGATACACAATTGAAAGCAAATCACAAGCAGAAAATAAATTTCGGAACACGACAATTGCAATTAAAAACAGGGAGCGAACAGATCACCGCTAACCAATGCGAGCGCGCGGAGGGAAGTGAATGATCATCATCATATCAGCCGAAAGACGTCCACGGCTGGACAAAGGCCTTCCCAAGCGTCGCCACATTGACCGGTCCCGTGCGTCCCGCATCCAGCGGATCCCCGCAACTTTCACCAGGTCATCGGTCCACCCAGTGGGAGGCCTTCCAACGCAACGTCTTCCGCTCGCGGTCGCCACTCCAGAACCTTTCTGCCATCCGTTCTGCGAGCAATGTGCCCTGCCCACTGCCACTTAAGTTTGGCAAATCTTCGGGCTATGTTGGTAACCCTGGTTCTCTTGTGGATCTCTACATTTCTGATTCGATCACGCAAGGTTAACTTTCGTCTTGAGACACTGTGGTAAGTTGGAAGTGAAGATACCGCGCAACTTCCCGAACGCTGCCCAGCCGAGTCGGATTCGATAGTTGACCTCTTTCAAAGCATCATAATGGTTTAAAAATGCCAATATAAAGCTTGAAGATGCTCGGTGAGCTTATATAAGAGCTTATACGGACGTTAAGTTCTACATAAGTTTTCTTTTCGTACGTTAAAATGCTTCCTGTATTACTTGGGTGTGTTATTAAGTTCATCGTAATCTCTCTATTTAGGGAAATCTCCGTTCGTAAATGGTAAACGTCAGTTGGTGCCAATTATTTTAAGACATTACAGTGACAGTATTTTATTATTAAACAAAAACAATAAATAATATCAACTCACATACGATATGCCATGCCTTACCATATCTTTATTTTCGAGCTCTTGAAAAATACTCCAGATTTTTTTTTTTTTTCATCTCAGGTCTTTTTTACAGTTCTACTCTCCACGATATGCTACCAACGAGTCCTCAGGTACTTTGGTCATATCGTCCGGAGACAGCCAGAAAACCTGGAAAAACTGTTGCATTGGGAAAGGTGGATGGTAAAAGACCACGTGGACGTTCACCTACTCACTGGTCTTACCAGATCAGGGTGATCACTGCCCTGAGAAGAGGCGAGGACAGAGTGGCTTGGAAGCAGCTCGTCGTTGACTCCGTCAAAGCTTTCCAAGTTGGGCACGACCTTCAGAAATGAAGACAACGAATAAAAAGTAGAATAGGGAGCAGGCCTGTTGCCATCAACCGGGCACAAATCTAGACGCCGAACTGCTATTGAGAAATTCCAGATGGACAAACCGAAGCAACACTTTGCTCGTCCAGGGAATTAAACCCAGTACCTCATGGTTAACGCCCTCCGCCCCAAACCACCGCAGGAGACGCCCTGGGCGTCGGGAGTCGCAAGCCGATTCCTGGCCACTGTACACTTGCGACCACTAGACCAATAAGGCAGTCCAAACAATCATATCAATCGTTTTTTTTTTGTTTTCAGGGCATTGTCGTCTCCATACTACCTGCTGTATTACTTGTACTCATTCATCTTCCTAGTCCTTCGAGCTCTCATGTTATCGCTATTTGCTTCCAACGTGCACTGCGCAGGTCTTGAACCTGTTTACTCCGTGTATGACGTAACTTCTTGTGTGTATGATATTGAGGTGAGAATTTAAATCATTATGAAAGCTTTTTGTTAATTCGATTTTATTTGTCCTGTTTCGTCAAATTATGGTCCCTATCATGAACAATACCAGTTTGGTAATATTTAGATTTATCCATAGCTTGATCGCAATTTTTTTTTTCCACTTTCTCTTTTCTTCTAAGGTTCGTCGGTTTCAGTTGCAACTGCATCATACTAACGTTGGGTTAAGCGGGAAGTTCTTTTACGTAACCAGGAATATTCTGAAAGTAAGTTTATCACCACTCTCTTCAGCCTCGGTTTAATTTCTCATTTAAAAAGGTTTAAAAATACTTTAAACAACTAAAGCGAAGGCCCAACCCTCTCGCTGCTAAATGAGTTTGTTATTTAAAAACATCTTGATCTATGTCTAAAAGGCACGCTTTGAGTACCCGGGAAGCCGGAATAAGGAAGTCAAAACAAAGATCTAATGTGTTTCTATATTTTCAGGTGGTGGGCACAATAATAACATACGAAATAGTGTTGCTGCAGTACTCCATAACACCAGATCCTTATTTCAACAGTACAACCGTAGGCACAATCGTAGAAAATATTACAGGTTTATACGGTCAGAATTAATAAATAAAAATAAATGTTATTTACTTTTATTATCTTTCGTCAATCCCTGAAATACCAAAAATTTACACCTAAACTTGACAGACTCACTAGGGTTGCTACTATATTGAATTTTAAAAAGGAGTAGGTAGTTAAAGGTACAAACACAAATACATTGATTTATCTAAAAATACAGCTTATCATGCTTACATGCCTAAGAGGGTAGACAGAGCATCAAATATCCATTTAAGATCACGACTCCATATACGACGAAGATGGGATCGTAACAAGACGTAACAATGGAGTAATATTGATCCCACCAAAAACATAAAAATGTGAAAAACACCAAACTCTGCCAAACATAAATGTGAGATTTTTTTTTCCTCTGGGTATATCTCAAGAGTCGGGTATACAATAGTAATCCATCAACTATATCTGGATTGAAGGAAAACATTAGATTAGAAAACAACAACATTTCTACTCATCATGGCTTAAAATAAAACTTTTACAAATTGTCTGTAGTATACAGATATAATATGTATCAAGCTTAACATTCCAGTATGAACTTTCGGTACAGTGACAGGTCAGCTTATTCTTGTTTGATAGTAGTCGAGTGTACTACCAAAACCGCTTGACGTTGGCAGTTGCTTCAAACTTTTTGAAGGTGGATTTATAATAAAACAATTTTTGGGTGGGTTATGCGCACTTCGTCCCATTCGCACTTCATCCCGCGTTCGAAGTAGGTCTCATTCGCACTTATTCCATTCGCAGTTGGTCCCATTCGTAGTAAATCTCATTCGCAGTTCATCCCATGCAAGTAGTTTGTAAGGAAAGAGGTAGGTTTATGGACCAAACTGGGTTGGTTTGGCCAATGTTTCCATTTTGTCAATTTAATTTTGTACAATTTAACCTGTGTCAGTCGGCCCCTTTATTATTTAGGGCTCTGACATTAATTAAGGGGAAGGTAAGTTAAGTTGTAACATAAAAATTGGGGAGTCAAGTAAGGGTAGGTTAGGTTAATTTATTGAGGCCCTCAAATCACTTTCTGGGTTGATGATTTGCAGGCATTCTTATTTGCAGTAAGTTTGGTGATGAATAAAGTATTGTCTGCTACTGGAAGGACCCCTGGAACTAAGTTTAATAACAGAAGTTTACGGCTATCTACTTCAGGTTGTAAAATAATGCAGCTCATGAGCGACACACACAGTTCAGCACATTAGGAAAATATAGACATAGTTATTCAGAAGACTCTCCACCTATTTCATCATCTTAATTTCAGCAGAAAGATTTTTACTACATAGACATCCCAAGTGCCTCACAACAACAACAATAATGCAAAAGTGTGACAAAGAGGCGACAAGGTGACAATGATCCGCATCAATGTCACATTGTCGCCATACTATTTTATACAATAAATAAATCTAACAAAATGTATTGCCGCATCGGTGTCATCAGCCGTTTAGTTCTAGGTAACTAGAATCTTTTACTCTGTCTAGACTTGCACTAAACCTATTATTCTGAATTTGATTTGAATATTATACTTAATTGACAAATTAATTTAATTTTAATTATACTGGAATAAATCTTAATTTCACCTAATTCATTAATTATGAATTAAATTTCTCACGATCATGTTAATTCTTATAAAATCACTATCCAAAATGTTGTCTTGCTCCATTGGGCAAAACATCGGCAAACTTGAACTTGCAAGACCAGTGTCAATAGATATAAATCTGAGGAAAAGTCACGTCGTCGGATCACCAACTGTTTTGAATACAAGTCAGCGAAAACAATTTGAAAAATCAGTGTAGCAAAATTTGCTTTGTAAGGTTATATGGTTGTGCTTTTTTATTAGATAAAATTTATATAATCATTTATTTTTCAAGGCGATCTAGAAGCAAAGCTTAACACAATGCTAATGCGTTTAATTATAATATTCTTCAAAAAAAGGAGGCGGTTCTCAATTCGATAGAATGCTTTGACAATTCACGTGCCTTTTCAATGGAAGACAGGCCTTGCCCCTTGGTTGGAACATACCCCTATTTGTCTACTGAGATTTCCTATAGTGGCCTCCTTCACCAACATTACGTTATAAAAGGCGGCACACTATACCAGGCAACCCCTAACGAGGTGTCTGGGACCATCTTCGGTAGGTCACGCCTCCGAGAGCACTCGCCCCTGGTACTCAAGAGAAAATGTGAGTCGCATCGTGATTACTCACTACCATTTGTCCAGAATGGTACCGGAGCAATAAAGCCGCTCACCACACGCACCCCAGCACGCCAGCACTAGTGCAAGCACCGGCACCAGCGCAGTTGGTGCTAGCGGATTCAATCCCCGTTAAGGACGCCAGAGAAGCTGGCTCCCATTTCTCCAGAATGGTCCCGGAGCTGTAAGCACGCTCACCTCTCGAATACAAATCATCGCATCTACCCAATGCCTACAGCTGGGTTGCCGGAAAACTAATCCAACGGGTAGTCCTCTTCTTTCTATCCAGGAAAGTGCCGGAGATGCAGCTCGCTCACAGGAGCTTACTTGCTTGAGGGTTACTCACGAACCCCGCGTCTGACCACCAGGTGGCCCTTTGCCTTGGGCCGGTAACTTCAGACACTTGTTGCGCGCGAGGAATGACGCTCGACCCACACATAGCCGAGCAGACAACATGCCACTCCTCTGCAACCACCACATAGACCACCGCGAGTCCAACCTCAATGTCAGGTCCCACCTTTGCGCTTGCAATGGTGGAACAGTTATATACCGGTATTATTCCTATAGGCATGTGTATTTAATTAACAAACACTGTATAGTGTTTCTAATATCCATAGAAATCTGGTGCTGTATAGTCTATACAGAACCAGATTTCAAAATAAACACACAAACCTTAAAGTCGTCAACAAAAGCCGTGTCGGATTGTTCCTACCTAGTCTCTAACATAATACCGAGAACAAAGCAATTGAGCTCAGAAATTATATACGGAAACAAATGAAATAATGGTACTGTCCGGACCGGAAGACATTGCGTTGGAGGGCCTCGCACCTGGTGAAGGTGGCGGGGATGCGGGACGCATGGGACTGGTCAAAGTGGCGACGCTTGGGGGAGGCCTATGTCCAGCAGCGGACGTATTTCGGCTGATTTGATGATGAGTGGTTCTGTGAGCTGCGAGTCTGTCTTTTCGATTTTTTTGTCGATTAAGTTTGCCGAAATTTTTCAAACCGGCTCCACCTATTTTTAAATTTCAATAAACTGTATCGACAAAAATATCCATATAATTACGGAACCTGCTCACAAAATTTCACAAGAATCGGTTGAGGAATGCGATCTGTAGAGGAGAACAGCCGGACATTCGGCCTTTCGGACATACGAAAGCATTTTTTTCCAACTGAAACGGAGACACTTCGTCCGCGCTTCGCGCTCGCTAGGTCAATAAAAACGAATTGTCGGTTTGTAATAACAAAATAAAAGCTTTATCTAAATAAATTATTATGGAAGGATGGGTAGGAACTTTTAACAAGAGGACGATTTTTTTAATGTTTGCCTGTCTGTCTGTCTGTTTGTGTCGGCTAATCTCCGAAACGCTGGACCGATTTTGTTGGGACTTTCACTGGCACATAGCTTAAATGCTGCTTTTATAAAAAAATACATTTTTTTTTTTTATTTGACTGGCTTTACGTGGACTTAGTCGCGGGCCACAGCTAGTGAAAAACGAAATGCGTCTACAATTATCTGCACTGTGAGCTTAAAAGTGATGCAATAAGTGCCAGTTTTCAGTGTGCAGAAGACTTCATTGAACATCAAGTCTTACTGCCGCATGCAACAAACCAACGGGCATTTTATTAGCAACAGGTTACCGAATACTAAAGCATCTTTTAAAGGAAGATTACGTTAATGGCGAACATGTTAACTGGGAATAGTTTTAAAATGGAACTTACGGAGCATTTTAAAACGGTAAGAGTTTGTTCATGGCAGTCTTACTTTTGAATTCTTTATTCTGGAATTTAAAGCTTTTTGCACTTTGATTAAATGGCTCAAGTACGTTTTTCTGGAGGAACCTTTTTAGATAAAGGTGGTTGCGACAAGGAATGCTGCATGTTGGGTTGCCGTTGGGCATAGATACTGTACCTATGTATTTATAGGTAAGTCATGAATGAAAGGAGGTTTTTGCACAGCAAAGGGATTAAGGAGACCATATCAACCATATGAGAATCTCTGAACTACTTATTCAGTCTTTGAAGCGTGCCGCAAGAGCTTATTCCTTGGAAAACGAAGACAATGTGTGAGGGAGGGACTTAATTGTCCGGCTTACGCTGAAACGCTGTGCACAGACCACACATAGGCCCGACCCGTAAAGGTTCATAGCAGAAAAAAAAGACCCTCACATTGCACGAAACTCACATAATTTATCAGATATATTCTTAGCCGGCGCGATTCTCTAAGGGAACTGTTTAAGGACATTAACATCATGACGGTACCTTGTCAATATATTTACGAAAATATAATTTACGTTAGAAAGAATTTACATATTTTTAGTAAAAACAGCGATATACATAGTTATGTTACTAGAAATAGGGACCAATTAATTCAACCAGGTTTCAGGCTGGCTAAAGTAGCGTCTTCTTTTATAGAGTACTGTATAAAATGTTACAATAAATAACCTCCCCACATTCTAGAACTGCATGAGGCGAAATTCAAAACTTGTATAAAACCCACACTATGCAGGCAGGCATATTATAGGTTGGGGGATTACATCGCTGATAAATATGATTGGCTCAGCGCTAGTCCTGCTCCACAGCCACTAGGGCACAAAAACAAGTTATAAGCAGAAAAGTTCTGAAGTATTGTTGGACCTGCTGAAGACTGTATGAATATATTTTTGTTGCATGAACTCAATTTATTTTTGTATTATATAACTGCACAGCACATTTATGTGAGTACTATGTACCGACTGTAAATCTACCATTTACTGTACCTATGTGTCGTTCGTTGACTTCAGTGTGCCCTGGCAGTTGATAGTATGCCATGCTCGCTCTGATGGTGGCACATGTGTTGGATCATTCGGTTCCCTTCATGATGGTTGAGCTGAGTGGTGCCGATCCATGTGTCATGTTCGTGAACGGGCGCCATAAGTTGGGATTGGACATAACTTAGCTGCCTCCGCCTGTTTTTAATTACCTAATAATTATATTTTTATTTGTTTGTTTTACTGCAGACGCTTCTGCGTGCTAGTTTTTTTAAATCGTAAATGTATTTATAGTATAATGTATCTCACATAAATGTATTTTTCAAACAAGAATAATGTAACCAAATACTTGTAAAACACATTTTTTTGAAAAAGAGTAAGTCTGGAGTTTATTGTCCGTTCTTCTCCATAAAAGCTACATTTCCGAATGGACGGACGGTAGAATCAATTATTCTTACCTTTAAATACTTTACTGACGTTCGAAAGTGCCGCTTAATGGCCTAATTGAATAAAAACAAAATTATTTTTATTTTGACTCCGAAACTTGTGACTCACTGGAGTGTGTCTATACGGTATGGGCTTGGTCCAACTGAATGCGATTTGCCAAAATTTAGTTAATGAACGATTTGGTGAGAAAAGATCGCAAATTTAACATTCTGTTCTTATTGGTAATTTAAGAACCAATTAATTCGGTTCTAGTTTATTTACCATAATTAATTGCCTTTTCCCTGATCCCATCCCGCTATTTAGTGAAAATATGAATTGTACCATGACATAGGCTTGTGCCGACGCTGATTCGTGTACACGCTTTGTGCTCTGAGTACAAATTTCGTCATAACCTTAGTAAGAATGATCACGGGGTGTCAATTTCTATGATTAAATTTTGACCCTGCTGAGTGACCCGCTTGGTTTGTATTGAAAGTTTTAACAATACCGTATTTCGCAGTGGCCGCTTAATGCTAACGGACATGATTGCTTTCGCGATGACGGCTATCTCAAGCTGATACCTTGGTTGGTGGTAAAATCACCCGCTCTCAGTTAGACCTCGCCCCACTAAACCCCACGTGTACTCCGTGACTAGATTATTTATCTGCGTTATTTCCAGCAGAACGCATGACGTCTCCGCAGACTGTAACAAAGCGGGCATAAACTCGCGTTTGTTTTAGAATATTTTTGATGCCATGTTTTTAGAATGAATGTATGTTACTTTAAAAGCCCAAACTACGATACAACCTAAGATTTACCGGTTAAACTTAAGATTTATCAAGTCTTACAAGTAAAAGTCCGAAAATCACTAAATTCGGGATTTTTTCAGCAATCACGCGGTTAATCTTAGGATTTCTCTTAGAGACTTGACACGAAATGGTGAGAACAATTACGGTGTAAATTACGGTAACAATTACATTAATGATTAGCTTTACCAAAGTAGGTATTATGTTTGTTGGACGATTTCTTTTCGAATCTCAATCTGTTTATTTAATTTTTTAATCATCAATTGATCTCATAATTTCGTATCATAGTGTAGTCATAAAAAGACATGAAAACTTTTCAACATTAACACGTCTTTGTAAATTCTAGGTTTTACTGGTAACTCCTAGGAATTACCGTACTTCGGGCTTGTACAGTAACGTATAGATATCATGATATTTGTGCTGTGTCTTCCTACTGTCACTGAACGTGAAATTGTAGTAACTGCTTCAATCAATCTAACTCGCCCAACTACACACATCAAAAGTGTCTAGGGTTAAAGTACATTTTTATTCATTTTTTAAATTATCCTCTTCATCCATTTAATCACATTCATCACCTGTGTTGAAGTGTTAACTTCAACACAGGTAAAGTAAGAAGCCACTGTAGCCCTATATTTTGTAAAATTAAGAAAAATTTAAATTGTTCTTGCCAAACTTCTTGGCTGCCCTGAAATTGGCTACAACTGCTGCGCAGTAGTAAACTTCATACAAAAAATAACTCAAATGTCAAAAAACCCGACTGCTTAAAAAGTGATTTTTTTTTAATATTTTTTTATTATTGATAGGCTCACGCTTGACCACTATCTCACCTGATGGTAAGCGATGATGTGGTTGACAATGTAGCACGCTTACCTAGAAAAAACCTATTCACTCTTGACTTAAAGACTCCCAGGTTGTAGCTATCAGGAAACACAGACTCCGGCAGGGAATTCCACTCCTTAGCTGTACGCATAATGAAAGTATTCTCAAAACGTTTGGTGCGTATGGGACGGACGTCCACCAGGTACCGATGACGCATCGCCGTACGTCTTGTAGTCCGATGATGGAACGGGCTAGGAGAAATTAGTTCATGCATTTTCAACGCACACTCCCCGAAATGTTACCGATAAAAAACCGACAAACTGGCAACTTGGCGCCGATGTTCAAGGCTCTGGAGCCTTCATTCGACCATTTTCTCATTGCAGATAAGCCTCTTGACCCGTTTTTCAATCGATTCTAGTGCATGCAGCTGGTATTTGGCAGATCCGTCCCAGAGATGAGAGCAGCACTCCATGCATGACCGAACTTGCGCTTGATATAAGGTGAGCAACTGTTCTGGCATGAAGTACTGTCTCACCTTTGCAAGAATCCCCAACTTTTTGGCAGCCAGTTGAGCTTTTGCCACAATTAATGGACCAACATGAACTAAAAAAAAACTTTTTGTTGTGCTACACAATTTATATAGGCTAGGTACCAATAATTCCCATAGTGAAACCAGAATAGATTTACCCAATAACATGAAACTTAAACAAATTCGGTCGAATAAGGGTATACCAAGGTGAACTGTTTACACCTGCGTACTCCTTTAGAGCGTACTAGTGTGATGTTATGTTATGAAATGGTGTAAACAATAAACATAAATGCGATTGCAGCTATCCCGAGTGATTTGCCGTCATTTATTGAAGAGATCTGATGTGTATCTCCGAAGTTCTTTGTCAGATCTTGATGAAAATTACATGGGACCACATGACAAACACCAGCTTTCAAATAAAAAAAGAATCATTAAAATCGGTTCACCCAGTAACAAGTTCTGAGGTAACAAACATAAAAAAAAAACAGTCGAATTGAGAACCTCCTCCTTTTTTTGAAGTCGGTTAAAAAGCGTAAACAAGAAAAAAAAATGTGCTGTGCAGTCGGACGATACATATTCGCGAGCTGGCTGTCCAAAACCAGATGTATCCTCCTACTGCACAGCATATTTTTTTTCTTGTTTACGTTTTTTTAGTTCACTTTGTATTAAATGTTTTTTTTTTAATTATATATTTTTTAAATTGCCTCTTAAAACCCTTTATAAAGATACCCCACACGATGGGCCCCCACAATATGGCGCTCAAAGTCCGCCTTTTTCTATTTTCTAATTTTAATGTAGCCAGTGACACTTGCAAGATTAAGACGAATCGATTGACGTACGCATCATCAAAATCGGCCAACGCATTTGGTCTCTGGAACGCCACATAGGAACGAACATACGTACATACATAATACATACATACATAGACTGATAAACACATTACCTTTAGCATTTAGTTTGCCACTGATCCAAATGAGATGGTACTTCCACCGTCCAAGTACCAGCCCAAACAATTATTGTACACCCTCCATATGAATGAACTTCCTGACAAAATTGCAAATGGTACCAGAGGTCCTCCAAACTCGCGTACGTCTTGCATCCGGCCTCATACTGAAACGAGATTCATCGGAAAAGCAAACAGAACGCCAGTCTTCTTCCTCCCAATTTCTGTGTTCGCGAGCCCATTGTATACGGACCCTACGATTATGGGATGCTATCTAGGTGGAACTCTCAGCGGCCTACAGAAACGCAGACCCACTTCACGACAACGATTTCGGATAGTTTGGTCGCTTATCAGCAAGCCTGAAGAGCTGTGGAGCCTCTTAGCCATCATCATGGTGGTCATGGTACGATTCCGTCACGCAGTATGGTGATGCCAGATCGTCCTCCATGTCACTCGGCCACGCTGCCTGTGATACGACAGTGTGTCCAGAGGCGGCTTATCGCGCTCTGTGTAGTACCAAGAGCGACAGCCACAGTACTTTGCCTGGAAACAGCTTGCAACATTCCGACAGCTCTCATGATCTCTTCTCGTGTCAAATGATGTCGTCGCTCCATATCGATGCAATTTTTGTCAGTTCTGATGCAGAAAATGTAATGGTTCTGTAAAAACACTGCAAAGCAAAACACTACAAAGTGAAAAATTACTTTCAGTTTATTTTTTTGTTAAAAAGTTTTTTAAGTTTCTCCTTTTACTTTTGGTAGGTACCTCAAATTACCAGAAAAATCAATTATTGACAAAGTACATCTCACAACGATTGCAATAAGCCTATATACGAGTAGGATACATTGTTTTATTTCGGCGTTCCAGTGCCTATCTTCCGGCTTCATCATGAGATCAGTTTGATGGTACCATTTTCATAAGCTCCAATTCTATATAAGTATTTGCTTCATCATACACAACAACAAGCTACATTTCCGAATGGACGGTAGAATCAATTATTATTACATTTAATTTTTATTTTTGACGTTCGAAAGTGCCGCTTAATGGCCTAATTGAATAAAGAAATTTTGATTTTGATTTTTTTGATTTTCATAATCGGTTAACCATCGAGATATCTTATGCCCGTGACATACTTATCACTGAGGAGGGGACGATATTGAAACTTTATTTTTATCCAATTGTCCCAAAAGTAGAGTATTGTTTTAGGTATAAGTATGCCTATTTTTCATGGACATCATGTCTGGCAGAAAATACAGAACGGCATCCATCCTGAAACAACTAGAGTACTTTCGGTTTTAGGTCACGCAACAAAAGCATCAGAGCCTACTTTATTTGATACCACCTCACTATAGGGCATTACTTACTACATGTACTTCATACCTCCTTACTAGAGCCATAATGATTACGATCCAACATAACGAGAGTAGGCTATATCATTATTGGCTATAGTCCAAAAATCCCGTCTTATCTGTTTATTTAAGGCAGAAGAAAACTTACTTTTTACTTACTTACTTTTTACTCGATACTCTTTACTTTACTCGGTTGGTTCCGTGGTTAAATAAAACAAAAGTTAGTTTTTACATAGTTTATTGTCAGCCGATATCAAACATTTTTCAGTTGGAGTCCGGTGTCTGAATTCATTACCAGTTGATGGCAATAGTCTCACCATTATTACATGCAGGGTTGGACAGTATTTGAATTACTTGTAATTAAAATACGTACCTAAAATCGTACCTACAAATCATCATCATCATTTCAGCCGATAGACGTCCACTGCTGGACATAGGCTTCCCCTAGGCGTCGCCACATTGACCGATCCCGTGCGTCTCGCATCCAGCGCCTGCCCGCAATCTTAGCCAGGTCATAAGTCCACCTAGTGGGAGGCCTTCCAACGTATCGTCTTCCGGTTCGCGGTCGCCATTCCAGAACTTTTCGGCCCCATCGGCCATCCGTTCTGCGAGCAATGTGCCCTGCCCACTGCCACTTAAGTTTGGTAATTCTTCGGGCTATGTCGGTAACTTTAGTTCTCCTGTGGATATCATCATTTCTGACGTGATCACGCAAGGAAATTCCGAGCATTGCCCTCTCCATTGCCCTTTGGGTGACTGAGCTTTTTGATAAGGCCCATTGAGAGCGACCACGTCTCGGTCCCATAGGTGATCACTGGCAACACACACTGGTCATAGACTTTTGTCTTGAGACACTGCGGTAAATTGGACGAGAAGATACCACGCAACTTCCCGAACGCCACCCAGCTGAGTCGGATTCGACGGTTGACCTCTTTCTCAAAATTGGACCTACCCAACTGGACCGTTTATCCCAGGTAGACATAATCGTCTATAACTTCGAGTGTAGTCTCCGACCTTGATAGGAGTGGTTGTTACATGGGCATTCACCATGACCTTGGTTTTGTACAACCTACTCTTTCGGAAGCTCTACTGAGGACATCGAGCATTTTACTGAGGCTCTTCTCACGGTCATGGTCTCAGCCATAAAAACTATGTCGTCGGCAAACCTTAGGTGAGTGATGTACTCGCCATTAACGTTGATGCCAAGCCCCCTCCAGTACAGAACCTTGAAGACATCCTCCATCGCAGCAGTGAACAGTTTCGGAGAAATGACGTCTCCCTGTCTCACGCCGTGCTGGAGAAGGATAGGTTTCGAGGTCTTATACTGAAGGCGGACTGATATGGTGGCGTTTTTGTACAAAAACTTCAACACCTCAATGTATCGGTAGTCGATCTGGCACCGTTGGAGAGACTGCAGTACAGCTCAAGTCTCGATCGGATCGAAGGCTTTCTCGTAGTCTCTGATAGTAATACTGCAAGGCGAAAACCTCTTCTCATAAAGAGAAGGCGCGAGAAGTAATCACCAAGCTTGTTCAAGGCGGGTTGGCAATTTCAAACACATATTTATTGTTAGTCCAGGTTTCCTCACGATGTTTTCCTTCCTATATCCAAGATAAACTTAAAAAGTACACAATATAATTATATACTTTGAAAATACATAATTATAATATAATATTATGTACCTTACCTACCCTACCCTACCCTACCCTACCTGCCTACCTACCCTACCTACTCTACCTACCCCACCGATTATATTTTTTTCATTTATAGAACTAGAACCTACTTTAAATCTTTCATTAGAACCTTTTCCTAACGATAACAAACACAATAATAAAATAATTAGCGAAATCGGTCCAGCCGTTCATGCATGATGCCATGACTAAGAGAAATAGGGATTATTTTTGTATGACTACATCTATCTAAATATATATATATAAAAATGTAGTTTGAACTGCATTGATGGAAGAAGATCCACTGTATGGGTGTAATTCCTCCATACGATAAAAAATCTTACATAACCCGCGAGAGGCAAGGTAGAATTGTAACTATAGTACAACTATATTTCGCCAAATATGTTTAAGGCTCGACTAACAGGGTGCAGCTTGTTAAGCATCAGCAGCGCATATAAGATGTTATCCAGACTTCAGGCTGCAGGAGTTTGATAAATATTTGTACTATACATTGTAGACAAAAACATAATGTAACGTAACACAACACAACGCTTGTATCCCCCGAAGGGTTAGTTAGACAGACTACCTGTAGTAAATTTCCGTTTCAGCAGTTATGTTTAAATCCCATGTGAAAAGTGGCGAGACTTTTGCTATCAACTGTAGGCAAAACCCGGATATATTAATCTGCCTATATGTCTTTTGCCAACAGTACAATTGAAAGGAAATTGCAGAAAACGTCCTATGATCTAATATTTACATGGAATATTGTTAAAACCATTTTCACGTTTAAGCATAATTTTACAAAAACAAAACGGTTTTGCTTCGTCGCGTTATCGTATATAATGGGGGCACGCTAAAAGAATTCGCGTATTACAGAGGAGGAATGTCATTTGCAGACGTGAAGTTAGTCTGTTAATAAAAATTCTTTGCCCTTAGTATTGTTAAAGAGTTGCTAGGAATCCTTGGATAAAGTAGCTGGTTTTTATTGAACATTGTTAGTTAGGAGTTAGGGTTAAGTTTTCCAAAAACTTGTTTAGTAAGGTGGCTCATTATTAGCACAATTTGAGGTCACATAACGCACATTGGTTCAGTTATGGAGATAGGTAGTCAGGGGGGTCCCACAAGTGCGTTAGTATCCGTAACGCACTTGCGTACGTAACGCGTTGACCACTTACCGTTAGGTGGGTTGCATGCGTAAGGCCTAAAAATGTGAGACAGAGACATGGACATAAAATGAATAGCACTATAACATTTTTTAAAATTTAACTGAGTTTTAAATTATATTGTATCTTAAGATATCTTATTAAACCCATCAGGTTGAAAGGTTTGCCCTTTCCTTAACGTCCAATCTCATTTATCAGTCAAGACATAATTAAAAAGAAATACAAAAGGTAGAGGTCTAAATAAATTTGAGGCAATTTAGGCTTATTTTTTCCTGAAAAATACAAAGTACCTGTGAGAAAAAGCTAGTACGATATAAATTGAAGGAAAACCATGATTTTATCGTCTAGTGTAAGTATTCGATAAACCGTATATCAACACGGTAGGAGAGCTACACGCTTCAGGTTAAATTCGGCTAAAAGCAATTTATATTTCACAAAAACAAGCAATTGTCTACACTTCCCTTTACAACTGCGATGAGTGCATCGCTTTAATTGAACAAATCATGTCGGTTGAAGAAGAAGATAGACCCAGGTAGACCCAGGTTTCAAGCATTTTTACTTTAAACCAGCGCGCGTATTAAATTGCTATTTAATTGTAGGTGCAATTATGTCGAAAGCTAGAGTTACAGAAACTGCAAAGAAAATACATTGTTACTTTTAGTTTTGCGTTTGTTTGACTTATAAAAGTTGTCTGCATTGGCAACGATTCTGTTGGCTACATAATGAAATGAAAGGTATTTTTACCTTTTAGATTTAAACGAAAAAGAAAGAGAGTAGAATTAGAATGGATAGAAAGCGGTGAATACTGTGATTCCGACAAGGTTACAGAAAAGCATGTAAGTAGATATGTTACACCTATCCAAAATCAATGGGCTTCCGTTTTTGTGTTCACCAGTTGGCACTACTGGCTAGTTAGGTACTTAAATATAGCTGTTAAACGTTGTTATTACGCACACGGTAGCAAATTTTGTATTAAAATCATATCTAATACCGTAGAAGTGCGATTAAATATAAGCCCCTATTATTTCGAAAAAAGAAGATATATAACGCGGTCTTCCAATTTTTATATTAACCACGGTAACACCTCTCCCAATGTACCAACATCGCCACCAGTTCGCGCATGCGCGGAACACCCTATTTCAAATACGCGCGCTGTGCAACGACTAGTCGCAACCGATCTTCTTCCGATACGACGTTCTGATCGTACGCGCGCAAAACCAACCAAACTTGATTTATAAGTTCTTTTGTGTTGTTATAATAATGTGTCTCGTGTTATTTTGTATCCTGTGTTACATTAAACAGTATTTCTAACTTTTTCCATCGCTTAATTCACAAATCCAAACTTCGCTAGAACTCACCTACTTTTGTAAACGTGATAAAGTGATTACAAAATGCCGCGGACGCGTAAGGAACGTCAGTCGTCAGACGACCACTTTGATGAACCATCCGGCGCCGAGGGCCCGGTTACGTTTACTACGGATCAAGTCACCGCCATGATGGCGACATTGCAACGGTTGCAGACCGAAGCCTTCGAGAGGCTACTTGAAAAGGTAGCAGCTACGCCGCAACCTGCGACGGCCGCGGGGTCCGAAACATCGTCATCATCAGGGAACTTTGCGTGCTGCAGTTCCCGGTTTTCTGGTGATGCGTCTGAATCTGTAGACGCGTTCATCGACGCCGTGGAAAGCTTCCGGGAATGCACAAATGTTTCCGAAGCTAACTCCAACTCCCTTCGAGGATTATCCATGTTGCTGACTGACAACGCAGCCACCTGGTGGCAGGGCGTGAAATTGGCAATTAATTTATGGTCGGAGGCAATTGAATACCTTCAGAGTGCCTACGGAGATCATCACCTCCCGCATCAAGAATTGTTTTAATGCAAACAAGGCGACGAAATAACTGATATATTTATCGCTAAGGCTCGAGCTCTTCTTTCAAAATTACCGCCAGAAGACTTCAGCGAGAAAGTGCATTGACATGGTCTACGGTCAGTTGCATAGGCGTATTCAAAAACGTCTAAGACGAGATGAGGTTAAGTGCTTCGCGGAACTCATCCGCACCGCTCGTCTTATTGAAGAGTCTTTGAATGAGGCATCTCATGATGCAGTCGCCGTGAGCCCCAGCACCACTGATGGTGCCCAGCGCCTAACTTCGCGTGCGCCGCCGGACACGCCAGCGCCGCTGAAAGCGCCGCCCGCGCCGTCGTCTTCGACACCTCAGTGCCAAAGTGATGTGTTAGCTAGTGATAGCACGGCTCAAACGCCCTTCAGGCCATTAAATAATAATAAAAGTGAAGTGAAACCAAAATCCAATCAATTCTGTGAGTATTGCAAATCATTCGGTCATAATAAAAATGTATGTCGTAGGTTAAGTTTGAAAATGTCTACACCTAGTAAACAAGGCAATTAAATTGTATGTTACGGGTGCGGTGAGAGAGGCGTTGTGCGCACAAATTGTCCAAAATGTAGTGCGGACATCGCCGCGATAAATTTCGTAAAATATTGTAAACAACAACAAAGGTCAGTGCCCCCTCTCCAACCGTCTGTTCAAACGCCGGATGAACTGGTAAGTTCGAATTTCACTTCTAAGCGTGATTGTATTGGATTGGAGACTAATCTTAGTAGTTCTAATAATTTATTCCATTCCATTAATAAAAATAATAATCTGTCAACTTCAAATAAATTTTACGTAAATAATCCCGATCTCGATAGTCGCGTTGACCGAGTTCAACCACCGTTGCAAAGTAGGGCGACCATGCGATTTTCTAAAGAATTACGGAAATCCAAACTTCAAAGTAGGGTGACCATGAATTTTCGGGACAAAAATAGGAATTTAGTACCATCGATGTCTACAATTGATTACGACGAAATTATAGATTTATCATCTTTGATTAGCGTCTCCCCCGGTAATTCCTGAGTTGAAAGACCAATTTTAAAAATTGATATTTTTGATTTTAAGTGTCAAGCACTTATAGATACTGCCGCGAAACGTAGTATTGACGGTAGTTCATTATATAAGTTACTTCAGCAGCGTGATCAACCTTTTAAGGGCCTACATACGCTTTAGTGCCGTAAAACGGTAACTTTCTAAAGCATACTCCTCAAAAACAGCTAGGTTAAAAGGTTTGAAAAAATATATATTTATTATTGATTCATATACATAATTTTGAATACAAGGTTTTTTCGTGTAACTAATAGTTTTGCTTTAAAAAAATAATTAACAACACGACATTTTTTCGCAACTTTTGGAAACTCCTCGAAAACGACTTGGATGTTTAAAAATATTTTTATACAGAAAAATTTATGGCTGGAATTTCTCCATACCTAACATAGCATATGTAAATGAAATAATATTTTACAAACAAAACTGTTCAAAAGGACATTCAATTTTGATATTTTGGCATCGAGCGGGCGCACGGCCAGTACTGCGTTACATTGGGCCGTATATATCACCTTAACGAGACTAGCATGCGCGTGCGACTTGCAGATGGTTCTACGCATACTGACTACGAATCTACAAGTAACCTTGAAGCAAGGCAAGACTGTTTCTTTAGACTTTGTTATCTTACCTGATGCTATTGATAATGATTCTCTCTTGGGTATTGATTTTCTTACCGCCGCTGATATTATTATTAACTTTCCAACGTTGACGTGGCAATTTTCAGTATTATTTATCCTTTAGAATTAGAGTCGCCACGCAACGAGTTCTCGTGTGGTTCAGCTACATTGTTACGTGATGACGAAGCAGTGGTTCTCAACCCTGCTGAGCGTGAACGTTTCACCTCTTTTCTTCAGTGTAATGAAGATATCTTTCAGCTAGGGCGAGTACCGACACCGTTCGCGTAACATCACATTGTTACGGGTGATCATCCGTCCATATCTGTCCCACCCTATCGTCTCACACCCGCTAAGAAAGCGCTAATGAAGACTGAAGTGGATGCAATGCTTGAGGAAGGAATCATTGAGGAGTGTGAATCAGCATGGACTTCTCCTGTGATTTTAGTCCCTAAGAAGGATAATGGTGTACGTTTATGCGTAGATTATTGCCGGTTGAAGTCCATCACAAAAACTGACATGGGTATGTGTCTCTATCTTCCCCTTATTGACGAGCTTTTGCAGTCCACTAAGCAACTCTGTTATATGACTACTATAGACCTTAGATCTAGTTATTGGCAAGACAGTGTCTTTCTTGAAGACCGTGATAAAACGGCGTTCATTACACCGTTCGGCACTTATCGTTTTACGAGGATGCCCTTCGGTCTCAAAAATCCACCATCCACGTTCCAGAGATTAATCGACCGATTACGTTCAGGTGCTGTTCTGCAGGATGTAGTGCTAATTGCGTATTTAGATGATCTTTTGATCATTTCGGATAGTTTTTCGAGTCATTTAGATGACCTTCGGAAGGTCTTTGATCGCTTACGTCTTTTTGGACTTCGTGCCAATCGTGGCAAATGTTTCTATGCACGCAATGAGGTCAAGTATCTAGGACATGTCATCACGTCCGAGGGAATTAGGCCAGACTCCTAAAAGATAGACGCTGTTCTATCCATGAAGGAGCCCAAAAACGTAAAGCACCTAAACTTATTTATGAAAACCTGTTCATGTTTCAGAAAGTTTGTACCAAACTTTTCAAACGTAGTGCAACCTCTATCTAAGCTTACTCGTAAGAATGTGAGTTGGTTTTGGACTGATGAGCAACAATCTGCTTTCGATTGCCTTAAGCAGAAACTCACTTCAACTCCCATTCTTGTACAGGCGGATTATACCAAGCCTTTTGTACTACGAACAGACGCTAGCAAGTATGCTCTAGGAGCTGTGCTCATGCAAGGTGAAAGTCACGAGGAGACAGCTGAACAGCAGCAAGATAACAGAAAGGAGATTGATGATCAGAGGCGTCGTCATGTACCTAATTTCGAAGTCGGAGACTTAGTTTTAGTTACAACTCACTTATTAAGTAATGCTAGTAAAGGTAGAACTCGTAAATTCATGCCAAGACGGGACGGCCCGTATCGCGTTACTAAGGTTGTAAGCCCTACTACTTTTGAAGTTGTTGATTTGGTTTCGAATCAGCTGGTAGGAAAGTTTCACCGGTCAGATTTATTAACCACTTACACTAGTAATAATGTGGTCTCCAATCCAGTACAACCACGCCGTCGTCGCGGACGACCACGTGTTAAACCGCGTGCTTTAGATGCCAACCCACCAACGGGTCGTTTAAGTGTGTTGGAGGGGGAGTGTATAACGCGGTCGCCCAATTTTGACATTAACCACGGCAAAACCTCTCCCAATGTACCAACATCACCGCCAATTCGCGCATGCGCGGAACGCCCTATTTCAAATACGCGCGCTGTGCTACGACTAGTCGCAACCGATCTTCTTCCGATACGACGTTCTGATCGTACGCGCGCAAAACCAACCAAACTTGATTTATAAGTTCTTTTGTGTTGTTATAATAATTTGTCTCGTGTTATTTTGTATCCTGTGTTACATTAAACAGTGATTCTAACTTTATCCATCGTTTAATTCACAAATCCAAACTTCGCTAGAACTCACACCCAGTCGCGGTTTATGATAACATTTTCCGAAAAATTAAACTATTATAGCTGTGATTGATAATACCCGTACTTATCTTAATCTGCCATATTTGAAAATATTCACAATAATAAAAAAGAAGTAAATCATCTCGCGCTAAAGGCCAAAAATCTATGAAGTTTGACATTTTGAAGACCTCACTCTACACCAGCGCCCCTAGCGGCAAATTCAAACGCGATAGTCTTCACTGGGATAAGGGCAAGATAATGATGATTTAGAGAGAGTAAAAGAGCTGTCTTAAACATGTTAACAATATTTAGTGGTAGTAAATACGCAAGGTCGCCTGAAAGTTACTGGTCACTGCTACCATTGAACATCTGTAAAAATAGAGTTGTGCATTGTCCACCCTGAGGATATGTCATCGACATCCATGTCCTTCAAGTCGGAACGCAGCAACACTACGAGTATTTGGAGGCATCAAAGTATAGTGAAGCTAAAAGAATTTGACTACTACGAGAAAAGTTTTAGGGTTCCGTACGAAAATAGTAATAAAATAACCCATACGGCGCGTCTTCACCTTCTATTACTCTGTCTGTTCAGTTTAGGAATTAACAGGTGTGTTTTACAACAAAGTTCTTCACTGATTATCCTAAAACCCATAAAAACTGAAAACCACTGACAAAACATCTCAAACGTTTTTTTGAACATAAGTAAGCCCTTGAAATGCTTCAACGACGCAGAATCCCCGAACACACTTTACGTAAGCACCGTTACCTTAGCGGCTAAATGTAAATTTCACTGTTCATATATTTTAGGGAACGTAATGGTAGACGAGAATAAGACGAGCTATTATGTACACCACTTCATGAAAGTATTATTGTTAGATGGGTAGGAAAATTATTTCCTACCTGCGTTTCATAATAGCTGTCTATTGGTTAAAGGAACCAACACATACTTACCGATAATCCAAAAATAAGCCGTGTTCTTATTCTTCTTCTTTTTAGGGTTCCGTACCCGAAGGGTCCAAACGGAGCCCTATTGCCGTAGTCTGTCACACAATTATATTCCGAAGAATTTTATTTTCCCATCGACTTATGAACTTGAAATTTAGTAATAATGTTTATTTTAATAACAACTTTTCTTTGGTGACACGCACTTGGCCGGTTTTTTCTGATCTATAAGCGATAACGGTTGTCAAAAGTTAAAAAATTTGGGATTGAGCACGTGAGATTTTGCATCTTTGACAATCTTTATCGTTGGTAAAATGTAACTTTGCCTAATAAAGTAAGATCCTAGAGCCCCCAAACGCTTCTAGGAGAGAAATTTTTGAGGGCTTTGGAATCTTCTGAGCCGGACATACCCTTCTCAATTCCAGGATTCCTGGCAAAAAGTATACTTTTGGGTAGTTCAGGATTCAATTACCACATCGTTAATTCTACTGATAACCCACAGCATTTTGGCCGTTTTTTATAGATACAATTAGAGAATATCCGATAGCATGTGTAGCGATAGCGAGTTACCTTTATTTCTGTGATTTACCAAACAGTCTGCTTATTGCGACAATGTCTAGAGTTCCTTATCGCCTCTATCTATCCCTGTCTTACCAACTCTTATCTAGACTAAACTTTATAGGGTACCTAACACAAATACATCATCTTAGACAACGTGCTGATAGCCTATAAAATGTAATATTAAGATTACTTGCTGCCGCTTTATGAGTACTGGGTACACTTGTAAAGTAATGGTTACAAAATAAATCTTGCTGATGAGCCCACCTGTTGTTGCTAGGCGTATTGTTTCAAGCTGGTTAGTCTGAATAGCCCCCTATTATATTGTAAGTGGAATCAACCTTTCATTATCTTATAGGTCTGTGTTGATATTTCTTTACAATTAGTCCTAAATTGGCTGTTTTATCTTTTTGTTTTGTTCTCTGTGTTTAAAAATCAAATCTGCCTTTAGCTTTTTTGTTTGCCTTGTTAATGAACTGTATATTTTGATGTAGGTTGGTAATTGATACAATTTGCTTGTTTTATTAATTACTAGCTAACCCTCAGGGCTTCGCTCCCGTCAACTGGCTACCTACCCTGCCTACTCTGCCTACCCTGCCTACTCTGCCTACCCTGCATACCCGGCCTACCCTGCCTCCCCTGCCTACCCTGCCTACCCTACCTACCCTGCCTATCCTGCCTACCCTGTCTACCCTGCCTACCCTGCCTACCCTGCTACCATGTACCATAGTCTAACCTGCTACCATGGCTACCCTGGCTACCTTGGCTTCCCTGCCCCTACCCGGCCTAACCTGGCAACCCTGGCTACCCTGCCTACCCTGCCTATCCTGCCTACCCTGTCTACCCTGCCTACCCTGCCTACCCTGCTACCATGTACCATAGTCTAACCTGCTACCATGGCTACCCTGGCTACCTTGGCTTCCCTGCCCCTACCCGGCCTAACCTGGCAACCCTGGCTACCCTGCCTATCCTGTCTACCCTGCTTTCCCTGGCTACCGTGGCTACCCTTTCTAATCTGGCTAACCTGGCTACTTTGGCTACCCTGCCTACCCTGCCTATCCCCTACCTACCTACAAATTTTTATCTATCATCAATAGTTTTCTCAGCGCACGCCAAATAATGTATTTTACAGGCAATATTTTGCTATCTTGGGTTACATTATTGCAATTTTCATAAGGTTTTTTTTTTTTTAAACTATTTTATAACTTATGACACTCAAGAATAATGTAGCTTTCTACTGGTAAAAGAATTTTCAAAATCGGTTTAGTAGATCCAGAGATTACCCTTTACAATGTCACAAACGTTACCTCTTTATAATATTAGTATAGATTTACTACAAACTCACATGAATACGTGTTGGTATATTCATGTGAGTTTATAGTAAATTAAATCCTGGTGTCATCGATCACAGGAAATAGAAAGGGGCGTATGTCAGTTTCTTACCACAGATAACACGTTATAAAAGATTGAACTAGAAATACTTTGTTGCCATGTACACTCTATATTTTTAACGAAATTCATAAGGATCGTTATGCAATGAACATGACGAGGCACGGATTCAAAACTTCACGAACACTTTCTAACTGAGTTCAAAAAAGGAGGACGTTTCTCAATTCGACCGTATATATATATATATATATATACTATAACGAATGAGAAGCCACCAAAGTCAGCTTTTTTATAAAATTTTGTTTCGAAGATTTTTTAAACTTCCCACTGACCTACGAAATTGAAATTTGGTAATAACGTTTATTATTATATCTAACTAGCACTCCGCCTGCGACTTCGTTCGCATTATTTCGTATTTTATTCCACTATAAATTGTGTGCAATTAATGAAGGCGATCAAAAATAAGCTATTGTTAAATCAATAATAAATGGGTTATCGTAGATATCTACGGTTTAAGTTAGGATTTAGAGGACCTAGAACCTCCTCCTTTTTGGAAAGTCGGTTAAAAATCTTATTCCTTGGGCAATATTTAAATTGCCATCATTGGTTTTTCAGAATTACCCCCAGAAGATGTTTTAGGTGTGTCAACGGTTTTTTGAAGAATCTTACGGCACTAAGATGACCTCTTCCTCGATTTGGAATTACCGAACTGGACCGTTTGTCCAGTGTTGTTTGACGGAGATATTGGTGAACATACACAAAAAATTACATACAAACTTTCAACCCCCTTTTTACCCCCTTAAGGGACGAATTTCCAAAAACCAATAGATATATAATTTTTTTATGAACCAAAAGCGTAATTCTAAAATTTCACGTGTCCAACGTACAAACTGTAGAAATTACATACAAACTTTCAACCCTCTTTTTACCCCCTTAGGGGTCGAATTTCTATAAACCAATAAATGTATTAATTCTGTTTATGAACCAAAAGCGTAAATCTAAAATTTCACGTGTCCAACTTACAAACTGTAAAAATTACATACAAACTTTCAACCCTCTTTTCACTCCCTTTGGGGTGGAATTTCCAAAAATCCTTTATTATTGCTCACTTACGCCACATGAGGAACCTTTCTGCCAAATTTCATTATTCTAGGCCTAGCGGTTTAGGCTGTGCGTTGATCGATCGATCTGTCAGTCATTCAGTCAGTCAGTCAGTTTCTCCTTTTATATATATAGATTTACTAAAAAATCCTAATATATTGAGTAATCAGATTTTTTCTTTAGTACGGAACCCTAAAAGTACGAAGTCCGAAACGCAATTGGCAATTTTATAGCAATTTTTTTATAAATAATTCCTTTTATTTTTTACAAAGCATGCTTCGTTATTTTAGTTTTCCTCTACTTCTATTGCCTAATAGGCAGGTAATGAATTAGTAATAATAATCAATATGCCGAACCCTCTCCGAACTATGTTGAGGTCAACTTCCAGTCTAACTGGATCCATCTGAGTACCAGTATTTTATGATGGTCAGGATTTTGGTATGTTAAGGTGGTCACCCATCCATGGACCGACTTCGGCAAGCGTTGATTAACCTTGAAGATCGACCCGTGTGACTGTAATTATTTAGCCACGAATAAATCAGATTATAACTCATAAAATATTCAGCAGATTGATAGAATCGTCTTCAGGCGAGTGTCCACACAGGATGATGGGTCGTTTAGAGTAATAAATAAAAGACCGATTCTCAAGAAGTCAGTGTCGTAATCGTCAAGGTAGTTTCTAGAGCTGGTAGAACGGTCGGTGAAGTGATGTTCAGCGTCGGTATTGAAGAGTTGAACTGGAACATCACTAGCTCGTACGTCACTATTGTGCCAGCTGCCTGTGAGCAGAAGAAAGTTGGGTAGGTTAATTTGTTAGTTGGTTCAACAAATTACTCAACCAAAGAAAGATAATTCGTTTATTAACATTCGTTTATTCATAATCATCTTTGAAATTGCAGTTACATGTTACTTGATCTCTAGTCTGTTCAATCCAAACTAGCACACAAGCGCTATAAGGAGCTGCACAGTAGCCAGTTTTTTTTTTATAACGGCCTCAGCTCCATTAGTAAGAATTATAGTGGTTCTATAAGCGGCTACAGATCTCTTGTAGCGCCAAATAGAAGTTATACAAATATTATACAGCTTACAGGCTCTACAATGGGTCTACAGTGGTCATAAATATAAGTTATAATGGCTCTAAAGAGGTTGTTTAAATGCAATAGTTAACACCATGAGATTTCAAAAAGCTCTTGTCGCGCCACTATATCATCTACGCCTTATTTCGGCGCTCCTTTATCGTCATATTAAATGTCAGCAATTTTTTTTAAATAAAATTAATCATACGTATACTTACTGACAAGTGAGGAAACATAATTAATACGGATTGGATTATTAAAATAACTACGTTGACTCTAACATTATTTTATTTCTTTGTGTACAGTGCGAGTACTAGTTTGCTGTCAATATATATTATCGTCAAAATTTTAACACGCCCTCATAAAATTCAGTTTTCAATGCAAAAATTATATTTATATGTTGGTAATGAAATTGTATTTTAACATAAATTAGACATTGACGGTTACATATAGTTTAATAAGTGCAACAGGCAAAAAAAGGTGACTTTAATTACGTCAAAAGTTACCATTGTATGTATAAATACGATCTCCAAAATGTCGTGATAACCTTAAAAAAATACTTGTTGTGTTTATTTAGTAGTTATAGTTTTTTTCGCCATTGGCCGATTAACACAAAGATTTACAGCTTTACATCACATTTCCACTGTATAAATCTCTAATATAGCGTTTTGAGCTCTAGTATAAAGTTGTGTTTCTCCATTATAGAGGTATAACAGTTACAAGAGCGCTAGTAAATACTCAAAGTGCTATAAAACTATTCTGTAACCCCCATGGCTGTATAAAATGTTTCCTACGATTCCTTACACTACTATTTGCCGTACAGTGGCCATATAATTATCTCATATAGCGCTCAAAGCGCTATTCTAGAGCTACACAGCTCTATTATAAATTAGTAATACAACAGCCCGTAAAAATCCCTGTTATAAAACCTAAGGCTTTAGAAAATGCTTCCTTACACCCTTGAGCGCTATTAAAGCAACTTATAGCTCCTTTTAAACCCCTTTATATATTAAAACACTCTTTAACATCTCACGGTGGTATAAAAGACTCCATTAACTCAATTATAATTCTTATTGCTTTCTACCGACGCTATTGCATGCTCTTTTATCACTATAAGATTTATTTTTGCTACTTAACGGCTACTCTACCACCTTGGTGTTAAAGGGTTTTTAAATATACTACTGTACATCTTAAGGAAAATTGTACAGCACTAGAACGACTCCTATACAATTACCAGGCTATACAAGGTCTGTATAAGCAGTTTGTGTGCTAGTTGGTATAAATATCGTCATTTATTAATGTTATCGCTAAGGATCATAAGAGTGAAAAGTAATCATCCTGGGGCTTTCGCAATAGTACAAATTTAATTGTAACTATTATGAGTTTTCATAGTAATCTGATATTGAGGTAAAATGGTGTGAATAAACATATAAATTGAAAAAATATATAATAATTTTAAAGCAAAATAGAATATTTTTGCATTAAATCTATGATTCAAAAGCAAAATAACTTTAAAAATAATGAAATAGGCAAAACAAAACACACTCGGTTTTAACTTTTCTAAAGGAAACATTTTGCAATCTTACCAACCGTATGTTTTTCAGAAAGCTGCCTTTAAAATGGACAAATATTATTAAACTCACAGTTCAAAGCAATCCTCTGGTCACCGAGAAGAACTGTAAACGACTTAATGCCACTTGGTCGCCGTTAACCTGGTCTAAAAACCTCTAAACCTGTGAAAAACAATTTTGATGCTTTAAAAATCTAGGAAACAACCCAAGAGACTACTTTTTACCCGACTGCCGAAGGAGGGTAATGTGTTTATCGGTCTATGTATGTATGTAAGTATGTATGTATGTAAGTATGTATGTATGTATGTTTGTTCCTATGTGGCGTTCTAGAGACCAAACGCGTTTGCCGACTTTGATGATTCTTACGTCTTCTACTTTCGTCAATCGATTCGTCTTAACCCTGCGAGTGTCACTGGCTACACAAAAATTGGAAAATAAAAATGGCGGCTTTTGGGCGCCATTTTGTGGGGAAAGCAATATTTTTTCTTCCAAACCCATCGTGTGGTGTATTAAAATAAAGGGTATTAAGAGGTGATTTCAAAAATATATAATACTTCTATGTTTAAATACACCTAATAAAATAAAAAAAACTACTAAAAAGTTCATTTAAAAAATCAAAAAACCCGACTGCTTAAAAAACGAACTAAAAAGACGTAAACAAGAAGAAAATCATACTGTGCAGTCGGAGGATACATCTGGTTTTGGTCAGCCTGCTAGCGATTATGTATCCTCCAACGGCATGATGTTCTTCTTGTTTACGTCTTTTTAGTTCGCTTCTTAAGCAGTCGGGTGTTTTTTATTTTTCTCAGTAATAATCAAATAGGACATATTAGAATTTAACACTATTTTCTTTTCATAACCAGTGTTATCTCACAGCTGAACTAAGGTAGTCCACATGGTTTCCGATTGATTTTGTCTTATCCGGCCAATCTATCAGAAACATCAAAATAACATTCCAAAAAGATTGTAAACATTTTAAAGTGACAAAACAAACTACTTTGTTGAGTTAGCGAGGTACTTTGTTTGTCACTTAAGAGGCGAGTCCTTAAGAAACACCTAAAAAGGCACTTACAGTTTTCGAAATTTCTAAAGATTTACCGCATTGAATTACACAAAAAAAAATAAGAAGAACCTTAATAGATGTGCCAATAGTTTCACCGCGAGATAATTGTAAAACCATTCTAAACTTCTATAAAAAAAATTGTTGAAATCTCTCAAAAACATCTAAATCGACCTTTTCTATTTGCATTATTTTCATAATTATTGAACGATATTTATAAATCTCTTTAGATATATCGTGACACGAAAGTATGAATATGACGTTCACCATTTTATAAATCTAATAAGTCAACCCAAATGATAGTAATCTATGTTTCAACACTGTTATTTTTTCTACACAAATTGTTGTCTGATCCCCATACATTTTAGTATGGAGCGTTACTCTCCCGTAATTTGTTTTATAAACGAGCACGCGCGCGAAAAATGTTCAGTGCCGTCTTAGACTCCAAGGTGAGAGCATGTCCGTTTTTTATCCGAGCCGAGTTCGTAAAACGTCTACGCACACATACACAATAGGCATAAAGGTGGGTCACGAGTGTCGTGACATGACTGCAGCAATAAGACAAACTGGCTTTTTAAATGGACCAAATCATGTTTTTGGTAATCATGAGTCTTGTAAGCCATACTATAACAAGCATCTAAATTCAACAAATATAGGTGGTGAGATTGGCACTGATAAAAACTTTGTGTCGGTAATGAAAGCTTACACCTTTTATAATGCCGATGCCGTAATGAAACTTGTCTCAAGATTAGTCAACAATGCTAAAAGCTTAATTTATAAAGTCAATAGTAATATAGCAGCGGTTTTTAACAGTATTGTTGCAAAGTTCGTGGCAGGAAAACGAATAAATTCCTCAACTAGACAATCTTACGCAGCTCGTTGTGAAACGTCCGTTGTGGCATTTAACATTAAGCAGCCACAAACCTACTTGTACAATAAAATAATATATAAAAAACATATTTAAAAGCCATCTTAAGTTGAAAAAAGGAAATATCCTATAAATTGAAATCAGCCGCAGACTATATTCAACTTCTTCTTCAAGTAAAAACAATAATGACATGGATAAAGATTATGGTCATTTTTGACAAAAACCAGACTATGCAATTGATTGTTTTTTTTTTCTTTTCTATCTTCTATTTTGAAAAAAATACAGAAAAGAAAGAAAAGCTTTTGAAAGAAGAACTATATTGCAGCGGATTCCATGGATTGGATTCAAGAAAAAGGCAGTGCTTGACTGCTTCTGATTATGTTAAAATTTGTAAAAGAGACCTTATTAAATGCGGACCTCTGGTAAAAATTAAATCAAACAGGAAAGCTGATAATAAATAAAAACCATGACTGGTATTATCAGGTCCACAGACAGTTCCACATTACCCAAAAAATTACTGTATTTTTATTGTTTGGACCAAAGTAGACACATTGGTTGAAACAATTAAAAAGGATGATGCATTTGAAGAAATAACAAGGTATATAAATTATAAAGATTTATCTTGATTGTAAGCTTCAGGAAATAATAGATTCGCGATTACACAGGAAAATGGAAATAAAGGAGCCCAATTATTTGATTGAGGGAATTAAAAAACGAGAAGCTGAAAGTGAATCGAAGAAACGGAACAGCGAAACTGTTTTATCTGATGTCAGAATCACCATGATCTAAGCAACAAAATTTATTAGAGAACATCATTCAATCAAGCATTAATTTTTGTACTTATTAGAATAATTATTATATTTTATTACATATAGTAATATTTTATTCTAACAATCAAACAACACAACCGATTACACTGTGACCCCACCCTTTCTTCACGAATATAATACTATGGACACGCGTGCCGTGCGGAGCGGTGAATCAATAGCTAATACATTGCGCGTTTTTGAGACATGTTAACAAGTCCTTCAGAAGCGAACGCGCATTGAAGCTATATTATGTCCGTCGCGTCGCATAATTTTTCATTTGTTCTTGGGTACGTGTACACTACAATGTGTGATGCAACTGTGTCAGTGAAAATGTCGATGTGTGGGTTCTAAAATAAGTTCCCACGCTCGCAAACCTTCCTCTTAAACACATGCAATTACTGTACTCCTTCTAGCTTTTTATAAGCTTTTTATTAACTTGCAAAGTATGTATGTATTTGTTCGGGTCAAATCTTGCAACTAAATTTTTAAAGCAGTTATCCTCCACCGATTAAGATTAAATGTTGCATACTAGTTTAGTTTGAATGACAATGCATGGTTAGCTAAGTGAAGCCATTTTAAATCCAATATGATGGACGGCCCAAGATGGCGGAATAGTTTTTTTTTGTGCACTGCCATGTTATTGTTATCAAATGTAGGGGGTTTGCTAAAAAAAAGAAAAAGTTTGTTGAAAAAAATATTTATAGTGAATAACATTTTTCTACATACGAGTAGGTGCCAAAGTACTAGCAACTAGGTGAAATTTTCATATTTCTTATCCTAACATTTTAGCCGTCAGTTTCTTTGTCGGACAAAGCCGACCGTCGGATATCAACGCCGATAAGTAAGCGCTTCACAGCAACCGACCCAGTTTGCTATCTATCAGCTCATCGTTTCTTTAAGACGATGCTAATACAGAAATGCAAAACTACTGAACTGGCATGACAGCGGCTGTTTTTCCCAAAAAAAGGCAAAAGGTTGCAAAGGCAACATGATCACTGCACTTGATCTTTTGGGTTTCTCATAGTCTTTTTCTAACTCTATACTATAAAATTAAAACGACATCATTAAATGATTTTATTTCTGTAAGTTGGTTTGTACAAACACTTTTTCATGTCGAACATATTTTTTACAACTAGATGAGGTCGGCGTTTCCTATCTGACTACTCTGAGAAGAAAGGCCGAAACAAACTCAGAGGTCACAGTCTCTTTTAAAGTCCAGGCAAAATCTTGGTTAGATCATGTGAAGACCATGTAGACTGATGTCTCAAATGGTCTTTTGAGGAAAGAATCAGCCAGATTGAGTGGACCTGTCCGGTCTGTGCACGCATTTGTCAATAACCGAGCAGCTCAACTCAGAATTCAAGGAGCTCAACGATTCGACGAAAAATACCAAAGAAAGGACATTCGGGTAGGCCGCATAAACTACTCAAACTGCCAGACCATGATTAAAAACTAAGATAAATTAAAAAAAAAAATAAACAAAAAAAAGAATGTTCTACATATTCTTCACATTCACAATAATTAAAATAAAATAATAAAATGCTTTAAAAAGTAAATATTCTTGTCATTGCAAGAAAACCAAAAAAAAATATATAATAACAAAATTCACAGTGCAAAATATAATAAAAAAACAAAATTAATTCGAGCAGCTCAATCCCAAGCCTTTTTGTACTCAAGGTAATCTTTAGTTGTATAAATCGCTTTCTGGCACAACTTACGTTTAATGAAAGATTTAAATTTATTAAGACTTAGATCTTGTACGTGGTTTGGAAGCTTATTATAAAAGCGTACACATTGACATCTAAACGAGCCACCTATTTTCATGAGCTTTGTTGTAGGTACTACAAATTTGTGTTTGTTCCTAGTATTTATGTTATTGATATCACTGTATTTTTTTCATTAAGAAGTAAATTATTAACATTGAACCAGTGAACTACTTTTGAGATCGCGCTATTTACATCGTCAGTAACCAGCTGCTGACGTTTAAGTTTATACAGAAGTGAAGCATCACCCGCAAACAACACTATATCATGGTTATCCTTTATGAGGTAAGGCAAGCCATTAATATAAATAAGAAACAAGAAAGGACCAAGAATCGAGCCCTGTGGGACTCCCATTGTTACGATAGATCCAAGAAATCTTTTTCCATTAACGTCAACGGTCTGAATCCTATTACTCAAATATGAAGTAAGAAGATCCAGAGCACTGTTCCGGATCCCGAAGTGGCGCAGTTTCCTGATTAGCGTTTCATGAAAAACACAATCAAATGCTTTGGACAAATCACATAAGATGCCCAAAGCATCGCACTTATCTTCCCATGCATTATAAATATGTCCTAAAAGCTCAACACCGGTTGTGATTTGTCAGTAGTTGAACGACCCCTTGTAAAACCGAACTGTTTGCTATGTAATAATTTATGTTTCTTAAAATATCTTTGCAGTTGCTTTAAAATTAATTTCTCAAATATTTTGCTAAACGTAGGTAGTACTGAAATAGGTCTATAATTTGTAGGATCTGATGAACTACCTGATTTAAACAAAGGTATTATTTTACTATTTTCATAAGGTCAGGAAACTCCCCACAGTCGATACAATTATTAAAGATAATAGCTAAACTAGGTGCGACAATGTCAATAATAGACTTAGCAACTTCTACAGAATGACCCCACAGATCTGCAGTCTTTTTAACATTTAAAGTGTGAAAGGTTTTAATTATGTCTATACAAAAAATATATTCAAAAAGAAATTCCGAATCGCAAACATTAACATTTTCTTTTAGCAAAGACTCAGCAACAGAAGGTGATGAGTTTAAGGATTTAGTAGTTGAAATGGGAATATCTGAAAATATTTTTCAAAGGCCACTGCGACTTGTGAGTCTGATTTTATGATGTTGCCATTAATAGACAGGCCGTAGTCAATATTTCGGTTACCAGATCTTCCTGTTTCACTATTAATGATATTTCAAGTCGTTTTAATAACATTACTACTCTTTTTCAAGCTCAAATAACGCAACATGGCCAAAAAAAAAACTTTTTGAAATAAAACATCAAATAGATGATTAAGATCAGCATCAATTGACAAAATTGGTAATTTATCAATGAGTTTAACTTTAAAAGATAGGCTCACAATATCCTTACGGTCTTTAAATTTAAGCTGGTTACTTACTAAAATCAATGAGCCACCATGTATAGCATTAACTCTGCTGAGTGAACTACCAAGCTGTTGATTATTAAAATTGAACAATAACTGGTGGCTTTCAAGCCAATGTTCTGTTATACAAAGAATATCAATACTGTTAAAGTTCAAAAATAATTCTACTTCTAAATATTTGTTCATAAAGCCTTGAATATTTTGATGCACCAGGTTATTACTATTTACCGAATTTAAACTTTTATTTGATTTTATTTTGCAATTTTTATCCTATATACTTTTGCAATCGGTTGTCCCTATTGTCCTACTTTCTAATATAAATTATTATCAATATCAATTTCTGATACCTAATTATTGGCTGAATTAAATAACATTCCTTGGCATTGCTCAATAGAAGCAAGTTGTTTAGCCAAATTCTTGGCTGTAATAGTCTTTTTTTTTAAACAAATACATTGTCCCACACTAGGAATTTCTTCCTGTATCGTGGGTGCGTTTACAAACATATAAACTCACATACACAAACACCCAGAGCCGGAACAACTATCTGTAGGTCATACAATTATTTGTTCCTTGCGGGAATCGAACCCGCGACACGCAGCGCAGCAGTCAATCGCTCAACCACTGCGCCAACCGTGCGCCCAAGCTATATATGATAGCGACACAGCTATCTGTCTTTTATAATACTTTGAAAGAAAGTACCTATCCATGAAAAATTTATCTTTTGTCAAATAAAAGTGATTACTAACATAATTGCTAATGTCAATTAAATGGAATAATAAATACTACTATATGTTAAATTATGTAATGTCCTATTCAATTCATATCTAAGTATGTTTTCTTCTTGTGGCAAACTTTGGCTGTATGGGAATGTGAACATCACAATTTTTTTTAAACTAAGCTTGCACAGAGATCTATAATTTTGGAGTAATCCTCCTTTGTTCATATTACCCCTATTACTAATAAATATTGATAATGTAATATCCTGGTTAAAATTACATTTTATAACTTTTTTCATTATGTCAAATAAAGAACAACCAGGCATACTGTAGTTCATTATTGAGTGTCCTGGAAATCTATTTGTCAACAAGTGGCCTAGATTCTTTCAAATTTCATCACAAAATAATACTATTTCTGTATTAACATTATTTTTATGCAAACAGTTAGTAATTTCTAATGGCAAACTTGCACTAGACTGCGGTATGGTGACATCACATATTGTCAATGAATGGTCCGGTGTGGGTTCAACAGATGGTGGTTGACAATGATCACATTTGTTAGTTTGTGAGCTTACCAGCTCATTCATTGCCAATAGATATTCCCTCATTTGGTTTTCAGAGGTTGTATATTTGATGGTCATAGAAGTAAGTTTCTCCTGTAGATGGTCAAGTTCATACCGCAAGTCTTCTCTGTCAGTTTGGTATTTCCTAGTACATTTTTCTAAGTTAAATGAATACATATCTAATTGTTGAACACAACTCTCTGTGCATTAATTTCCATAAACGTATTAGGAGAGAGTGATAAATCCTCTTCTTTATTGGACATTTTTAACAATTTTAGCAAATTTGAAGAAATTAATAAACGCACGAAAAAGCAAGACCTGGGTGCCTACCCCCACCTTTTACAAAACAATATCAATTTGAGTACGCTTTGTTTCAAGCTCTTATTGAGACTTCCCATTATCGTACCCTCACCTTAGTTAAACGATATCAAATTGATGCCGATTAGTGTTGGGAATGAACGAATGATTTGAAATATTTATCTATGTCCCGATATAGTATTGCTAGCGAAGTAAAAAAAGGTTTTTAGAGTGTCGTTTTTGCTATCACAAAAATTTAAAATAAAAATTATCATGAGATATTTATTTCATATAAAAACCAAATGGAATTATATACCATAATAAACATTCATGTCAAACATTTAAACTATTATTTTCTTAAGTGTATTTTACAATAATATAATAAGTTTAAAGAAAAATAAGTATTATTGAAATCAAAACCAATAGCCGACACTGTAAAGCATCTCAAAAGACTGAGTATGATATAATTTATTACCTGTGGCTTGACTTTCCATATTATTATGATAAAAAATTAAAGAGTGCAACAAATCTTACCATTTTACTTTGTAAACTTGTATTTTTAAATTGGTCGGATTATTTATAACCTCCATTTTTTGTCGTATGAGCTCTGTTTACAAGCGTACCTTATTATTTTCGTTGTTTTAAAGTAATTTCCAATAAATTTGTTGTGTGTTTATTGTGAGTTGTGTGACAAAAGGATTGCCATGTATTCTATGAACAAAGAGACGCTTACATATATCTACAAACATGTCCAATAGTCGTGACTTGTTATCCAAAATTGCCGCTATCACAATGTTATCACGAATTTCTGTCTACAAAACTCTCCGTGGTGACAAGGGGATGTATTATACCCTAGACGAATTGGACGATATGGAGCCAAGTCCATGTTTTTTTATAAATAATGATTTGCCTACAATTTTATTTGGATGCTGTAAATGAAAATGATTTGTTGTCCAACTACAAAAGAGCGGCACTTACAAATAATGAAGAAGCTGTAAATAAGTTAACCGCAACCGGAAAAGCTTGACAGAGATGATAAAGTCCTCTGGCGTGAAAAATAATTAAATAACATTGCGCTCCTTTCCGCTAACTTGGCTTAAAGAAGGTAATCTATAATCTTATTCTTAAAAGATTGGTTATTTTGTAGAAAATAAAACAATATACTTACTAATTCATTAATTAAGTGCACCTGTTTTTGGTTAATACCTAACACAATATTCTAAATTTGTTATTACACTCGAAGCAAAATATGGCAGGACCAAACCGTAATGATGTTCTGTTAAAGTCCCCATCATAAAGACATATCCACAGGATTAATAAATCTGCTATTACCTCCTTTTATTACATCAATGGCTATTACTGTGTATTGGTAAGTTTTAGTTCATATTATTATGCTATTCTAAATGCAAAAACTTACTTTAACCCCTGTGCTAATTAGCAGACACAATAGACAAACAAGTGCCTTTTGGGAACTTTGGTTCCCAAGACAATCACCATAATATTTGATGTAATAGTTTACATCTTGTACTATTTAGCCTGGCCAGAGGCACAGATAATATAATACTGGTCTTGGGTTTCTTCTTCTGGGTGCCAACTGAAAACCAGTGCTGGGTGTCTGACGACCAGCAAATGCTGAGTCGGTAACCCTTTTGTTATGGCCAAGTTTATTGCAATTTGTCTCAGTATTTCATTACTGTCATTTACACTGTTGCTGGTGGGTTGTGACTGTCAAATAAATATATTTCTATTATATTCTTGTTTTTCAGCTAGCACCTGCCTACTCTATAAAACTCAGGACTCATATTTCATTATTTGTCTACAGGATCAGATACTGGCTTTTTGAATGGAGGTGAGTTGAAAGGAAGAAGTCATCATCTTCACCATTCACCATTGATTATCACTCAGAAATGGACTCCTACAAATATGAAAAATTGTTCATCAGTTCACCACAATTTTGCCAAACAAGAGCCAAACTCTGTTGTGATTATATACAATGAAAAACCGTACCATTACTAAAAGTAAGAAAAAGTACGATTGTCCACTGGCAAAAAAAAAACTATATAATAGGCCTGGTTTCTAGAGAACAGTCATGACATCATGTATATGTCATCAAAAACCAGAAATATTCTGAAATAATCAGTAAATTATTTAAGCACCTAATAGTAAGAAATGAAGAAAGTGAGAAGATGAATTTGTATGTTGTTTTTGTGGCAAATGTACTTTTCTTTCTTTCTAAGTTACAGTTTTATCCTAATTTGCTAAAGAACTTAACAAAACCTATTCTTAAAAGATTGGTTATTTTGTAGAAAATAAAACAATATACTTACTAATTCATTAATTAAGTGCACCTGTTTTTGGTTAATACCTAACACAATATTCTAAATTTGTTATTACACTCGTAGCAAAATATGGCAGGACCAAACCGTAATGATGTTCTGTTAAAGTCCCCATCATAAAGACATATCCGCAGGATTAATAAATCTGCTATTACCTCCTTTTATTACATCAATGGCTATTACTGTGTATTGGTAAGTTTTAGTTAATATTATTATGCTATTCTAAATGCAAAAACTTACTTTAACCCCTAGAGTGCTAATTAGCAGACACAATAGACAAACAAGTGCCTTTTGGGAACTTTGGTTCCCAAGACAATCACCATAATATTTGATGTAATAGTTTACATCTTGTACCATTTAGCCTGGCCAGAGGCACAGATAATATAATACTGGTCTTGGGTTTCTTCTTCTGGGTGCCAAATGAAAACCAGTGCTGGGTGTCTGACGACCAGCAAATGCTGAGTCGGTAACCCTTTTGTTATGGCCAAGTTTATTGCAATTTGTCTCAGTATTTCATTACTGTCATTTACACTGTTGCTGGTGGGTTGTGACTGTCAAATAAATATATTTCTATTATATTCTTGTTTTTCAGCTAGCACCTGCCTACTCTATAAAACTCAGGACTCATATTTCATTATTTGTCTACAGGATCAGATACTGGCTTTTTGAATGGAGGTGAGTTGAAAGGAAGAAGTCATCATCTTCACCATTCACCATAGATTATCACTCAGAAATGGACTCCTACAAATATGAAAAATTGTTCATCAGTTCACCACAATTTTGCCAAACAAGAGCCAAACTCTGTTGTGATTATATACAATGAAAAACCGTACCATTACTAAAAGTAAGAAAAAGTACGATTGTCCACTGGCAAAAAAAAAACTATATAATAGGCCTGGTTTCTAGAGAACAGTCATGACATCATGTATATGTCATCAAAAACCAGAAATATTCTGAAATAATCAGTAAATTATTTAAGCACCTAATAGTAAGAAATGAAGAAAGTGAGAAGATGAATTTGTATGTTGTTTTTGTGGCAAATGTACTTTTCTTTCTTTCTAAGTTACAGTTTTATCCTAATTTGCTAAAGAACTTAACAAAACCAGCGCTTTCTATTTTGGCCCCAGAACCGCCTTGAAATAAAAAAGGTTGGCATGGGGTTAGACTACTACAAATGTTCTATGTTCCTTCGAGTGTAAGACAACAATGATGTGTCCAGCATGGAGCTCGTTGAAATATGTTAATTTAACTATGTCTTATTCACTTTATCAGTAATGTATTTTCTGTTCAAAGTAGACCTATCTATTAAATAATTGTGTTTAAAAACAGTGTTCTGTTTTATTTTATTGAATTATTTGTAGTGTTTGATGTAATAAGACAGCATTAGTTGGTTTCATCATGTTGACCAGATTTATTTATATAATAAAACTTCATGCAACATACAGGACCATAGGCGGACTTAATGCCTAAAGCATTCTCTATCAGTCAACCTATTGGAGAAATAACATTAAGTAAAATGTGTACACATATATATATATTGTTGCGGTGGCGGTATGGTGCCTGGATGTTGTAAGTACCTATCCACGGTCGCCTCCGCTGGGACAGTATCCCATTTATGTTTGTCGTGCGTTCCCTACTTACTGAGTCTTGCGACTCAGCTGGTGGCACACGTAACCACGCACCCCTGAATGCATAAGTAGGGTAGTACGAGAGGGCAACCCAAGGATCCACGTTTTTGACTGAAGAAAGAAACAAAAATAAAAGGCGGATTTACTTGAGAATTGGATCCGCGGATTTCGGCTTTTCTCCTTCCGGCTGAGCTGCGACCAGTTTATAATAGTAATCTCTGGCTGCGACTGAATTCATCGGTCCAGTGGCCCGTCTCCCTTCTTATATATGGCCCGTCATTTCCAAATTGACGGCCGCGTGTTTATGGACCATCCTTGCGTTCATTTTTACTTAGCCGAAATCTTTGGAGCCGTGTATTTTTATTAAATTATCTACTTAATTCTTACAAATTTGGTCTTAAATGATAGGCTCTAACCACGTACACAATTACAATAATAAAATTTACATATTTTACCATAATTAAAAGTTTCTAGAACAAAAACGAAAAATTTTGGTTTGTTTACATTTTGTTTTTTTTTATTTTATTTTTTTTATTCGTTATAGGCTCGCGTTTGACCACTATCTCGCCTGATGTTAAGTGATGATATGGTCGAAGGTGGAGCACGCTTGCCTAGAAGTAACCTATTCACTCTTGACTTGAAGACCCGATGATTATAATGATATGCGATTATCTTGGAAACGTGTGGACTGATTTACATGACTCAAACGGGTAAAATGGTTTTAGACCAAGGCCTTTCATTTGCCACTAAACTCAACAAAAATTCTCCACAAACAAAAAATCATGTTTTCAAGTGCCGCGTGTAATTATTAACATGTATGATATCTCATGACAATTCTTTAAAAAACTATCTTTATCAACTTTTAACATTCGAATTAGGATTCTATAAGTTTGTACGTGCTAATTAGATAAAAAACAAAATAATTACAACTCTAGTTAGTATCTAACAATAAGTAATTACACTTAGGTACTATACTTCGTCATTTGCTTACAATCTGTTTAGTTATCTTAGGTACTTACTAGTCAATCTTATTAGATGTACAACTAACACTTTATGTACTAAGGTGCTTGCATGAGTAGGTATTACATAAACTTCGTTGTTTTACCTAATCAACGTGCAGATGGGGTTTCGTCGCCGACATATAGGTATATAGTTAAAATAGGCATACCTACGTATTACGTATAAATTAACTAAGTATAGTAAATACCTCTAAATATAGGTAGTTTTATGATGAATAAAAGGCGACTAAGAAAAGGTATTTACAAGGCAGATGTGAGTGAAAACGCCACCCGGTAGGGGACGTCCTAGGTCATACACGGATCTAATTGGTAATGTTCTCCAGAAAGGTCAGGAGGGCTGTCAGAGGCTGAGGGCCTCATTACCGGTGTCCTCGTATGACTAGATGTATGGATGTAAATGAAGCAAAAGTAGTATGTTAGGACCGTAGCAGGTGGCGTTGTAGTTTCTGCTTGCCCACCTGGGAAAGAGGCGTGAGTTTGTTTGAATATTTTTAGGGTAAGTAGAATGGATAAGTTTGACGATAATAATAAATAATGTACAACACGTGGGGTATAAAAGTATATTGATTCTACAGCTGCAAAAACATTACATCACAGTAGGTGCACAAACCAACACACAATATTGTTAACGCAGTCGGGTAAGATGCATGGTTATCACACACAACAATACTAGGCAGTCATCACAAGCACATTAAGGATTAATACAGCAAAGCAGCCATACATAAGCAATAACGTGAGACACTATACTCGGAATTTTATTTCGATTCCAGATTTGACAATTTCAGTGTTGCAACGTTATGACAAGTACTAAATAGTGACGTTGCAAAATTATTCGATATGAAAATGGAATATTTCCGGATCGATTCTTCTCGTTTATAATTTTACTCTCGTAAACTAAGTATATCAGGAAATTAAATATTTCTGAACCGATAATTTAGTTTTGACGATTAATTAACGATCTGAGACTTTTCTTTTATAATTGTGTTTTGTGATGCTTGTGCTATAGTCAGAATTTTAATTTGATTCCAGATTTGACATTAGCTACTGTCATTTTGTGAAATAAAGATACCACATATAATAGTGTAGTGATGAACACAAAAATCGATAAACAATCGAAAAACAAAATGAGCTGGAAAAAAGCTGCCATTCAAGATTGGCTTTTAAATAAAAATATTCATTACGAACTAGATATGGTTAAAGCTACGCTTTTAGAACTGATTCCACATAACGAATCTTTTAATAAGTACGCTGTAGACGAAATGGCAGCACAACATGGGATCACGGTTTTAAGACTGCCCCCTTACCATTGCGAGCTAAACCCTATCGAATTGATATGGGCGCAGGTAAAGGGAAAAATAATAAAACTTTCAAATTGACAGACGTGAGAAATTTATTTCAGGAAGGCATTCAAAAAATTACGGCTACCGAATGGTCTTAATGCGTATCCCATGTTGTCAAAGAAGAGTAAAAAATGAGTAGGCTAGATATGTTAATTGACAATATCACAGACACTTATTATAATAAATGTTGCAGAAAGTGACAGCGATAGCGATAGCGATGACAGCGACAATATATAAAATAAATTATTACCATAATACATCTATCTGTTTTATTTGTCATGTTCCTTCATGATCACATTTTTTTATTTATTTCACACACAATTATAAAAGAAAAGTCTCAGATCGTTAATTAATCGTCAAAACGAAATTATATAACGGTTCAGAAATATTTAATTTCCTGATATACTTAGTTTACGAGAGTAAAATTATAAACGAGAAGAATCGATCCGGAAATATTCCATTTACATATCGAATAATTTTGCAACGTCACTATTTAGTACTTGTCATAACGTTGCAATACTGAAATTGTCAAATCTGGAATCGAATTAAAATTCCGAGTAAAGAGCCTTCAATTATCATGTGCCGCTGTTTTGGATATCTATCCCAAGCATTGTGCTTAGTGTCGGTAGACACAAGCTGACGGCGGGGTGGTAGTAGGTTGCGATGGCTCACGTAGCGTCTGTACTGCCCTCCATGATTTCATGGGTTTATTCGCCATTCATAATGCATTCACCATCTAGAATCAAACAAGAAATTGAGTCCACTGCTAAAATCGCATGAGATACCCAAATCAATCGACAAGTTTACCTACGTAGGTAGGTAATAACATAACATGATTCCTGTAGCTCTGTAGGGCTTGGCAGAGGTTATGTATCCAATAAATGCGTAAATAAATAAAGTATTACTTACCGTTTATATCACTGAAGTGATAATTTTTGTATATATTTTGGAGAATAATAATAAATCGAGCCCGCCAAAGCAACTTTTTTTAACTGTCAAACAAAACCAAAATTTTTAGTAAAAACGATATAGCGGGTTGTCAAAAAGCACGCTGTGGTTTGAATTTTGAATGAACTATAAGACAATCGGCATCCAAACATTAACAAAGCCTAAACAAAAACAAACTTCGTAGCGTTTTCAAATTGAACTTTCTTAAACGACGTCATGGTACGAAAACGTGAAATAAGGTCAAATTGATACCGCTCTAAGAGCTTGTGGTCACCCCCCTGTTTCCCGCCGCTTTTCTTTTAAATCTTACGACATTGATATTAGGCTTGGGCTGCAGACCTATACAGCCTACTAATAAATTAATTTTGTAATAAATATATTTTTTAAATATTTAAATAACCTGCCGTATTTTAATTATAATATCTTTTATGTCTTAAAAACACATAAATTGCAAATAAATTAAAGTAAATATTATAAAATAACAAATTCTATCTGTGAACTTTTTATTGTGTTTAGCTGTATGGCTCATTTTCTTTGCCTTAATATAGATACATTTATAACTAGATACGTTAATGCACTTGTGCACAAAAATCGTTTTTGTGCAGCCTATATCCTGCACAAATAAGCAATTTTAGAGCATGAGAAGTGAAAAGTATATTGTACAAGAACTAATAAAATTCGCGGCAATTCTCAGGCGTATTCAATCGGCCTAGCCTTTCCCATCTATGTTAGGGTTGGCTTCCAGTCTAAACCTATTCATTTGAGTACCAGTATTTTACAATGAGCGACTGCCTTTCTGAACTCCACAACTCAGTAACTTCACAGGGTGCAAAAAGTAGATATTTTCTATACAATTGTTAAATAATTTCCTAAACTTAATTGCGGGGTCAAAGTGCATTCTGGTACGATTTCCTTTGTGTAAATTATTTTATCACCACTGCGTGAAGAAACACATCGTGAGGCAACCAGCATGTCCTAGAACCAAGAATTCGAAGATACGAGTATGTGACATCCACCGACCCGCACTGGGCCCGCGTGGTGGACGAAGGCCCATTCCTTCTCTCTCTCAGAGAGGAGGCCTGTGTCCCAGCAGTGGGCACAATAAAAGGCTGATGATGATGATGATGATGAATTAATAGTTGTTAAAGCCGTACAAACTTCAATTGTAAGTAACTCATTTAACAAATACGAAGCTGCCTTATATTCACAAACTCAGCATCTGCATGAACCGCAGTTCCACATTCTTTTACGTAGATTACACAAAATTCAACGCTGAATTTTTGCTTTTTGTTCTGGAAGTACACTATTGCACTGCGGCTTTTATAACTATGTTATTGTACGTATTCCGGCACGGATATAAATCTAACTAGATGACGCCATTCGCGTATGTATAAAAACGGGGGTAAAAGTGAGAGCACTGGACATAAAAAAACGGCCAGGTGCAAGTTGGACTCGCGCACCGAGGGTTCTGTACAGACTGTTACATACACCAACATGATCAGGTAACATACTGAAATTCATAAACAATGAAAGATCCGCAAACATTGCTCTAACAAAGAGATTTTCTTTACTTTTCCAAGTACATTTTGTAAGTTGGTCGACTATTACTCGTAAACTTGTAAAGCCTACTTAGCTGTGATTCCATTTAATTTCGTTATATAACCTACTGCCGTGATTTTTTTCACATATCTAAAAGCAACCATTTATCTGGCAGGGGGGAACACTTGACTGTAACAAAATTTAGCTATTTGAAAATTAATTTTACACCAACGGATCCCTGAGTCGAAAAATGGTTATCGTAGGCCCGTAATATTTTAAATGGCCAATCCAAAGATAGCTCACACCATGGGAAAGACGAGGAAAAAAAACATCCCCACTTTACGCGTTCAGAAGGTACCCTAAATTTTATAATATTTCTTGATTTTATTTTGTCACTTTGTCGACAGGATTAATATGTATACCCATGTCAAATTATAGCTTTCTAGTAAAAATAATCTCTGAGCAAAGCTGCGGATAGAAAGACAGACGGACATGGCGAAACTATAAGAGTTCCTAGTTGACTACGGAATCCTAAAAACACATAATTGTGCCGTACTATAAAACATCTACAAAAAAAGTTGGCCGAGACGATGGAAATATTTTCATTCAGCAGTAAATACTACATTATGGCACTCTTGGTTTTTATACAGATGGATAAGCTTGCGTTATCTAGTTAAATTTATGTCTGTGTTCCGGTATGCCACGTTTGTACGTTGCACTTATTGCCGGAATGTGCCCGCGGCTTCTGAATGCAGTTCGGAATTGTGTGCATACTTTAACAAATTCTGTTCCAGGTAATAAAAATTTGGACTTTAATAATGGAAAAGGTTTTTAATTTAATCAAATTTATTTTATATGTAAAAAGAGAGAGAGATTCATTAAAGGCAGTCCGTACTTACTGAATAAGAATTTGAGGTCTCCGGTATGTATTTTGGCTTTTAGCGCGAGTTTTTTTTATTGTTGTGAATATTTTCCAAATATGCAGATTAAGATAGGTACGGAATTTAACAACCACTGCTTTAATAAAGTTTTAGTTTCGGAAAACGTAATGCTTCTGTTTTTTCGAAAAAAAAGGGGCGGCGCAAAACAGATTTTATATTAAATCGCACTTTTACGGCATTAGAAATGCGGTAAAAGTGTGACTTAATATAAAATGTGTGCCATTAAAATTTGTATACAAACTTTGCTTCAGCTTGATTAATCCAAACAATTTTGTACAACGTTGTGCCAACCAACAAAAAAAAAAGAAAACAATACAAACATATTCCGAATCTTTATGTTTATGCAAGTGAAAGAGACAAAAGTGAAAAAGACAATATAAAAAATAAACTACTTGTGCCAAAGGCATACAAATTGTATTTTTTTTTTAAATGTTTTTAAGAGCGGCTCCCATGCAGGTATAGAGGAGAGCGAAAAAAATGTTGACCCACCCCATCGAGTGGGGTATCGTTGTTTAAATGTCCGATTGACCTATGAACTTGAAATTTGGCGATAATGTTTATTATTACGTTTATTTTAGTATCAAATACCAATATATTGTAAACCAGATTTTCTTTAAAATTCCCTAATTTTTCCTATTACTACCAACTTGATTTTGCGGTTTGGTACGGAACGCTAAATGTGCGTAGTCCGACACGCACTTAGTCGGGTTTTTTTTTTAATGTCTGTTGTCCTACTGCTGAGTAAAGGTCTCCCCCATAGCCTGCCACTCTTCTCGTTAATTAAACTTCCTTTACCTGAGTAATAACACCCAATACTGTAGAATACGGCAAATAGTTGAAACCCATGGATAGAATTGTGTGATGAACCCTTGGTAGGTATCCATTTTAGAGTAACAAGCTGCGGCTCCCGCGTATGCTGAGAGCAGAGACAGGATGTGTTCCACTGCAACATAATATCAGCATCATTATTATTCCGTTTATTTACTCCGAAACTATTTATATACGAAACAATATGAAAATAGAAGTCCCACGACAGGGATCGGGAACAGGGTTCTAACTATCGGTGGTTAGGGCTTCGGAGACAGGGACCTCTTTACAATGCGAGCCATATCAAGAAGAAAATGCCTTCTGTATGAGGCCCTTGATCCAACTGCGCAACTACAGCTTCGACAGATGGTCGTTAAGGCTTTTGGCCATCATGCCGTTGGCCGTTACGATAATTGCCACAATGACAGCAGAGCCCTCATTCTACATGTCGACCAACTTGTGTGCTAAGACGAAACATTTGATTTTGTTTCTCTTACTCATCAGGTTTCACATACTAGTCATTTGCTCACCCGTGAAGATCCCGCTTCAAAAGAAAAATAACTTTAAAATTAGGTCCTCAATACTCAAAAACCTACTCTAACTAATATTTGTATGACCAACAGATAGTTGTTCCGGCTCTGGGTGTTTGTGCATGTGAGTTTATATGTTTGTAAACGCACCCACTATACAGGAGAAATTCCTAGTGTGGGGCAACGTTTTAATAAAAAAAAAAAAATTGTTTAGAAGAAAGTACATAACATTCGGTTAACCTAAAAATAAAATTGGCATGCAACAGACTGATTGGCTGATTGTTAACACTCGAAGGATACTATAAAAAAGTCAATTTGTTAGAATTCAAAGGTAGATATTAAACTCAGTTTCATTATCACAGGGCACGTACATTTCTACGCTGGAACAATAGTATCACTGTATGATTAAACTGCGATAACTTATCTTTATCCATAAACTAGCTGACCCTCCCTACCCTGCCTACCCTGCCTACCCTGCCTTTCCTGCCTACCCTGCCTATCTTGCCTACCCTGCCTACCCTGCCTACTCTGCTTACCCTGCCTACCCTGCCTAACCTGTCTTTCCTGCCTACCCTGCCTATCCTGCCTACCCTGCCTACCCTGCCTACTCTGCTTACAATGCCTACCCTGCCTACCCTGCCTACTCTGCTTACCATGCCTACCCGGCCTACCCTACATATCCTGCCTACCCTGCCTTTCCTGCCTACCCTGCCTATCCCGCCTACCCTGCCTACCCTGCCTACCCTGCCTACTCTGCCTTTCCTGCCTACCCTGCCTATCTTGCCTACCCTGCCTACCCTGCCTACCCTGCCTACTCTGCATACCCTGCCTACACAGCCTACCCTGCCTACCCTGCCTACTCTGCCTACCCAGCCTACCCTGCCTACCCTACCTATCCTGCCAACCCTGCCTTTACTGCCTACCCTGCCTATCCTGCCTACCCTGCTTTTCCTGCCTACCCTGCCTATCCTGCCTACCCTGCCTACCCTGCCTACCCGGTCTACCCTGCCTACCCTGCCTTTCCTGCCTACCCTGCCTATCTTGCCTACCCTGCCTACCCTGCCTACTCTGGTTACCCTGCCTGCCCTGCCTAACCTGCCTATCCTGCCTATCCTGCCTACCCTGCCTACCCTGCCTACTCTGCTTACCATGCCTACCCTGCCTAACCTGCCGATCCTACCTACCCTACCTACTAATTTGTATCTATCATCAATAGTTTTCTCAACGCACGCCAAATAATGTATTTTACAGACAACATTTTGCTACCTTGGGTTACATTATTGCAATTTTCATAAGGATCTCTATTTTTTTTTTAATATTATATAGCCTATGACACTCAGGAATAATGTAGCTTTCTATCGGTGCAAGAATTTTCAAAATCGGTTCAGTAGATCCAGAGATTACCCCTTACAACGTCACAAACTCACAAACTCACAAACTTTACCTCTTTATAATATTAGTATAGAAGTATAGATATCTCCAGCTGTTATATAATAGATAACAAGAAATATTAGTTCCTGTCCTGTCTTTATTAATATTTCAAGATCCCTTCAAAGTTTTCTAGAAAAATATGCTATGTTTTGTACTTACAAGTGCTATTTAGGAAGATATTGGACTCGGACAGTTTGTTGATACAAAGCAGTGCCATGAACATCTGACCGATGATCGACAGTAACGAGTATACACACTTCCATGATGTTTTCACAAACCTGGAACATACAGACCAGATCAACCAACAATTTTTGCATCTTAATCAGTCTTTAACCTTTTTGTTTCAATTAATGTTGGTGGTCTATTTGATAACCGAAATCCATTAGATTACTTTTGGGTTGCTCAACACAGCATCTAATATGCTCCTCTGTGAGTAAACCCAGTCTTCATCTTATAATGAAGTAAGTACCTACTCGATTCGAGGGGTGTAACGGGGTTCCGAATAACATCTTAGGAACCCAAGCCAACCTCAAATGTTTGTGGTACACCCTACATTCTACCAACGAGGCTCTGGCGATCAACCGCCAACAAACATGGCAACAACATAACAATAAAATGTCCCAAACTGCCCGGCGACGCAGCTACTCAGCTAGCGGTGACGGGCGCAAGCTCAGTACATCATCATCATCATTTCAGCCGAAAGACGCCCACTGCTGGACATAGGCCGCCCCCAGGCGTCAGCACATTGACCGATCCCGTGCGTCTCGCATCCAGCGCTTTCCCGCAACCTTAACCAGGTCATCAGTCCACCAAGTGGGAGGCCTTCCAATGTATCATCTTCCGGTTCACGGTTGCCATTCCATAACTTTTCAGCCCCATCGGCCATCCGTTCTGCGAGCAATGTGCCCTGCCCACTGCCACTTAAGTTTGGCATTTCATCGGGCTATGTCGGTAACTTTGGTTCTCCTGCGGATATCATCATTTCTGACGTGATCACGCCAGGAAATGCCGAGCATAGCCCTCTCCATTGCCATTGTGAGCGACCACGTCTCGGTCTCATAGGTTATCACTGGCAACACACACTGGTCATAGACTTTTGTCTTGAGACACTGCGGTAAATTGGACGAGAAGATACCATGCAACTTCCCGAACGCCGCCCAGCCGAGTCGGATTCGACGGTTGACCTCTTTCTTGAAATTGGACCTACCCAACTGGACCGTTTGTCCCAGGTAGACATAATCGTCTACAACATCGAGTGTAGAGTCTCCGACCTTGATAGGAGTGGGTGTTACATGGGCATTCACCATGACCTTGGTTTTGTCCATGTTCATTTTAAGACCCACTCTTTCGGAAGCTCTACTGAGGTCATCGAGCATTTTGCTGAAGCTGTCCATGGTCTCAGCCATGACCACTATGTCGTCGGCAAACCGAAGGTGAGTGATGTACTCGCCATTAACGTTGATGCCCAGCCCCCTCCAGTCCAGAACCTTGAAGACATCCTCCAGCACAGCAGTGAACAGTTTCGGAGAAATGACGTCTCCCTGTCTCACGCCGCGCTGGAGAAGGATTGGTTTCGAGATTTGATCCTGAAGAAGGACTGACATGGTGGCCTTTTTTGTACAAACACTTCAACACCTCAATGTACCGGTAATCGAACTGGCACCGATGAAGGGACTGCAGTACAGCCCAAGTCTCGATCGAATCGAAGGCTTTCTCGTAGTCCACAGCTAAACAGAGAGGCAGGTTGAACTATTCGGTCTTCTGTATAATCTGGCGCAGCGTATGTATGTGGTCGACGGTGCTAAAGCCTTTTCGGAATCCGGCTTGTTCGGGGGGCTGGAAATCGTCAAACCTGCGCGCGAGACGATTCGAGATGACTCTTGAAAACAACTTGTAGACATGGCTAAGAAGTAAGATGGGCCTATAGTTCTTCCGCCGGGCATTGCCGCCCTTCTTGATGAAGAGTACCACCACACCCGTGCACCATGCCTGTGGCGTTTTGCCCTCGAGTATGACGGAATCAAACAGCTTCTGAAAGGCCCTAAGGACCGGTTTTCCAACCACCTTCAGGAGTTCGGCCGTAATTCCGTCATCACCCAGCGCCTTGTTGTTTTTGAGCTGTTTCAGAGCCATCTTTATCTCGTATAGGCTGACGTCCGGGATATCTTCGGTATAGTGTCGGGTCAATCTAGCTCTTGGGTCGTTTGCTAGACTCGCATCGGGCTTGCTGATTGATGTGTACAACTGCCCATAGAATCTCTCGATCTCCCTCAGAAGCTCCGGTTTGGCGGATACGATCCTGCCTGTCTTCAGTTTCGTGAGTTGGCTCTGCCCAATAGCTAGATCCCTTGAAAACACCTTGGAGCCTTTATTTCGCTCGATCGCGTCTTTAATACGCTCGGTATTAAAGCGGCGGTGGTCTCTTTTCAAGGATTTGGAGATTTGTCTATTGAGCCGGTATTTGCACGCCTCATCTGAAGACTGCAGGATCATCTCACGTCTCTCCTTCATAAGCTTGAGGGTAGGATCAGTGATCTTTTTGTTTCTATCTGTACGACGGGTCTTGATAAACCGAACCGAATGGAGCGTATGGACAGCTTCCACGAACCCGTTGCTGTATTCATCCACGGAGCTCCCTAGGCACTCGAAACGATTCTGGAGTTCAAGCTAAAGATCTCGGGGTTTTGGACCTGGATCTGTGCTGGACGGAGCGTGGACTTCATCAGTCGAGACCTTTCAAGCTTAAAATTAATGTTCAATGCGCCTCTTACCATGCGGTGATCGCTCCCGGTTTTTACCGAAATTTGCTTCCTGGTTGACATGATGAAGTCGATCTCATTTTTTGTTGCACCATCGGGGCTCTGCCAGGTCCACTTCCTGTGTTCACGCTTTTTGAAGAAGGAGTTCATCATATAAAGGCCCTCCTTCTCCATAAAACTGGCCAGTAGGTGACCCCGGTGGTCCCGTCGTCCAACTCCAAATTGCCCCACTTGCAGCTCATCCTCGTCTCGTTTGCGCAGTTTCGCGTTGAAGTCCCCCATGACAACGGTGAAGTAAGTTTTGAAACGATGCATGGCTCTGGAGATATCCTCATACATGGTCTCTACCTCATCGTCTCTACCTCACTGGCGTCCGGGGTGAGGTAAATCACCGGGTAGGATTGATCAATCGTCCGGCGACCCCGGCCAAACTCTTACATCGCATTGTGCTTAATGTTATAACATATAATGTCCGCAAGCTCTTGAAAGATGAGTGCCTAATAGAACTGGAAAATGCTTTCAAAGGCTTCAACTGGGGCATCAAGTATTTGTCAGAGGTTAGGAGACAAGCAGAACACATAGAGGAACGTGGAAAAGCGGTTTGTACTTTGGAGAAACTAATGGACTCCATGGTGTGGGGTTCTTGGTCCCAACAGTGGGATGATATGGTCTAAATAAAGTTGATTTGATTTGATTGAGGGTCTTTCAAAAAGTAGCCTGATGAGCTCATATCTTACTTGACATTACTGGCGACATTTGCGAAGACGCTAACGAAGGGAAGCAGGGAGAACACTTGGCCAATAATGAGGGTTGCTCTCAGCGCCTCTGGAAAGGTTGTGATGCTCTTCTGAGACTTAAGCTTAGATACATCGACCTTGTTTTCTGAAAACAAGAAAATAAGGTTGACTTTGACGGTTGTAGATGAGAATATTTTCCGGTCAGTGGGTCATCTTAGGGGCGGCATCCCAGTGTATAATTTCGGTGGTAATAACTTTATTATATGCAATCACTGACTTTTAAACCGTTTAGTGATTTGCAAACCGATCACATTAATATAAATTAGAAGAATACATACTGTCCAACAACTGCAGAGGAGCCATGTTGACTCCTCAGAGTCACAGAACACATTGCAAAAGTGAAAACTAAAACCCACCCGTCGTATACCCACGTTATAATCCTTCCTATTATTGAAGCTCGAGTATCGACACACTACTGCCATAACATTTTAGCATCCATAGATTTTCCGAACATTATGGAAATGTTGTTCCACACCCGAAGCGTATACTTAAGGTCGGGCACATGTTTTGTTTTTGTAAACACGGGCTAAGTATTCTGTTAGGCTGTTGTCCTTGTAACTTGTTATTAGAAGCTGAAACTGAACGTGCTGGTTTGAGAAAGGGGTGGGTGGTGACACAATGTAGTTATTATCTCTACTCGAACCAGTATATCAAGATGTCATCAAGATTATGAACAGGTGTAGTCTTTACATCAATACTGCAGGGGTAAAACATTGAAAAAAAACCTATATTGTCAAAGGTCGCTTCGCAAGATATTTGACTTATATTTACATCGCCCACATTCTCGGTGAGTACTAATTCTCACTGGCTAATTCAAGAGTAAACAACTTAGAGGGAGAACTCCTATACGCTGAATACACCAAATCCGAACCTCGTTGAACATTGAAGCCTCTGAAGACTTGCATGTTGCTGACAGTAGGATCAAGTGAAGAAGCATAATCAAGGAGAGAGTTTGGAATAATGGTCTTACGACCCCAGCATAGAGTGTATGTGCATGAAGACGTCTAAAAGTGGCGCCGTTAGCCGAAAAGTTGTGTGAAAATCGGTTGTCATGGCGATTTTATGCCGAGAAATAAAGACTACGTCGTAAGTAAAGTTTGTAAGGCTTTAATTTATGTGTAGCATTCGAACAGGCTTTTTTTTACTCTGCGTCATCACTAGTTTGTCATTTGAAATTTCAAAGATTTTGATCTACTGCAGTTGTGCTATAGACTGTGGTATTGACGTGATATACAGGGAGGGGGCATGACAACTTTGGTAGGTTATTGGTAACGTGTCAGTTATTGTTTAATAAACTCGTTGTTTTAACCTTAGCCTTTTGTTGATTTATAGATGTTGTGACTCGATAGTTTATCAATTCTAGTGCTAGTAGTTTATTTCAAATTATTATTTTTTGAATCTACGATATAATTTACTTTGTTTGATAATGCAACAAAAGCCAATGGTGTATTTTTCTGCTTGCTTGCGTGACTTAAGTATGGGAGAAAGGAAACAACGAAACCTTAACAAACAATATTTTTGATATAGCTTTACTATTGCCATGGATTATGTATTTGCCACTTTTAACCGTAAGAGCAATTCAACAATTGATTGATATACTAAGTATCTGCAAATAACAAACTAAAATGTCTGAAATAAGCCCGTGACCTCAAGACAACGTTAAAAATCGCTTTAAACTGTAATTTCTACTTCAACTCTCCCAAATCCTTCCAACTACACAGCCGCGAAAGAATTAGGTGCTAATCATATCCCGGACTAGCTGTTTTGTTACACACTCTAAAGATTTCTAGGTTCGTAAATGCACCTAGGTTCTAATTACACACTTGAACAAACTTATGCTATAAGTAAGAAAAGATTTAGTTGAAAGTCATTCATAAACGAGCTCTGCCTCGTACCATGACGTGTCAAAACTATATTGGTACGACCCTGAAAAAGAAACAGATGAATACAAGTCATATACATCTGTCCCTTACGTACGCTGGAAATAACCTTGCTCTGAGAGTTTATGGTCACACCCTTGATCAGCACATGTAAGGGGTCCCGTGAACTCTCTCCCAGGGGAGAAGCGTCTCCCCTAAGCCTCGCTCTGCACGGCAGGATGTGATCACCGTGCCACCGATACTGAGTTTATAACATGGCGTGTCGGTATAGTTTGTCAAGGAAATTTTGACAGTCGTTATCTTTGATCAAATATCTCTTTGTCTAGAATCTAGTCGAATCTAATCTTGATCTAATGATACAGGACATTAGCATCAAAATCCTTTTTCTAAATACATAGTATAAAACAAAGTCGCTGTCCACGTCTGTTATATCATTTCTGTTTCTATACTTACTTCTTTTAAATCAAGCTCGCTTGAGCTTCTAGTGGTCACACGCGAGCTTATCTTAAATAAAAAAATAAAAGCAAACCAGTTAATACAGTTTTCACTAAAAGAAGAGCGATAAACGAGAAAGACGATGAGAAGCAGGGGTGGTAGTCTTACTATTGATTTGATTTTTAAAAGTATTTATTTACATAATTTACACATTTAAACAAAAAGTTAGCTATATAGGTTTACAGTTTTTAGGCTTACTCACCTTTACAAACAGTGTCATCAGCATATATTGCAAGATTCGTTCTGGGTTGCTTGGGTATGTCGTTAAGGTACAGGATGAAAAGAAATGGTCCCAAATTAGAACCTTGTGGCACACCAGATACTATAGATTTAGCCCTAGAGTATTGTTCGCCTATGAAAACTTTGAATTCGCGACCAAACAGATAGTTTTGTACGATTTTGACTAGTGAGAGACGAACGTTGTTGACCAAAAGCTTATGAAGTAGTCCCTCATGCCAGACAGTATCAAAGGCCTTTTCAACGTCTAACATCACCATTCCTGTGGATTTGCCTTCATTCAGGTTGTGTGCAATGTGCTCCGCTACCCTGGCCAACTGCTGAGTGGTAGAGTGGGCCAAGTGGTGAATCCAAATTGCTCCGGTATCAATAAATTTTCAGTATCTTTTAGCAGTCGGGTAAGTATAAGGGATTCAAATAATTTGCCCAGGCATGGGAGTAGGCTTATGGGACGATAATTTGTTGGGATACTGCCATCTTTGCCCGATTCTTTCGAAGTACTAGAAAGATTACGCAGTGTCAATTTAAAATTAAATCCGATGAAATGCGACTTTCTTAAAAAGGAAATGCTCTATTTAGGCCACGTCGTAACAGATAACGGTGTACTACCCGATCCAGAAAAGATTAGTGCTATACAAAACTATCCAATTCCCCAAAACACAAATGAAGTAAAGCGTTTTGTAGCCTTAGCGAATTATTATCGCAAATTTATTCCAAATTTTGCTGAAATTGCAAACAGTTTAAATATTTTGTGTAGAAAAAATGTAGAATTCATTTGGAATAGCGACGCACAAAAGGCATTTCAGACACTTAAAGAATGTATGTCTACACCACCAGTTCTCCAATATCCGGATTTATCAGATAAAAATCAGTTTATTGTACAAACTGATGCGTCAGGGTACGCGATAGGAGCGGTTTTATCCAACAGCAATGGTCGGCCAGTCGCTTACGCCAGTAGGAGTTTAAACAAAGCTGAACGTAATTACCCGACTATTGAAAAAGAACTCCTGGCTATAGTATGGGCCGTAAAACATTATAGACCCTATTTGTATGGTCGTCCATTCAAAATAGTAACTGACCACAAACCACTGGTATATTTATTTAGTTTAAAGGAGCCATCAAGTAGACTACTCAAATTTAGATTATGTTTAGAAGAATATGACTATTTAATAGAATATGTCAAAGGTCAACAAAATGCAGCCGCCGATGCTTTATCTCGAATTCCAATATCATCGAAAGATTTAAAGAACATGCACGAAAGTTTATTTGTAATGACACGAGCACAGATAAAACGATTAGAACAAACTTCTCATATTCCGGAAGATACCGCAGACAACTGTGTCCCGGATCAAGAAGATCAAGCAAGGATTGTGGGAACAATCAACAAGCCTAGTAATGCAGTAGAGCTGCAATTCATTGATAAAACAAGTCTAAACAGGCTACAAAAAACGAATAGAATATATAAGGGAAATAATATATTTTCATATGATCAAGCAAAAATGATGTTGTATATAAATCCATCTGCTCGATCACAACTGACGCCAGCCGCATTTGTGAGAGCGATGTGCGATTTCTGTAAAGTTAATGATATACATGAAATATGTTTCGTGAAAAATAAATCCCATAACTTATTCTTAGGAAAAATAACTAATGAGGTTAAAAGATATACTAAATGGGAAGGACCGCGATTGTGTATTTTAAATAATATAGAAAAAGTAGATAATTTAGAAGATCGGAGAGTCATTTTAAATGACTTTCACTTATTACCCACAAGTGGCCACGCAGGCACAAAAAGAATGTTTAACAACATTAAAAAATATTATTTCTGGCCGGGTCTCGAAAAGGATATAAATAACTATGTTAAAAAATGCCCTATTTGTCAAAAACAAAAGTATACGGTTATGGTAAAAGAACCCATGGTAATAACCACAACGGCACAATCATCATTTGAGAAGATATTTTTAGACATAGTAGGGCCTCTTGATAGAGATTACTATAACTACACGTATATTTTAACACTTCAATGTGAACTATCAAAATATGTATGCGCTTTTCCACTAGTGAATAGAACAGCAGCTGAAGTCGCTCGTGTGTTCGTCAACAACTTCATCCTCGTGCACGGTGTGCCTCGGGAAATCGCTACTGACAGAGGAACGGAGTTTATGTCAGAGACATTCAAAGCGGTATGTACAATTCTTAATATTTCCAAACTGAACTCAACAGCCTATCATCACCAGAGCATTGGTGCACTGGAGAATTCTCACAAAACCCTAGGGGTCTTTTTAAGAATGCACATCAATCAAAGACCAGACTCATGGAGTTCATGGTTACCTTTTTGGGCCTTTGCATACAACACCACAGTACATTCATCGACAAAATTTACTCCCTTCGAACTTGTGTATGGAAAGAAATGTAACTTACCAAGTAACCTTTTAAGAACAGTAGAACCACTATACAATTATGACAGTTATCCCCTTGAGCTTAAATATAGATTACAGATTTCACAAACAGAAGCACGGGAAAACTTGATTAACTCGAAATTAGAAAGGAAAAACAGATATGATAAATATGTAAGACCTGTAGAATATAAACCAAATGATAAAATATTGATTAAAAATGAAACTGGTAATAAGCTCTCAAACCTTTATACTGGTCCCTACACTGTTATTAGATATTTGTCGCCAAATGTAGAGGTAAACATTAATGGGAAAATTGATGTTATTCATAAAAACAGAACGAAGTTGTATTACTCATAAAGTCATAATATATTGTACACTTAGCAACAATACCTAGGTTACTGACCTTCGTTGCGATCGTGGCTGTAAAATGATATGCACTCGTGATGCCCTGAATGAATGGTGCCAACAAAAAGTACTTACATGTTTTATTTGTAAACACAGAACTCAACTGTAATCTTAGGTATAAGTTTGGAAAAAAAAAAAAAAAGCAATTCGCTTGTTTGTAAACATAAGCGATACAACAACTGTAATCTTAAACAGTAATTTTACATTAAATTTGTAACCACATTACGTAGTTTTTTATATAAAAAAAAAAAAAAGTATCCATGCAAAGGAATACTTTTTTTTTTTATTGCCTTGGGAGGTGTGATGTAGTACGTATGCAACCTCTATTTCAATGTGTGTAACCAATATATAAGTATAGTATATCATAGTATCAACATAATAAAGGCAGTCTTACACCACACTTTGGGATGTTTTATTATATCTGACACCCGACCATACAATATCAAGTTGTCCTACATTTTGAGAAAAACAAACAATCTTGAAGGAAGCCTTGATACTAAGTTATTTCATTAGGAATTGATAAATGCATTGAACGTGAGCGTGTATGATGCATTAGGAATGCATTAAAAATGTTATATATTATATGAATCTTCTCTATCTACCATTTATATCCAAGGTGGAACTTTCAGAAGGCCCCAGCCTTGAAGCGCACATGCTTGAAGGAAGTATAAATAGGTAACTAGTTTCGGCCTGCAGCTTCGCCCGCGTAAAAAGTGATTTTAAAATGTATAATATGCTCCCCAATGTTAACGCGGTACTGGCTGTGTGCCCACTCGGTGCCAGAATATCAATATTGGACCTCCTTTTGGACAGTTTTGTTAACAAAATATTTTTTTAATTTACACATCCTATGTAGGTTGATAAAAAGAAAGCCTTGGATTCGATCGAGACTTGGGCTGTACTGCAGTCTCTCCAACGGTGCCAAATCGACTACCGGTACATCGAGGTGCTGAAGTGTTTGTACAAAAACGCCACCATGTCAGTCCGACTTCAGGATCAGACGTCGGAACCTATCCTTCTGCAGCGAAATGTAAGACAGGGAGACGTCACATCTGCGATTTTTTTCTCTGCTACACTGGAGGACGTCTTCAAGGTTATGGACTGGAGAGGGCTAGGCATCAACGTCAATGGCGAAAACATCACTCACCTTCGGTTTGCCGACGATATAGTGGTCATGACTGAGACTATGGAGAATCTCAGTACAATGCTCAATGACCTCAGTAGAGGTGCCGAAAGAGTGGGTCTAAAAATGAACATAGACAAAACCAAGGTGATGTTGAATGCCCATGTTGCTCCCACTCCTATTGGTAGCGCCATCTCTTGTAAATATCATAAATCAATGACCGAAATACATAGACAAACACATTTGAGATTTCGCGGGCGATCGATATCCTAATTATCTCGTTCCTACCTCATTCCTTTTCCCTTTATGTACGCCTTGATGACAGGTCGCCAGAACGAACCGAAACTTCAACGTGAACGGGCCTCGTATCTCAACCGCCAGCTTTCCAAGCCACATGGCTGGAGACTGATGCATCTAATTAGTTAGATTGCTGAGAACCTTGTGAACCGTGTCTATTAACCCGCCTCGCGGATATAAAACAATTGTGTGAAGTGTGTGGATCCTGAAGGTAGCCATTTTGGAGTAGAAGAACACCAGCTCGCTGCCACACGTGGGCTGGCATCGACCACTACAAGGTAAGGCGTACTACTTCCCTCATTTCCATACTAGATCGCCCGAATTGATCCGTGAATATTTTCCCGCTTATTTTCAACGCACTATTGCCAGAACCCTCCACTTTCCATAATAGACACAAGGATGAAGAGGTTTCTAAAACCGCTATAACATTTTTGGTCCTTCGTAGCTATATTACTATAATATATCCATTTTCCTTAATTTCTTACTTAGGAATCAATCATAAATTCCTACTAGGGTCGTGGCACCTAGCCGCCTACCCACATAATCAAGTTGTAAACCCAATACGTGGTTCCATCAACGCCGCTATAGCAGGTTCATAATTACGTATCTGCTATTATTAAAAATAATTCTTATTTAAAACTAACTTGTCGTATTGTAAATTTCCATATTTCAAGCGTCTTTTAGTTTAACCGCCCTTATAGGAATCACCTACCTCCAATTATAAATTGTTAGAAATAAGTTACTTTCCGAATATCGCGGGGTAGACATTCATTCTATAAGAGAAAAATAAAATAAGTGTACTACTTGTAGGTACCTACGCAGTATAAATATCATAACTTTACCGAATACGTTTAGACGATTGCGGGCTATAAGTTGCATATTTATACCTATTCATTTATTTTAAACAATATTCAAACTTAACAATAAAACTGGTTAGGATAGTAATGCTATTAACATTTTGTACTATCTAATTACTTTGGTTAGTGGGTACTACGAAAAAATTTATTTCCTTTTTAACCGACTTCAAAAAAAGGAGGAGGTTCTCAATTCGTCGGAATCTTATTTTTTTTTTTTTTATGTATGTTCCCCGATTACACAAAGACGCCTGGACCGATTTCAAAAAATCTTCTTTTGTTTTAAAGGGTATACTTCCTAGTTGGTCCCATAGTCATCAAGTCAGGATCTGATGATGGGATCCTAGAGCAATCGAGGGAACTCCTCAAATATTATAGGCATACATATAGAGATTTTGGTATTTTCATCAACAATGCAATCACATGCACTCAGAAAGTATAATTTGGTGAAGTGGAACTGATGAAGAAGACCATAGATGGCCACTGGAACTCCTAAATGCTAAGTATGTCACGGGTATAAAATATTTCGAATAGTTAACCGTCTATGATGAAGCAAATACTTATAAATGAATGGTACTGATGAAAATGGTACCATTGAACTGTTCTGATGATGAAACCGGAAGGTAGGCACTGGAACTCTGAAATAAAACAATGTATCCTAGTCGTGCTTGGGCTTATTGGAATCGTCATGAGATGTACTTTGGCCATAAATGATTATCATGTTAATTAGAGATACCTACCAAAACTAAAAAGAGACAAATAAAAAACTTTTTAACAAAAAATTAAACCGACTTCCAGAACAAAAAACTACAAAGCAAAAAAAAACTTTCTTTTCCGAAGTAGGTGTCGAAAAACTTAAAAAAATGGGTACAAAAGACACCGACTTCGGAAAAGAAAGTTTTTTTTTGCTTTGTAGTTTTTTGTTCTGGAAGTCGGTTTAATTTTTTGTTAAAAAGTTTTTTTACGCAAATATTGCGAAACCCGTTGTCACAGTACAGTCACACTCAGTAGTATTACTTTTCTACATATAGTTGTTCGTTTAAATAATTACCGTACATTGTTCTGTTTGTGTGGTTATTTGTAACTACATTACATAACAATGCCGCGTGATGCGAAAGCAATCTCTTCTTCGGAAGATCAACAGTAAGTGATTTTAGAAGCTAAGCGTAATATACTTTTCGAGCGTATTCAGTCAATTTATGATCGCTCTAAAGTCGCTAATACTTCCGAATCGGTGAGAGAAGGCTTTCTCAGTTCTTGTGTAACAATAGATGATATTCGAACGGACTTTCATAAATTATTGGATGATTATAATGCTAGGTTACTGGCTATATATCCCGATGCGAAGCCTAGCTATCAAGCCTACGCCTCATTCGAGGATATGTATTGTTCCGTGAAACGTGTGATGTCTCAATTGGAAGATAAACCGTCCGGGAGGCACAGTATGAGTGATTCCGCAACATGTAGACCAAGGTTGCCGCCAATCGAACTCATGTCGTTCGACGGTGATATACGAAACTGGCCATTATTTTATGCAAGGTTTACATCTACAGTTCATGACAATAAGTCGCTGACGGATGCAGACAGGTTGTACTATTTAATAGGTAAGCTGTCGCCGAAGGCACAGTATGTGTTCGCAGGAGTCACACCGTGTGCTGAGAATTACCAAGTCATATACCAGGTACTCCTCGATAGGTACCAGGATATTCGTGTCCTCGCGTCAACCTATTTGGATCAAGCTTTAAATCTTAAATTGTCCGGTCCCGCGTCTGTTTCAAATTACCAGCTATTCGTGGACAAGTTCGTCACCGCAATTAATTCCCTAAAGAATCTAAAATTAGTTGATCTTCTGGATTTCATTTTATTGCACCTCGCAATAAAAAGTTTGACACTGAAACTATTCGCGCTTTCGAGATGACAGAACGTAATCGTAAGATTCCCACTCTAGATAGTTTTGTCACCTTCATCAATGATCAGTGTCGGATATTCCGTAATACCCAACCACCCTTAGCTAACAATAATAAACCGAATAGTTCAGACAATTCACATAAGTCTAATAAATCGCGTAGTTTTAATAATAAAATGACCGCCCCTAATCCACAATCCTATGTAGCTTGCTCTGAGTCAAATAATTCAAACAAGTGTCTGTGCGAAGCATATATCCATGAACACTTATAATAAATGTCCCGCTTTTGATAATTTGACTCCGACAGCTCGTTTCAAATGTGTGAAAGACAACAATGCTTGTGTCAATTGTTTGAGTATTAAACATAAAACGGTTAACTGTTCTTCTAAATTAAAGTGTCGCACATGTAATCAACGTCATGATACATTGTTACATTTTAATAAAAACCCGCAATTATCAACTGTAGTGACGTCACAGCCGAATCCGGTCTCAACGCCTTTGCCGACTGTACCTTCTATTACCTCACAGTCTGAGGTTTCGTTGTGTACGACCTCTGTCGCTGGCGCCGCTCGATCGCGTTCGATTGACACTCGGTGCGTTGCGGCGTCGCCGTCGGCGAGAGATAGCCCGCAATGTACGGCGTACACAACCGTTCTGCTCGCTACTGCTCAAGTAGTTATGTACGATGCAAATGATAAGCCTCACATAATACGTTGTTTACTAGATAGCGCTTCACAAAGTAATTTTATTACTTCTGAATGTTTTAAGCGTCTAGGACTTTGGAAGAACTTTCATACTTCTAATTTAATAGTTAAAGGAATCGGTGGGTCAGAAAAACCAGTTAAAGGTTCCGTAGATATTAAATTATATTCTCGTTTTAGTAGTGATATTAATTTTAACGTTTCTTCGCTTATTGTTGAACGTATAACGGAGACATTGCCGACCGCTCTCGTCGATGTCTCTAAACTTACACATCTCAAAACATTACCGCTCGCAGATTCGAAGTTTGCGGAGCCGAGCGGTGTCGATGTTTTGATTGGTGCTGCTATATTCCCGCGCTTGCTTTTGCCTAACATAGTGCATAGCGAGCAATATAATATACCTCCCGCTATTGAAACTGTGTTGGGGTATGTGGTTATGGGTTCCGTACCTACGGCACATACTTCACACTGTACGAGTACAACTTCATGTTGTTCTGTTCTTCAAGATCCCAGTTTAGATTCGCTTCTCAAGCGATTCTGGGAGCTTGAAGAAATTTCCGCCTCGCCCTCGCAGAGCCGTAAGGATCTCGAGTGCGAAGAACATTTTCGCGCTACCACTGTTCGCGATGACAGTGGTAGATATATTGTGTTGCTGCCATTTTGCGACGACCCTTATTCGCTAGGCGACTCATACGCTGTCGCACTTAGGCGTTTTCATTGTTAGGAGCGCAACCTTGATGCGTCCTTAGGGTTATGCAGCGCTTACAATGACGTCATGCGAGACTACATAAATAAGGGATATTTGAGTCCGGTTTTAAAAGATGACAACGTTTCTAATCTGTCATATTACATTCCGCATCACGGTGTCGTTCGCGAAGATAAGACTTCCACTAAACTTCGCGTGGTTTTAGACGCTAGTAGTCGAACTACATCGGGACAGTCGATCAATGACATTCTACGTGCAGGCCCCAATCTGCAGGGTGATTTATTTAATATTATAATTCGTTTTCGACTCTTTCAAATAGCCTTGTCTGCTGATTGCCACCAAATGTTTCTCAATGTCGGCGTTCGTGAATCGGACCGTAGATTTCAACGCATCTTTTACAGATTCAGTAAACATGAACCTATAATGGTCTACCAATTTAATCGTGTTTGCTTCGGATTTAAGTCTAGTCCATATCACGCGTTACGTGTAGTCCGCCAGTTAGTCGCTGATGAAGGCGATAATTTCCCTGCAGCGTCTGCTGCTGCTTCTTCCGCCCTATATATGGATGACATTGCCTGTAGTGTCATGTCCATACCGCAAGCAATTTCGCTTTGTGATGAGCTTATTCAGCTCTTCAAGCGAGGCCAGTTCGACCTTGTCAAATGGACAAGTAACTCGAAAGAGGTTCTCGCAACATACCTGATACTCATAAGGCTTCGCCCGATATCGAGTGTGAGAAGTCTATACCGCATAAGGTCCTGGGTTTACGCTGGGACAAGTCTTGTGACAGTTTCCGCTTTGACGTCACCACACCAGATGATAAATGTACTAAGCGAACCATGCTTTCCACAGTGGCTCGTCTATGGGACTTAATGGGTTTTGTCGCCCCCACTATTCTGTACGCTAAGCTCTTAATTAAGGAACTTTGGCTGGCAAAGTGTGACTGGGACGACATACCACCTGAACATATAGTCACCGCTTGGAAGCTGTTTTGTGCTGTGCTTTCTACGCTTAGTGAAATTATTATTCCGCGTCATCTGGAGTTGGTCGACGGATGCACCATGAATTTAGTAGGTTTCGCTGACGCAAGCGAGCGTGCTTACGGTGGAGTCGTATACATGCAAATATGCATTGGTTATAACTACTCCGTGCAGTTAGTTAGTGCGAAGTCTAAAATCTCACCTGTGAAAACCATTTCGGTGGCTAGACTGGAGTTGTGCGCGGCCCTACTGTTGTCTAAGTTGCTTCGCAAGGTACAAGACACAATATCGCCCCACTACCGCATCCATAAGGTATACGCGTTTACTGACTCTAAAGTAGTGCTCGTCTGGATAAATTCCTCACCGCACCGCTGGCAAACTTTTGTTGCCAATCGGGTTACTAAGCTGATAGAGCTTATACCCGCTAATTGTTTCAACCATGTCGCGGGTACTGAGAACCCCGCTGATTGTGTGTCTCGTGGTGTCACGCCAGCTAAGCTCTTGCATCATCCATTGTGGTATCGTGGACCATCATGGATTTCTCATGACCCATCTGAGTGGCCCATGCATACTTTCGAACACAATGCACTGCATGAGGGCGTACCCGAACAGAAATCAGTCGCTCATGCCGTGGTTTCTGAGGTTACGGAATCACCAATTTACGCGCTAGCCTTACGTGTTTCGTCCTGGTCTAAGTTGCAACGCGCTATTGTTTACGTCTATAAGTTTTTAAGACAACTGCCTAGTGCACGTACTGTATCAAGCTCTGATCTGAAATATGCAGAAATTAAATTGCTGCGAGCTGTACAGGATGTTAATTTCCGTAACGATGTTTTAAATTTAAAAAACAATAAACCATGTACTCCCGCCATCCATAAGCTTAAGCCGTTTCTCGATGAGCACGGCATCATACGAGTTGGTGGTCGTCTCACAAATTCGGACGAACCCTACGAATATAAACATCCCTGTATTCTACCACATCATGACCATATTGTTGATCTTCTTGTAGACTTTTGTCACAAGAAACATCTTCATGCCGGTCCGGAGTTGCTTATGTCCTTACTCAGGCATAATTATTGGATTTTTGCTGCACGTCAAATAATTCGTCACAGAATCCACAACTGTAACACTTGCTTTAAGTTCCGCCCGCGTTATATTATTACACTTATGGCAGATCTACCTAGCCAGCGTGTTAACCAAGTCGACAAGGCATTCATTCACACCGGCTGTGACTATGCAGGCCCGCTGCAGTACACACCATTTCGTGGTCGAGGTGTTAAGAGCAGCCTTAAAACGCTTTCTTTCGCGACGCGGTCCTATTAAATGCTTATATACCGATAACGGTACTTGTTTCGTAGGTGCAAGTTCTTATTTACGCGACCTTCACAAATTTCTTAAAGATTTTCGTCCTCATCTTGAGGAAGAACTTTCCTTCAATCATTAGATTGGAAGTTTATTCCGCCTGCTGCCCCACATTTTGGAGGATGTTGGGAAAGTATGGTTAAGGTAGTTGAAACTCACCTTTTAAAAGTTATAGGTCCACAAATCCTCTCCTACGAGGAACTTATAACTGTCCTTAGCCAAGTTGAGGCTCTAGTAAATTCGCGGTCACTTACTGCTTTGAGTAGTGACCCTACTGAACCATCAGCACTGACCCCTGCGCATTTCTTGCACACCGCGCCATTGTTGTCCCTTCCCGCTCCTGAAGCAGATACGCTCAGCTTGCTTCAGCGACATACTCTACTTGACAAACTGGTGCAGTCGTTCTGGCAGCGCTGGCGTTCAGAATACTTACATCAACTTCAGGCTAGATCCAAATAGAATAGTACTGCACTTTCACTTTCTGATAACTCTCCGCCTCTTTCATAGCCGTTAGACATTATTGATAAATTGCATACCTCCAAGGACGGTACAACCCGTGTTGTTACTTTAAAAACCGCAAAGGGTAGCTACGTGCGCCCTGTTGTGCGTCTGTGTCCATTACCGACTCAATAAGGCCTGGCTTGATAGTTAGGTCTCTTAGTTTTAGTTAGTTAGCGACGCAACATAATTTTTCTATTAAAATTTAACTATAGGTATGCAACTTAATGTATTATGCAACTCGCAGTATTTATATTAAATCTTAATAATTGAAATGTAAAAATCCGCATCTTAGTCGGTATTGTTGAATAGATATACGGTAGTACACCTCATAGGGCTAAGTTTAATTTTCATTAAAGGTGACCCTTTAAGGCCGGGAAAATGGTAGCGCCATCTCTTGTAAATGTCATAAATCAATGACCGAAATACATAGACAAACGCATTTGAGATTTCGCGGGCGATCGATATCCTAATTATCTCGTTCCTTCCTCATTCCTTTTACCTTTATGTACGCCTTGATGACAGGTCGCCAGAACGAACCAAAACTTCAACAAGAACGGGCCTCGTATCTCAACCGCCAGCTTTCCAAGCCACATGGCTGATGCATCTTATTAGTTAGATTGCTGAGAACCTTGTGAACCGTGTCTATTAACCCGCCTCGCGGATATAAAACAATTGTGTGAAGTGTGTGGATCCTGAAGGTAGCCATTTTGGAGTAGAAGAACACCAGCTCGCTGCCACAGTGGGCTGGCATCGACCACTACAAGGTAAGGCGTACTACTTCCCTCATTTCCATACTAGATCGCCCGAATTGATCCGTGAATATTTCCCGCTTATTTTCAACGCACTATTGCCAGAACCCTCCACTTTCCATAATAGACACAAGGATGAAGAGGTTTCTCAAACCGCTATAACACCTATCAAAGTCGGAGACTCTACAATCGAAGTTGTGGATGATATTGTCTACCTGGGACAAACGATCCAGCTAGGTAGGTCAAACTTCGAGATAGAGATCAACCGTAGAATCCGACTCGGCTGGGCAGCGTTCGGGAAGTTGCGCAGTATCTTCTCGTCCAACTTACCGCAGTGTCTCAAGACGAAAGTCTATGCCCAGTGTGTGTTGCCAGTGATTACTTACGGGACAGAGACGTGGTCGCTCACAATGGCCCTCATCAGAAAGCTTAAAGTCACCCAAAGGGCAATAGAGAGGGCTATGCTTGGAGTTTCCTTGCGTGATCGAATCAGAAATGAAGACATCCGCAAGAAAACCAAGGTTACCGATATAACCCGAAGAATTTCCAAACTTAAGTGGCAGTGGGCAGGGCACATTGCTCGCAGAACAGATGGCCGTTGGGCCGAAAAGTTCTAGAATGGCGACCGCATAACGGAAGACGCAGCGTTGGAAGGCCTCCCTCTAGGTGGAGCGATGACATCGTCAAGGCTGCGGGCGTCCGGTGGATGCAAAACGCAAAGGACCGATCAATATGGCGACGCTTGGGGGCCTATATCCAGCAGTAGATGTCTTTCGGCTGTAATGATGATGATGATGATGTAGGTTGAGATGCCTGTTCCAGTATGATACGGAGAGTATTGATCTGGTCCGTATGAGAGCAGTTCGAGCGGAAACCAGCCTGCTCCTTGCGTAGAAGAGGAACCATGGCCTTCAACAATCTATCCGGTAAGATATATCGGATAGATTGTCGAAGGGATGATCTTGAAAACAACCTTAGAGGGAATCGGGAGCAACGTTATATCTCTCCATTTATCGCACTGGCTAAGATCCCCTTTCTTAGGAACAGTTTTAAGAAGAGCTTTGCTCCATTCGTCAGGAAGTTCTTTGGAGGTTCAGATCTTTTCATAAAGCAGCGTCAGGATGTCGACGGTGGTGGGTAAGTCGGCTTGTAGCATTTCCTCAGTTATCAGGTCGAGTCCTGGTGCTTTGCCTGTCTCCTATGAGTGGACTGTTTTCACATCTTCAGAGGCTGACGGTGGTTCCATGTTAATATTGAGGAGCTGGGATGGTGGGGAACTGACATGCAGTGCGTCAGGCGTTGACGTACCTGACGTACCCAAACGGAAAACCTCCTCAAACTACTGACGCCATCGAAGTAGCTACCCTTCTGACGTCACAATGAGCTGACCATCTGTGGACTTCAGTGGCTTCTTCTTCGACTTGCTGTTACTTGCCAAGGTTTTGGTAGCTTTGTACAACTCCTTCAAGTTACCGGAGTTTGCAGATTGTTGAGCACGATCAGCAATGCCATCAGCCCACTGTCTCCTATTTTTGTGTGTACTGCGATAGATACCTTTTCGTTTCTGACGGTGTTGCGTGTTAAGCTCGGCTCGTATTGTGTTGTTATCGGCCTCAAGTAGTCTCAGGTGAAGATGCCTTTTGTCTTTGATCAGGCTCCACGTGCATTGTTAAAATAAACATACGCAAGACCCAGGAAATGAGAACTGGTGTGAAGAACCACTCACCTTTGCTGATTGGCACAGAGGCAGTGGAACGCGTCCACAAATTTATCTACCTTGGGATCGTCGTGACGGAGACTGCGGGTAGTGAAGAGGACTTTGTTTCACGGATTGCTAAAGCTCGAGCTACCTTCGCGCAGCTGAGATCTGTTTGGCAAACGCGGAAACTGACCCGAAGGATTAAACTCAAAATCATCGGGTCCAATGTCAAATCCGTGATGCTCAACGGGTGCAAAACTTGAAAGGTCACAAGGAACATCTCACGCCAAATACAAGTCTTCGTCAACCGATGCCAAATACAAGTCATTGCATTTTTGCAATTTACTGGCCCGAGACCATCTCCACGTAGAGCTGTTGGAGAAATGCCACGAGAGCCTGATCAAGCAGAGCCTGATCAAGCATCGCAAGTGGAAATGGATTTGCCACACGCTCCGATGGGGTCCCGATCACATAACCAAGCAAGCTTTGGACTGGAACCCCAAGAGAAAAGAAAGCGTGGCCGTCCCCGTAGACCTGGCGTCGCACCGTGTTGGTAGAAGCGCCGTGCATCGGAATGACCTGGATCGAGGTGAAGTGTGAAGCTCAAGACCGAACGCGATGGAGGATATCTGTGGACGCCCTCTGTCCTATCTAGAGGATATAGGACATTAAGTCAAGTGAGTAATGTAAGTAAGAAATTCTACGAGTAACCAAATATCACGTTATTAAATTTTTTTTAAAGCAAAGGTATTAGACATATGAAAAATATATGTTTTTCAAGTAATGTACATGAATCAATAATAAATTATATTTCTTTCAAAGCTTTTAACTTAGCTAGTCTACCGTTTAATCTTTTAATCTAGCTACTAAAGATATCCTTACCTACTGAAACTTACTAAGAATCCGCTATAGTGCCGTAAAACGGTTACTTTCTATAGCATCTGCTTTAGAAAGTAACCCTTTTACGGCACTAAAGTGGAGTAAGGTCTACCCGCGTGCCACACTGCCAAGTTTTATCCAAATCCGTTCAGCACTTAATCACAATGAAGAGAAAATCAGCAAAACTTCTGTATACCGAAGAAAATCTTCGAGAAGTATAAAACCAATGTGACTTTTTTAATTCATATGTACCTACTTTTTAAGATTATCTTGGACATCGCTGACAACGGTGAAGGAAAATATCGTGAGGAAACCTGGATATATAATTAGTATTTGCAAGTTTGAGCTCCAGTGTAATTGCTGAAAGGCGTTCCAGTGGGAGGGTAAACAAATTATGTAAATACTGGACTGGTTGTATTTTCTTCTATCATTACCTAAACAGCTTTTACCAGCGACTTCACCCATGTGAAAGTCGAAAATGATTCCACGGGTACGTACTACCGTAAAAAAATATCCCTTAACCTAATCCAGGCCATAGTCTGAAGTCCTTTGAAAGTTCATCCAAATCCATTTAGCTGTTAACAAATATAATATAAAAAAATCTAAACATGCAGATTTTCACATTTAAATATTAGTAGTGAAAGAACGAATGGTCGAACGGTCAAAAAGAGCGAATGGCCGATGGGCCGAAAACTTATGGAGTGCCGACAGCGTACCGGAAGACGCAGCGATGGAAAGCTTCCCACCAGGTGGGCCGGTGACTTGGTTAAGGTTGCGGGAATCCGGTGGATACGAGACGCACTGGACTGGTTGATGTGGCGACATCCCCCAAGTGGAGCCTATTTTCAGGTGTGGACGTTTTTAAGTTGAAATTATGATGATGAAGATAGCAGCCTCCTACATTTCTTACCTAAAAATAAATCAAAAACGTACCATTTATAGACACGTACAATTTCTAAGTATTTTAGCTCGCGTGATTGTCCTCTAAATTATATCCCCGCCCTTGACTCGACAGTTGATTATTATAGGTTAGCTACAAATTACTTTTGTTTATTTTGTATCAAATAATAAAGGTGCTACTGTGTCATTTATTCTTGATTACACTTTCTAAATAGGGTAACAATCAAATTAGTAAATCGTAAGGAGGTGATTGATTAGACTCGAATTTAATTTCGGTAGTTTTGCCTCAGCAAAAACCGACCGACCGACCGAGCTACTCATAGCTTATTTAATTTATTATTTACAACAGAATGCAACTAAAAAATATAGACTTATAAATATACAAGCGCGTATAAAAAGAAGAGAGAGAGAGAGGCTCATTGGGCCTAGAAATCGTCGAACTCGTTTTCAATGTGAAAAGTTCCCAGAAAGCTGGCAGAATATCACATGGAATAGCAATGCTGATTTTCAGGCCGACAAAAGCCCATTACTTTAGTCACGTGAGAGTCGAGTGACTGTTGGCACTAAGCCATTTTGCGGTGTCAATGTCACTCAACCACTCAACTGACACATAAAGACAGGTGTTTTTTTAACCGACTTCAAAAAAAGGAGGAGGTTCTCAATTCGTCGGAATCTTTTTTTTTTTTTTTTATGTGTTTTCCCCGATTACTCAAAGACGCCTGGACCGATTTCAAAAAATCTTCTTTTGTTTTGAAGGGTATACTTCCTAGTTGGTCCCATAGTCATCAGGTCAGGATCTGATGATGGGATCCTAGAGAAATCGAGGGAACTCCTCAAATATTATAGGCATTTATATAGTGATTTTGGTATTTTCACCAACAATCCAATCACTTGCACTCAGAAAGTATAATTTGGTGAAGTGGAACTGATGAAGAAGACCACAGATGGCCACTGAAACTCCTTAATGCTAAGTATGTCACGGGTATAAAATATCTCGAATAGTTAACCGACTATGATTAAGCAAATACTTATAAATGAATGGTACTGATGAAAATGGTACCATTGAACTGTTTTGATGATGAAGCCGGAAGGTAGGCACTGGAACTCTGAAATAAAACAATGTATCCTAGTCGTGCTTGGGCTTATTGGAATCGTCATGAGATGTACTTTGGCCATAAATGATTATCATGTTAATTGGATATACCCACCAAAACTAAAAATAGAAAAATAAAAACTTTTTAACAAAAAATCAAACCGACTTCCTGAACAAAAAACTACAAACCAAAAAATAACTTTCTTTTCCGAAGTCGGTGTCGAAAAACTGAAAAAAAATGGGTACAAAGACACCGACTTCGGAAAAAAAAGTTATTTTTTGGTTTGTAGTTTTTTGTTCAGGAAGTCGGTTTGATTTTTTTTACTTTATCATCTCTTCCAATCATTTTTCGGAACTATTTTCCATTCACCTTCGTGGCAGATATACAAATCCAATTCCATTTATTTATTCAGAAAGTAGTAGCTTTTCGGACAGCGCGAAACATACCCTTAGCAGTAAGTACGTAAGCGGGCGGCGCGCCGCAAACAGAGAGTCCACTACATACAAAGTATCATTTTGAACGCACACATGGACATATCTGTTTTACAGGGATTCGTGGGCAGTATTGGACAGAGCTCAGTCACAGCTGCTGTGCGCGGGTGTTAGTCACGTCATTCAGTCTTTTGAAAGAAGTTCAGATATATATTTTTCAATGCCTTGAAATACAATAATGGTGCATTTAAACAATGTTGCAATGGACGAATTCTAATCTACCAATGCGCTATTTTTTTTTTAAACACAACACACCTAATTTTTTCCTAAAATAATAAAAATACACTATCTTGTTTTAAAATAGTAACGAATACTTTAATTAATTTATATTTTGGGGTATACTCGTAAACGGCTTCACTGATAATTTACGGGGAATTCTATGTCCTACGGAACACTCGGCACGCGGGTCCGACTCGTACTTGGCTGGTTATTTTTTTCCGTTTAGCTTATAGCCTTAGCTATTAGCCGCGGGGAACAGCCTTCTAGATCTCAACTCTTCTTCGTCGAACTTGGCGCCTTTTTCACATTTATGTTTTTGTCGAGTTTGTTGCCTTTTCACATTTTCATGTTTTTGTTGGGATCATTATTACACCATTGTTGCATCTCGTTACCATCCAATCTTCGTCGTATGTGGAGTCGTGATCTTTAGTGGATATTTGATACTCTGGCTACCCTCTAAGGCATGTTAGCATGATATAATGTATGTTTATAGGAATCGATTAATTTGTGTTTATAACTTAACTAAATACTCCTTTTTAAAATCCAGTATCAATATAGTAGCAACCCTAGTGAGTCTTTTAAGTTTAGGTGTCAATTTTCGAAACGGCGGGCGTGGCCCTTCTGTATACTTACTATTTTTTGCCCTTAATCATTTACTGGACCCGTTCACGCTCTTCTACGAAGGATGGGTTCCTCTAGCAGGACCCTTACTAGACAAGCCATATGTCGTGACGCCATACGTCTAGTCTTGTCTAGTAAGGGTCCTATGTTATAGGGTCTATAGAGTGTATAGGGTCATATATTTCTAATAAATATATATATTATATAAATATATGGCGCTCCACCGCTTACGTAATTAGTGCCCTTACTTTACTTTCAAGTAGTTTACTGGCAACTATGAATCTATCGAACACCCAGTGCGAATGTGGTGCCCCTTTATAGACTATGTCCCACTTACTGGAGTATCCCGAGTGTTCATGAGTTCATTCACTTGAACCTGAGATGACCTGGGCCTGCAGTCTCGACATAGTTAGCGATCGCTAAGTTAACTAACGATCATTAACTCTCACCAAAAACATACGCTTGCCGTAACACCGCTAAAGATAAATGCAAGTCTCGACAGCCGAGTTCGCGTGCAAAATCGGTCACTATCTTGACTTAGCGATGTTGGTACGCTAACGATGTTCGTATTCATAGTGCGGTGATTTTATTGTAAAACATTGGCAGTTGAAATAAATCCTCGTATTATAGGTAAAATTGGTTGACAAGATATTCAAAAGAAAACTCTTTTTCTTTGAAAATTTTACAGAAGATAGGTAAACCTTATCATGTTAACACTTTTTTGTTTCGAAACGTGTAAATATCATAAACCGTTTTTAGTTTTTAGATTGATGCGCTTTTGGCGACTTTAGAAGCCCGTCCATATCTCCACACGGGCAAATTTTGAAACAGGCTGGAAGGAGTTTGCAGGGGAGCTCAATGAACTCCCAAACGATCCATCGAGTCTCCCGAGCAGTGCATGACGTTAAATCTCAAGTTGGTTTTTAAATGTAAGTACAAGCCACGTCAGTTTTACTTATATTTAGTAGAATACATTAGGTATCCTATTACAGGTTTGGAAATACTTACAATGCGCGCCTGCACTAAGGCGGCAAAATTATAAAAGGAAATCATTCAAACTGGCAACCGAGACATCATCACTGCTCGTGGAAAATCTGCTGATGTCGTGCTTTCCTATTTATCAAACAGACAGCAAAAAGTAAATGTTAATGGGGTGACGTCCTCCGGGTCTCTAGTCAAGATGGGCGTGCCCCAAGGTTCAATTCTCGGCCCTTTCCTTTTTCTTGTTTACATTAATGATCTCCCTTTAATGATGGCCAAACTATCGGATATAATTCTATTTGCTGATGATACTTCGCAATTTTTTCAAATAGGCAAGATACGGATGTCTTAAATGTCAACGAAAGTCTAATTATTCTCTCAAAATGAATGCGAAAAAAACAAAATGCCTAAAGTTCTCTTTACCAAATGTACCACAACGTGACCTAAACTTAAATCTTGACGGCAAAAATCTTGAAGTTATAATGGAAACTGTATTCTTAGGGATTACTATCGATTCAAAATTGCAGTGGGGCGCGCACATTAGAACTCTTTCAGGTAGGTTAAGTTCGGCTGCATATGCAGTAAGGAAAATAAGGCAGCTAACGGATGTAGCTACAGCTAGGTTAGTATACTATGCTTATTTCCACAGTATTATGTCTTATGGCATTCTGCTGTGGGGATCAGCAGCAGACGTTGACTCTATTTTCATCCTAATTGTAAAAATTGTAGAAATTGTAATACCCAAATTCAGATTAACTAAAACTAGCAAGTCTTTTCTTATAAACAGTATACGCTTTTATAACAAGTTGCCAAAGTCAGTTATAGAACTGACCGATGGAAACTTCAAAAACTACATCAAACGTATCCTTGTTATAAAAGCATATTATAAAATCAAGGACTACGTTGAAGATAAAAACATTTGGCCTTAGCTCCTTCTGCGCATGCGGCTTCCCTGGTAACTTGTAAACGGCACAAATATGTGGATGTCTCTAACTATTCTCAATCTCACTTTTTTTTCCTTCTTTTAATTAGACTTTTTACAATGGTTTTCAATCATCTTTATAGCCCTTTGCTAAGAATAGTTACAGCACTGATAACAACATTTGTGCCACATGTTAAATTTAGCCTTGTTATACTTATTTTTTTTATCTTTGTATATATTCTTTTACCGATTGTTTTGTGAATGTGTGAACATTGTAGGCCTTCTAGATGCTAGTTAACATTTGTTAACTTTTTAATATAATCTTTTTATCTTATTTTTTTAGTTTCTTACGAATTATTGACTTGTGTCGGGCCTACGTTGTCCCCCCGTATCTAAGTACTAATGCTGTAACATGGAAATATTGTAAAACCAAACCATTTTTAAAAGAGTAACCATGGAGTTTCTTGCCGGTTCTTCTCCATAGGAAACGACCAACCTGAACCGTACACCTTTTGTCAACGTTTTATAAGTGCCCATGTAGGCCTATGTGAAATAAAAAAAATGATTTTGATTTTGCTCCTTTGACTGAGATGGAGAGACGCATAACGTCCTTAATTAGTGTTGAGTACACATTTGCCACAGACTGCCCTTTGCCATTTCCTTTTTTAGCGTTCCGTACCTCAAAAGGTAAAAAGGGACCCGTATAAGATCACTTTCTTGTTCGTCTGTCTGTCTGTCCGTGTGTCACCACCGATTTTCTCTGGAACGGGTGGACCTAGTAAGTTGAAATTTATACCAGAAACAGAGGTCTATAATCCCTATCAGGTGTATAAAAACCTGAGCCACCACGATACAAAGATATAAGCAAATTTATTTTTTAGAAGTAGAATTCAAATTCTAAATCTTTATTTCGAGCGAAGACTCTTAAAGGGTTAGTAACAATGTACATTAAAACTAAGTATTAGTAAACAAGACGATACGGTGACATATGTAACTGAAAGCAGTGAACTACGTATATATACGAACAGTCCACTCTGTCAGCAATCATTTTCAGAACCCTGTTAGGACTGCACATAACTCGGACCACCATTGCTGTTGCGTGCTTGCGCATTATCGCGTAAAAACTAACGCGCCACCGCAAACATCCCTGAATACTTATCTCACAGGCTGCAAGTGTAGAAGGTGGTACAGAATGCTCTAAAGAGCGTCACCTTTATTTCTGCAGTACAATGTGCAAACCTGCGAGCATATTCGCACGCTCGGAAAGAGCCCTCCTTTCCATTTCAAAGTCAGCATTATCCTTTAAAACTTATTATTGACACAGACACCGTCAATATGACAACCAAAATGTTGACTGCTAGGCGCCTCAATCAGGTCATTCATATACAAATTGAAGAGGACAGGGGAGGTCAATCCACTGTCTCACTCCACACTCCAATTGATAAGGCTCCGACAGCACACCCACCCACCGAACTCTGTTGATCTGGCTTCCATACCAATGCCTGAAAATACTTATAAACTCGATAGGCAAGCTTATAGGTTCAAGTTTCCTTCATAATATATCTTAGGAAATCCCTAAACCGATCGAGGAAGCAAGAGAAAACGGGTGTTCCTCTTTTTGTTTAGTACCTGACGGCCTGCTTGAGACACAGAACTGCACTCTCTGTAGAAGTAGAAATTCCTGGCCGAAACCCGAACTGATTGTCGTGAAGCAAAAGATGTTCGTTTAGCAGTGTATCAAGCAGACCATCATGCACCTTAGCGACTATGGTTGCTAGAGAAATAGGTCTTTAGTTTCCCCTATCCGAAAAATCACCTGTTTTACTTTTAACAATGGGAACCACGATCGTCCTCATTAGGCAAGTATGAATGACTAATACATCAATTGTACAGCAGTGCCAAAACCCTCGGTAAGTGAGGACCGGCGCGTATTGCCATCATGTCCAGAGGACTTACCTCTAGACGTAGACCTGATGACCCTGGCCACATATTAGGCACTGAAACTTGTGCTCAACTTGCCACAACAGGGCTCAGCATCCAGCATCTCACAAGAGCTCCCTAGCGATGACAATAAAAAGGTTTGCAATATCCTTCACATCACTCACACTACATACAGGCCTGCCTGTTGGCACTAACAGGCAGGCCTGGCCGAATGCTCAATTTATTAGTGTTATTCCAGAAACCGCGAAAATCACGCTTTGCAATGCTTAGAGGCAATTATGTCCATCTTTATCCGTATAATGGGTGGGTACGGAACCCTCGGCGCACGAGTTTGACTCGTACTTGGCCGGTTTTTTTATTATTGTTAGAATCACTAGCACGCTAGAGCACTAAGAGACATTTTTAGTACATCTAACTTTTTTACAGCTGCAACTTAAGTGCAGGCAGATATTGCCAAAATGCAGGCTGAGGCAGCCAAGGTACAAGCCGAGGCGTGGGTGCTATTTGCGTAGGCTGCAAATAAAATAGATGATGCTTTTACAATTTTTTTTAATAAAAATAAGAAATGATTTTATGTGTTTTTATTTAAATCATAGTGGGTCAAAATATAATTATGTAAAACTAGTATTATTGAGTCTTCTTATGCACTCTGCAACAGTTCACTCAGTGCACCATAGAAGTCCTGTATAACAAAAACAAGCTTTTAGGAGTATTCATACGAGTACAATGATACACAACGACATAAGTTGGACTTGAGCTGTAAGCCATTATATATCACCTTTAGGTCAAATAAATGGAGATGCCAATGAAATAGGTATAAAGATCTAGAGAAAATTATATGTTATGCAAATATAGGTATACCTAATTAATAAATATAATATAATAAAACATTAAATGAATACCATAAAATAAATCATTTGATTTGGTATCTGTAACTTCTAGGTCATCGTCATGAACACTACCATCATTGTCCACTATGTGCATAGGTGAAGTGGCCTCCGGTTCATGTTATTTATATTTTATACGCTTGTTGTGTAACACTGCACATGAATTGAGTGGGACAGACACTGTAAAACAGACTTCAGCACACCAAAGCATCTTTCAACGACGCTCCTGGCTGAACAATGAGTATTTGTTTATTGATACGCCGGTGTCCCAGGGCGTTGATTATTTAAAGGAGTCATCAACCATGGTTCCAGAGGATATCCACCATCACCTAAAAGATACAACATGAAAGTACTTTCAGCAGTATAATGGGCAACCTGCTCCAGACAGATTCTAATGAACATTTATTATTTGTTACCAAGCAGCCAGGTACGGTAATCCCAATTGATAATTTATTTATATGTGTGCAATCGATGGCTCCAATCGCATCTGGGAATGGCTGTGGAGTTTTTATAAACTTTGCTTTAACTGCACACCGTTCTTCTTGGGTCATAAGAAATTAACGTATCTTCTTAAAAGGTTTTCATTGATAGCCAAAGTTACTGCATGTATTACTCGGCTTACTGACTTTGGCTTATGCTGCATCTTGTTATATAACATTATAAGTACATCTTGGATATTAGAAAAATAAATAGAAATATTATTTAGACACGGTAGGTACCCAACGCAAAGACACTCACTTGAGACTCCACAGAAAGTCCGTAAGACGAGGGTCTTTGAATAGATGGGCGAAGTTCACCAACGAGCTCATGAAACGAAACATGTCCTTGTTTATACGGTAAAGATAGAGAAATTGGCCATCCTCTAAATTCAAAGGATTTTCACCTTCACACCGGTTTCGTGCTTTTTCCGCCGCATTATCATATCGCGTCTGTGTTCGAGCATGATCAAAGCCCACGCTAAATACTATACAGCCATATTACTCTAATTATTATTTATTTATTGTTTTTTTAACCTCTAAAATCAATGATAACGATCGTTACGAATACTTAGTGGGCTGTCAGAAATGCTCGCTAGGAAATTCGATAACATACCGATAAATCATTAACTTAGCGATAATATACGTTAAGTTTGCGATGACAAACGTCAAAAGCCGATAGCTTTGACAGTCGAGACTACCAAAACTCGTTACCTTCCGATCGTTACGAGTTAGCGATCGCTATGTCGAGACTGCAGGGCCTGTACAGCGTTTCTGCCGCTGCAATAAACTGAGCCTGTCAAGCTTAATTATTAATTAATAACATCTCGGAGACGTAACAGTATTTAATGAAAGCAGCATTGCATTGTATTATAGGATTAATACAACCTTGGTAACTGAAGATAATATGAAGCTACAGGCTTACAAGATTTCTTTTACTAAGAATTTAAAGCACTAATATCATTCAGATGGTATCCGTGCTCGCGTTCTCGTATTGAGGATTACTCAGACTCTTGTAAAATGGGTAGACTAAGCCGTGTCTTATTCTGAATTATTGGTATAAGTTGTAGTTTTATTAGATAGTTTATATTTATTTATTATATACTTTATATTTGTGGCTTTTAAGACTCTTCTAGTGAGTTTAGTATCCTCTTCCTAATGTAAATGTTACCGGATTATTGCAAACAGCGTAAGTTAATGGCAAATCTTGAGAGTTTATAAACTCTCGACAACTTGTGAACTGAAAATTCAAAAATTATAATCTCTCGTTGTCATGGCGAGCAATTGTAAAAGGACATTAACTGCGAAAAAACAGTGCACAGGCCTGCATCTTGCCGTGGTATTAAAATACCAACATGTCCTTCATTGGTTGGTGTTGGTGGCAGCACTTACACAGCTCACTTATAAACACATAGAACGTATCAGAACGTAGATCTACACATTCATGCTACTCTATATTTATGTCCGTCACTGTTTAAGTAAACAGGTTATAGACAATATGACTTTCCATCGGTGATGACGTTTGATAAAAATTATAAAATAGGTATATAGGATTGACATCATTATCATCATCAGCATATATCAGTCCACTGCTGGATCTAGCCTCTAGCCTCAATCGCACGCCATTGGTCCCAATTTTCAACAGATCTCATCCAGCTCAGCTTCGCAGGGTGGCTGGTACACCCTGCTAAATCATCGCTCCACCTAGCCTAAGGGCGCCCCACATTACGTTTGCCCATTCGTGGTCTCCACTCAAGAACAGTTCTACCTCAACGGTCATTGGTTTTACGACTACTGTGACTGGCCCGTTGTCACTTCTGCTTGCTTATTCTGTGGGCTATGTTGACTAGTAATGGTAAGTATTTGAAATTAAGAACGTGTCAAGCCCTACTTTTGTGCCAAATTTTAACAGGTTTTTGGGCTAAAGTATAGTTTGGCAAATACTTAACTCGTCCTTAACCTCAAATACTTAAATAAGAAACCGGCCATAAGACAAGAATGGGCGAGAGATGGGAGATGTGCGATTGACCTGCAATACTGAAGTTGTACGTGATCAATCTAGACCATTTAATTGCTATTTAAATGACACGATGTGAAACCACCAGTATTTTCACAGAACAGAGAAGACAGGCGTTTTTTCTGTTCTGTGAGTATTTTACATGAAGTGACTGTCTGACGTTTACAACCTCGTGCATAATTTTCTTTATACAGTTTTGTTGCTTTATATTGCATTTCATGTATATAGGGCATTTGGACACAATTTTCAAATGTTTATTCTTTTTTTTCCTAACTGCCTTCGAGTGACAGACTGATGTAACCTCAAAGAAAGGTAGCATCTGGCCGCCTGATCGCCGGTACGGCCTGTGTTTATGATTGAGTTTCAGAATACGTTCGTAGTGACTAGCGTGCACACAGAAGTTTATTGGTCAGAACCCTTTAAACTACATGTTTTTTGGATGGAGCTACATGTGTACACTATCCAGTAAAGTTATACTTAAGTAAGCTTATGATTTATAAACCTATGATCAAATTGCATTAACTGGTATGGTGTATAGCTACAAATATACATCCTAGGCCTGTCTATAGCAAGTTACTTGCTAGGGTTACCAGAACACAATTTTAGACGGTGTAAAAAAAAAGGTACTACATGTTTTTTATAAATCCAACACTCATATTGCACATGAACTACTTCTTCGAGCTATATTTGGACGAAAAACATCATATTATTTGGTGTGAATGGGAAAAAAGTATTTTATATTTTTGCGGCAAACAGATCAAGAGATCATCCTATCAATGAGAGTCAAAAGGCAGTGGATTATTTCAATCCCATGATAGGAACCTCCGCTCTGTCAGAACCCAGTCTAAAGGTATTTCTCTACCATATGATCATACATATTCTAACGATCAGCCACGCCGTTCGGATTGGTGGAGAAGCACCTTAAAACTGTGAAATAAAAACCAGAATTATATTGTTAACATTTTTATAAAAAAAAACAATAGTACATAAAATTTGACTTTCGGCCTTTTACTTATACTTTTAAATTATCGTTGACCGATAATCATCACGTTTCGCTGTTGATCTGAAAATGGAATAAGAGTTATATTTGAGCTTGAAAACAAGGCATGAAGACAACGGTAGCGAATATTAACCTCCTGTTAAAAGTAAAACTCGCCCTCCACGATGCACTCTTTCTTCATAGAATGCTGCACTCCTACGTGATAAGCACTAAATATTAAAGTGGGGAAGCGATATTTTTTCGCCTTTTATTTTTCACCTTATGGTTTCATGACTATTCTCTCCTCCATGATTCGCCGAAGATAGAATAGATAGAAGAACATCAAGTCCAAGTGACATTTAATCACCAGCGAAATAATGGCACACACCGGAAAATCTTGCCATGGTAGAAAACAATACCGCTGACGTCAGGACGATTGCCGTTTGTCGAAATACCAAAATGTTTGGCTTTGGCGTAACATTTCGGTCATCATCATTTCAGCCGAAAGACGTCCATTGCTGAACGTAGGCTCCCGAGAGAATGACTCTCATGGACCGGTCCCATGTGTCTAGCATCCAGCGGGTTCCCGCAACCTTAACTAGGTTATCGGTCCACCTAGTGAGAGGCGATCCAAAGCAGCGTCTTTCAGACATTTCGGCAGCGCATAATTATCAATACCATAAATTGTTAACTTTTCGACAATCGCCATTGCTGACAGGGTCTCGGTTTGTGAGAGGCTCAGAGATGGCCTTACACATATAAGTGTCAGTATCCCTAATTGTGTAAGTGTTACAAAGATATTCTACTACTGTGATTATAATAAAAGTGTTTGCATGTACCTATCCCCTCCTCTTCATCTAAATTCAGCCATTTCAGTTCATTGTGGATATTGTCCAAGTTTTCTATGTTATTCATCTTTTCCTCCCTTAGCTGCGCTTCTGACAACTGAAATAAAGAGATAACAGATTTTTACGACCGTATGTTGTTCTTATTGAAAGGGATGGATATCTGTGTAATGTGGACCAGGACGAAACACAAAGACAGACGTTTCGTTGTGTGCACCCCAACAAATTGGGTCAGAATGTCAATAATGACGATGATGATGTATGTTGTTCAAAAAATGGCCGTTACACTATTTCGCTTAGCAACTTTTCACATACTGTAAATTCTGTATTTTGGATTTATGATCGATTATTTATCCACATGGAGCGTGCTAGACAATGAAGCCATCCACATCCAGCCATTGTTTGAGCGTTGATTTTGCCAGATAAAGAGCGATATATGAGATCTACGATGAAACGAGCGAGGCTTGAAATCGCCTATTCATTCTTGCTTTGAAGACTTACATGCAGTTTAGATGGAGTGTTGTATATGATAGGGAGGGAACGCAGATGCTAACAGAGGTTGTGTGTAAATTTAATCCTTAAAAAATGCATCTAGAGAGTATAGTTTTTCTTATTTGTTTGCTAGAAACTTCTTGATAACAGTAACATAATCAACAATTTATCGCTTGCACAAAGTCAATGTAAGTAAGAACTGCTTGAATGGAAAACAATGTTTTCTATGATTTATTAAGTTTAACAATTATGTTTTAACATTATTATGCCTTGATTTCTGAACTACATGAAGAAGGGTTATATTTTAGACATAATGATAGGTATATAGCCTTGGTATTAAGTTAACCCATTAGCTGCCACACTAGACGTATTTGTTCGACAAAATATTACTTTTTTATGGTAGATGGCCTCATGCGAAACTAAACTTGACCTAAGTATATTTTTTTTATAGTCTCGCGTTTGACCACTCTCTCATCTGATGCTAAGCGATGTGGTCGACGGTCAAGCACGCTTACTAATTTTATCTTGTCTAATCGAATACAGACATACTTTCAAAATTCTAATAAAATTGCACCTACCTATCGGTACTATTAGGTTTGTGTCTTATTACATTGTCCTTAGTGCCATCTTATGCCGCCCTCACAAGCAGATAATAATGATAAACATCATTTACCTCGAACCTCCTATCATGAATATCTTCTTTTGCTCTAATATCTCTGGTCCTTCTATATTTTAGGTTTGTCTGTGCATCTGCACCATACCGTCTCCGACTATAAGGACTAAAGTACGGATTCAGTGGCCTTACTTCTCTCCGTCTTAGGTTACCGATAACCATGTGATTATTATCGTTATAATAAAAGTCTTGAAACTGAGAGTAAGCCATGGCTACAATAAAATAGGCATACAAGACAAATCTATGAACCATTTTTGTAGCTGGAACGTGATATCAGCAGCAAATGGCACGTGATAGTGATTGAAACGGATCGGTCAGACAAATAGACTACTATCACAAATTAACAGTCAAGCGACACAGACGTTTTTATAAAAAGGTGCCACTGAAAGACAATTATCAATAAAAATATTTCACTTATAAACTGGCAAACAAAAATTGTATGTGTATGTTTGATTTGAAAGTTTTGATTGTAAACTTTTTATTGAGTTGTAAAATTTTACGACATGATTTTCGATAGTGTTGTTAAACAAATCTGGTAGGTAGTTTTGAAGTAGGAGGAAAGTACATGCATTCATGAAATGACATTTCGAGTTCATCAAGGCCATGTCGAAAAGTCATCACGGTTGCGTCACTTACTTCTTCACTATTTGTCTCTGCATCACCCAAAGGTTGATTGGAAGAAAAGGCCTATGACGTTAAGTCCACCTCTGCACCTTCTTCTGCATGGAATATTAAATAAATAATAATAATAAATAAATACTTCACAACATGACTGTTATTAAATTTACTTTTAGTAGTTTAAGGTGAAATTTTCAAATATTTTACTAAGAGTATTCATTACAACTATATGTACGCTTATTTGTGTAATTTAAACATTTCTCTAGTGCATTCGTGTTACGAGTATGCTGATAATTGCACAAACTTGTGTGAGTTGTTATAAATAAAATAAAATAAAAAAGTCTTTTATTTTAATTTTCATAGAAAATAATGCATAAATATATTTTTATAAATATTTTATTTCAATTCTAAGTAGAAAATTCAATTAATTTCTTAATAAATTATGTGAATTGGTAACATTAAACAAATATTTATTTATTCTTATTGCGAAGTGTGCTAGTAGAGCCTGTAGTTACTGTAGAACGGTATTAACCAGTTGATTGCTGTAATTACCGAAACAATTAAAAAGTCAATGTGTCTCGCGTGGATCCACGTTTCAGGGATTTATGGGGTTAAGTAAGGTGCTATATTCAGTAAAAAGTATTTTTACGAATTCAATAAAATAACCCCAACGCTTCGGGTTATACACATACAGGCGAATTTAAATTAAATAAATGGTTATTAGCTTTAAGTATATATGTAGCTTTATTCAAAGACATGTGACATCCATCAACCCGGTGGTCCCGCTGGTGGATTACGGCCCATTCCCTCCCACAAAGAGGAGACCTGTGTCCCAGCAGTAGGACATTAGAAAAGTTGATGATGATGTCGCTTTACAAAGCCTTACATTAATCGTACTAGCTGCTAATTATTACCTAACTAATGATATATCATTCATCATCACAGGGATCAACCATTCTATAAGATTTTTATTTAAAATGATTGCAGGTATCTCCTCACAGCTTTAGAAGGCCTCCTATACGGTGAACTGATTACTTGCGGGAGAGGTGTGACTCTGGATGCTAGAAACACAAGACCCCTCCTTGTACCGATGGGAGGGGAAATCGTGATGTCCCCACTTTACAAAATAATAGTATTACAATAATAATTTAATGTACGACCATAATCACATACGGTTCTGGTTGAATATTTATTATTATCTGAACGCATCATATTATTTGTCATCCACTATCATATATTGTAAACTTATGTTTTGAAAAAGGAGTCTTACCAGATTAACTTAAAGTATCTATTATTAAGCCATTGCATAAGAAAGGGGAGAAGACTTCAATTAAAAATTATTGACCAGTGGCATTACTACCGATATTCTTGAAAGTCTTAGAAAAAATAATACACAACCGAATCTACAATTTTCTCGAAAGTAAGAATGTACTGGTTGATGAACAAAAAGGTTTTAGAAAAATAAGTCAATTAATGTTGCTATTTATGATTTTCTGAATAAAATTATGTCAAGTGTAGATAAAACACTACCCATATGTGCCCTGTATATGGACATGACGAAAGGCTTCGATCATGTTGATCATTCTATACTTATCAACAAACTTGAAAGATATGGAGTACGCGGCAATGGTCTTGAGCTTATCACATCATATTTAAGCGACCGGCAACAATACACAGAAATAACAAATATAAATATTAAAACCAAGCGGGCAATCAAATATAGGTCAAAACCTAGAACGGTGAAGTACGGTGTGCCTCAGGGGAGTGTATTGGGTCCTCCACTATTTCTGGTGTACATAAATGATCGCCCAAAAAGTATCAATCACCCAACAGTATTATTTGCTGATGATTGTAAAATAATGATAAAAAAAGATGAATCGTACAATTATGAACAAGAAATCAATGACACGCTAAAGCAAACTATAGATTGGCTGCAGTTGAATAATTTAAAAATTAATTTAGAAAAGACGTGTATAATGCATTTTAGTCAGCGACAACGACAATAACTACCCGTTAATATTAGTCACAATGGGCAGCCAGTTAGAAAAACGGATACAACAAAGTTTTTAGGGTTAGTGATAGACAGTCAACTTACGTGGAAACCGCATATTGAAGAAATCTGTAAAAAACTTAATAGTTTTGCTTTTGCTCTTTATAAGCTGTCCAAATATGTGAACCGTGATGCTGTGCTTATTGCCTTTCATAGCTACGTAGAATCAGTTCTAAGATACGGAGTCATCTTCTGGGGTAACTCGACAGACAAGAACTACGTATTCATAGCACAAAAAAAATGCGTACGTGCTATATTTAATCTGCACTCAAGGGACAGTTGTAAGCCTTATTTTAAATCCTTAAAGCTTCTAACATTGCCGTCATTATACATCTTTGAGGTGGCAGTGTTCGTTAAGTCAAACCCACAGCTTTTCAAATTAAGAGCCCCAGCTGATCCACGGTTAAGAAAAAGGGATTCGAACATTCTTTGTGTTGATCGCAGTAAAACAGCCCTCCTACGTAATAGTATTTACCGAATGGCTCCAGTTATTTTCAATAAAATTCCACGACAGATAAAGAATCTTAATAATAATATGTTTAAAAAGAAACTGAAACAATTTTTAGTTCATAAATGTTATTACTCCACAACTGACTTTATGGAGGACACCACTGACATTTAGCATATTGCATATATTACATTTGGATTATTATTATTATTTTGACATTGGTAATTGTGTGTTAGTACGTAAGGAATTGTGTGTTAGTATGTAAGTAATTGAATGATTTCATTTTAAATGTGTGTCTGTTGTTTCGACACCACTAAATTTGATAATATTTGTATGCTCTCAAGTAAAATGTAGCGAACTGACCACCTTATTATAACATCCTATTGTATTTAAACCTACATTTACGAATAAATATGATTTGATTTGATTTGATTTGAACGCTAAGCTGTTTGCCCTGTGGTGTTAGACAACAATATGTACGTCTAGACTTAGGTGTTTACGCTGTGCTCTTAAGAGTCTGGGTGTTTGTGTGTTTATAATATTTCTGTATTTTTTTAAATGTTTAAGTCCGTCGTCAGCCAGACGCATATAGTTTATATCGATGCCTTACGGGCGAAAAAGGATAACCGCCTCTTTTCAAATTTTACAGGGGAGTGATTTAAAGTTCAAAATAAACGAAAAAAAAACATAAAAAATTAAGTATAGCTCCCGAAAGCCTGGAAATGAGTTTTTATAATATTTAGCATGCTATCTATAAGATGGCGTTTTTATTTTTACGTAATTCAGCCTCCAAGAAGCAGTTACTGTCGGTTATCCCCAAATGGTCTTTATTTTAAAATCACCCAAAATGTCGTAAATTGAATTATCAAATTATCTGATGCGAGTAAAAATGACCTAAATTCAACCCATGTTTTATTTAAATTAAGGAAAAAAAGGTCAAGTCTTGGTTTTTAGAGAAAAAAATGTGATAATTATAATCTAACCAACAATGTAACAATAGTTGACTGAAAGGAAAATTGTATCAAGCACATTTTTTGAAAAGATGTCAATTATTTAGTGGATGGATTTTGATTATTTTACTTTAAAAAACTGTTATCTCTGCATTTAACATTTCAAGTTCACCCAAGAGGTATAGGTATACAATAAAAAACCATTTAATTAGGTAATCAGCTCAGTCTTTAATTAACATAAAAATGGCACCTCGCACTTATCAAATTAAAAACATACTAAATAACAATTGTTTGTAATAAACCCTCGTATCAAAAAATCACCGTGATCAAAAAATAGACTTAGAACTAAAGGAAAAAAAGACTACAGACCAAACAGAGTCCGCAAAATGCGGCCAAAACGGAATAAACGACTAATTATGTTTTAAACACGAACAGGCATAACAAACTAAATACATATTTCTGAATTTTTACTTCCAGCCAAAATAGTTTAACGTACAATCATTAAAATATTACAAAAAGTCCAAAAGGTGTAACTTCTTTATTCTTAAATAATTCGTAGATCAAACACCAAAAAAATAATTTTACAAAAATTGAAGTCGTTTACAACGAAATAAATTGACAGAAGTCTATATTTTTCCTACCGCGTAACCGACAAAAAGTTTCACGTAGGCAAACGTTACCTAGACCAATCGACGCAGAAAAAAAAGGCGATTCTAAGTAAGTATATAACTGAATTTCTCAAAAAATGTCGCTTATCTCTTTTCGGCCGTAAGGCATCGATATTATTAGAGAAAAGTTTTACAAATTAGTTATAATTCATATAAAAGATAAAATATAATTAACTAGCTTCTGCCAGCGGCTACGCCCGCGTGTCTTATACACACAAACCTTCCTCTTTAATCACTCTATCTATTAAAAGAAACCTCATCAAAATCCGTTGCGTAGTTTTAAAGATCTAAGCATACATAGGGACAGACAGCGGGAAGTGACTTTGTTTTATACTATGTAATAAGGATACTTCACTAAAGGCGATTTTAATCACTCAATAGATTTAGATTTGATCTATAAATTAATTTTAAATACCTATTCATTAAATATGTTTGGAATAACGTATACTTTGCTCGTGCCTTTTTGCGTTACGACCTGATAGCTATTTGCACATGCGCATTAGATATGCCCGAGGAACTATTAGTTTATCTGTGGATATGCTGAGTGCGCTTGAATAACCCCGCCATCTTCTTAATTTCATGCTTGGTTCAGATATTTTTTTTTATTTTCTGGCACAATATATAGTAAAATGTTGTATGATGTACGTACAATCGGCCAAAGCTATATCTGATTACCGTAAGGTCTATTTTAGCTTGCAGGGCTCGCCCGCTAAATTAACGCCGACATACTCATCAACCAATATAGCAACGCAGCATCGGGTGACTGTTTCTCTAGTACCTGTCAGCCCCTTGTTTTTGTAATTAAAAAAAGACGGTAAAAAATCAAACATGTCATTTGGCTATGGTCGACGCAAAAAGGGCGGACGCAGCTGTGGTCATCTTGTGCACGGGATTTTTTTTTCAAAGTGTTCAGATGTAGCTTTGGCTCAAAGTACGTAAGATGATTCCCGACTAGTGTCGATTTATTCCCTCACTCGCTTCGCTCGCTTTTGAATAAAAATGCCACTCATCGGGAATCACCTACCTTCCGCACTTGTAGCATAAATAACAATTTTACATAATTCTGCTGCAGAGCCAAAACTTATTAGATCATAGTATTTTAATTGAAGGTAGACAATTATATTCAACATTTTTTTTCTATACGTAGACATATAGCTTTGAATTAATTACTATAAACATATCAATGAAACCGAACTTTCTAGAAACAAACTAAGTTAAGCAGAAACCTAGTCTTCTGTATTTATTTAAACTTAATGTACAATGGTCATGCATAGGCGGATTTAAAAAAGCACTAGTAACACTTTCCGCACAGAATGGCTGCTTGGAAAAAGCTCTTTTTTAAGGACATACATTGTAATAGTTATTTATGCTACAAGTGTGGAAGGTAGGTGATACCCGATGAGTGCCATATTTTTAAATCGACACGAGTTGGGAATCATCTTACGTACGTGTATCATACAACTATTTACTATGCATTTTGCGAGGAAATAAAAAAATATCTGAACCAAGCAAGAAATTAATAAAATGGCGGGCTTATTCCAGCGCGCTCAGCATATCCACAGATTAACTAATAGTTCCTCGGGCATATCTACTGTGCATGTACAAATATCTGTCACGTCGTAACGCAAAAAGGCACTAGCAAAATATACGTTCTTCCTATGATAATTAATATTTAAATTAATTTATTGATCAAATCTAGAGTAGTTTAAAACCCCATTAATAAAGTATTAGTTATATTTTACCTTTTATATGAATGATAATCTGTTCTTAACTAATTTGTAAAACTTTTCTCAAATAATAAAAATACTGGCTGACGACGGAGTTAAAATAGAAACCGAAAAGAAAAAAAACATTAGTGAAAAGTGACACTTTCCGCACAGTTTGGCTGGTTGGAAAACGCTCTTTTCGAGGACATGCATTGTAAATATATTTTTGGAATAGGTAACTATAATAATAAGCTATTTATTTTATTAAACACACCAAGAGTAGGGAAGACGGGTTACGGTTGAAGCAACGCTAATAACTCGTAAACTATTAGCGTTGTGGTGCAGGGTACAAGGAGAAAGAGACGCGGCCGTCGAGTCCTGGCTTGAATCACAGTGACGCGTTGAACTTCGCGTTCTGTGCCCGTTTCCTGGTAACTCTATTATATTTTTGGACAAAAAGTAAGTGTTATATGGTTTTCTTTTTCAAATTACTTTGTTGATACTAGCATTTGCATTTTGAGTGATTTGTTGCCTTTTTGTTAGATTTTGAAGATTCGAAAATCGTGATACGTTTTTGTTTATGTTGTTTTGTCTCGACGGTATATTTTTTTATTAGCGGTTGAGGGGTATAGAGACGGATGAAGCAATTATGTGGGTACGATTGAAACAATGATAATCGTTGCTTTTTTCGTTACAGATGCCCAGACAACTTCGGCGAGTGTGATATAACTCACTACGAAAATGCGTATGAAGAAGTCAATGAATGGTCTTTTATTTGTTTTTTTTTTTTAATTTAAGTTTGCAGCTGCTGTTCAGCTTGTTTTGCCGATTTCAAAAAAGGAGGAGGTTCTCAATTCGTCGGAAACTTATTTTGTTATGTATGTTCCCCGATTACTAAAAGATGCCTGGACTGATTTCAAAAATTCTTCTTTTGATTTAAAGGGTATACTTCATAGTTGGTCCCATAGTCATCAGGTCAGGATCTGATGATGGGATCCTAGAGAAATCATTGGGAACTCCTCAAATATTATATGCATATATAGCGATTTTGGTATTTTCATCTACAATGCAATCATTTGCACTCAGAAAATATCATATAGTGAAGTGAAACTGATAAAGAAGACCACAGATGGCCACTGGAACTCCTAAATGCTAAATATGTCATGCATCTCGAATAGTTAACCGAATAGGATGAAGCAAATACTTATAAATAAAAGGTACTGATGAAAATAGCACCACCGAACTGATCTGATGATGAAGCCGGAATAAAGGCACTGGAACTCTGAAATAAAACAATGTATCCTAGTCGTGTATGGGCTTATTGGAATCGTCATAAGATGCTCTTTGGCTATAAATAATTATCGTGTTAATTGGAGATACCTACCAAAACAAAAAAGAGAAAAGTTTGTTAAAATGTTTTTTTGTTACTACAAATAATTTGAGATATGCAAATCTTATATTATCATTTAATTTAGTTATGAAGACTAAATATTGTTTTTTTTGTTGTGTTTGTTTCCTCATCATCATAACGATTATGAAACATCATTTCAACCGAAAGACATCCACTGCTGGACAAAAGCCTCCCCCAAGCGTCACCACACTGATCGGTCCTGTGGGTTTCGCATCCACCGGACTCCCGCAGCCTTGAACAGGTAATCGCTCCGTCTAGTGGGAGGCCTTCCAACGCTACGTCTTCCGGTTCGCAGTTGCTACGTCTGAACTTTTTGGTCTAATGTGTCTAATGTGTTTGTCTTCTGTGAACAATGTGCCCTGCTACTTAAGCTTGGAAATTCTTCGAGCTATGTCAGTAACCTTGGTTCTCTTGTGGCTGTCTTCATTTTTGATTCGACCAAGCAAGGAAACGCCGAGCATAGCTCTCTCCATTGTCCTTTGAGTGACTTTAAGCCTTCTGATGAGGCCCATTGTGAGCAACTACGTTTCGGTTCCGTAAATCCTCACTGGTATCACACACTGGTCATAGACTTTCATCTTGAGGCACTGTGGTAAGTTGGGCGAGAAGTTACCTCGCAACTTCCCGAAAGCTGCCTAGCCGAGTTTGATTCGGTTGGTTGGTTGACCTCTTTATCGGAGTTGGACCCACCTAACTGGACCGTTTGTCCCAGGTAGACATAAACAATTTCACATTCGAAGTGTGATAGTAAAGTTAAGATTTGCTTGATATCTGACAATAAAATTCTCATGAAAAATTAAAGACTTCGCAATGGTGAAATTAAATTAAATAAAAATTTCCTCAATACTACGGGAGAAGTACCAACCACCTTATAGATAGCTATTTTTGCCGTGACACAATGTGATTTGATTTGAAGGTTACTTACAAATGCCTCTGTTTGATGTCATTTTAATCTTGTCTCTATAATTGCATCTGCGTTGCCGCTTTTATTACTGATGCCCAAAAGCGGCAGTTGTTATTCACCACCTCCATCCCCAACAAACATTTGTTCTTTGAAAATCTTTTTGAAATTGGACCAACACGCGGCGTCTATCCCAGAGTCCACATAAAGCCCAAGGCTATCAAGTCTGGCAGGGTGCTCCCATCCCATAAGACTGCCATAAGCGCTGTAGCTAAGTGGTAATCTCAATCCTTGCTACCTTTAGAATTAATAAATCTAATTTACTTCTGTAATAACGTGAGCTTCTTGGATCAATAAGATTATGACTGACTATTTGGGGGCTGAGTCACCCACGTCCGTAGGAGTGTACCCCATTCGATTCCCTACACGTGGTCCCCGGGTGGTGCAAATCAGGTGACAAACTGGTGGTAGGCTTCGGCCGAAGGCTATATCTTTTTTCGCTTGCTATCCTTGGCGGCCCACTTGCTTCTCTTCGGATGACCCATCGTCATGCGCTGACGCAGTGACAGATGTGTTGCGTCAGGGGATGGAGTACTACATTCCGTTCTCTGACGTAACGGTGTCCAACGTTGACCGTCCGTGGTTTGGTGCTGAGTGTGACCGCGCAAACGTGGTTAAACACAAGGCATACCTAGCATGGGTCGACGCTCGTGTGCGCAAGGCAAGTGACGTGAGTCAGAAGAAGAGAGCCTTCAACAGGGCTGCCAAGTCCTGCAAAAAAGCGATGCGAAGGGCACGATTTGACCATATTAGCAGAATCGGGGACAAACTTGCTTCACACCCTGCAGGTAGCAAGGCGTTTTGGTCCCTGGCTAAATCGGTTGAATCAAACTTCTGTCGCCCCTCACTACCACCACTGCTGAGGCCCGACGGTTCGCTGGCCCACTCCGCTGAGGACAAGGCTAACTTGTTTGCCTCCCTCTTTGCGGAATCTTCGCGTCTGAATACTGATGGCACGCGGCCCCCCCCTTCTGCTGTTCGATGTAAGACGAGTATGTCGGAAATTCGCATCCATCAGAGAGAGGTCTATAGGGTGCTGCGAAACCTTGACGTGAACAAGGCTAGTGGCCCGGACGGGATACCGGCAATTGTACTTAAAACTTGTGCGCCTGAATTGTCTCCGATCTTGACACGCCTTTATCGCCTTTCGATGGCGACTGGAAAAGTGCCGAAGGCTTGGAAGCAAGCTAACGTTCAACCCGTGCCCAAGAAGGGTAGTCGAGCGGACCCGGCCAACTACAGGCCCATATCAGTAACGTCCATCCTCTGTAAGAGTATGGAACGTGTATTGAATAAAAAGCTCCTGGCATACCTAGAAGACAACGACCTCCTTAGTGACCGACAATACGGCTTCCGCCGAAACCGGTCAACTGGGGATCTTCTAGCGTATGCCATTCACATCTGGAGTGAGGCCATCGAGAAGCACGGGGAGGCGCTTGCTGTCTCCCTTGACATATCGAAGGCCTTTGACAGGGTCTGGCACGAGAGCCTTATAGGTAAGCTTCCTTCCTTCGGTCTGCCTAGTGGTCTGTGTGACTGGATTGCAGACTTCCTGAGGGATCGGTCCATCCGAGTGGTTATCGATGGTTGCTCGTCCGGTCAGTTAGGTATTAACGCCGGAGTCCCTCAGGGGTCAGTGCTCTCGGCAACATTGTTCTTGCTGCACATTAATGACCTGCTAAAACCCGGAACCTTTGGGTATGCAGACGACAGCACTGTTGCTGAGAGATACGTATCTAGCGCACGGGCTACTGGGCCTCAAGTCCGGTCTCTTCGGGAGGCTATGGTTGAGCGCTTGAACCTGTCTTTGGAGGCAGTCTCCGAATGGGGCAATGCCAATCTAGTCAGTTTCAATGCTGCTAAGACCCAGGCGTGTCTTTTTTCCGCAAAAAAGAGCCAATTCCACCCGGCTCCATCCTTCCGTGGTATAACCGTGCCGATTACGGACCATCTCGAATTTCTTGGTGTTACGTTAACATCGACCCTCAATTTTGGTCCATTCATTGAGTCAAAGGCTCAATTGGCTGCAAAAAAGTTGGGGATACTTGCGAAGGTGAGACGGTACTTCACGCCTGAACAGCTGCTCAACTTGTATAAAGCGCAAGTTCGGTCATGCATGGAGTACTGCTCTCACCTCTGGGATGGATCTGCCAAATACCAGCTAGATGCACTTGAGTCGATTGACAAACGGGCCAAAAGGCTTATTGGCAACGATGCACTGGTCGCCTCAAAGCTCCAGAGCCTCGAACATCGACGCCGAGTTGCCAGCCTGTCGGTTTTTTATCGGTTACATTTCGGGGAGTGCGCGACGGAACTGCACAATCTGATTCCGCCAAGCCCTTTCCATCATCGGACTACAAGACGTACGGCAATGTGCCATCGGTACATGGTGGATATCCCTCCCATACGCACAAAGCGTTTTGAAAATACTTTCATTGTGCGTACAGCTAAGGAGTGGAACTCCCTGCCGGCGTCCTTGTTTCCTGATAGCTACAACCTAGGGGTCTTCAAGTCAAGAGTGAATAGGTTACTTCTAGGCAAGCGTGCTCCACCTTCGACCATATCATCGCTTAACATCAGGCGAGATAGTGGTCAAACGCGAGCCTATAACGAATAAAAAAAAAAAAAAAAAAAAAAAAAAATGACGAGAAGACAAATTGGATGACATCATGGAACAACAAATCTACGAGAAATTGTAAGATAGTTTATGTATATTGTGGTGAGAAAAACAAAATGTGATAATTAGTGCTTAATTGAAATTGAAATACTTTATTTCGAGCGAAGATATAGGATTAGTAATCAATAATAATAAAATCTTTTATTTCGCCTCACAAATCAGACATTAGAAGTAACTTATGTATAAAAATACAGGTACATATTATGTTCGTAGTCTAGAATGTGTGAGGAGCTGGTGTCTGAGTTAGGCATAGGAATGCCTGTATTACAAATCAGCAGTAACAAAGTGTTAGTAAACAACACGATACGGTGACATATGTAACTGTAATGTTCTCACGGTTATCACCTATATATATGCTAAATGATAAAGGAAAATAGTACTTTTGCAAAATCCAGTTTAGAAACAATCCAAACAGTCTAGTAGAACCAATATGGATCTACTTTCCTGTCTCTATTAATTTGTATAACTTTTCCCCACGGCTTGTTTTTCTTTTGGCTCTAGCAGGAACCGTGTTTTTTTTTTGGCATAAAGAGCCTTTTACACTCATGGATATTGTAGCTTCCTTACAAATAATGAATTTTAGAAATCTATATGTTAAAACGTTCATAGATCATATTTAACAAACACTTCTTTATACTATTACTTTAGATTACAAGCCACATCCGAGTAAGTGGTTTTAGCTTCAAGTTCGTCTAAAAACTCAAAGTATCTGTAAACAAGTGAAATAAACACTTTCGAGTTCCAATCCAGTGTTGTGTGCCATTGAAATACACCCATCCCTAAAAACAATGAAGAATTGCCTATATACATGGGAGTAGATGATGGTGATCCTATTATTCATGGCTACTGCGACTTGATATATATTTTAATTCAAGTTTTAAGGTTGCCATTCGCAATTCAACTCTGCCAAAGCTGATGAAAATTTTAAAAAGTAATTTAGTTTATGTTAAAATATCCAATTTCCATGTGACGTATCCCCGTTTTATTGAAATAATTTTCCGTTTTATTGTTCGGACGGGTGCCATTTTATTTTAATTCGTCAGATTAAGCATTTTGACGTACAGTCAGTAACCGACGTTGCTATGATTGATTGTCGTTGTTTTGGTTGTTGTTATGTTGTTATAATTTATTTTCTTTGTAGAGGCTATCTGTCATCTATGTCTAATGTAATTTGTTATTGTATGTGTGGGTGTTTGGAAATAAATAAGTGTTAAACCAAAAAAAGACTACCTAAGTTATATTATTATTTTTAAGTTACTTAATTAAAATACTTATCATAAGACACTAAGGCTAAGATAGAATTAGGAATGTCTGCACATGAAAACAAGATAACTGTTATTTACCTACATTAACTTATCAACTTTTTACCTTTTTTTTTTCCAATAACAGCTGTGTGGCATGGCTGTAACTTTCTTGTAATTAGGTATAAGTTTTGGATAATCTTTTGGCATTGTTTTCCTTAAAGGGAAGAGATTTAGTATGTCGTGACGGTATGTCTAATATAAATTGTTATTATAATGTATGTGAGGGTATTTGGTAATAAATTTTCGGTCCGTTGCAAGTTCTCTGTAGATACATCGAACTTTATTTATTTTTACCCGATTGCAAGTATATGGATTGTATGTATGTAATATTCTTTATAACCTCATATCTTCCAAACCGCTGGACGGATTTATATAATTAAGACATCGTTGGATATGAATGATTGCCCAAGTGTTCCTAGACAAGTGATTTAAAAAAAAACAAACATGACATATTTTGGGCGCCATATTGTGGGTTACCAAATTTATTTATTCTACCAAAGACATCGGACAAACGACAGTCGGGTATCAAAACTAAGAGTTTTATGGGTTGATTACAAAAATATATGCTACTTAAATGTTAAAAAGTAAATCGAAATATAAAAAATAAATAAAAAAAAAGTTAATTTAAAATCAAAAACCTGACAACTTAATAAACTTACTAAAACATGTAAACAAGAAGAAAATCATACAAAGAGGATACATATTTGCGAGCTGGCTGACACATAATCCTTCGGCTGCTGAGATAGGAGCCTTTTTGGTCTCACACGGGGTTTAAATTTCTTATTATTGTTTAATTTTAAGCTTATTTCTCTTGTCTCCTGTGCGGGTCACAAATAAATATTTTTCTTTCTTTCTTTTTTTTTTGTTTACGTCTTTACAGTTCGCTTCTTAAGCAATGTCAGTTTTTTGATTTTTATTTATCTTGTTACAAGTTTGGTTTAAAAACATGATACTGATTGATGAAGAAAACCGATTAATAAGTGGTTAAAAACTGCTTAGCTGACTAGTTTTGATACTATTGGGAATATTTTGAAAATTAAAATAATTTGATATTGAAACATACATTAGCTATATAGGTGCGTATATATTAATTTAAAATACCTGCCGAAATGTTTTATTCATCTTACATTTTTATCTTTTTCTTTTCTATTTATGCTGCTGTCTGTACCCGTCGAAACAAGACACTAAAAGATAAAACTATTTAATTCGTGCTAGAATGTTGAAGTCCCTGCCTCATTTTTTTCGGTTTACGAGATGAGAGCCACAAAGAATAAGTGAGGCGAATGATTGGTAGATAGGTCAGTGTTTTGTTTAACATGTTGCGTGTACTAAAGAAAATAAAGCTTGGGGCTTTTCCCTGCCTTTATTTTCTTTGGCCGAAGTGTATAGGATATCGAAATGTCACATGGTCAATGCAAAACATAATTTAGACTTTTGACAATCGCTCTTGCATATAATGCCACTTTGGCTTGGCCCTAAGGTAAGTTGCTAATTGTGATAATGTAATAATTAGCTAAGCTAAATGGCTTTGCAACGGTTACTATAGCCAGCGCGCGTGAAAAAGTTGTGAGTCCCAAGACAACTACTTGCGGGATAAAGTTTTCTATGACCTTAACTTAGTAGTTAAGGACAGAGAAAACTTGCTACTCTGATAAACTAGTGTCTATTTCGCTTAGTAAGATTAGTTTAAATCTTTTCAACCGTAGCACGTAGATTAGTTCACAAAAATCTAAACAAACTTTCACATCTTATGTCCTATCCTAATCCCTACTTATATATATTATATATGTCGTCGCGGATGCGTTGATTTGGTATTTCATCATCCTAATTAATCATTTTAATTGTCAATTAGTACAAACTTGATAATCCTGCCATCAAAATAATTAACTGAGCAGCATTTTAGTATTGTTTGCTAGCTTTATTCAACTATCCAAGTAATAAGTGTCTAAACAAAAACAAAATGGTGTATTTTGTTACTATTGCACGGAAAAACTACTGAACGGATTGTGATCTAACTTTACAGTAATTAATAAAGATATTGGAAGAAATCCTAATTCCACGCAGCGTAGCCGTGGGGGACAACTAGTTTATGATATTAGTAAGAATACAGATGCACTAGAAAATAGTGACCTATCTGCACATTTTTCTAATCAGCATTACAAAATGTCTACCTTAACACTTTCTCGTCACGTATTAGAGGCTCGGAAAGTTTATAGTTGTCAGTGATACTTTAACCGAAGGGTCCCCGCTAAGATATAACTCCCAGGTGGAATCCATTACTTGTGGAGGAGATATTAAATATTTTTTCAAGTTCCAATAGTTCGAGAATCCTCTAACTAAAACTCAATTCTGGCTTCTTCTGAAATTGATGAGTGCTTCGAAAGGTCAAAAACCTTGTGGTTTGATGAAACTTAATGTTTTATTAACTTTTTAAGACAACCACAGTCAAAGTTCTTATTAAGGAAGTTTCCTCCAGTCTACTCATCTGAGGGCCCATTTTTCAATAGTCTGATAACTTTTAATTAAGGAATAAAAATTACACTTTGACATATTTTCTTTACAAAAGCTGTCAAACCGCCATTTATATAACTCAGTTAAAAGTGACTGTTGAAAAATCGGCCCTTAGGCCAATACGATTATGCGCGACTTATGGGTTTTTTTTTTTAATGATTGGCGTCTCGCAAACAGTCAAAGTGACCGACATATGCTTAACCGGTCTTCCCTGTGGAGACTAATCTCTTAGCCTCCGGCCAGGCTTCAAAGTACTAAACCTAAAGCGACAGCGCTAAGGGCTACCCCAGTTGGGGTCGGACCTCGGCTCAGGGCGTCGCTTGGGGGATGGCAAAGGCCTGATCTGATAAAGTGATTCTACCATCCGTTCGGAAAAGCCTACGTGGAGAAGAACGGACAAGAAACTCCATAATATCTGACTTGCATTTAACTATGGCTCAGCACGCGGGCTAGCTTATAGAATCGAAAAGGATTACGCGACGAGCCTCTGCGGTGAGGACGGAACGAATATGTAAGTTAATTTTGTATGAACGGCGGGTTCGTACTATTTACGAACCCACTGACCGTCCTTGTAGATAAGGCTATCGAGCTCCTCAGTGATGGACTCATACCTCGAAAAGAGGTTGGCGCATTCAGCGGGAAGGAGAGAGCCCGCATTCCGGATTTCAGCATCCAGAGCACGGGCTTGAGGGGTCATAAAAATGGAGTACGCGCTAATTATATTTATACCAACGCATATATATGGCTTTTGCCCGGAGGGGGCGACAGGGGGCTGGCACTTAGCAGCACGGGTGGTGGAAGCCACCTTCTGGCTTTGTGCGGTCATAGGGGCGGCCATAGGGGCGGCGGGGGGCATTGAGTCGGGGATAATAATTGGCGCTGCGATGGGAGTAGCCATCAGCGCTGGAATTGGCTGGGAGCAAGACTGAGGAGCCACACTTTGGTGGTTCAGCTTACCCCAGGGTGAAGGCCTCTGGGGGGCTAGTCTGGGGGGGAGTTGAGTGGTAGGGGCTTGACGCGCTTGGCGCGCGTCATTACGCTTGGCCATTTTAGGCGCAAGTTTGGGGGCTCTAGGGCAACCACGGTAATTAGCCGGGTGCCCGACTTGTCCACAAAGCACGCAGCTGGGAGGCTCCGTGCATTGTGATCGGTCTTTTGGACGGGAACAGTCCTTGGTATTGTGCTCTCCCAAGCACTTAACGCACCTGGGAGGAGCGAAACAATTGGTCTGAGAGTGACCGTAGAGTTGGCAGTTGTGACACTGACCAACGAGATGGGGACGGTATGGCTTTTCAATGGAAATGCCTGACAAGTTACATACAGTTCTAACATTGAAAATGGGATTGTGACCCTGGAAGGGGAAACACACGACAAGGACCATGTCGTAGAGATCTCCGCCTCTTGCTTTATGCAATCGGTGGACCTCTGACACAGGGACTTTTTGCGCTAATAAATCCTTTCGAATTTCTTCCGTCGGGATTTCCTTCGGAACGCGCTTAATGATAACTCTAGTGTACTTTTCCCCGGAAGGGAGTAAGTATGGAAAGATACTTTCCTGTCTTTTAGAAAACGAGTCAAAGCTCGATAATCATTGGGAGTGGGGACCTGAATTCTGATGCCTTGTTGGCATGCAGTGGCCTTGGTGAAATTAATTTTACGCGCTACACAGGCGCTTGAAATGTCGCTCCATTTCCCTTTATCTTGAAGATAAATGGGTGGAGGAGGAGGAGGCTTCCTAGTGGTAGTATTATTTACTACTACCATAGGGCTAGGCGAGCGGTTTGACCGCTGAGAAGGACTAGCGGGGGCGGGGGCGGGGGAGGGTTGCCTGTCGGGCAAGGCCGGCGACAGAACTGGCTGGGGAGAGGTCTTAGCTACTGGTTTTTTGGCCTTGGTAGCGTGAGGGGGACTTTTCCTCATTTTCCTCTTTCCTCCAGAGTGGAGAATGAATTCTCTGTCATCATTAGAGTCAGAAGAAGAGGACATGGTGGCATAGTCCTCTGACAAATCGGGGTTATTACTGGGGTCAACTGGGGGATTTTCTATGACCTGATCGATGTGGACAGCTACTGCTGCCCATTCATCGTCGGTACTTAGGGCTGTGTCCATCTCGATGGGAGAGTCATGCTCCTCATCGACCCAAGTATTTGATTTGGACCTAGATTCTGAGTGCATAGCTGCTACGCGCTCTTTGTCTTGGAGAATCCTTCGCCTCACATGACACGGGGGCCATGCTAGGTTCAGGTTCCACTACATCCTCTACGGTCGGATATATGTTTGGTACTAGTGCTTCTAACACTGTGCCAAAAGGGCAGGCGAGTCTACCTCGGAGATGACAGTCCTGAGCGAACCTCTCCTTAATGGTTTTAATGGCATTTTGCACATTAACAGGGAGCTGACTTACGTCAGAATAGGGCGGGGGGGCAGGGGCACTGTAAGGTGCACATCTGGCAAGAGATGAAAGAATGATCTTAAATCGGGCCTGGTTTTCATGACGCGGACTGGGATCGTCCGACATCAAGTCCTTGACGAGCTCTATCAACACCTCAACGGGATGCATCGTTGTCGATAGAGTCAGAACAAGGAGAAGAGAAAAAAGACTAAAAACTACTAAGGGGCTGATAACCTTATTCCCCGGGTGGATGGGCCCGGGGATGTGTGAATCCTACCCTCCCAGCCGGGTTAGACTGGGAGGTGAGTATCTGGTGAGCCCTAAGCTTGTTATCCTGCCACCAATCTTATTGGGTGGCAGGGGTCCTAGGGTACCGGTGAACCCACCGAAGGTGGGCCACCCTCCTCCTGTGTACCGAAAGTCTGGCACGTCGGGGTTGAGACACCCGACCGTGCCAGGTGAATCGCTGTGGGGCAGAGACAGGGGTTGACTAGGCTATCTACCAAGGCCAACTACCCTGCTCCCGACTCCTTCTGACTGCCGTGTCCAGACGGGACTTAGCAAGTGGGCGGGTCACCACTTCACTTGGCTTAGTTAACACCGTTAGGTTTCCACCAAGGACCACTAAGTCGTGGTTTTAACCCGGAAGGGGCCAAAAAAAGATGTCCCTACTAGTAACCGAAGTTACTAGTAGCGACACCTGTGAGCGGCGCGCGGAGACGCGGCGACCGCAGTGACGTCACGCAGTGGCGCGACGAGTCGGAGAGAGGGGCGCGGCGGGGCGCGCGGTGGGGGCGGCGAGAGCGGCGGGCGGCAGCGAGACGTCCTCTCGGGGCGACGGCTGGTGGTGAGTGAAAAGACTTATGGGTATACCTACATGGTAATATATATGTAGTCCTATAATATCTTATTATATCTCTTGTAAGAACTTTAGCACCTGCCGTTACCACTCACAATAACCATAAAAATACCGAATATACAGGGTGTTTGGAAGGGAGCTGTACATACGCCTAGGGTAGAAACTAGGGATAGTCTGCTACCTACCCCCGCCCATTATATTGACCTTGGCCTCAAGGTTTTTTTTTAATTTATTTTTATTTTTTATTTGACTTTTTTGTGATTTTTTGACTAAAACTACCTGTAGCTCAAAATCTATCCATGGGACCGGTCGGTTAATGGTCTTGTTTTAATCGTTAGAGTCTTAGGGTCCTGCAAAAAATTATTTTACACCAGAAAATTGTGGAGAAGAAAAGTTATGGGGCCTGAAGTACCATAGTAAGGTAAAGAAATAATTTTAAGGGCAACTTTCTATGGGGTTTAAAAAAAACTAACAGGGTTGGAGTTCTTCTGATTTTTTTAAAACATCCTCAGTCCATGCCCTTTCTAACGATATGCTAAAAGTGTATTTATCACTTTTAGTTTTAAAGTTATTAATTAATTTCCGCAACTAGGGCACTTTTACCACCACGAGTCGACATTTGTAAGACAAATGTAATTTCCAGAATTTAAACCAGTTTGGCCTACAGTTGGCAAATTTGTTGTCTCACTCTTACACGAGAGCAACATGTAAGAGACAAAACATGTCATGTCATGTCTCTTTCGCTCTTGGGTCGACGGGGCCGGGCAGGTAACTCGTTGGGGTCTTTGTTAGTCAGTCGAGATTTACCCATCTTAGCTAACTTACGTACTTGCCGTTACGACGCTCCACTGTTTTCGTTAATTTTGTTGAGTTTGTTATTACTTCGTTTTTGTTAAGTTTTGTTATTTGTTACCTTGTTGTTGGCAAAATGGCTGGATTTACCAGTGAAGAGTACACCGACATGCTGGTGGTGTATGGAATGCCTGATTGCAATGGGCGCGAGGCACGGAGGATTTATCAAGAACGGTATCCTAACCGGCGAGTGCCTAACCACCAAACGTTTGGCTCAACTTATCGGCGTCTGCGAGAAACCGGAAATTTAAATTTCCGGGAACCAGCCGTGAACAGATTTCAACCAAATTTGGCTGCGGAAGAACGCATATTGGCTGAATTTGAGGAAGATCCGACCAGAAGCGTAAGAACCGTAGCCCGGACGCTTGGTTTAAGCGTGTGGAAAGTCTGGTCGGTTCTTCGCGAAAATGGACGTCATCCTTTCCACTACACCCCTGTTCAAGGTAATTTTTTACATAAAGTTTTTGTTTTTAGCTCTTATGTAATGAACTAGCATGTGAATTTCATAGGCAATTTTTAAATTAACATGAGCATGTGTGTGAGAGAGAGAGAAATGGAAAGACAGAGATAGCAATCAATGTTACATAGCTACTAATTCATAAGGAAACCGCTAACGTTGATATTTTTATTGTTTTAGGCTTAGAGGATAACGACTATGCAAGAAGGGTGGAGTTTTGCCGCCACTTGCTCCATACGGACGTGGAAGATATTAATTTTTTACGGAGTATTCTCTGGACTGACGAGTCCAAGTTTGACAAGGAAGGAATTGTAAATTACCACAATCTCCATCACTGGGCACCCAGAGATCAAAACCCGAGAGTCAAGAGGCACAGAGGTTTTCAACGAAGGTTCTCCGTGAACGTATGGGCAGGCGTCATCGGTAATCGGTTGATAGGGCCGCACTTTTTGCCAGACAACCTAAACGGGCAAAACTACTTAGATTTCCTCGAAAACGATTTGCCTGATTTAGCGGAAGAAGTGTTTGACGAAGATCGGCCCATAGTCTTCCAGCACGACGGCTGTCCTGCTCATTGGAGCCTAGCAGTGAGGGAGCTTCTGGACAACTGCTTTCCTAATTCTTGGATTGGTCGGGGTGGGCCAATTCCCTGGCCCCCAAGGTCGCCTGACCTTACCCCACTCGACTTCTACGTCTGGGGAAGGGCGAAAGAGTTGGTGTACGCAGAAGAAGTACCAACAAGGGAGGTTCTAATTAACAGGATCCACGCCGCATTCGATACAATGCGCGAGGAACTGCTGCTTAGAACGGTGACCGTGGAGATGAGGAAGAGGTGCCGAGCATGTTTACAGGTCAATGGTCATCAATTTGAACAAAATTTGTAATTAATTAAAATTAGTAATTAATTAAAATTTGTAATTTAATGACATTAGTCATTACCAAATTATTTGTTTCATTTGCCATCCTTTTACGATCGAACACATTTAATTTTCATTAGTTGAAATTTTTGCTTGAAGTGCCCTAGTTGCGGAAATTAATTAATAACTTTAAAACTAAAAGTGATAATTATACTTTTAGCATATCGTTAGAAAGGGCATGGACTGAGGATGTTTTAAAAAAATCAGAAGAACTCCAACCCTGTTAGTTTTTTTTTAAACCCCATAGAAAGTTGCCCTTAAAATTATTTCTTTACCTTACTACGGTACTTCAGGCCCCATAACTTTTCTTCTCCACAATTTTCTGGTGTAAAATAATTTTTTGCAGGACCCTAAGACTCTAACGATTAAAACAAGACCATTAGCCGACCGGTCCCATGGATAGATTTTGAGCTACAGGTAGTTTTAGTCAAAAAATCATAAAAAAGTCAAATAAAAAATAATAATAAATTAAAAAAAAACCTTGAGGCCAAGGTCAATATAATGGGCGGGGGTAGGTAGCAGACTATCCCTAGTTTCTACCCTAGGCGTATGTACAGCTCCCTTCCAAACACCCTGTATATTTAGTAACTCGTTGCTAAGTATCAGAAGCGTTAATCTTCAAGGTTAAACAACGCTTACTGAAGTTGGCCATGGATGGGTGATTATCAGAAAAGCATTAAGGTGTAGGTGTCGCATAGTGTTTTTTTCGACCGTAACGTGTAGTCAGACTCAGAAAAAATTACACCAGTTGTGGCATAGTGTTGTGCATTTATTCTGTATTGTACTCGTGCCATTATTTTTAGTTAAGTTTGTATCTGTGTGGATGAACAATTTCATTTCATTTACTGGGCTTTGGAGGTCAGGAAAATTGAGTAACTCAAGAGTTTTAACTACAAAAGTCTACCTTTACACTGATAGGTTTCTTCAACAATGTCTATTAAATTTTATTTAATATAGATGATTAAATGTCAGGTATAAGTCTCAGGTGTGTGACGTAATCCGTGCAATTTATGTGGAACAAGAATATTGAGGGCTGTTACCGCTCTGATAGATTTAAGTACGAACATAAATCAAATCTACATTTGGGTCAGGGGATCAAGATAACGTTTAGTCCTAATTTTCAAACTACATTTATATAATTGTGTAGTATATGTCATCTAATCCCGTTATTAATCACGTGAGTACTGAGTTAGAATGGATTAAAATTATAATTAGAGAAAACAGTACTGCCATTCTCCAAAAGAAAGAATGCTGTGCAAGATTTTGTTTCACCATCCATCCTAGATCACATGTAACTCCTTTTTTAAATTACTTGATGAGAATGTCAGATCGTAGAAAGCAGCATCTGGCTACCCTGCTCTTTGGCACCATTCTCACGAAAAACCAGACTATTTGTTTGTTAAATTGACCTGGTCGCGTGATGTAAATAAAGTTAAAACGAGAGCTTCTGCGTATTTGTTGTTAACGTCACACAAAACTGCTGCATTCCGTGGAAGTTTCAAATTCGCTGCCTCTCGTAGCTGGAATGATCTTCCTCCACCGTTTCGCGCTATAAAAACGATTGCATCATTTTGTACTAAATTCAAGCAGTACTTATTACTCAAAGAAATGGAATCGAGAAGATAAGCTTACCCGGGGTTTGCACGCAGTTAGTATTACTGCTCTTAATCCATTTTCATTATTTTAAACTTCTTGCGAACACCACACCACACATGATAACATACACATCACTCTGTTTTATCCAATACTAACAAAACACTATTCTATGTATTCTTTTCGCCTGGTTTATTTACACTTTTTCATAACATAATTCTTTTGACAGCCGACCATAAATTTCCTTTTTTTTTCCATATGTATTTAAGGTCCTTTCTAAGAAATTTAATATATTACCTTTTTGTCCGCGCGCTCTGTCATTTGTCTATGGTTTTGACAAATGATCATTGAGCATCGCGGACTTTGTACATCGGTCTACCTACATTTAATATGATTTATTTATAGATTTGTATTAAACTTACACATAATTATAATATACATACTTTGACCCACCTTCTGTGTTTATTCTATTTTGTTTGTTATTTATATATTATTTTATTATTTAAGTATTTTCCGTTTCCGTAAGTGTGTCCTTGGCATTAACAGTGGGTCCTATCAGAATATCAGCGCGGCGTTATTTTCTTTTTTGGATATCGCTGCAGATGCTGAGATAGGAGCCTTTTTGGTCTCGCACAAAGATTTAATTTTTTTATTATTGTTTAATTTTATGCATATTTCTCGTGTCTCCTGTGCGGGTCACAAATAAATATTTTTTCTTTCTTTCTTTCAAAAGTCGCGTCGAATCTCAAACAAGAATAATATATATAAACCTTCCTCTTGAATCACTCTATCTAATAAAAGAAACTGCATCATAATCCGTTGCGTAGTAAGATCTAAGCATACATAGGGACAGACACCGGGTAGCGACTTTGTTTTATACTATGTAAGGTATAATTTCTTTAGAAATTAGCGTTACCGTAAAATGGGGTTAAATTGATTAAATTTGAAATTAAAATTGATTTATCTTCAATAATACTTTGTAAAATATGAAAAAATGCAGTGTTGGGGACTTTACTTAAAGTTTTATATTCTATAATACAAATTATACTTTTCCATAGATTTGGAAAAAATACAAAAACGAGCCTATGAACGGTAAAATAAAAAAAATGGGGATACTATGTTTTTTCAATGCAATATAAGTAACCCCAATTTACAATTTACTTTTAATGAATTCGCACTGTACAAATTAAAATATTTTTATGAAACAAGTCAACATATTCTTATGCTGACTGATTGATGACTGTGATGCAAAACATGGCTGATATGTCAGTGTAACAAATTTTAAAAATAAAATTGAGGTACGTTCCGTTTTCACGGAGTTAGCTTTAAAAAGCTTAAAAAAATAAGTTGTCGTCAAAGTTGCAATCAGATCTCAATGCAATCCCGTTCTACCGGTGCCTTTATTCTTATTTTTCCTGTTATTTCTACTTTTCTGTACATTATTAAGATAACTAAATATATCAAAGCACTTTAGTACTCGTAGTAGTACTAAGGGTTTGTAGAAGCTGGCAATAATGAACTTAATAAACTTCAACTACATACCTACAATGTTTGGCATTATATAATCGGATTATATGCAAAAATATTTTAACTTCTTGATTAAAATCATTATAATCTATATTGCGTAAATAAAATTCACCTACATATGTGGCTTGTATAAATACATAGGTAATTTAAGACACATGACATTATATAACCCATAATATACAACATCCTACGTAAGAAGCCTATTCTATAAACCGGATCTAAGTTATGGTATTCTTCCTCACCAACACGGCTTTTTTGAAGCGGTTATGTGGCGATTTTACCATTGTCGAGAATATTTATTCAATATCGAGTAATGTATGCAAAATTATATAATAATTTATTATTATTACCGGCGATGTGCATCTATTCGTATAGTCGATATAGTTATGTCGTTTGTTGGAAAAGATTTGTGTACCTAATCCTAATCTCCAAAAGTACTGAACCCACGCGAGGTACAACCAGTTAGGTGTATATTGAATACTTACATATAGGTATTGTATTTGCTGATATAACGCAGTTTATCTGCAGATAGTTGCAAAACGCTTTTGTGCCTACGAGACTTTTTATTCTATACCAAATTTATATAATAATAAATTATTAATGGATTTAATAATATGCATCTATCATTAGCATTTTCTCCCTTGTTCGGTGTATTGCAATTGACGCAATAAGTTTTCTTTGGCCATTCTCCTCTAACATCATAACCATCACGCTATCATTGTCTATCATCTAATTCCTCAAACAATCCGTACACCTTTTCTTTGTCATTATCCCTTCTTTTTTTATCCACAAAATCTACAATTTGAGAAATGATATTCATAGGTCCTTTATTAAAATATAATACTGGGTAGGTACTATCGCAAGGCGTACAGCGAATTAGATCCCAGCAATGAAATGCACTACTATAGCCTAATACAATACAAACAAATGTTCAAGAGTACACAGATCATCTGTGTGACACTGACAAGATATCATACGGACATCTTCATTTCACACACGAACACTTCTCGGATATTTTGTGTCCCTGGTACATTGAATACGTGCACTATAGTGCTACGTATGTATGTAGTATGCACATATCCAAAGACATATCGATATGGCAAAATGTTAGTACCGGCGTGATGTTATATTTTGGTATTTTCCATAGCTATCTATAACCGTATTTCAACTGAGAGAATCATCTCAACCAATGATAATAATAAACCGTCATTGACCCCTTCATTACAAAGTAAAGTCAGCCCTTTGATTTTTTCTGTTTGAAAGTATCAACCAAAATCAAAAGTTCGACGGATTTGATTATTTGACGGATCTGATACGTTCGCTGTTCACGTTTTACCAGCGCGATGCGGTGGCAACAGCGTACCCCACACACAAGACACCCCGTTCACCCCATTGGACACCCCGTCAGCAAGCGCTGTTCTTGTTCAGTGTTCACTCGCCGCCCGTCTATCTTTCAGTCCAGACCGGACTGCGGCACGCATTGGTCGCCGCATCCGGTCTGGGCTAAGCAAGACCCAATAACTACCTAATATTTAGAACAGAATATTACATAATTATCTGCAGATATATTATTATTCATTTAGGTACCCATGGCTACCTCATGACTGGTAGATAAATATTATATTGTTATTAGAAAACATATGAAGAAGGTTTTCATCATTTTTCTTGACCAATCCTAACAATCAATTATATTTACAACACGAATCCTGAAGAAAACTGAAGCAATTTTTATCGTAAGCAAAAAAAACTTGTGTTCTGTGGGTAATGTGGTTGGTTACGCATTTGGTCGTATATTTTTAAATCTTACCATACAATTGTTATCAATAGTAAATTATCTAGCTATTTTTCTAATTTAATATGTTTAATTAAACATGATTTTAATATTAAAAGTATTGTATTGACTATTGTAGTACCAACTGTGTTCGGGTATGGCACGACTAACCAATCATACCGCATTGGTTGGAATGTAGGTAGGATGGTGGGGTAAACGTCACTTTGGTTGTCGTGCCAGTGCCCCGAGCGGAGTCGTGAATTTAACGTCAACTTGTGCACTCGTGAATAAAAATAGTGTTGGTTGTATTCTGTTTCGGTGCGAGAAATATAATAAGTAAGTACATGAACAATTATCTTTTATTCTATATTTAAACCCTGAAGCCCTGAACGTGCATAACAGTTTATTTCTTATTTAAACCAAATCATTACTTGATTCTGCGTGCGAGTCAACATTTCAGAAGTGAGATAAAGAATCCTGTTTTGGCCAGTTTATTCGTTATACCATCCCAACTTAAAATTACCTGCGGGTGTATTGAAAAATTATTATAAAATACTTGGCTTGTTGTGTTACTATCTTTTTTTTTTTCTTTCTCTTTTATTATTTACTGAGGGCTATGATTACTAGTAGATGTTGGTATGGGTGGTACTTTATCTGACCTATATATTAAAAAAAAAAAAAAAAAAATTGTAAGTCGCTCACTCTTAAATCATACTCAACATAGACTAGCTAAATATTGGAAGATGATTTAATCATACTCGGTCGCAAGTTATTCATAAAGAACGTGCATATTATGTGTTTACTGATAAAGCTCTTTTGATTTATGGACATTAAGAACGAATTCTTTGGGATATAATTTCTGTTCCAGAATTACCTCATGGAGAAGGACAATCGAGAACGAGTTCTCTACACCCCGACAGATCCTACAGGATCACTTACTCCTCCTCGTCGGTCACGCAGCCCTGTTAGGCGTACAGTTGGCACTGCTGTCAACCGGGATGTGAATCGGTCACGCAGCCGACTAGGTCGTCAATCAAGAGGGCGCCTTAGTCGATGCTCGCCTACCCAAACCGTGCATCCTCGAGGCCCGGATAGTAGCCGCTCACGCAGCCGGGTGACACGACGATCGCGCTGTCCAGAGGCTAGTCTGCGGGATGAAGGAAGAAGCGGCAGCCAATTGGACCGTCGCGGTTCCAGCCGGTTGGATCGCCGGGCCGGCAGCCGAAAGGATCACAACGTGGTCCGCTGGGGGTCTAGCCGGGAGTTTCACCTCGTGGACCACCGGGCTTCCAGCCGGGAGGTCCACCGCGTGGATCATCGCGCTTCCAGCCGGGAGGTCCACCGCGTAGATCATCGCGCTTCCAGCCGGGAGGTCCACCGCGTGGATCATCGCGCTTCCGGCCGGGAGGTCCACCGCGTGGATCATCGCGCTTCCAGCCGGGAGGTCCACCGCGTGGATCATCGCGCTTCCGGCCGGGAGGTTCACAGGGGTTCCGGCTGGGAGGATCTACGCGTGGACCGCCGGGCCGCCAGCCAGGAGAACCACCACGTAGAACGCCGCGCTTCTAGCCGGGAGGTTCATCTCGTGGACCACCGGGCTTCCAGTCCGGAGGTTCATCGCGTGGATCACCTGGCTTCCAGCCGGGAGGTTCAGCGCGTGGACCACCACGCTTCCAGCCGGGAGGTTCACCACGTGGACCACTGGGCTTCCAGCCAGGAGGTTCACCGCGTGGAACACCGGGACTCCAGGCGGCAGGATCCCTGCGTGGGCCACCGGGCTTTCAGCCGGGCGGTTCCCTGCGTGGACCGGGCCTCCAGCCGGGAGTACCGCCGAGCCACGGCGCGTCTCTCTCCTGGCACTGTAAGGTCCAGTTCACGTAGTCCAGTGAGGCAGCCCCGGGCCTGCGCTGTGAGGGATGTCCAAGCCTCGACGCAGGAGAAGACCACGGGTGAGTCCACTTCTCTATCAGAGTTATCCAGTCTTTCGGACCTTGTCAATGTTTTAAAATCCATGTCTAATAATGATTCCCATAAACTAGGTTCCCTTAACAATACAATCCCAGAGTTTGACCCAAGTAAACGAGAACAGACAATGACTATGTGGCTCCATAAAGTTAATGAGTGCGCCACCATTTATGCGTGGTCGGAAAAGCAAGTAATACATTTTGCATTACCGAAACTAAAGGGATTAGCCCAGAGATGGTATGAGGGCCTTTCGTCCGTCCTGTTTACTTGGGCCGAATGGCAGGAAAAGCTTTTGGCTACTTTCCCATCGGAAGAAAATTATGGCCAAATGCTAAGCGACATGTTGGCCAAACGAGCTAGGTTCACGGACTCCTTAGAAGAATATTACTATGACAAGCTGACCCTTATCAATAGATGTGGTATAGGTGGAAAAAGGGCAGTCGAAAGTATTTTACATGGTATTGATGACCGGTCGTTTAGGTTAGGTGCTGAGGCAGCTCAATTTGAGGATCCGAACAAACTTCTCTCATATTTACGTAATGCTCGAAATATAAAATTCAATAACGAGCGTAAATTATCGAAAGGTCTACCACAAAAACTCCAAAATAGCTCCAACCCTAGGCCTACAAGATGCTCAAATTGCAAGAAGGACGGTCACTCTACATCTCAGTGCACACAACCAATTAGAAAGTGTAGCCGGTGCAATAGAATAGGGCATGAGGTAGGACAGTGTTATGCTAAAGTCCCAATGACCGAAGAGAAAAAAGTCATGCGGGTAGAGGATAGGATTAATAAAGAGGTGACTGCTTCTTCAAAAATAACCACCCCCGTGTCGGAACCTAATAAGAAATATTTCAAAACTGCTACGGTAAACGGCTTCTCTATCACTGCATTTCTAGACTTTGGAAGTGAATGCTCAATGATCAGGTCATCAGCATTTCGAAATGTAGGTTCGGAGTATAGTGTTGATAATCTGCCGGTGCTGAGAGGTTTCGGCAACTCAGTTGTTTCTTGCATAGGTAAACAACACGTTCAAATAATCATTGATAAGGTCGAAGCTGACCTAGAGTTGCTGATAGTCGCAGACGATGCCATGCATGTGCCCCTATTGGTAGGTCAAACCTTTACGGAACAGCCACACGTAGTCATACGGAAAACTAGCGATGCCTTAGAAATTTCGGAACTTTATCACCAAAATACAGTACCCAATAGCAAAATAAATTTATTTTGTAAAGGATCTGTCAAAGTTTTGGGTATTGCCATTGTGGATGTTTATGCGGATCCGCCAAATCAAGGCGACATCTTTGTCAATTGCGGTATCCGATTTTTGAAGGGCATTCGCTATTCAGTAGCGGCCGGATTGTTCCAAATGGATGAACGTGGAACAGGACATATCGTTGTCAGTAACAGTTCACCATCACCATTAGTGCTTCCAGAAGGCACTTTAATTGCTCGTGGTCGTGTAGCTCGGGAAGAGTCCAGTGTCCAAGTCTTGACAATTTCTTCAACTATTAGCAGTGATTCTAAATCTATTACTGAGGCTGACTTAAATCTGAACGACGAACTATCTTCTGAGTATAGAATCCAACTACTCAATCTACTGAATAGGTATAGATCTTGCTTTGCTTTTAATTTGACGGAATTAGGGAAAACCACCGCTGGTCACATGACTATAGATCTCCAAGATAACGAACCCGTCGTATATAGACCCTATCGTTTGTCGTTTAGCGAAAAGGAAAAGGTTAGGGAAATGGTTTCCGAATTGCTGGAAAATAATATCGTAAGACCATCAACGTCATGTTATGCGAGTCCTATTGTCGTGGTTAGAAAAAAGTCTGGCGAGCTTCGCTTATGTATCGATTATCGTGCACTGAATAAAAAAACTGTCCGTGAAAACTATCCCATGCCACTGATTGACGATCAGCTAGATGTCCTCTCTGGTAATAAATATTACACTACTTTGGACCTTGCTTCAGGTTATTACCAAATACCAATCCAAGAAGCGGACAAACATAAGACTGGGTTTGTCACGCCGTTGGCCACTACGAATTTAATCGTATGCCATTCGGCCTTGCAAACGCTCCAGCTACGTTCCAACGTATTATGAACCAAGTCCTTGGGTCATTGCGTCATAAGGAAGCTCTGGCTTACTTAGATGACGTAATTATTCCTTCAAAAGATATAAATGAAGGGATGTCACGACTAGAGTCCGTGCTGCGTCCATTCATGGATGCTGGTCTTACATTAAAGCTTCCCAAATGCTTCTTTTTCTGTAACTCTGTCGAATATTTAGGCTTTGAAATTTCTGCTAATGGCATCCGGCCAGGCGAGAGAAAGGTAGAGGCTGTGAAGCTCTTCCCAATACCTCAAAACCAACATAATGTTCGTCAGTTTCTTGGACTGTCTAGTTTTTTCCGCAGATTTGTTCGGAATTTCTCGGTTATTGCAAAACCTCTCACACAACTCTTAAAAAAGGACGCTATATGGTCCTGGGGTAAAGATCAGGAAACCGCATTCCGTTGTCTACAGAAAGAGCTCGTCCAGCGTCCCACTCTGGCTTTATACAATCCGAAGGCCGACGATACTCAGCTTCATACGGACGCTTGTAAGATTGGAGTGGCAGGTATCTTGTTGCAAAAACATGGAGACGATTTTCTTAGGCCTGTCGCTTACTTTAGCAGGCAGACAACGCCTGAGGAACAGAACTACTCGTCTTATGACTTGGAGACCTTGGCCGTAGTTTCTTCCTTGCAGAAATTCCGCGTTTATTTAGTGGGTATCAAATTTAAAATAGTTACTGACTGCAACTCTCTTCGCGCAACCTTTCAGAAGAGAGATATGATTCCCCGAGTCGCTAGGTGGTGGGAACAGATGCAGGAATACGATTTTTGCATTGAATATAGGGCCGGTCATCGTATGGCTCATGTTGATGCACTTAGTCGGAACCCTATACAGCAGACTCATGACGTTATGGTCGTTAATGAAGGTGATTGGTTAGCTACAGTCCAAGGCGCGGATAGTGAAATTCAAAGGATTGTTGGTATTTTAAAAGATCCTCAATTTGATGACGTGGTTGACATTAAATCAAATTATAAAGTGAAGCATGATAGGCTCTATAGGACAACTAGTGAGGGCGATAGGTGGGTCGTGCCAAAGGGGGTAAGATGGCAGATCGTAAAACAAAATCACGACGATATAGGCCACTTCGCTCTTGACAAAACTCTGGAACGTATCAAAGCTAAATATTGGTTCGCAAAGATGCGTAGTTTTGTCAAGAAGTACGTCGGTTCTTGTCTGGAATGCGCTTATTCAAAGGCTCCTGGAGGTAAGAAACCTGGCACTTTACACCCTATACCAAAAGTAGATATCCCCTTTGACACTATTCATGCAGATCATGTGGGCCCCTTTGTACGAAGTACGAGGGGTAATATGTATGTTCTAGCCTTGATTGACTCATATACTCGGTATATTTATTTGAAACCCGTAAAGAACACAAAAACATCTACTTCTATAAACGTTTTCCGTGAGTACTTTGGTTTGTTTGGCGTCCCAAGGAGGGTCATAACGGATCGTGGAACCTCTTTCACTAGCAAAAACTTTAAAATGTTTATAATCGATAAGAACATTAAACACGTGTTGAACGCCGTTAGTACCCCAAGAGCAAATGGTCAGGTAGAACGATATAATAGGACTCTTGTTGATGCTTTGACTGCAAAATGTGTTGGCTCTCCCGAAAATAAATGGGATGAGCATCTGCCCGATGTGCAGTGGGGCATGAACAACACGCTCAACAAGGGCATAAATCGGACACCATCAGAGGCTCTTTTCGGCACTAGACCATCGGGTCCAAGTGAATGTAGAATTGTATCCGAACTGACTGACGACTTATCAGCTTCTTCTAACAGTCATGACATGTCACGAATTAGAGAAGAAATTAACTCTCACGTTAGCTCATACCAAGAGTCGCAAAAGAAGGTTTATGACTCAAAACACTGCCCAGCTCCAAAATATAAAGTAGGCGATCTTGTTAGGGTTGAACGTCAAGTCCCAGCTACAGGAAATAGTAAAAAACTTGTTCCAAAGTTTCAGGGACCCTATAGGATTACAAAAGTCTATGATTTCGATCGATATCAAATTGAGGATACTCCCCTCACGCGGAAATCTGGACGGTCTTATTCGACAGTAGTTGCTAGTGACAAAATTAAGCCATGGTTGAACTTTAATAGACCACACGACGAATCGTCTGGCAATGACAGTGATTGACTAAATTATTTTGCTACTACACGTCTATATTAATATTCAATTTGTGATCATTAAACCTAATCTGGGGTTTTAATTTCAGATTATTTATCTTTATGGCCATAAAATAATGCCAGTTACTCAAAATGGGCCATGAAATAATGTCCTTATTTTTATGTGTACATCGAGCCATGAAAAAATGCTCGTGGGTCATGAAATATTGGCCATAAATGTGTAAAACCTAATTTGTTTTATTTTCAGGTTCTTACTTTCTAACCCTGGCCATGAAATAATGCCAGTTGCTAAAAATGGGCCATGAAATAATGCCCGTATATATTATGTGTACATCGAGCCAAGAAATAATGCTCAGGGGCCATGAAATAATGCCCTTATATGTATACACCGAGCCATGAAATAATACTCAGGGGCCATGAAATAATGCCCTTATATGTATACACCGAGCCATGAAATAATGCTCGTGGGCCATGAAATAATGCCCTTATATGTATACACCGAGCCATGAAATAATGCTCGTGGGCCATGAAATAATGCCCTTAAATTTATTTATCTTCCAGGTTAGCTTTTTGCTATTTTATATGTATGAAATAATACCCAAAATTATGATTTGTTATTTAAATAATAAAATCTTCATTTCACTATGATTATATTTTTTTTAGATTATTTTAACTAAGTAAGAATTTGGTTATTATTGTTGATAGCATTTGGGCAATCACATCTTGTTTCGTATGTCTTCTTCTATTTATGAACACGAGGACGTGTAATGTACCTTGGATGGCCGACTGTTATCAATAGTAAATTATCTAGCTATTTTTCTAATTTAATATGTTTAATTAAACATGATTTTAATATTAAAAGTATTGTATTGACTATTGTAGTACCAACTGTGTTCGGGTATGGCACGACTAACCAATCATACCGCATTGGTTGGAATGTAGGTAGGATGGTGGGGTAAACGTCACTTTGGTTGTCGTGCCAGTGCCCCGAGCGGAGTCGTGAATTTAACGTCAACTTGTGCACTCGTGAATAAAAATAGTGTTGGTTGTATTCTGTTTCGGTGCGAGAAATATAATAAGTAAGTACATGAACAATTATCTTTTATTCTATATTTAAACCCTGAAGCCCTGAACGTGCATAACAGTTTATTTCTTATTTAAACCAAATCATTACTTGATTCTGCGAGTCAACACAATGTAATGTGTAATTGTTTGTTTTGCCCGAATAAATAAATGCAGTCGGTTAAAAATTCACTGACATTAATGAACCATTATGTAAATATGATTAATTATTATTGTTTCGTCCCGATTTTTACTTGCAACATCGTGTCGGTGAGCGGTCAACGATTTGACAGCTGACACTACACAGTCGAAAGAGAAAATTTGTAACGTGAAAACACTGAAGTCGGTTTCTTGTAGAAACATATCTAATCGAGATGTGTTTCACCCATTGCATTTGTTAGCCGCTTGTCAACGCCGATTGCGCCCGCCGTTCGCAATCGGCGTTGTGGGGCGCCCGCGAGGGTGGTTTAGAATATATTTTCACGCGCAGCGAGGCGCTTTTGTGGGAAACGCGTGTGTGTCTGCCTGGAAGCCGAAGCCCGGATCAGAATGCGTTGGTGGGCACAATCCAATCATTGTCCTTTATTATATATATATTCTACTATCCCTAACCTCAAAGCACGATATTGATCGACCCCCAGGAGTTTACCGCAGGAATCTAAGGTAAGTCCTATTGATACATCTCGTAGTCGTCCCACCTCGCACCTGTTAGATAGGTACCAGGATATCTACCAATAAGGAGCACATCCCTAGCTTTCCACTGCTGGGAACCGCAGTTTCGTGGGGTACAGGTTCAGACAGGGTCCAGGTGTCCCAACGCTGCTATGGGCCACGGCGTGAGCTCCTGGCTTTGGACCAGAAGACCTGTATTTAACATTTGGTAGCAAGAGCGTGGTTGGCATTCCACGAGCATAGTAAACGCTAGGACACTCGTTCACAGTGAACGCTGTATTGTTTGTCGGTTTGCTCTTTATTGTTGAGAATACTGGGTTGGAAAGGGGTAAATTTTGAGTCACTCAGAGTTTGCTGTGTCTTGTTAGGGGCGAACAGCACCCACAGTTACATTCCAATTTGTTAAAATAAAATGTATAACTCACAAGTCAATATTATCACTCCGGGATTTGTATTGAAAATATTTTTAGGAACCAGAAGCAGGGACATTTAAAAAAAACAATGCGATACACAACTAAAATTATACAACTCTTTATTTTTAATTAGGAACAAAATAACAATCACTGAAAGCTAACCTTAGTTACCACAATTAATAACTTTAAGCAATTAGCACGTAAATATCAAAAAGGAAACCAATAGGTACACAAAATAGAAAATATAAGTCTCACGGTCCTTGAATGATGTTTCCGCCACGCGCGACGTCCGTCAAATGAGCCCAGTAATGGCACGCACGCCGCTTTTATAGACTATTTAAAGCTGTAAATCCTTCCTTCCTAACACGGCCTCTCCTGATGCCAAGTCGTCCTCGACTTGACCTTCTTCGGATGCGCCTGCGGTGTGGTGAAGCTGGTGCGCCTGCACTGCTCCTATTTCGGCGTCAAGACTCGGCATGGATAGTCCTAACGAAACAGGCACTGTCTCGTTGCCTTCAGAATGGTCTGGGTCACTCTCACTTTCATCAGTTTCGTCATCTGAAAAGTTTACGTTGGTTATTCATACAAGTAACACATGTATACTGATCACCTAAGAAAATTAGGAGAACATGACGACAAATAATATAAGATGGTTAGCGTCCCAACCATCCTATATCATTGCCTTATACTTTACCACAGCGACTAACGCTATAAGGGTGACAAACACCAACGTTGGGCGACGGACGCCTTTGCGGGGGAACATGTCCCAAGGTCAAGCGACACACGCTTTCGGGGAACATACCCGCATGTTGGGCGACTAACGCCATTGAGAGGGAACATATCCCATGGTTGGGCGACTAACGCCATTGATGGGGAACCAATCCCATGGTTGGGCGACTAACGCCATTGATGGGGAACATATCCCATTGTTGGGCAACTAACGCCATTGAGAGGGAACCAATCCCATGGTTGGGCGACTAACGCCATTGATGGGGAACATATCCCATTGTTGGGCAGCGCTTGCCTTTGGGAACACACCCATCTATTTCTGAAACCAAAAATAGTTAGAGTACTCACTTTCGAAAAAAATAGTGCAACTTTCTGGGCACCATTCTCCCTTCCATGGCACCATGTATTGGGAGGCTGCTTGGGTAGTTTTCCCACAGCTGCCGCTAAGCAATTTAAGTTCATATCGACCGTTTGGTAGCACTTTGGTTACCCTGTACGGTCCTCGCATCCCGGGGTCTAATTTTCCCGTTGATTGCGAATACTTTATGACAAAAGCAAGGTCGTCCACCTTGTATTCACGTGGTGGGCGTCTAGACTGGTTGACTGAAGCGTCCTGTTGATCTTGATTTTTCTTCAACAGTTCACTAGCGCGACTTCGACAGATCTCCCGCAGAGCCTCTCTGTTGGTATCTGGAGTGCTTGCAGCTAGGTCACGCACCAGCGATCGTATAGACGGAGTAGAAGCGTCGGTACCAATCATTAAGTTTATGGCTGAGGTTTGAGTGGTTTTCTGCTTACTGATATTCAATACCAGTTGTAGCTTCCAGAGCGTAGTTGACCAGGAGGCGTTCTTGTGTCCTACCTCGATACGAAGCATGTTGAGCACAGTTCTTATGTAGCGCTCCACTTGGCCATTCGAACCGTGCATTTCAGGAGTGATGTAGTGCAGGTCGGAGCCAAGTTCCGACATCCACTGAACGAAATCTGTGGCCTCAAACATCCTACCCCTATCAGTAACTAGCAGTTTGGGAACGCCAAATAGAGAAACCGCCTGATACATTACACGTTTTAACTCACTGGTATCTTGACGGTAAATGGGGCACAAAAGACAAAATTTCGTAAAGGCGTCGACCAGTACCAGGATAAATTTGTAACCTTCTGACTCGGGTAATGGTCCCAGAGCATCGACATGAACGGTATCAAAAGGTGTGTTGGGTTTTGGCCAAGACGAAATATTCTGCAGCGGGGCCCGAGGCACACGCTTTTTAGAAATACATATTAGACAATGTGAAACATACTTAGACACAAACTGGCGGAGACCGGGGAACCAAAAATGTTTAAGGATCAGGTGCAAGGTTTTATCAGCACCAATGTGCTCATGCTCATCATGAAAGATGCGTAAGAGACTAAGTCGATGGCCCTTGGGTATAAAACAAAGGAGCCGCGCTTCCTCACCAACTGGCGTGTATTTATAACACAGAAGGTCGTTTTTTAAGACATAGCGACTGGAATCGAGCTGCCCCTCTGAGAGTTTCTGTATTAGATCTCTCGTTTCGTGGTCCGCATTTTGTGCTATTTGTGCCCAGTTGCGAGGTCTCGTTATTTGATTAACGGAGGCGACTGGGTTTCGACTGAGATAGTCGGCATGCGGCAACATGACTCCTTTTCTATACTCAATAGTAAAGTGGAAATCCTGTAGGTAGATCCACCATCGAGCGACACGAGGGAGCAGATCCTTTTTGCGTTCTGTAGATTTGAGAGCGTTGCAGTCTGTGACGACCTTGAATTGCAAGCCTACCAAATAATGGCGGAAATGCTGCAAAGCCTTCACGACCGCTAACGTCTCTAACTCGTAGCTATGGTATTTGCTCTCTGCTCCCTGGGTAACCTTACTGAAGTATGCCACCACATGCTTTCCACCATCAGTATCCGTCTGTAGGAGTACCGCACCATAACCGACGGAGCTCGCGTCAGTGTGAACCTCGGTGTGAAGTTCAGGGTTGAATATGGTAAGAACAGGCTCGCTAGTCAAGCATTGAATTAGATCTTGACGAACCTGTTCTTGTTCCTGACCCCAACGAAACTCGATCCCTTTTCGTGTTAAATGTGCAATGCACGCGGTCTTAGTCGCATAGTTTTTAATGTACTTGCGGAAATAGCCCGCAAGTCCTAATAATTGTCGAACTTGCCTGACATTTTTGGGAACCGGAGAGTTTTTTAAGGCTGCTATCTTACGTGAGCTCGGTCGTACCTGACCTAAACTTATTCTCCTACCTAAGTATTCGACTTCGGTAGTCAAGAAGGAACATTTCTTCAGATTTATTGAAAATCCTGATTTAGTGAGCGTTTGCAGGACTTCTTGGAGCAAAACAATACCGTCCTCTATGGTGTTACTTAGCAAAAGGACGTCATCAATATATACGAGGACGTTTCCAGCGTCAATGAATTCGCGAAGGGTTTGGTTGATAATCCGTTGGTAAACGATCGGGGAGTTCGTCAAACCATATGGCATTTTTAGATATTCGTAGTGCCCTTCTGGTGTGACGAATCCCGTCACATGAACGGAGACCTCTTTGAGTCTTATTTGGTGGAAACCAGTAGCCATGTCTAAACTGGTAAAGAAGGTATAACGACCCAACCGATCAATATGGTCGTCTATCAAGGGCAGAGGATATCTTTCTTTTTCGGTGATACGGTTAAGTGCCCTGTAATCGACGCACATTCGGTCGGTTCCGTCCTTCTTCTTCACCAGAATTATGGGGCTAGCGTACTCTGATCGTGATTCTCTGATGATGCCTTTATCCAGTAAATCTTTGATTATTTCGCGTACTATAAGTTTTTCGCTATATGATAGCTTGTATGGCCGGTATACAACAGGAGATGTGCTTGATTTCCATTTCACCAGTTGTGACTGTACTGGTTGCGGTTCCAGAAATAAGAAATTCAGAAAATTTACTAATCACAGACATCAAAGAATCACGCAGTGTGCCCTGTAGCGGGGTGTTAACTAAGGTTTGGTCGAGACATTGAACTTCGTTAACGTGAACATGAGTATCGTTATTTCGAGTGATGTACTGTCTGTCTTTAGTGCGTACATACGTGACGCCATCGCGATTTAGAACGTCCGTTCCAATTATAATGGAGGTGTTCATGCATGACTTTGGCACTACAACTAGATCGGTTTCTATAGCAATATCGCTAAGCTCGATGGTTGCTGTTATGAACGACGAAGCTATGATTTCCCGCTCACTTATACCCCTGAGGATGCAGTGTGTTGGTTTGATTTGGCAAGAAAGGTGCTTCAAAACATCAGCAGAAATCAGCGACACGTTTTGGGCTCCACTATCTATAAGTGCGTCCATGGGGATGCCTTGAACAACAACCGTTACAATGTCCGTTTTATTATTTGCGTGATCTGTGCACAAATTAACGTTTCGCTGATTTCTGGATTCTGACCGGTTCTTGGCAAAGCACTTTTCTTCTGTGTGTCCTTTTTTCTTACAAAATGAGCACTGCGATTCGGATTTGGTAGCAGCAGTGGCATCATTGACTGACCCCGGGGTCCCGGATTTCACAGGCTTATTAACGGGTTCCCTACGAGACCTTTTGGTGCAATCTCGGCCTAAATGTCCGCGCTGATTGCATACGTAGCACTTGGGTCCACGGTTGGAGGATGAGTTTGAGGACGCATGTTTATTTGTCGAGCTACCGCGAGAATCAGGTTTAGTGCGATTCGGTTTGATGTAAATCGAAAGGAACGAAACTATGTCTTCGGTTGCCAAGTTTGCATTGGCCGCGGCTGCCCTTATTTGCGGGTTATCAATACCACGTATGACTATCAGAGTTCGCAATTCATCGGTGAGGCCTTTAACTATCCTTAAACGTAGCAGAGTACGCCGGGCATATTCGGCATACGTTGTGAATTTGTCGGACGTCGTGTTCATAGTTTCGAATAAAATATTAGCATAGTCTAGTTTCCGAGGGCAAAGGGGTTTGAATTCAAGCTTAAAGTTTGACCAAGTTCGGTCGTTGGTAACCCATTCTTTTAGCCAAACTTTAGCGTCGCCCTTAAGGCAAGAAGCTACTCGCGACAAGCATTCGTAGTCGCTCCAACCGTTTGCGATTACTGCACGGTCCACTTCGTCACACCATAGGTCAATATCGTGTATGTTTGGATCGAAATTAGATACGTAGTAGCTGTGCGATCTAGCAGGCTGTAAAGATCTTAAGGCTTCAGCGAGCATAGTTACAGTGGACATAGCTTCGGATCCGCCAGCGATTGGATCGTTTGTACGAATGGTCGTTGAAAAGCCCTCGGAGTTATTAGTACGAATTCGCTGCGGAACATCGCTCAAGCCCATGGGACTACGAGATCGCGGGGTGGCCTCGCGAACCGGGTCCTGGAGGTTTGCTCTTGTGTGTGTATTTACCGAATTATTAGGTGTGTATATCGCATTCGCACCGTTATGCTCGATAGCACTAAGCCTTGTCATAATATTGCTGAGGGTATCTTGTAACGAATTATTAGTCTGAGGCGTTACCGACGGGCACCTTGCACGTGGAGGTGTTAATGTTGATCGAGATCTAGAACGGCGGTGGTCACGAGCATCACGGTGACGATAATACGAACTATCCTTGGAGCCACTACGTTCCCGACGGCGGCTCTGACGTGATCTATCACGCGATCTATTTGCGGTTTCACTCCTAGCGGACTCGTCTCGCGAAACACGTTGATTTCGATCACGTGAACGACGGCGTTCATGACTTTTAGGCATATTTAGCACACAAGTTCGATAGTTAATCACACACCCGCAAAATATCAACAATGACACAGAGAAAATAAAAAGTTAAAAAAAATGAAGGTAGACAGGTATTTTGAGATTTTGTTCCTTGAATTTTTTTTTTTTTCGTTTCCCTTTTTTTTATAGGTAATTTAGTGGGCTAATTAAGCGTTCTTTATCCCACTTCTGATTTTAGGAACCAGAAGCAGGGACATTTAAAAAAAACAATGCGATACACAACTAAAATTATACAACTCTTTATTTTTAATTAGGAACAAAATAACAATCACTGAAAGCTAACCTTAGTTACCACAATTAATAACTTTAAGCAATTAGCACGTAAATATCAAAAAGGGAACCAATAGGTACACAAAATAGAAAATATAAGTCTCACGGTCCTTGAATGATGTTTCCGCCACGCGCGACGTCCGTCAAATGAGCCCAGTAATGGCACGCACGCCGCTTTTATAGACTATTTAAAGCTGTAAATCCTTCCTTCCTAACAATATAATTTGTTTATTTGTTGTATACAATATAGGTTTGGTGCAGACTAAATAGTCTTCCCTAATTGAATTTAATTGAATCATAGTTATTGTTGGACTTTGAACCTTCTATCTTGGGTTGGTAAGTTTGTTGACATTATAAACGTACTCAGTGCCCGCTACAGAAGTTATTGTTGTAAAATGTGTTGTTGCCAATTGTATAAGAAAATTGGTTAGTTTGTTTGATATTGACAGTAATATTCTAATTGATTGAAGTTAAAGTCATTGTTTTTAACTATTAAAGTAAATTGAATATTAAATTCTTATTGTAAAATTAACCTACCCAATTTTGTGTTGATTATTTTTGTTTTTTTGAATACTCTCTTGTGTGTTGATAATTTATTTTCTTGAGGTACCCACTTTGCTTTTGATAATTTATAAATTGATATTTGGGGTTCCATACCCGCTTTGTTTTTGATAATTTACAAATTTATATTTGGGGTTCCATAATAAATTTGTACTGGAAAATAATTAAGTAAATGTAACAGGGTTCAGTACTATTTGTTGAATTAACTTGTTGTTTCTCTTACATACTTTATGATTTGATATTTAATTTGGTAAGAGAATTACTGTCAAACTGTTGTTTTGGTTACACACATATATTATTAAAGTTGTTGAACATTTTGTGTATTAATAATATTTAATCACCGTTGCTTACATTTTGACAGTATGACTGCCTATACATTTGCTTGTAAGATTAGAGCGGAATTGAGATGGGTGACCTCGGTGGCCTCTTTGATAAGTAGATCTGATAGATCAGAGGCTTTGACGGTCGTCATCGTATTGTACACGTAATCATTTTGCATAAACACGCTGAAGCCGGACATGGGAACCATGAGCTTGTGCTCAATGAAATAAGGCAGACATTTTGGATTCTACGGGCTAGGGCTACCATCCGAAGCATAGCCAAAGGGTGTCTACAATGCAGAAGACAGAATGGTCGTTTAGTAACACCAGCAACAGGCGATTTGCCACCAGAGCGGCTAGACCACCACACACGGCCGTTTACGCATGTTGGTTTAGATTATTTCGGCCCCATAGAAGTTGCAATTTGCCGACGACGCGAAAAGAGGTGGGTGACCCTTTACACATGCCTTGTTACAAGAGCTCTACATCTGGAAGTAGTCGCTTCATTATCATCTAGCTCTGCAATAATGAGCCTTAGACGCCTAATTGCCCGGCGAGGGACTCCAGCTACAATCTTCTGCGACAACGCAACCTGCTTTGTTGGAGCCAAGCGTGAGCTTGCATCACTCTATGATGAGGCAGTAGAAAACTTCGCGACCAGCCGCAAGATCTCCTGGCGTTTCATTCCACCTGCCTCGCCATTTATGGGTGGAGCGTGGGAAAGGCTGGTACGCTCGGTGAAGACAGCTCTACGAGTCACATTAAAGGACAGAGCACCTCGAGAAGAAGTTCTTACCACGTTGCTTATCGATGCGGAATCGATCGTCAACAGCAGGCCATTGACTTATGTACCAAACTCACCAGACGCCCCCGAGGCTATAACGCCTTTTCATTTCATCCTCGGATCTTCATCAGTGACTTCATGGCCCTGCAAACTTCCGGATACAGACTCATTACGATCGACTGATTGGCGGCTCGCTCTTAAGCTGGCTGAACATTTCTGGGCAAGATGGCTGACTGAGTACCTGCCTACTCTAATTCCACGAGGCCGAAACAGAAGCGAGTCCGGTTTATGCGAGGGTGACGTGGTTCTTATAGCGGACAATACACTACCAAGGGGTCATTGGCTTCTTGGTAGGATAAACAAAACCTTTCCAGGACCTGACGGACTGGTTCGTGTCGCAGTCGTTGCTACCAAAGGAGATATCTTGCGCCGACCAGTCCGTACGCTTCTGCCGCTTGTTGCACATACCCAGCCAGTTGCCACCAGAGTTTAGTGCTCCACTAGGGGTCCGGAATGTTGGCGACTGGCTGGTGCAACCTTATTTGTTTATATTAAACCTTTTAGCTATTTTTGTACTGACAATGTTATGGCATATTACTTTGGTAGGTTTTGTATTGCGTGTCGATATTATGTGATTTGAGTTTGTAACTATTATAAAATTAACAACGAGTAACTATCTAAAGTGTTTTTCATTTTACATTATTATACAGTCCACCAATCGTCCGTAATAGAGACTATTAATTTTCACAAGGTTAAAATGCTTATGTGAACCTGAAGGAAAAAATCAATTGACGCTTAATATTTATTTCTATAACTTAAGTGTTGATTGTGAGCGTTAAACACAGACAGACAGTTTGTGTAATTTAGTTCATCACCACAACTCTCAAAACTGTAAAGGAGAACCTCGTTAGGAATATCCAACGCATGTGACAACCATCAATCCGCAATGTACCCTCTTACATAGTGGAGCCAGGTGTCTTAGCAATAGGAACGTAACAGACTCTATTACATTCTAAACACTATATGTTTTCAGTATATTTAATATAGTATATGTACCATATACTATATCAAATATACTGAATAATTATGATTTTTTTCTTATTCTATTGGGACTCTTAGTATTAATATTTTCTTTTTCTTTTCATAGTAAGAGCGGTGGAAGTACGATCAGTCGATGCTACAAAAAATTTTCACTGAGCTGGTTAATATTTAGAGCTTGCAGCGTAGTGCTGGCAGCTTCAGATGTACATCTTCACTCTCAAAGAGCTCTAAAGTGTCTACACTCTTGCCCCAGTGCTTCTTATAATATTGAGGTAAGCATTGTATTACTGCCGCGTTCGCATCGGGTTTTGGATTTAAATCCAGGGTCAGTCAAAGTGTTATTAAGTATTTTCATCTGAAATTTCATATAGCAGCTCGGAGTCTGGATTTGTGCCTGGTGGATGGCACTAGGTTGTACACCTAACATATTATGGGAATTGAACATAACCGGTAAAATGCTGGTACACTGTAAGGTGCAACTTTTTCGAATCCTTAGAGGAATACCCACAGGCGTGTATTTTATGTTATTTTTTTATTCTCTCTAGGCTGGTTAATATGATCTTAGAGCGTACTAAATGTTTAAATTATGAGAGACTCATTATCGGTATGGTTCCAACATAATCTTTTAACTATCAATGCATCCAAGACAAGCTACGTCATATTTAAAGCCAAAAATAAGAAAATACCACCACATCCTCCTCTTATATTAGATAATCATATACTCGAACTCAAACAACATGAGAAGTACCTTGGAATAAGATTGGACTGCCATTTGAATTGGAAGATTCAAATCGACCACATCAAATCCAAACTTACGTCGTTATTGGGCTCATTACGCAATATAGTTCATTGTTTGCCTCATAATGTACGCCAGACAATATATAATTCCCTAGTTAAGCCACACATACTGTACCTAATTGAAATCTGGGGCAATGCACCCAAAACAAATCTAAAAGACTTGCAAATTGCACAAAATAAAATTATTAAAATGCTTTTTCACTTCGATTATCTAACACCTACAACTAAAATATACAAAAACACTGAACTCATGAATATCAATCAACTCCACGCATACTGTACCTGCATACTCATACATAAAATACTTAACAAAACCATACATACACAAATTTCCTTCACCAAAACACACCAAATACAAAACCGTAGCAGTCGTAGAAGGGATGACATTGTACTTCCTCGAGTGCGAACCACTCAAGGTAGAAGAACAGTTGTTTACAGGGGAGCGCAACTTTATAATAAATTACCAAGGCAGATCAGGAGTTCGAATACGTTAAATATTTTTAAAACCGAGGTAAAAAAACACATCTTCCAAAATGTTAATATTAATTAAATAAACATTTATATTAATGTAACTCTGAATGTGCATTCATAATTTAAACCGAAAGCAATTGTTATGTTTTATACATAATTATTATTTTTGGAACACATAACTGACAAATGTAAACAAGACTGGTACTTCTGAGTGATGTTTTTGTCTTATGACCACGGTATCGAACTCTTTTTTCTCCAAACGAGGTAGTTATGCATGATTTTAGTAACAACATCTTAGGAATACCCTCTCTTAAATATTATTAAGACCGAATGTCGAAGGTGATGTTTTTGCTTTATGACCGCGGGATCGAACTGTTTTTCTCCAAGCGAGGTAGTTATGAATGATTTTTAACAACATAATTTTAGGAATACCTACTATAAAATGTTATTAAGTCCGAATGTCGAAGATTTATGATTAATTTACACTAGTTTTTAATTACTGTTTTCATATAAGTGAAATGTAAATTTCTTTATGAAAATAAATATCTTTAACCAGATTATAATGAAGACTTAGCTATAGGTTTGAAGTCTATGGCTGATTTTTATTAGAAGATGAAACAAATTTACTTATGTTTTTTTTTCTTTGCAGATGAAAAGGCTACAATATCAATTAGACAATTACTTCGTTGCTCACTCGCTACCAGCCGTCACCCCGTGCAGACGTCTCGCTGCCCGCTGCCTCGTCGCTGCTCGCAGCCCCCACCACGCGCCCCGCTGCGCCCTGCTCTCCGCTACGTCGCGCCTCTGCGTGACGTCACTGCGGTCGCCGCGTCTCAGCGCGCCGCCACCAGGTGTAGCTACTAGTAACTTCGGTTACTAGTAGTGACAAGTTCGGCCCAACCCTTCCGGGTTGGGAAGGACGCCCATAGGCCCCTTCTGGGTAAAAACCACTCTTACGTGGTCCCTGGTGGAAACCTAACGGTGATAACTAAGCCAGCTGGAGTGTAGCCCCAAGCACTCGCTAAACCTCTTCAGGGTACGGCAGTTAATTGGAATCGGGAGCAGGGTAGTTGGCCTTGGTAGATAGCCTAGTCAACTCCTGTCTCTGTCCGACAGCAATCACCTGGTACGGTAGGGTGTGTCTAGTAGACTAATGTGTCTAGTAGTCTGGTATGTAGGGGTAGACACTGTCTACCCCTACATACCAGACTCGTGGTACACAGGAGGAGGGTGGCCCACCTTCTGTGGGCTTACCGGTACCTTAGGACCCCTGTCACCCAATAAGATTGGTGACAGGTGCACAAGCTTAGGGCTCACCCCAGGTACACACCTCCCAGTCACACCCGGCTGGGAGGGTAGGATTGCACACATCCCCGGGCCCATCCACCCGGGGAAGACTCCCCTTATCGGCTTCACCGCAAAAAGTTATAATGTCGCTCGCACTATGCGTCGACCTTCTCCAAGAAATCCTCTTGAGCGACCCGAAACTCAAGAAAAAAATTACCCCACCCGATTCGGGCCCGATTGTGGCCCCTCTTAAGGCTTACAAGCTATTCCCAGATGAAGACTCACCAAGGTCGCCCTCACCCATTCCCCCAGTCAGGTCTACTCAAAGACCTAAAACCCCAACCCCCGCTCAGGACGCTCCATCGTCCAACAGCCAGGCCGATGAGCCAAATTCCCGCCCAGACTCCCCTATGGAGCTTACCCCTTTCCCTGAGGATAATCATAACGATGAATCACGGGACTCCTCCTCTCCCTCCACCTCCTCAGGTGAGGACGATTTCCAAGTCGTAGGAGGTAAGAGGAAGAAGAAAGCCTCAGCCTCCAAGGCCAAAAAAACCTTTGGCGCGACCCCGTTTGCGTCACCCATCGCCTCCCCTTGCACTTCTCCTGTGCCGACAGGTACCCAACCCACCCCCACTACCGCTTCCCAGCGGACTAATCGCGCCCCTAGCCCCACTGCCGCTTCTATGAAGAAGGCAAAGGCCCCGCCGCCGATATTCCTCCAGGATAAGGCAAAGTGGACTGACGTGTCCAATCTCTGCTCCCAGAGCAAATTCCATTTCAACAGTGCCCGTGCCTGCCAGCAGGGCATTAAAATCCTTGTCCCAACCTCCCGGGACTACCGGGAGTTGACCCACCTACTTAAAGTGAGGAAGTATTCCTTCCACACGTACTCTCTCCCCGAGGAGAAGACAACTAGGGTAGTTATCCGTCGGATCCCTAAGGAGATCCCGATGGAGGACGTCCGCTTGGACCTCCTGGCCCAAAACATCCCAGTCATAGCGGTCTACCGCTTGCACAAAGGAAGAGGTGGGCAACTGTACGACATGGTAGTGGTGGAGTGTAGCCCTACGGAATCCCATAATCCCATCTTCGGGATTAAAACTGTATGCTCCCTTGGCGGCATCTCGATAGAGAAGCCCTACCGTCCCACCATTGACGGGCAGTGTCACAACTGCCAACTCTATGGCCATTCTCAGGCCAACTGTTTCGCCACTCCCAGGTGTGTTAAATGTTTGGGGGATCATGGCACCGTCCTAAGGACCGCTCAGACTGCACGGAGCCTCCCAGCTGCGTGCTCTGTGGCCAAATTAGGCACCCCGCCAGTTACCGGGGTTGCCCAAAAGCCCCCAAACTTGCGCCTAAAATGGCCAAGGAATTCAACTCTCGCCTTCAGCGTGTAACCCCCTCTGCGAGCCTACCCTCCTCGCAAATCCCCCAAAGACTCGCCCCTCAAAGGGCCTCACCTTGGGGAAAGCTGAATGCTACTCTGGCACCAGCGACCTCTCAACCCTAGCCCATTCCAGCACTGATGGAACTTAACGTTCCAGTGCCTAGCCCACTCTAGGCCACAGCGGCCCCGGCGCAAACCAACAAGGTGGCCTCCACCGCCGTCGTTGGCAAGCGCCTTACCCCTGTAGTTCAACCCGGCCAGGGCTCCTATCGTTGTTGCGCTGAGACCATCTTCAACGCATACGCGATATGGATCCGAACGTTAACCTTCAGTTACGCTCTATAGAAGCGATAGACGAACTAGATTCAGATCACCGTCCCGTGATCTTACACCTAGGTAGCCGCTCAGGCCTCCCAGATCCAGGACAGCCACCCCCTACTAAAAAGATCACTGACTGGAGGCAAGTAAGTGCTAAACTGAAATCTGACAAGTCCCCCCAGTTAGACTCAATCCCCAATGTCCTAAACTCAGTCGCTGACAGGACAGCGGCCATCGACTCGCTTACAGCTCACGTACAATCTGTCCTGAACGAATGTTCAAGGGATGTTCCAGTGCTGGACCCCCAGCAAGAGAAACTCCCGGACGATGTACGCAGGCTGATAACCAAGAAGAACGCAGCTATTCGTCATTACAGGAACTTTCCCTGTGTCGCAAACAGAACTCACATGCGTAATTTGCAGCCAGCTGTAAAGGAACGTACTGCTGAGCACCGTTCTGCGACATGGAATAAGATTCTGAGCGAACTAGAGCCCACCCACCATGCCTTCTGGCAGCTTCAGAGGAGATTACGCTCCACTGAAGGCCAAGCCATGCCCCCGATTATTCGCCCCGATAAGAGTGTAGCATTCGAAAACTCTGAAAAAGCCGAATGCCTGGCTGACAGCCTCGAATTTCAATGCACACCCAGCTCCCAACCAGTAGACCAAGCTCACCTAGACGCTGAAATGGTAGACGCTGAAGTCGAACGTAGGACCTCCCTTCCACCCGTTGAAGACCCTGATGACCCGCTACCTCCCGTCACCCCAGACGAAGTAGAGGAGGTCATCAAAAGGCTTCACTCTAACAAAGCCCCGGGCTTAGATGGCATCACCAATAAGGTGTTGAAACTCCTCCCTCACCATGTAATACTGCTAATGACGGCCATATTCAACGCTGCATTAAGCAAAAATATCTTCCCCCAAGCCTGAAAACAGGCCACTGTGATAGGCATCCCTAAACCGGGTAAACCCAAATCGGAGCCTACCAGTTATCGTCCTATCAGCCTACTCAACTCCCTCGGAAAGGTCTATGAGCGGCTTATTTATAAGCGGCTCAGAGACTTTGTCGAGCGAAAGAGCCTTATCCCCCACGAGCAATTCGGCTTTCGTTCCGAACACTCTTGCCCCCAACAAGTTCACCGCATCGTTGAACACACTAGTGCTGGTTTCCAGCGTGGTCTGATGACGGGTGCCTTGTTCTTCGACATAGCGAAAGCGTTCGACAAAGTCTGGCACAATGGCTTCATTTATAAGCTATACAATCTCAAAGTGCCAGATCGTCTCGTGCTCATCTTACGAGACTGGATGTCGGACCGAACTTTCCGCTATCGTGTCGAGGGAGAACTCTCCTCCCCTCACGCCATACGAGCCGGAGTCCCCCAAGGCTGCGTATTATCCCCCATTGCCTTCACGCTGCACACAAGCGATATCCCAAAAACCAAAGAGAGCCAGTTGGCACTATTCGCTGACGACACGGCCCTTTATTACACTGGCCTAAGACCCAATGCCATAGCCCTAAAACTCCAGAGAGCCGCCAACACACTGGCCAAGTGGTTTCGCCTCTGGAGAATAGAAGTCAATCCAGACAAAAGCCAGGCTGTCCTCTTCTCGAGGCCTGACTGAAAATACAATAATAGATATAAAAACCCCCACCCCCCAAACTCATAACCATGTACGGCAAGCCGATCCCTTGGGAATGGCAAGCCAAATACCTAGGTGTCACCCTTGACATCCACCTCACTTTCGCCAAGCACATAAAGGCGGCGCGCTCGCGAGCCGCCTTCGCTATGGGCAGACTTCATGGGATGGTGAACGCAAGCAGTGGCTTGTCACTTAGGTGCAAGCTGCGCATTTTCACTGCGGTCATCCGTCCCATCATGACCTATGCATGCGCTGTCTTCGCACACGCTAAGCCCCGTCACATTCACAAACTTCAGGTTATATAAAACCGATTCCTCCGAAAAATCACTGGAGCCCCCTGGTTCTCTCGGAACCAGGAACTCCATGTCGATCTCAGAATCCCCACAATACAGCAGTTTATGAAACGCATTACCATACGCTTTTTCGACTCTGCTGTCAACCATAGTAACCCCCTAATTCAAGCGGCCTCCCGCTACGAACTCTCCCAAACATCTAAAGTTCGCCGACCAAGGCTCACTCTCTCCACCCCCGATGACGCCACTACCCTGTTTCAAGAGAGCAACCCAAAGACCAGCACAATTCGCAAACAAAGACCGCTTTCGTTCCGCCCTCGCCGCCGAGCCAGCCCGCGTAACGCTGGCCATAGTTAAATTCTAATTAGTTAATTGGAGTTTCTTGTCCGTTCTTCTCCACGTAGGCCTTTTGCGAACGGATGGTAGAATCACTTATACTAGATCCAGCCCTAGCTGTCCCCCCAGCGACGCCCTGAGCCGAGGTTCGACCCCACAGGGGGTAGCCCTTAGCGTGGTCGCTTAGTTTTAGTATTTTGTGCTTGGCTGGAGGCTATATAGCTTAGTCTCCACAGGAAAGCCCGGTTAAGCAATAGCCGGTCACTCTGACCGAGTTGCGAGACGCAAACTAGAAAAAAAAAAAAAAAAAAATACTCTCCGTTGCTTTGACGGGAATGGGTTTCTTTTCACTACGAAGGGAACTTCTGTGAGAAGTAAGTTTTATGGTTTGTATTTCTTCTCTAAACAAAACCTCCGGTTTGTGATTATCAAGACATTCATTGTTGTAATCTCTTGCCCTTATTATAATGTCTGTCTCAACATGGTCAGAAGACCAAAGAAAAAAAGAAACGTAGGTATGGAAGAATCCATACCTAAATCTTTAATTACTTTTGTAATAGATGAATAATTTATTGAATGTACTAAATTAATTAATTAAATTATTTGATTTCAGGTGGCAGCTGCTATTTTAAAGTAAGAATTAGTTTTAATACAATACGTTAATTAGATGTCTATAAAACTGTTTATCTTGAATGTAATTGAAATGATGTAGTTATTATTCCTATTAAATAAATAAATCAAAAGTTGTGTATTCCATTTATTTCATTACGAGAAAATAAACAGTTTTTATAAAATGCTAGTTGTTTTTCCTACTTTTAAATTCCTTTAGAAAAAGTAATCCTTTTGGTATGTATAATTGTAATCAGATTATTACAAACTTCGAAAGTAAATGTTGCGAAGTTATAAACTCTTTATATATTGTAAACCGATCATTTAAAATACAATTAACCCATTTACAACGACCGATCTTTATAAAGATCAGAAAAAGATATGAGGTATACCCTCAATTTAAAAATAAAAACAAACGGATATCTTTTGCTTTTTGTTTACCAATCGCCGCAGTGATAGTTTGACAGTGTTTCGGTGCATAGAGAATTATCTTATGATTATAATTTTGAAGTGCTTTTGAATCTTAATTCTTATTAGCGTAATTAACTTTTACTGTGTCTTCAAAACGGTAAGTGATTACAAAATAGCTTATTATTTAAATATATATTATGCACGTTTTTTTATAAATTTATAACCTGTCTAACAATACTATGAAATTTAATTTGATATTTTCATATCTTTTTTAAAAAAACAAATGATATTATATTTGATGATCGTTTTAACGATCGGTAGTAATTTGGGGATGTATTTTTGACTTTCAGAGCCAGATATACCAATAAACCAAAATTTGCAAAGTTGAGACTGCTTTTCGATATCCTCAAGGAAATATACCTGAGTATGGTTTTTTTGTAATGTACAGAATTGTCGAGGCTACGGTACCTTATTATGGAGAACACAGCTGTAAACAATTTATACATGGAAAACCGATTGGGGATGAGAAGTGTGGACATACGCTCTGGGTTGGAGTGACTAGACTGAGAGAGATTTGATACGTACTACATGGTTTGATCTGTAACAATGCCATAGGTATGGGAGATGGTGTGACTTTGCGTTTTGCTGATCATTTAGGTATAATTTCGCCACCCAAGTGTGCCTTGTCACTTATTTTTTGACAATTTCTTTTCTTCTATTCCACTTTTCAACGAATTGAGTAACAGAGGGCTCAAAGCCACTGGATTAATTCGAGAGGACCGTACATCAAAAGTCCTTTGCCCTCCAATTAAGAATTTAAGAAGATAGAAAGAGGTACATTCATGAACAAGTCTAGCCGACCAGAGCATATTTTGGTTTGCAAGTGGAATGATCATAGTGTGGTGTCAGTAGCATCCAATTCAGAAAACATCGAACCCTTACATAAAGCTATACGGTTCTCGCAGCAGCAAAAAAAAAATATACATCGATCAGCCGTGTGCGTCAGAATGGCTGGTTGTCTGTAACGGTTCGCGTCAGGCTGGTGACCAAACATTGCTACCTATTTGCTACTTTTTACTACCTATAGTCAATTAATTGCTACCTAACTCTGAAAGAAAATAAAGGGACTTCAAAATGACCAGCCATTCTGACATCAGGATAGCTGGTCAACTCTCCGTTTGTGTAAACTATTCAAATTTGTGTTATTATTTTTACTTGAGTAATTACTACCTGATTGCTACCCTCACGTATTTCAATGTCTACCTTGTAGTTTTAACAAGTAAAAAGTTATGATCATTTGAAATTTTTACGGGGAATGGATTACGATTATTGATACAAAGCAATTTAAAACGATTACTACAATGTTTATTTTTATTGGAATACACCTATCCATTATGTTAATTGAACATAAATATGTATATGTTAATGTAAAAGCCCGAACTACGGTAAAACCTAAGATTTACCCAGTCTTACTGGTAATCAAAAAATAAAAGGATGAACGTTTTCAAACAATAAAACAAACAAACACCTCAGCTTTATTATTTAGTACAGATGAAACAGTTTTGATAAAGTAAGTAATGATTAATAATTTTGCTTTTACGATAATATTACAAAAAAATGTTTGTTGTTGTAGATGTTTAATCAGCATGTTACCTAACAAATAAATAATATATGTAAAGGTATCAGTATAATCAGTGAGTTTTTTTTGCGTACAATATACAGTGAAAAAAATATTTTCTAAAACTTTTTGTTATTTTTGTATATTGGTCATTTTAACACTCCCACACCGAACCTCGTTTACAGTGAGCTTTTAGATATAATGGCCAAAGTGTATGTAAAACTACGTTTATAATGGCCCATTCACTGTAAAAAAATTAAATGATCATAACTTTTTTCTTGTTAAAGCTACAAAGTGGACATTGAAAGACGTGAGGGTAGCAATCAGGTAGTAATTACTCAAGTAAAAATAATAACACAAATTTGAATAGTTTACACAAACGGAGAGTTGACCAGCTATCCTGATGTCAGAATGGCTGGTCATTTTGAAGTCCCTTTATTTTCTTTAAGAGTTAGGTAGCAATTAATTGACTATAGGTAGTAAAAAGTAGCAAAAAGGTAGCAATTTTTGGTCATCAGCCTGACGCGAACCGTTACAGACAACCAGCCATTATGACGCACACGATCAGTCTGCAATTATAAAAAACCTACAATGAAAACATGGGGGGAGGTATTTCTCATTTTTTGGTCACTGCTTGAATATGGCGACTCACAATGCGTGGCAACTTTAAATAAATAATGCTCATCTCACATTCCGGAGAACTATCGCCAGAGTTAGAGATACTTGTACTTGATTTTTGTTGGTATTATATAAATGTAGTATGTAAGTATATACTGATGTGAACCTTTGTGAAGAGTGAAATAAAGGATGTATTATTAGTTATCATGGAAGCAAATAAAAAAAAGGAGAAACGCGGTTCTTGTTGGGACAAGGACCGCGTTTCTATTTTTTTTCAGGAGGGGCCCCTAGTACATAAAAGGAAACTTCACGATACGATAGAGTTGATTATCTAGTAGAGTACAATGACTCTCAGCTTCGATGTTCGCTTTACAAAAAAAAATACGAATTTCACTTGTCAAAAATGTAAAATTCATTTGCACCCTAAAACATGTTTTATTACTTACCTACATAGACTTGTTTCTAATTAACGTTTATCATTTATATAATATAGATTCTTTCATAATAATAACTGTGTTTCTTCAATTTAAAATAGGATACAATCGATAAAGTGGTAGTTGGCGTTAACCTACCTACCTATCTACCTACTACTGATCGTTAAAACGATCCGCTTTTACCGAGTTTTCGTGAAAACTTGGTATTTTTCTATGTCTACTTAATGCATCAAATTACTGTGATACGAGAAAAAGTTACGGTAACAACTGGGTTAATGACATCGTCTTGTCGAAAATAAAGAGTTTTTAATCTCACAAGATTATGAAAACATTAAACGTCCTAAGGCGAGGAAAGGTCCTTGGTATTAAGGCCTATCTGATGAGACGTCAGCTATTGTGATATGGGCATGTCTCCAGGATGCAGCAACAGAGGCTAGCTAACCCTATATTCTATTCTGAACTCCAAGAAGGAAAACGAAGTGGGCTGTTCCTACGCTTCAATGATGTTCAGAATAGAGCCATGAAGAGAGGCGACATTGACCACATACTTTGGAAGAATCAGGCCCAAGTGGAGACGTCATGTGCAGTGGCAGGTGCAGGCCTTTAAGGATATAATTAGGTTGGAAATGGACCAGAAAAGCAACGACCTCAAAGCTTTTATCACGTTGTCAACGGTATTCTGACGTGTCCACTTTGTGCTCGGAGTTTTACGGCCAATGTTGGATATGGAAGTCACGTGAAAGCAAATAACAAAGCAACAAATCTGAGCTCTCAACCACAATGAGTAGCCAATGTATGCGATCGCTGTGGCCGAAATTAGCTAGATGGCATCATTTCATAATATTTGCAATAACCCGGTTACATAGTCAAAAGAAATTTGCAACGACAACAATACCTCAATCAAACCAATAAAGATTCCAAAATATAAACTATCATCACTATGTTTGCCCAGAAATGCTTACCTGTATGCCATACAAAGGTTTAATAAAACGCGACAATAGCATTCACAATGTTTATAAATAAGCAAACAAAGCGAGCGTTGTGATTTAAAAACAAAGTTTCAGGTAAAAAAAATTGGAGCACTTCCAAATAATAGGTTTAAAACAATACTGGGCTATTATTTAAACTATTTTCAATAAAAATACTGTAGCTTTGTAAAAAACACTTGCTGAAATAAAAGTTTTCTGATACTTTATTTTGCTTTTGTTTACTATTAGCCGTCAGTTTTAATTAAAGTTTTCGAAGACCATCCTACAATAAAGGTTGTTTTTGATAAAAAATATAAGTTGTCAGATTTTCTTTTTGCATAAAGGGCTTTATTAACTCAGGTGGAGTTTAGCATGCATTATGCTAGACCCCCACCAGAGCTATGCACCCTAAAAGGTACTAGGACCTTACAAATGATAAAATATTTATATTTGCCCTAATTAATTAAAGACTTCTGTAGAAAAATATCTATGTTATGCTCTCCCAAACAGAAGCTCTAATACTTCATCGCTATTTTAAGATTCTACTTCTTGAGTCGACCCAAAACAATTGAGCTTCAAACATTATTGCAAAACTACACAAGCCTTTGCTAATGATTTCATATGTGAAAATTAAAGTTTATTTGGTGATAGATGAAGATCTGATGAACCCTAGACTAAATAATAACACACACACGGGTCGATCTTTGAGGTAACTTAACCTGCTCATTGTTGCCAAGGTCGGTACATGGGGGACCATCTAGTATTAATTATCTTGACTTCTCCGTAGGTACCTCAAAAAGGACTTTAAGTCATTGGCTGTTTTGTCAGAAGTCAGAAAATGTGGAGAATGTGTGTCCAGTGGTTATGGAGGTCAGATTGGGAGTGCTTCCTTGTAAAATACAGTTATTCAGCAGCATCAGGTTAGAGAGGAAACTGACCCCAACATAGTTGGTTAGGTTAGGCAGATTGATCTGCGATATATCGGGACATTTTTTTGAAATTTTCTCATTATTATTTAAACTGCTATATTTTTTACCTCTTTATTGAAGTGTAGAAACCTACACATCTAGTCCATGTCTCTATGTTTGGGTCTAAAGTCTGATATGTCTCGACTAATCAAAATAAAAACATACTGCACAACGAAACACGTCCGAAACTACAAAATCCTTCGTTCTCACACCTTGACTGATTTTCATTATTAGGAACCTCAGCACGTAAGACCACGGTGGAAAATATCGCCACTTTCAATATTTTCTTCACATGATATGTAATCCTTTCGGGATTTCTCTTTTATTTCGTAAGCTCGTCACGTTTTGGGCATACTACTTGAGGAGGCGTTTACGAGTCATTATTAGTAGGTATAATAAGTGCCTGTAATTGTTATAGGGTGTAAGTCTGTGAGTGTTCTAGAAACAAAAGAGTTTAGGCTGTTGTAGATTGAACAGTTTTATTTGTTATAAAGTTGACTTTGAAGCACACTACCTTATGCCTAGCTTAAGAATGTTTTTAACTTTGTCGTTTCCATTTATTTAAGTAATCGTTAATAGCATTATAGACAATGAGAGATTTTGTATTCTATACTGTTATGATGTTCCTAAGTTGGCATTATTTCCTTAAGCGATAGCATGTAGGTAATAAGCTGTTTAAGGTTATAATTCGTAGCGTTGTTTATAGAAAATATCATATTAATTTCAGCCAAAAGACATCCACTGCTGTATATAAGCCTCCTCCAAGCGTTGCCACTTTGACCGGTCCAATATAACGAATTCCCACAACCTTAACCAGGCCCATCTAGTGGGAGGCCTTCCAACGCATCCTCTTCAGGTTTGCGATCGCTACTCCCGAACTTTTCGGCGCTATTGACCAACCGTTCCGCGAGTAAAGTGCCCACTCCTACTTAAGTTTCGCAATTCTTCGGGCTGTGTCGATAATTCTTGGAAAACATAGTCTAGCTTTGCACATCATTAATGACTTGGCTGGCTACTGCTTGATAACATAGAAAACTTCCTGTATTAAGATCGGTACGTATGGGAATACTAGGAATACAATGCGAAACAAATATATCCCATCAAAAACATATTATGTAAAAACACAAGTTTCGCGGCGCAGTCCTTCTACAAAAAAAAGTAGTGAGATTGAATGTAAAACCAAGTCGGATAATTTATTTAATTGGTACCTTATTAATAAGGAAACAAAAATAAGCAAAATCATCCGCAGGGCAGCTTTGTGGCGAGCTAGTGGGCTGTGGCGACCCCACGGACCTGATCTCTAGGGAGAAGTCTTGTCCCTTGTCCCCGGCTTGCCTTTATTTCCTTATAATACATATATACCATACGGTTATGAGTCGGCGCAGTATGACGATGGCAAGCGATGATATTGTGATCTTATAGCATACTAAATTTAGTTAGGTTAGGTCAGTATTTTAATTTGATAAAAAAACTGTAAAATCATCCATCACCTGTACTACCTACTATATTTATAGTACTGGAATGGACAAGGTACTAGTAGTAGGATTTCGTAGCTGACGCACCAGAAATAGTACCCAAAAAGAAACAAAGGAGGACTGCGGTCAGTAAATTTGTTTGATTGTACTTAGTTTTACATTAGAAGAACACAATAATGTCGACCCCTTATGTAAAAGCAAAACCAAGTCGGTTCATGTGTTTCTTTGTTTCCTTTTAACAATCTCGGGACCCTGGGTCCCAGTCCTTTGAAAGAAGTGCGGGGGGCCAAAGCCAAATTGCAGGGGCCCTGTTTGGCATGCATCAGGATATGTGACACCAACCGACTATTATCACTGTATGTACTACGTAAATGCACCCAAGGGCAATCGCAAGTTAGTGCAGGACTATTGCAGACAAAATACATTGGGGTTTGGGAGGTTTCGTGGATCGATTACCTAAAACTATAGAAGGACTTTTGGCCCCTGCCTGGCCACTATTGATCTATATGGCTATTAAATGGCAGGAGATGACTTGCACACTCAATTAATGTGCCCATTCATAAACAGTCACTAGCACTTTAGTGACGTAGCGCCAAGTGGGCAACATATTGTAAGGAAGTGCTTGAGGAGTGGAGAGGTATGCCACGGCTATTAGGATAATCCCGGCAGTATGGTCAAGATCCCTACCAGCATCTTACTAGAGTACAGCCGTACACCGACCAGATACTGTGCCAGAATGTGAACATGGCATCATCATCCTGCAGGTGCGTATCAGTCTCACCTTGGTCGGGTCGCTCCCAAGCCCGGTAAACCCAAAAAAAGTGATTTCATTATTATGGCTTTTGTTCTATCCGACATTTTTATTGAAATGGCAAACTTATTTCCAAATACTATAATAAAAACATGTAAAGCTTTCAGAGGTTCGCTCACTCTTTCAGTCATTATCTATTTTTTTAACCGACTTCGCAAAAAAGGAGGAGGTTCTCAATTCGACTGTTTTTTTTTTATGTTTGTTACCTCAGAACTTGTTACTGGGTGAACCGATTTTGATGATTCTTTTTTGATGATGATGATGATTTTATTTGAAAGCTGGTGCTTGTCATGTGGTCCCATTTAAATTTGGTCAAGATATGATGAAGAACATCGGAGATATACATCAGAACTCTTCAATAAATGACAGCAGATCACTCGGGATAGCTGCAATCGGATGTCTGTTTATTGTTTACATCATTTCATAACATAACATCATACTAGCACGCTTTAAAGGGGTACGCAGGTGTAAACAGTTCACCCTGGTATACTCTAAATCCACCGTTTTTGTTTAAGTTTCATGTTTCTGGGTTAATCTATTCTGGCTTCACTTTGGAGAATTGGTCCGTTATGTACCCACAAATAAAAGTGAAAAATAAAAAAAACTGTTTAACAAAAAATACAACCGACTTCCAAATAAAAACACTACAAAGTGAAAAATAACTTCAATTTCGAAAGTCGGTGTCAAAAACGAAGATCCCAAAACAGGAACACCGACTTCCGAAATTGAAGTTATTTTTCACTTTGTTGTGTTTTTATTTGGAAGTCGGTTGTATTTTTTGTTAAACAGTTATTTTTTATTTACAAAAAAAATATTTTTAAATGATTTTTAGAAGCAGTAACTAAGTATATTCGATCCCAAAAAAAGATATTAAGTATATTGTCGATAAGGACCAATTTATTTTGGGTTACTTTAGCTTTTTTATGTAAAAGTTTGTCGATTTTTATGTTTGTACTGAATTGCTTTGTGTCACAATAATGCTTCAGCCGAACAACTCCACCTATTCAAAGTCACACGAGCGATAAGCAAGAAACTTCTCATTAACGTCTTCAACACAAAAACAATTAGTAGTAGTACGTAATACAACGTTGTTAACAGCCCTTCTGTAGTGAGCCCCTAATTGTGAACAAAACAATATCATTATGTACGTGTTTGGGGAAAATGAATGATGTTATAGGAAATATGACTACTCGCGTTTTAGCATCGTAATGTCGGTTTTTGACCTACGTACTTTGGACTCCTTTAATTATAGGAGACCACAGTATGCGCATAAGCTTAATAACAATTAAATTAACAAAGTTACATTGAGAAAGTATTGAACGGGCCATGAAAACATTAAAATTTCCAAATATTTAACCATCGTAAATAATTAGAATGTACCATTTTCCAAAAAGGTCCGAGGAGCATTAAAGCTCGAAACGATAGGATATTAAGGAAGGGCAATTACCGCTATTGTCAAACTAAATCAAAATAACTAAGCCGTGAATATAACATAACAAAATTCAGAAAAAGTACAACTTTTGTCTTCTCTGTCACTCATACCAGTCTCTTTCAAGACCTTGATGATTGCGTCATAATAACGCCCAGGTACCTACTGAAGTACTTTTCATATAAACATTCATAAAGGGAGACGATTAAAGGAAACAGCAATGTTGGACCTCAATACCACGCAGTACTCTATCTTCATACAATCGGTCGGAACGCGAGTCATGCATACGTGACTCGAGCTCAGCCCACACTCAGTTTACTACCAGTCGCGAACGCGCCGCAGTAACGAACGAACGCTGTGATGGCTCTGTAAGCAGTAAGCGTGCGATTTGTAAGTATTTGATTAAAATACGTACAGGTTACTTACTTAATATGGCAGAGAGCAATTATATACTATATTGTGCTTTGTTTGGTTGCTTGAATTCTTCTATAACGCACCCAGAGATAATATTTTTAAATTACCTGGAACCTCCGAAAGGCAAGACTATAAAAAAAAATATGCCTAACTTACTCGCGTACGTAATTTTTTTTTTAATACGTAGGTATTTCGCTTTTACAGCCCAGTAAAATACCTGGATTAATAAATAAATTAGTGGATAGGGTGATGAATTCACACACGGGTGACCTACCGAAGCTCGGGTCAAAAAAACTAGTAGGTATAATATCATATCCTAGGTTAGGCTATCTACTTACATATATTATTGAATTTGACGAAATATCATTATGAAATGATTACATATGAGAGTTTATAAATGGTAAGTACCTGGTAAGATTTAAAATAAGTATAATAAAAATATAATAGGTATTTACCTCAGATTAGAGAAAAGAATCTGGGATATTTACAATCACAAAACTTGAAAGAAACTAAAGTAGGTAAAATCATATTAGCGATAAAATCTTACTTGTCTTAACGACAATAGGTGGAAAAACCGGGGTGTTTCGTATGTTAAGAAAACGTGTCCAGTCAAGAAAGTTGATTCATGACCTTTTCGGCCGATAATTCGTTTAAGAACTTCAAAACATTAAAGTTTTCTGGATAACATGGACTCATGCTACAATTAGGCAGTTTTAAATAATATAGAAACTGTGTCAATACGGACAAAGGGTCGTGCATTTTTTTTGTTTTCCTTACAGTAGATTAATTGAATTGAAAATTTTTTTTTTGACTAAGCAGAAAATATGTGTATAAATGTTTTAAATTTGGAATTAACTGTCGTCCAGCGTTTTTTGCTTATAGAAAGAGGTACAGCCAAAGACCTTATACGTATTTCTTTCTACTAGACTGTGTACCAAAATTTTTTGTTTAGCTAAAATGAAATCTATCATCTTACACCTAGGTTAGCTATTTCCTTTTATGCGGTAGCTAACCAAAAGCGGTCCTGGCGAGAGGGTTTCCGCTGGTAGTGTGTCCTTGTCTAACCTCTTGCTAGCTCAACTAATCATTGGGTTTGGTAGAAATGGTAGAAAATTTTATATTTTCTTTTTTTTTATACCAAAACGAACAATTCATAGACTTTGACACGTATTTATATATTTCTAGAAAAGAATATAAATATTTCTACAGTGCCTATATTTAATCTATTCGTTGTATTTAAACAAATATTCATTAATACTGAGTAAGAATAGTACTTTTAAATGTTTGGGCCTGGTAATACTAAATGTAGGATGGTCGTTTTCGGATTTTTTGTCGGACTTTGTTCGAGTGAAATTCAGCGGCTGTTAATATTATTTGCAAATTGATTCCTAGTGGAATACAAATGGTGAAGTTTTATTTCTCAACTGTCTACGACAATATGTGAAATCATAGAGATCCTTTGAGGTATATTTAGCAGCCGGTATTTCAAAGCACCGTCAGAAGACTGCAGGGTCATCTAATGCCTCTCCTTCATGAGCAGGATCAGTGAGCTTTTTGTTCCAATCTATATGATGGTCTTGAAGAATGAAACTTGAAGAGACTTGGTATTTGAGGATTATTGAGTCCTCCCCCTCTCTTTGAACTTCAGATAACCCTTTAAGGCCGGGACTCCACCAAAGCGGAGATGTGCGGAGAAAAAGTCTCCTTTTGGTTGCTAATGATATGTACATATAGGTAAGCAAGATTTTAAATAAAATAACTATATTGACATAAAAATATTACAAGCATACATGTGAAGCCCCTGACTCCCGTGCTAGGCGAACCTGTGTTACAGGAATCAGTGTCCTCCGTTGATATAAATCAATACAAATTTAAATTTTTATGTAATATAACAAAAGGAGTAAGTAACACTAGCTATTGGAACAGTAAAACTAAATAATAAAAAGAAGCTAAGCGAACGTGCGAGCGTGTGATTGCGAGTGTGTGTGTAATTGTGTGTGTGTGATTGTGTGTGTATGTATGTTTGTGTGATAGTGTGGACGCATGAGTGAGCGTGTGGGTATCTTAAATGTAATCTTGATGAACTTTAATTGTTCAAATTATACGCGCCTTTTATGGTACTGTTAAAAATAACTTTTCAGAGTCGTCATAACTTAATGACTGAAGCCATAGTCTTAGAATTTGTTTCACTTTATATAACCTGAGCTTATAAATTGAGATAGATTTATTAACCCGGTTGTAGATCTTTGAACTTAACGCACAAAAGTGTCTGGACGCGAGTGCAGTGCGACATTTGGTAACTTTGCCCACTGGAACCAGTGCGTCAATTTATTGCATCTAAGCTTATTGGCAACATGTGTCTACGTAGGACAGTTCGGAGGATATATAATTGTCGAACCGTAAAGACATGGGCTTCCGAGTACAACTTTCTAGTAGGATAGATTTGTTTTTTGAAGGAAATCACTTTAAGTACTGCCCAAGTGCCCGTTTCGCTCTAAGCATAGCTGTCTTAAATGTCGCTTCCCATACTATAATACAGTAAGTAATTATAGACGCACATAACCATAGTTGCCGTGTCCTTGTCCGCAGAATGACGTAGCTCTTTAAACAAATAAATAAGCTTACGGAGCCTGGCAAAATAAAGCATCTGTGTGTGATCCTAGATATTTGATGTGAGGTACCAAGGTGAGACTAATACATTTACATTGAGTATGATCTGTGCATACATGTGGTATTATATCTGAAGTAATTGGTGGCTTAGGGCAGTTTGTTGGAGAGAACTGTATGATTTTTGTTTTAGCAATATTCAGTGTCAGCATGTTGTTACTTAGCCAGTCCATTATACTACGCAATGAAGATTCAACTCTATCAGTCACCTTGGTCCATTCTCTGTCATAAATAAGGAGTGCCGTATCATCAGCGTAGATGAATATATCACAATGGATAATAGGTAATTGGCAGAGGTCATTAATATAGATTTGGAAGAGGAGGGGCCCCAAAATACTGCCTTGTGGTATGCCGTAGCAAACCGGTTCCTCTTTACTGATAAGGTCTTAAATTTTTACGCATTGACTACGGCCACTCAGGTAACTTTTAAAATATCCAGAGCTAAACCACGTATTCATATATGCTCCATTTTGATAAAAAGTTTAGGGATTGAGACGGTATCGAAGGCCTTAGTGTGGTCCAGAAAAACTCCGTAGCATTTAAAGCGATTATCCAGTTTATCCACCAAGTTGTTAACAAAGTCTAACACCGCATCCTCGGTTGAGACACCTGTACGAAATCCGTATTGTTTTGGAGATAAAATATTATATTTTGCAAGGAATTTAGTTAGGGAATGATTAAAAAACACGTTCTTGGATTTTGGAGAATGCACTGAGAATGGATATTGGTCGATAATTTGACACATCGCCTCTTGCCGCAGCCTTGAATATAGGGTGCACTGCACAATTAAAAGCTTTTGGGAAAGTTCCCGAATTTATGGCACAGTTACAGATGTGATCTATTAAAGGAGCAAGAGACCTACTAGATTGGCGAAGTATTCTGGCAGGTATATTGTCTCAGTCAACCACATACTAACACCACCTTTTTTTTTGATCACCTTGGGAAAAAATCAGTACGCATACCCGCCCATTGGAGGAATGGGGGGGCTATTTGGGACTCCCCGGGATGACCCGGTATACCCAATAAAATAACCCAGTGGCACTCCCGCATCTGAGTGGAGGATGACTGGGAAACTGTCACAGCCTTTACGTCCAGTCCTCCGCCGACGACCGGCCGCCTTTACACCAGGAGGTGGGAGGAGACGATCGTATAACCACCATCTCCCACCCCTTCTCGTTCGTTCGTTCCCCTTCGTTGGGCCTCTGCCAGACCCACGTCGTGGGTGTCCGCTGCCTTTGCTGTCGGCTTTTTGGCCTTAGCCTTCCTCGTGGGCTCCTTTGACGAACCCAAGGAGCCTTCTTTTAGGAAGCCCCGCTTCCGCGATTGATATCTTGAACCTTCCTCGACCTCCATTGAGCTGGCTCCCGATACAACGGACTCGTCGGAGTCCGACTCATCCGTCTTTCCTCCGTAGAAGGTTTTACCCTCCTCCGACGCTGAAGCGTCACGGTGGCCCTGAGAAAGGACCTTTTGGTTGGCCCTGAGAAGGGCTTTTTTAATTAAATGCTTGAGGGCGTCACGCGCAAGTTTTGGATATTAAAATAAAATTCTCCGCAAGATCGTACACATGGCAATAAAATTCGCTACGATCGCACAGCACACTTTGGCCGTACCCAGTCTGCCACTCCGTTACGGTGGTCAGAACTGGGACGTTTCCAGTGAACACGAACGAGGACGTATGCGCTGTGGGGGGTTCCCAATACTAACACCACCTAACCCAATCACCATTTAACCTGATTGTATTAGAATATCTGTACAAAATTTGCTTATAGTGGGTCATGAATTAATCTTGTTTACCGTACCTACAAAATTTTTCATAGGTAAGTAATTATTTTCTTTGTTTTTATTAAAGTAAATATGTTTGTGAAAGATCACTTTGAACCCTAGACACTTTTTAATTTGTTAAGTAGTTACACATATCATAAGTGTCTTAACCCACACTGAGTCAAAAATATAGTTTCGTAGATGTCGTCGAACATTGGCCCTACTTGTCACGACCGGCGTGTCTCAGTCATTCACATACAATCAGTTGCTGATTTCAAGGTTTCCTTTCAAAACAACCAACTTTTGGGGTGGTTTGGGATCTACCTCCTAGCGGTCCACCCCGGGCAACGGCACCATGGGTGTAGAATTTAGCGCCTGCTTGGTTTAGCACTAAACTCTGAGTTGGTTGATTTGGTTGGTTTTATATTAAAATGGTAATGGTTTGGTTATTGGTTTACGACCACTGGTTTAATGATACGCAATAATGGTTTTAAAAGTTATATTGAATACTAGTTAAAATAATGGTAAATGGTTAATCTAAGCTAAAGTAGCACTAAAATGGTTTGATTGGAGTTACGCGATTGGTATCCGAACACGCACTAACTAACGCTAGTTGTGATACATGCATTTATGGAAATGCACGCAGGCAATAGTGCTGAGCTGTTCGTTTGCAATTATTGCACCGAACATATTCCCGAGCACAAGATAAGATAAGAAGAGGGTAAAGTACTCATCAAATCATCTTAGTTTTATAATTATACAAGAAATAAACAAGAAGTGGTAAAAACTAAACAAGAAATGGTAAACAAAGTAAATTAGATAATTATAAAATGGTGAACGATTTACTTAGTGTAAAATGGTTAACAAAGGTAAAAGTAAAATAAATTATGGTTGCCCTTAAAACTCGAATTCTTTAAACTAATGAGTCTTCCACTGTAAGCACACGTTCTTTTCGCACTATAGGCAACGTAGACCTTTCCTTTTTACCCGCACTACGCATAGCACTGGGCCATCGTCTTGCGAAATATGCACTTAAACCTATATGTTCACTCTCACTTTGCTGACGATCAGCGGTACTAGGCTGTTGCGGTTGCACTTCCACTATGCACTCTGTTTGATGTGGTCGCCACAGACTCCTGTCTGTGGTGAGGCTGCGCCCGGCCGGCCGTAGAATGCGAGCAGCAACTCGCTCGTTTCCAGATCCAGACTGCTGCCGCGCATAGTACAACTCCCAGCAGTATGTAGACGATGTAAAGTAAAGTAAAGTAAGTAAAGTAAACGTTTATTTGCATAGATTGTAGGTACAGTAAATAAGATGTGACAGTTAAAACATGGGTGATCCTTGTACAATCTACCATAAATTAGGCATGCAAAAATGATTTATTGAGATGCAATGATATTATGAGGTGCATTCACATAATAATATATTAATTTAAATGTCTTAGTACAATATAATAGCAATAGAATTAATAAATTGGAACAATGCCATAATTAGGTAAGAATGTCAACTATAAATTGGAACAATGTCATAATTAGGTAAGAATGTCAATTATATAAATCAAGTTATTGAGTACAAAATAATATGTCAGTGTCATTTAGAAATTCATTTACAGAATAGTAGCATTTTACAATTAATAATTCTGTCAGTTTCTTTTTAAAGCTTCTCATTGTGTCATTTTTAATTATGTTAGGTATTTTATTATATATTATGGGGCCCATACTAATAATACTTTTTTTCTGTAAAGCAGTATTACAACTCTCAACATGAAGTAGATATTTGTACTGACTTCTTAAAGGTCTCTTTCTATCTTTTGACACTGCAGTGAAAAGGTTAATGTTACATTTAACGAAAATAGCGACTTCTAAAATGTACATAGCTGGAAAAGTTAATAGTTTTAGGGACTTAAACACAGGAACGCAACTATCCGTCACTTTCATATTTAGCATTGCCCTTAAGCATCGCTTTTGGGCCTTGAACACCTGTTCTCGTAGAGTACAGTTTCCCCAAAAGATTATCCCGTATCTTAAAGTGGACGCGACTATACCATGGTATGCAACCACAGTTGTGGTGATGTGGACCTTTTTCGCCAGATTGTATAAGACATACGCGGATATGCTCAATTTTTTACAAACCTCGTCTGCTTGAGGTTTCCATGTCAACTGACTGTCTATCACTATACCTAAAAATTTTGCAACTTGTACCTGGTCTATAATGCAGTTATTACATTCTATTGTTATATTGGGTACTGATGTGCGTTGATAAAAATGCATGACGTTAGTTTTATGAAGGTTAATTACTAAGTTATTTTCGTCAAGCCAATTTACAATGTCATTAAGGGTATTATTTATGTCCTGTTCATACTGATTGAAGTCTATACATTTGACAAGTGCGGTGCTGTCATCAGCGAATAAGACCATTGGGTGTTCAATGTGGAGTGGTAAGTCATTGATGTATAGCAAGAACAAAAGTGAGCTAAGAACTCCGCCCTGTGGCACACCATGTCTGATAACTCTTGATTGGGATATGTATTTCTTCTCACGCCTAGTGGTTGTGCAGATTTTAGATATTTCCGTATATTGTTTACGGTCACTTAAATATGATTTAATAAGACTGAGTATGTTCCCTCTTATTCCATACAAGTTAAGCTTATCAATCAGGGTTGCATGATGGACGCAATCGAAGGCCTTTGTCATGTCTGTAAGGATTGCGCAAATTGGTACTTTTTTATCAACCTGTCCCATTATTATACTAAGTAAGTCGTAAATAGCAATATTTATACCTTTGTTCTTCCTAAATCCTTTTTGTTCATCACATAAAATATTATATTTACTTAAAAAGTTATTAATTGACTCATACATTATCTTTTCGATGACTTTCGAAAATATAGGAATTAGGGCAATGGGTCTGTAATTTACTAAACTTTCCTTATCGTGTTTTTTGTAGAGTGGTTTTACGATAACTGTTTTAAGACCATTTGGGAATACTCCAGAGCTAATGCAAAGATTTATAATATGACATAAATGTGAGGCGATATTATTCGACACGAATTTTACTACTTTTGTAGCTATGCCATCATATCCAAAGCTATTTGTATTTTTTAATGATTGTATCATTCTTATTACGTCTTGAGGTATCACTGGAGCCATAAACATTGAATGTATGTTGCTAATTAAACCAGTAGTTACATATTTTGATGAGTTATTAGATTGAACCTGATCAATGAAGAAATTGTTAAATGCATTAGCAATACCTTCTGGGTTACTAATTACGGTGTCTTGGATTTTGATTTTGCTAATTGGCTCGACACTGCGTGTATTTGTGTTTATAATACTCCACGAGGCTTTTGATTTATTACTAGAGGTGTTTATAAAATGATTATTTTGTGCTCTTTGAGTTAATTTTATTATTTTCCTGAATTTTAGAGAGTAATTTTTGAACTTTTTTTTGTTTTCCTCTGAAGTGTCACGTCTGTATTGCCATAACAGACGTCTCTGTCTTTTACTGCACACTCGTATACCACGTGATAACCATTTAATAGTTCGATTTGGTTTGATAGTGACCAACCTGTATGGAAAACACAGATCATATAGCATACGGAAGTGTTCCAGAAAATAATCATATGCTTCGTTTGCATTTTCTGTGAGGTATATATCCGAGAAAGAAAGAGAGTGGAGATAGTTTTTAAACCTAGCTAAATTTTCGAATGAAAGGTCACGTTTCTTAATGCGCCAAGAATTAATTCTACAGGTTCTATTTACCTTTACTTCCAGTACCTGTGCAGTGTGATCGGATAATGCTAGATCTATTATTTCACATTTACATTTAAGTTGACAACTACAAGCAAAATTATCGATGCAACTGTTACTGGATAGTCTAGTTGGTTCTCGAAGTTCCAAATTAAGATTGTGCCCCAATAGAAAGTACTCGAAGTCTTTAGTAACGTTATTTCTTTTCAATATATCTATGTTGAAGTCCCCACATACAATAACCTTCCTATTAGATTTATTACATATTAGTTTTAAGACAATGTCCAAGTTTTCATAAAACACAGTTAAGTTATTTAGTTTTGGTGGTCTATAGATACAGACAATAATTAATCTTTGTTTGATTAGTTCTATGCCGCAACATTCGAATATATTTGTTTTTGATTGACGTGAGATATCAGTTAATTCTTTATATTCTAAATTTCCTTTGACAAGGATGCAAGCTCCTCCACGCTTCTTTGATTGTCTTGCATAACACGCAGCCAGTTTATAGTTCGGAATTTTCAATACTTTTTCATGGCCAAGCATAATGAAGTGTTCTGTAATGCAGATAACATCTATGTCTTTTTGTTTCCTCGACATTTCCTGAAGGTGAACAGTCAGTAGGTCAGCTTTATTTATAATACCAGCAATATTTTGATGTAGGATATTTATACTGTTAGAGACGAAAAAAATCAGAGCTGCTTGTGGTCACATTTGCTTCATCGGTTTTGCCAGGAGGCGCCTCTGAACTTATTACGTTTGTGTCGGTCCAGTCATATGAAATTTCATCTAATAATGTTTTTAAGTTTTGGAAGATATTGAGCATTCCTTTGTTATTTAATCGGCCATTGTACCAGGAGAACATGTCCTCTTTATAAGATAACCTTAAATTAGAGTCAAGCAACCAAGCATAGTAATGGCTTTGATTGTCCATGTAAAGCATATTGTTGAAAGTTTCGATTCTGCAATTGTACATCATAGAATATTCATTGCATTTATATGTGGGTAGGCACAAGATAATATTTGTGTTTTTTATTTTGGTCAAAACCTCCCTTATGTGCACAACCAATTCACAGTAGTTGTTTGTTTGAAGAAAGTCATCCTCTCCTATAAATATAATACAGCAATCTTCTACGGCATAATTTAACAGTTTGGAGTGTAAGTTGTCAATTAGTTTCTTAATGCCGCAATTAGGTGTTAGATAGTGGCATATTTGATAGTTATCAAATGTATGTTCTGTTGTTGATAATAAGTTGTTAGTTTTATTGCTGCTTATGATACACAGTTTCTTTTTTTCGGAGAGAGACTGAGAATTAGGCTGCCGTACGTTAGTTATGTAATTTTGCATTGCAGGAGAGGAACAAGAGTCATGCCATGGTTTTTGGCATAGATCCGGGGTGCTGTTTTTGTGTGGTGTTTTATTTTTGTTATTATTTTTCATATTTTTTTTATTAGGAGTCTGGCTGGTTACTATTTTAAAAGCTTTTTTCGCTATTTCATGTTTCGAATTCATGTCCATTATAGATTTTTTTAACTCCATATTCTCTAGTGACAGGTTGTTTATTTCCTGGTGAGCTGATGACAATTCTAATTTGAGCTTTGTTATTTCATCCTTCAGATCAGTTAACTGTTTATCATTTTCGTCGTCGGATAGGTTCGGTAAACTGTTACTAGTGCCATCTAGCGTCAAATTGTTGCAACTATTATTACTTTCATTGACTGACGACGATCGAATACGAGGCATGCTTTGAGATTTTGTCTTCCGATTTCTAAATGTGATATTCTCTAAGAAATCCATCATTATTTTATAGAAAACATTCAGAAAAAGTACATCGTAGAACTTGGGTTCGAACCCACGGTCACGCCGTGTATATTGATGCTTTTCAAAAAAACCAGGCCTCTTAACCGCTGCGCCAGACGCTCAATAAATAATGTATTGAAATAAGTTAGTATGTTCTAATAAATTACTTATACAAGTTTTAAAAGACGGTTAATTTTCTTGAATTCAAAAAAATTTTTGCACCGTAATTGTTTTTTTGTAGTTTTGTGACGAGAACTTAAAAACTTGTTGGTTGCACTTGGTTAAAGTTATTTAGTGGTACGGTAATGTTATTTTTTATTATAAAAACACTGTAATATCACTGATTTGAGACGAATGTACACTTGTATTTTTAAATGAATAGAACTTTTTATTTTGTGGAAATAATCACTGAATAACAATGTCGCTTACGTATTATGTGTCACTTTCACCAATTAACCATATACGAACTCAAAATTAAGAAAGAAACTATTTTTTAAAACAAAAATATTACGGAGCCGATTTGTATTGTGTTGTGACACTGACAGTTCCCATTTTATTTCAATGACGATGATGAACGATGATTGAGACGATGGTGTACTGATGAATGTCATGAACTGATACGCCATCGACCTCTGCTTTGGTGGTTTTTAGCGTTTTAATCTGTTCTCCAAGAATGGATAGAGATCTATTCAGACTCATGTCCTTTGGTAATGCTGTTTCCGTTGGTATTGTAATGTTCACAATATGGTTTATCTGGTCTAGTTCTGGTACAAGCATATTTGGTGAAAAGTTTAACTGGTTGTTTTGCTGTTGTAAAGAGTATAATGCGAAATCTTTACTTTTAATAAAGCATTTCTGAGTCATGCTAATGACCCCAGCTCGGGTCAGCTGGCGTACGGTAACTTGATCGTCACATATGATTTTGATCGAATATGTGTCACAGCAAAAATATAAATATTGTGACGTAGTTTGTAATTCTACCCATTAGTTTTGGCACGCTGTCCTTTCTGTTTTGCACCTTTGGTTTATTGGGTTAGTTTCGCAAAAGTTTTCGTCATTTTCTAAATTTTGGATTGGTTTGAAGAGCTAACATATGAAAAATTCTCCGTGATACAAACATGTGTCAAGTTCATGTATAGTTGGTACGAAATAAGCATCCTTTTTCAGGTTTACTGCGACGTATTCCGATATTGGCGTTATTGTTATCATACTGTAGTTAGTTTGTTGCGGGACTGGTATTATTCTATATAATTGAAAACTTTCTCTTGCTATGAGGGGGTATGTAATTTCAAAAATAATATATTTTTCGGTGACCCGAGCTTTTGTTCTCAGTAGCTTGTAGATGCGCTGAAGGTCTGTCTCAATATTTTCGATTGGCAGTGCTAAATCTTGAGGCATTTGCCCATAGATAATTTGTAGCTCTCGTTTGAGCTGCGCTGGTGTCAATAGATGCAGACTGATTTGGCCATGGTATATTTCCGATATTGTAGAACCAGGTGGCATCTAGTGTCAAAACTATTCGAAGATTTATGGAAGAGATGGAAAACAGAGTACTTGACTCAATTATCAACCAGAAACAAATGGACGAAACACCAGAAGAATGTCACAGCTTACCCACCTCGTCTAGCAACACTATGGGCCGGTACGCGGACGGTGAGTCCGCAGGGCGCCCCGCCTTCCTGAGCAGGACCAGGCGACCAGATTTCCACAAAGTGGGAAACTGGCCCCGCTCAAGGCAAGCTGTGAAGAGTCCTCTCAGCCAGGGCTCTAGCTCCTTCAGAGCGAGGGCTAATACGTAGCCGTGGATCCCGTCGGGCCCCGGTGCCACGTTCTTGGCCCGGAGCCGCATCACGGCCGCCCTAATCTCTGCCTGTGTCACCTCTGGGACGCTGATGGCGTCCTCCTCTGTAGACTCTGCGGCCGTGGGCAAAGCCATCGGCGGCGGGATGTGCTCCGCTCTCGCCGGGAAGAGAGCTGCGACTACCTCCTCCAGCAGCTCGGGTTGGAGACTCTCCGTAAGCGGAGGCGCGGCGGCTCGAAGTTTCCCTCCAACCGCTCGATAAGGGCGCCCCCTCGGATCCCCGACTAGAGTCTCCAACATCTCCTCCCTGGCTCGCTTCTTCGCCTCGCCGATGGCCAGCCGCAGAGTCTCCGTCGTCGCGCGGTACACCTCATACCGCGCGGCTTCTTCTTCAGGGACCCGACGACGTCTTCTCCGATATCGGGTGTACTGGCGTCTGGCCGCTACGCACGCAACACGCAACTGTGCGATCTCGGCGGACCACCAGTACACCTGGCGCCTCGCTGACTGTGCGTGGACCCGGGGCATGGACGCGTCGCTGATTTGCGTCATCGCCCCGCGGAACCGCAGCGCCTCCTGTTCGACGTCGACGGGTCCGGTCGTTGCCGACTCCCGGATCCAGGCCTGGACAATGGTGGCCTCCTCGAGAAGTTCCCTGTTAGGGCTGTCCATAACCCGGGCCACAATTGATGTTGCGCGCTTGCGCATTATCGCGTAAAAACAATCCACACGCGCCGCTGCAAACATCCCTGACGCACTACAACGCCAAGGCAACCCCATCAGTTTTCTGAACGCGTTATTATACTGGACCCGAAGGGCCCCATACGACGCCCGCGAATACTTCTCCCATAGGCTGCAAGTGTAGAAGGTGGTACAGAATGCTTTAAAGAGCGTCACCTTTACTTCTGCAGTACAACGTGCAAACCTACGAGCTATCATATTCGCACGCACGGAAAGAGCCCTCCGTTCCCTTTCAATGGCAGCATTGTCCTTGAGGTCAGTGGTGACCAAGTGACCTAGGTACTTAAATTGTTCCACTCGCTCAAGAGTAACACCGTTTAGCCGTATGGGAGGCACATCAGGAAGGTACCTGGTCCCCGCGTCAAAAACAATGTACTGACTTTTCTGAACGTTATATAATAAACCATGTTCAGTTGCGTAACGCTCACATATGGCCAATAGTGTCCTAATACCACCGACTGACGCGCTCAGCAGCACCATGTCGTCCGCATAGCTTAAATTATTGACACAGACACCATCAATATGACAACCGACATGATGACCGCTAAGCGCCTCAATCAGGGCATTCATATACAAATTGAAGAGGGCAGGGGAGGTTAACCCCCCCTGTCTCACTCCACACTCCAATTGATAAGGCTCCGACAGCACACCCGCCCACCGAACACTGTTGACCTGGCCTCCGTACCAATGCCTGAAGATACTTATAAGCTCGATAGGCAAGCTTATAGCTTCAAGTTTCCTCCATAATATATCGTAGGAAACCAGATCAAAAGCCCTAGACAGATCGAGGAAGCAAGCGAAAACAGGTGTTCCTCTTTTTGTGTAGTACCTGACGGCCTGCTTGAGACACAGAACTGCACTCTCTGTAGAAAGTCCTGACCGAAACCCGAACTGATTGTCGTGCAGCACAAGATGTTCGTTTAGCTGCGTATCAAGCAGACCATCAAGCACCTTAGCGACTATGGTTGCTAGAGAAATAGGTCTATAGTTCCCCTTATCCGAAAGATCACCTGTTTTACTTTTAACAATGGGAACCACGATCGTCCTCATTAGGTCGGAGGGCAAGTATGAATGACCAATACATAAATTGTACAGCAGTGCCAAAACCCTCGGTAAATGAGGACCGGCGTATTGTAAATGCTCGATACTGAGCCCGTCATGTCCAGGGGACTTACCTCTGGTCGTAGACCTGATGACCCTGGCCACATCTTTGGTACTGAAGCGGGTGCCCACCCTGCCACAACGGGACTCAGCATCCAGAATCTCACAAGAGCTCTTTAGCGGTGACTTTAAAATAAACTGATTTCTGAAAAGGTTCGCAATATCTTTCGCATCACTCACACCATTCACACTAACAGGCAGGCCCGGCCGAATGCTCAATTTATTAGTGCTCTTCCAGAAACCGCGAAAATCACGCTTTGAATGCTTAGAAGCAATTATGTCCATCTTTATCTGTTCCTCGTGGTTTTGACACCATTTAAGTCGCGATTTGAAAAAAGCTCTACTTTCCCGCATGTCATCATACACTGGGCCAGTTGAAGGTTTGCCACACGATAACCATACGTGAAATTTCTGCCTCGCCAGCCTGTGAGCGCAACTGACATGATTATTCCAGCCTGTGATTTGAGCGTTTTTCCTACGACTAACAAACTTATTTGCCGCACTACAAATTGACGACTCACTGAGAGCACAAACAATATCCGAATACAGCTTATCAATAACAATCCTATGGGTGGATTCACCAAAAAAAATATCACCACAACCAGTTAATTCTACAGGAAAATCAACAAATTTTAATCGCTTGTGACATTCATTAGAATATGTATTAATTTGTTCCTTGGTTCTTTCCCCCCAAACAACTTTATTGTGAGAAATCACATTAACAGGAATCTTAGGTGATAACAAATCAAATTTACATTCCACAATCATAGGGTAATGGTCAGACCACAGTACGTCATTTCTTACGTAAACATCAACAACAGAACTTAATGCCGAGTGTGTGACTATACAGTGGTCTAGCCATCGCCTACAACCGTGAGCTTCACTCATAAAAGTGTAGGTATCACTCGTTAACCCCAGTCTGTCTATATCAACACAAATCCATCTTTGATCGTCACAAAAGCATGACAGTTCACTCATAAACAAAGAATTCGGGTGTGCATTAAAGTCCCCCAAAACAAATACTGATTCAACACTACAATCGTCTACTACAGCACTCACCGTACCGAGGCAGTCCGTGAAATCCGGCAAGTTATCACTCGAATCGGTAGGCATATAGATGCTCATAACAATAACAGGCCTATTGTTAGTTACTATTTTTATTGCACACACACGAGGATTATTGCACTGTAACACTGATACATTTTGGAATTCGTTACTCCTCCATAACAAAGCAACACCGCCGTAAGGTCGACCGCGTAACATGCCGGCCGACATGTCAACAGCTGACGTTCCCGTGGCACTAAACTTGTCGTCAATGGTGCAAAGATATGATATTTCCTCTGGCTGCAACCATGTTTCTTGCAAAGCAATTATATCGGAAGATCTACACAGTTCTTTAATGCTGTTTACAGACCTTTTCACACTTTTGCAATTGAACGATACCATTCTGTACAATCTATCCATTGCGTTTCATACTGCAGCCGACGTTATTCGAAACATTATTCGTATATCTTTGCTTATAATGCACGAATCTTCTAAAAATTATTCCTTGAGGCCACAAGTTTTCATCTAAAAATAAAGGTACTTTGTGATCAGATACAAAAAACTTGTATGCCTTGTGGTCCTTCTGTTTTTTAGCGTGTATTATCTCTAAGGAAACTCTTTCTTGCGTCTTAGAATGTATGTAATTAATAATGTCGGCTTCCTGTGTGTCCATATGTACATTTGTTATAAATATTGGTGACTTCGTATCGGCAGCCTTAAAGCCGATCGTTTCGCACGCAATACCAGTCTGTCCCCTGTACCGGTAATTGGGTTTTTTCTTCCGACCTACGTACTGCCAATCATCCGCAATCTCGCTTTGTGTTTTATTACATTTTATTCTGGAGTCCGTTCCAGACGTCTTACTAGTAGCGGTGGCTATAGCTATTCGCATCTGTGGGTAGATTTTTTTCACTATCGTGTAGCTGCCGTGAATCATCGGCTCGCTGCGTCGACACGTCGCCGAGCGATAGCACCTTACCCGTTAAACCGGTTTCGTCCGAACACAGCTGTTTATTATCACTGCACGACGAAATTGATATTGTTCTGTTTTTCTCAGTATCTGCACTATCACAATGTATTACTGACGGTGTCTTAACTAAACTATCCTCAGGGATACTTTCAGATAATATTTGGCTAGATGCTACACATTCACCCCGCTGTGTTGTCTCGTTGTGATGATTAATCATGTTATGAGTACTTGCAGCTGATGGAAGACATCGCGTTTCCTGCTTGTTACCCTGATTAAGTATGAGTTCTTCTAGCTGTTCTTTGGTTACGTAACTAGATTTGATGTTCTTCACCTCTTCACGTAACACCAACAAATCCTTTAGCAGTTGGGAAGCATCTAGGTGGTCGAATGAGATAGGTGGAAGTCTTCCAAGATCACGGGCCACAAACACTGGTATTGCATCCGGATCCACCACTTTCAATAACGATATTATGTCCAGCAAATCACGTTTTTCCTTCCCATCATTTTTACGAATAATTTTACGTTTCACTGAGGGTAACGTTTCATACAGTAACGATTTCGACTGCTTTATTTCCTCACTGGTAAACGAAGATACACAGATTTTTATTAACGTATTTTCGTCCGCGACAGACAATTTATTCTGCACGTACGCTAACAATTCTTCGATTACGACATTGCACGAGTTACATTTCACAAACGTTGACATTTTCTAACGCGTCCTGCCGGTAAGGATGCGCGAGCGCTACTGCGAGGGTAGAGGGGGGTTATGAGGGTGCTGGAGTTGTATAAAATTGATGCAACTCTGCGCGCCTTCCTGACGTCATGTATGGGGCAGTGGAGGACGGTCCTTCACTATCCAGGATGTCGACAGATTCAGGAAAACAGCGAACCTATAAGGATCGAGCGCGGAATATTTCAGGGCGACAGTCTGAGTCCTCTGTGGTTTTGTTTAGCCCTGAACCCTCTCAGTACACTGCTGGAGGGTTCAGGTCTGGGCTATCGGTTGAGAAGAGGTGGTCAGGTCATATCACACCTCCTTTACATGGATGATCTGAAGCTCTTTGCCCCCAACAACTTGCAACTGATGAAGCTACTGAGGGTAACAGAAACCTTCAGTGACGCCATCCGTATGGAATTTGGTGTGGACAAATGTGCAGTCATGCATGTAAAGCGAGGGGAGATTATGGAATCCGTGGGAATACAACTCTCGGATTCCATACACCTTCGATCCCTTTCCTCAACCGAAACTTACAAGTATTTGGGTATGTCGGAAGCACTAGGCATCAATGCTACTGACGTGAAACAGTTGAAGCAGCGCTTCTTTGGCCGCCTGAAAAGAGTACTAAATAGTCTTTTATCGGGCGGTAACAAGGTGCGCGCCTTCAACGGCTGGGTCATGCCGGTATTGATGTATTCTTTCGGCATACTCAAATGGACTCAGACTGAACTTGACGCCCTGGATAGGAGGATCCGCACGCTGCTTACCGCAAATCGTATGCATCACCCACGTTCATCGGCTATGAGACTGTATATCCCTCGGAAGTGCGGGGGGTCGTGGCTTTTTAAATGCTAAGACCCTACACAACCGCGAGGTATGCAGTCTTAGGGAATACTTCCAGGCCGCTGACGTGGGTATGCATCGAGATGTGGTAGCGGTGGACAAGGGCCTTACCCCGCTCTCCTTGGCTAACGAGAACTGGCGCAAACCTATAGTATTAGATACTAATGACCGCAGGGAGGTATGGCAGAGCAAGGAGCTTCACGGACGCTTCTACCGGGTCCTACATGGGCCCGATGTAGATCTTTTAGCGTCCGTGGCCTGGCTGCGATTTGGTGACCTGTTCGGGGAAACCGAAGGTTTTGTCTTTGCGATTATGGACGAAGTTATGATGACGAACAACTACCGGAAATACATTGTGAAGGACGGCACGGTTGACATCTGTCGGGCATGTCACCGGCCGGGTGAATCAATCCGTCACATTATCTCCGGTTGTTCTAGTCTGGCTAACGGAGACTATTTGCATAGACACAACCTTGTAGCCAGGATTATCCATCAGCAACTTGCTCTTAAATACAATCTTGTGGAGTCGGAAGTGCCTTACTATAAGTATGTGCCCGACCCAGTTCTCGAAAATGGCAATGTAACGTTGTATTGGGATCGGTCTATCATCACTGACAGGACTATTGTTGCCAATAAGCCTGACATAGTGCTGATGGACCGACTAGAGCGTCGCGCAATGATTGTTGATATAGCGGTCCCACATGATGAGAACCTCGTGAAGGCTGAGAGAGATAAGAAAAGCAAGTATCTTGATCTGGCTCGTGAGGTTGTCGACATGTGGGACGTGAATACAGCTATCATTGTGCCGATAGTCGTTACGGCCAATGGCATAATAGCCAAGAGCCTCGACGAACATCTGAGGAGGCTCTCTTAGGCAGCTGGATCAAGGGCTTGATCCAGAAAGCGGTACTTCTGGACACGGCGCGTATCGTTAGGAAGTTCCTCTCTCAGGAGCCCTGACCACCGGTAGCTTGGACCCTGTTCCCGATACCGGTGGGCTACTATTTTTGTATTTTTAAATGTATTTTTATTTTATTTTTTATAGAATAATATTTAAAAATGTAAAAATATGTAATATAAAATGAATAAATGAAATAATAATAATAAATTTATTGCTTCAAGAATTACAGATATATAACCATTACGTAGAGGTATTACAGAGTAATCTTATAAACAATTGGTGAATTGGTAGGGCTTGCGTAGGTTGGAAAAATCTGTATACAAAACTGATAAACCCTGCCTCTTAAACTAGGGTATCCTGTATCTTAAGAGACAGTGTTCGGCTAAAGATTATTACATTTTAATTTTACAACAAGCAGAGTGTGTCGATCTACCTTTAAGTTAATAGATGCTTACAGGTTAAAACTGGTTTAATGGATTAGTATGTAAAAATAAGGAAAAATAGAAATTAAAAATTTCAGCCATGCAGTAAGTGTTTGTGTGTGTATGTGTGTGTGTATGTGTGTGTGTATGTGTATGTGTGTGTGTGTGTGTGGGTGTGTTTATGTGTGTGTGTGTGTGTGTGTTTGTTAGTAGTATATTTGGGCGTGTGTATGCGAGTGCGTGTGTTTGTGCATTTAGGTATTTTGGGAGATTTAAGATGAAATTTATGCGATGAATGTAAGCGAAGATTCTGTTTTTGAATAATCCTGTTGAAGAAGCCAGTTTGTTAATTTCGATTTAAGTTCATTCTTATTAAGGTCTATTATGTTTAGTATTTTATGATGTTTTTTGTAGATGTATGTACTTAGTATATAATACTGGTGTTCAGCAAAGACTGTTTTGTGACTGGTGCCCAGTGGAACATTGGTGCGCTTGTTAGGATTAGAACGGGGGCAGAACGATGTCTTCTGAGAATGGATTGAAGCACATAAAGTTGCCGAACTGTTAGAACCCTACAGTCCAAATAAATTTGAGAAGTAGGATAGCGGTATGGCTTACGAGTCATTACCTTGAGGATGGCTCGCTGAGCTCTTTCAATTCTCAGGAAGTTGGTTTTTGTTGCACCTCCCCAAACAACAATGCAGTAGCTGAGGATCGATTGGCACAAGGCGAAATAAACCATCCTTAATGTATCTAGGTCAGCGGCGCTTCTAAGGGATTTAAAAGTGTGGATGAGCCTCAAGGTCCTGGTAATAAGTACATCAATTTGTTTGTCCCATCGCAAGCCTGCATCAATTTGTACACCCAGATACCTCACATCCTCAGATCTCGTAAGCTTCGAGCAAGGGCAAGAAGTTGATAGTTGTGGGCATGTATGAGCTATAATTGAAAAAGGGTGATCTGGCAGATTGTTTTGCCGTAAAGCGAAGGGAATGTAGCAGGTTTTTTTAAGATTTATGGTTAATAGATTTGAATTCAACCATTTTGTTATCTTAGCTAATGCTAACTCTGCGCTATTTTTGACACTATCCCAACTAGGTCCGTTAACAATAATTGCCGTGTCGTCGGCGTAGGCGTAAATCTTGGCGTTTGTAAGGGTCATATTACATAGGTCATTTACATAAATTTGAAATAAAATTGGGCCCAAGATGCTACCCTGGGGAACGCCGTAATATACTGGTTCCTCATCACTTAGGTGCTCCTCAGCCTTTACGGTTCTGAAGGTAATTTTTAAAAATTTCCAGGTTTATACCACGGATCCCCACCAGCTCCAACTTTGAAATGAGTATCGGAACAGAAACTGTGTCAAATGCCTTAGAAAGGTCCAAGTATATACCTAGACATTTGGTTTTACTATCAAGATTCTCAGCAACCACCTGCGTCAGATCTAATACTGCATCTTCCGTTGATACACCCGAACGAAAACCGTATTGGTTGTCTGCAATAATATGGTATCTATCCAATAATTTCCTCAGTCGATTGTAAAGAACCCTCTCACAGACTTTCGAAAGTGCAGTTAATACAGAGATGGGTCTGTAGTTGTTGACACAGTTTCTGTTCCCCCCCTTGTGGACTGGATGGACTAAGGCTCTCTTCAGTGCATCCGGAAAAATACCCTTTTGGAGACATATATTAATGATATGCGTTAAAGGTGGGACTAATATAGAACGAGATTGTTTCAATATTTTGGGTTAGATTCCGTCCCATCCAATCGCACAATCATCGCGTAGTTGGAGTATAAGGGACTCAACTTCAGTCTCATCTACCTCAAGCAAAACGAGAGAGGTGGATGGCGGTAAACGGGGATTTTTTCCGGTCATAGTGGTAGGTCTGCCATCGAAATTTAAGGATGTATTGGTTTGCGATAAGATTTTATCTGCCAGGTTTTTACCTACATTGCTAAAAAAGTTACAAACACTATTTAAAGAGGATTTGGGGTTGTCTTTCATTTTTAATAATTCAATTGGGCTAGATTTTAGTTTATGACTGTTGGTTATTTCTTTAATGGTTTTCCAAAGGGCTCTTGGGTTATTTTTTGCTTTCTCAAGCTCATTTTTCTCGTATGCTATTCTAAGTTTTCGAAGTAAACCATTACAAAAATTTCGATAGTGAGTGTAGGTTAATTTAAGAATTAGATTGTCAGGTGCATTTCTTCATTTAACGTGTAGTTTATCTCGGTTTTTAATACATTTTAAAAGCCTGGTGTCATCCAAGGCTTTATAATTTTTAGTTTTCTAGGTGTTTTAGTTTCTACAGAATGTTTAGCGATAGTTGTGCGTAATATGGATATAAATGTGTTCATTAACAGATTAGGCTCGAGGATGTTATAAAGGAGCGAAAAGTCTGTGGTTTCTAGCTCTATCTTTAATGCGTCGCAATTTACTCGAGTGGAAAATTGGTAAGTTTTGGGTCTGTGATTAGTGTTTTCAATTGCCAGGACTAGTGGTCTGTGATCAGTTATATGTGACTCCAGAACCAGGGTGGTGACAGGTAAGTTACTTTTCACAAGCGAGTGGTCAAGGCAATTGGCAAGACGCGTGGGAAACAGGTGAGCTGGAATCAGCCCATGGGATAGGTTTAGGGTTAAATATTCTAAGCTGCGACCGCTTCTACAATTTGATTTTATATCGATATTTAAATCACCAATCAGGACAGTATTTTGCCAGGTGGAGAGTTTTGTATGAATCTCATCTAAACTATCTAAGAAATTGTCAAAGCTTTCTTTAGAATTGTAAGACGGGGAACGGTAGACTGCTACAATAGCTATTTTTTTATTATCTATTTCGCATACGAGAAAGTTGCCACCCGTACAGTGAGGTTCCCACACTGATACCTGGAGACCTAATTTAACGTATATTACGATCCCGTCATTCTGATTGGAGTTAGTGTTAGTTAAATTAGATTGATAACCCTGCAAGATTGGTAAGTTATTGACTTTACTCAGCCAACATTCAGTCAGGATTACAACATCAAAAGGAATTTTAGTCAAGTGTAACAGCACCTGTAGTTCGTTGAAATTTTGATTTATACTACAATTGTTTAAATGTATTAATTTTATGTCAGTATCATATGGTTTTATATACTAGAGGCAGTCATCAATACTACAAGTAAATGAGTTACCTGCGGTTAGAGAGTCAAGCTCACTATTTATATTATTAATTGTAGCCATTAGAAATTAGTGGAGAAAGCAAAGTGGCTTACATATGCGAATTACGAGTATGATTAGTTTTAAATTCTGTTTCTTGATGCATCGCACGTTTAGGGAAGTTCTAAGGGGAACTAAGTGTAGTGTGTATGGTTGTATGATAGTGTTAGTATGTATGTGTTGCTCATACTTTATAATAATATCTAATAAGGATTTAGTGTGTGTGATTGTGTAAGTAAGAATTGGGTAAGGGGTTGTAGTGTTGAATGTACGACAATGTGAATATATAACGCATATGGAGTAGTATATATTATGTAGTCGTAAGTAAAAAGGGTTATATAGTCATTTAACTTCGAGATTTTGAAGAGACTGATCAGAACTGACCAGAATATGCTTCTTCCCTTCCAGCTTCCTCAGGAAAATATTGCCATTGGAAACCCAGCAGAACTTGTAACCGTGCTTCGATGCAAATTCCCGGGCAAGGTGATAAAGTTTCCTTGTACTTAAAGGCAGCTGCTCGGCGATAAAAATAGGTTGCATTTTACCAGGCATTCCAATGTGCGAGGTGTTGAGCTTCTGGTCTTTAGCCTTCCCATTATTAAATGAGCGCACTGCCGTAACAATCGTTTGCTTAGTGCTTACAGCAGCAAATTCAGCAACTATAGGGCGAGGGGAGTTGGTATTTGTGGGTTTACCAGGAAGGCGGTACACGTCTCGTATATTGGTGTTACTGATGGTTGTTCCCAGGACCTCACTTATCTTAATCACAGTTTTTGAAAGACTGGCACAATCTTCCGAGTCTGTGTAAGGCACATTACGGATTTCAATTCCAGATGAGCGTGATTTCAGCTGTAGATCGATAATCTTTTTATCCAGATGTTCAATATGTCTTTGCTGTGCATCCCGTGTTTTTTTTAGTTCTTCTATCTCTTTCTTCATATCTTCAAACTTCGTGTTGAGAAAACTTATCGATTGAATAATCTCTTCGTTTGACTTCTTAATAGCGGCGTTCGTCGCTTGAATGGCCGTATTTTGGCACTTTATTTCAGCAACATCAGACATGAGTTTAGACATTAGGACAGTTTGCTCCGCTAGTGTTTTAGAGAAGGAGGGTTCCTGTACATCATCTTGGCTGATTTGGTAGTAGGGGCCGCCTTGCGGAGAGTTATCATTGCGTAGGCGTTTGTTACGTGTAGTGTTTACAAATCCACTCATAGCAACAGCGGAGTTGATATCTGGTTCCGATTGTGTTTGGGTATTCAGAGTTACTAAAGGAGAGTTGGGCGGGGTGCGCTGGCTTTTCGACATTATGGCCAATACAGTTGAACAAGTCAAACAGGTGATATTGGGTTGTATCACTAGCTCTGACGGCGTAGCGGTTCGAAGACTCGTAGCAGGGGAGTAGGCGCGTAGCTCGTAGCACTGGTGCACGTCGTAGCACAGTCGATGACGTAGCCGCACGGGGTCAGTATCGCTAATTTGGTGCGCGCTCGGAATGACACGGCGGCGCGGTGGGTCACTCGCCGACCGCCAAGGCAAGCGTCGCTGGTTCAAATCCAACAAATCACAGTCACTTGAGGTGTCAACTTTTGATGGGTCACAAGCACAACAGTATCTATCCCGTTCTAGGACCGCCCAGTGGGAGGCGTCCGCAGGTAAAAACACTTAAGGAGTGACAAGGATTAAAAAATCACAACACGCAGCCAATCACAGAATTTAGGGTACGGAATTATTAGTAAGTTCGATACACGTCCACTCTGAGCTGCGTTCGGCGGCCGAATCAGTCTCAGTGTCTCCCGTTGGGGTGATGACAATCTGGTCTCTTTTAACGCCACCAAAACACAGGCATGTCTTTTTACCGCGAAAAGGACTCACTTTATCCAAACGCCTACTTTTCGGGGTGCTTCTGTTCCTGTGACTGATCGTCTCGAGCTCCTTGGCATGGAGTTGATATCCAGTCTCAACTTCGGCGCCTCCATCGAGTACAATGCCCAAATTGCGGCAAAGAAACTTGGCGTCCTAAACAGAGTGAAGCGATATTTTATGCCTGGACAGCTATTAACTCTTTACAAGGCGCAAGTAAGATCCTGCATGGAGTATTGCAGCCACCTCTGGGATGGCTCAGCTAAATATCAGCTTGCCGCGCTTGACTCGGTGGAACGCAGACCTAAGAGACTAATTGGCGACGTCAAACTGGTAGATGCAAAGCTTCACAGCTTGGCTCATCGCCGCAAGGTTGCCTGCTTGTCGGTCTTCTACAGACTGTATTTTGGCGAGTGTGCTTATGAACTCCACGACCTCATCCCACCGGCCCCCTTCTACCATCGGACATCTAGACGCACTGCAAGTTACCATCCTCACATAGTTGCTATTCCACCAATTCGCACCAAGCGCTTCCAAACATCCTTCATAAGGCGCACGGCAAAAGAGTGGAACTCACTGCCTGCGTCTGTGTTTCCGAACGCTTACAACCCGAATCTCTTCAAAGTTAGAGTGAACAGGCATCTTCTGGGTAAGCTCACTCCATCGTCGACTTTGTCTCTGTCACCTCTGACCTAGACTAGAGTCAAGAGCAAACCCATCACAAATAAAAAAAAATAAAAAACTATCCTACCCTTTTCTAATACTTTCAACTTCTTTCAGTTTGGCACAGAGCTGTACCTACAAATCCAAATATGGCGTCGTCTCCGAGAGGCAGACGTGCGTCAATCAACACTCGTGCGCATGGTGGACCGCAATCTTGGATCTCTGGTGCTACTGTCAAACATCAACAACTTGTATTTCATCTGTCTTCAGATCTATTTTGGGATTCAGTAAGTTTTGTTTATAATGTTGTACTAAATTGGACATCTGTGGTCAAATCGCATGTTAGCAAGGGTTGAACAAAATTCAACATTGAACTAAAAGTAGTAGAAACTCCTACTACACAAAGTATAGAGAAATAGCGGCTAGGAAGTCTAAGTTGCAAACTAAATGAATTTAGCCAATAGATGTCTACTGCCATATAGACCAGTCTTGTGCTTTTCGCATCCAGCGGATGTTTGCGCCCTTCACCAGGGCATGTGTTGAACTTCTTCAATTCTTCGAGCTGTGCAGGTTGGTTACCTTGGTTCTCCTGCGGCCTTGCGATGTTTATGTCATTTTCAGGGTTCTGTACCCGAAGGCTCCAAACGGGGGCTCCGTATAACTGTACTGTCACACAATTTTGTGCCTAAGAATTTTTAACGGTGTTTGGTATAAGTTGCGTGGGACGGCACAGTCCGGCTACTACACACTTTTTGCTGCCTTCGTATCTACCTACCTGTCCGTGCTTGCTGCCTGCGTATCTGCCTACCTGGCCGTCTGGCTGCGTATCTGCCTGCCTGTACGTCTGCCTGAACCTGGCCCCACCTACCCCGAGCATCCCACGTCGCGTCGTAAGAAGCCGGCCCTTAGTTATTTACCATTATCATTTTTTTATATTTAATTTTAAAACTTACGCATAAACCCTTATCTTTCTTATTTAATTTTCATTATTTTTAAACCCTTATCTTTCTTAATTAATTTTAAAACGTAATTTACGTTTTAACACGTTTTAATCGTAACGTTACAACACTTGACTAAACTTAATGATGACAAGAGGTAAAGAGGGAAATAAGTGTAATAATTAGTATTTTGCTATTTTCGTTTGGAACGTTCATTAGGTGTAGTTATTCTCGACAAGTTAGAAGTGTTTTTATTCAGATTCATCGGTTTGTTATTTTTCATCTAATATTTTAACAAAAATAATGTACCATAATAATTAAAGCAACATTTACGAATAAACTGGTGAAAAACTAACAGTCGTTTTAAAAAGTTATCTCACTATGAAAGAGTATTTATAAAGATTATGTTTCGTTTTAATTACACTTACGTACGACGGTACTAGTAAATAGAACAGATTTTAACCTTTATCAACAAATATGATCCATCTGCGCATCTTGCTTGTCATTAACTTCTAGTTTGTTTTACTTTTTTGTCTAAACAAACAATATTTGTTACAGCAAAAATAGTAAGGTAAATACCAGTACCATAAATACCAATAATATCAAGAATTCACATTATTTTTTTTATACTTATATTACCGAAACTCTAATAAAATTGGGTAGTCCAGACGAATCGAAAAACGAACTATCTCGAATCCGATTTATGCGAATCATAAGTATAATATTAGCATCATTTTTTCTTATTAGTGAACAAAATGGTGATAATCCTCTTAGAAATCTGGACTATCGGAGGTCAGACACTTGTAAATTGGTTTGGCCTTTTGTATAAGAAAATTAAATCCATAAAATGAAATTGAAGACCAAAATTGAATATGATTTAAAGATTTTATCATTCATATGGTTTCGTTGTAGGTTTAAAAGAGAAAAAAATGATCTGGATGAATGCATAAAATAGAAATGATAGACCATAATTATATTGTTAAAAGATCTTATAAAGAGCAAAATATACAAGGCCGTGATTAGACCTGTCGTACTGTATGGATCAGAATGTTGGGCTGTGAAAAAGATGGATAAAAAAGTTTGCATGTAGCAGAGATGAGAATGTAGAGATGGATGTGCTGAGTGATGAGAATGGATAAAGTGAGATATAAGTATATTAGAGTAAGTTTAAAAGTGGTACAAGTGACAGAAAAGTTGGAAGGAAACCGTTTGTCCTGGTATGGTCATGTGATGATGAGGAATGCAACGCATGTTACTAAAAAAATTAAGAATATAAATGTGGAATGATGGAGAAGGAGAGGATGGCCAAAGAAAATTTAAATAGTGAATTACATAAAAGGAAATTTAGACATCTTTACTAACGAAACTTCATGATGAAAAGTCTGAATAACAAGTACTTCATAAATAATAAGCTCTTTTATAAAATTATGTCAATCTATTATAATGAGTCTGGCACTACTGTCATCAAATGAAATGTAGGCAAAACCAAGGTCTAATTTAAGAACACTGGACTATAATAAAGACAATATTAACTAGAGGAAAAGAAGGTCATGAAAAGCTATAACGCCTAAAGCTATCACCATCTTTAGACGACGATTATACGACATAAAAATTTCTCGTGGTCTAACCAACAAAAAATACGCATTTATTAGGAGTAAACCAAGTTTATGGCACTCAAGGCACGAACAAATATGCTTATAGGCAAAATCAAGATATGGATGATGCTTTTGATCAATTAAGGATTCTAATAAGTGATTAAGCAGTTCTAACTCTTTATTACACTAGCTTAGCTAATGCTAATCCAGCTGCTATGAGAATATGAAGTCAAACTTTCTACCATTATTCGCTAGTTAAATTATCTTAATTAAGGTCGGCACTTAAGTTCTTCTAGAGCTAAACAGATTATTTCAAAAGCCCCTTTAATTCTCTCGGTGCAAGGACAACTTGTTCAACCCATTTGAAAGGATTTGAATAGATACTCTTAATTTTCACAAGTTTGAAATGCTTATGTGAACCTGCAGTAAAAAAACAAATGATGCTTAATATTTCTTACTCTGTCTTACGTTTTGAATTTCATCACCACAGATCTCAAAACGGAAAAGGAAAACATCGTAAGGTAACCGGCAACTCCTAGAAAAATCCAAGACATGTGACAACCACCAACTCACCACAAAGAAGCGGCATTTGTCCTAGCAATGGGAACGTAATAGAGTCTTTAAAAATACAGTCTATTAAACAGACTTATTAAGTATGTATTTCGTTTTCGTAGTATATTGGGACTCTAAGTATGAATTTTTTTGTTGTTGTTTTCATAGTAAAAACGGTGGAAGCACAATCAGCCGGTGCTACTACATAATCTCACTGAGCTGGTTAATATTTAAAGCTTGCAGAGTAGTTCTGGCTGCATCAGACATACATCTTCATTCGCAGAGGGCCCTGAAGTTTTTGCACTCGTGTCCCAGTGCTTCTTATAATATTGAGGTAAGTAGCTATTTATTTTGTCCTTGGTCACAAGGGCTACCTTGGTTTGATTTAAAAGTCGTTCAAAGGGTTATTGGGCATTTCCATCTGGAATTATTAGGTAACAGCTCGGAGTCTGACTGTGTGCGCATTTGATGACTTTAGGCACGCCCTTTGGGAGACAAGCATAACTAGTGAAATGTAGAATTACTATAGGTAAACCTTTGTCTAACCACAGAGGAACAAAGGCGTAATTTTATGTTATGTTATTCTGTTTCTCTATTCTCGCTAGGCTGGTTAATGTATAGAGTTTGCAGCTTAAGCATATTTAAAAGTTGTTTGAAAATGTAGCATTAGGTTCGAAGCCTAGATTGGGAGTTAGCTGTCTTCTCCCAATATTTGATTTTAATTTTATTTCAAATTGACTTGAAGAGACAGTTTTTATTACAAGGGAAGACAAAAGGCTACTAAGAAGATGACTATTGAGATGATGGAAAATGGAAGAAGAAAACGAGCTGCACCGATCCAGAATACATTGGCATAAGGACAAAAGCATAATGATGGAATCAAATTGGCTTGTCTTTTTTTCTTTGCAGATGAAAAGGCTATAATATCAATTAGCACATGACTTCGTTGCTTTGACGTTAGTGGGTTTCTTTTCACTACGAAGGGAACTTCTGTTGGAAGTAAGTTTTACAGATTAAATGTTTATTCCTTTGTAGTTCAGATGAAATCGAGTTCCGAATTATTATCAGAATTTTAGACTCCACTTCTACACATAGACCTCTTCAAGCGACCTTCCACATCCAGAATAGGTATTGTCTTCTTCTTATGGTACAAGTGTGTAAAGTTGGTGATTACCGCTGAGGCGCCATTGAGACCCGAGCCGTTAGGTGAGGGTCTTACGAGAGCCGAGGACGGTAATCATCAATACACACGTGTATCATACGACGTTTTTCAACACACTTGTGAAGAAAATAATACTAAAACATCATTTCCAACAGTGAAAACGAGTTGTGAATTTTTTTTCGCAATGGCGGGCAAAATTATTCAGTTTTCCTATGCGCGCTCATCTAACAATGGCGATCGGCCATAGACTAAAATTCTAAAAATAATGAGTTATCTTTTTTTTTGCTTTTCGCGGATAGCGATTTAGCCACGTACAAAATGGGGAATTTCAAGTTTTCTTTATTACAGACAAAATCAAAAGTTATATTTAAGTGAAAGTTTTATTTATTAAACACGTACAAGTAAGTAAGTTGCATGAAATGTGTTGCATTTGTACTATTGAGCTCGATCTTTTTTGTATCGAAACTTTTTTAAGAACAAAGCAACTCTTGTGAAGAAAATAACACTAAAAATCATTTCCAACAGTGAAAACGAGCTGTGAAAATTTTTTCGCAATGGCGGGCAAAATTAATCAGTTTTCCTATGCGCGCGCATCTAACAATGGCGATCGGCCATAGACTAAAAAGAATGAAGTTTCTTTTTTTTTTTGGCTTTTCGCGGATAGCGTTTTAGCCACGTACAAAATGGGGAATTTCAAGTTTTCTTTATTACAGACAAAAACAAAAGTTATATTTAAGTGAACGTTTTATTTATTAAACACGTACAAGTTGAAATTATCTATTTAAATACGAAGTTGCATGAAATGTGTTGCATTTGTTAGTACAAATGCAACACATTTCATGCAGCACGATCTTTTTTGTATCGAAACTTTTTTAAGAACAAAGCAACTCAACCAATAAATTTAAAAAAATACTCTTTATCTCACTTGTGAATAATAGTAATGAAAAAGTCACAGTTTGATAACAGGTGTCATTATGTGCCTAATTGCGGTGAAATTAGAGCCACTTTATGAGCAAGTATGTTGAAAAATAAATTACCACACTGTTAAAAGAGTAGCATGACTAAAGTTTTTATTTGAGTTCTTTTGATTTCAGGTGGCAGCTGCTATTTTGAAGTATGAATTAGTTTTAATACAATACGATAATTAGTAAGAAATGGAAAAAAGGAAACTGATGTATTATTTTTCTCTCTACTCAACTCTCCCACACCTCCTTCTTCTTCATACCTCACTTTCAATACCTATGTAATTCACACGCGAGGAAACTGCGTTCATCTAACAATCTTCTCTTGCTCTGTCCTTCTCATACTTCTGATTTTGTTCATTCTTCCTTTCATATTCAATCCATTCTTCTCTGGAATGCGCTTCCTCTTGATATCAGGACGGCCACCAGTCAGTATGCATTTAAGCGGAAGTTGCGGTATTTTTTTCTAAATGAATAGCAGAATCATCTCATTTTGCGCCTTTCTATTTATTTGTATATATATATATTATTTTATATATAGTATTTATTATAGGAAATATTTAACTATATTTATTTTAACTATATACTTTTGTACTAATTTTGCGTTTATAATATTATTATTTCTATTTTTATGCACCTGCCATGCTATCTCTTCACCGCACTTGGTTGACTGGTAGAGAATGCCTAAGGCATTAAGTCCGCCTATGTACTTTTATGTTGCATGAAGTTTTAATAAATAAATAAATATTATATAATAATATAAATTTATTAATTTGTCCTCGAATTTCATTAAAAAAGATTAAAAGTTTTGTATAAATGCGTAATTTAATCATGAGTTCCCTATTATGTATTTTTATTCTCCTTTAGAAAGCAGAATCTTATAACCAACAAGAAACAAGTTATTCGAATACCGCATTCAAATCAATAAAGATAAAAAACAGAGTTTTGAAAAATTTCATCACCAGGTTATCCCAGATAAGCCTACTTCATGCCATACAAAGCTTTAATAAAACGCGGCAATAGCTTTCACATTGTGAAAAAACAATGCGGGCGTTGTCATTTAAAAACAATAAGTCGGATACTTTTTGTCCTCGTCACTAACGAGCAACAACAAACTTTTATGTAAAAAAATTGAATCACTTCTAAATAAAAGGTTCAAAATGATACTGGATTATTATTTGAACAATTTTCAATAAATAAACGTAAAAAAACAGGTGCTTTGTAAAACAGTTGCTGTATTAAAAATAAACTGATACTTTCTTTTACTTTTTATTTAACTCCCGTGGGAAAAAGATGGGTGTTATACTTGTGTAACTGTGTATCTATCTGTGGCATCATAGTTACTAAACGGATGAACCGATTTCGAATTTGTTTGTTTTTGTTTGAAAGGTGTCTTTATCGACAGTGTTCTTAGGTATGTTTGATGAAAATTGGTTTAGCTGTTTAAAAGGTTATAATTGTTTGAATCAGGATGTTTCGCAAGATATCGTGTCATAATTACGTACTCAATAGATGGTCGATCGAAGCGTGTTCGTGCTACTACTAGATAAATTATGTAGTAAGAAATAAAAATGTGCCGGGGGTATCTTAAATTTTATTTGTGTTCACCATTAGCCGTCAATTTTAATTCAAGTTTTCAACTATCCAATATAAAGGTTTTTTTTTTATAAAATATAGAAGCTGTTGGATAATTTAAGCTTCTCTATTTGCATTAAGGGCCATATAACTCAAGTGTAGTTTAGCTATTATGCTAGACCGGACAGGCTGGCAGCAGACAAGCTTGAGTCACACATTTTTATCACAGTTTGGGAGCAAAAGCCGTGATAAAATGCGTGACACAAGCCTACCACAGAAGCCATGCTCGCCCCGCAGTGCTATGCACCCTAACAAGGTACTAGCGCCTTTCAAATGATAAGAAAACATTTATACCCTACCATTTGGCCGTGGTTCCGAACATTATTTTTAACCTCCGCCGGAAAAAGAGGGTTGTATAACTTTGTGGTGTATTGCTGTGAATCTGTGTATCTGTGTGTCTGTCTGTGGCATCATAGCACCTAAAAGGATGTACCGATTTTGATTTAGTTTTTTGTTTGACAGGTGATTTTGTCAACAGTATTCTTAGCTATGTTTAAATAAAATCGGTTCAGCCGTTCAAAAGTTAGGGGCGTTTTGCTGTTTGAATCGGGGTGTTTTCGCAAGATATCGTGTCAGAATTACGTGTTCAATAGATTGCCGATCGAAGCGTATCTACTATGTTTTAGGTAATTTATGTAGCATGAAATAAAATCTGTCGGAGGTTTTTTAAATTTTGCAATTTTATTTGTTAATAATAATGAACATAGTTATAAAACTGCATGATTGATATTAAAAAGACAGTGGCAGCCGAACCAATCTTACTTCTTACTACAATGTAATATTATAAATAGGTATATATGTTTATTAGCAGTAGTTTGTATGTTCAGATATTAGTACACCTCAACGCCTGAACAAATTTTTATGAAACTTGTCATTCTGATAAACTGTGTCTAAATTAGGATATACCTTATTGAATACTTTAAAAAATAACGCAGAGCAAATAAAACGCAGAGAATCCCTAAAGTGATTCGCACACTGCACCGCATTACGCACCGTAGCGCGGTAGTGCGTGTTCTTACGTTACTTGAAAGTATCTCTCTTTGCATTGAAAACACGCGTAGTGCAACACACAGAAAACGCTTTCACGCGCAGTGTCGTGACTTCGTCGCTACGCTCTCCGCAGCATATAGCAGGGCAGTGTGTGAATCGCCTTAGTATCATCATAATCTACAAATGATCAGTGAATTACTCTCAGATTACAATAACATTATCTATTATAATAGGAACATTCAGTATTCCTTCAATAATAATAATAATTGTGCGAGATAAGACGCAATAAGAAGCTCCCTCAATTCCTTTGTTCATTCCGTGGACCTGTTGGCTTCATAGTGTATAGCCTCAAACTTGCTACAGGGGCGAATTTCAAGAATGGGTGCAAAAACTCTTTGTTAAATAACAATGCCCAATTGCTACGGGCCCCAGGACAGAATTACAAAAAAAGGTTATTTGTATGCATTTGGGATGCGTAGAAACTTATCGTTGCATGTGTGTCTGTTAGACATACTAATCATAAATATAGACTTATGGCCGGTTTCTGAAGTAACTAAGTATGTGCTTATCTCGATTTAAGCATCTGTAACCCTTGATCATCTGCCACTTTAAGTTTTCTGCGATGCTGAGCAAGGTTTGAGTATACGTCGTCAAGTCATGCCAAAGTATACCTTATGTCATACAAAAAACCTTCATTGACGTTCAATTGGGTTTCACAACTGAGGAAACACATTTGATCATTCTCAAATTCTCAAACCGTTGTCAACGTTACATAATCAGTGTGGCCAGATTGGGCGACTTTTCGCCATTTAGGCTTAGACTCTGAAGGGTGGCCGAGGCAAACAATTTTTACGATCGGCGACTGATCGTCAATTAGGCTACCCTAAAAAAACTGACCAAGTGCGAGTCGGACTCACGCACGAAGGGTTCCGTACCATTACTAAAAAAACGGCAAAAAAATCACGTTTGTTGTATGGGAGCCTCACTTAAATATTTATTTTATTCTATTTTTAATATTTGTTGTTATAGCGGCAACAGAAATACATCATCTGTGAAAATTTCAACTGTTTAGCTATAACGGTTCATGAGATACAGCTTGGTGACAGACGGACAGACAGACGGATCGTGGATTCTTAGTAATAGGGTCCCGTACCCTTTGGGTACGGAAACCTAAAAACAATGGACTATTTTAGGCGATTTCGGAATAAGAATGTCTAATCCTCAGGAATGATGAAAATAACTGGAAATCAAAATGCTTTTTACAGTTCATCTCTTTTTTCATTATACTTCAGTCGTGACAACACAGGGAAAATAAAGAAATGCTTAAAAATGTTTTATGCGGAACCAATAATGATTATTGTATCAAACGCATTAAAGTTGATATTAGATTAGGGAGTAGGACTAGGGTGTTCAAGGCAACAATGGAAATTTACGTTTCGTAAAATGTTTCGTGGTTTTAATGAATAGTGGTCGTCTTGAGTTTTTTATAAATGGAAAACGAAATTTTCGGCGACTTGGGACTCGTCAAATCTGGCTACACTGGTTACATTTGGCAGTTGATAGTTGACAACCCCTTGCTTAAACTTTAATCAAGAGAAATAAATACAAAATAATATATAAAAACTTATAAAACGAGTGATGAAGATAAATCCTTGTCTTCCTTAGAGATGCCTCAACGAAGACCGATGCGTGGCAGAAGAGTGTTCGACCTGAATTATCGAAAACATTAGATTGGATGCAAATATTTCACGCTTGATAGATCTCAGTTGCTCGAAGAACGGGTGGTCGATGGGGTTGAAAAGCCTCCCTCTACATACCGATAACCAGGTTGTGGTCGTGGGCATCCAATGTATGAAAGACGCACAGCACCGGTTGATGTGGTGACGCTGAATGCTGAGTGCCGGGAAGGTCTGTATCTGTCTGCCTGTGCCTGTCTTTCGGCAGAAATGATTATTATGATGAGTGAGATCCTCAACAAAAATATTTGAAATTGCCCGTTTTTGTGTTTGTGGTTGCCAGTGGCTTTACCTGCGCGAAAACCGAGAGTTATCCTACAGGAACTATGTGAAAAGTGAAGATGGACCGGTCAAATGATTCGCGATAACCAAAGGAAATGGAGAAAAGCACCAAGATGAAGGCACAAAGTGTAAGCGATGGCGCGCTGTGGTATTGGCGGGTAGTTCATGAGAGACCCCAGTGGAAACTGTTAGTGGAGGCCTTAGCCAAGAGGCTCTTAGATTAGGAACTTTTTATAAACTATAAAGATGTAGTGTGTAGACTACAGTTTTATATCTCTGATTTCAGAATAAAAGGCTTTGTTATTCCGTTTATTTATTATTATATTTTTTATTATTAAATCATTTTATTATTAGTCATTGGGTAATTGTATTCCAAATGATATATTATCAAAAACGTTCAACCATTTGAGGTGTGATTAACCAATATCTAAACATACAGACTTTCATACCTATATAGAATATTAGTAGGATCCTTACGATAAGAAAAGGTTACAGCGATGAAAATGTTTACAGAATTTGGCTTTTGTATGATACGATTTTGGTATCAGTACCTACAATAAAGATGATAAAAACAGCATGATAAGTCTCATTTATTTATTATTTTACAAAATAAGTAGGCAAATAATGAATTGTTCGTTACCATATATTAAAACACAGTCCTCCTTCATCGGCACATATCTAATGGCACCGACCCTGGCTAATATTGTTTTCCTTCGGAGGCTCTTAAATGGCTAGAAAAGCCTTTGGTCTTGAATTGAAAACCCAGGTCACTCATTACAAATTTTATCACAAAAGTCCATATTTGTTGGTAAATCACAATTGCAATCAGATTCCAATGCAGATGCACGAATTCTGTGTGTGTCGGTTCTCTTCCCACTTGAGAGATCTTATGAAATTCTGAGTAAAATATTCTGTAGTTCTATGAGGTATCACAAGAACCAGCAACTGCTCGCTCGGAACACATTCACTTTTAGTAATTATAAGCTTAAATTCTTGATTTTGGCAATAACAAACTATTTTAGATATTATTTTCATTCGATAAGACATCTTTGACAAAATAAATACGGTTGCTATGACAATCTTGAAGTAATTGACTAGTGCCTACGATCCATTTCATAGTTTCATAATAAGGTTGTATACATTTCAAATAGGTATCTATTAAATTGCTTAATTATGAAAAATCAAGTAATTAAAGATTATAACACATTTAATAACTTGTTTTTTTTTAAATCTTGAATGAAGTAATATAATACTAACGTACTGTTTATAGCTTTATAATATTTATATTAGTAAATTTTATGCTATCTTGTGATGTCTCGGATTTCTATTGTAAAATGGAACGTAAGGGTGAAAGAGAAAGTGAACGGATCATTGACAGGTCCATACTTATGTAGGTACTGTAGAAGGCGTAGACAGAGGTTATATAAATAAATTACCAAATCACTTTTATAGTTTATATATTTAGTAATAATTTTACAATATGCCTGCCTTCTGGGCGGCTACACTAGAATTGGCAATCAAAAACATCTTCACTTATTTTCTATTCGAAATTCATTTACCTTTCAAGTAATACCAATTGCCAGTATTTTTACAGGCAAGTAGGTTGCCTTCTAGTTAAGCAGAGTCCTCACATGAGCTACGCCCCTACGAATAGACGCGCAGAATCATATGAAGTGCTTCTATTCTATGTCTTGAAAGGTTACATGAATCCTACCTTACCCTAACCCGAGCATTTACCTAATAGGGAAGTCACATTTACAATTGAGGTACGACCCTTAAAAGGGGAAGGCTTAATCATGACAAACGAGTTATCGGACGCTCCGATATGTGCTTTTAACTTCAGTTGACGTGCACATACGCACTAACAAATCAACGCCGTCATGCTTGAACCTCCTTGACCAAAACCCTAAAAAGGGAACAAGGCGTCCCCCCAACACAAGAATGATGCGTCAACTCACATCGACCCGGATGGGGTTTAATCTCAAAAATTCAAATAAGATACAATTTTTCGATGTCGTGCGTTTATCAGGCCAGAGAAGGAAAGGCTGGATCGCAACGAATTCTAATCTATTCATAGAACTTGCACCAGGGTTTATTATTATAAATGCATTTATTTTTTTAAACATCAGACATAAACTGGACCAATGATGTCAACTCGACATCCTTTGCAAAGGCTATGCCCCGTTAGCAAAGTCGGTTTCAGTTATGACTATTACTTTAAGAAACCCACTGGGTTATACTATTACCCTGGCTTGTGCCTATGCCTTAATCGCATAACCAAAAAACATTTCTTCGATGCGTGGCCAACGTTGCCAGCCTCTTCTTCCCCCTGCGGCTCACAACTCATCAGCACATCATCAGCACATGCAACGGAAAGAACTAATTTAATTATATATATCGATAATATATGAAAATATCGATAAGAAAACTATCGATACATTTTTCCTACTTTCCCATCCCTATTAACTTCAATATGTCAAATTTGATAGTTGTCATTCATATTTTTTTCTTTTATTGACAACGGGCCTCTTCCTTTATGGAACCTTACTAACCTTAACCTATTCTTAACTATTTAAACCTATCTCTTATCCTACTCTAACATTAAAAAGTTTTTCTATCTATCTATTTACATGCATCTATCCTAGGCCACTCTCCTTTTCGCCAATTTCTATCTATGTGGAATGGACCTTATATCTCTACATAACTAGTCCTAACTATGGTTCGGCCTAACTAATCTGTGGCTAATACGGCGCATAGAGTAAAATTAAATTTAATTATGGTGTGAACACTGTGCTTTATTATATTGTTTATGGCATTATGTGTCAAACCAATTCTTATAATGAAAACTATGCTTTACTTTTGGCAAGGTTTTGACACTGTCCTTTTTCGTATTATTTGTGGGACTACGTGTCAAACCATTTCTTACCATGACATCTATGCTTTCAAAGCATTTATTCGCCTTAGGGGCTTATAAGACTTTTCTATAAATTTTTGACTGTTTCTGACTTAGTCCTTATGGATTTGTATTTGGACTTCGTCAGTAATTTCAAAAGCTAATCCTATTTAATAAATAAAGACAAGGCAGAGGAATATTTAATTTCATAAAAACATATACAGATAAATAATTCAAACAATCATTCGCATTTAATTTCATTCGATGCCCAGCGCGCATCGCAAATTCCTTACCGATTCATTTGCACGACATGAAAAGAAAACATTGGTTAATAAAGCACAAAATATAAGACACAACATTAAATAAATCAGTTTGCATAATACAATATTTACAACATTTTATACCTAATCTTCTTTCTATAAAATTTCCATAATTTGCATTTAACGAGTTCGAATTGCTTTATGTATTCGCAATGCAAAAATCTTTGTACAATGTTACATCCAAGGAAAATATGAAGTGAATTTTTCCTTGCAACAATCATAGTAATCTTACTTGAATCAAACCTTGCTCCCCAAGAAGTTTTATTAAAAATTCTTTTGAATTGAATTCGAATCATTTTTTTATTGATCGCCTTCTTTGAATTTATGTTGGCGCAATAATAAATCTTACTAAAGACTCTTTTGAATTTCCTATGGATCTCTTTCGGTTTATTTCGAGAAAAACCTTTCTTAATGGCTGTCAACTTCTTTCTTTTTAAAATGACTTTTATAAAATTCTGTTTTATGTCAGATTGAAAATTTTCAATATTATTTTCAATTTTATGGTTGAAATCAATGGAATTCTTATGCATTTTAATATCCGAGACATATTGGTGTCCCGATGGAACCACAACTAGTTGTGCCGACAAAATCTCATCACTGTTCTCTGCAAGACAAATGGAATTAGTGGAGTCAATTAGACTGGACCGATACATCACAATACCCGCGTCCGCGCACTCGCTGTTGGATAGGGAGTCCAACTCGTCGTCAGCCGGGCCGTCCGCACGCTCGTCCTGGAACACAGACTCCACCTCCAACTGGACATCGACGGGGCCGTCATCTCCGCTGGTCTGGTCACCATCGTCCTCGAACATGCAGCTCCCTCCGTCGATGTGATCGCCATCGCCATCAACTGCGTCGCCTTCTCCGTCAACGTGGTCAACGCTTTTCTCACTGCACTGAATATTGTTTTGTGTTTGTTCGTCCTTAATCACGATACTAGAAAATAAATGTGCATTAACATCCTCACACAATACATCAGGTTGTTTTTTATCTGCTTTTATTTTAGCAATTATTATGCGCTGTTCGCAATAACGGCATCTGCGGTGAAATATAGAGAATTCACTCCTCAAGCGATCGCATAACACTTCAAAGTCTATGTCATATTTAAAAATCATACGATAAAAATAATATGCAGCCCCCTGCAGGAATCCTCCCAAGATCAGGCTGTAATCGCTCTCTCTCCATTCATTTATTTCGGCCACTGACTTGAATTCGGTTAAAAATTCCTCTAGACAATACCCGTTCGTTCCCGTGTAATAACCATGCATCATGCTTGCTTTATGCTCAATAACACTAAATAATAAGACCACTTAGCTTTATTCCGACTCTTCCTTATATTTCCATCCGCTTAAGGGAGGGAATGAGAGGTAACAACCCTCTCTGTTAAACTTATCGCGCTTTATGTACGCCGATAGGGCTTTGTGCACTGTATATCGCCATGCACACGCGAACTTCTGTCTTTAAACACTTTCAACGTTTTTCACTCACTTATACGTATACTGTACGCCGTATACACGCGTATTTATTTTTTTATATTTTCTAATCTTCTGGGATTCTGTACCCGGCGCCTCCACCAAATGTAGAAGGCGTAGACAGAGGTTATATAAATAAATTACCAAATCACTTTTATAGTTTATATATTTAGTAATAATTTTACAATATGCCTGTCTTCTGGGCGGCTACACTAGAATTGGCAATCAAAAACATCTTCACTTATTTTCTATTCGAAATTCATTTACCTTTCAAGTAATACCAATTGCCAGTATTTTTACAGGCAAGTAGGTTGCCTTCTAGTTAAGCAGAGTCCTCACAGTACTTAGGTACTTACTTAACTGAGCTAGGTAGATACTCAATTGTGAAACGTAAAAACTCAAACGGTTCCTAAATTATTTGACACTGATTTGACAATACTCAACTGAATATTGCTGCTTTACTCAAATCAGAAACCAGCCATTAGTGTTGTAGAACAAGCTCAACTATTTGAAGTACAAGAAACCATTGAGAATAATAAATTACCAATTTTATTAACAAATCAAGAAAGATGTACCTGTTTAAATACTTCCTTTCCTTTCATTTAATTAAATACTCATTATGTGTAATGTTGTCAAAAGCCTTTGTGTAGTCCACAAAATCCAGTTAAAGAGGTTTTCAAAATGTTGTGTGTTTTTTGACTAATTGATTAAAAGTTAGAAGGTGGTCTGTAGTGGAAACACTTGTCCAGCAGTGGAAAAATATAGGTTTCATAAAAAAACAATATTTGATCATTATTCTTACACACCATGTGTCAATCCCATAAATTGCATATCTATCATCAAAACCCGGCCCTGTAAATCCAATATCATATGATATCAAAGTACATCTGGTACAACATTTTCCCACGATGTGGCTTCGATAGATGAGATTAGTCCTAATAACCCTCTAAAGGTTTGATATATTGCTTGTTTTTTTAATAAAGATTGTCTTTTCTATTTCCTTGCCTCAATTATTGATTGACTTTGTTTACTGAATACAGAACATGCCTAGTATTTTTCAACTTTATAATAATCGATGAATAACAATGCATCGATTGAACGTTTCGGTGTTGGTAATGTCAATTATCAGAGAAACATTTCACTAGGTAAATCAACTAAGCTTATCCCAGTCTTCTGCTGGAAATATGCCTCTCCAAAGCTGTGCCACAGCCGGTCCTTTGACTTCTGGAACCAGTTTGTCCCCGACACCTTTTTGAAGTCGTCGGACCAACTAGCGGGAGGCGTCCAATGATACGCTTGCCGATTTCATTAAATATCTATTGGTTTTAGAAACCTTTAATTTATTCCATGAAAATACATTGGACACAATCGATTCTCACCTCAATACAATAATTAGTAGAAGACACATCATACAGTGAATGCGCTGGCTCCAAGCTGGCAGCATGGACTTTAGCCGCAGTCAGCGACACCGCCAATGATCTGACCACCAGGAAGGCAAAGGAGTAAACGAAGTAGATCAAATGCTCATAACCTCCGAGCAGTCTGCAATAATATACGGAATCAGTAATGGACGACCCCTTAGGGCCTGTTTATTTTGTTTATTTAACCTTCAAAGGGCGCCTGGACTTTTGGGGAAAAGACCAGGTAGTGTGGGCTTTTTACCCCACTAAAACCTCCCCGGTGAACACCATCAGCACGTAGAATCCAGTGACCTCTCATAACCCCGGATCCGCCTCTGTGCAACACTTATTAGGGCACATCCCTGGGGAGACTAGATATTCTCAGCGATAGCAATCGTCATAAAGTATATGGAATTGACACGTGCCATTAAACAGACGCGTGCACAATCCCACTACGATATTAGACTATTCGTTATTGTTGAGAGAATATCACTTAATTTAGGCTCACTTGACAAATTGTAACGAAAATATGGTCTTACCTGTAATCGCCTCCTGAATCAGGCCTGCATATTGAAGTTGATTTTATTCCTTCTCTGTAATAAACAGATTTCAATTATTTTATATATTAAGGTTTTTCAGATAAGAATAAAGTCCGTAATATATAATAATCCTAAGTAATTTAAAAATCAGTCAGCATCCTCAAATATTACCTAGAAATTTTGCAGCTGTTTTAGCAACCAATACTAACTTAGTTTTTGGCAAACTAAAGTTTTATCATTGAGAAGATTTTACCAAAATCTTTTGTCAATTTAATGAAATATATGTCCAACAGTTTTTTTATGCCTAAAACTGTTAGAACAAATTATATTCTAACGAGGTATAACCAGTTGCCTGAATTCACCCTCAGTAAACCAAATAAAAACCAGCCAAGTGCGCGTCGGGCCACGCGCAGTAATAGGTTTTCGTAGTTGCATAATAATGCGAACTAAGAAGAGGGTTTTTTGTTGCTACATGAACATTTAAACGGTTTCAGCGGCTCACAAAGTCTAAAAACGGGCCCACAAAACTGCAATGTGTTATATTGCACTTATGTGACCATGGTTGAGTAGTAGTAAATATCGACCTATGACATGAATGTCAACCTTACGGCAAACGCAATTAAGTTCATAATTGCGACCACTGAGAATACCGCCATCTATGGTTGGGTAGCGGAATTTGCTTGGCAATTGAATATAATTTGACTTTAGATTCAAAACATCGAAAATACTTCTGCACTAACACAAAATATACGCCCCCCGCGCATGCGCCGTATCGACTACGGACCTGTACTGCCTACGAGTCCACACACTCCAATGCGTTATTCGAGCTTAAACATTATCAATTTAGAAATCATTATTATTAAGGATGTTATGATTTTATTTTTTTATATGTTTACATGGTTCATAAGCATACATTTACTCTGTTTTACACAGCTAACAACGTTATTTAAGTAATTTTAAATGGCATTTGTACAAAATTTTTACTGTTCCAAGTAAATTGTATAAGTTGGCTGACTATTACTTGCAAACTTGTTTAGCCTACGCACCTGTGATAATTTTTCTTTTAATTTCGTTTTATTTACTATAACTGCCGTGATTTTTTTCACATAACCAAAAGCAACCATTTCGCTGGCAGGGGGGGGGAAACTTGACTCTACCAAAAATTTGCAATTTAAAGTTTAATTTTAAGCAAATGGATCTCTAAATCGAAAAATGGTTTTAACGAACCCAATATTTTTGAATGGCTTATCCAACGATACCCTACACCATGGGAAAGACGGGAAAATAAACAACCCCACTCTACCTCTATATAACACCAAAAAAATTTTTTCTTTGTTTTATTATACCACTTTGTCGGCATTATTAATATGTATATCCATGCCAAATTATAGTTTTCTAGTACTTAGAGTCTCTGAGCTAAGCTGCAGACGGACAGAGTGAAACTATATGTGTTCCTTGTTGACTTTGGAACCCTCAAAATTGTCGGACGCTGGGTAGTTTAGCATCTAGAGACTGTTAATTGGATAATACTCACGAAAGAGTATTCAGTAATTGAGAGCAGACGAAGAACAGGTTGCTGGCGAAAGATATTAATTTTTGGGATGGGTATGGGATCTACCTCCTAGCGGTCCATCCCGGGCAACGGCACCACGGGCTTGCCTGTGGTACGGCTGAATGATCCCACTTAAGCGGTGGTAGGCTCCGCAAGGGGCCGCCTGGCTCGCGACCACCATCCCACCGGAGTCCGGCGCCAAGCAGCTTGCTGTGTTCCGTCGGTGTGTGGGACTGCCAGTGCCTTTGGGGGAGAAGGAGGATGTCAGTTGCGCTGTTCAGAACCGGTCTTGGTCTCTGGGCTAAACTTGCCGGGTAACTCATCTTGGAGGGTAGCGGGATCCGAAGCACGGTGCCAGCCGTTGGCCGACCGCAGTCAGTAGGGGGCCCAAGTAGCACGCCAGCCACGTGCCAAAGGCTGCCCCGCCAACTCGCGAAAAATCCCGGTATGCTCCACCGTGCCAGCTGGCGACTGGATGGGAGGACCCGGTGGCCATATCCGGGGGGGTTCGGGCGTCCCCGCAGTCTCCAAATGAGTTCCCCACAGGTTGGGTTAGCTCCAGTGTTCCACTTGGTTCACTGAGCAGCGCCTTGACAGTTTAACTTCTTCCCCAGCAAAATCTAAAAAAATTAAATGACCAAAGCGAAGAAGAATATGGTGAAACAACGGCTGCACTTCCTCCCACTAAAAGTGCACTTCACTAACATCAGGGGGTTGCACTCTAATCTCGATCCGGTCCACCACCACCTTGAGACCGAGAAGCCGCACCTGTTTTTCCTAACGGAGACGAAGATAACAACCCCGTCGGACGTGGCGTACCTCAACTACCCGGTACACTCTCTTGAACACAAGTTCAAGAAGCAAGCTGGGGTCTGTGTGTACGTCCGCGATGACATTTGTTGTCGTCGTCTCCGTTGCTTTGAGAAATCGGGTTTTTCTGCCATATGGCTACTTGTGGACACTGGCGTGGAGAAGTCTCTCTACATCGGCGTCTACCGATCGCACACCGGTGACCAGGAGACGACAGCGCTCTTTAACTGCCTCATGGAGTCGGCCGACATGGCCCAGCAACGGTACCCAACAGCGAAGCTTAATTTTCTTGGGGACTTTAACGCCCATCATAAGGAGTGGTTGTACCCGTACCGGAAAACTGACCATGCCGGGTTAGAGGCGCGCAAGTTTTCTCTATCGCTAGATCTAACCCAGCTGGTGAATGTGGCAACGCGGGTACCGGATGTTGACGGCCATACACCCAATTGCTTAGACCTACTGCTGACAACTGATCCGGACAGTCATTCGGTTTCGGTCTCAGCCCCGCTGGGAACGTCTGACCATTGTCTGGTGAAATCCGTGTCGACTTGCTCTCCTCCAGATGAGAGTCCTAGAGGCACGAGGCGAGTATGGCGATACGAGGCAGCAGACTGGGACGAGATGCGGCACTTTTTTGCGTCTTATCCTTGGCGGCATGTGTGCTTCGCCTCGGGTGACCCTTCAAGCTCTGCGGACGCAGTTGCGGATGTGATTCGGCAGGGAATGGAGTATTTCATTCCATTCTCCGACATTCCGCTCGGTCACAAATCCCGACCTTGGTATAATTCAGAATGTGCCCACGCTGAGGCCCAAAAAGAGTCTGCCTACCAAGCCTGGGTCGGGGCCCGAGATCGCAAAGTTAGAGCGCGTAGCGTTCGTGCGAGGAAAAGAGCTTTTAATTCTGCCACCAAGTTCTGCAAGCGGGTTTTGCGTCGGGCACGTTTTGACCATATTGGACGTATTGGGGCCAAGCTGGCATCACACCCTCCGGGTAGTAAACAGTTTTGGTCCCTGTCTAAAGCTGTTGAATCAAATTTCTGTCGTCCCTCTTTACCTCCAATGCTGAAACCTGATGGGTCGCTGGCTCACTCTGCAAGTGAGAAAGCAAATTTATTTGCATCTTTGTTTGCTAGCAATTCACGTCTGGACGCTGGATCCAAGCAACCACCTACTGTCCCTCATTGTGACTCTTCGATGCCGGAGATCGCTGTGCACACCAAAGAGGTCCAAAGAGTATTGTGCAGTCTAGACGTGAACAAGGCCAGTGGGCCTGACGGCATTCCAGCAAGAGTACTGAGGCTGTGTGCGCCCGAACTTTCTCCTGTGTTGACACGCTTGTTCCGCCTCTCTCTTGTAAAAAGAACGGTACCAAAGTCCTGGAAGCTTGCAAATGTGCAACCAGTGCCCAAAAAAGGCAACCGTGCAGACCCTGTCAATTACCGTCCAATCGCCATTACCTCCATTCTGTGCAAAGTTATGGAAAGGGTACTGAACAGTAAGTTGCTGACCTACCTTGAAGACAATAACCTCCTCAGTGACCGTCAATATGGCTTTCGCCGGGGACGGTCTACTGGCGATCTTCTTGTGTATGTCACGCACTGCTGGGGCGAAGCCATCGAGAGACACGGCGAAGCACTTGCTGTTTCGCTGGATATCTCGAAGGCCTTTGACAGGGTCTGGCACGCAAGTCTACTCAGTAAGCTTCCTGCGTATGGCATCCCCGCTGGTTTTTGTAGCTGGATATCAGATTTCCTTTGCGAACGGTCGATCCGAGTAGTCATAGACGGCTGCTCCTCTGACCTTATGGCTATTGATTCCGGAGTTCCTCAGGGGTCTGTTCTCTCTGCAACTCTTTTCCTGCTGCACATCAATGACCTTCTTCAGCTTGGTATTGTTTGGTACGCAGATGACAGTACTGTTTCAGAGAGATACCTGTCCAGCGCAAGAACCAGCGTGGATGAAGTTCGTTCCTTGAGAGAGACTATGGTAGAGCGGACAGATTTGACCTTAAGCCTTGTCTCCCGGTGGGGTGATGACAATCTGGTCTCCTTTAACGCCACCAAAACACAAGCGTGTCTTTTTACCGCTAAAAGGAGTCTTTTCGATCGGGCACCTATTTTTCGTGGTGCGTCTGTTCCAGTGACTGATCGGATTGAGCTCCTAGGCATGGAGTTGACATCCAGTCTTAACTTCGGCGCCTCCATTGAGCACAAAGCCCAAATTGCGGCCAAAAAACTGGGCATCCTAAATAAGGTGAAGCGATACTTTACGCCTGGACAGCTTCTAACCCTGTACAAAGCGCAAGTCCGATCCTGCATGGAGTATTGCAGCCACCTTTGGGATGGCTCAGCAAAGTATCAGCTTGCCGTGCTTGACTCGGTGGAACGCAGAGCTAAGAGGCTCATCGGCGACATTGAACTGGTGGATACCAAGCTTCACAGCTTGTCTCATCGCCGCAAGGTTGCCTGCTTGTCGGTCTTCTACAGACTGTATTTCGGTGAGTGTGCTCAAGAACTCCACGACCTCATCCCACCAGCCCCCTTCTACCATCGGACATCTAGACGCACTGCAAGTTACCATCCTTACCTTGTTGCCATTCCACCAATTCGCACCAAGCGCTTCCAAACATCCTTCATAATGCGCACAGCGAATGAATGGAACTCACTACCTGCGTCTGTGTTTCCGAACGCATTCAACCCGAATCTCTTCAAAGTTAGAGTAAACAGGCTCCTTCTGGGTAAGCTCACTCCAGCGTCGACTCTGTCTCTGTCACCTATGACTTAGACTAGAGTCAAGAGCAAACCCATCTAAAATAAAAAATAAAAAAAATTAAAAAAGATATGAAGACTATGCCTCCTATGATCTTGTCAACTTCACGGATGAGGTGGACTGACCTGTTGTAGTCTTCTGTTCTTCTAGTGCGCCAGAATGATGATGGTGAATTCTGAAAAAAAGATACTATAAAAACGATGTACCTTAACTAGCAGTCTGTGGTCTGGAATTTTTCCGTACGTATTTAGGAGTGACAATTCTTCCTTAAGTAGTTTCGGCAATACTGGGTGTCGTAACAACGACATAGTTTCATTTTTTTTTCGTTTTCTATATTATTTCCTTGAACAAAATTCACGGTTGCAGATACTTTGATGATGAGCGAGTTGCAAAGAACATATTTAACAGTAATATAAAATAATAATCATAATCATAAAATTTATTTCACCAAAAACAACACAACAGCGTACAACATTTTTACAGGCTAGTACTAAAGGTTATTTTACCGAGGAGCATCTGAAGCCGAACTAGGACGGATCCTGCATACAGCGCCATTATCCTCGAGAATAAACACTAATGTGCAGCCCAAAATACATGTGAAAAGATACATCTAATCATGTTTATAAATCTATAATATATTCATAAAATAAAATAAAAAAATTGAGATCATCGTTTTATAATACTAGCTTCTGCCAGCGGCTTCGCTCGCATGAATATCGAAAATTATCCCAAGGGAACATATTCACGGGATAAGTATCATGCTATTCCAGACTATAATCTATCTCTGTACCAAATTTCATCCAGACCCATCCAGCCGTTTGAGCGTGAAGAAGTAACAAACATACAAACACACATACACACACTCAATAACTTTCGCCTAAAAAAATATAATATATATTAATTATCTAAAATCCAAAAAAATATAATAAAATAATACCATAATATTCATCCATTACTAAAATTATAAAATATGTGTGTATGTGTACCTGCGTGTGTATTTGTGTATGTGTAGAATAGTCAATATTTGGGGGTGTTGGGTATTGCGCATACTTAGTACCGAAAAACTAAAAACATACAACATATAATAAAACATGTCCCATTCTTGGCAAAGCTGATATAGCTTTCTTGCTGGGAACAAAATTTACTTGAAGTTGCTCACTTGCAATATTGCGCGCTGGGCAACCTCCAAACCCTTGATGGTGATCTTAGCAGCACTATCCCAGGATAAGATCAGTATCCGATTAAAGACTGACACAGAGTAAGAAAAATCATTTTTAGTAGTGAAGCTTCTATGACATGCATCCTAGCAGACACTAACTTAATGTGTTCCTTAAAGCCGAAACTACTATCTAACACTATGCCTAAGTATTTTATATTAACAACACACTCCAATAGTTTACAACTGCAGTTTGTTTTGAGGGTACATTTGTGTTGGATACTACAATGCTCGCTAAGAACTCTAGTATTTCGGCGGATAAGAACGCTATGTATTTGGTTCTGTCAAGATTAAGGGTTAGAATATTGTTATGCAACAACTCTTTAACCATATCGAAACCAACTTGGGCAGCATCAAAGACCTCATATCACTTATAGGTAATCATAGATTTGTAAGATCATCTCTCTCATATACACGAGAAATAAGGTGTCTTAGGATGCTGCCATGCAGGACTCCGTACGATACGGGAGGCTCTCCTCTGCAGTGGCCGCCAAACCTCACACACTGGTAACGCCCAGTTAGGAAACTCTCAAAAAGATCAAGCTGCCTTCATCTTATGCCAAGTTTTTAGTAAGCAAAAGAAGCAGGATTATTATGTAGGTATAGATAAACCAGCAAACTCTTAGAACCATCACCAGCCAGTCGGTTGTCCACAAGCTAGAGGATTATTACAATAATATCTTATCATAAATCATGATCTAAGAATAAATACTTATTGACTGTTATGGTTTATTGTGTTACGAATACATACATACTTTAGCAGCAATAATCCTCTGATTGACTTGGTTGAGGCTCGATGTCAAGTACATACTCATACAGATGACGAACACGTCGGTGAAGTTCCAGTTGAACGTGCATTGTAAGTTGAAAAACTGCAAAATAAACATAACTTACTATAAGTGTGAAAGCTTGAGTCTTCAAAACTGAATGAGGACATTAAATAGGCAGGCACTACTTTGTTTTTTTACTAATTGAAAAGTCAAAGTTATTTCTGAGCACTTAGACATAACCTGCGTTATGTGGGAGCGTAGGTACATCTCTGTCTACGCGATAATACAGACGCGATGTTGGAGTAATTTTTCTTTATTTTGTTCTGAGTCAGCTCTTGACATCAATCTTGCCTAGTGGGAAGGCATGAATGAGGTCTTTGTTGAAACAACCGAGCCCAGAAGAAAACTGTTCACTTTTGCTTTGATGGCTGACGGGACTATATTATGGACGTGGACATCAGTCAAGAAATCGAAATCGTCAAGAGTTTTCTTTGCCGCCATGTACGACGTGTATGGACTTAATTTTTAATACTATTTCAGTAACTTACAACAATGTCACTGTAGGGAATATGTAAGAAAAGCCACACAAAGCTACGCCTCGTGAAATTTTCATACACGGGCTTGTCAGGATCACAGTCTAATATCTGTGAAATGCCTTGCAGATCCGAGAACAGATGCTCCACTGGACAAAAAAATTAATATGGGTTAATCTCAACTAATCCATACTAATATATTTAATTTTTTTTATATTATAAATGCGAAAGTGACTTTTGAAATTAGATGATTCGTTTCGTAAATTATCTCTTAAATTGCGTGTCACTTACAAACTTTATAATATCAACCGTTTGCTTGGGGCCCTAGTGATTTTTTTATACTTTTGATCTCGTAGCAAAGACCTTATACTGCTTACTATTAGACTGTGCACTATGGCGCAAAAAACGGTCCAAGCGAGAGGCCTCCCATTGGTAGTGTGTCTCTTTCTAATGAGGTGACCATGATCAAACAGAACACGGGAATAATTGATTGTAAAAACGATAGTGTAAGTATTCCGATATATTTATGCTATAGTTAGGTTAGCAACCTAAGTTATAGTAAAAAAATGTGTGTAAATTTTTTCAAGGAAGGAATCAATTTGCAAATAATTTTAATGGCCGCTAAATTTCACTAGAACAAAACCCGCCAAAAACTCCACAAACCACCATCTTACATTTAGTATTACCAGGCCCAAACATTTAAAAGTACTACTCTTACTCAGTATTAATTCATTATTTTTTAAATACAACGAATTGATTAATTATAGGAACTGTAGAAATATTTAAATACGTTTCAAAGTCTATGAATCGTTCGTTTTGGTATAACATTAAAAATATAAATATAAAATTTTCTACCATTTCTACCAAACCCAATGATTAGTTGAGCTGGCAGGATGTCAGACAAGGATACACTACCAGCGGAATCCCTCTCGCCAGGACCGCTTTTGGTTAGCTCCCGCTTATAAGGAATTAGCTAACCTAGGTTTATGACAATAGTTTTTAGTTTTAGCTAAACAAATTTTTGGTAGGTACCGCCAATTACAATGAAAATTATTTATAGCCTAAGTACATCTCATGCCGATTGCAATAAATCCAAACCCGACTAGGATACATAGTTTTACTTCGGAGTTCCAGTGCCTACCTTTCGGTTTCGTCATCAGATCAGTTTGATGGTACCATTCGGTACTATTTTATAAGTATTTGCTTCATCATAGTCGGTTAACTATTCGAGATATCTTATACCCGTGACATACTCAGCATTAAGGAGAACCAGTGGACTTCATAAATTACACTTCACCAAATGATACTTTCTGAGTGCAAATGATTGTATTGTTGATGCAAATACCAAAATCACTATATGTATACCTAAAGTATTTTAAGAGTTCCATCGATTTCGCCAGGATCCCATCATCAGATCCTGACTTGATGACCATAAAACCTTTTGAAAACCCTTGCAATAAAAGAAAATAATCTAAATCGGTCCAGACGTCTTTGAGTGATCGGAGAAAAAGAAAAAAGGTTCCGACGAATTGAGAACATCCACTTTTTTTTAAGTCGTTTAAAAATATTATTGCATTGCGTTACGTTCAAGAGATTATAATGTTTATTTATGAAACTATGTCTTTTTACTAACCAGCAGTACCCACTGAAGATGAAGATTCCTTGAATAAGCTTAAGAAGAGTACAAAAGCCAAAGTGAACTGGCCCACCATAGATAGGAAGCTGTACAAACTTCGCCACGATAATAATTTGTATCTGGAATAAAAAAACTGGTTCAGTCTTATCCTCCGTAGTTACGGATACAAATCTTTACAATTATACGCAAAAGGAGTTTTAGAATTTATGATGAACATGAATGACGAAAGTTAGTAATTATACAATTTTGTCAACTGCTGGAGGCAGGACTACTCTTCCCGATATGCGTCACACCATATATTTATCGCCTTCCTCATCCATTTTATAGATATTATTAAGCTTGTTGGATCGCCTCTTTTATTATTGTTATAAAAGCTCATAGATATCTTCCTTCTGGGGTACAGATATCACGTCGGTCATCAAGCGATTAAAACCCCAGTTGCGACCGATACCACAACCGCATCCTCGCATTTAGGCGTGCATGAAACAACTGCACATGGCAGAACGTGACGGCATCCCAAAAATACCCACACCTAGTGCCGTGATAATACCAAAGCTCTTCCAAACCTAAGCCCAAGCTGAGCACTCCTCCAGCGTGTTCGCCTTGGACCCAGGATATAGTTAGCGCTTATTACAGTCATAGGTGTTACTGCGGATCTTCTAAAAAAACTTTTAACTACATGGCACAAGAATGAAGTAATTTTTTACGCAAAGTTAGTACGCAGAACTTCATGTAGATTTATTGGGACGTTCGAGGACTGCGGAGTGTTACAAAGCAATCCTAACGACACTATAACTGCAGTATACATATGGACAAACAGTACGGAAACTACCTACAAATGCACGAAACGGCACTCTCACACAGACATGCGCAGCGACGAGACCCCTAAGCGGTTGTCGCAATGCTGTCAGTAGTGCTAGCCGCTTAGGGGTCTCGTCAATGGCATGATTGTGTGAGTGTTCCGATTCGAGCGTTTGTAGATAGTTTCCGTACTGTTTGTCCATATTTATGCCGTGTTATAACTTTACCAATCTGTCAGTCATAAACATTCTATGTGAGTATGGACTACGAATAAAAAACTACAACGGGTAATAAAAATACGTGAAATACAGGGATAGGTTCTCTATTTTGTAGTTGGTTAATCTATTATAAAAAACCATTGCCAAATCTTTTTATAAATAATATAACCCGTCACCATGAAAGTCCAAAAATAAACATTATTAATTCTAGCCACAAAAGCTTGCAAGTGTATTTTATTTTGGTTTGATGGATGTTTGCTTCTCTTTCAAGCAAAAACTTCTAAAAGGATTTTGATGAAACTTTACGTAAATATAGCTCATACATCATAATAACACATACATTATAATTTATAGAGATATTAATATCACTCGGGTCAACACGTTGGCGGCAACTAGTCAATCATACAAAAAAAACAAGAAAATAAACTAGACTGGTAATAAAAAGAAACGTGCTCAATAAAACGTAGATATTATCCATTACAAACAACTAGGTACGACTAAATTATTCTTTGCTTGAAATATTCATACACCCGTAATTGCGACTGTACTTCAAATAATTGATGAGCCAATTCACTCCTATAAACAATAAAGATGGCTGCTCTATTTATTTATTTATTGGTTTCACTGCGGTAGCTACATAATTACAAGAACGTTTATAGACAGAGCAAATGTAAGGGTCTGCTTCACATTATAGGAGACGAAGTCATTGACTTAATCTAGGTACAATGACTAAAGATAATAATTCGTCTTTTTTTTACCTTATGCCTTCAAAGGTTTGTGACTATTTTTTTAAAATCTTATATAGGCTCGCGCTTGACCACTATCTCACCTGATAGTAAGCGATGATGTGGTCGACGGTGGAGCACGCTTGCCTAGAAGTAACCTATTCACTCTTGACTTAAATACCTAGGGGTCTTTAAGTCAAGAGACTATTGTAGCTATAGAAGTTCTATTGTAGCTATCGGGAAACACAGACTCCGGCAGGGAATTCCACTCCTTAGCTGAACGCATAATAAAAGTATTCTCAAAACGTTTAGTGCGTATGGGTGGGATGTCCACCATGTACCGATGACACATCGCCGTACGTCTGGTAGTCCGGTGATGGATCGGGCTGGGTGGAATCAAATCAAGCAATTCCATCGCACTCTCCCCGAAATGTAACCGATAAAAAACCGACAAGCTGGCAACTCGGCGACAATGTTCAAGGCTCTGGAGCTTTGACTTAACCAGTGCCTCATCGCTGATGAGCCTCTTGGCCCGCTTTTCGATTGACTCTAGTGCATCAAGCTGGTATTTGGCAGATCCGTCAAAATTTAGTACAAAATCCAAAGCGTGATAAATTAATGGAAATTGTTTTATTGATATAATTGAAGGAAGTCTTTCGTGTTAAAGAACTTTGAAACTACGGTCCCGTGTTTTAAAGTTCTTTTGTTTCTTTCCGCTTGTTGTTGTCAGTTGACTGCTCAGTTAAACATAACAAAAAGTAAAAGCATCTCTTGATAAAAAATGGCATTAAATCACGCACCTTAAATTCGAAGCATCGTTCTCAAGGATACCCTGCACTGGGTTCAACCCAAAGCACTGTCCTACTGTCAGGGTCAGCTTCATAGCTGACTGGAAGGTGGTCCGTGGTTTCTCTTTCTCTGGAACCGGTACATTTTTTGGGTACAGAACTTGAACAGGGTCTGAAAAGAACAGACCTTTAGTAAGTAGGTACATACATGGGTACAATTACTATCTTGGTATGAAGTTGTCTCATCATTATCTAGCCTTGTATGAAAACAAAAAAGTACAAAAATAAAATATTTGAAAGTTATGAGCGTCGAAAGTTCATATTTCAACAATAATTTCAATGCATTTTTGGGCGGAAATAAATACCATAAGACGAAGGATAATTGCAAAACGGCGTCCATGTGGATAAATTAGTAATTCAACAATGCAAATAATTTATTTTGAAAATATACATTTAGTAGTTTTTTCATGATATCTAGATTCCCAAAGGTCTGTTTATCAAAATTCGCGCGCTCGTTTTCGTCCTAAATCATCATCCATTTCGATACAAATTTGCAAAAGTGCTAATTTATTCGCGAAATAGCTTCTTACTGATCATCACAGCATCTATCTCTTTCGCACGTGATATCGGATGAGATAGCATGCATTTAACCTCGCGCACAAAATAGTTCGTGCCGTCGCAGTCGACTAGGGGAACCTTAAGTGTTATAACTGACTTTGTCACGTTTGATCTAAATAACTCAAATTGTTGGTTGGTGAAGAACTGGTTTCAACTACGAAATCATTTCTGTGATAGAAAGCTATAGTACCGTTGAGTGACATAAGATATTTTTAACCAACTGCCCAAAAAAGAGGAGGTTCTCAATTCGGGTGTTTATATTGATATTTTTTATGTATGTTCGGGCATAGCTCCATCACAGGTATAATAAATAATAATAATTAATAAATAAACGTTTATTTGGAAACATTTAGAAATTACACAAAGTACAATGGAACGATGATAGCTACAGAAGTATAAACTGTGGCACAGCTATCAGCGCCCGACAACAAGACAGAGTAAAATACAATTTGTTCCAGACTACTATGAACATTTTATTACTACACAGAAAAATTATATTTAGTGAACTTATATATAAAAAATCTAAATCAAGTGAAGTGTATATTTGGTGGGGGAGTGTTAAGAGTGTATATGTGTATTTGGGGGAGTATGTGTACATAAAATGTATGTGTGTGGGTCTATATAAAGACGGATATGCAAAATTGTTTTTTTGTTTGAAAAGGTATATTCTCGAGTCGGTCCCATTGTCACCAAATCAGAATCAGATGATTTGATCCCATGGAAATCGATATTGATCTGATGATATTGATCATTTCGTCAAGAGGAACTGATGAACAAGAGCACTGATGGCCACAGAACCTTCTTCATAAGTTTGCCATGCATGCTTATAAGATATCTCGAATATTTAGCGACTATGATGAAGCCAAAGCCCACACATAAATAAAAGGTAGGTATTGATGAAAATGTCACCATTGAAATGATCGGATGATGAATCCGGAAGGTAGGCACTGGAACTCCGTAATGAGCCAATGTATCCTAGTAACGTTTGGAATCATTAGAATCGAATTATGATGTATTCTGTGTACAAATTATTTTCATTTATAAATTATTTACAAAAAGATAACAAACAAACTAAAAAACTTATTTACAAAAAGATTAAGCTGACTTCTAAAGCAAAACACTACAAAGCCAAAAATAACTTTGTTTTCCGAAGTCGGTTTCAAAAAAAGAAAAAGAATAGGTACCAAAGACACCGACTTCGGAAAACAAAGTTATTTTTTGCTTTAGAAGTCGGTATATTTTATGGTCTCATTCGACTTGTTTTCCATCCTTTCCTTTAGTATTTAAGCTCGGGGGAAATTGATCTTTTATGCTTTTAAGGATAGGTCAGATAGATTCAGAGATTACCCCCTACAACCGCCCAAACTTTACCTCTTTATAATATTACTAGCTGACCCAGGGCTTCGCTTCCGTCAACTGACTACCTACCCTGCCTACCCTGCCTACCCTACCTACCCTACCTATCTACCTACTAATTATTATCTAACATCAATAGTTTTCTCAGCGCACGCCATAGAATGAATTTTATAGGCAACATTTTGCTAACTTTGGTTACATTATTGCAATTTTCATAAGGATCTCTAACTTTTTTGAAAATATATTATAGCCTATGACACTCAGGAATAATGTAGCTTTCTACAAGTGAAAGAATTTTAAAAATCGGTTTAGTAGATCCAGAGATTACCCCTTACTCACAAACATTTCCTCTTTGTAATATTAGTATAGATTAGTATAAATAAATAATACTTTTGAAATACAAACTTTGCAATTTGTTTTGATTCATGATCATTTTATTTGGCTTTTGATATCCGGAAAATAGAACGCAAAATTGATCAATATTTTCTTAGTAGACACATCAAAAAGGGTAAAAATGGCATTTGGCCCTTGATAGTTTTTAATAAAACTTGGCATGGAGCATTGTATAAAAATAAGACAAAATAAAATAATAATATTGAAATACTTATCCACGATTACAAATTCTTGATCGGAGGAGCTCGTGGCTGAATAATAATAGCCGCATGGGTCAATCTTCAAGGTCGAGCATCGCTTGACGAGGTCGGTCCTTGGAAGGGATCCGTCCGTGATATTTATACGAGTACAGCAAGTTGCCTCTGTGTCGCGGAAAGCACGTTATGCCGTTGGTCCCGGCTGTCATTTTTGACAGTCGTGACGGGTAATCAGAAGCTTCAGATCTGACACCAGTCTTGTCCAGGGGTATCGAGTTACCCAGTAACTGGGTTGTGGAGGCCCGATAGGCAGTCGCTCCATGTAAAACATTGATACTCCTTAAAGCCGAACCCAACATAATTGGGAAAAGGCTAGGCAGATTGATTGAATTGCAAAAAGCTAAAAGCAAAGAAGCTAAAAGTTTACAGGTAAGATCCCATTATTTCGCTTAAAATTCTTGTTGTCATCTTCAAGGAAAAGTTTTTATTAGGGAAATAATTTAAACTGATAATTTTGAAAGCAAGAAATTGTGTCAACGTGATAGATTAGGCTATTGGACGATTCGCACGAATTTAACTCGCTCGAAAAGTGCGAATCGACCCCTCGTAAAAATATTAATTTTTCTGTGGCGTTTCGCCCGAAGTTAATTTATCGGTGTGCGAATCAACCACCCCAAAATTATGTAGAAGGTGATTTGCACACACATTGTGTTTTATGCAATACCGTTAACATAAAATACACTCAAGTACAGAAGTATTAAGAATTAAATATTGTTATTGATATGAAATGTTTCGTCCCGATTTTGGTATTTACTTGCAACACCGTGTCGGTGGGCGGTCAACGATTTGACAGCTGACACTTGACAAGGGTCGAAAAGGAAAATTGGTAACGTGAGGACACGGTGAATTCAGGTTCTTGTCGAAACATATCGAATCGAGATGTGTTTGTCCATTTGTAATAGCTAATTGCACCCGCCGTTCGCAATCGGTTTGTGGGGCGCCCACGAAGTGGGTTTTAAATATAATTTCACGTGCAGCGAAGTGCTTTTGCGGAAAACGTGTTCTGTCTGGTGGATGCCGGAGCCTTCGGTCCAGACAGCCGTCAGTCTATCCCTTAATGTCCTAATATTATATATATTCTATTATCCCTAATCTCCCGGCACGGCACGGTATTGATCGACCTCCAGGAGCCTACCGCAGGAATCCCAGGTAAGTGAACATAATCTAAGCGGTAGTAGTAGGAATCAGTATATCGCTCAATAAGGAGCGAACCCCCTAGCTTTCCACTGCTGCGTCACGGCAGTTTCGTGGGATATAGGTTCAGAAAGGGTCCAGGAGTCCCAACGCCGCTATGGGCCCCGGTGTTTAGCTCCTGCCTTGGGACCCGAAGACCTGTATTTAACATTTGGTAGCAAGAGCGTGGTTTGCATTCCACGATCATAGTATAGGCTAGGAGACTCGTTTACACTGAACGCTGTATTGTTTGTCGGTTTGCTTTTTATTGATGAGAATACTGGTTTGGAAAGTGGTACATTTTGAGTCACTCAGAGTTAGCTGTGTCTTGTTAGGGGCAAACATCCCCACAGCTTCATTCCAATTTTTTAAAATAAAGTGTACAACTCACAACTTAATATTTTCATTCCGGGATAGAAGGTTACAGTTTTGTATTAAAATATAATTTGTTTATTTGTTGTATACAATATAGGTTTGGTGAAGACTAAATAGTCTTCCCTAATTGTATTTAATTGAATCATAGGTATTGTTGGACCTCGAACCTTTTATCTTGGTATTGTAAGTTTGTGTACATTATAAAATTACTCAGTGCCCGTTACAGAAGTTATTGTTCTAAAGTATATTGTTACCAATTATATAAGAAAATTGGTTAGTTTGTTTGATATTGACAGTAATATTCTAATTGATTCAAGTTAAAGTCATTGTTTTTAACTAATAAAGTAAATTGAATTCTATTGTAAAATCAACCTACCCACTTTGAGATGATAATTTTTGTTTTTTTTGAATACCCTCTTGTGTGTTGATAATTTATTTTCTTGAGGTACCCACTTTGTTTTTGATAATTTATAAATTAATATTTGGGGTTCCATAATAAATTTGTACTGGAAAATAATTAAGTAAATGTAACAGGGTTCAGTACTATTTGTTGAATTAACTTGTTGTTTCTCTTACAGACTTTATTATTTGATATTTAATTTGGTAAGAGAATTACTGTCAAACTGTTGTTTTGGTTACACACATATATTATTAATTAAAGTTGTTGAACATTTTGTGTATTAATTAATGTTTGTTCACCATTACTTACATTTTGACAGTATGACTGCCTATACATTTGCTTGTAAGATTAGAGCGGTATTGAGATGGGTGACCTCGGTGGCCTCTTTGATAAGTAGATCTGATAGATCAGAGGCTTTTTTGGCCCGTTATAGTGAACTCCCAGCCCGTCAAGCCAGGGTGGATAAATGCTTTGCGGAGTGTTTGGCGCTATTGTCCACCGAGGACACTGAGTTGGCCGCTGCGGTTGAGGCAGACTTCATGCAGTTTTACGGTTTCTCGGATGACATTGTTGAGGCAACCGCTAAGTTGAGTGGTTTTGCACATGGGAAATATGGTGGGGATGATGCCACACACCTTCCCCCTTTTGATGATTTGTTGAAGTCTTTGGATGAGGAGTGTCGCCTTTTGGATAACTCTGGTGTTAAAGGTCTCTTACGAGCTCCAGAGCGGCCGTCTCCGGACCAGCGTCGTGTTGGTGCGCGCCCCTCCAATCGTGGGATGGGTGAGCCACGACGGTGCCAGTCTCATCAATTTGTAGTGACTCAGGTTCGCAGTATGCGTTGCTTATATTGCCGGCGCATAATAATCATAATAATACAGCCATCCCTCGAACCGAACCTAGTTAAAAGCTAATAAAGATAAGAAAACTGTGCCGGTGCTCGTGACGGCCAATCTAGACAGCAGTACTCCTGGACACGGTGCGTATCGTAAGGAGGTTCCTTTGTCAGGAGCCCTGACCACCGGTAGCTTGGACCTTTTTATTTTTAATATATTTTTTACTACCCGTTTATTACAAGGGAATTACACTCTAAAGTATTTGTAGATTGGTCTCAAATACAAGACTTTAAATGGATTCAAAATTATAAGAATGTCACGGTGATCCAGACCAGTTAGCTAGGGGGGCGGGCAGTAAGCTAACGACTGCCCAGTAGAACCCAAAACGACATATTTTTTTAATATCGCACTATGTGTGTATGTCATCATCAGCTCATAGCAGTCCACTGCTGAACATGGGCCTCTCCGATCGCACGCCATTTATCTCGATTTTAATTATATCTTTCATTTAGTTAAATCGTGTGTAACTTTCTTATACAATCTTCTCTTTCTCTATCCCAAGCTGACTAAAGATAATTATTCTTATAATTCACCTTTATATAACTCCAGTATCATTATAAAGCAGCTATATTTAACTAAGCAAAATTGAGTCTAAAGCCCTGTTAATCCCGTAGTAATTTGCGTAAGTTTTTAAAGGGGCATTTTGCTCACAATGCTTGTCGGAGTATTTTCTTATATGCGCCCAAATGGAAAACGAATTTAATCTTAATTATAGTTTTATTGTATTTCAGAATGTTACGAGTATCTTTTGTAGATCTTGCGTGTATGTATTTATTGGCCTATTTCACCTGCCTCGTAGGTGTATTGGTGACAAGTTCTATTCCTGAGTCGAGCAGTGATTTTGATATTTTCCACATTCTGAATTACTTAGTAGCAGCTTCGGATTGCTTAGATTAGTGCCCAGTCCATGGCTTTTGCAATCATCCTCCATTAAACACGACTTAGACATAAATGCCAAAATATTGATGTCCTACTAAATATAAATCTAACTGCCTAAACCTTTGGGGAGTACAAGCGTGGTTATGTGGATCCCTCCTTTTTCTGAGTAAGGGAATTTTAGTAGTAGTAGCGCGTATTGTATAGGCATCCCACACATACGCACTAAACGTTTTGAGAATATTTTTATTACGCGTAAAGGAGTGGAATTCCATCCCGGAGTTTGTTTCAGGATAGCTACAATCTAGGGATCTTTAAGTCAATAGTGAATAGATTACTTCTAGGAAAGCGTGAGTCACCGTCGACCATATCATCGCTTACTATCAGGTGAGGTAGTGGTCAAGCGCAAGCCTATTTTAAATTTAAATAAATAATTTAGCACTTAAAATTAAGATAGAACTTAGGCATTTGTGGTATTGCCCTATAATTATGGAGATTGGAAAGATTAAAGTAAATAAAAACAAAGGTCAAAATTCTCAACGTCATGACCCGTCTATCAAGTTTTTTTAGATCAGCTCTATTAATTTTACTTCAAAAATAAATATTTGTCGCTGTCAACAATATTATGATTGATCAAATTTTAACATTGGGCAAGAAGATTAAGTAGTAAATACGTTAAAATACAATTTGAATATTGATGATGATAAACCTGATAAAATCGTTAAATTGTCTTCTTCATATAAGTTTAGTTAAATTGGTGTAAATTGTTCAAGAATACTGAAACCTTTTTTATATTTATTTTAAATAAAAAGTAAACGCACTGATTATAATATCTGAATTACACTTCAAACGCTAGATTAGCATCGTAGTTTGAAATTGAGTTATTCATTTCTAACAATGAAATTAGGTGTAGACATTTTATGGGCAGAAACTAAACAGAGCAGACGTTCAAATATTATAAATAAATAGCCTAAATACCTATCTAACGTACACTCGCGAAGAAACGGTTTAGACACACGGTCACTTGTTCCTCGGTACATTTCACCTACTTGAAAAAGATGAGCACGTACTCCACCAATTGAGATGACGGCGAGGGAATGGTGATTTTCATTTAATATCATGCACCAAGTAGTTGACAAAGAACATTTCGAGAAAGAAGCAAGTGGAAATTGTCCCAAACGTGCTTGACCATTTTATTCCTCAACTACGTGAGTGGAGCTCCTCACAGACATGGACCAGCTTTGGCGAAGATTCTCGACAGAAGTATTTCAACATGCATTTTATAAACAATTCCGTCAACGATGGTATGTAGGGAAGCTTTTACCCTCCAGTTGAATGGTTATAAAAGAGTTAAAACCTTATTATTTTCAGGAGTGAAACGAAAGTCCAACAGCTGACGGTAAATAGAACTGACCAGCCCTGTGGACTGCAAGCGTGCTTGCGTCATGCTCTGCGTTTGGCCAGAGGGATGGGATTCTTTCCAGTGGAAGGTCTTGAGCAGACTCGTGCTGATAGGACGAGGTAGGTGAAGCTCTAAGTTTACAAAAGTCTATATTATAGTGCTTTAGTTAATTTATTGACAAAGATACGTTGCACGACGCAACTTCACCCGCAAGAAAGAGGACGTACCTACTATATTTTATCCGATGGGAACGTACAACCTGCATAAAAGTATCCAATGTCTTAATCCAGGGCATAGTTTGCCCGTGTGGCAATTCCAACCTGGTTTGTTAAGCCGTTCAGGTATGATTGATTAAAAAATTTAAAGTCGTTCTCAGGTGTAGTGTAATCTCTTGAACCACTACCACCTATTAAAAACAATTTTTCACCATTTGAACGGTACATTATTCCAGATGGTTTTAGTTTTTTACTATTATGAACCAGGCAAAACCAGGGTGGGCCAATAGTTAATTTATAATATTAACTATATCATGATGATACTCATATAATGATAGTCTTATGACTTATATTTGTGTCGTCTTTATCAAACATTTTATCTATATTATTAACGATTCAGAAAATTAAAACAAACTTTCACAATTTCACGATATTTATTACGTTCTCACAAAATTACTTTTTACATCTGTCCATTACAACTGTTCGACGACAACTATCCAACACAACTGTTCCACACGACTGTTCGACGACAACTGCCTTTTAAACACTCGCAACACTTCCTACCACATGTTTTCAACACGTGACGTAACGTGGTGGGGCACATCCGGAAGTGGTGCGCGCGATTATACTTTGACTTTACAATTTCTACAAATAGTATAAATCATAGATAATAAATTTAATTACAGATAATATAATTCTTTGATCTAGAATAGAAATACCTCTGTAATGCATGATTAATTAAACTTAATGCCCAAAAGCAATTTACCAATTGTGGAAATACACTATTGAAAATAGAGTTTCTAACAATATATATAAAAGAAGAAACTGACTGACTGTTTGACTGACTGATCGATCAACGCACAGCCTAAACCGCTGGGCCTAGAAGAATTAAATTTGGCAGAAAGGCTCCTCATATCGCGTAAGTGAGCACTAAGATAGGATTTTTGGAAATTCTACCCCAAAGGGGGTAAAAAGGGGGTTGAAAGTTTGTATGTAATTTCTACAGTTTTTAAGTTGGGCACGTGAAATTTTAGATTTACGCTCTTGGTTTGTAAAAAGAATTAATGTATTTGTTGGTTTATGGAAATTCGACCCCTAAGTGGGTAAAAAGAGGGTTAAAAGTTTATATGTAATTTCTTCAGTTTGTAAGTTAGACACGTGAAATTTTAGATTTACGCTTTTGGTTCATAAAAAAAATTAATATATTTATTGGTTTTTGGTAATTCGTCCCCTAGGGGGGTAAAAAGGGGGTTGAAAGTTTGTATGTAATTGCTACAGTTTGAAAGTTGGACACGTGAAATTTTAGATTTAATCTCTAGGCAGATAAAACAAAACCATGTATTAATTATTTTTTGGAAATTCTACCTCTATGGGGATAAAATAGGGGTTGTAACGTTATATGAAATTTCGTCGGTTTGGAAGGTTAAACATCTAAAATTGTAGGTTTTCGCTCCTGATTTATTAAAAAACAAATAGTATAATTATATGGAAATTCCACCCCTAACGGGGCTTAAAAGGGGGTTGATAGTTTGTATGTAATTTCTATAGTTTGGAAGTTAGAGTTTGAGTTGATAAAAAGAATTCATGTAATTATAAGTTTTAGAAATTCTACCCCTAAGGAGAATAAAGTAGGGGTTGAAACTTTATATGAAATTTCTTCGGTTTGGGAGTTAAAATATCTGAAATAGTTGGTTTACGCTCTTGATTTAAAAAAAAATAATGAGTTTATTGATTTCCGGAAATTCTACCCCTAATAGAGGTTAAAGATGGCAATTTGTTGGGCTTATATATTTGAAACTTGGCATCAATACTAACAGCAAATATGTTATACTTTTTTTATTGATTTTAAAGTAAAGGTTGTCATTACAAGTTTTTCAAAACTACTCCTAAAATACGATTTAAGGGATGTTAAAGTATGTACGGAAAATCTCATTTCATGGATTAATAAACTTGAGACAAATACTAACGTAAGTAAATAATAAAGGATATCATTAACAGTTTTTCGAAACGACCCCTAAAATATGATTAGGGGGGTGTTGAACATCTTGGTTTAATAAACTTGAAATTTTGCACAAATACTAACCTTAATAAATAATGTGGGTTGCTATTAGTTACTCGTTTTTCATAACTATCCCCAAAATACTAATTAGGGGTAGATCAAGATTTTTGAAGTATTTTATTACACATAGCTTCTTTTAATGATGAAAGTGAGCACTAAGGAAGGAGTTTTGGAAATTCAACCTTTAAAGAGACATTTAATTGTATAAAAACTTTTAACAAAAATATATTACTGACCTCCAACTAAAAACACTACAAAGTGAAAAATAAATCTATTTTTCGAAGTTGGTGTCTTTGGTAGGTACCATTTTTTTTCGTTATGGACACTGACTTCGAAGAAGAAAGTTATTTTTCACTTTGTAGTGTTTTTAGTTGGATGGCGGTAGTATTTTTTTGAAAAATAGATATTTTGTTTTCACTTTTTAGGTGGACCTAATAGGCAATTTGTCTTTAGTAAGGTACTTAATTAGTTTTTGTGTATGTTCACCGATATCTCCGTCAAACAACACTGTTCAAACGGTCCAGCTCGGTAGTTCCAAATCGAGGAAGAGGTCATCTTAGTGCCGGAAGATTCTTCAAAAAACCGTTGACACTCCTAAAACATCTTCTGGGGGTAATTCTGAAAAACTAATGATGGCAATTTATTATTGCCCAAGGAATAAGATTTTTAACCGACTTTCCAAAAAGGAGGAGGTTCTTTGTTCTCTAAATCCTAACTTAAACCGTAGATATCTATGATAGCCCATTTATTATTGATTTAACAGTAGCTTATTTTTGATCACCTTCACTAACTGCACATAATTTAGTTGAATAAAATACAAAATCATGCGAACGAAGTCGCGGGCGGAGTGCTAGTGTTTTATAAAGACGACATAACATATCATAAAAGCTTGACTCACATCCGCATTCTCGTCGTCTACAATGTTTGCTAAAAATTGTTTTATTTTTAGATTCAACATAAAATGTTACTACTGCTGCTACTACATTGCCACGTTATTAGGACAAGTTGTGATGTCTTTTTTCACTTTATGGGATTTCTTTCAAAAGGACGTCAATTTGAGTGCTATTTGTTAGTATTTTAGGCATGTCTATCACTTATATTTATGAGCATTATTCAATGTAAGCATTAGTTTCTGACACTTTTTATTGATTACAGAATATTCCCTTGATTGCTTATTAGCTGACACAATAGAAATAGTTCCCAAAAGGCACTCAAAGGGATATTATCTTTATCACACAAATATTTTAATAGCATTGAATTATTTTTTGATTTTGTCCCATGTCTTGGAGTCGACGCAACACGTATTATTCTTCCATTCCGTTCTATCACCCATCACGCTATCACAGACTCTCTTTTAAGGGTTCCGTATTTAACAAGGAACCCTTATAGTTTCGCCATGTCCGTCCGTCCGCAGCTTAGCTACAGACTTTTAGTACTAGAAAGCTATAATTTGGCATGGATATGCATATTAATCACGTCGACAAAGTATCAAAATAAAACCAACTAAAAACTTTTTTAGGTACACGTAAAGTGGAACTGTTTATTTTTCTCGTTTATCCCATAGTTTGGGGTATCGTTAGATAGGATATTTAAAAATATTACAGGTCTGTGAAAACCATTTTTCGATTCACGGATCCAATTGTGTAAAATTAAGCTTTGAATGTCTTTTTTTTGTTAGAGTCAAGTGTCCCTCCTCAGTGGCCAACTAAATGGTTGCTTTTGGATATGTGAAAAATAACGGCAGTATTATACAATAATTAAAACGAAATTAAAAGGAAAACTATCACAGCTTAGTAGGCTTTACAAGTTTGAGAGTAATAGTCGACCAACTTATAAAATGTACTTGGAAAAGTAAAGATTTTGTATATTGATGTATGGGTGCAACAGTTTTCGCACGGTTAAGTTAATTTTGTTCCTTCGTTAGAGCAATTTTCGGTGCTTTGAGTGATTCATCAACTCGTACTACATGCCTACGGCCCATTTAGGACGACATGCAGGAAATCAAAAACAAAATATTTTCATTCTGCAACTCGTCCGACGGTACTATCAAGATCAGAAACAGAAAACATCTGTAGAAAAGTCGTTTTTGTACATAGAAAAAAAAAAAAATAGCCAGGTTGTTAAAGGATTACCAACAGAACCCATTTCAAGCATTTTGGAAATTTTTGTCTGTTTGTCTGTTTATTTGTGCACGCATCACGTTAAATGTAAGAAGCCAATGTAGATAACTTTATACATAACAATTATGCGTAACTTAAATTGTTTGAATTGTTATTACTTAGTTTTTGTTTCATCGCAATCGGTTCACTCTATCAAAAGTTTGATGAATTTAAAGTGTTCAAGAAGTAAAAGATCACAACACACGCAATTCAGATACTCGGACAGTTGAACTCCATATTCGATAGATGGCCTTTGTGCATATGACGTCATTTTCTGAATGGCGGTGTTAAGATTATCCGCGGCAAGTTATACTAGAAAAAAACCCAGCCAAGTGCGAGTCGGACTCGCGCACGTAGCAGTTCCGTACTATTATCGCAAAAAAACCGGCAAAAAAATCACGTTTGTTGTATGGGAGCCCAACTTAAATATTTATTTTATTCGGTTTTTAGTATTTGTTGTTATAGCGGCAATATAAATACATCATATTTTAAAATTTCTACTGTCTAGCTAATACGGTGCATGAGATACAGCCTGGTGACTGGTGACAGACAGACAGACAAATGGACCGCGGAGTCTTAGTAATAGGGTCCCGTTTTTACCCTTTGGGTAAAACCTCTTTTGGTCGTTTTACGCTATTTCTCTGTCCGTGGTGTGTTTTGTTGATATTTTGGTAGTTGCTCCAAATTTCAAAATTACTTTTTGCGGCAGTTGAAAGTTCAAATTTACTTATTCTTGGTGACGGTTTAAGTTTAAAATTGCTGTAGTAATCACTATTTTTGAAATTATTGTTTTTATTGCACTTATTACTAAATATTACGATCACAGAGTGTAATATGGATTATATTATATGGCTTAATGCGAATTGTGTGTGTATGTTGCGGTTTCAAATAATATATTTTTTTGGTTTTAACTTCACAGTTTGTGTATAAAACCTGGAGATAACACTGTCACTAAATAATTAGTTAATGTTGTATCAGTTCACTTATTTTTATTCACTTCTGTACAGTTATAGTATTTTCAAACATTTAATTAACACAGACAGAATTTTTTATACGTTCGGCCATATTTTTCTCTTCGTTAGAGCAATGTTCGGTGCTTTCATTGTTTATGAATGCTAGTAATGTTACCTATTTACTTTGGTGAAAGTAGATGTTTATACTTTCCTGAATCCTCTGTGCGCGAGTCAGTCTTGCAAATAGCCGGTTATTTTATTTGTAATCACTCCTTAAATCCTTACACAATCCATTCATATATTTTTTGTGTTTCAGATAAACATAATACCAAATGATGATACTTATAACCAACCCTATTGCCGCAAAATGTTCACTAGGAGTTATTTTTAACAAAACAACTTCTTAATAATAATTAAGTATATAACACACCAATTTTTTTTAGCCAAAGTGACGCTTTACGTAACCAGCCTTATTTCGACGATTTTACTGCTAAAACTTTCACATCAGTGGCCACATTTTATGGCGAAAATATATGAAATCGAACAAGGTTTGACTGAATTGAAATTGCAGAACAAAACGGTTGTACGAACTACTGTGATTGCTTACGTAGTCATGGTACTGGCTTTGGGTATGTCATAATTATTGTTTATCTACTCTCATATCGTAATATTCGAATTATAAAATTCAAAACGAGTTTATATTGGCATACTTTATAAACTCAATACCGAAATTTAAAAATGGAATCTTATTATAACACTATTTCTCTAACAAAATAATGCTATAAAACAATTTTTTTTCTATTACGATACAGGACAAATCCAAGAAGTTAATCACTAAGGAGTTTCCATCATTTTTTTTTTGTAATGTCATTTTATAGTACCTATTAAAAAAATATTTGATTACAATTTTAAATTGTCTATGTCAATGCCCGCTTTAGACTTAGCACGCACTGCGATTTTTATTCTCGCGAATTTTGTTTCCTTCTACCTGTTCATAGAGCTCAAAATATTCGGGCGAATAAAATTCGCGCCGTGGTGCGGTGGATTCTGTGGCAAAACACGGATTTCTTGCGGTATTATTTCCGCACGATTTCTTTACCGCAATGCGAACAACTTCATATAATTCCATAGGTCACAGAATGGGCGGAAAAATCGCGCGTATAAAGATCGCAGTGCGTAGTAAGCCTTAGCGCATGCGCGGTTAATGCGTTGATGTGATGTGCTGGGTTTTGGCGCCATTCATACGTTTTGCAAGTTTTGCTGTACTGAATTTCATGAGTTATTTAAATTATTGTTTAAAATGTCTGATATCAGTGAATGTGAAGAAAATTTGACTCCGCCCGATATTTTAGATGCGGCGAAGGAAATTACTCTTAATTTATTACCAGCAAAGTCGAGAAAAGTATATGACAAATGCTATCACGATTTTATGGCATGGAAAATGCAAAAAGAGGTATTTAGTAGGTTCAATCCCAATTTATGAGTGTAGATAAAGTAGTGTATGAAACTGCACATAACTAGGTATTAAAACATTCGTGTGAAAACTATTAAAAACCTCGCCTACGGCTCGGTTTTTAAACACACACTCATGTTTTAATACCCCTCATTATGCAACAGTTTCATAAACTACTATTTTTATATGGATAAAAACCGTTAATAATTTAATAACTTTTTACCAATTTTATTAAAAAGTTCTTACTTCCTACAGTTTTTATTCTTTTAAGATATTTTAAATCTGAACCATGTAACTAACCAGTTACATGGTTCAGATTTGGACCGTGCCCGTTAGAAACCTCTAACTCAATTTAAAAAATAAACCTTATTTCTCTGCAGTTCTTTTTATTTTGTTATTTCTCTTTGGTACTGTCTATATGTTCGTGCATAATATAACCTTTTTTTATTTTTCTTCTTTACAGAATCAGAAATGATCTTACTTGACCTTTTTCTCAAACATTGTTATTATTGTCATAGTCATTTTGAAACTTATCTTATTTCATTTACAGTTGAAACCATCTTATATAAAATTTTCAACATCCACTTCCTGATAAATTATTGCCCTCCAGAAGCCGGGATTTCCACGGATGTCTTGGAAAACTACGCCACTCGTACGATGCCACATTTCTTCAATCACGTTCCCTATAACGCTTTTAGCTTCTTTGTTTCTCAGGTGTTCTTACAATTTATTTTCATTCTTATTATTGTCAACCGCTTTATAAGTAGTAGCTATAGTTACTTTAATAGTGCTTAATATTTCATATACACTGCCCATTGCTTTACGATCTCAGTTTTGATTGTATTCCAATATCGATTGTAATCAATAGATTGAAAGATAAAAAGTCTTTGAATGGTTTTAATGAAAAAAAAACAACCGGCGACGACCCCAAATAAATAAAAATATGGGCAGGAAGATGACGATGATGATGATTGACGGCTATGCCGAATCTTTTTTTGTGAATAATGATGTATTTGATAGCTTCTGCAGTTAACGTTAACAATTTTTCTATTTTCAGTTCCTATACCTTCAAATAACCTTTCTTTGGAGTTTTAACGATGTGATGATCACCTGTTTTAGCATTTACGTTACAGCATACTTTCGGAATCTAAACGAAATTATCGCTGCCAACGCTAAGAAGAAGAAGGTAAGTGGAAATCACTGACTATATTCAACATAACTGCACCGGACATGTGTCTGTATGCCGAACAAACCGAACACTTACCGGCAGATGGAGCGTTGGAAGGCCTGTCTCTAGGTGGACCGCTGATCCGGTTTAAGCTGCAGGCATCCAACGGAAGCGAGACGCACAGAACCGATAGATGTGGCGACACTTAGGGGAGGCCTATGTTCAGCGGTGCACGTCTTTCGGCTAAAATGTTGATGATGATGATGAGAACGGAATGGGTGGTGGTATTTGGCCAGCAGTGGACTAGTATGGGCTGGCAATAAATCAATACGTATTTTATGATATCACATGACCTTCTGTAACAATATAGGCTCTATGAAAGACGCATTTATACTGGTCGACTAATAAAAAAAAATCGTACGGTTCTTGATATGGGGCGTTCTACAGTTAATTTGCATAGAGCTCAGATCAAGTAAAAAAAGGTAGATTCCGCACGGCCTATAGTTTAGGTGAAGCCACTTTTTTAACTATGTGTGAGTCACTGGAGTGTTGCCACTTTTTTTTTTAAAAGTCCCTCAAATTATTTCAATGGGATTAAATATTAAATTCATAATTTTAAGTAAGTACTTTATATGCAAATGTGAAAGGAAATCTGTCTGTTTGTTTTTAATAAACGCGTGCAGTCGCTCATGTGTAAGAACACCGAGCGGCTCAGAACAATTTTTTTTTACTAAAAATACAACAAAGGTTAAAATTTATATTTTTGTAATAAACTTGTTTCACATAAAAATGTCTATTACAAAAATATATTTTTTTATTACAAAAACAACCATTCCATGGAATTAAAATATACTTTTTCAGATGGAATGAAAAGTATTTGTATGTAAGTAAGTACGAAATAGAGCATTAACTAATAACAGAATACTAACAAACTTAGTGAACTTTAAAAAGATTGAAACAAGGTGATCTATTTCTGTCGTGCAATCAGAGGCATCTACTTCAAGGTCGTTTTTGTCGAATTTAAGAAAAATACCAGAAATAGAAAATCAGAAATAGGTTGTAGGTACTTTTTGTGTATTTTACATAATTTTGTATGTAATATTTATGTATTCATGTGATTTACATAGAAAATAAATATTAATTAGGTCAACTCTCTACTTAATTATTTTTGTTTGACTTTGCCTACTTACCCACATTTTGGGCAATTAGAAATAAGAATTACTGGCAACACTCTCCCAATATGTCATTTTCGGGAAAAACATTATCTGTTCCGAATAACCTCAAAACTATGTTGGAAAACCAAAAATACAAATAGTTCTGCGTGTACTTACGTGTGAAACGATACTCCTAAAGACTTCTTGTTCACTATGGTGTTGTTTTTGCACCACTCGATAACAAAGGACGGCATTTTTAAGGCAAAGTTATTGCACGACGGTCCGTGAGATACTAACAAAAATCAGCGTAGTTTTATTGCTAGTGTGTGCGTGAGCGCGTGTGTTTACAAGAATCGGCTGAGTTTTGTGGCTTCACCTAAACTATAGGCCGTCGGAACGGAATCTACCTTTTTTTACTTGATCTGAGGCATAGAGTTTGACCTTAAGGGTCTTTTGACTCCAGTCTGAACTGGGTTGTGTTCGAGTTATCGAACTTTTAAAGTTTTTCTGGAAATACAAACTAATACCAGTCATTCTGTATACTTATTCTATTTACAGTTTGGACTTCCTTGGTCAGTACTACGAGTGCACTATTCAAACTTGGTGAAGCTTGTAAAAGAGATAGATATTCAGATTAGTTCCTTCATTCTGGTGGCGTTCTTCAATAATCTGTACTACATCTGTGCGCAGCTCTTCAACTTGCAGTAAGCAATACTTAACTATCCATGTGTGCTCGAAAACTTTGATCTTGCTCAAAACAATGTATTGATAAGATACTCGTGACTAAAACTTATGTAAATCACTTTTAGTTCCAGTCGACGAAGACATGTTTATTCTAAATACTGCAATCACACTGTAAGAAGGCAGTAAGTATGATTGAATAAACAGTTACTTAAACATTGCAACACAAACGAATGATTTATTTCGTATTGCTATGCCACTTCTAAGTTTGTCAACTCATTGACTAAATCTTGCTTGCGAGCATCTACACAAGATGTCTCTAACACCATGGATTCAATACTAACAACAGCAATTAAATTAATACTATAAAGCGCCACCTATTAGTTGATTTCCCAAAATTCACGATCGACGTCAACACCGCCGGCTGTTACCTACACGCAGCACGCCGCCCGTAATTTCTCTCTTATTAGGCGAGCCGAAAAAGTGAAAATATAAAATTGATTTGAGTTAGATAATAACGATTTTGAACTGATTACAGTATATTAGCTAGGTGGTTCAGAATCATGAACTGAATCCATAGTATTGTTTTCACGTTGGTGTCAGAGACAACTTTTATGCCACCTTTTTTTGTCACAGGGATATGATGACAAAGGAGATTTGATCAAATTCCTGAGGTAAATGATCAATTCACAGAAAATGTTAAATTAGGGTTGGTAATTTTTCTAAAGAAAGTACCTAAGTAATTTGTAAAACAAAAATTAAAATTATTATTTAGTGACTGTAATCTCAAAATATTTTTTTAATTTCACAAAATATATGCTTTTTTTTGTAATAAAAAAACTGTGTTTTTTCTTTAGTTTATAAGTGGATATAGATGCGGCTACGTTACTCCCGGTGACCGGAGGTCGATAGTCGGATTAGTCGTCAATTTATCTTGTGATGCTTGCCGGATGCCGCATTGGAATTGTCTGCGTTGATACCCCAGTGAGTCACTGCTATGCTATGCACCAGTGCGTTGGATGTGGTACAGTGCTGTTCTTGCGCCAGGGCGGTGTATGAGACTGATTGCTGGCGTCGATCAGAAGAATATTTTCAAGGCTCTTCTTGTTGAACGGCCGAAGGTGTAGTGTACTTTTGCTTAGGTCGCTGATAAGGCTGTGGGTGATGACTAGGTATGACCCGGTAGGCATGCTGGTGGTCGGGATACCCGTAAATGGCATGGGTACTGGCTGGATGTGTGACTCGCAGCTCCCGAATACCTACATTGAAAAGTGATCATCCTCGGACCAGACGGGTATTGTCTGGTCCTGAGTAACTGCCCGACGGTTTGTCGGGCTGTTGTATGTGTTCAAGTCATGGCGAAAGCTCGGCTTGCGCGGTGCAGGATTTTGTGTGACGTCAGCTCATAAGTTCGTATGTGGCGGCATAGATACCGCTATAACCCCACAGAGTTTTTATTTTAATAATATTTTCCGTGCATATATTTGATGTTGACTGAACTTAGAGATTTTATCAAATCTCTACTTTTATCATATCCCTGCGACATACCCGATGTATGTAACCATTTGTCATTCCTTCAATAAATTCATAACGAATAAAATTATTTTTGATGCCATGATTTGTTTTCAGGGTACACTCGTCTACATACTATAACTTGTACTACTTGTACTCATTCATCTTCCTAGTCCTTCGAGCCACGATGTTATTACTATTCGCTTCCAACGTGCACAGCGTTGCTGTTGGACCTGTTAACTTTGTATATGATGTACCTTCTTCAGTTTATGATATTGAGGTATAACTATTATGAAATTTTATTTCTTGTTTCTGCTTTTACACCAATATTTTTAGGCTCATCGTTGAGATAGACTAATTCAATTTAATACCAAAATCTTAAATTAGTTATGGTGCCATCTTAAAGTAACCCTTTCATTACTCCTTAGATTCATCGGTTTCAGTTGCAACTTCGTCATACCGTCGCTTTAAGTAGAAAGTTCTTTTACGTGACCAGAAATACGATCGTACAAGTAAGTTATGTAAAACATGCATCGCCAAGATAAAAGTTCCTATGACTCTTTAGCTAATCTGACTCGACTGCTTTGGGCTAGCTGTCGCAAACGCTTCTGTTTAACGTATGATCGTGAGTTTGAATCTCGGCTCGGATAAAATGCTGTTGTGTTTTTTGTTAGCATCTAGAATTACTCATTGGCCACTTGGAGTCAAGATTTGTATCCGATAGATGGCAAGCGGCTCACAATTACAAGGGAATTACACATGACATACATTAAATAGGTCCATTTCTGAGGAACTCTTTGGAAGGTTTTATGTCTCAGTGTAATTTTTTAACCCCCGACGGAAAATTATGTCATAAGTATAAAATAAATACAGTGAATAAAATACTTAAATAACTAAGACTACAGATATTACACTTTAATCAAAAACTACTAACTACTAACTAAAGCTAAAAATATACTCTTTAAAATATGGCGTCGTAAAACTCCTCTACATCGTTGTGCGGCAATGCTTATCTTCTGACCAAGTAAAAGCCAGCACTTCGGTCATGCCAAATGTAAACAAGGTGTTTAGACAATTCATTAAATAATGCGTGAGCACTCGGACCCCACGGACCAAGAGTTTGAACCCCAAACGGCTCGAAAATATCACTTCGGACGAGGTTATTATATTGCCACCGCTTCAGGGTCTCTGCAGCCGCAGCGGCAGCACCAACACAGCATGACGAGCTAGGAAGATGGAATAGCGCAAGAGTAGAATTTATTTTTGTTTGAAAGAACAAGAGTATTTTTTGTTTGATGAAAATCGGTTCAGCCATTTAAAACTTACGCGCATTTTGCTCTTTGAATCGTAACGTGTTTTAATGGATTGTCGATCCAAGCGTGTCTACTACTAGATAAATTATGTAGTTTAAAAAGCATGACATAACAATTTAATTACAAAATTAAAAACCCCGACACAAATACCACTAAAAAGTAAAAAAATTAGTCTCGTACTCACGTCAAGGGTCCGTGTAGATATTTTACATAACTGTTGTCAACTTTGAAATATTTACTTTAAAGAGGTATTTGGGTCGGGCGTTTTTTTTTAAATTTTATGTTTATTTTTATTAGAAATAGGTTTAAGGAATAATATTTTGCTATAATTTTAGATGGTGAGCACAATAGCAACATACGAAATAATGTTGCTGCAGTACGCCATAACACCTGGTCCTTATTTCAACAATGCAACCGTAGCCACAATTGTTGAAAATGTTACAGATTTATACTAACAGAATTAAATGAGATATAAATTGGGTTTATTTTCATTTTTTTTACATTATAGAGGCAACCCCTATAATAATCGTTCAAACCAATTTAATGACGAGCAAAATTTTTTTGTTTTTTTTTAAATGTAACCTCAGGTTATCCTATTTATTGAAGTGACGAACCTACACATCTTGATCCCATTGTGAAAATTATTTCACTAATAGGAAGCTACCCTGTTTCTTAGTCTTATAGGATACTAATAAGTAACCTGATCTGAGACTCTACACAAGGGTCATTCAGCGATGGCGATAGTCGAAATGTTGACCACGTGTAATTTCGATAGCGTGTGGCATTCTATATCATTCATTATACATTCTGTATCGTTAGGAGGTTCTTCTCTTAAGAGCCCTGACCACCGGTAGCTTGGACCTTGTTCCCGATACCGATCAGCTAGTATATTTATACTTTTAGGTTCTTTTTTTTTAAATGTTTATAAATATTATCTAATATGAAGATGAACAAATCAAATGATAATATAGCTATTTACTCCAACAAAAACATTACAAATTATAACTATGAACAATTAAGAAATAAGCAGTACATATGTACCTACTCTGTTGTGATGATTATGCGTTCGTCTCTATCAATAATACCGTGTGTACATTAACTGCAAAATACATAAGGGCTTTGGTGCAGACCCACCGCATCCGCCAAGCTCCTTCGGGTCACGGCAGTCAGCTGGAGTCGGGAGCAGGGAAGTTGGCCTTGGTAGATAGCCTAGTCAACCCCTATCTCTGCTTTCAGCATTCACCTGGTATGGTAAGGTGTGGCCAACCCTTACGTACCAGACTTTTGGTACACAGGTGTAGGGTGCCCACCTGCTGTGTGTTACCCGTTACCTAGAACCCCTGTCATCCATTAAGATTAATGACAGGTACACCATAGCTTCGCCCCGACGACGAGGTAGAGACCATGTATGAGGATACTCGTATCTCTATAGCCATGCATGATTTCAAAACTCACTTCATTGTTGTCATGGGGGACTTCAACGCGAAACTAGGCAAACGAGACGAGGATGTGCTGCAAGTGGGGCAATTTGGGGTTGGACGTCGGCACCACCAGGGTCACCTACTCGCCAGTTTTATGGAGAAGGAGGGCCTCTATATGATGAACTCCTTCTTCAGAAAGCGTGAGCACAGGAGGTGGACCTGGCAAAGCCCCGATGGTGCAACTAAAAAGGAGATCGACTTCATCAAGTCAACCAAGAAACAAGTGTTCAATGATGTCTCTATGATCGATTCGGTAAAAACCGGGCGCGATCATCGCATGGTAAGAGGCACATTGAACATTAATATCAGGCTTGAAAGGTCTAGACTGATAAAGTCTACGCTCCGTCCTGCACAGATCCAGATCCAAAACCCCGAGAGCTTTCAGCTCGAACTCCAGAATCGTTTCGAGTGCCTAGGGAACTCCGTGGACGAATACAGCGATTGGTTCATGGAAGCTGTCCAAAGTAGAATGGCGGACATTCTACTTTATCCTGTCTTGCTAAATCTGGTCCATCTTTTAGATAGGAGTCTATTTCGTCACGCCGTTTATTTCTGGGCCTACTTGAGTGGGTAAAGCTTTACAACATTAATTGAACACCGAATAGTTTGCCTCACATCTTTGCACCAAAACTCAAACATCTAGAGGTCCAGTGGTAATAGCTCCGACCTATGATTTGTAGGTCGTGGATTCAAACTAGGTAGATGCTTTATATTATATGGACAAAATAGAGAAGGTAATGATGTTTTCCTTCTTCTATTAGCAAACCAGCACATTCTAGAACCAACAATTCGAAGACATGTGATAATTTTTATTGGGAACTAATTTTTTGCGCTGTTATTTAAATATTCGAGATGTTATTATGATTCGTTGAAAAACATATTGAGCAGTTATTTAATTTAATGGCGGTTGATTAATTATTATAAATGTCAATTCTAAAAATAATTGTGCAGACCAATAACTGAATGAGCGGTAAAAATTATGGCATGTGCGTTTCGATAAATAGATCGGCAGATCATAGCGAGCGGTGACACCCGAACTCAAATTCATTGAAAAGAGAGGTAAATGTTCGTTAGTTGGGCGGAGCTTATTAGCGCAGCGGGGCTCCGTCGATTCATTTTGCATCGAAGCAAAAGTAATTTAATTTTTTATTACTATTTAAGTACTGTTTTTATGGTTCCGTACCAAAAATGTAAAAAGGAACCATTATGGCACCATTCGCCACCACTTCGTCCGTCTGTCCGTCTATCCATCTGTCACACCGCTATATCTCGAAAACTACTTTACCACCTCATTGTTGATAGAATTGCTTGGAATAAGATTTCTTAACGACAAATTCTGATTTATTACTGCCCACACGTAACCGCTCGTTCAATAATTTTACCGCCCTATATTCACTGATCCATTTCATTATTTTTTATTACTCATTTTTGTTTACTTTACTGCTTAGTTTTAACTGCTGAACTAGTTATTAAACGTGCCATTTATAATTTTTAACTTACCAAAACCGCTATTTACAACTGCCTCTTTAAATCAGTGCCATTTTTATTCGTCTGATAATTCTCAGTAGCAACCATAATTTTGAATGTGTTCTTACTTATACACATTAACTTTTCAACAGCACATTATATCTATCCAAAACAAAATGATCGCCCACACGATACCAACAGTATTATTGAAATTGTTGGCAACTTCCCAAACTGGTTCGTCGTAAAGGGAATAGACCCCAACAATTTACGCAAATATATCAATACTTAGCACATTAAAATTCTTTCTATTTCTAAGTTAGTACGTATTTGTTTTGTAGAAAGGAATCCTGATGTGGATGAATTACATTAAATTGTGTTGCTTAATGTTTCTTTAGATTTAGGCAGTTAATTGAATACATTGGAGAATACTGCTTTCATCAGAGATTTGTTTAAGGCGTCGTCGTTCACACAGCCTGCAGTGCTACGCGACGGAGCGCGGGGTTGTGTGAACGACGACGCCTTACTTTTTACCCGACTGCCGAAGGAGGGTAATGTGTTTATCAGTCTATGTATTATGTATGTATGTATGTTTGTTCCTATGTGGCGTTCCAGAGACCAAACGCGTTGGCCGATTTTGATGATGCGTACGTCAATCGATTCGTCTTAATCCTGCTAGTTTCACTGTCTACATTAAAATTGAATAATAGAAAAATGGCGGATTTTGGGCGCCATATTGTGGGGGCCTAATTTATTTTTTTGTTCCAAACCCATCGTGTGGGGTATCAAAATAAAAGACTTTAAGAGGTGATTTCAAAAATATATAACACTTATATGTTTCAATGTACATAACTCGAAAGAAAAACAGTCTTTTCAAATGCAAGTTCTGTTGAATCTGGCTTTAATATTCCGTCACCGTCTTACCTGTTGATAAACGCAAAAAATAATCGCAGATATTCTGTACACACGTGCTTTTAATACTTCCTACTAATATTAGAAATATGAAAGTCTGCGTATTTGGAGGTGTTTTGATCAGTCACGCCACAATCGCTGAACAGACTCTAATGACACTTGGTACACGGTTAGACTATGGCTAGTCTATGGCCTAAATAAGAACAAAGGATAATTATAATTTCGGCAGTAGGTTCTCTTGCAATAATAAAACTCTTCAAGCGAGCAAAATCGTGTGCAGAAGCTAGTTGCTACTAATTTCCGCCTTAACAAGTATCAATCAAATTGTAAACACAGGTAGACCATGGCCTGAATTAGCCCTACGATAGCCCAAAGCTTGTACCTCCATTATTCAGACTATAGCGCCGTACTTAGCTGTGATTTTCAATTTGTGTGTGGATCAAGGAGTCTTTCCGGATCTAATGAAATATAGTAAGGTTATACCACTTTTTAAATCCGGGGACAGTAAAGACACAAATAATTATAGACCAGTATCCGTGTTGCCGGTTTTCAGCAAGGTATTTGAGAAGATAATGCTTAATCAAATGCTCATTCATTTTAATACGAATAACATCTTGCATGATAAACAGTATGGTTTCACCAAAGGACGTTGTACAACTGACGCTGGTGTCACCCTATTAAAACACATCTTTAATGCGTGGGAAGAGTCGCAGGATGCCATAGGTATCTTCTGCGACCTGTCGAAGGCGTTTGATTGCGTTAATCATGAAACATTACTTCTGAAACTTGAGCATTACGGGCTAGGTCAATCAGCGTTAAGTTTGGTTGAATCTTATTTAAGTGATAGACAGCAATTAGTTCAAATAAACGGTGTGAATTCGTCGGGGTTAAACGTGAAAATGGGGGTACCCCAGGGCTCAATATTAGGTCCTTTCTTATTTTTAATATACATAAACGATTTACCCCGTTTATTGGAAAACAAACTAAACATGGTGTTATTTGCTGATGACACATCTTTAATTTTTAAAATAAATAGACGTACTTGTCAGGTTGACGACGTAAATAACGCGCTACGGCAGGTTCAGGATTGGTTCACTGCAAATAATTTAGTTTTAAATGGTAAAAAAACCAAGTGCGTAAAATTTTCCTTGCCGAATGTAAAAAGTACTGATTGTGACATTATCTTAAACAAGGAGAAGCTAGAATTCGTCGATAAAACGGTTTTCCTGGGGATCACGCTAGACTCAAAGTTACAATGGGGTCCTCATTTAATATCACTTGCAGGGCGGCTAAGTTCGGCAGCTTATGCTGTTAGAAAGATTCGTCAATTTAGTGATGTAGATACCGCGAGGCTGGTCTATTTTAGTTACTTTCATAGTATAATGTCTTACGGTATTTTACTATGGGGAAGGGCTGCAGACATTGAGTCAATTTTTATTCTGCAAAAACGAGCCATCAGAGCGATATACAATCTTCGCCGGCGCGATTCTCTAAGGGAACTGTTTAAGGGCATTAACATCATGACGGTTCCTTGTCAATATATTTATGAAAATATCATGTACGTGAGAAAGAATTTACATCTTTTTAGTAAAAACGGAGATAGACATAATTACATTACTAGAAATAGGGACCAATTAGTTCAACCAGGTTTCAGACTGGCTAAAGTAGCCTCTTCTTTCATGGGGTACTGTACAAAATGTTACAATAAAATTCCTCCCCACATTCTAGAACTGAATGAGACGAAATTTAAAACTTGTATAAAACGCACACTATGCAGGCAGGCATATTATAAGTTGGGGGATTACATCACTGATAAAAATGCTTGGCTCAATGCTAGTCTTGCTCCACAACCACTAGGGCGCAAAAACAAGTGATATGCAGAACATTATTGTTCTGTAGAATTGTTGGACCTGCTGAAGACTGTATGAATATATTTGTATTATATAGACTCAATTTCTTTTAGTATAGTATAACTGCGCAGCACGTGTGTGAGTACTATGTACCCAACTGTAAATCTACCATTTGCTGTACCTTGGTGTCGTTCGTTGACTTGTGTTTGCCCTGGCAGTTGAGTGTGTCATGCTCTCTCAAATGTCTCTCTGATGGTGGCGTGTGTGTTGGATCATTCGGTTCCCTTCATGATGGTTGAGCTGGGTGGTGCCGATTCATGCGTCATGTTCGTGAACGGGCGCCGTCAGTTGGGATTGGTCTTAACTTAACTGCTTCGGATGCTAGTGTTTTTCTAGTGCTTATTATGTAACTGCACAGTACATGTGTGAGTACTTTTAATACTTTGTACGTAGTATAGTATGTAGTGATTCTGGGTGCATTGTCCTCACACATATAAATTTATTAATGTATGTACTTATGTACCTAAATTTTGTAAAAAAAACATATATTTTTTTAAAAGAGTAAGTATGGAGTTTCTTGTGCGTTCTTCTCCATAACAAGCTACTTTCCGAATGCACGGTAGAATCAATTTTTATTCCCTGTAAATTTTAATGTATTCTAACGTTCAAAAGTGCCGCTTTGTGGCCTAGTTGAAATAAAATATCTTTGTCTTTGTCTTTGTCTTTGATACTTTTCATCCCGATAACACGTTCTTATGGGATAATCAATTCATGCGGGCGGAGCCGCTATCAAAGGCTCGTTTTTTGTATAAAATACATAGTTATTTTTTACCTTTGCCCGCCACTAGGAATTTATCCCTGTATCGTGGGTGCATTTACAAACATATAAACACATGCACAACACCCAGAGCCGGAACAACTATCTGTAGGTCATACAAATATTTGTTCCGTGCGGGAATCGAACCCACAACACGCAGCGCAGCAGTCAATCGCTCAAACACTGCGCCAACCATGTATTTTGTAAAAAAAGGAGCCTTTGCCTTTTTCCTATCACGTGTTTAATTGAAAGAATAAGTAATATTTTTCAGATATGTGGGGAAATAATGTAATGTAATCTTTATTAAGTTCTTAAGGTAAACGGTAAATCAAAACATTGGTGACCAAGAGTCGTAGGTTCGAACCCAAGCAGGCGCTTTTTTTTTATGATTTATACGAGTATTATAAACACGCTCTTAAAACGGTGAAGTAAACATCGTGAGGAACCATTTGCTCAAGAGTGGAGATGCATAAACATACAGATGTCTATGACTTCTATACATCTGTCCCTTATCTACAATGGAAATAAAGTTGCTCTTAGAGCTTATGGTAAAGCTCTAGCTCCATAGTATCATTTATTATTTCATTGTTGCCAAAATTACATAAGTACGCCAAGTTTCAGCTTTATCGGCTGCCAGAAAATGCTTGAAAAAGGATTGCTAGTTGCTGGGCATACATACGAAACAAATGTAATATAAAGTTTGTAATAATAAACCCATCAAAAACATAAACACAGTCATGCAAAAAATACAAGGTTCACAAAGCACTGCTGTACCGCAAAAAGTTGTGATATCAAATGTAAAAATAAGTCGGATAATTTATTCAGTAGGTATATTAATACTTAGTTAACAAATTAACAAACTTGGTTTAAGTAAGAGGTTGACATTATTGTGTTCTTCTAATGTAAAACCATACAAGTTTTAATTTTTCGGGTAATCTCAAATTTAATCTGGGAATTTTACAAATATAGTAATATTATGTTCTCTTAGTTAATGAAAATTCAGGCTTCAAGCTTTATCTACAACAAAGTTACAAAGCTGTCAATACTTTGTTAGTAAATATTGTACCTTCATCTTGGCCGAAACCGCTAATGTGTGTTTACACTGAGCAAGTAAAATATGGCGAAACTGAAAGACTGTAAATTTTATTAATCGAAATCTGTTCCAACACGGTGTCCATAATGTGGCAATATGATGTGTGCGATTTCTGTTGCAATACATTATTTTTCTTTCTTCTTCTTTATTACAATGACAGCCGGGACTAACGGCTTAAATGCTGAGACACGAATTATATAATTAGATACGAATTATTCAGTCACGAGCTCCTAAAAAATATAGTAAAAAATATTGAGGTAGCGTTCCGCATTCACTTTTGGAACGAGTCATTAAAAAAAAGAGAAAGAAAACTTTTGTTACTTTACAAAGCAACTATTATTAAGTGCTTTTTCTCCTTTGAAAGCTCTAGATAGGGTAAACTAGTGTAATTAGCGTATTCTCAATGAAACTTTGGCGAAAAAGCACTAACAAGCACCAGGGAGTGCACTTCTGTCGTTATGTAAAGGAACCACTCTTTTGTAAGAGACTTAAGTCGGCAGTTTTTCTTATTTATGAACGATTGAACTTGAAATTTCAAGAAGGCAGTTTTAGTCAGCTGCAGAAGATGGAAAGTTGTGTCAGAGTTTTAATATTGAAGGATCTTTATGACCAACCTCTTTCTAATTATGGAAGGATTTCAATTTTAAAAAATCCAAAGCGATGAATTGATGAGGCCCTGCGAGTCTTTGGTCAGCTGGACCCGCTCGCCACTGGACCCGCGAGTCCACTTGACCGCATAATTTATTTTCTGTATTTTTATTAGCTAACCGGACCCACATTCAAATTAAAAAAAAACATCCAATGTTTAAAGCTACCCGTGGAGACAGTCGAGCATAAAATTGGCAGATAAAAAAAAAAACCTCTTGAGAACCTCCTCATTTTTGGGCAGTCGGTTAAAAATAGAATAAAATGCAATTCAATTAGGTTTAAACGTTTATTCACAATAAAAATATTTTGAACAAATCAGCAATAAGTAAAAAAGAACAACCTTTTTCTCTCTATTTTACATATATATACAGTGAAAGTTCACTCAGTCTCTCATAACGAAATATCAAAAACCGCTTGACGTATAGAGATGAAACTGATTGATTCCAATAAGCCCAAACACGACTAGGAAACATTGTATTATTTCGGAATGCCAGTGCCAACCTGCCGGCTTCATCATCAGATCAGTTCAATGGTACCATTTTCAAAAGTACTTTTTATTTATAAGTATTTGCTTCATCATAGTTGTTTAACTATTCGAGATATCGTAGACCAGTGACATACTTAGCTTTAAGGTATTCCATTGGCCATCTTTGGTCTTCTTCACCAGTTCCACTTCACCAAATGATACTTTCTGAGTACAAATGATAGCATTGTTGATGAAAATGCCAAAATCGCTTAATGTATGCCTATAATATTTGAGGAGTACCCTCGATTTCTCCAAGATCAAATCATTAGATCCTGACCTAATGAGTATGGGACCAAATGGAAAGTATACCCATTCAAACAAAAGAATAATTTTCCAAATAGGTCCAAGCGTCTTTGAGTAGTCGGTGTACATACATTAAAAAAAATACCAATCGAATTTAGAACCTCCTTCTTTTTTGGGCAGTCGGTTAAAAATTTGGCTTTACTCCGTGACTGCACTAATAAAGAAAATGGGCAGTGGGTCCAGTCGACCTATTCAAAATGTGATAGGGTTGAGTGATCCCGCGGGTCCATGTCGAGTGGATCCGGTTGACCAAAGACTCCTGCTCTCCAACACAACAAAATTCTCTCAACCGGTCGTGCATACTTCAGGCCAGCACACAAAGGAAATACGTCCAAACTTTGTAAGGGCATATTATGCAAATGAAATAATACGAACTCCTCGACTACTGAGGGCGAATAATACGAGCTGCTCGACTAAGCTCTGGGCGAATAATCTCGCGGACATGCTCTCGAGAAAGTAACTTAGACGTATTGCACGCTGGAAAATAGTTTGTACTTGGAGTAGATACATTGTTGGATGTGGTAAAGTAAATATGACCAATCAATACATCTCGAGACTCCTCCATCCAGGAAGCACGTTGCATATCCATGTCAGTCATTTAAAGATCTATGACAGCCATTACTATAATCAGAAGCCAACAAATCTAACAGTAATCTTACCAAGCAGCTTCGTGTTATCCAGTGACTGGTTTGTATAGGTCAGATAGGCGATCGCTCCTACTCAGCTTCATTTGGTTAGGCTGAAAGACGACCCCAACGTTGTTGGAATAAGGCTCGAAATCCTGTGTGTAAGTAAATATAACTGGAGTGGGAGGGACTGCCAAGATTACGACTCAAAGAAAAGTAAGAAAGAATAAAATTATGTGCCGATAATCCCATTTAAATAACATGAACAAAGAGAATGCTGATAATGATGATGGATGCAATAAGTATAAGCCTTTTACGTGGATTCAACTGAATTAGTAGCTTAGCTTATTTCCTTATCGTTGATGCAGTATTTACTGTAATTATACCGTCTTTGCAACTTATTCAGCACAGTGTTGTGTAGTGAATAACTACACAACACTGTGCTACGCTACTGCGCATCGTTATTCTGCTACGCCGCTATCTAAACCCTACGTCAAGCACCTGCACACTGCTACGTATCGCTACGCATATGCCATTTTCCGTCGCAAAACTTATGCATTGATCTTTAGCTTTTGTGTTGTCGGTTTTTTTTTGCTGTCATTGTCATTAATTCCGTCACAAAACCACAGTTTCTGTGATCTCGTTGGAAACCAAGCAAGAGCAGCTTTGAAGCAAGCGGCGAATGGAATTGGGAGCTTATCAGAGCTCGAGGGGAGCTCTTCTACAGACATTCTAATACGATTAGGTCGAATTTTGCTGAAATGTTTAGTTCATTTATTTATTTATGTACTTACACACATACCACTTAAGGCCGTACCCTGACCAAAAAATCAGCATAAGATATGAGCATTTCTATTGGCCTAGCGGCACTGCTGGCGCATGAATTACAGTAGTGAATACGCACCGATTTTAGAATAAAATCGAATATTGGTCTTATGAAAAAAATAAAACTTACAAAATGTTCATTATCAAATTGTCTATACATTAGTGTTGGTACAAAAAATTAATAATGAACACTTTACGAGGAGATGCATGCTATCAAAAATACTTCATGAGATAGCTGCTGGTTTAAAAACTGCTTAATGTAGATTGAAATAAAGTTGTGATGGAGCTAAAGATTACGTGGAAAGAATTGCAGCTAATCTCACTTGTTACTCTTTTATCTATATAATTATATAAAAGAAGAAACTGACTGACTGACTGATCGATCAACGCACAGCCTAAACCGCTAGGCCTAGAAGAATGAAATTTGGCTGAAAGGTCCTCATGTGGTGTAAGTACACTAAGAAAGGGTTTTTGGAAGTTCTAACCCAAAGGGGGTAAAAATGGGGTTGAAAGTGTGTATGTAATTTCTACAGTTTGTAAGTTGGGCACGTGATATTTTAGATTTACGCTCTTGGTTGATAAAAAGAATGAATGTATTTATTATTTTTTGGATATTCGACCCCTAATGGAGGTTAAAGGTGGCAATTTGTTGGGCTTATATATTTGAAACTTGGCATCAATACTAACAGCAATTTTTTTTTTTTATTATTTTAAAGTACGAGTATAGGGTGTCATTACAAGTTTTTCAAAACTACTCCTAAAATACGTTTTATGGGATGTTAAAGTTTGTATGGAAAATCTCATTTCATGGATTAATAAACTTGAAACTTGGAACAAATACTAACCTAAGTAAATAATAAAGAATATCATTATTGGTTTTTCGAAACTACCCCTAAAAGATGATTAGGGGGGTGTTAAAGATCTTGGTTTAATAAACTTGAAATTTGGCACAAATACTAACCTTAATAAATAATGTGATTTAATAATAGTTCTGAAAAACGGATAACTAATAGCAACCCTATTAGTTATTCGTTTTTTGGCACTATCCCCAAAATACAATTTAGGGGGTGATCAAGATTTTATAAGTATTTTATTACACAGAGCTTCTTTTAATGATGTAGGTGAGCACTAAAGAGGGAGTTTTGGAAATTCAACCTTTTAAGAGACATTTATTTGTATAAAAACTTTTTTACAAAAAAATATTACTGACTTCCAACTAAAAACACTACAAAATGAAAAATTACTTTCTTTTTCGAAGTCGGTGTCCATAACGAAAAAAAATGGTACCTATAAAAGATTTTTTTATTTTTCACTTTTTAGTTGGAACTAATAGGCAATTTGCCTTTAAATGATAAATGATTTTATTTCTGTAAGTTGGTTGGTACAAACACTTTTACATGTCGAACATATTTTTTAAAACTAGATGAGGTCGGCGTTTCCTATCTGACTACTCTGAGAAGAAAGGCCGAAACAAACTCAGAGGTCACAGTCTCTTTTAAAGTCCAGACAAAATCTTTAGATCATGTGAAGACCAAGTAGACTGATGTCTGAAATGGTCTTTTGAGGAAAGACCCAGCCAGATTGAGTGGACCTGTCCAGTCAGTGCATGCATTTGTCAATAACCGAGCAGCTCAACTCAGAATTTAAGGAGCTAAACGATTCGACGAACAATACCAAAGAAAGGACATTCGGGTAGACCGCATAAACTACTCAAACTGCCAGACCATGATTAAAAACTAAGATAAAGTTAAATAAAAACAAAAAAAAAGAATGATCCACATAGTCTTCACATTCACAATAATTAAAATAAAATAATATAATACTTTAAAAACTAATTATTCTTGTCATTGCAAGAAAAATAACAAAAATTATAATAACAAAATCAAGTCTTTAGTAAGGTACTTAATATTTTATTGTGTATGTTCACCGATATCTCCGTCAAATAACACTGGAAAAACGGTCCAGTTCGGTAGTTCCAAATCGAGGAAGAGGTCATCTTAGTGCCGTAAGATTCTTCAAAAAACCGTTGACACACCTAAAACATCTTCTGGGGGTAATTCTGAAAAACTAATGATGGCAATTTATTATTGCCCAAGAAATAAGATTTTTAACTGACTTTCCAAAAAGGAGGAGGTTCTATGTCCTCTAAATCCTTACTTAAACCGTAGATATCTACGATATCCCATTTATTATTGATTTAACAATAGCTTATTTTAGATCGCCTTCACTAACTGCACATAATTTAGTTGAATAAAATACGAAATCATGCGAACGAAGTCGCGGGCGGAGTGCTAGTATATATATATTTGGGACAACATAGGAAACATTTACATCGAAAAAGTTTTATTTTGTATTTGTCATCAGGGAGTTAAAGTGAGTTCTATCTCGGTCGTTAACGAACACACTTGTGTCAGAAACAATATTAGCTACAACAAAAAAAATATCGGTCTATCTAATAAATAAATGGGGCCCTTTGCCCTTGCCGCATGCGCGGAGTCCAGCGTGAGGGGAGTTCGGGCCCCTGCCGCCGTATATAGCACACTGCACCCGTCAAACGCGTCAGCAATACTGAAGGCAGACAAGCGAACGGTTGCCTACTTTCAATATTGCCTGGAAAAAGTAAACTGCCGAGCAATGAAAAAGTGCCACCCACAAAATACAAAATAATAATTATATAATTTAATAATATAATTTATTAAATTAATATTTACGTTTTTAGTTGGTAATATTCTGATGTATTGCAGCCTTTCCCGTTTAGGTGTAATTTGGTACTATGTCACTGGAACTTTTTCATTGCTCGCGAGTGTATTTACTAATCGGTCGGTTTTGTTATAAAAAGGCCATTTGTCGTGTACTTATTATAACTACTGATTGTAGTAGTTGGTAGGAATAAAATCTGAAATAAGTCGTATTTAGTTATTTCCTCGCATTGTACCTACCCCGTGTCTAAAAACAACATCTACAAAAGCTCGGCTGCAATGACGGAGATGCAAATGTTGCGCTGGTCCACAGGAGTCATCAGACTTGACAAGATCCGGAATGAATATATGAGAGGAAGTTTTAAAGTCACTCCCATTATTAACAAAGTGAAAGAAAATTGATTTTGATGGTATGGCCACATTCAGGGACGGCCAGGCGAACATATGGTAAAGCTGGCCCTGAACTTGCCAAAGACAATCGCAGACGCGGAAGACCACCTTCCACTTGGTTGATAAACGGGTGAAAAAGACATGAAAGAAGCACAACTGGACGCCAGCTTAGCTCGAGACCGTGCATAGTGGAGAAATAGGACAAGGAGGGCCGACCACAAGTAAATGGGATAAGGTCGCGACAGAAGAAGAGTGACCTGTGTCAAAAGGACTATTTTACCTCTTGATTATTTTACTACAATATTACTATTCGGATTAAACTAAAATTAAATAAGTTATGAATTCATGACTCCTTATAACATAAAATAAAATATCACGAAAGAGCGCGATTGGTTTAAATCTTTTAACAATCTTTCAACTTCAATTTCGGGTTGGTTTAAAATATAAATTAAAAGGTCTTTCGATGATTTCGTGATCTGTGTGTGAGCCAAATTACCTACGTATATTATTTACTCACCTCTTTCAATCATCGGTTGGTTTTAACGTCTAAACTCGGGTGATCATTTAACTTCAATTTCGGGTTGGTTTAAAAAATGCAATGCGTTTTAGATGAATTTCGTGATCTGGTTATTTCTTTGGGTTCGTCTACGCATGCGCGGGGTTGCAGTGTGCGGGGGGAGGTCGGGTCTCTGCCGCCGTGATTCATTGCGTCTATCCAACGCGTTGGTAGCTCGTCAGTTGCCCACCGGAACGGTTGGGCAAGTGTCGGGTTGTCATATAAAAATAATAATTTTCATATCAAAACAAAAACCGGTAGGTTGTTAGAAAGGCCTATCTATCGACTTACTCGTAGTGTGTATTTTATGTATTGAATATTTTACTTATTCATTACATAAATAATATCTGGATTTAACTGTTATAATTAATTAATTATTATTTAATTTAATTTAATACATATTCGCGAGCTGGCTGACCAAAACCAGCTGTATCCTCCTACTGCACAGCATGATTTTCTTCTTTTTACGTCGTTTAAGTTCGCTTCTTAAGCAGTCGGGTTTTTCGATATTTTGAATTAACTTTTTTATTTCTTACTTCTCATTTTTTTTTCTGAATTATTACTTTTAAACATAGTGTTATATATTTTTGAAATATACTCTTAAAACACTTTATTTTGTTATCCCATAGGATGGAAGAAAAAAAAATATTGGTGGGCAACCTATATAATAATAGAGGCAAAGCTCCGATTCACGCTGCCATGCCCCCGGTGCCAGCGGGGATGCAGTGACAACTCTTTCTTTCGTATTTGTAGAGACTGCCGCGGTCGAAGACATCCGAGCATCCGACTGAATTCCCTAAGTAAAAAGTCATAATTCGAGGTTTGGCTCTCGTCTATTTCCTCCTCTAATAATTATTAGACCGAACTAAAATATATTTCATAAACTGTAAAAAAAAATATATACTGTGCCCCCATGTTTTCCTTTTTCATTTATAGTTGTATAATTTATATACTAAGCCACTGTTGACAGCACAATTTTGAGGGTTCTAGTGCTTCTGAAGATAATGTATCATCAAAAAGGATACCATAAGGGAATAGTATATATCTTTCTTATTCAGTTTATAGAATATCTTTTAAATTGGTCCAATATTGGAGTAGGCAATAGGTGAGAGCCAAACCTCGAATTATGAATTTTTACCTAGAAAATTCAGTCGGATGTCCGCGACCGCATTTTCTCTTAAGTATTTGACACTGGCATAAACTTACCTTGCAATATTAACTGGCATTCGGTTATGATTCCCTGTACGTTACGTTACATATAACCTTCGGCCACAATTTATAGTTTAAAAACAAATGCTTGAAATTAATAGGGGATGGGAGGCATGAGAGGTATCTAAACAAAATACCAAAAATACGGTATAATCATTACGTTCATTATTCTTATTTATTTATGCACCATTTCTTATTAATCAAACTACAATTTGGCATAGTCTTTGGGAGATGAACTTATCGCTATATTTTTAACTAGCACTCCGCCCGCGACTTCGTTCGCATGATTTCGTATTTTATTCAACTAAATTATGTGCAGTTAGTGAAGGCGATCTAAAATAAGCTATTGTTAAATCAATAATAAATGGGATATCGTAGATATCTACGGTTTAAGTTAGGATTTAGAGGACATAGAACCTCCTCCTTTTTAGAAAGTCAGTTAAAAATCTTTATCCTTGGGCAATAATAAATTGCCATAACTAGTTTTTCAGAATTACCCCCAGAAGATGTTTTAGGTGTGTCAACGGTTTTTTGATGAATCTTACGGCACTAAGATATAGGTATATATATGTATGGGTTATAGGTATGTATTTTTGTTACTAGTGAGTATTGTTGTATGTTTATTGTGTTCATTGTTAGTATTGTCGCACCACTGACAACCCCATGTCATGTCCAGGTAATCTCTGTCCATTCCAGGTTGCCTGGAAGAGATCGCGGAAGGCGATAAGGCCGCCCATTGTATTTTTTTAGTATTAAGTTTCTTTTTTCTTGTTTATTATGGTTTACAATAAAGTGTATATAAATAAATAAATAAGATGACCTCTTCCTCGATTTGGAACTACCGAACTGGACCGTTTATCCAGTTTGTTTCGGCCTTTCTTCTCAGAGTAGTCAAATAGGAAACGCCGACCTCATCTAGTTTTAAAAAATATGTTCGACATGTAAAAGTGTTTGTACCAACCAACTGACAGAAATAAAATCATTTATCATTTAAAGGCAAATTGCCTATTAGTTCCACCTAAAAAGTGAAAATAAAAAATCTATTATACAAAAAAATACTACCGACATCCAACTAAAAACACTACAAAGTGAAAAATAACTTTCTTTTTCGAAGTCGGTGTCCATAACGAAAAATATTGGTACCTACCAAAGACACCGACTTCGAAAAAGAAATTTATTTATCATTTTGTAGTGTTTTTAGTTAGAAGTCAGTAATATTTTTTTTGTAAAAAAGATTTTATACAAATAAATGTCTTTAGTTTAGTTTTTATACAAACTCACAACTTAATATTTTCACTCCGGGATAGAAGGTTACAGTTTTGTATTAAAATATAATTTGTTTATTTGTTGTATACAATATAGGTTTGGTGCAGACTAAATAGTCTTCCCTAATTGTATTTAATTGAATCATAGGTATTGTTGAGCCTCGAACCTTTTATCTTGGTATTGTAAGTTTGTGTACATTATAAAATTACTCAGTGCCCGCTACAGAAGTTATTGTTGTAAAGTATATTGTTACCAATTATATAAGAAAATTGGTTAGTTTGTTTGATATAGACAGTAATATTCTAATTGATTCAAGTTAAAGTCATTGTTTTTAACTATTAAAATAAATTGAATATTGAATTCTATTGTAAAATCAACCTACCCACTTTGTGTTGATAATTCTTGATTTTTTTGAATACCCTCTTGTGTGTTGATAATTTATTTTCTTGAGGTACCCACTTTGTTTTTGATAATTTATAAATTAATATTTGGGGTTCCATAATAAATTTGTACTGGAAAATAATTAAGTAAATGTAACAGGGTTCAGTACTATTTGTTGAATTAACTTGTTGTTTCTCTTACAGACTTTATTATTTGATATTTAATTTGGTAAGAGAATTACTGTCAACTGTTGTTTTGGTTACACACATATATTATTAATTTAAGTTGTTGAACATTTTGTGTATCAATTAATGTTTGGTCACCGTTGCTTACATTTTGACAGTATGACTGCCTATACATTTGCTTGTAAGATTAGAGCGGTATTAAGATGGGTGACCTCGGTGGCCTCTTTGATAAGTAGATCTGATAGATTCTGATGCCTCTGGGCTTTGTCGTCCCGTTATAGTGAACTCCCAGCCCGTCAAGCCAGGGTGGATAAATGCTTTGCGGAGTGTTTGGCGCTATTGTCCACCGAGGACACTGAGTTGGCCGCTGCGGTTGAGGCAGACTTCATGCAGTTTTACGGTTTCTCGGATGACATTGTTGAGGCAACCGTTAAGTTGAGGGGTTTTGCACATGGGAAATATGGTGGGGATGATGCCACACACCGCCCCCCTTTTGATGATTTGTTGAAGTCTTTGGATGAGGAGTGTTGGATAACCCTGGTGTTGAAACATCGTCCCTTACGAGCCCCAGAGCGGCCGTCTCCAGACCAGCGTCGTGTTGGTGCGCGCCCCACCACTCGTGGGATGGGTGAGCCACGACGCCAGTCTCATTAATTTGTAGTGACTCAGGTTCGCAGTATGCGTTGCTTATATTGCCGGCGAATAATAATCATAATAATACAGCCATCCCTCGAACCAAACCTCGTTAAGGCTAATAAAGATAAGAAAACTGTGCCGGTGCTCGTGACGGCCAATCCAGACAACGGTACTCCTGGACACGGCGCCTATCGTAAGGAGGTTCCTTTGTCAGGAGCCCGTCACCGGTAGCTTGGACCTTCTTCCCGATACCGGTGGGCTAGTATTTTTAATACATTTTTTACTACCCGTTTATTACAAGGGAATTACACTCTAAAGTATTTGTAGATTGGTCTCAAATACAAGACTTTAAATGGATTCAAAATTATAAGAATGTCACGGTGATCCAGACCAGTTAGCTAGGGGGGCGGGCAGTAAGCTAACGACTGCCCAGTAGAGCCCAAAACGACATATTTTTTTAACATCGCACTATGTGTGTATGTCATCATCAGCTCATAGCAGTCCACTGCTGAACATGGGCCTCTCCAATCGCACGCCATTTATCTCGATTTTAATTATATCTTTTATTTAGTTATATCGTGTGTAACTTTCTTATACAATCTTCTCTTTCTCTTTTCCAAGCTGACTAAAGATAATTATTCTTATAATTTACCTTTATATAACTCCAGTATCATTATAAAACAGCTATATTTAACTAAGCAAAATTGAGTCTAAATATTGTAAGCCCTCTTAATCCCGTAGTAATTTGCGTAAGTTTTTAAAGGAGCATTTTGCTCACAATGCTTGTCGGAGTATTTTCTTATATGCGCCCAAATGGAAAACGAATTTAATCTTAATTATAGTTATTACCTTATTATTTTCAGGAGTGAAACGAAAGTCCAACAGCTGACGGTAAAAAGAACTGACCAGCCCTGCGGACTGCAAGCGTGCTTGCGTCATGCTCTGCGTTTGGCCAGAGGGATGGGATTCTTTCCAGTGGAAGGTCTTGAGCAGACTCGTGCTGATAGGACGAGGTAGGTAAAGCTCTAAGTTTACAAAAGTCTACATGATAGTGCTTTAGTTTATTTATTGACAAAGATACGTTGCACGACGCAACTTCACCCGCAAGAAAGAGGACGTACCTACTATATTTTATCAGTTGGGAACGTACAACCTGCATAAAAGTATCCAATGTCTTAATCCAGGGCATAGTTTGCCCGTGTGGCAATTCCAACCTGGTTTGTTAAGCCGTTCAGGTATGATTGATTAAAAAATTTAAGGTCGTTCTCAGGTGTAGTGTAATCTCTTGAACCACTACCACCTATTTAAAACAATTTTTCACCATTTGAAAGGTACATTATACCAGATGGTTTTAGTTTTTTACTATTATGAACCAGGCAAAACCGGGGTGGGCCAATAGTTAATTTATAATAGCCTTGAGTGCTAATTAGCAGATACAATAGAAAAAACAATGTTTCTGGGAACCAAAGTTCCCAATAGCACTCAAGGGGATATCTATATCAGGATGATACTCATATAATGATAGTCTCATGACTTATATTTGTGTCGTCTTTATCAAACATTTATATCTATATATATATAAAAGAAGAAACTGACTGACTGACTGACTGACTGATCGATCAACGCACAGCCTAAACCGCTAGGCCTAGAAGAATGAAATTTGGCAGAAAGGTTCCTCATATGGTGTAAATGAGCACTAAGAAAGGATTTTTGGAAATTCCACCCCAAAGGGGGTAAAAATGGGGTTGAAAATTTGTATGTAATTTCTACAGTTTGTAAGTTGGGCACGTGAAATTTGAGATTTACGCTCTTGGTTGATAAAAAGAATAAATGTATTTATTACTTTTTGGATATTCGACCCCTAAGGGGGTAAAAAGGGGGTTGAAAATTTGTATGAACTTTTTACAGTTTGCAAATTGGACACATGAAATTTTACATTACGGTTTTGGTTGATAAAAATAATTAATGTGTTTATTGGTTTTTCAAAATTCCAACCCTAAGGGGGTAAAAAGGGGGTTGAAAGTTTGTATGTAATTTCTACAGTTTGTAAGATGGACACTTGAAATTTTAGGTTTACGCTCTTGGTTGATAAAAATAATTATTGTATATATTGGTTTTTGGAAATTCGACCCGTAAAGGGGTAAAAAGGGGGGTAGAAAGTTTGTGTAAAATTTTTACATTTTTTAAGTTGGACACGTGAAATTTTAGATTTACGCTTTTGGTTCATAGAAAGAATTAATATATTTATTGGTATTTTAAAATTAGTCCCCTAAGGGGGTAAAAAGGGGGTTGATAGTTTGTATGTAATTTCTATAGATTGAAAGTTGGACACGTGAAATTTTAGATTTAATCTCTAGGTAGATAAAAAAAAACCACGTATTTATTAGTTTTTGGAAATTCTACCCCTATGGGGATAAAATCGGGGTTGTAACGATACATGAAATTTCTTCGGTTTGGAAGGTAAAACATCTAAAATTGTAGGTTTACGCTCCTGATTAATAAAACAACAATGAGTTTAATATTTCCGGAAATGCCACCCATAACGTGGCTAAAAAGGGGGTTGAAAGTTTGTATGTAATTTCTATAGTTTCTAAGTTAGAGTTGGAATCGATAAAAAGAATTCAGGTAGTTATTAGGTTATATAAATTCTAATCCTAAGGGTAATAAAGTAGGGGTTGACACTTTATATGAAATTTGTTCGGTTTGGAAGGTAAAATATCTAAAATAGTAGGATTACGCTCTTGATTAATAAAAAAAGTAATGAGTTTATAGATCGCCGGAAATTCGACCCCTAAAAGAAACCTCCATAAAAGGTGGCAATTTGTTGGGCTTATATATTTGAAACTTGGCATCAATACTAACAGCAAATATTTTATATTTTTTTATTGATTTCAAAGTAAAGGTTGTCATTACATGTTTTTCAAAACTTCTCCTAAAATACGATTTAAGGGATGTTAAAGTTTGTATGGAAAATCTCATTTCTTGGATTAATAAACTTGAAACTTGGGCCAAATACTAACCTAAGTAAATAATAAAGGATATCATTATTAGTTTTTCGAAACTACCCCTAAAAGATGATTAGGGGGGTGTTGAAGATCTTGGTTTAATAAACTTGAAATTTGGCACAAATATTAACCTTAATAAATAATGTGGGTTGGTAGTTATTCGTTTTTCGGAACTATCCCCAAAGTACTATTTAGGGGGTGATCAAGATTTTTGAAGTATTTTATTACACATAGCTTCTTTTAATGATGTAGGTGAGCACTAAGGAGGGAGTTTTGGAAATTCAACCTTTAAAGAGACATGTATTTGTATAAAATCTTTTTACTTTGTAGTGTTTTTAGTTGGATATCGGTAGTATTTTTTTATAAAATAGATTTTTATTTTTCTCTTTTTAGGTGGACCTAATAGGCAATTTGCCTTTAGTAAGGTACTTAATTATTTTTTGTGTATGTTCACCGACATCTCCGTCAAACAACACTGGACAAACCGTCCAGTTCGTTAGTTCCAAATCGAGGAAGAGGTCATTTTAGTGCCGTAAGACGCTTCAATAAAAGACGTGTGGCACTCGGGGACTGCCGCGGTAAAGCTATTGCATAGCATTTAATTTTTGAGAAATTAAGTCATTTTCTTTCACCTATTGTTCTTAAAATCTACTTTCTTTTCCCAAATAGTCAATGCAGATCACGGTCCACCCACAATAATAAACCCTTAACGCCACCCTCTAACAACCCCCTTATATTTTCATATCATATTTTTTACCTTTTCCCCAAATAATAAATTTAAATAGTGATCCCTATTTATACCACAATAGGGTCGCTTTTTCAAAGTGACCCTTATTCCCACATACATAAAGTCTACATTGAACGCGGTGGAATTTAAAATAGGATACAAATGAAGAACCTCAACTTCAATAGAACATAAAAATATTTCCTACATCCGTCATAATAAAAATTCTTATTTTAACTTGTCATTGCCAAGCGAATTTGAGCCTTTAAATTAAAAACGTTAAAACTCGAAAACGTAGCGAGCCAAACCCCAATTATTTCCGATTAATAAAACACTAAAAAACAAAACAAAAATATAAAGTGACCGTTATTCTCATTAGCATAAGGTCCACATTGATCACCATTGTCACAGAAACAGCTCAGAGAGACTGATAAAAGGAAAAAAAATTACGACCAACAAAAGTTTTAAAACCCTCATATCTCAGAAACGGTTGAAGTTTGCGCATTTCTGACAAAATATTTGCCCCCCTGACCTCACGCTTCTTTATCCAGGAGAACAAGATAGGATTTACCCCCCTCCCCTTAACCGTTTACCTCCCCCCGCAAAAGAAATATAAAGTACCCTTAATGACATTGAAATAAGGTCGCTTTTCTTTGACAAGCAAAAGTGACCCTTATCCTCATTAGCATAAGGTCCACATTGATCACCATTGTCACGTTTCGTTACGGAATTTTTCGTTACGGAAGTTCTATTTCCTCTAAATCCTAACTGAAACCGTAGATATCTACGATATCCCATTTATTATTGATTTAGCATTAGCTTATTTTTGATCGCCTTCACTAACTGCACATAATTTAGTTGAATAAAATACGAAATCATGCGAACGAAGTCGCGGGCGGAGTGCTAGTATATATATATATATATATAAAAGAAGAAACTGACTGACTGACTGACTGATCGATCAACGCACAGCCTAAACCGCTGGGCCTAGAAGAATGAAATTTGGCAGAAAGGTTCCTCATATCGCGTAAAAGAGCACTGAGAAAGGATTTTTGGAAATTCTACCCCAAAGGGGGTAAAAAGGGGGTTGGAAGTTTGTATGTAATTTCAACAGTTTTTAAGTTGGGCACGTGAAATTTTAGATTTACGCTTTTGGTTGATAAAAAGAATTAATTCATATATTGGTTTTTGGAAATTCTACCAGTAAGAGGGTAAAACGAGGGTTGAAAGTTTGTATGGTTTTTTAACAGTTTGTAAGTTGGGCACGTAAAATTTTAGATTTACGCTCTTGGTTTGTAAAAAAAATTAATGTATTTGTTGGTTTATGGAAATTCGACCCCTAAGTGGGTAAAAAGAGGGTTAAAAGTTTATATGTAATTTCTTCAGTTTGTAAGTTAGACACGTGAAATTTTAGATTTACGCTTTTGGTTCATAAAAAAAATTAATATATTTATTGGTTTTTGGTAATTCGTCCCCTAGGGGGGTAAAAAGGGGGTTGAAAGTTTGTATGTAATTGCTACAGTTTGAAAGTTGGACACGTGAAATTTTAGATGTAATCTCTAGGCAGATAAAACAAAACCATGCATTAATTATTTTTTGGAAATTCTACCTCTATGGGGATAAAATAGGGGTTGTAACGTTATATGAAATTTCGTCGGTTTGGAAGGTTAAACATCTAAAATTGTAGGTTTTCGCTCCTGATTTATTAAAAAACAAATAGTATAATTATATGGAAATTCCACCCCTAACGGGGCTTAAAAGGGGGTTGAAAGTTTGTATGTAATTTCTATAGTTTGGAAGTTAGAGTTGGAGTTGATAAAAAGAATTCATGTAATTATTAGGTTTTAGAAATTCTACTCCTAAGGAGAATAAAGTAGGGTGTAGGCGACGCATCACACATTCATACTTACCTGTAATGTGTACCTACTTAAGCTAATAAACTTATAACTAATCCTAAAACTATAACTTAAAGCTAAATAACCTAAATGTGTCTTAATACTAAATACTTACCTTGTATGTTGCCCATGCCTATTTCATGTATTTATGTGTGGAACTATTGATGTTATGAATAAATTGAAATGCCCGCGCGAGCGTCCCATTCGCGCCTGTGCTCATTCGGTCCGCGATTCGTTTCTACATTCAATCATTCGCGGAAAGGGATGGCGCGCCATTGCGCCCCCTGGCCCCCGCAGTCAGACGTTAGATTCCAACACGCGCACACGCACCGCGACACAACGCGAAGGACGCTCGCCCGCCGTTTGTTTACCGATGAAAACCGTTGTTTCCGTTCATCCCCCGGCCTCCCAACACACCAGCGACCTACCTACGAACTCTACACTTTACAATCTGGTCCCTCGAGCCGGATCTAGGCCGGGGACGCGAAATCGCAAACGGGAGTGAAAAGACAAAATGGCTACCGAGCCCGTGAAAAGTGTAAAAAGTGCAGTGACTCTGGCATCGTCTGCCTCAATCTCATGTCGCCTGAAACGCCAGCAATTGGAGCTGGCCGCCGCTGAAGCGAAGGCAACAATTGATAAGGAGCTCATCGATAAAAAGCTAAAATGCGAGTTAGCTCTGATTGAAGACGAACGTGAACGCGTGTCTCGAACTCACTCGAGAAACTCTGAGCTTGTGACTATTGATGAATGGCTGGACCATACGTTAGAGCCGCCGGCGACACGTGCCGCGGCAGCAATGTTGGAGCCGCCGGCGACGCCCGCCGCGGCAGCAAAGATGACAGCGCCGACGGAGGCCGCGCCGGCACCAAATGAAAAACATGGCCGCGCACCCGCCCCCGCCGTTCCCGCTGATAGTATTCTCCAGCTAGCCTACGCACTCAGGGATTCCATGGACGCCTCGTCTGCCAGAAGAGAGGATAGGTTACTGACACGCCTGTCCACCCCACGTGAGCTACCTACTTTTTCCGGCGACTGCATAGAATGGTTGCACTTTAAAAGTGCATTCGAAGAGTCGTCCCATATTTGCAACTACACCGAGTCTGAAAACTTGTGGCGACTACGCCGAGCATTGAAAGGTGAAGCCAGGGAGGCGGTCACCGACCTACTCATCGGCAATACGTCACCAGCCGTCGTGATGGAAGCCTTAGAATTGAGGTTTGGACAAGCTGATATTATTATTCAACATCTCTTGTCACAGATAAGGAAATTACCTCATTTACCTACTAATTATCATCACGAATTAATTAACTTTGCAACCAAAGTTAATAACTGCATAGCTACGTTGGACTCACTAAACCAACGAGACTATCTACGAAGCCCCGAGATTGCCGCTACCATAATATCGAAATTACCTAGCGTGCTACTCAGCCGGTGGACGGACTACGCCCACGATAAAGTCGTACATAACAACATACCTAAACTTGAACTACTTGGATTGTTCCTGAAAAGAGAAGCAAAGATGTTGTCTGTTGTTGGTGTACCACAGACACGGGATTACAGAAAACCCGACCCCGGGCCCCCCAGCCGTAAACACGACGAAAGACAGCGCCACTTCACGAGCCGACCAGTGTTCGCAACAACAGCCACGCCCGAGAGTAGAAGTAATAATAATAATACTTCGTGCCCGCTTTGTAAGAAACCTCACGTTCTTACTGAGTGCCGTACCTTCAAACGCAAACTGAAGAGGGACAGATGGAGATTTGTAAGATCAGAAAATCTATGCTACTGCTGCCTGTTATCACGACACGGCCGTGACACGTGCCCGGCGCCCGTATGTGACATCGATAGCTGTGGGATGGCACACCATCCGCTTCTGCACTACAACGCCAGCAACCCAAGGAGTACGAGTACGATACCTGCGCCTACGTCACCATCACGCGACGAGACCGTGGCGCACGTCACGACTACGGCCGCGGCGACGCGCCCTCCCGCGCCCGCCGTTTCGGGCTCCGCTGCCGCGCTTGGCGCGCGCGCCCCGTCAGCCCCGACTTCAGCGGTTAGTGAAGTGATGCTAAAGGTAATAAAAGTGAATCTAAGTGGCCCCAAGGGCACCGTTAGTGCGTACGCGTTACTGGACGATGGCGCTTCTATTTATATGATTGATAAGACTCTAGTTAACGAGCTAGGTTTAGAAACGTCACAATGTAGTCCGATTAAGTTCATAGATGCATTCGGCATCGAAATATTTCAGTCAGAAGTACCTAAAGTTTCTGTTAACATTTCTGGTTGTATGCAAAATGCTGAAAATCACAATGTAACTTTACGTCAAGTCGATAATTTGAATTTACCTAAACAAAACTTATCTTGCGTCAAACAATTGCAGTGTAATCATTTGTTAGGTATCAAAGATTATGTCTGTAGCGAATGTGTGGTGCCTCGTTTACTGATAGGGGAAGATAATTACTTTCTTTTAGCCCCCCTACAGATTCTGCATGGTAACAAGCAGGAACCGTATGCAACGAGATGCAGGTTAGGATGGTGCATTCATGGCTGCTATGGTCTCACTCACTCTCCCGTGAACGCGCACGCCTTCCATATCGCTCACTCGACGCATCCGCAAGCGCAGCCGGAGCCGGAAGCTAGCTGTGACGTAAGTAAATTAAACGAATTGGTAAAAATGTCGTTCGAGCTTGACTCCATTGGAATTTCGACCTTACGCCGTGAGAATACGGCACATTTGAGAGCGGTAAAGATTTTGGATGAAACATCGCGAAACATCGGTGGTCAATGGGAAGTTGGTTTACCGTTTACTAAAGACCAGCTTTCTCTCCCGGACACCTTTGATTATGCACATTCTAGATTAAGGGGTTTATTAAAGAAATTTCAGGCTGATGGTAAGTATGCTGAAAAATATTGTCAGGAAATGAAGCGGCTCTTTGACAACGGCTACGCGCGAGAACTAGAGGACAATGAACTTTCGCCGAGTCATACATGGTACCTGTCGCACTTTGGAGTCCAGAACCCGAACAAACCCGAAAAATTAAGGTTAGTGTTTGATTGTGCGGGAAAAGTTAAAGGTGTCTGTCTAAATGATTTTTTACTTACCGGCCCCGATTTGTATAATTCTTTACTAGGAATTATGTTACGTTTTCGTGAGCATAAAATTGCATTAATAGCCGACATTAAAGATTTCTTTGTTCAAATTAAAATTCGCCATGAAGATAAACATGTTTTTCGCTTTCTTTGGCAAGAGAGCCCGGATATGCCTTTGAAAAAATGTGTAATGGAAAGTTTACTTTTTGGCGCCACTTGTTCTCCTTTTGTCGCACAATACATTAAAAATAAAAATGCTCTTAAATACCAGGATATGTACCCCGAAGCCGTCGACGCTATCATCAAAGACCATTATATGGACGATTGTCTTCACTCATGTGAAGACGAAAGTCAGGCTATCTGATTAGTGCGCGAAGTAACCGACATACACAAATCAGGCGGATTTGAAATTACGCGCTGGTCGAGCAACAGCCGCTCGGTTCTCGACGCAATCCCGCCCGCCGCTCTAGCGCCTGCCGCCACCACAGATAATATAATACTAGCATACAGATGCCTCATCCCATACAAAGAAACCGTGCCGACGTAACTAGCGTTTTTCATCTGATTAATCTTGTTATTTTTTGTACATCGAACGCGTTCGGTTCTGTTTCACGGTGATAGATAGATGGTGTTAGCAGTGACTTGCAAGTAAAAGGGTTTACTAAGTTCGTGAATATTTTTTCTTTAAATACAGTGAAGGTTCGTTTTATAGTATTTATTGCCACGTTTTTACAGTTTTTTTTGCACCAAAATGTGTTACAATGCAAATTTTAACAATCGAGTGGAATGCCTCACAAATTAAAAAATGCGCCATCTATTGGCATCAATTCAAAATTATCCGTTAAAATAATCTTTGAAATGTGAATTAAGAGCCCAATATTCCATAATTTTGTACTTAGGAGAGTTGATTAAACAAGAACATACAATTTTTATGTTCAATTCCATAAAATGTGAATTTTACACACATTCAATAACAGATACGTGCATATCGCGCCATCTAGTGAGATTTATTTGAACCAAATTTTATTTGTTAGCAATGAGACCCCGTGCCGCCACTGAGCTCACACAAGGAGCTACGAATACGCATGAGCGCACGCTCGGTTTGATGTGGTATCCGAGCGATGACTGTTTTGGTTTTAAAATTGCGTTAGATAGAATACCTCCTACTATTTTAGATGGTTCCGAATCACCTACTAAAGCACAAATGTTAAGCATTTTAATGTCAGTGTATGATATTCACGGTTTCCTTTCTCCGTTTACAATAAAAGGTAAAATTATTTTCCAAAACGTTCATCGCAGCGGAGTCGATTGGAATTGCCGCATCCATTCCGAGGAACATACTCTTTGGGTAAGTTGGCTCGCCGACCTACGTCAGCTGTGTTGGCTTCGTATTCCGCGGCACTATGGCAGCGCACACGAGTGGATTGATTGTTACACTGGCGAGCAGTGGTCATCGAACATTTCGGATTCGAACCAAAATGATATTGTTAACGTACAAATGCATGTTTTTTGCGACGCTTCATCAAAAGCGTATGCAACGGTAGTATATTTTCGTTTTACACGTGCAGATGGCCGTGTACTAGTGTGTTTTGTAAGCAGTAAATGCAGGGTAAGCCCGTTACGACCCGTGTCTATTCCAAGGTTGGAGCTGCAGGCCGCGCTACTGGGAGCGCGGCTCGCCGCCGCGACGCAGCGCGAGCACAAAGATGTTCAGCCTGGGAAGAGGTATTACTGGACGGATTCTAGCACGGTCCTACAATGGATCCGCAGCGACCCACGTAATTATAAGCCTTATGTGGCTCACCGACTGGGTGAGATTGATGAGTTGACGAAGTCGTGTGAATGGCGACACGTCCCAACGGCACACAACGCGGCGGATATCGCCACGCGTGATGACGCGCCGCCGCTGGCGTACTCCAGTACCTGGTTCCAGGGTCCTACGTTTTTGAGGCTGCCAGAAGATCAGTGGCCTAAGGATCGTAAGTTTACCAATTTGCAGGAGGACGCCGAGTGTGAAGTACGTGCGGTAAATGTAGTTGTTGCAGACAGCTGTTCGTCACCGGTTTTGCCTGATGAAGGTAACATTTCTAATTGGATTACTCTTGTCCGTGCCACCGCTAGAGTTTTGTTGTTCATTAAAAAATGTCAGCGTAAGACCTGCGAGCTTGACATTGTTCTAATGAAGGAGGCAGAGGACCTACTGATTTGAAAATCACAATTAGACAGTTTTAATAAGGAAATTGCATGTTTGAAGCAGAACAAACAGCTGCCACCTAGCTGCCGCTTGCGTCAACTTACGCCGTACTTAGATGACGCAGGTATTTTACGTGTTCGTGGTCGTATCGAGTCCGTTGCAGGAGTCCCTGATGACGTACGGCGACCAGCTATTTTAGACGGACACCACAGGATTACCCGTTTGTTGGTGGAATACGCACACCGGCAAGCACTACATGGTGCGAACGAGCTGGTCGTGAATAATTTACGGCAGCGCTATTGGGTGCTGCGACTGCGGCCGACCGTCCGCAGCGTTGCGGCCCGTTGCTTGTTCTGCCGCCACAGACGCGCCGCGCCGCAGCCGCAGCGCATGGCGGACCTGCCGCCGGACCGGCTGCAGCACAATAGGCGTCCCTTTACGTACACAGGCGTTGACTTTTTTGGACCGCTGGAGGTAACCATCGGTCGCAGCAGACCTAAGAGGTATTGTATGCTCTTCACGTGTTTGACCATACGCGCGATACACATTGAGGTGACCGAGGACCTCACCACAGACTCCACCATTATGGCGCTTAGGCGAATGGCCGCTCGTCGTGGTATGCCCCAGGTAATAATATCGGACAATGGTACTAACCTGCGTGGCGCCGACACGGAGCTGAAGCGTAGCATGGCTGACCTAGACCAGGAGGCAGTGCGCGAGGCTGGAGCCATACGTGGAGTAGAGTGGAAATTTATCCCCCCTGGCGCACCTGAGATGGGTGGTGCTTGGGAGCGCATGATCCGCACCGTCAAGTCGTCCCTAAAGGTAATCTTGAAGGAGCGTGCTCCGCATCCTGACACGTTGTTGACATTGATGGCTGAGGTTGAAGCACTGGTTAACAGTCGCCCCATAACGCACGTTTCTGACGACCCGTCCTACCCAGAGGCGCTCACGCCCAATCATTTTTTGATCGGCTCGTCATCCGCTAGCCCACAGTTTGGTAAATATGATAATTCTGATTATTACTTAGGAAGCGCTGGCGGGTGGCACAGCGACTGGCCGACATGTTTTGGTCACGTTGGGTAAAAGAATACCTACCTACTTTGATACCTCGTCAGAAATGGACGTCAGAGTCGGAGGGTTTACAGGTTGGCGATTACGTGGTGCTCGTCGAACCCAACTTGGAGCGCAGCTGCTGGCGACACGGAGTGGTAAGTGAGACCCATGCAGGTAGAGATGGCCGCGTCCGCGTAGTAGATGTGCGCACTCGCACCGGCTTGTTACGCAGGCCTGTAACTCGCGTCGCTCTACTTACACCTAGGGTTAGTGATAGCGCTAACTAGTTAGCACTAAGGAGGCAGATTGTAGGCGACGCATCACACATTCATACTTACCTGTAATGTGTACCTACTTAAGCTAATAAACTTATAACTAATCCTAAAACTATAACTTAAAGCTAAATAACCTAAATGTGTCTTAATACTAAATACTTACCTTGTATGTTGCCCATGCCTATTTCATGTATTTATGTGTGGAACTATTGATGTTATGAATAAATTGAAATGCCCGCGCGAGCGTCCCATTCGCGCCTGTGCTCATTCGGTCCGCGATTCGTTTCTACATTCAATCATTCGCGGAAAGGGTTGGCGCGCCATCGCGCCCCCTGGCCCCCGGGCCCGCAGTCAGACGTTAGATTCCAACACGCGCACACGCACCGCGACACAACGCGAAGGACGCTCGCCCGCCGTTTGTTTACCGATGAAAACCGTTGTTTCCGTTCATCCCCCGGCCTCCCAACACACCAGCGACCTACCTACGAACTCTACACTTTACAGTAGGGGTTGAAACTTTATATGAAATTTCTTCGGTTTGGAAGTTAAAATATCTGAAATAGTTGGTTTACGCTCTTGATTTAAAAAAAAATAATGAGTTTATTGATTTCCGGAAATTCTACCCCTAATAGAGGTTAAAGATGGCAATTTGTTGGGCTTATATATTTGAAACTTGGCATCAATACTAACAGCAAATATGTTATACTTTTTTTATTGATTTTAAAGTAAAGGTTGTCATTACAAGTTTTTCAAAACTACTCCTAAAATACGATTTAAGGGATGTTAAAGTATGTACGGAAAATCTCATTTCATGGATTAATAAACTTGAGACAAATACTAACATAAGTAAATAATAAAGGATATCATTAATAGTTTTTCGAAACTACCCCTAAAATATGATTAGGGGGGTGTTTAACATCTTGGTTTAATTAACTTGAAATTTTGCACAAATACTAACCTTAATAAATAATGTGGGTTGCTATTAGTTATTCGTTTTTCATAACTATCCCCAAAATACTAATTAGGGGGTGATCAAGATTTTTGAAGTATTTTATTACACATAGCTTCTTTTAATGATGTAAGTGAGCACTAAGGAAGGAGTTTTGGAAATTCAACCTTTAAAGAGACATTTAATTGTATAAAAACTTTTAACAAAAATATATTACTGACCTCCAACTAAAAACACTACAAAGTGAAAAATAAATCTATTTTTCGAAGTTGGTGTATTTGGTAGGTACCATTTTTTTTCGTTATGGACACTGACTTCGAAGAAGAAAGTTATTTTTCACTTTGTAGTGTTTTTAGTTGGATGTCGGTAGCATTTTTTTGAAAAATAGATATTTGTTTTCACTTTTTAGGTGGACCTAATAGGCAATTTGCCTTTAGTAAGGTACTTAATTATTTTTTGTGTATGTTCACCGATATCTCCGTCAAACAACACTGTTCAAACGGTCCAGCTCGGTAGTTCCAAATCGAGGAAGAGGTCATCTTAGTGCCGGAAGATTCTTCAAAAAACCGTTGACACACCTAAAACATCTTCTGGGGGTAATTCTGAAAAACTAATGATGGCAATTTATTATTGCCCAAGGAATAAGATTTTTAACCGACTTTCCAAAAAGGAGGAGGTTCTTTGTTCTCTAAATCCTAACTTAAACCGTAGATATCTACGATAGCCCATTTATTATTGATTTAACAGTAGCTTATTTTTGATCACCTTCACTAACTGCACATAATTTAGTTGAATAAAATACAAAATCATGCGAACGAAGTCGCGGGCGGAGTGCTAGTGTTTTATAATAACGACATAACATATCATAAAAGCTTGACTCACATCCGCATTATCGTCGTCTACAATGTTTGCTAAAAATTGTTTTATTTTTAGATTCAACATAAAATGTTACTACTGCTGCTACTACATTGCCACGTTATTAGGACAAGTTGTGATGTCTTTTTTCACTTTATGGGATTTCTTTCAAAAGGACGTCAATTTGAGTGCTATTTGTTAGTATTTTAGGCATGTCTATCACTTATATTTATGAGCATTATTCAATGTAAGCATTAGCTTCTGACACTTTTTATTGATTACAGAATATTCCCTTGATTGCTTATTAGCTGACACAATAGAAATAGTTCCCAAAAGGCACTCAAAGGGATATTATCTTTATCACACAAATATTTTAATAGCATTGAAATATTTTTTGATTTTGTCCCATGTCTTGGAGTCGACGCAACACGTATTATTCTTCCATTCCGTTCTATCACCCATCACGCTATCACAGACTCTCTTTTAAGGGTTCCGTATTTAACAAGGAACCCTTATAGTTTCGCCATGTCCGTCCGTCCGCAGCTTAGCTACAGACTTTTAGTACTAGAAAGCTATAATTTGGCATGGATATGCATATTAATCACGTCGACAAAGTATCAAAATAAAACCAACTAAAAACTTTTTTAGGTACACGTAAAGTGGAAATGTTTATTTTTCTCGTTTATCCCATGGTTTGGGGTATCGTTAGATAGGTTATTTAAAAATATTACAGGTCTGTGAAAACCATTTTTCGATTCACGGATCCAATTGTGTAAAATTAAGCTTTGAATGGCTATTTTTTGTTAGAGTCAAGTGTCCCTCCTCAGTGGCCAACTAAATGGTTGCTTTTGGATATGTGAAAAATAACGGCCGTATTATACAATAATTAAAACGAAATTAAAAGGAATACTATCACAGCTTAGTAGGCTTTACAAGTTTAAGAGTAATAGTCGACCAACTTATACAATGTACTTGGAAAACTAAAGATTTTGTATATTGATGTATGGGTGCAACAGTTTTCGCACGGTTAAGTTAATTTTGTTCCTTCGTTAAAGCAATTTTCGGTGCTTTGAGTGATTCATCAACTCGTACTACATGCCTACGGCCCATTTAGGACGACATGCAGGAAATCAAAAACAAAATATTTTCATTCTGCAACTCGTCCGACGGTACTATCAAGATCAGAAACAGAAAACATCTGTAGAAAAGTCGTTTTTGTACATAGAAAAAAAAAAAAATAGTCCGGGTGTTAAAGGATTACCAACAGAACCCATTTCAAGCATTTTGGAAATTTTTGTCTGTTTATCTGTTTGTCTGTTTATTTGTGCACGCATCACGTTAAATGTAAGAAGCCAATGTAGATAACATTATACATAACAATTATGCGTAACTTAAATTGTTTGAATTGTTATTACTTAGTTTTTGTTTCATCGCAATCGGTTCACTCTATCAAAAGTTTGATGAAATTTAAAGTGTTCAAGAAGTAAAAGATCACAACACACGCAATTCAGATACTCGGACAGTTGAACTCCATATTCGATATACGAGTATGGCCTTGTGCATATGACGTCATTTTCTGAATGGCGGTGTTATGATTATCCGCGGCAAGTTATACTAGAAAAAAACCCAGCCAAGTGCGAGTCGGACTCGCGCACGTAGCAGTTCCGTACTATTATCGCAAAAAAACCGGCAAAAAAATCACGTTTGTTGTATGGGAGCCCAACTTAAATATTTATTTTATTCGGTTTTTAGTATTTGTTGTTATAGCGGCAATATAAATACATCATATTTGAAAATTTCAACAATCTAGCTAATACGGTGCATGAGATACAGCCTGGTGACTGGTGACAGACAGACAGACAAATGGACCGCGGAGTCTTAGTAATAGGGCCCCGTTTTTACCCTTTGGGTACGGAACCCTAAAAATTGGTAGGTAGGTAGGGTTAGTAGCAAGCCAAGTAGGGTAGGCAGGTAGGTAGGGTAGGTAGCAAGTCAATTATGATGGGCAAGTAGGTAGACAGGGAGTACCAACTCTGAACGGTAAGGTTCGTGCTGCTAGCTATTTCGGGTGCTAAATGATAAGTCTGAGCTAAGATTCAGAGTACGTTTATTCCGAAACTTCACGCTAATTAATGCTAATGATGGTAATGAGTGCTACAAGTATGCCGGTCGATCGCGCACTGGCTCGCGTAGCTCACGCTTTCCGCTGGTGCGGCCGCGCGACCTACTTGAGTCAAAACTGCTGATGATGATGTGTTCGATGAGTATCGAACATGCTCCCGAGTGGAGGAAATGGGAAAGATGAGATGAGATGATTACACAATTAAGAGGGTTAGTAACACATAGGTGAACCAGTATTTGTTTATGCTAAATGAAGGTTAATACAATGCTGAATGTTCTTATCCTAAGTGATAGCTAATCTCTATCTAGATCTACCGTAAAGACCGATTGTCTTTTACTGATAGGTGACGTTGATTTGTCTCTTTTGTACCGTAAACTGGACCACCGTTTGGTCCCACAAACACTGGGCCCTTGCTCGGGCACGGGTGATTTACGCGCACTAGCACTAACACTCACACTGCTGGTAGGCGCCGCCCGCGGCGCGGCAGGTTCGCTTGGAGCCTGCGGGTCACGCGCGGGCGCGGGTGAGGCTTGCTTGCCTCGCCACCACAGGAACACCAGGAACGCTACGACGGCGACGACTGCTGCTAGCAATACGTATGATATGGCATAGTGATGTATATCATGCGTAGTTAATGTTCCTTCTTCTAAAGCTGCTTTCTTCATAGCGGCTATCTGATTGCCGAGACTTGTTAGTGTGTTGTTGATCTGTGCATCTTCTGTTGTTGTTTCGAGAAGCGGTAGCGTAATATTGACCAAATGATAGTGCTGTATTGGAGCTATGTTCGCTAATAATAGGTCAGGTTTTAAAGTCAGCTTGTTTTCCTGCTGATATGAATAAAGTGTTATGTCACGGCCCTTAGCTATGCATTCTTTATCGAGTTGAATGAGCCCGGCCTTGCTGACACGGCGCGTTCGGGTTTCATTGTCACATATGATTGTAAATGAATAGGTATCGCATGCGAAATACAAATAAGACGATAGGTCGTGTAATTGTAACCACATATTCTTGCAGGTTTCTTTCTTAGACTGGCAGATACCTATTTGTTCGGTTTGACAGAACTTTTCTTCTAGACCCAGTCGCTTGACTGGACCTCGTAGCTGACAGATATAACGTTCCTCCTGATAGGTGCAGGTTTGAAGATCGTCGTTCTTGACTTCGATATAGGAGTCCCTCATCAGATTAGTTGCTATGTAATCTGTGAGGGGAATAATGCTGATCATGTCCTTTCCCACCTGGAGAGGAACAGGTATTAAGCGGTACAGTTGGAAACTGTCTCTGCTAATGAGTGGCACGGAGATCTCAAACATGAAGTACTCTTTACTCATTCTCGCCTTGATCTTTAGGTGTTTGTAGATTTCATATAAATCGGCCTGGATGTTGTTGATAGGCAAAGTAAGTTCTTTTGATATTTGACCGGAAATGATTTGAAGTTCGTTGCTGAGCTGCTCTGGAGTAAGTAGATGCATGTTAATTTTACTATGATAAATATCCGCTAAGGTGTCGATTAATGTATCTTGGACACGCTTTAAGTTGTGTATCATGTTTGTCGTAGCCATGGCTGCGAGAGTGAATTCTTGTAACATTGATGTACTTTTACCTTGCAATTGTATCTGCTTAGTCGCTTGATCTAAGAGGTTTAGATGTCTATTTATGAGCTTATACTGAGTATCAATAGTCTTCTCAGTTCGTTTCAGAATATTATACTCAGCTTCTACCACTGATGTTTGGTTTTTCCAAAGCTGTAATAGGTGCTTTTCGTTGCTATTTATAATTTCAATATCACGTTGGTATTTATCAGCGAAACTTTGGTCGAGTACTCCAAATAATGTATTGGCTATGGAGCCGACCGCGTTGACAAGGCCGCGTCGGGTTCTTGACCGAGTGCCGAAATGCTGATTTAGCAGCAGCTGATTGTGATATTGGAGCTCGTTGTAATCGTGCTGCACTTGTAATAAAATCATGTTACAATGGCTAGGCTCCTTGATTTGTTCACATGTCTGCTCTAGATATTTAATGAAGGTGTCCCCGGCTTTATCACCTTGCCAATAAGGTTGCATGTTGTAGTAGGACACAATTTTCCATTGATCCCGTATTAGATTTAATTTACCTATTGGGTCGTAGTATAAGGATTGATTACCGCTAAATTGGGTAATGTGGTTCGATGCTTCGCTGCTGCTCCAAATGCTGATAAAAAATAATAGTGATAAAACGATGTTGACGAAATTTCGATGCTTTCTCGTACTTGCTTTTGTTTCATCCTTTGTGATCTTGGGTTTGGCTTTTTTACTCTGCTCTTCAGCTTCCTTTTCTGCGTCCTCTTGCTCGATTGGTAAGACGGACAATTTGATAATAGGTCGCTTTATTAAACCGTTCTTCGTCTTTAATGTCACAACCCTTACAAACCCGTCCTTCCCTTGGTGTACCTCGACAACTCTCCCCACTGGCCATTTTCCAGAAGGAAAATTATCATCGTGGATGGTCACCATATTTCCGATCTTAATGTTGCTTTTTGGCTTTAGCCACTTGCTACGAACAGATAATTGGCTAAGATATTCAGTTTTCCACCTCCTCCAAAGGTCTTGGAAAATCTTGTTTATTAAGTGCCATCTAGTCCTAGCGTCACTGGCTGTTTCAATAACGGTTAGACCTGCTCTACCGGTTAGGAAGTGCGCGGGTGTTAAGAAATCTAAATCGTCTATGTCTTCAGATATCGGACATAGTGGTCTAGAGTTGAGACCCGCTTCTATTTGCGCTAAAATGGTGCTATATTCTTCATACGTCAATGCTTGGTCCGCTACAACTCGTTTGAGGTGTTGCTTTAGACTTCGTATTGATCGTTCCCATAATCCTCCCGCATTAGGCCAGGAAGGGCAATTCCAGTGCCATTCTATATCCATTTCCGTTATCTCACTATAAAATGAGTCACCGAAAACTTGTTTTAGCTGCTCGTACTCCTCCTGCATTACTTTGTTAGCTCCCACAAAGTTAGTGCCGTTGTCCGAGTACATATGTTTCGGGGCTCCTCGTCGCGCTGACATTCTCCTCAATGCTGCGATAAAGGAAGTGCTGGTCAAGTCCGACACCAATTCTATGTGCACGGCTTTCGTAACCATGCAGACGAACAAAGCCACGTATCCTTTCGTTGTTTTTATTCCACGCCCTTTATTTGCCTTCACAGATATGAAGCCCGTGTAGTCTACACCTGTGTGATAAAACGCTGGAGCTGGGTTGGTGCGGAAATCAGGTAGATCTCCCATAATCTGCTGTAGCTTCCTGGGTGCCTGTTTCCTACAAGTAACACATCTATGAAGTTGCGTTTTGATGGCTCGATTTCCTTTAATTATCCAATACTTTTGTCTAAGAAAGGACATAGTAAGTCGAGCTCCTCCGTGAAATGTGAGCTCATGGGCTTGCGCGATGAGAAGCTCAGTCAGTCGACTGTTGTATGGAATGATGATTGGATGCTTCATTTCTATGCTTATGTTGGCCTGCCTGAGTCTTCCCTTTGCTCTAAGGATCCCGTCCTGATCTAAGTATGGATTAAGGTTTAGTAGCTTGCTATCAGATTTTACTTCCTGGTTTTGCAATAAGCGTTCAATGTCTGTTTTAAATTCAGCGCGCTGTACGTTTTTTATTATTATAAGTTTTGCTGATCTAAGCTCGTGTAAAGTGAGATGCTTTGTTTTCTGTTTACTAACGACAGGTGTCAATGCCCGCCGTACCCAGGCTAAGATGCGTGTTGTTTTTGTAAACGAGCTGTAGCGATGTAATAGATCGTCGACTATGCTGCTATCCATGATAGGATTTTGAACAATGTTTACCTGCCTTTTTATCTCTTCGTTAGTAGTATACTTCGTTTGACCCGTCGGTTTGAAGTGCGATGACGATAAGAAGGTCGGTCCTTGCCACCACAATTCGTGTTCTAGCAATTGTGAGGTCGTCAGGCCTCTACTAGCTGCATCCGCTGGGTTTTCTTTGGTGTTTACATAATGCCAAGTGTTTGGTGGCATAATGCTAGCAATTTTCTTCACCCTGTTCGCTACGAAAGGCTTCCAGCGCTCCGGGGATCCTTGAATCCAGCTAAGGGAAACCTTAGAATCGCTCCAGCCGTATATCTTCACGGCCAAGCTGTTGATGCTTTTGACGATTTTTGACATGAGTTTCGTAAGTAGTTCGGCCGCACATAATTCTAACCTAGGTAGCGATACAGCCTTGCTAGAGGGCACTAACCGCGTTTTTGCTGCTACTAGCACTACTGATGTAGAGTTATTGGATACGATTCGTGCGTATACTACACAGGCGAAGGCTTGAATTGATGCGTCACAAAACCCATGTAATTCTATGACGTCATGCTCTTTGCTTTGTAACCACCGAGGAATGTGGAACTGATTTAATAGATTTAAATCTCCCTCCAATTTGATCCATTCTTCTTTGGTTTTAATAGAAACTTCGTCGCTCCACTGGACCTCAGAATCTTGCCATACTTGCTGGAATAAAATTTTCATCTTTGTGGTTAGGGGCGCTAACCATCCCAAAGGGTCGAAAATCTTAGAGATTTCGGATAGAAGCATTCTTTTGGTCAGTTTTGCTGTTTGTGTGCTGTTTGAATCATATTTGAAGATGAATTCGTCCTCGGTTGAGTTCCATTGTAGCCCCAAAGTTTTTGATGAGCTTTCAGTTTTAAATGTAAAGACTGCTGGCTGTTTGTCGGCAGTTTGCTCAACTGTTTCAAGCAATCTTTTATCGTTTGAGGACCACTTTCTTAGTGAAAATCCGCCGCTTTTTAGGCATGCGTTTACTTCCGTAATCCTCCGCTTTCCTTCTTTGATGCTATGCGCTCCCGATACCCAATCATCCATATAGAGCTCTTCCTGGATGCATTTAGCTGCTCTGGGATATTTTTGCTGCTCATCTGACGCTAATTTTCGCAGAGTCATCATTGTCAGGAATGGCGCTGCTTTAGTTCCATACGTTATGGTTGTTAATTTATAATTTCTTATAGGCTGATCCGGACTTTGTCGCCATACGATTTGTTGTAGGCTTTGGTCCTGCTCATCGACTAAAATCATACGGAAGCATTTCTCAATATCAGCTGTGAATGCGAAACGATATTGCCTCCACTTCAGGATAAGCTCTAACAGGTCTAACTGGAGGTTTGGGCCCCTGTACATTAGATCGTTTAGGCTGTGGCCTAAGGTAGTTTTAGACGACGCATTGAATACTACGCGCAACTTTGTTGTGCTAGATTCTGCTCTCAGTACCGCATGATGAGGAAGGAAACATTCTATTTCCGTCTTCTGTTTGCTGTTAGAAGTCGCTAACTTCATGTGTTGCAGCTGCTCATATTCGCGGATAAATTGCTTGTATTGCTTCGCTAGGTCTTCATTCTTGCTAAACTTACGTTCTACATTTTTAAATTGTGCTATCGCTATCTCTTTCGAAGATCCTAGCTTCTCTTCTAATTCTGGTTTCATGGGCAACCTAACTACATAACGACCGTTTTCTAGACGTTTCGTCGTAGTTTCATAAAAATCTAGGCATTCCTGATCTTCTACGGACATAGAATTCTGTTCTTGAATGTCTTCAATTGTCCAGAATTGTTGAATGTCTTCAACGTTATGCAAGATCACGTTGCATTGGAATGAGGTGCTTGTATTGCCACCGCACAGCAACCATCCTAAATGAGTTTGCTGTGCTAGCGGTTCCGAGGACGTTTGTCCGCGAATTAATCCTTCTAAAAGGATGTTGGCGTAGATTTCTGCTCCTAGGAGAAGATCCACCGGACGACTGATGTTATAATCTGGATCTGCTAAACAAAGATGTGCTGTATGTTGCCAATATGGCTTAGCGAACGTTTCGTTTGGCAGATTTTTTATTAAGTTGTTCACTATGACAACATCAGTAGAAAACTTAAAATCGGTGTAAGTCGATTGACAAGCGATCGTTAGTTTTCCTTTGCAGTTGTTTTCACGTTCACCTACTCCGAAGATAACCCCTTTACAAGATTTTCGCTTTAATCCTAGCTGCTGTGCTGCTTTCTCGCTGATCACGGAAATTTGTGAGCCCTGATCGATCAGTGCTCGCATGACGTGCTGGGTCCTGTCGGCTGCTGTGACTTTCACCAGCGCTGTGGCTAGCAAAATCTCCGATGTTACTTGCTGAGAAGCGTAGATGCTTTTGTTGTTTTCGCATTTTTGTTTCGCAATCTCGGTCAAGTTGTTAGACTTTGATTGTGTTGCGAAATAGTCATGCAAAGTCGTATGATGTTCGTCATTGCACTTATGACATCTTTTTGTCGAGTAGCATTTTGCGCCATTATGATCGTAAACACAATTTACGCAATAATTTAATTGGCTAATTATTTTTATTTTCTGCTCATTTGGTAATTCTGTAAATTTTTTGCAGCTTATTAAATTATGTTTTGCCGAACAATGTGGGCATTTATTTACTGACTCAGACACATGCATTGATTTCGCCATTTCCATTTTCTTGCTATTTTTAGATTCATTGCCCAATTTAAAATTATTTTTGCGATTAAAATTGGATGAACCATTGGATGATTGAGATGAAACTGCCTTGGTTGTCCCATCTTGACGTCGCCGAGATGACTCTAGGGCAGTGAACTTGTTCTCTAAGTAGTCCAAAAAGTCCCGAAGTACCGGAAGCTCTCGCGAATTCTTCAACGACTCTATATACTCGGAATAAGACTCACTATCCAATTTTTGTGCTAGTATATATACAAGAAGAGGATCCCATGTCGTAATATCTACGCCTAGATTTTTTATGGCGTGGAGGCTCTCTAAGGTGACATCATGAAGTCGTTTGATGGCTGTGTACGACTGCTGCGGTATATTGGCAAGATTGTAAAAGGAATTTACGTGGGACATAAATATCTGCTTTTTGTTGTTAAACCTGTGAGTTAAAATTTCCCAACAGGTGTTATAGTTGTCCGCGCTAATCGGGAGATGCTGGATCAAGCGCTCCGCTTCTCCTTTTACCTTGCTCTTCAGGAATTGCATCTTTTGTGCCTTTGATAGAGAAGGATTGTTGTGGATTGCTTCATCGAAAAGATCTTTGAAGGATACCCACTGCTGATAGTTACCTGAGAACACAGGAATTTCCATCTTCGGTGTGGACTTGTCACGGTACGATGTTGCCCACATCTTAGAGCTGATAGCCTTTCTCAAGCCGTTATACGTACGTTCATGTTTAATGTAGCTTAATTCGTACGCCTCGTCGTCTTCTAACTCCATCATCAGTTCCCAATGGCTGTTGTCCACGGCTGTCCATCGAGTTTGTAATAATCGCAAGGCGTCTTCAAACTCCCATTTATCGGACATGGTTTCGACATCTATGCTTTCTACGGTTCTTGCGAATGCTTTGAAATTGATATGTTGCTTGCGCATCATATCATCTAGTTTGCTATAAATACCTTTAGACACCTCGGCACGAGCGCGCGCCGGGCTGGCGGATGCTGAGGATGGCTCGTGGTCCTGGTGCTGTAAGTGTTTGCCCCCGGCAGGACCTGCTGTTGCTGCTACTTGCTGATTAGAAGGGTTGTCTTCTAGATCAGAGAATCCTGGCGGCTTTGCTTGGTGACATAACGCGTCATAATATTCGGATATGGCGTCTTTTGCTGCTTTATAAGACTCCATTGTCCGCTCGAACTCCGAATTTACGAAGTACTTATGACCTCTCTTTTCAAGCGGCACAAGTTTTTCGTTGTTTAGCTGATACTCTCTCCAATACGACTCTAAAAGATCTAGTCTCTTTTTACAGTAGTCGATGGTCTTACGCTGTTTGCTATCCTTATTGAAATTAATAAGGACCTTGGCAATGCTCTCTGCTAATTCAGTTTGTTGGAAGTATAAAGTCTCCATTGTGCTGCTGTTAGACTTAAGCGAGACAGAATATACGGAACGCTCTTACTTGAAAGCCGCCTTGTCCTACGGCTATTGCTGCTATGCTGCTGGCTCGCTGTTGTCGCTGCGCGGGTAGCTCCCACGGTGGTTGTGAATCCCTATGAACTCACGCCTAATCTAGTTCGCGGCAACCCACAGGTTGCTGGTACGGTACAAGCACTTCGCGTTACGACTTGTCGCGGTCGCGGAGTCCTTGACGGTTTCGAAGGACCAATATGAACGGTAAGGTTCGTGCTGCTAGCTATTTCGGGTGCTAAATGATAAGTCTGAGCTAAGATTCAGAGTACGTTTATTCCGAAACTTCACGCTAATTAATGCTAATGATGGTAATGAGTGCTACAAGTATGCCGGTCGATCGCGCACTGGCTCGCGTAGCTCACGCTTTCCGCTGGTGCGGCCGCGCGACCTACTTGAGTCAAAACTGCTGATGATGATGTGTTCGATGAGTATCGAACAAACTCTATACGTCGAATCTACGATATACCTTCAGAGGCTAGCTTTTTAATAGCGTTTAATGAAAACATTACAATTAATTTAATTTTAGTTTTCAAAAGACGCGCTTTTCGGTTCCCGCCAAAACCGACTACCTTCAAGGGCTATTCCAGGTATGGCTAGAGTAAAAATAATAATTCGGGACCTAATGCACGAGACCAAATATTACGTTTTAAGAGGTTTTAGGTCTCTAATCATACTACTATGTCAATAAGACGTTGACGTGTTTGCAATGTGGTTCGTAATTTTGCCGCCGCTAATGCCCGTTTGAATAGCCTAATGATAAACGTGGCTTCCTACTACGGATAGTTAATTTTTGTAGGGTTCCGTACCCAAAGGGTAAAAACGGGACCCTATTATTTAGGGTTCCGTACCCAAAGGGTAAAAACCGGACCGTATTATTTAGGGTTCCGTACCCAAAGGGTAAAAACGGGCCCTATTATTTAGGGTTCCGTAC